>CM060925.1:478949513-480430763 GCA_030737875.1 Allium sativum | reverse complement strand
TCCTTAAACCTTGCAAATAAAGCAACAGTATTATTCATCTTATGGAGATAATAAAATAATTCCAACATCTTACCATTACAAACTAATACCATCCTCAGATAATCCTGAAATATTTCAAATTAGGGTATCTTATTTACCTCTCAGACGTTGATCAACAACATTCTTATCTTCAGATCGATAAAAGCTTGTAATTCAAACATCGATATTACCTATAATATCAATCAAACTTATTTCTTATTTTATTAAAAATATGGTTTACAAACCATATCCTTACTTTTGAAAACCTTTGTCATTATAACCATTTTTACTTAATTCGTCGATTAAGTAAATTGTTTGCTAAACACTTACCCTTCGCTTTAGTATCTCTTTATACAATCCCATTTATAATTTGGATTATATTTTAATAGCCCATTTACTCCTTTGACCTTTCATTTTATACCTTATTATAAAACTCAATTTGGATTCTTTGATTAAAATCCAATTACATCTTTCTTTACGTTATTGAATTTTTTCTTTCAATCACAACACTTTACTTTGTTTAAATCTTAAGTAAATGTCTAATTTGAAATCATCGGCTTAACTTCATTTATAAACTTTGTTTATAAATACTTCGGTTTTCCAAAATCTTTCCATAAAACTCTTTACCAAATTCCACTACCAACTAATCGCAAACTTAATTACCTTCTTAAATGATTCCAACTGAAAGGAAATTCCTTCAATCATTTTTTAATTAAAATAATAATTAATTTCAATATTTGGTGAAGTAAAAGCAGTTTACTTCATCATTACTAGTTGTTGAGTTTCTTATTTACTAAAAATAGAATAATTAATCCCTTTTTTAAAAGGTTATTAAAATAATAATTTATTTTATTAAAAATAAATAATTTAATAATCCCTTTAAAATAGTTAATTAAAAGATTTAAGAATACTTGTTAAGTTTAATGATCATTTATCAAAACCATTCTATTGAGTTACTAAATTGATATAATAATCAATTTCAATTCAAACGGTTGACTTAGTCAACCTGAAACCATCAGTTAACTTATTTACCGATTTTAACAAATCTTCCTGTTAAATTAATTAATAACTTAATCAATTAAATAATACCACTTAATTGTTTCATAAAAACATTTATCCTAAATTATTATCCGTAAGGTTAATCTCTAACCTTATTTCTTATACAACTCAATAAAACATAGGAATTCGCTTAAAATCATCTTAAAATACTTATGTAAAATACAATTATAAATATTGGTACATTTATAAAACTTATATATAAAAATAAATTTTATAACTTCAATTGCGTTAATTTGTCTGACGGTAATCATCGTTTAAAAAGATCGTTTTAAGCCACTCGTTGCAAACCACTTAATCAATACGGTATATTGATTAAAACCACAAATTCAACGATCAATATCTGATCGAAAATTAACATCCAATCAGGATATAACGTTACTTGGGATGATCGATTCATATATAAATAATGTGAAAAACAAACAACATACAATTTATTTGAGGAATCCAGTTGGATTCCTCCAACCTGTTCTTCCCTGCACTACAATTCATAATATCATTTTATAACAGCATATGAAATATTTTTAACTAAATCATCTAATACGACATAAATGTAAACGTTGACAACTACTAAACAATCAATAAGCATCCAAGGCATCCAATCATTCAATTTATACTATTAACTATGGATTATAGTTATATGAATTTAACACATCATAGAATTCCAAAAAGCATGAGGGTTAACTCACCATTTTGTTTTTAAATTGATAATGTTGTGTTGCTTCATTTAATATTATACAAGCATTTAAAATTAAACGAAATTCTCATCGCTTTTGATCAACCAAACTGACTCGACTGCGTTGCCTTCGTCTCTGTGATCCTAACGACTCTTGTTTCGTTGAATTATGATAACGTATGACATAGTTATGGTTATAACAACTCTAAACCTGAATTAAAAGAATATATAATTAGCTTAAATTATTTATTAAATTTAACAACCTTAATTAAACCGTTAACCACGTCTTTAAATTCTTAATACCGTGATTAAGCATTGATAATCCTTCATTCCCCCTCTCCAAAAACCCGACTCTTCCCTTTGCATAAACACGATCAAAACTTTGAAGGCCGCGTTACCTATAGATCTTCAGAGCCACTGAGTCACCCACCATCGGAAAGCCATCCCCAAGGCGCCCCATCAACCGCCGACCCTACCCCTTCGATGTCCTAGTCAACCTTAATTCGAGCACGAATGGAATGGGTTCAAAACCCAATTCCGACCACCTTAGATGGCCATTGGATCTCCGGTCACCGCCATTGGGTTCTCCTCCACCTCTCCTTCCATCAACCTGCAGACCACAATACCCTACGTCGCCTCCATCACATTCAATTCGTGAACATTCGATTGAACCATCCCTTAGCAGCAAACTCAGATCAACTTCACCTTGCCACTGCCACACACCACTGTTCGACGCCACATCGGTCCCATTCAAAATCCCGCCCTCCTGTGCTTATTTAATCTTCAGACACATTAGCCTAAAGAGGCTTCCAGCTCCGTCAAATCACAAAAGAAAGAAAGCATCAGTTTTCTGATCATCGTCAATTTCTGACAGCCACATGCGACTATTGGCCACCAAATTTTGCCAATAGGCCAGACTCATCTTGATCTTTAACTTTGTAGTTGACGACTTCGATTGATTCCCGACGGTTTGAGAGATATAATTTAAAGTATGAAAATGGGTTTAAAGGAAATTATGGTTGATTGATTTGGGAATTGAGGGTTATGGTTAGGGTGTTTATATAAAGGAGATATTTTTTTTTTTCATTTTGAAATGACTAGCGATATTTTATTGGAAACGATTAACGATATTTAGATTTATTATATTTTAATTCATTCATGACTATCGTTGCAACAGCCCAGAATTTTAGAACCAATTTAAAATTTATTTTTAAGTGATTTTAATGGAAATCAAATATTTTGAACGATTTATTTTGAGAATAAATGGCTTAGAATTTATTTATAACGAAGTTTGAGCATATAAATTTATAAAATAATTAAAACGAGCTTGAAATGGCGTGGTAGTTTGGAAATTTAGTTTTAAACTTTAAATGAATGTATATAATTCAATATTAATCATAATTTGATGAAATAAGAAACATTAGAATCTATTTAATTATATCTTTCTAATGAATGTAAGAAATTGAGATTTCAAGTCGTAAATTGTAAGTAATTTCCAAATTAAAATTTCAAATAGTCGCTATGAAATTGTTTATAAATTAAAACGATTTATTTATTTAAATAAAAGGATTTTCATGAAAAGTTGAACACCGTTAGACTAGGAAATTGTCATATCGAGTTATAAACTCAAGTATGTTTATTTTATATCTATATGATATTTTATTTGGATATATATGATAATATTAATTTATTTAAACTATTTATGAATTTATTAATATTTTAATATTACATAGCCCTTGGTTTCTAGTGTTGGTTGACTTAATAGGTTATCTCATATTTGGAAGTCGGTTTTGAATTGTTTTGATTTTTTTAAGTTAGGTTGTAAGGTGAATGTTCACTCTGGTAACCTTACTTTCTTTTGGCATGATGCTTGGATTTCTCGTGTACCGCTTAAAATTGAATTTAGCAAGCTTTTTAATATCAGTAGCTTTAAGAATGCTTTGATTATTGATGTTCATAGAAGAGATTTAAATCCTCCGTGGGAGTTCTCCTTTGATAATATTTTAGAAGGGGGGTTTGTTAAGGCAATTAGCCTTACTTAAAGCCAAGTTAGCTTTGTATCACTTGGATGAGATTAGTGATTCTATTAGTTAGGGTTTGGATAAGAGTTTAGTCTACTCTGTTAATTCTATGTACAAATTTATTAATTTCTCTTGTGTTTCTTTGCGCCCTTTTAAATTTCTTTGGAAATCTATTTCTCCTCCGAAAGCTAAGTTTCTTATGTGGTTAATTATTCACAAGAAACTTAATACGGTTGAGCTTTTAAAGAGGAAGAATATTATTTTTGATGTTAAGTGTTGTTTTTGTAGTACTGTGGATGAAGATGTTGATCATTTATTTTTCTCTTGTTTTTTTACCTTTTTTATTTTTAATATGGTTTTGAGGATTTTTTGCTTTTGATTGTTTTAATTCCTTTAGTAGCTGTGTTGATTATTGGGTTAGTTATAGATTTGTTTTTAATTCTAGGAAGAGGTATGTGTTGGATTCTTTAGTTACTATCACTGGTTGGTTCATTTGGTTAGAGAGGAATCAGAGGTTTTTTCATTCCATTTCAGTTTCCGCCGATAAAATTATCATTAGGATAGTGAACTTCTGTCTTGATTGGATGTCTAATTCGCTCTTTAAGTTTTTTGGTGAATCGCGTTTTGAGTTTTTTTTAATAAGGTTAAATTTAATTTGAGTTTATTTATTAGAATTAATAGTTATTTTAGCTATAATAGACCTCGTCTTTGTTGTTAATTTCTTTTCTTGGTGCATATATATGTATGTATATATACCTATATATATTCTTTGATATATATATATATATACACACACACGCACTCATATACCCATATATATGTGTGTGTTGGTTACTAATTGTTTGCCTAGTTTCTTTTAGTTTCAGGTTGTAGATATGGCTCAGAAGCTCAGTAGATAGCCGTCAGGGCTGATGATTTTTTTGCTCTGAATCTTTTGTGTATGCGGAGTTGGAGAGTTTTTTGGGTGTTGAAACACCCCACCTCCGTTAGGGTCACTCTCAAAGGGAATGCCCTAATTTTGGTGGAGGTTTATAAGTACAAGTCACAGATATACAAGACAGATATAAGAACACATATTTGTAAACAGCGGAAGAACAATCAAACTTTTTATTTCATAAAGTCAAATACGTGTTACAACAACATCCTTTCCAAAAACATAACATAACACTTTCATAATCTGTCTTGAGTACATTATTTTTAAAGGAGCATAAATAAAACATAGATAAACTGCCAAAGCCCCATAGTGGGTTGTCCAAAGCCATAGTTCAAAACAGGAAAGTCCAAGCAATACATTTCTCTTCTTCAAGCTGGATGTTGAGGTAGGTCAAGCTGCTGTGTTCCCTCCCTGAGGACCTGGGGGGGGGGGGGGAAACGGAAGAAAGAAGACGAAAGAAAAATAGAGTCAGGCATAAAGCCTGAGTAAGTCTAGTACTATTTTGTCTATGAATAAAGAACTGGGTATAATAAGTATGAACAAGAAGTGGGCATGCACTATAAACTTGGTTAAGTTGTCTAGGGTCGAATATACTATCGTAACCCATGTTAATCTCTGAACCCATATAAACTAGTTTTCCAACTGGCACCCATAACCAGGGTGATGTGATCCATTCTATGATGATCGGCTCCTACTCGCATAGTTACATGTGTCTTACGGCCCCCGATGTCTGTAGTTACCTATGCTAGTCCCACCATGGGGTGTATCAAGTCCCATAGTGGCAACCCGACACAACCTTAGAGTGCACAGGTATGCTACTGGTTTCCAGTGCCTTGTTTTTCTGCGCCGGAGTGTGTGCACGCCCGCACCCCGTTAGAACCTACACTGCTACACCACCGCCGTCGATTTGACCTCTTATAATCAGCCCAGTAATCGTGCCCCACCCTGCCTAGCTTCAGGGTATCCTGATACACCTTTTAGGGTTACTGCTGAAAAGGTTCCCCCGTTACTAGGTTTTCTATCTCTAGCCAACATGCTAAGTTGGTTAAGTGTTTCCTAACCTAACCCCACCAGTCCGTTTAGTTTAGCATGTTCCATTTTGATTAAGTCTTTAGTTCACTTAATCCTAACAATCCTGACTCAGCCTTAATTGTCTTATTAAGGCCCTGACCTCTCACATTAGACAGGTATTGTTGTGGCTGCCTGTTGCCGGTTGGTTCCGGGCAGTCTTACGCCACAACTCAGTCTAACCTCGGGTCCTTATTGGGCTCCATGTTTAACCTCCCACATTGGATATGTATTGTTGTGACTACTGGACAGCCGGGCGGTTCCGGGCAGGTTTACATCACAACTCAATCCAACCTCGGGTTAAACACGTCGTATTTTCTACATTTACATATCTTGTCATTCTTCTTTATTTCTTATATGTAAATATTTGCGGCCCATTATTAAGTTAATGGTGTAAAGGTTACACCAATCACGGGCCCAACCCATACTTGAATTTGGGCCCTTCTATTTTATATTTTCATTCATTAATTAATTAATTTTAACCCAACGTTATTTTCCCCCGTTTTTACACGTCCGTTTATATATATTGGGCTTAGCCTTTTAAAGCCCAATTTAGCCATGCGAAAAGGGGAGGCTTAAAGCGTGATTACATACACAAAGAGGGGAATGTGAGCGCATGAACTTGCAATACGACGTTGGAAATACAAAATAGAAACTGGTGTACTTGCATAGTGGTAACATAGGTGACATGAATCAAGGCATGTGAACTTGCATAGGTTTAACTGCAACATGAACCCATATTCTTATTTATGCATAATGTCAAACATAAGCATGGCATAAATATTTCTAGCATAAGCATGGCATAAATATTTCTAGCATAAGCATGGCATAATGTCAAACATAAGCATGGCATAAATATTTCTAGCATAAGCATGGCATAAATATTTCTAGCATAAGCATGGCATAATATCAAACATAAGCATGGCATAATATCAAACATAAGCATGGCATAAGTATAGTTAAATTTGTTCACATAACCATGGCATAAATATACTTATGCATAAATATTCCTAATCATGGTGTTTGCTTTAACTTGCAAAAAGTGATTTTTGAGTCTAACCTAGCCATGTCTCACATATGTCATCATATAATTCTTTTAAACAAGATAGACTTAATCATGGATTTCAATTATGCCAAATATCATTCATAGCCTAGCCATATTCATAAGTTTGCAAAAGCATGACTTAATACACGGATTATGGTGTCAAAATTCCAACATAGTTTCATATGAACTATAACAACCAAACTTGTTTCAATTACTTGCAAAATGATTTATGCACAAAAATATACATCATGGTGGCATAATAACAAAGCCCCAAACTTGCATGAATTTCAATCAACTACATACATGTAGCTTCAACATAGATTACATAATTTGCGCAATATTCCAAACGTATACTTGCATAGAACTACCGCATGTAGTTCTTTATAATTGAATGACATAATTCAGAATATCCAAACGTATATAAATTGATAAGACCGTACAAATATGAATTTTATTGCCACAATTCAAGCATACATATCTACACAATTGTTTATTCATACCAAAGTAATACTCTACTTACAATGGTTGCGGCGAATTCTCTAATTAAGAGATATGATTCCTTTGTTGAATTGATTGGCTTTAGGTTGCTTGAATTGCCTTAGGCTTTAGAACTTTCTTCCTAATTCTCTCTCTAGTTGGCGGCTACTCTTAGTCGTTCCTCAGCAACATGGTGGCTATGTTCTTAATTTGAATGAATAGATTAGGGTTTAGTCTAGGGTTGTTTATATAGAGGTTAGGAATTGATTAGGACCATTGATGTTGCTTGGATTGATCGTAGCCATTCATTAGATAGAGAGACCAATTAGAACCCGCCACCTAGCCCTAATGACAAAGCAGACCACAGAAATTCGACCAAACACAGACCTGGCCAGCCAGGTTGACTGGGCTCGACCAGGTCGACACCACTGTCGACAGGGCTGTCGACAGCCCTGTCGACATGGGTAGCCCAGGTCGACAGCCCAGTCGACCTGGGTGGCCCAGGCGGGTGTTTATCCGCCCTGGCCCATTGGGCCCCATATCTAATTATTTAATTCTGTTTGAATTTTAAATTTAATTCAAAACTTCCGAAGGCCATATCTTCTTCATACGGACTCCGTTTTTCGAAAACTCGGACTCTATTTTGCGTATTTTTCCAAGACGAACGCAATGGCGTATCCCGTTTCCCTTAGTTCTTTGATTTCAAATTAATTATACTTTAATTTGCTAATTTCATAGTTATAGAATTTTCGGGGTGTTACAGGTGTTTTGTTCCCTATTTGTTTTATTTTACTTGGAGTGTCTAGCTCTTGTATTGGAGTAGATATACTTCAATATCGGGTGGTGGCTTTGCCGGAATTTGGTATTGAAGTATGATGGTTGGTGGTTTATCCGGAGCTCATCTATCTACTTTCCTTTACATTCTTTTTGTTGTATCTGTTTTGCTTTTGTCTCTTTTTGGGTCTGTAATTGGATTTTGTATCCTTTTTGTTTTTATATATATATATATATATATATGCGTGCTCTCTTCTTCTTAGAAGATCACACAATTTTGTTTTCAAAAAAATATTACATAGCCCTTAAAAATGAAAATTTTGCAAATGAACTCCGTTTTCGATGAAACTAATTTTGATAGATCCATAATATTAAATTATTTCTATATTTTAAATTTCACGCCAAACGGACTTAGTATGTGGCGGGGTGCGATAAAACCATATGATCTAATAATTTGAGCAGTTTTACAAAGGAATATTACTAAGACGAACCCAAAATTCGACGAAACCTTTTTTATTTAATCCGTAGCATCGAATAATGGTAAGATTCCAAATTTCGTGATTTTTGGAGTTAGTATGTGACCGTGTGTGGGATCCATAATGTCAGGGAATAGCTGCATGTCAATTTTCGTTGAAAACGGAAACCGTAGGTGGTCACACGGATTTTTAAATGATGAAAATGGGCGATATTTAAGTATAATAAAATATAAAACTAATAAAAATTAATTATCCTTTACTATATAACATTTTAAACACTTCTAAAACCTAATCGTAATAACTCATTCACCGTAGCCCAATTTCCCTCTCTCAACCCTAAATTTGCAAGTTTCCAAAAATCAAATCAATCAAGGAAAATCTATAAATCACAAAGCTTAGATCTTTGAATTCGTATGAGTGTAGACTTCGATGTGTAGGAGTTTGATCAAGTTTGGCAAAGTTTTAGTGAGCCCTAAAATATACAGTGCACGTATATTGGATTTCATGCGACTAGGGTTGAGATTTTGGTGCTTCGATGCACGAAATGAAGAGTGTAGTTGAGTTCATGAGATTTTTTGAAGCTTGTATGCGAAGTTTGAAGTAATTTTGTACCGAAAAGTGTCGGATGGAAATGGGACAGCATGCGTTTTGTAGGGCTGTTGTGCGTGAGTAGGAATTAAAGAGGAATAAGATTAGAGGAGGGGATTAGAAACTTATTTACGTAGTTAATTAATCATTAATTATATTATTAATGACTTATATGCACATGAAACTCGTAAAATGCATAACCTTTTCATACAAACTCAAAATTCAGCAATTGAAGATGCATTGGAACCGTATCGATGAGAGCTTCGAAATGAAACTAATTTGAAGAGATTTGGAGCTCGTAGAAATTTTTGGTGGAAGAAAACGTGTGATTCGGTCAATCGACCATTTATAGTTATTTAGCGACAAACCGACCAATGTGAGAACTCTCTCACTCAAATATTTTGTATGGTTATTTATTTTTATAACTAGGAACATATTGATTTCCTATGCTGATTTTTATTAAATTAATTATCACAATTTGTATATGGTGCCTGATAGCTCACATCACACTTGTTTGCAAACCCATGGATGAATGGATGATTATTTATGTTATGATTTGATTGTGAATTTGAAATAATTAAGATGTTAAAAACAATGTTAAATTATTTGTGGTAGTTGAAACTGGATTAAAATCCATTTACAAGTCAAACGACTTGTTTATGTTCATCCATTTAAATAATATCGATTAGATGGAATATTTATTATTTATTTATTACCCCACGCGGGTGTTGGGATAATATTTGATTTACATAAATCCCAAGTGTTTAGATTGGATGTTAGTCGATTGATTGACATGCCGATATAAGCGTTAAATAATTATTTAAGGCTTATATGGATGTAAGTGCACTTTGGATATGAATTGGATGTTCAATAGTTGTTTATAACTATTCTTGAGTACATGATATGTATGAAATCCATATAACTGAAATTATATGGTAATTGGTTGAATCTCTTTTCAGTCCAGAATAAAACGAATATTTTAATATAATATTCAGTTAACAGTTTAAGTTTGGTTTTAATGTCTGATTTTGGTTGGACACAAAAATATTAAAATTGACTGAATAGTGAAATGTGCAATTTTAAAGGTAAACGACTGAAACGAGTTTTCAAAGATGATTATATATAATTTATAAAAATGGTGTTGAAGTGATTTGATTTAATTTAAATTTATAAATTGAATTCGGGCTTGAATAGAACGCGTTGCATAGGGATAGTTCGCGAACGTCAAACCGTAACTTCGAATTGACATACTGGGAGATCCGACCGTCGAATTCTTCTGAAACTAGAACCATTGGAACCGTAATGAAATGAGATTTCCAATAAAATGAGAATTTTTGAAATCCAACAGGTTGATTTTAATTTAATTCCAAATCAATTATGAAAAAGGTCGATATGGATACAGTTCAGTGGCCGATATTGGAAACTGACTATAAGTGCCTTAATAAAATTATTAAAAATTTAAATAAAATATATAAAATCATAATAAATGATTTGAAAAGATTTTGGATGAAATAATCCAAGTTTGAAAAGATAAAAAATATTTTCATCTGAATGAACTAGTTAACAACTAGAATATTAATCCAATAATTTTAAATTAATAAATTGGATGGTAAATGGTTTTGACATAAGCAGAAGTTTCTAACGTATAAATTGGAATGGATTTGAAAAAAAATTATCTTCGAATATTTTTGATATTGGATTCCGTGATTATATGGATGTTGTTGAGGAATTTCGAAGATATTGAAGTCATTATTCCAAAATGATATCTGTTGATTTCAGGATTTGATTTTGAATGAAAGTTGAAATGATTTCCATTTAAGAACTTATATTTAATATCAAATTGGATTTTGGGTTTGTTCTAAATGGTGTCTTTAATGACACTATTCTTAAACCCTGTTGAAATGAAAGTTATAGAATAAATCTTTTGAGTATTCTTAAATCTTTTGAATAAAGCTTTCCAATTTAATAAATTAAATTGGAATTAAATGGAAATTGGGATTTTGGGCTTGTCGTGAATGGTATCTTCAATAATATTGTACTTAAACCCGTTCGTTAATGGAATAAATCTTTTAATTAAGATTTAATAAAGTTTTCCAATTTATTTAATTAAATTTGAATTGAATAGAATTCGAGTTAACAATAATCGAAATGAGCTTCCGCAAAGGAAGGCCTTTACTATTTATGAAATTTAAAAGGCTTCGCCGCTATTACACTCTTTGTATTAATCTGATACGGAAATTTATATCAATTATAAATTGTTCAGATTTCCATGAAGATTCCATATTAATATAAATTTGATTTTGGGTTTATCGTGAGTAGTGTTTTAAATGACATTTGCTCTTTAAACAAGTTAAAGAAAGGATTAATTTCAAAAAGTTGAATAATCATGTAATTATTTTTGAAGATTAAAACTAACTTGGAGTTTTAATGAATCTTTAAATAGATTGAAAGTTAAATGGTAACTAAATTTACCCAACATGGTAATTATTCGAGAAGGAGTACCACCAGTTTTACTCCATACGATAGTTAAATCTTTAATTAGATTTGAAACGTTAAGTGGTAATTATATTTACCAATAACACTATGGGTGTTAAATATGGAGTACCCCCAGTTTTGCTCCATGGAATGAATAGGTTGGGATTAGGATAAATGAAATAAATGATTACTTCGATAAGGCTCGATAATCCCGTCTAGTTATATAAACCTAAATTTGTGTAACATCCGCGATTTTCGATCATTCAAATCGACAATGATCCTTAATGTTGACATAAACAGATCAAAAATATGGATAGTTATTGGGATTAAAATAAGAAAAAGAAGAAAGTAGGAAACAAATACAGAATCATGCAGCGGAAGGATAAAATATAATAATTAAATAACAGTTCATGAAGCTGTTAAAACATACATTTGATTATATTTACACAATTTATCAGAGTAAATTAACATACAACATACCAATATATGCAGCATAATAATAATTTTAATACGTCTATTGAGCTCCATCTTCATCTTCATAACAGAATCTTCAAAGCAAAGGAATCTTTGCTAACTATAACTTGGTCTGACCCGAGCATATTGCAAAAAAAGGAAATAGAACAAACACTCGGATAAGAACTAAATCATTCTCTTATTAGTTAAATCAAATTTCATGTAATAATGTGAGTGCAGTAACTGATGAGATGTTATGGGAATTTCCATCTCTTAAGGATCCGCCAAACTAATATCATGTAATATAATACGCTATTATATTAATGTCTATGGTTAATTATAACATAAGCGGGATTACATTTTTACCCTTACACTGTTTATAATACCGTAGTCTATACAGATACCGTAAAGTCCACAGTATGTAGTGGCTATCAGAGGGCACTCCATAGGTACGATACAAATCAAAGTCATAGGGGGCTCGATAAGGATAATATGACATTCACACGAGGAATGCCCAGAGTAGGAGTATACTAGTTGCATGCCCGGACTGGTGGTAACGTATAGCCGCAACTACAACCCACCTCGAACAACACTCCCAAATCACGGATGCACATCAAATCAAATCAATCAAACCGAGGGACTATAGTAATAAAAAAATGAGTGTTGCCGATGGAGGTAGCTAACCCCACTTGGTCACGGTATAGCCCTGTTTTAGTCATTTTAATTATGACCCGAAGGTCAAGGATATCCATCATCGTTCTCTTTCTTCAAATCCAAGAATCGCCTTTAAATCCATCCAACACCATTTCTGGAACTCCACCGCGTACACAGTTGTTAAAGTGGTTTTCGGTATTGGCAGAGAGTATGACAATATCAGATCCCGGTCTCTTTAACAACCAATCGTTACATTTTTCACACCGGTCAGTTCTTTTACATTTCAAAGAGGTTCATACTTCATATCAAAATATCAGATTTTCAAAATCATTCAAGATAGAATATTATTCATATTAAATCTCCATTTAAACCAATTAAAATCTTGAAACAATTCCAACTTTGATAATTTGAATATTAAAATTGTTAACAGTATTTTTAAAATAGTTTAGATATATAATTGAAATAGTTTGAAAATAAATAGTTTGTAATTAAAATAGAATTTATCGAGTTTATTAAAATATATAGTTAAAACATTAATTAATTTATAAAATAAAAAGTTAATTATAAAATGGTTTATTTAAAATAATTTATAAAATTAAATAGAAATAAAGAAAAATAGTTTATAAAGAAAAAAATAATTATTATTAAAAATAGTTTATAAAATTATTTGAAATGCTATAGATGGAATTAGAATCGTTTCTCTAACATTTTCAATTAAACTTGAAGTCATATTTCAATCATCATTTCAACCAACTCAATTCTCAATAATTCCATCGATTAAACTTCCAATTACATTCATTTCAATTCGATCAAATTAATTCAAATAGTTACATTCCAAATCAGATTCTCATTTTCAATGATTTCAATTTATAAAAAATATCGAGTTCACAATTCATATATAATTCAAATCAATGTTGATTTATAATAAATTTCAAAGGTGGGTGAAACCATTCAATTTCAATAAATTCGATTTACATTATATTTCACTTTATTTAGCTTCAGTTACAATACTAATTTATTCCCTTTTTTTTATATTTCAAAATTCAAGGTTCAAGTTCAAAGGAAATAAATTATAAAACATCACTTATATTGTCTTTAAAACAATATTTCAAAATTCGTGATTAAAACCAATTTTATTTAACCAACTGGTGTTCGTATATAATTTCCTGTCCTATGGACGAGTGATACTTAAATTTTAATTTTAGTATTTTGGGGAAAAAAATACATATCATTTCAATCCAAATCAGGGTCATAGGTATTTATCATTTCAGCCTACGTTCTTAATTCATTTTAATAATTAATCCCGGGTTTATTCGATGCCCGTAACATCTAGGGTAATGATTTGGATTAATCGGCACAAACAATGGTCATATATGAATAAATGTGAATAATAGATAAATTCACACAATTAACATCAAATGTCAAACATATCAAATTCAAGCCATTCATCACATCAATACATACAATAGTCTAATATCGTAAAATTCACAAATTATCAGGTGGCAGGTTTTATACAGTAATTAAATGTCGAATTTTAACGTAACGGTGAAATTTAAACTAATAGTCAAATTTAATTACACTATCGATGCAAATCAATATAAACATGCAATTTAACTGTCAAACATCAATCCATACAATCATATCATGACATGATATTAATTTAACTAAAATTAGAATAATTTAGTTACACGTGAGTGGGTTTAATCACTCACCTTTGGTTTTGAACGCGTTTAAACTCCAAAATAGGCCCAAAATTTGATAGTCTCAAAATCAGTCAAAACCAACGGCATCGCGAAGAGCTCGTCGATACGATTCCAACGCAACAAACCGCGCGTCATTCTAAGTTCGTATGAAAAAGTTATATGCGTTACAAGTTATACATATTTGATTTCAAATCGGAATAAAATAATAATAAAGACACCTCACCTCTTTGCCACGTCATCATCCCTCCTTCTCCTACACGTTCTCTACAGCAAAATAAAACCCATCCATGTCCTAAAACGTTAGCCTTCTCTCCTCCCTCCCTTCCCCTTCGCTCAATGAAAACTTGAACCGTTTACATCGTTGTTCTTCTCTTCTCGAACCCTACCTCTACATCACCATCTTCTTAAACTCGGGTATCCTCACAAAATTGCGTTCACGTCCTCAAAAGCTCGCTGCTCCTACAGGTTTGCGACAAAAATATCATTGAATCCAAATATGATATCCGATTTGCGTGAATCTGCTTCAATTCGTTATGCTTTAGAACCCTAGATTTACTGTGAAAATGTCGAGCTACCAAGTTTCCATCAAGTTCAAGCTTAGGCATATCATTGCGAAGCCCATCGCCATATGAGTCCAATGAATAAATGTCCATTCGATTTCATAGGAGGACTGGTTTTATATTATTTGTTGAAAATTGGAAAAGAAACAACCATTTTTCTTATGAACGAAAATAAGGCGAGGCAGCTACAGAAAATAGAATTAGTGAAATAAACAATTAGTCCAATGCATTGATTATGTAACAACCCGGATTTTTGGTCTGTTAATTTTAAATATTTAATATTTGTTTTAAATATTTAGTTGATAATATAAATTAATTTTTATATTAAGTTATCGATTTAATAATCGAATATAATTTAATTTAGAATATATGGAATTATTGGAATTCGAAATATAATTGAAATCGAAGTAAAAAAAAAACTGAATCAAAATGATTCAGATGATAAGTAGGAATTTTATTTGATATATGCGATAATTAATAATAATTTATTATCAAAGAATTTGTGGTTTTCGAATTTAAATTATATTATATTAATTAAGTACGATATATACGTTCGAATTACATTAATTATTCTATTCTGTTGATTTTAGAATAGTGTAATTACGTTGAAACGTCGGTCGGTAGGTTAAAATAGTAGTTCATGATTTAAATTAATGGACCCCGAGATATTTGATTGTGGATAGGATCAAAATCAAATTGGTATCTATTTAAAAAGAATAAAAATCTTTTTAAATCAAATCAGAATTTAATGGAATGTACCTTTATCTATAACCTATCTGGTACCATATTCCTTAGTGACGAAGTGTTCTTCATCTATAAAATTGCGTCCCTCTCACTCCTCTTTTCATTTTTTTTCTATTTCTCAGAAAGATTGAAATATCCAAATTAAAAACAGTGCCACTCCATTCTCGTTTAGTCCCTTCAGAAAGAAAATGGCCACTGCCCCCTAATTCTTTCTATCGAAACCGACCCCTTTTTTCCTTATTTCTTTTTCTTTAAATTAATACCTATCAAAATGTAATGACCCGGACTTTTTACACAGCACTGACACAGATATTGAATTAATCGTAAGCATATATTTTCAAATACGATTTAAAAGCTGGACTTTGGAATTTAAAACATGGTAACCGGTGAATGATAGCATTTACTAATGTGTATAGCACAACACTTACAAAAATCCATTTTTACACATCCGGTATAATAGCATGAATTTAATAGAGTTTGTTTAATTTTATGAAGACAACACTTTTAAATAGCATGTCTTAAAAATTCCATCTTATATGTTTTATTCATTTTTAAAGGGATTTAAGAATTTTGAAATTAAGTTTGCCAATTTTTGATTTAAAGACTTAACACATGGGATAAGGCATGCCAAAACCTTTTGGCAAAGCAAGTTCAAAACAGGATTCAAGTTCACATATACAACACCAAAACATGTTAATATCTTTTTCTTTTGCAAACATGTCTTCATATAAAATGTTAAGACAACACCTACACTAGATAAGGTAGTAAAGAGAAGACCTAAAGAAATATTTTGTTCACATGACAAAATCTATCAAATATTTTCAGTTTCAAAAAGATTTGCTGAAATGACCTTTGCCTTTTTCATTTTCAAAACAACATGCTTGTTTTGTTAATAAACATGTATTGTCAAATTCCCTTGAAAAATCATGTCCTCATCCATATATCATATAGATGCTAGTAAATAGGGTTCTTAAGGAAGATTTAGCACATGATAGGATCATTTTAGAATGAGAGCATTTTCAGTTTCTCATTTCCTTTCATTTGAATTTCTGAAAATGGTCACTTCTTTTATATTTTCAAAAACTTGTTTGTTTTATCAAGGAACATATGCATAGAAAGATCCACAAAATCCTATATAGATATCATAACCTTGCCTACACTAGTAGAGTTCAACACCATGGATTTTCTAAGGATTTTCCTATATATTTTCATCACATGATATAGATTTTTTTAGTACAAGATTTTCAGATTTTGCAAACTCTTGCAAGGCAAGTAAGTGTTTTAAATGTGTTTGGTTAAATCAAATGTTCATGAGAAGATATGGTTGAAAATCAAAGGCAAAACTGAACCTAGATGATGCTATATTGATACTATAATTTGTGTCAACCAAGGCATGATATAGTGAAGATCATAATATGGTACATAAGCTTTTATTTGAAATGATTTGTCATAGAAGCCAATGAGAGAAAGAAAGGACCATGTGCAAGGGATTTTCAGGTGATGTTGGATGAGGCAAGCCATGTGATATTGGTGTTTGATTTGGTGAAAGAAGGATTTTTCTTCTTGGTGTTGTAAATCAATTGTCACTATAGCTGAAAAATAGTTTTAATGCACCAATATTTTTATAGTTTTCTACCATTATATAAGGACCCTGAGCACACACATCTAACATACACAAACACACAAGATTTCATACTTAATCAGTGATGAGAAGAAAGCCAAAGGTCCTAAGCAGTTCAGGTGAGTAAACTTTATTTTTTTCTGTTTGATAATTTCTGCATTTTTTTACTATGTGAACTATAAGTGAACCTGGGTGATTGTGTTATGATTGTTCAAGTGTAATATCTTGTATGTCTTTCTTGGTTGGTATGAAATCATGGATGGTTAATTAAAAAAAACTTAAGTATCATAGTATTGACAAGGGATATTGGCTGATGTTTTTTTAGACACTGTTAACTTGTTTGAATCTTACAAATCTAAATGGATCAGAAAAAGTCTATGTTAGTGGATTAAAGTAAGGTGGCACACTATGTTTTAAAAACCTTTATATAGTTAATAAAAGTACTCAAACACAAAACAAGCTTTGTCAAAACTTTACTGTTGTTTAAAAACAAACAACAGGAGGCTCTCTGGTTCCTAAAACCAAATTGGATTTTCAAACGAGGAAAAAACTTGTTTTGAGTTTATAAATGGAATAATGGATCAAAATCATGAATTTTAAAAGTAAAACGAGAATTTTTAGTGTTGTGTTTGTTTAGAATTCCTGAGATGATCAGAAAATGTATGTTGGGCAAAATCCGGCGGAGGAGCAGGTCGTGGGCTAAGTCGTTGGCACTGGAGCGACGTGAGAGGCTGTAGATCATCGGAAAAATACCACTCTAATTTTAAATCTGGGGGTTTATGAGTTTTGGATCAAATAATGTGATTGAGGACTGTTTTTGAAGCCGCTGTTTCATGGGGAGCTGCTCCGACATGGTGGCACTTCAGACCACCGCACCAGGGGGGATCAGAGGGGAATATGGTCAGCTATCCTGTAGTGGAACCCTTCGGTGATCGATTACGTGTAGAGGCGGTGCGAGATGTGTTTTTGGATCAGGGTGCGGTAGCTGAAGCTGGGTAGCACAGTCGGTTTTTGCTTCAGATGATTTCCGGTTATCTCGAGGGTGGGGCCGGTTTCAGGGGATGGAGTGTGGTTGGTGTCGATGGTCGTGGCAAGGCTGAGGAGGCAGTGGTGGTTGGGTATGTGCACAAGTGTGTACAGCAATGGGAAAAGAGGAGAAGAAGGAGGAAGGTGTACTACAATATGGTACTACCAGGGGGCTTGGCAAAAGGGGTGCGCACGAGTTTTGGGTGGATCGAGCAAGGAAAACAAGGGGTTTTCAGAAGTGGTACTTTGGGTTAGTAAGGAGAAGTTGGTACTTTGAGAAATCGTGAGGACTGAGGGGTTTTTGACAAGGCGCGCACATGATTTTTGACTTGGTACTTTACCAAAAGTGGCACTTTGCCATTTAAACTTTGAAATGAAGATTTTTTTTTAAATAATTCAAATTTAAATTAGTTTTTAAATTAAATAAAGATTTAAATAAAATAGGAAAAATAATTATTTAAATAAAAATATAATTTTTATTTAAACAAGACAAGAACGAAGTGAATCAGGATTTGCACACAATTCTGACAAAGAATGGGATTTAAATACAGAAGTTGAAATTTTAAATTAAATTATAAATAGTTTTCTAATGAAGTATTTAAACTGTAAAGTCAACGAAAAGAGAATCGATCAAGTGGAAAGGATCGGGTATGGTTTTGACAGAGGACGAGAAGTTTAACACAGGAACTGTAATTTTAATTTAATTTATAATAAGAATTTGAAATGATTTTCTAAAGAAATATTCGAATTGTAAAGTCAAACAAAAGAAAGTCGATCAAGTAAGATCAGACGTTGTTTTTGACAGAAGTTGAGACGCTAATACAGGAGCTGTAATTTTAGTTAAATATAAATTTATTTTATAAAATAAAATTGAATTTATTTTCTAGGAAGGATATTTAAAATTGTAAATAAAACGAGGTAGAAAAACCGCATGTACCCCATACGATTTGTCAGTCTAAACTGTAGTCTGAACTTCTGGATATAAGAAACCGATCACGAACAGTCCGATAGTATATAAGAACTGTAAATGTTATTTTAATCGTGTTTGGGTTAAAAAGAAAAAAATTATTAGTATATAAAAGAAGAAGTAGATCGAGAAGGGTTTTGACAGAAGTCGAGCAGTCAACGCAAAAACTGCGATTTATTTAATTATAAATTTAGTTATAATTTAAATTAGAATTTAAATGAAATATTTAAATTTGAAACAAACAAGATAAAGAGGAACTGTATGTCAAACATATGCTAGATTTGTCAGCTTTAAACCGTATTCCCTGATACAAGGAACTTCTCAAGTACAGTTCTGTATTTTTTTCAAATATGAATTATAAATAATATTTTAATTAGATTGAAAAAAAAAATTAAACTTTATCGGGATAGGAGGAAGAATAAGTGAATAGACTATAAAGGATCAAAGGGAAAATTTGACGAGGAAAAGTACCAAGTGTGAAATGGTAAAATAAATGATTAAATCATAATTTAAATCATTTATGAATGATCATATGATGGGAAATATTTTAAATACTCATTTTAAAAGTGACGAACAAAACGGAAAGAAAGACCGTGTGCGACGCACACACTAGAATTGACCGTTTTGAAAAGATGATCAAAATAACCAAATATTAACAAGATGATCATATACTGTGTAGTTTAACTGTAATTACATTGTAATCATGATAGATTAAAGAGGAAAATGTTCGTTAATCATTTCAAAGAGGCCGAAATAAATATTTCACTTTGATTTAATTATACGCCACGCGCCAGAGAGTTTTAAATTGAAGATGGCGATGTACAAGGACTATTCTTGAATAGTGTCCTCGGTTTGTCCAGTCCTAGGACAACTTGTATGGACGAATGTCTAACATAGTATATTCAAAGGAATCACGTATGTTGTTTTCTTCAAACGTACCAGTTGCCGGTAGAGAAGGGAAACTTCTTTACCCTGTCAACCAGCGTATTTTTGTGGAAATCAATTAGTGTTTTCCGATGGATGTGACGATGTGGCATTCAAAGAAAATAAACAGTGATGATGAAAAGGTAAGTCTAGCCTCAAGCCTCACACCTAGGAAATGACAAAAATCGGGCAGGCAGCATGGCTATGTGGGTCGCTCCCATTAAGGTGTAGCATCACCTATCTAGAGAAATTCCTTTTGTTTCTTAATCTATCGATTCTGCCCATTCGGGAATGGTTGCCGTACACAACCATTGGTGATATACATTCGATACACTCAAGAGAAATGAGTGGTCGGTCATGTGAGAGCCGGGTTGCAAGACGTTCTTGTTGAACCCAGGTATATTGGCCTCTAGAGGTACATCATCGGAAGGTGGTCCCATACCTTGTCATAGTTGGAAATCCAATTTCCCTAAGCACCAAGCGGGTTTTTATTTGTATACTATGTAGGAGAATGTGAGATGCAAGCATTCTTCTAGATTTTAATTTATTTGTGGAAACAAATAGACACTATGATAATATCTGTTTAAAAGTATACAAAGTGTTTTATTCTCATAAGGTAAAACCTCGTTCCGTACTTACGGCGTGGTCTTATGAGATATTTTTATTTGTTTAAAACTGTTTACTCATAACAGTCCCCTGACTGACCCGGAGTTTATTTTTCTGTGTTTTCCCTTAAACTCTTGGGGTATTCATAACGCTTGTTATGAATAGACAAGTGAATCGGGATTTGGATATACTTGTGAAGCTGGAATGACGATTTTGTTGTGGGCTGGTCCATCTATCTACTGTATAATTAAGTCTGTCAGTTGATCATCTATGATATGTACTGATGTACTATGAATGGGTTATATCACTAGTTCAGTATGTTCTGATGTAATATATTCGGTTGTGTAATATTATCAAGTATTATCTTTTGTGAAAATTCCGCTGTAAGATTCTGATGTTCTATGATTTTATTTTCTATCTATTCTTATTCTTATTAATGGCACGACTTCCGATGTGTTCGAAAGTTGGGTCGTTACACAAAAGCTCAGAAATAAAAATGAAAATGGTCGCGCTCACTTATCAGAAGCGAAGTCGTCTGCTTCCTCAAAGAAACGCGAGATGAGTAAATTCCAAACAAATCAGCTCAAAGCCTTTTAAAACAGAAATCAAATCTGGGTCATCCGAAATCGACAGCGAACTAGGAATTTGGGAAATCAACTCGTTGTGCTCGATTTTGGATTCATAGCTTAAAGGGAGTTCGATAGATAAAGTTAGGTGCAAACATTTTAAACACGTTGCAGCTGAGTGGAGGGAGGTCACGATGTCTGACGTTGAGGTGTCTGGGTGGGGCGATTGCAAGGGGATGGTCGCGGTGTCCCCTGGATATCGGTGTAGATGGTGTTGGGTGATGTAGATGAGGATCTCGAGTTCAAGAATGGTATAAAAAGGGATTTGAAGTTTAAATCAGAAGGGGATGTCGGTTTTCTTTTGTGCGATGATACATTTAAGGGCTTCTAAAGAGATGCAACAGTAGGAAGCAAGTTCGTTTTTTGGGTAAGTGGATTTTCAACAGTTTAGGTGTTCTACAGTGGAAAAAAGGGAAGTTCAGTTGTGATTTTAGGGGATGGTAAAATGTTTGGAATTCGAACTGGTGATAGAAATGGGGTGTTCGATCTATTTTGTTTATGATGGAAAAGAGAAGGTGCGTGTTCGGTGCATTTCAATTGGAGAAGAACGAGATTAAGGTAATTTTTGATTTTTAAATTTTAAATTTATAAGGAGAATTGTTCTATATAAACAAGTAACCGATTAAAAACAAATTAGTTATATGATTTGTAATGGATTAAATATATAGAGATTAGTTAATAAAGAAATAAACGTGTAAACTAATCGTTTAAACAAAATTAAGGTTTAAATTGGAATTATATTAGTGGAGTAATTAATTAAATTGAATTAGGCTAATTTAATAAACTGAAATTTTATTTAGATTGTTTTACATTGAAAAACAGACGATTGGAGAAATCACTGTGAAATCTATATAATTGGCTTCATTGGATATTCGGCAAATAAAATCTCGGTGAGTAAATCTCACTCACCTTTTATTTAGAATTATTTTTATCAGTTAAAAATAATTGTTTGTTGCTGGTTTGGTTGCATTTAATATTTTTGTGCATCTTAAAAATATATTAGTTATTTAGGCTTGGTGGTTGCTATTATATATATATATATTGGTGGTTGAATTTCCCGTAGTATCATTAGCGGATGCCCGAGGTACCATTAGCGGATGATTACCCTATGAGCCCCACGCTATGATAGTGGATGACCTTCATACCGCGATATCCTGCCTCGAAGCAAGATGGGTATTACTATGTTGACTAACGTCTGTGGATGCAGGAAAACAGGTTGCTGGATTCCTCAAAAATATATTATCTGTTTGTTTATTTGCATATATACTGTCATATATGATGTGTTAGAAAACCTAAAATAAATAATTGGTTGTTTGGTGTTTAAATATCACTGGGCCTAAGTGTTAATTTATAAAAATACCCTGAAAGGGGTATTTTAGATTTAAAAGGGAAACAAGTAGTTCCTTTATAAACGAAGTTTATAAATAGTTCATTTATAAACGAAGTTTATAAATGAAGTGAAATGAATTATAATTGGATAATTCAGAAAATAGAAATACAAGTGTGACTTTGGGAAAGGAAAATATATTTTTCCAAAGAAGAAATATTTATTTGAAAGAGAGACTTGTTTAATGATGGTATTTGTAAATAGAAAGGTGAAAAATTATCATTTAGATAATTTAAATATTTAAATTCAAAATATGAATTTAAATTGAGGACTTGGAATCGTTTAAAAAAATAAACGATGAAGTTTATTCCGATATTCGAAACGTAACTAATAGTTGAATAAATCCTGAGGATTTATGTTTGAACTCGACTACGTCGAATTTATAAAAAAATAGATTTGTCCCAAATAGGATATTTAAATTTAATTTAAATAAAAACTGAGATAAAGCATGAAAATAGGTTCTATATTTATATAGATAGGTTTAATAAAGAGAGTACTCCAAAATAAAATTTTGATTTTTAAATAGATTTCGAAATGGAAACTTGTTTTAACTTTATAAAACAAGGAAGTTAAATTATAAACGATGTTTATAATTTAAGGAGATAAATTATCGTTGGATAATTTAGAAGTTTAAATTCAAGGAAGAATTTAAAAAGTGAAATTGGAAAGCGTGTGAAAAATAGAATTGAAATGGAATTTGAATATAGAAAATTCAAATAGAAATTCAAATAAAATTTGAATATAGAGAATTCAAATAGAATTTGAATATAGAAATTTCAAAGAGAATTGAAAATTGAATTTGATAATAGAAAGCTGCAATTATTTCGAAATGGGAACGACGAAATATATTTCAGAATGCGGATTTTAAAATAAATCCAAAGGATTTATAATTTCTCAAAGAATTGGAATTTAATATAGAAGATTGAGTATAATTAAATTTATTACCGAGTAAGGGAAAATCGATGATTATAAATAATCAGAAGTATCAAATTGAAATTGGAAAATTTGTACAATATATATTAAAATATATTAGAATGGAGTAGGAATTTATATATAAACGAAGTTTAAAACGTTTATATATATAAATATAATTAAAACGAACTCGTCGCAGCGCGGCTGTTCGTAAATTGGCGTTTCGAACTTCAATTGAGTATACACAACTCAATTGAAGTCGGAATTCTTTGAAACAACATACGTCAAGACCGATTTGATAATAGTTTTCTAATGGAGGAGAAAAATCTGGATTTCGTCGAATAGATTTTGATTTATGTCAAAGTCAAATTTTCAGAAAAACAGTGCCAGAACCATTATAAAACCATAACGGTTTATTAAATAAATAAAATGATTTTGAGCAAATAAAATCCGAATTTCATTTAGGAAAAATCCAGATTTGAGTTATAAATAATATCTGAACTCGAGTGAAGTAATGAAATGTTTTGCGAAACAAAATCAAACCAGATGTTTAACTGTTGAGTAGAATTAACTAATGTAAGAAAAATTAGTTAATGGAATTTTAAATCGAAATTGGACTTTCGATCAGAAAAAAAAGGTTTTGTAAATTCATATTCGAAATCGAATATGAAACTTGAATTAGCAATGGCATTCGATTGTTTTGAAAATAAATTAATTTATATTTGAACGTGATATGTTCAAATAACAAGTGAAATAGGATAAGAAGCTAATTAAAGAATAAATGGGCGAAACTGAATTCAAACGATTGGATTGAGTTGAATTGAATTGAAAAGAGGTGAACATGTGCTAAACAGGTATGGAATGAAGAGAATGAAGTTTATAAATTTAGTGCCCGACAAAAAGGTACATCTTTAAATTCCATATGAGATTTTATGCGCCGAATCGGAGATGCCTGTGTGGCGGTTTGGAGATTTTCCCGATGCTCCCGGTACAAAGGAGGTTATGGCGAAATTTTCCGGAAATTTAAGGAGTTTGAATATTTTTAAGAAAATTTGATAGTTAGAAATCAATGTATTAATATATATAGAATTCGATAAGTAAATAAACTTAAAAATAGAATATTATAAACAAAAAGGAAATCTATAAATTAGATTTGTTAAAAATAGAAAGAGAAGCGTATACGTGTTTAGAAATGGATAATTGGTTTTTATAGTGTTGATTATTCGAGAATAATGGTCTTGTCTGTTTTGAAGTTAGGGATGTTTTCATTCAAGGTCTGAGAGGTAATTTTACCCCAACTCGATTGATTTCACTTTTAACCGATAAATAGCAAAGATCCAGTCTCGAAGATCAATGGTTGAATAAAAGATAGTTGAATGAAATATTTTGGGTGTGGCGATGTTTCACACAACATTTGTTTTAAACCAAATAAGTGGAATTTTGGAAATATAATAATATATATTTCCTGAGAGTAGAATTAATTGAGTTGAGCAAGAGATAAGTAAATGGGAATGTTTTCCAATTATAAATAGAAGATATTTTCTAAATATAGAAAATAAAAGAAGTTGATATTTGGAAATGTTCTCCAAATAGCGTAAGAGGCCGAGATGATTACTGAAAATATTGTGTTAACAAATATTGACAAGGAAATAAAGAAGTGTTTTAATTAATGAAATATTAATTAAAAGGCCCAGTGATTTGTTTGATGCTTTGGTTGGAATGTTTGTTTATTTTTCTTCGATAGTTAAATAACCGACTATCGAAGTTTTTACCAATATCGTTGTCAATATGGAGATACCGGTTGGATTATTATCCGTGAACCACTCCATATTGGCAGTAGCGTTGCGAATCAGATTATATGTAGAAAAGTCAAAGACGGAGTAAAATGCAAGGGCTTTTTCTATTAATAGAAATTATGCCTTCGGTTTCGTTCAATCCCAGAACAAACATAAATGGATGAATGCCTGACAGAGTATTTCCAATGATGGAATATGTTGGTCTGTATAAATATACATGGTGGCAACGGATTTATTCCCTTAGCATAATATCCAAAATATATTTGTGCAAATCAATTAGTGATTAACGGATCCGACAATGTGGCATTCAAAGTGATTGTGCTATCAGTGAATGATAAGTAATCGTAGCCTCAGGCCTCAACAACCAGGAAATTACAAAAATCGGGCAGGCAGCATGGCTATGTGGGTCGCTCCCATTATGGTGTATTATCGCCTATCTAGAGATTCATTTAATTTCTTATTCTATTCGATGCTGTCTCATTCGGGAAACGGTTGCTGATCCCAACCGTTGGTGATATACATTCGATACACTCAAGCGAAATTAGTGGTCGGTCATGTGTGGGCCGGGTTGCAAGATGTTCTTGTTGAACCCAGTGTATTCCCCTCTAGAGATACACTAGCGGAAGGTGGTTCCATACCTTGTCATGTTGGAAATCCAATCTCCAATAAGCGCCATGCGGTTTTTGATTTTATATTATATATGGAGCTTGGGATGCAAGCGTTCCGCTAGATTCTATTTATTTGATGTAGACTTTATTATAATATCACTGGATTTGATATCAAAATATTTTGGGTTATAGTAAGGTAAAAACCGTCCATGTTTATGTGTAGGCTGGTCTTACTATTATCTTTTCTTTCGAAAGGATTTTGAAAGTTAAACAAATGTTTGGAGTTTACTCACACCAGTCCCACCGGAGTTTATTTTGTTTGTTTCCCTAAACTCTTAGGTGCCCAAATTTGTACGGGCAGTCAAGTAGTCGGGATTTTTCAGATTCACTTGGAAGAGCTTGAAGCAGGAGGCTTCATCTGTTAGCTATAGACTATCACATTTCCGCTGTGTACTATGTGGTTTCTGGAAACAGGTGTTTATAACTGTTCCAGAAATAGCTGTTGTGCTCTGATGATGGTATGTATATAAAGTTACTGATTTGTATTTCAAAAGTTATGTTATATATTATATTTTATTCATTCCGCTTTGAGTTTGTGATCTTCATTTTCTTCTATTCTAATATTTCTTTCTTTCTATTTCTCATCCTCTAACTTCTTTCTAATAATGATTCGTATTTCTGTGCAATTTGGGTTGGACATGTGGTGTTATTAGTCGACTCAAATAATATGGATTTGCAGGCCGTTACAGTTGGTATCAGAGCTTAGGTTGAGCGAATACCTATGCTTTGGTGGGGTTGTGCTCGTTAGAGATAGGGTCAGTAGTACCCTAGAATGAGTTGAGTATATATGTATGAGAGAGCGTATTTGTTAATTGATATAAAAACTATTTTATATTGTGTTGATTGGTCTGTTGAGTGGTTTATGGATTCTGGTCGAATCGTGGGACGCCACGACGTCGATAAGAGTTTGTAAATACTTGAACAAAAGATTGAACACGATATTGTTTTTACAGTGGGTAAATGAAATAATTTTACCCTAAATCCTATTCTGATAGAAAAGGAACAATTTTCTTAAATTATTCTAGTATATGGATGTGTTGGATGTTAAAATTATAATCAAATAAGATTATAAAATTGAAATGGTTATGTATAACCAGTTATAATTTGTATAAGAATCAAATATACAAATGAGATGAATTAAAATTGAATTCAAAGCAAAATTTAGAATTCAAAATCCTGGGAAGTTGAAATGTTTCCGAAGTATATTAAAGTAATATAGCATTACTTTGAAAGGATTTGAATAAAAATCATTTTAGATGGATTTTGAAAGTGGTAAAGCACTAAACTCACTTCAGTGGCTGGGGAATAATTCTGATGATGATCGCGACATCATTAGTGTTCATTTTCGAGTTTCTAAGTGATGAATTGCTACCTTAGAAAAGTTTTTAAAGGAATTTGTTTAAAAGAAAATAAGTTGATTTGGAAAATTCAAATGTTTTGAATTTGAAATGTTTATGAATATAGGTATATACTTATGTTATTTCAAAGGATTTGAAATAAAAACCCAGGTATTTGAATTCTGAAATTTAAAACTTAAGAAAATTAAATAAATCGAAGTAAATAAATTGATCATAATCAATTTGAATGGAATATGAATTGATTGTAAATCATTCAGATTAATTGAATGTACGGTGTGTAATATAAACGAGAACCAAAAGTTTTGGTAGAACTAAATTTGTTGAAATATAAAGTGTAGAGTTTCGACATAAGTGAATTTTGAAAGAGTTAATGGGCTTGCAGCATTTTCCTACCTTAGTAATTTCGGGGACGAAATTCTTTTAAGAGGGGAAGAATGTAACAACCCAGATTTTTGGTCTGTTAATTTTAAATATATAATATTTGTTTTAAATATTTAGTTGATAATATAAATTAATTTTTATATTGAGTTATCGATTTAATAATCGAATATAATTTAATTTAGAAAATATCGAACTACTGGAATTCGAAATATAATTGAAATTGAAGTAAAAAAACTAAATCAAAATGATTCAGATGATAAGTAGGAATTTTATTTGATATATGCGATAATAAATAATAATTTATTATCAAAGAATTTGTGGTTTTCGAATTTAAATTATATTATATTAATTTAGTACGGTATATACATTCGAATTACATTATTTAGTCAATTCTGTTGAGTTTAGAATAGTGTAATTACGTTGAGATGTCGGTCGGTAGGTTAAAATAGCGGTTCGTGATTTAAATTAATGGACCCCAAGATATTTGATTGTGGATAGGATCAAAATCAAATCGGTATCTATTTAAAAAGAATAAAAATCTTTTTAAATCAAATTAGAATTTAATGGAATGTACCTTAGTCTATAACCTATCTGGTACCATATTACTTAGTGACGAAGTGTTCTTCATCTATAAAATTGCGTCCCTCTCATTCCTCTTTTCATTTTTTTTCTATTTCTCAGAAAGATTGAAATACCCAAATTAAAAACAGTGCCACTCCATTCTCGTTTAGTCCCTTCAGGAAGAGAATGGCTACTACCCCCAAATTCTTTCTATCGAAGCCGACCCCCCCTTTTTCCCTATTTCCTTATTTCTTTTTCTTTAAATTAATACCTATCGAAAGCTCAGAAATATAAATGAAAATGGCCGCGCTCACTTATCAGAAGCGAAGTCGTCTGCTTCCTAAAAGAAACGCGAGATGAGTAAATTCCAAAAATATCAGCACGAAGCCTTTTAAAACGGAAATCAAATCTGGGTCATCCGAAATTGACAGCGAACTAGGGATTTGGGAAATCAACTCGTTGTGTTCGATTTTGGATTCATAGCTTAAAGGGAGTTCGATGGATAAAGTTAGGTGCAGACATTTAAAACTCGTTGCAGCTGAGTTGAGGGAGGTCGGGAGGTCGCGATGTCTGACGTTGAGGTGTCTGGGTAGGGTGATTGCAAGGGGATGGTCGCGGTGTCCCCTGGATATCGGTGTAGATGGTGTTGGGTGATGTAAATGAGGAGCTCGAGTTCAAGAATGGTATAAAAAGGGATTCGAAGTTTAAAGGAGAAGGGGGTGTCGGTTTTCTTTTGTGCGATGATACATTTAAGGGTTCTAAAGGGATGCGACAGGAGGAAGCAAGTTCGTTGTAGTGACCCGAAAATCCGGACAAATTTGAGCTGACCAAAAACACAAGTCCAACTCCAAATTGCTCTGGAAATTCAAGAAACTAATAGAAAGAAGATAGAGCGTGAGTATAGATGAGATAGAAACTTAGAATAGAAGAAGAAGAAGAAGAAGAACACAACATCAGAGTAACACGAATCTCACAGCGGAACGAATAACATATAATATATGTAATATAGCTTTGAAATATAAATCTGTGCTTGAATATACATCATTATCAAAGTACAACACTTACAACACTACGGAAATAAACTATAGCTACAAGATCCTGAAGCCTCCTGCTCCAAGCTCTTCCAGTATATCTGTAAATCCCGACTACTTGACTGCCCGTACAAAATTGGGCACCCAAGAGTTTAGGGAAAACAAAACAAAATAAACTCCGGGTCAATCATGGGACTGGTATGAGTAAAACAGTTTAAAAAAGTTTGAACAAGTAAACGATATCTCATAAGACCACGCCGTATAACGGAACGGGTTTTTCCCTTATGAGAATCCAAAATATCTTATATCAAAAACCCTTTTGACATTATAATAATGTCTATCAACCATACTATAATAATCATCTAGCAGAAATGCTTTCATCTCACGTTCTACATGTATAGTATACAATCAAAACCGCAAGCACGTATTGGGTAATGGATTTCCAACTATGACAAGGTATGGAACCACCTTTCGCTAGTGTACCTCTAGAGAGGAATACACTAGGTTCAACAAGAACATCTTGTAACCCGGCCACACATGACCGACCACTCATTTCGCTTGAGTGTATCGAATGTATATCACCAACGGTTGGGATCAGCAACCGTTTCCTGAATGGGACAGTATCAACAATAGATTTTTAGAAATAAATGAAACTCTAGATCAGGTGATTATACACCCTAATAGGTGCGACCTACATAGCCATGCTGCATGCCCGATTTCTGTCATTTATCGGATGTGAGGCTAGAAGCTACGCTTTATCATCACACCAGATTCACTTTGAATGCCACATCATCAAATCCATCAAATCACTGATTGACGCCCTCAACAATACATTATGTGTTAGCTAAAAGAAGTTTCCTTCTCCACTTCCACTCTTGGTACGGTTGGAGAAATCAATATACGTGATCGTCTGGAAATACTCTGTTAGACATCCGTCCCTTGCACTTTACTCCGTCTTCAATTATCTTTGGCATATATGATTCGCAGTGCTTATGCCAATATAGAGTGGTTCTTTGGATAATAATCCAACCGGTCTCTCCATATTAACAATGTTAAAATGGTTAAAACTTCGATAGTCGGTGAGTTAACTATCGAAGAAAAACAGGTGTGCAAACAACGATATTATTTCCCGGAGGAAATTATATCGATCAATCATCATTCAACATTTTATCTTTTTATTTCATAAATTTACTTATCTCCTGTTTCCCTATATTCAACATTTGATTACGTTTCTGATTCTATTTGGAAAACATTTTCAATCTTCTATACTTGGATTTGAACAGATGTTTAAATCAACAACGCGACGACAACTCAAACCACTATACTTATTTACTAAATTCACTTAACCACTTTCACTCTCGAACCTTAACTATTTCTAAATTAAAAAACGAAGTTAATCAAGTTGGGGTATAACTACCTCTCAGACCTTAACTGAACAACATTTCAAATCTCGAAACAGATAAGATTCATCTTTTAACTCTTTAACACTTCCTTCACTTACTCCTTACCTAACTCCTTACTTACTCCTTTCGAACAAACTATATTCGATTACTCCTCTAACTCTATTCGAATAAACTATATTTGATTACTCTTGTAACTCTATTTGAATAAACTATATTTGATTAACTCTTTTGATTTAACTCTAATCGATCAACTCCATCGAATAACTAAATTTGATAACTCCTCTAACTCTATTCGAATAAACTATATTCGATTACTCTTTTAACTTTATTCGAATAAATTATATTCGATTAACTCTTTTGATTTAACTCTAATCGATCAACTCCATCGAATAACTAAATTTGATAACTCCTCTAACTCTATTCGAATAAACTAATATTTGATAACTCTATTTAAATTGACTCCTTTTATTTAACCCTTTCTATTTGTTTACTTAACAAATAACTATTCCCTTCTCAATTCTATTTACTTAATAAATAAATATTTCTTTTACCTTTCCTATTTATTTAACAAATAAATATTTCCTTTTAACTTTATCTAATTTATTAACAAATAAACATTCCTTTTAACTTTATCTAATTTATTAACAAATAAATATTCCTTTATTATCTACTCTATTTATTCTAACAAATAAATATTTCCTTTATTATCTATTCTATTTATTCTAACAAATAAATATTTCCTTTTCTTTTCTATTCTATTTATTCTAACAAATAAATATTTCCTTTTCTTTTCTATTCTATTTATTCTAACAAATAAATATTTCCTTTTCTTTTCTATATAAAAATCCTTTTTCTTTTCTATATAAAATCCATTGATTTTATATAAATAATTCATTTTCAAAATACACTTTGAAAATCCCCTTTCCCACATCCAGTATTTCTTATGGTATTTAACATACCATATAACAACGATAAATATCGTCCAACCACACATAATCAACAACAGATTATATATCACATCATATATCACAATATATGAATCACAGTAAAATAAATGTTGAGGAATCCAGTTGGATTCCTCCAACCTGTTTCCCTGCATCACAGATGTTAAACAATATAGATAACATCACTTTCAGTTCTATATGATATATTCTGTTAAACAGAATCAATATAGAAATTCAATTAACTGACTAGCAGTTCAATCAAACAGTCAACACACAGTCAATCAGCCAATATTTAACAGTTCTAAAAATATAACATGAAATTATAAACTATTCAGAGTTAGTGAGATTTACCCACATTGGACGATCATCGTTAATAACGATAACCATCACTTGATTCAGACGGACAATTTATTTTGCTATAAATTGTAACGGGCTCGAATTCTCTCCCAGTCAGTCCCATTGGGTAGCCACCGTCCCTACGATCCCAACGGATCTTGTTTCTCCCAATTCATTTTATAACGGCCCATCGCCATAACAAACCGCACGTTCCCGACAACCCTCCTTCCAAATTTAACAGTTCCCGTACCCTGTACCCGCCCACTTCAGCTAAATCACGTTTTCTTTGTATTTTTTTATTTTTTTCTAACTGGGCTTCACTATAAACTGGCCGTCACCAAACAAACTCGCCATCCATAAACGATATCCTCCTTCCCATTTGAATTTCCGGGCTCCAGTATTTATTTCATGAGTGCTGAAACAAATTTCCACCATTTAGGCCAAATCCTCTTTTCGCACATTCAACATTTAAGACTCACGAACAGCCTTCTTCTCATTTGCTTCAAAACGTTGCATCCAACTGTTAACAACTGAATTATTAACTTAATCAACCATTTAAGGCTAATTTATTTAAATTAGTTAATTAACTGTTTAATTACTGTTTAGAACGGAAGTCACCGTTATAAACACTTTCTCATTGTCTTCTCAAAACGCTGCTCCCATACGAGTTTGACATCCATCTGCACCTTCTTACTCGCATACAGACTTCATCTCTTCCATAACTGTGATTTCACACACTTCGTTCTCCACTATTTCTTCACGGAAAACCATCACCGAGACCTCCAGTGGCTTCCCTTTTCCAACCTCCATTGCCTCCACATAATCGATCTGCACTCGCACCCGAATGCTGACCCCAGCCAACATCTCCTCGCGCCACCTTTGATTTCCACCCCAGTTACCGTACACAGCCACAATACCGAATCAGGAATCCTACTTTAGCACGAAATAGGTGCGACTCCTCCTTACGAAACCAAATCCAAGTTTTAAAACTGTTGAAACTCTTTAACTCCTCTGGTAATCACAACCCTAGGTTTACTGTGATATTCTTTAAACCCCAGAAAACGGGGACCGAGTTGTTTGAGAGGTCTATGAGGTGGAAGAGGACGCTGCTACACACTCACGTATATATTTTCCATGATTTTAGGAATTTGTTTGCAATTCCTTTGGATTTTGTGAAGCATGATTTTGGTTTGAAGGAGAAAAGCCTGGCGGCCTGTTTTTGGTTTGACCAGAAAGAACTAGAAATTAGGTTTTTAGGAGGATTAAAGGGGTATTTATAGAAAATGGATGGAGATATTTTGGTGAGATATTTTGGTTATTATAATCCATTTTATATTCGTTATTTCCTTCTAAAAATTCGTGTGATCACACACGATACTAAAAAATCACGAAAACTGGCATGTAACTACAATTCGACATTGCGGACCCAACGAAACTGGTTTCGTCGAATTCCGACTCCGTATGCTCACACAACGTATTTTTAAAGCTCTGGATGACCCATTTAAATGCATAAATATATTTAAATATATAAATATATTTAAATATATAAATATATTTAAATATAATTAAATTTAATATTTAAAAATAAATATTATCGTATATATTCACAGCGGAATACCATACAGCTCTACAATATTCCTATATGAATTTCTAACTTGATATTTCAATTTGGGTCAACCCGATATTCGATTTATATTGAAATTCCTTTTTAAAATATAAATAATTCCTTTATAAATTAGAAAGGAATTCCACAGCGACTTTTCTAAAATTTGATTTGGACGTACATCAAAATCTACACGACGAAATCCTGATTTTTCTCTTCCACTAGAAAGATATACTACACCAGTTCCACACGTTTCTTGTTTCATAGAAATCCGGCTTAAAACGAATCCTGTAAGTTCGAATCGCCAAATTACGAACTGTAGCGCCATTTCAAGCTCGATTATAATTATAATATAATTATACGTTCAAACTGTCGTTCAAATAATATTTTCGTTATTCTAATTCTATTCCAAGATGAATTAAATATCACAGGTGATCCAGTTCACACCATATCGCCTTTTCAGCCAATTCTGATTATTTTAGAATTAAATATATTATTTAATTTATTATTTTAATTAAATATTCACCATTATTTAATTCCACGACCATTAAATTCTCTAAACCACTATTTAAATAATTAAATAAATTAATTATAATACCTCTGCCAATGCGGGTCATTACAATCTTCCCCACTTAAAATAATTTCGTCCTCGAAATTGCTAAGGTAGAGAACGACCCTATCGACTGGTTAGAACATATTTGTTCACTTCTTAACTTCAGTTTCAACTGAACCAAATTTAATTTCAATTAAAAATTTATTTAATTCTTATCAACGAAAATTTTCAAAAATCCTGAAAATTTCTAACGCCTTAACTCTTCGAATTTTTTGGCCAGCACCTCCTTTTTACTGGTCAATCGGTCAAACTCCAACTTGCCTCTCTGGGCTATCTCCAACCCAAAAGAAAATCAAACAGCCAATCGGCTTGCCAATTCAGCTCATAAATCTTATATCCAATAGAAATATAAACTTGTACCTTTGGTCGGGCATATCAACTCTATTACTTCCATATGCTATCAACTCAGCATATATCAATGTTATCCCAATCAAATTATGAAATCACTTTTATCTCCACTACAACCATTCTCTTATCCAAGCCACATTTCATTTCAAACTCAAGTTTTATTCTTGATTCCCAACTCTTAACTTGATTATCACATTACACTTCAAATTTGAATCTCACAATCCAATTTGTCTTGATATCATTCTAATTCAGTCTCAGTTACCACTTTACCGGCTTTACTTTAATTCAAATTTTCTTTCACAAATTTCTATTAAATTTGTTTTTAACTCAAACAGTCTTTCCTTGGGAGTTTTTAAACAGTTTACTCTTTTCAAAAATCAAATTTTCCTTTCGAACATGTCACTGAGCCCTTAATTAGTATTCCATTAGTTAAATCACTTCTCTATTCTTTATCAATATTTGTTAACCAAATATTTTCAATAACCATATTGGCCTTTTATGTTATTTGGAAAACATTTCCGAATATCGCCTTCCTTTATTTTCTAAACTTTAGAAAATATATGCTATTTATAATTGACAAATATTCCAATTACTTATCTCTTTTCCGATCTCGTTTATTTCTATACTTAGGAAATATTCTTTATTATATTTCCAAGCTTACACTTATTTGGGTTAAAACGGATGTTGTGTAAAACATCGTTACGACAACCCAAATACTATATTCAACTAACTCTTATTCAACATTGATCTTCGAGCCTGAAATCTTACTATTTATTTGTTAATAATGAAATCAATCAAGTTGGGGTATAACTACCTCTCAGACCTTGACTGAATAACATTTATAACGTCAAAATAGATATGACTACTTACTCGAATAATCAATACCATACAACTACTTATTCACTTTAAAACACGTATACGCTTCCTCTTTTTATTTTTACTAGATTTTATTCTTAGTCTTCCTTTTTGATTATACTATTCTATTTCTAAGTTCGTTTTCTTATCGACTTCTCTATATATATATATATATATCTATACGTTGATTTCTAACTACCAAATTATCTTAAAAATATTCTAACTCCTTAAATTCCCGGAAAAATTCGCCATAACCTCCTTTGTACCAGGAGCATCGGGATATTTCAAATAGCCTCCCATGGCCCTCACCAATCCAAAAGAAAAAGAAAAAGAAAAAGCAAAGCGGCTAGCCGATACGGTGCATAAAATATCATATATGAATTAAATACATACCCTTTTCATCGAGCATTCTATTTATATATCTTCATACCCTATCCATACCTATCTCATGTATATTTATACCTGCCCAATCTATTTTAACTATACCTGATTGTTTTAACTCAATTCGTTGATTAATTTGTTAATTAACTCTTTAGTCTCTTTCACTTCTATTATTCTAATCTATATATCAAATTCTATTCAAATTCTATATTATAAATCCCATTTGAATTTCTATATTCAAATTCTATATATTCAAATTCTATATATCAAATTCTATATAGAAATTCCCATTTTGAAATTCAACACAACTTGTCTTTCCCAAAACAAATTCAAAACAGTATCTCTGGTAGTAATTCGTCACTTACAACTCGAAAATGAATACTGATGATGCAGTTGTCATCATCAGAATCTATTTTCCAGTGATCGAAGTGAGTTCAATACTATAAAACCATTTCTAACATTTCCACTTTGAAATTCATTTCAAAATATAATTCACACTGCTTGTAAAACAATTTAATATCTCCCAGGATCTTAAATTTTCCTTATTTTTATCCAAATCCATTTACAAACACTTATCCAATTCTCTAGAATTTTAATTAAATTTCTGGTTTAAATTTCAGATTTAATTCATTCCGTTATGCTTATCTGAATTCTGATCGGCTATTTACATAACCATCTCACATTCTTATAATCTTATTCGATTATAATAACAACCAATATATCCAATATATTATAATCATTTCAATATAAATTCTTTATATCAAAAATATACTTTGGGTAAAATTACTTCGTTTACCCTCTTTTCAAAACATACCATGACGGTTCATCGTTTTCAAGTGTTTACCAACTCCTACCGATACAGTGGATCAAACCGATCGACCAGAGCTCATAAACAACTCAACCAATAAATCTCCATAATATAAAACAATTTTTATATCAAATACAAATACGTTCACTCGTATATACACACTCAACTCAATCTAGGGTATTACTAACCCCATCTCTACTGAGTCACGCCACAGAGCCAAGGTAATTCACTTAACTTAAGCTCTGATACCAACTGTAGTGACCCGAAAATCCGGACAAATTTGAGCTGACCAAAAACACAAGTCCAACCCCAAATTGCACTGGAAATTCAAGAAACTAATAGAAAGAAGATAGAGGGTGAGGATAGATGAGATAGAAACTTAGAATAGAAGAAGAAGAAGAAGAACACAACATCAGAGTAACATGAATCACACAGCGGAACGAATAACATATAATATATGTAACATAGCTTTGAAATATAAATCTGTGCTTGAATATACATCATTATCAAAGTACAACACTTACAACACAGCGGAAATAAACTATAGCTACATGATCCTGAAGCCTCCTGCTCCAAGCTCTTCCAGTATATCTGTAAATCCCGACTACTTGACTGCCCGTACAAAATTGGGCACCCAAGAGTTTAGGGAAAACAAAACAAAATAAACTCCGGGTCAGTCATGGGACTGGTATGAGTAAAACAGTTTAAAACAGTTTGAACAAGTGAACGATATCTCATAAGACCACGCCGTATAACGGAACGGGTTTTTCCCTTATGAAAATCCAAAATATCTTTATATCAAAAACCCTTTTGATATTATAATAATGTCTATCAACCATACTATAATAATCATCTAGCAGAAACTCTTTCATCTCACGTTCTACATGTATAGTATACAATCAAAACCGCAAGCACGTATTGGGTAATGGATTTCCAACTATGACAAGGTATGGAACCACCTTTCGCTAGTGTACCTCTAGAGAGGAATACACTGGGTTCAACAAGAACATCTTGCAACCCGGCCACACATGACCGACCACTCATTTCGCTTGAGTGTATCGAATGTATATCACCAACGGTTGGGATCAGCAACCGTTTCCTGAATGGGACAGTATCAACAATAGATTTTTAGAAATAAATGAAACTCTAGATCAGGGGATTATACAACCTAATAGGTGCGACCTACATAGCCATGTTGCCTGCCCGATTTCTGTCATTTACCGGATGTGAGGCTAGAAGCTACGCTTTATCATCACACCTGATTCACTTTGAATGCCACATCATCAAATCCATCAAATCACCGATTGACGCCCTCAACAATACAATATGTGTTAGCTAAAATAAGTTTCCTTCTCCGCTTCCACTCTTGGTACGGTTGGAGAAATCAATATGCGTGATCGTCTGGAAATACTCTGTTAGACATCCGTCCCTTGCACTTTACTCCTTCTTCAATTATCTTTGGCATATATGATTCGCAATGCTTATGCCAATACAGAGTGGTTCTTTGGATAATAATCCAACCGGTCTCTCCATATTAACAACGTTAAAATGGTCAAAACTTCGATAGTCGGTGAGTTAACTATCGAAGAAAAACAGGTGTGCAAACAACGATATTATTTCCCGGAGGAAATTATATTGATCAATCATCATTCAACATTTTATCTTTTTATTTCATAAATTTACTTATCTCCTGTTTCCCTATATTCAACATTTGATCACGTTTCTGATTCTATTTGGAAAACATATTCAATCTTCTATACTTGGATTTAAACAGATGTTTAAATCAACATCGCGACGACAACTCAAACCACTATACTTATTTACTAAATTCACTTAACCACTTTCACTCTCAAACCTTAACCATTTCTAAATTAAAAACGAAGTCAATCAAGTTGGGGTATAACTACCTCTCAGACCTTAACTGAACAACATTTCAAATCTCGAAACAGATAAGATTAATCTTCTAACTCTTTAACACTTCCTTCACTTACTCCTTACCTAACTCCTTACTTACTCCTTTCGAACAAACTATATTCGATTACTCCTCTAACTCTATTCGAATAAACTATATTCGATTACTCTTGTAACTCTATTCGAATAAACTATATTTGATTAAATCTTTTGATTTAACTCTAATCGATCAACTCCATCGAATAACTAAATTTGATAACTCCTCTAACTCTATTCGAATAAACTATACTCGATTACTCTTTTAACTCTATTCGAATAAACTATATTCAATTAACTCTTTTGATTTAACTCTAATCAATCAACTCCATCGAATAACTAAATTTGATAACTCCTCTAACTCTATTCGAATAAACTAATATTTGATAACTCTATTTAAATTGACTCCTTTTATTTAACCCTTTCTATTTGTTTACTTAACAAATAACTATTCCCTTCTCAATTCTATTTACTTAATAAATAAATATTTCTTTTACCTTTCCTATTTATTTAACAAATAAATATTTCCTTTTAACTTTATCTAATTTATTAACAAATAAACATTCCTTTTAACTTTATCTAATTTATTAACAAATAAATATTCCTTTATTATCTACTCTATTTATTCTAACAAATAAATATTTCCTTTATTATCTATTCTATTTATTCTAACAAATAAATATTTCCTTTTCTTTTCTATTCTATTTATTCTAACAAATAAATATTTCCTTTTCTTTTCTATATAAAAATCCTTTTTCTTTTCTATATAAAATCCATTGATTTTATATAAATGATTCATTTTCAAAATACACTTTGAAAATCCCCTTTCCCACATCCAGTATTTCTTATGGTATTTAACATACCATATAACAACGATAAATATCGTCCAACCACACATAATCAACAACAGATTATATATCACATCATATATCACAATATATGAATCACAGTAAAATAAATGTTGAGGAATCCAGTTGGATTCCTCCAACCTGTTTCCCTGCATCACAAATGTTAAACAATATAGATAACATCACTTTCAGTTCCATATGATATATTCTGTTAAACAGAATCAATATAGAAATTCAACTAACTGACTAGCAGTTCAATCAAACAGTCAACACACAGTCAATCAACCAATATTTAATAGTTCTAAAAATACAACATGAAATCATAAACTATTCAGAGTTAGTGAGATTTACTCACATTGGACGATCATCGTTAATAACGATAACCATCACTTGATTCAGACGGACAATTTATTTTGCTATAAATTGTAACGGACTCGAATTCTCTCCCAGTCAGTCCCATTGGGTAGCCACCGTCCCTACGATCCCAACGGATCCTGTTTCGCCCAATTCATTTTATAACGGCCCATTGCCATAACAAACCACATGTTCCCGACAACCCTCCTTCCAAATTTAACAGTTCCCGTACCCTATACCCGCCCACTTCAGCTAAATCACGTTTTCTTTGTATTTTTTTATTTTCTTTTCTAACTGGGCTTCACTATAAACTGGTCGTCACCAAACAAACTCGCCATCCATAAAAGATATCCTCCTTCCCATATGAATTGTCGGGCTCCAGTATTTATTTCATGAGTGCTGAAATAAATTTCCACCATTTAGGCCAAATCCTCTTTTCGCCCATTCAACATTTAAGACTCACGAAAAACCTTCTTCTCATTTGCTTCAAAACGTTGCATCCAACTGTTAACAACTGAATTATTAACTTAATCAACCATTTAAGGTTAATTTCTTTAAATTAGTTAATTAACTGTTTAATTACTGTTTAGAACGGAAGTCACCGTTATAAACACTTTCTCATTGTCTTCTCAAAACGCTGCTCCCATACGAGTTCGACATCCATCTTCACCTTCTTACTCGCATACAGACTTCATCTCTTCCATAACAGTGATTTCACCCACTTCGTTCTCCACTATTTCTTCACGGAAAACCATCACCGAGACCTCCATCGACTTCCCTTTTCCAACCTCCATTGCCTCCACACAATCGATCTGCACTCGCACCCGAATGCTGACCCCAGCCAACATCTTCTCGCGCCACCGTTGATTTCCACCCCCAGTTACCGTACACAGCCACAATACCAAATCGGGAATCCTACTTTAGCACGAAATAGGTGCGACTCCTCCTTACGAAACCAAATCCAAGTTTTAAAACTGTTGAAACTCTTTAACTCCTCTGGTAATCACAACCCTAGGTTTACTGTGATATTATTTAAACCCAGAAAACGGGGACCGAGTTGTTTGATAGGTCTATGAGGTGGAAGAGGACGCTGTGTGATGACCCCAAACTTCAACGGTATGAAAGTAGGAGTAATCATTTGGAATACAACATATATACAATAATACAAATCACAAATACAACATAGCATCGGAAACTCATGGAATGACAACATCATAGCAGCGGAAATACAATGTCATCAGCCATAGAAAATCCACAGTCACAGAATTCTAAGTCATTACATCAGGTTTGCAAAAGTGAAATAAGTTCCAACTCCGAAATAACAACATGAAATGAAACAAGTCTGATGTCTTAAATAAATAAAAAAGATGCAATAGAAATAAAAGATAGATGTCTTCGAAGATCCAGGTCATCACCTCTCCACAAAAGCAAACCCAAGAGAGAGAATAAGCAGCTCCAAAGAAAAGACTCCAAGCAAGGAATGAACCTGTTTACTTGGCTGCCCGTGTGGAAAAGAGGGCACCCAAGTTTGCAAAAAGGTGAAACAAACTATGGGTCAGTCGTGGAACTGGTGTGAGAATTCTTAACTAACTTAACTAATATTAATAAGGCAAATCCAAAGACCACACCGCTAACGCGGAACGGGTTCACTCTAATGGATTGCCGTGCATAATTTAAAGTGTCATAACAGATAATTAAATACATCGTAAACAACACAATGTTTTTGGAAAAATGGAATCACCATAAGACCCAAGTCCCATCACACAATGCAACGCACACCAGAGGATAGGGTTTTACCTTATGATGATTAAACATGCTAAATACGACAAATACGAATCTAATATTATCATTAATGTATATGAAAATGTTTCAATCATAAATGTATCAATCCTAGGAAGCATAGGTACCCATATATTATGCCTCCGTACTAGTAATACAATCAAATTCGTCAGTTCGTATTTGGATTTTTGGTTTCCATCATGAGTCAAGGCTAGAGAGGAGCTCCTTACCGATTCGAGCACTCTAGCTAGTGTCTCAGGATTCCCCGCGGAGAACCCTTGGATAGCTGCAGGGCCGGTCCGCAAATACAGCTTAGCGGATTAGTTATACCTGAACACACGTTTCCCGATCCTATAGGACCTATCCGAGGCGCCTTGTTCCATCATCCACATAAGTAAAATGTCAGGCCGTGTTAAAAACCCAAACACCACTTCTAGCTAGAAAGAAACGTGCTGCTCTCCCTGCGTTCCCTACTCCCGTTTTAGACTCTACCGGTTTGTGAGGTTCATGAAGTTACGTAATACACGAAGCTCTGCTTATTTAAGCGGTGCTTTGATTGTCACCACAAGGTTCTGCTTTTCAACAAGAAACCCTGATCATTGCATCTTAGTATGCCACACTGTCACTCCATACCATGCCGTCGATCGTCCGTCAATATATAAACCGGTGTTAAGTAGAGAATAAATCCTCCACCACCAACATTTATATATTAACAGAAAATCAACAACATGATATTCAACGGGGTACGATGTCAGACACACAATCCATTTAAACTTATGCTCTGGGTATGAGCGAAAGTCAAAGCCGCGAAATCAACACGTACGTCTGGCCAATGACCTTGACCCTTGAATTGGGAGCAAGTCAATTCAGGATCTCGATCGCTGTCCATTCGAGGGAAGATTTACGGTCTTCATACGTCGTCTCATACTTCAATTCTTTAATGTCGTTTGGTTTAATTTAGGATGAGAATATCTCGGACTTCCCAAACAACCTCGCATACTTATAGTTTTGGAAAACTATTTTATGTCGTTATATTATTTTATAACGGCTAATTCTTGTTCTAATTATTTAAATTCAAATTCATAGGAAAAATCAAAATTAGGCTTTTAACAACTTACACAGCGACGGAAATAAGCGTCGCAAAATCTGAAATAGATTTTACCTTAGAACCCAACTTTGTTCAAAATTTCAAATCAAAAATTTGCGAGCTGTGTTTGATAGATTTGGGCACCGTTTGTTAGAGGAGGACCGGCTTGGAGAGGTGGTCTTGCGCCGGGAAGATGGTGGCGTGCGGTGGCGGCGTGTGGGGCCCAGGGGGGCGCGACCGGCACTGGTTCGGGCTGGGGTGGCGGTGGCTTCGAGGCACGGGGGTGGCGATGGTGGGTACCAAATCGAAGAGCTCGCGAAGAGCTTCGAAACGGGTATTGGTACGAAGATTTTCGTTGAGTATCGGAGGAGAAAACTGAGTTCAGAGATTTGAAGGAGTATGGGTTTTCGGTGGCCAAAGGAACGAAGAGGAAGAAGGACGGTATACGCCGTATTTATACTAGTATTTAGGGTTTTATTTTATTATTTTTCTTTTTTTTAAATTAATTAATTCCAGAAAATGGTGATTTTCCGTCCGATCTCCGATTCGCGCTCAACGACTGTCGAACTTAATGTTTTGGCGTCGTCTGAACGCGATGGCGCAATCCCCGAAGTCCAATTCTGAAGTTATAAGCATGTTTCTTTTATTTTTAAAATAATTCATTTAATTTAAATTCGAATCTACTTGTTAATTCCACCAGGGCCACATACTAGCTCAGAAAAATCCAGAAAAATTATTTTTGGCTTTCTTATGACGATACGATCACAACAAAATTTATTTCACCTCATTCTGAGACTATTTGAAAAACGGCTATTTTTCAGTCAATTAATTTTGACCGAAACTGAGAAAACACAGATTCTTTTGCCACGCTTACATACTAGCTTCAATAATCATGAAATTTGAAACTTAGCAATAGTTTTACATTCCGGACACAACAAAAGTGGTTTCGTTGAATTCCGAGGTCGTATGCAAAATGTCAATTTTCAAGGGCGATATATTTTCTATAGCGACTTTTCTGGAAATTCATTTGGCCATAACTTTTGATTTCTGCTATGAAACTTCGATTTTCCGGATTCGTTAGAAAGATACTCATTAACAGATTTAGATTTTTTTTGTTTCACCAAAATCCGGTTTATTCTGCATCCTGTGCAGTGAGTCAAAGTTCAAGTTTGACTTTTCAAACTACCTTCCTATTTCTACTTCTCTATGCAATTTATTTGAATAACTTTGCATTAACTTTGCTCAAAACAAATTCCCATTCATTTTTATTTGAAATAATTTATTTTAAATTTTTAAACACCCCTAAATGAAAATTTTAAATTGACCCCAAATTTCAGGGTTGTTACAATCTCCCCTCCTTAAGAACTTTTCGTCCTCGAAAAGGAAAAAGGAAAAATAGAAGAGTAGGGAACAACACAGGGAATACTGAAAAGATTAAACGTACCTCAAAACAAAACCTAATCGGAGGTATCCACTTTGCAGTTGGGATAGGCCTGTTTGATACTCTCTTCCGTTTCCCAAGTGCAGTCTCTAGGGTCACCACTCCACTGCACCTTGACTAGGTTGATTCTTTTATTCTTCAACACCCTAGTTTCTTTACCAATAATTTTCAGTGGCTCTCTTCTCACTGCTAGGCTTGGGGTAATTTCCAAATCTTGCTGTGCAGCTTCCTCCACAACCAGGTCTGGATCATGGACATGCCTCCGAAGTTGAGATACATGGAATACATCGTGCACTCCAGGCAACCAGTCGGGCATCTGAATTGTGTAAGCTAGGGTGCCAATCTTTTCAAGAATTGGGAAAGGGCCGATGAATCTGGGTGCTAGTTTCCCTGTTTTTCCAAAACGGATAACACCTCGCATTGGAGCGACTTTCAGATAGACATAGTCACCTACATCAAAAGCTAGCTCTCGCCTTCTTACATCTGCGTAACTTTTCTGTCTACTTTGGGCCGCCAATAGTCGCTTCTTAATAAAGTCAACTTTGTCCGAAGCTTCTCGGATCATGTCAGGACCCAACACAAGCCGATTTCCTTTTTCAACCCAACATGCTGGCGATCTACATGGCCTACCATATAAGGCTTCAAATGGAGACATTTTCAAACTTGCTTGATAACTATTGTTGTACGAGAATTCAACTAAATGCAAGTGATCCTCCCAAGACCCTACAAAATCGAGTATACAAGCCCGCAATAGATCTTCAAGAATGCGATTCACTCGCTTAGTCTGGCCGTCCGTCTGAGGGTGGTAAGCGGTACTAAGGTTTAACTTCGTTCCCAACTCATTTTGGAATGCTTCCCAAAACTTGCTAGTGAAGATAGGATCACGGTCGCTAACAATACAGCTAGGAACTCTGTTTATCACGAAAGATTTTCTTTAATTAGAACATGAAAATTTTCATTTAGAAAATGATGAAAAGGAGAGATTTAGTTTTATTACCCATGTAGCCTGACGATTTCTTTGCAATAAATTTGTGCCAGACTTTGAGCAGTTCTAGTGGACTTGACAGGTATGAAATGAGCGGTCTTTGTGAAACGATCCACGATCACCCATATGCCGTCATTCCCTTTCCTAGTACGGGGCAAACCATCTATAAAATCCATGGAGACTTGGTCCCACTTCCCTTCTGGAACCGGCAATGGTTGCAACAATCCGGCAGGCTTTTGTTGATCGCTCTTTACTCGCTGGCATGTAGGACATCTACTCACATAAATAGATATATCCCTCTTCATAGCTTTCCACCAAAACGTGCGCTTAAGATCTCGATACATCTTGCTCACGCCTGGATGGATGCTAAGCTTTGATTTGTGACCTTCATTCAAAACTTCTCTTATGAGCTCGGGGATACTTGGAACACAAATCCGCCCGTGCAATCTAAGAACTCCCTTGCCATCTATTTGAAAGTCCGTGCTTTCACCTCTTTGAATTCTTTCAATCATCTTTCGAATAAAAGCATCGCTTTTCTGAAGAGAGGCAATTTTATCAATCAAAGAAGGAGTAATGATGAGGCTCGCGACCATGTCAGCCTTTCTACTGAGTGCGTCTGCCACAACATTGGCTTTCCCCGGCGTATATAAGATGTCGAGATCATATGCCGCAAGAAATTCTAGCCACCGTTGCTGCCTTAAATTCAAATCTTTTTGGTCGAAGAGATATTTCAAAGATTGATGGTCTGTAAACAATTCAAATTTTTTGCCCAAAAGATAATCTCTCCAGATTTTCAAAGCAAAAACAACAGCCAACAACTCTAAGTCATGCACACGATAATTCTTCTCATGTGGCTTTAATTGAAGGCTCGTGTATGCAACGACCTTGCCCCTTTGCATCAGTACTGCTCCAAGGCCACCAGCTTGAGAAGCATCGGTGTAGACTTTTAAATCTTGGTTGCCATCGATGATGGTTAGGACGGGAGCAGTGGTCAAACTCACTTTCAGCTTTTGGAAAGCCTCCTCGCAATCCGATGTCCAATTGAACTTGGTGTGCTTTTTAGTGAGCTTTGTTAATGGGCCAGACAGCTTGGAAAAGTTTATGACAAATTTTCTGTAATATCCAGCCAAACCTAAGAAGCTTCTTACTTCGGTGGGTGTACGGGGCTGCTTCCAATCTCGAATGGCGGCAATTTTACTTGGGTCAACTGCAATTCCTTCTTTTGACACAACATGGCCCAAGAATTTTACCTCCTCTTGCCAAAATGTGCATTTTGAAAATTTTGCTTTTAAAATATTTCTTCGCAGAATCTCCAACACTTCTCTTAAATGCCCTTCATGCTCCTCCTTAGTTTTAGAATAGATAAGAATATCATCAATGAAGACTAGGACGAATTTATTTAGGACCTCGCAGAAGACCCAATTCATCAAGTCAACAAAGTAGGCTGGAGCATTGCACAGCCCGAACAGCATCACCAACCATTCGTAGAATGTGTCAGGACCTTTGAAAGCGGTCAAAGGAATGCATTCTTCAGCTATGCGGAGTTGGTGTAAACCTGTGGCTAGGTCCATCTTCGAAAACACCTTCGCCCCATTTAATTGATCCATCAAATCATCTATGCGAGGCAAGGGGTATTTGTTCTTCAATGTTTGTTTATTTTGGTCGCGGTAGTCCACGCAGAGCCTTAGAGTACCATCAGATTTGGGGACAAACACCACAGCTGCACCCTATTCGGAAAAACTAGGCTGGATTAGTCCCTTCCATAAGATCTTCTTAGTTTGGGCTTGCAACTCTTCTTTTTCTTTAGGGGTCATCCTTCAGACAACATGGACTACAGGTCTTGCATTCGGAACAAGATCAATTCTGAAATCGATTTCCGTTCGCGGTGGTAAGCTGTCTACTTCTTCAAATACATCAGCGTAACTTTTGACCACGGGAATATTCTCTAGAGAAATAGGAGTGATCTCGAGGGAAGACCAAAATTCCTCTCTATCAGATTTCGAGCCATGGCAAGGTATAGTAACAGTATTTCCAAGCCCTGTTTTCACCTTTACTATTCTTTCGGAGCATAGCACTTCAACGTCATATTTTGTTAGCCAATCAAGACCAAGGATGATATCAAACTCAGAAAAATTCATAATGGTCAAGTTAAAGGGGAACTGAAAGTAAGAGAAAGAAATAGGTACTCGACAATATGAATCAAGAGCGATAGAACCTCCAACAGGATTATGAACATTAATTGGTTCCTTTAGACTTCTTTGTTTCAATTTTAACTTCTTAACCGTGTTGCTAGAGACAAAACTTCTTGATGCACCTGTATCAAACAAAGCAGTGACAGGAATATTTTTAATAGAAATGATACCATCTAAAACATCAGGCTTACCTCCCTCTGTAGGTGCAGAGGAAGATGGTGCACTTGCTCCGTCATACACATGTGCAATCTGAGCTCCTCTCAACAGTGGGAAGTTAGACTTGATGTGACCCTTCTTGTGACAATTATAGCAGTCTTTGGTGTCATCACTCCTAGCCTTCTTTGGGTTCTTGCATTCCGAGCTATAATGTCTAAATTGCTGGCAGTTAAAGCATTGCACCTTTGACTTATCCCACTTCTTAGCGAGCCCAGAAGTGCTCCCTTCAGTCTTCTTCTCTGGCTGCTTCCTTTTGTTGTTAGCCAAGCTTCTCTCTCTATCCTGTTGAGAACCCTTCTTATCGTTCTCCTCATATCGACAAGCAAACTCCACCAGCTTATTGAAAGAAAGATCGATGTGGGCTGTGACTCTGTCAATATATTTCCTCGCAAGCCCATTTATGAACCTTTTGTTCTTCTGAAAGTCATCCTGAATCAGTTCAGGGGCATAACGGGAGAGATCTTCAAACCTTCGAACATACTCTGAGATGGTCTTGTCGCCTTGCTTCAGATTGGCGAACTCGTCATGCAGTCTTTCTACCTCCGGCCTCGGAATGTATTTGTCGTTGAAAAGCTCCTAAAACTTTGTCCAAGACATATCATCAGCAATCCCTCCAATCGTGACTACGTCCCACCAGTTTTGAGCTTCTTCCTGTAGTAGCCATGAAGCCATGAATCTTTTCCTCTGATCCGGTAGCTCCAATCCTTCAAAAATCTTTTCGCAGTTTCTCAGCCAAGCTTGAGCCTGTGTCACAGTTTCTGTACCTTTGAATGGCACTCCTCCTAAGTTTTTGAACTTCTTCGCCACCTTATCCAAATCACAGGGCTGAGGCGGTGGTGGTGGTTGTTGTTGGACAGTGGGCTCCTCAGTCACGGTGGTATTTTGCCTTCTCCTGGCCCTAGCAGCTCTAGCAGCAGCAGAACTCGTTTTCTAGTTGTTTCTGTACGATCAAAGAAAGAGTCAGAACAACTTTAATGATGATTTTGAGAAATGATGAAGATAGAAGGATGGATAAGAGATTATGATAGAATGACTGACTATTATGTATCTCATGAAATGTTTGCCATAGAATATAGTGATTCTACGTAAACGAATTATAAATATGTTATATTTCGCTTTGTAAACCAAAGCTCTGATACCAACTGTGATGACCCCAAACTTCCACGGTATGAAAGTAGGAGTAATCATTTGGAATACAACATATATACAATAATACAAATCACAAATACAACATAGCATCGGAAACTCATGGAATGACAACATCATAGCAGCGGAAATACAATGTCATCAGCCACAGAAAATCCACAGTCACAGAATTCTAAGTCATTACATCAGGTTTGCAAAAGTGAAATAAGTTCCAACTCCGAAATAACAACATGAAATGAAACAAGTCTGATGTCTGAAATAAAAAGAAAAATGCAATAGAAATAAAAGATAGATGTCTTCGAAGCTCCAAGTCATCACCTCTCCACAAAAGCAAACCCAAGAGAGAGAATAAGCAGCTCCAAAGAAAAGACTCCAAGCAAGGAATGAACCTGTTTACTTGGCTGCCCATGTGGAAAAGAGGGCACCCAAGTTTGCAAAAAGGTGAAACAAACTATGGGTCATTCGTGGGACTGGTGTGAGAATTCTTAACTAACTTAACTAATATTAATAAGGCAAATCCAAAGACCACACCGCTAATGCGGAACGGGTTCACTCTAATGGATTGCCGTGCATAATTTAAAGTGTCATAACAGATAATTAAATACATCGTAAACAACGCAATGTTTTTGGAAAAATGGAATCACCATAAGACCCAAGTCCCATCACACAATGCAACGCACACCAGAGGATAGGATTTTACCTTATGATGATTAAACATGCTAAATACGGCAAATACGAATCTAATATTATCATTAATGTATATGAAAATGTTTCAATCATAAATGTATCAATCCTAGGAAGCATAGGTACCCATATATTATGCCTCCGTACTAGTAATACAATCAAATTCGTTGGTTCGTATTTGGATTTTTGGTTTCCATCATGAGTCAAGGCTAGAGAGGAGCTCCTTACCGATTCGAGCACTCTAGCTAGTGTCTCAGGATTCCCCGCGGAGAACCCTTGGATAGCTGCAGGGCCGGTCCGCAAATACAGCTTAGCGGATTAGTTATACCTGAACACACGTTTCTCGATCCTATAGGACCTATCCGAGGCGCCTCGTTCCATCATCCACATAAGTAAAATGTCAGGATGTGTAAAAAACCCAAACACCACTTCTAGCTAGAAAGAAACGTGCTGCTCTCCCTGCGTTCCCTTCTCCCGTTTTAGACTCTACCGGTTTGTGAGGCTCGTGAAGTTACGTAATACACAAAGCTCTGCTTATTCAAGCGGTGCTTTGATTGTCACCACAAGGTTCTGCTTTTCAACAAGAAACCCTGATCATTGCATCTTAGTATGCCACACTGTCACTCCATACCGTGCCGTCGATCGTCCGTCAATATATAAGCGGGTGTTAAGTAGAGAATAAATCCTCCACCACTAACATTTATATATTAACAGAAAATCAACAACATGATATTCAACGGGGTACGATGTCAGACACACAATCCATTTAAACTTATGCTCTGGGTATGAGCGAAAGTCAAAGTCGTGAAATCAACACGTACGTCTGGCCAATGACCTTGACCCTTGAATTGGGAGCAAGTCAATTCAGGATCTCGATTGCTGTCCATTCGAGGGAAGATTTACGGTCTTCATACGTCGTCTCATACTTCAATTCTTTAACGTCGTTTGGTTTAATTTGGGATGAGAATATCTCGGACTTCCCAAACAACCTCGCATACTTATAGTTTTGGAAAACTATTTCATGTCGTTATATTATTTTATAACGGCTAATTCTTGTTCTAATTATTTAAAATAATTAAACTCCTTATTTAACGACGCATTCTCAGAATCCTATTTTTATTTATATTAAATAAAACGTATTCTTTCATTACATATCACATTCTTATTTATTTACATTGAATAGAATGTAAGCTTGCATTTACATGTCGCATTCTTATATATTTACATCAAAAATAATGTTAGCTTCATACGAGGTAAATTCTTTTTAATATTAACATTTAAAATAAATGTTAACTCCTACGGTTAAATTACATTTTAATTTACATTAAAAATAATGTAACTTATCCTACGATTAATCTTCTTTTTATCTACATTAAAAATAAGGTATATTAATCCTATGGTTACACTCTTTTTAATATTAACATTAAAAATAATGTTATTCTCATCCTACGGTGCAATTTTTCTTTTAATTTACATTATAAAATAATGTAACATTCCTACGGTCAATTTTCTTTAATATTATTAACCTTAAAAATAATGTTAATGGTCATACGGTGAAATTACTATTATTAACATTAAAAATAATGTTAATTGTTCATGCGGTGAAATTACTGTTATTAACATTAAAAATAATGCTAACTAATCTTACGGTGAAATTCCTTTTATATTACATCAAAATAATGTAAAATCATCCTACGTTGTAATTACTATTTAATTACATGAAAAACATGTAAAATGTACATTCGGTGAAAATGTCTATTTATTCACGTTAATAAAAATGTGAATTTTCCTACAGTTAATATTATTATTTAATTTACACCAAAAATGATGTAACCCATCCTATGGTTAAATTACCTTTTAATCTACATTAAAAATAATGTAATCTCATCCTATGTTAAATTGCTTTTTAATTTACATAAAAAAAATATGTAACCCAATCCTATGGTTAAATTACCTTTTAATCTACATTAAAAATAATGTAATCTCATCCTATGTTAAATTGCTTTTTAATTTACATAAAAAAAAATATGTAACCCAATCCTATTGTTAAATTACCTTTTAATCTACATTAAAAATAATGTAATCTCATCCTATGTTAAATTGCTTTTTAATTTACATAAAAAAAATATGTAACCCAATCCTATGGTTAAATTACCTTTTAATCTACATTAAAAATAATGTAATCTCATCCTATGTTAAATTGCTTTTTAATTTACATAAAAAAAATATGTAACCCAATCCTATGGTTAAATTACCTTTTAATCTACATTAAAAATAATGTAATCTCATCCTATGTTAAATTGCTTTTTAATTTACATAAAAAAATTATGTAACCCAATCCTATGGTTAAATTACCTTTTAATATTAACATTAAAAATGTTAATGTTATCCTAAAGTGTTATATTTTTTTTATGTTAACATTAAAAATGTTAATGTCGTCCTACGGTTTAATTTTTATAATATTAACATTAAAAATGTTAACTTTACATACAATGTACATATCTTATCTTTAACATTAAATAAAATGTTGATTTGTCAAACGATGTAAATCCTTATTTTTAACATTAAACAAAAATGTTAATTTGTCACATGATGTAGATCCTTATTTTTAACATTAAACAAAAATGTTAATTTGTCACACGATGTAGATCCTTATTTTTATTATACATAAAAAAATTGCAAATTCCACCACAAGTCGCATTCTTATTTTATTTGCATCAAATAAGAATGTAAATTTTCATCACATCACATAACAACAACATCCAAACATAACAACAAGTCCAAATCCAATAACTAGCATCAAGGTAATTACAAGGTGATGTTTTAACTTGACATATGCAAAATCAACATGGCGTGATTAAATAAATAACACATAATTAATTTTAATTAATTATTAATTCAGATTTAAACCTGAAATTTCAGATTTAATCTCATGCAATTCAGATTTAACATCATACGGGGTGAATAGTTCAGATCAATGTTCTAAACATCATGACTTATTTGATCTACTATTAACAATCATACAAATAATAATTAAATAAATTAAATAAATTAAATTAAAAAAAAAATCTCACAGTGTTTGGTCAGAGGAGGTGATTCAGGTTCGATCAGGTTTGCAGTTCGAATTCAAATCGTTTGCGGATCTGGAATGATTCCAATTCAAATTCATAGGAAAAATCAAAATCAGGCTTTTAACAACTTACACAGCGACGGAAATAAGCGTCGCAAAATCTGAAATAGATTTTACTTTATAACCCAACTTTGTTCAAAATTTCAAATCAGAAATTCGCGAGCTGTGTTTGATGGATTTGGGCACCGTTTGTTGGAGGAGGACCGGCTTGGAGAGGTGGTCTTGCGCCGGGAAGATAGTGGCGTGCGGTGGCGGCGTGTGGGGCCCAGGGGGCGCGACCGACGCTGGTTCGGGCTGGGGTGGTGGTGGCTTCGAGGCGTGGGGGTGGCGATGGTGGGTACCAAATTGAAGAGCTCGCGAAGAGCTTCGAAACGAGTATTGGTACGAAGATTTTCGTTGAGTATCGGAGGAGAAAACCGAGTTCAAAGATTTGAAGGAGTATGGGTTTTCGGCGGCCAAAGGAACGAAGAGGAAGAAGGACTATATACACCGTATTTATACTAGTATTTAGGGTTTTATTTTATTATTTTTCTTTTTTTTTAATTAATTAATTCCAGAAAATGGTGATTTTCCGTTCGATCTCCGATTCGCGCTCAACGACTGTCAAACTTAATGTTTTGACGTCTTCTGAACGCGATGGCGCAATCCCCGATGTCCAATTCTGAAGTTATAAGCATGTTTCTTTTATTTTTAAAATAAATCATTTAATTTAAATTCGAATCTACTTGTTAATTCCACCAGGGCCACATACTAGCTCAGAAAAATCCACAAAAATTATTTTTGGCTTTCTTATGACGATACGATCACAACAAAATTTATTTCACCTCATTCTGAGACTGTTTGAAAAATGGCTATTTTTCAGTCAATTAATTTTGACCGAAACTGACAAAACACAGACTCTTTTGCCACGCTTACATGCTAGCTTCAAAAATCATGAAATTTGAAACCTAGCAATAGTTTTACATTCCGGACCCAACAAAAGTGGTTTCGTTGAATTCCGAGGTCGTATGCAAAATGTCAATTTTCAAGGGCGATATATTTTCTATAGCGACTTTTCTGGAAATTCATTTTGCCATAACTTTTGATTTCTGCTATGAAACTTCGATTTTCCGGATTCGTTAGAAAGATACTCATTAACAGATTTAGATTTTTTTTGTTTCACAAAAATCCGGTTTATTCTGCATCCTGTGCAGTGAGTCAAAGTTCAAGTTTGACTTTTCAAACTACCTTCCTATTTCTACTTCTCTATGCAATTTATTTGAATAACTTTGCATTAACTTTTCTCAAAACAAATTCCCATTCATTTTTATTTGAAATAATTTATTTTAAATTTTTAAACACCCCTAAATGAAAATTTTAAATTGACCCCAAATTTCAGGGTTGTTACACGCTGCTACACACTCACGTATATATTTTCCATGATTTTAGGAATTTGTTTGCAATTCCTTTAGATTTTGTGAAGCATGATTTTGGTTTGAAGGAGAAAAGCCTGGTAGCTTGTTTTTGGTTTGACCAGAAAGAACTAGAAATTAGGTTTTTAGGAGGATTAAAGGGGTATTTATAGAAAATGGATGGAGATATTTTGGTGAGATATTTTGGTTATTATAATCCATTTTATATTCGTTATTTCCTTCTAAAAATTTGTGTGATCACACACGATACTAAAAAATCACGAAAACTGGCATGCAGCTACAATTCGACATTGTGGACCCAATGAAACTGGTTTCGTCGAATTCCGACTTCGTATGCTCACACATCGTATTTTTAAAGCTCTGGATGACCCATTTAAATGTATAAATATATTTAAATATAATTAAATTTAATATTTAAAAATAAATATTATTGTATATATTCACAGCGGAATACAACACAGCTCTACAATATTCCTATATGAATTTCTAACTTGATATTTCAATCTGGGTCAACCCGATACTCGATTTATATTGAAATTCCTTTTTAAAATATAAATAATTCCTTTATAAATTAGAAAGGAATTCCACTGCGACTTTTCTAAAATTTGATTTGGACGTACATCAAAATCTACACAACGAAATCCTGATTTTTCTCTTCCACTAGAAAGATATACTACACCAGTTCCACACGTTTCTTGTTTCACAGAAATCCAGCTTAAAACGAATCATGTACATTCAGTTGAAGTTCGAATCGTCAAATTACGAACTGTAGCGCCATTTCAAGCTCGATTATAATTATAATATAATTATACATTCAAACTTTCGTTCAAATAATATATTCGTTATTCTAATTCAATTCCAAGCTGAATTAAATATCACAGATGATCCAGTTCACACCATATCGCATTTTTAGCCAATTCTGATTATTTCAGAATTAAATATATTATTTAATTTATTATTTTAATTATATATTCACCATTATTTAATTCCACGACCATTAAATTCTCTAAACCACCATTTAAATAATTACATAAATTAATTATAATACCTCTGCCAATGCGGGTCATTACATTCGTTTTTTGGGTAAGAGGATTTTCAACAGTTTAGGTGTTCTACAATGGAATAAAAGGGAAGTTCAGTTGTGATTTTGGGGGATGGTGAAATGTTTGGAATTCGAACTGGTGATAGAAATGGAGTGTTCGATCTATTTTGTTTATGATGGAAAGAAGAAGGTGCGTACGTGTTCGGTGCATTTCAATTGGAGAAGAACGAGATTAAGGTAATTTTTTATTTTTAAATTTTAAATTTATAAGGAGAATTGTTCTATATAAACAAGTAACCGATTAAAAACAAATTAGTTATATGATTGGTAATGGATTAAATATATAGAGATTAGTTAATAAAGAAATAAATGTGTAAACTAATTGTTCAAACAAAATTAAGGTTTAAATTGGAATTATATTACTGGAGTAATTAATTAAATTGAATTAGGCTAATTTAATAAACTGAAATTTTATTTATATTGTTTTACATTGAAAAACAGACGATTGGTGAAATCACTGTGAAATCTATATAATTGGCTTCATTGGATATTCAGCAAATAAAATCTCGGTGAGTAAATCTCACTCACCTTTTATTTAGAATTATTTTTATCAGTTAAAAATAATAGTTTGTTGCTTGTTTGGTTACATTTAATATTTTTGTGCATCTTAAAAATATATTAGTTATTTAGGCTTGGTGGTTGCTATTATATATATATTGGTGGTTGAATTTCCCGCAATATCATTAGCGGATGCCCGCGGTACCATTAGCGGATGATTACCCTATGCGCCCCACACTATGATAGTGGATGACCTTCATACCGCGATATCCTGCCTCGAAGCAGGATGGGTATTACTATGTTGACTAACATCTGTGGATGCAAGAAAACAGGTTGGAGGAACCCGACTGGATTCCTCAAAAATATATTATCTGTTTGTTTATTTGTTTGCATATATACTGTCATATACGATGTGTTAGAAAACCTGAAACAAATAATTGGTTGTTTGGTGTTTAAATATCACTGGGCCTAAGTGTTAATTTATAAAAATACCCTGAAAGGGGTATTTGAGATTTAAAAGGGAAATTCTATTTTTCTAAAATAGAATTTGAATTTTTAAATAGATTTGAAATATAAACTTGTTTTGAAAAATAAAACAAGTAGTTCATTTTTAAACGAAGTTTATAAATGAAGTGAAATGAATTATCGTTGGATAATTCAGAAAATAGAAATACAAGTGTGACTTTGGGAAAGGAAAATATATTTTTCCAAAGAAGAAATATTTATTTGAAAGCGAGACTTGTTTAATGATGGTATTTGTAAATAGAAAGGTGAAAAATTATCATTTAGATAATTAAAATATTTAAATTCAAAATATGAATTTAAATTGAGGACTTGGAATCGTTTAAAAAAATAAACGATGAAGTTTATTCCGATATTCGGAGCATAACTAAAAGTTGAATAAATCCTTAGGATTTATGTTTGAACTCGACTACGTCGGATTTATAAGAAAATAGATTTTTCCCAAATAGGATATTTAAATTTAATTTAAATAGAAACTGAGATAAAGCATGAAAATATGTTCTATATTTATATAGATAGGTTTAATAAAGAGAGTACTCCAAAATAAGATTTTGGTTTTTAAATAGATTTCGAAATGGAAACTTGTTTTAACTTTATAAAACAAGGAAGTTAAATTATAAACGATGTTTATAATTTAGGGAGATAAATTATCATTGGATAATTTAGAAGTTTAAATTCAAGGAAGAATTTAAAAAGTGAAATTGGAAAACATGTGAAAAATAGAATTGAAATGGAATTTGAATATAGAAAATTCAAATAGAAATTCAAATAGAATTTGAATATAGAGAATTCAAATAAAATTTGAATATAGAAATTTCAAAGAGAATTGAAAATAGAATTTGATAATAGAAAGCTGAAATCATTTCGAAATGGGAACGACGAAATATATTTCAGAATGCGGATTTTAAAATAAATCCAAAGGATTTATAATTTGTCAAAGGAATTGGAATTTAATATAGAAGATTGAGTATAATTAAATTTATTACCGAGTAAGGGAAAATCGACGATTATAAATAATCAGAAGTATCAAATTGAATTTGGAAAATTTGTTTAATATATTTTAAAATATATTAGAATGAAGTTGGAATTTATATATAAACGAAGTTTAAAACGTATATATATATAATTAAAACGAACTCGTTGTAGCGCGGTAGTTCGTAAATTGGTGTTTCGAACTTCAATTGAGTATACAGAACTCAATTGAAGTCGGAATTCTTTGAAACAAGAAACGTCAGGACCGATTTGATAATAGTTTTCTAATGGAGGAGAAAAATCTGGATTTCGTCGAATAGATTTTGAGTTATGTCAAAATCAAATTTTCAGAAAAACAGCGCCAGAACAATTATAAAACCATAATGGTTTATTAAATAAATAAAATGATTTTGAGCAAATAAAATCCGAATTTCATTTAGGAAAAATCCAGATTTGAGTTATAAATAATATCTGAACTCGAGTGAAGTAATGAAATAATTTGTAAAACAAAATCAAACCAGATGTTTAATTGTTGAGTAGAATTAACTAATGTAAGAAAAATTAATTAATGGAATTTTAAATCGAAATTGGACTTTGGATCAGAAAAAAAAGGGTTTGTAAATTCATATTCGAAATCGAATATGAAACTTGAATTAGCAATGGCATTCGATTGTTTTGAAAATAAATTAATTTATGTTTGAACGTGATATGTTCAAATAACAAGTGAAATAGGCTAAGAAGCTAACTAAAGAATAAATGGACGAAACTGAATTCAAATGATTGGATTGAGTTGAATTGAATTGAAAACAGGTGAACATGTGCTAAACAGGTATGGAATGAAGAGAATGAAGTTTATAAATTTAGTGCCCGACAAAAAGGTACATGTTTAAATTCCATATGAGATTTTATGCGCCGAATCGGCTAGCCGATTGGCTTTTTCTTTTTCTTTTTGATTGGAGAGGCCTGTGTGGTGGTTTGGGGATTTTCCCGATGCTCCTGGTACAAAGGAGGTTATGGCGAAATTTTCTGGAAATTTAAGGAGTTAGAATATTTTTAAGAAAATTTGATAGTTAGAAATCAATGTATCGATATATATAGAATTCGATAAGTAAATGAACGTAAAAATAGAATATTATAAACAAAAAGGAAATCTATAAATTAGATTTGTTAAAAATAGAAAGAGAAGCGTATACGTGTTTAGAAATGGATAATTGGTTTTTGTAGTGTTGATTATTCGGGAATAATGGTCTTGTCTGTTTTGAAGTTAAGGATGTTTTCAGTCAAGGTCTGAGAGGTAATTTTACCCCAACTCGATTGATTTCACTTTTAACCGATAAATAGCAAAGGTCCAGTCTCGAAGATCAATGGTTGAATAAAAGATAGTTGAATGAAATATTTTGGGTGTGACGATGTTTTACACAACATTCGTTTTAAACCAAATAAGTGGAATTTTGGAAATATAATAATATATATTTCCTGAGAGTAGAATTAAATGAGTCGAGCAAGAGATAAGTGAATGGGAATGTTTTCCAATTATAAATAGAAGATATTTTCTAAATATAGAAAATAAAAGAAGTTGATATTTGGAAATGTTCTCCAAATAGCGTAAGAGGCCGAGATGATTACTGAAAATATTGTGTTAACAAATATTGACAAGGAAATGAAGAAGTGTTTTAATTAATGAAATATTAATTAAAAGGCCCAGTGATTTGTTTGATGCTTTGGTTGGAATGTTTGTTTATTTTTCTTCGATAGTTAAATAACCGACTATCGAAGTTTTTACCAATATCGTTGTCAATATGGAGAGACCGGTTGGATTATTATCCGTGAACCACTCCATATTGGCAGTAGCGTTGCGAATCAGATTATATGAAGAAAAATCAAAGACGAAGTAAAATGCAAGGGCTTTTTCTATTAATAGAAATTATGCCTTCGGTTTCGTTCAATCCCAGAACAAACATAAATGGACGAATGTCTGACAAAGTATTTCCAATGATGGAATATGTTGGTCTGTATAAATATACATGGTGGCAACGGATTTATTCCCTTAGCATAATATCCAAAATATATTTGTGCAAATCAATTAGTGATTAACGGATCTGACAATGTGGCATTCAAAGTGATTGTGCTATCAGTAAATGATAAGTAATCGTAGCCTCAGGCCTCAACAACTGGGAAATGACAAAAATCGGGCAGGCAGCATGGCTATGTGGGTCGCTCCCATTAGGGTGTATTATCGCCTATCTATAGATTCATTTAATTTCTTATTCTATTCAATGCTGTCTCATTCGGGAAACGGTTGCTGATCCCAACCGTTGGTGATATACATTCGATACACTCAAGCGAAATGAGTGGTCGGTCATGTGTGGGCCGGGTTGCAAGATGTTCTTGTTGAACCTAGTGTATTCCCCTCTAGAGATACACTATCGGAAGGTGGTTCCATACCTTTTCATGTTGGAAATCCAATCTCCAATAAGCGCCATGCGGTTTTTGATTTTATATTATATATGGAGCGTGAGATGCAAGTGTTCCGCTAGATTCTATTTATTTGATGTAGACATTATTATAATATCACTGGATTTGATATCAAAATATTTTGGGTTATAGTAAGGTAAAAACCATCCATGTTTATGTGTGGGCTGGTCTTACTATTATCTTTTCTTTCGAAAGGATTTTGAAAGTTAAACAAATGGTTGGAGTTTACTCACACCTGTCCCACCAGAGTTTATTTTGTTTGTTTCCCTAAACTCTTGGGTGCCCAAATTTGTACGGGCAGTCAAGTAGTCGGGATTTTTCAGATTCACTTGGAAGAGCTTGAAGCAGGAGACTTCGTCTGTTAGCTATAGACTATCATATTTCCGCTGTGTACTATGTGGTATCTGGAAACAGGTGTTTATAACTGTTCCAGAAATAGCTGTTGTGCTCTGATGATGGTATGTATATAAAGTTACTGATTTGTATTTCAAAAGTTATGTTATATAATATATTTTATTCATTCCGCTGTGAGTTTGTGATCTTTGTTTTCTTCTATTCTAATATTTCTTTCTATTTCTCATCCTCTAACTTCTTTCTAATAATGATTCGTATTTCTGTGCAATTTGGGATGGACGTGTGGTGTTATTAGTCGACTCAAATAGTACGGATTTGCAGGCCGTTACAGATTCCTATTAATTACAATTTTGATTGATTATCCAAATTCTTTTTTAGTTCCAATTATAAATTAATTAATTCCATTTCATTCAAACACATAAACATTAGTTTTAATACTTACCAAAACAAACCAAAATTTAATTCCAAATATGATTAAAATGGTTCTAGTTATAAATCTTATTTATGAAGACCCAAAATAGATCATTTACAATTACATTTATTTATGTGACTTTTATATTTGTAGTTACCAATTTGAAGAAATTAATTAACCTGTTGAATTTCCCATTTCAAATTTATTAGCATCCTAAATCATAGTTATATTAACTACTATACTTGTTATGTCATTAGGAAAAAGTTTTGAATCGAATCAAGTTCTTCTTTCTTAAATTTCCATTTAAATCCATATTAATCGTTTATTTTAATTTCCAAATTTATTATTAACAATATTAAAGTTAATTATCTTTCCAATTACAAATCAACAAGTTATAAGTCTCTATGAAAACAATAAACGTTAGTTAAAATTCATGATATAATTATTGTCAAAAAAATTTATTATCTAACATTTTTAACCACATACATTTCATACTGATTTAAAATAGATAAAGAAATGAAACATAATGGTTGTTATTTAAAGTAATTCCAATCATATTCATAAATCTATAGTTTTCAAGCAAATATTATAATTACTTGCTAACTTTATTTTAATCTAAATAAAATTTAACTAGTAAATCAAATTTTATTCCTATCAAATTCCAATTTTTATATTTCAACAACTATTTACACAAATCAAAATATTTAAATATTAAGTTTCAACTTTCAATATTTAAAGATCGAAACTAAATAAAAATTATATTAACAAATAATACGAGTTATTGTTGTCAATATAATTCGAATTTCATTATTCTAGACAACTCAATTAAGTTATTAATAGAGAATTCCACAATTAAATTATAAATTTTTATTTAAAACCATATAATATCCAAAACCATATTAAATTTTTAATAATATAAATTATCGCAAAATCTTGGGATGTTACATTCTCCCCCACTTAAAACTTTTCGTCCTCGAAAAGGAACGTAGAATGAAGTGGCAAAATAAAATTAAAATAGTATAAAATTTCTACTAAACTTAGAAAACATTTACAAAACTCAAATTTTCACAAAATTTTCTAAGTTATAAATTCACGAAAAATTTCAGTAGAGTCTCCTTTGTACGATTAGATCCCGAAATATATATATATATAATCATAAATATACATCTTATCTCTGTGATGAGGCATCCCAATTGAGGAAGCAGTATATAAATTTTAAAATACGACATATAACTCAATATACGTACCTTTTATTTGCGTTATTAGCGATTTGGCTTATTTTAGAGTGAGCAAAATAATGTTTCATGTGCAAGCAACTCCAAAACCAAGCAAATAAATGCCATCCACACCAACTAAAGCACTCAACAACAAATTATGACAGCCATATAAAGAAATAAATCAATTTGTTTTTTACCATAAATATACATAAAATAGCCATTACAACTAGGATAACAAATAAAATATCTAAATAATTATGTTTATCCAAATAAGCACAATAACAAATTTTAAAAGTCAGTATCTTATTTTTTTACAATTTCGTTTGTTCATTCACCCTTAAACAATTAATATTTTCATTTGTTATATTTCATTACCCATTTATTTCCAATGTCACTACTTTGTTTATTATATATTACCTTCTATCATTTTTCATTTTATTTACATTCACTTACTGATATTCAATTTTTTTTCCAATAATTATATAGATTCGCATTCAATTCATTTAACCTCTAATTGATTCACTTTAATTGTATTTCCCAGACATTTATTCGCTTTCATTTGTTTTAACTGATTCAGTTGAGTCGTTGTTATCTTTTCTTTTATTTAACTCATAATTTCCCTTTCAACCTTTTCATTTAACTCAAATGTATTATATTCAAACATTAATTTTCATTTGCGCACTCTATTACTTCATCATTTCGGCATAAGTTAAGTACAGTTCAAATTCCTATAAAATTTCAATTTACTATCAGTTTCACTTTACACTTCTAAATTTAATGTTTATTTCATCAGTTCTTTTATTCATTTCATTTAAGTGGTAATATCATTTCATTGCCATTATACTCTAATTCAATTTATGTCGAAGTCCAACTTTCTTTACTTTACTTCTTTGGATTAAATTTTCAAACAAACCAAGCGTATATCGTTTTGGTCAAAACTTAAGTCTTCTTAAATTTTACAACCTATTAATATAATTTCACCATTTTTTTCATAACTATACTTGTATATTATGTAATTGTCAATTCCTATAACATTTCACATCTTAAATACTATGGTCAGTGATATATGTTATAGTTTAATATTATATATATTCAATATTACCCAATTTGCTTCAATTTTACCATATCACATTCTTAAGAGATTACCTTATCTCATATTTTCTATAAATTCATTTCATTTATTTCACAATTCAGAAGTTTTCTAAAATTTCAATGTTTTTTTCATTTCTTCAATTATTCTAGAATTTAATAATTTAAATTCGGGTTCATTTCCAAATCAACTTTCAAAATATTATATCACTTATATAAAACCATTTTATAAAAGATTTAAATGAACTTCAGTTTCACGAACAAAGTATAAAAGTTCTAAGTGATCCCCCCACTCAGTCTCTTGAAAATAGATGTCGATGATGTGTGCACTCATCATCGAAATCATTTTCCTAAGGCAAAGGGGAAAAATATGCACTTATTTCAAAATACATTTGAAAATAATTTCTATATGAAACAACATTTAAAATATAAATATATTATTTTAAACCATTTGCAAAACGATATTACAAAACCACCCGAAATTAAATTCTCAAATTTCTATTTAATTTCTTATTTCATTACTGAATTAATTTTCACTATTTCATTTTTCTTAAATCATTCAATAACCAATAGTTTTAATTATTGATCAGTCGAATGATAAATGATGAAAATCTAATGTTATCATCAACAAAAATAAAAATTCATATATTTTCAAATAATTCTTTATATATATAAAATATAATTCAAAACAATATTATGTCAATAAGCCCTATTCAAGTGTTTAGAAATCCTTATCGATGCATTGGCGTCCCAAGTACCGACCAGAATTCATAAATACTCAACATAACAAACCAACATAATCCAAAATCATTTCATATCGAAATTACAAATACGCTCTCTCATATACACTCAAAATCATTCTAAGGTATTACTACCCTATCTCTAATGAGTTAATCCCAAATAGAGCCAAGGTTTTCGCTAAACCAAAGCTCTGATACCAAATGTAACATCCGCGATTTTCGACCATTCAAATCGACAATGATCCTTAATGTCGACAAAAACAGATCAAAAATACGGATAGTTATTGGGATTAAAATAAGAAAAAGAAGAAAGTAGTAAACAAATACAGAATCTCGCAGCGGAAGGACAAAATATAATAATTAAATAACAGTTCATGAAGCTGTTAAAACATACATTTGATTATATTTACACAATTTATCAGAGTAAATTAACATACAACATACCAATATATGTAGCAGAATAATAATTTTAATACGTCCGTTGAGCTCCATCTTCATCTTCATAATGGAATCTTCAAAGCAAAGGAATCTTCGCTAACTGTAACTCGGTCTGACCTGAGCGTATTGCAAAAAAAGGAAACACAACAAACACTCGAATCAGAACTAAATCATTCTCATATTAGTTAAATCAAATTTCATGTAATAATATGAGTGCAATAACTTAAGAGATGTTACGGGAATTTCCATCTCTTAAGGATCCGTCAAACTAACATCATATAATATAATACGCTATTATAATAATGTCTATGGTTAAATATAACATATTAAAATAGCGTAAGCGGGATTACATTTTTACCCTTATACTGTTTATAATACCGTAGTCTATACAGATACCGTAAATTCCACAGTACATAGTGGCTATAAGAGGGCACTCCATAGGTACGGTACAAATCAAAGTCGTAGGGGGCTTGATCAGGATAATATGATAAGGCACACGAGGAATGCCCAGAGTAGGAGTGTACTAGTTGCATGCCCGGACTGGTGGTAACGCATAGCCGCAACTACCGCCCACCTCGAACAACACTCCCAAATCACGAATGCGCATCAAATCAAATCAATCAAACCGAGGAACTATAGTAATAAAGGAAGGAGTGTTGCCGATGGAGGTAGCTAACCCCACTTGGTCACGGTATAGCCCTGTTTTAGTCATTTTAATTATGACTCGAAGGTCAAGGATATCCATCATCGTTCTCTTTCTTCAAATCCAATAATCGCCTCCAAATCCATCCAACACCATTTCTAGAACTCCACAACGTACATAGTTGTTAAAGTGGTTTTCGGTATTGGCAGAGAGTATGACAACATCTGATCCCGGTCTCTTTAACAACCAATCGTTACATTTTTCACACCAGTCAGTTCTTTTACATTTCTAAGAGGTTATACTTTATATCAAAATATCTTATTTTCAAAATCATTCAAGATTCAAGATAGAATATTATTTATATTAAATCTCCATTTAAACCAATTAAAATCTTGAAACAATTCCAACTTTAATAATTTGAATATTAAAATTGTTAACAATATTTTTAAAATAGTTTAGATATATAACTAAAATAGTTTGAAAATAAATAGTTTGTAATTAAAATAGAATTTATCGAATTTATTAAAATATATAGTTAAAACATTAAGTAATTTATAAAATAAATAGTTAATTATAAAATGATTTATTTAAAATAATTTATAAAATAAAATAGAAATAAAGAAAAATAGTTTATAAGGAAAAAAATAATTATTATTAAAAATAGTTTATAAAATTATTTGAAATACTATAGTTGGAATTAGAGTCGTTTCTCTAACATTTTCAATTAAACTTGAAGTCATATTTCAATCTTCAATTCAACCAACTCAATTCTCAATAATTCCATCGATTAAACTTCCAATTACATTCATTTCAATTCGATCAAATTAATTCAAATAGTTACATTCCAAATTAGATTCTCATTTTCAATGATTTCAATTTATAACAAATATCGAGTTCACAATTCATATATAATTCAAATCAATGTTGATTCATAATAAATTTCAAAGGTGGGACAAACCATTCAATTTCAATAAATTCGATTTACATTATATTTCACTTTATTTAGCTTCAGTTACAATACTAATTTGTTCCCTTTTTTGTTTATATTTCAAAATTCAAGGTTCAAGTTCAAAGGAAATAAATTATAAAACATCACTTATATTGTCTTTAAAACAATATTTCAAAATTCATGATTAAAACCAATTTTATTTAACCAACCGGTGTCCGTATATAATTTTCTATCCTATGGCCAAGTGATACTTAAATTTTAATTTTAGTATTTTGGGGAAAGGATACATATCATTTCAATCCAAATCAGGGCCATAAGTATTTATCATTTCAACCTACGTTCCTAATTCATTTTAATGATTAATCCTGGGTTTATTCGATGCCCATAACATCTAGGGTAATGATTGGAATTAATTGGCACAAACAATGGTTATATATGAATAAATGTGAACAACAGATAAATTCACACAATTAACATCAAATGTCAAACATATCAAATTCAAGCCATTCATCACATCAATACATACAACAGTCTAATATCGTAAAATTTACAAATTATCAGGTGGCAGGTTTTATACAGTAATTAAATGTCGAATTTTAACGTAACGGTGAAATTTAAACTTACAGTCAAATTTAATTACACTATCGATGTAAATCAGTATAAACATGCAATTTAACTATCAAACATCAATCCATACAATCATATCATGACATGATATTATTTTAACTAAAATTAGAATAATTTAGTTACGCGTGAGTGGGTTTAATCACTCACCTTTGGTTCTGAACGCGTTTAAAATCCAAAAAAGTCCCAAAATTCGACAGTCTCAAAATCATTCCAAACCAGCGGCATCGCGAAGAGCTCGTCGATACGATTCCAACGCAACAAACCGCACGTCATTCTGAGTTAATGTGAAAAAGTTATATGCGTTACAAGTTATACGGATTTGATTTTAAATCGGAATAAAATAATAATAAAGACACCTCACCTCTTTACCACGTCATCATCCCTCCTTCTCCTACATGTTCTCTACAGCAAAATAAAACCCATCCATGTCCTAAAACGTTAGCCTTCTCCCCTTCCTCTCTTCCCCTTCGCTCAATGAAAACTCGAATCGTTTACATCATTGTTCTTCTCTTCTCGAACCCTACCTCTACATCACCATCTTCTTAAACTCGGGTATCCTCACAAAATTGCATTAACGACCTCAAAAGCTCACTGCTCCTATAGGTTTGCGACAAAAAATATCAATGAATCCATTCAAATTTTACCATAGGATGCTATTTTCCACCGTGAATCCAAATATGATATCCGATTCGCGTGAATCTGCTTCAATTCCTTAAGCTTTAGAACCATAGATTTATTGTGAAAATGTTGAGCTACCAATTTTCCATCGAGTTCAAGCTTAGGCATATCATTGCGAAGCCCAACGCCATATGAGTCCAACGAATAAATTTCCATTCGATTTCATGGGAAGACTGGTTTTATATTATTTGTTGAAAATTGGAAAAGAAACAACCATTTTTCTTATGAACGAAAATAAGGCGAGGTGGCTACAGGAAATAGAATTGGAGAAATAAACAATTAGTCCAATGCATTGATTCCTATTAATTACAATTTTGATTGGTTATCCAAATTCAATTAAAGTTCCAATTATAAATCAATTAATTCCATTTCATTCAAATACATAAACAATAGTTTTAATACTTACCAAAACAAACCTAAATTTAATTCCAAATATGATTAGTATGGTTCTAGTTATAAATCTTATTTATGAAGACCCAAAATGGTTCATTTACAATTACATTTATTTATGTGACTTTTATATTTGTAGTTACTAATTTGAAGAAATTAATTAACCTGCTGAATTTCCCATTTCAAATTTATTAGCATCCTAAATCATAGTTATATTAACTACTATACTTGTTATATCATTAGGAAAAAGTTTTGAATCGAATCAAATTCTTCTTTCTTAAATTTCCATTTAAATCCATATTAATCGTTTCCAATTTTATTATTAACGATATTAAAGGTAGTTATCTTTCCAATTACAAATCAACAAGTTATAAGTCTCTATGAAAACAATAAACGTTAGTTAAAATTCATGATATAATTATTTTCAAAAAAAATTATTATCTAACATTTTTAACCACATACATTTCATACTGATTTAAAATAGATAAAGAAATGAAACATAACGGTTGTTATTTAAAGTAATTCCAATCATATTCATAAATCTATAGTTTTCAAGAAAATATTATAATTACTTGCCAACTTTATTTTAATCTAAATAAAATTTAATCTTACTTAGTAAATCAAATTTTATTCCTATTAAATTCCAATTTTTATATTTCAACAATTATTTACACAAATCAAAATATTTAAATATTAATTTTCAACTTTCAATATTTAAAGATCCAAACTAAATAAAAATTATATTAACAAACAATACGAGTTATTGTTGTCAATATAATTCGAATTTCATTATTCTAGACAACTCAATTAAGTTATTAATAGAGAATTCCATAATTAAATTATAAATTTTTATTTAAAATCATATAATATCCAAAACCATATTAATATTTTAATAATATAAATTATCACAAAATCTTGGGATGTTACAATTTGGTTTAAGTTGTGAAAAGATATAATAAAACCATTTGAAATGATATCCAAAGAAAGATTAAACAAAGGTTTTAATGATGTAAATCTTTGATAAAACTAATGGGAACCTTTCCCAGAGTTGTGAATATTTGAATAAAAGAATATTCTGGATTGGAATGGGGCATATGATGTGTATTTATATCACTTGATTATAAGATGCACAAGTTATTCGGAAAGACCGGGTTTAACCTATTCTGAATAACTGTTACGACGATTAAAAGTCGAAGATATTGAAAACAGTGCAAGACCGACAATCTTCACATCGAATGGATTACTACTGATGTGCTTGATTGGAGTTGCTGCCTTGAAAGGGTTATAGAGATAGTTTTCCGGACGTACTTGTTGATTGTCTGGATATGCCAGGGCCTCTCTCCTCTATTGGATATATGGGACGAGGAATAAGGTGCCTCCGGTTTCATTCAGACCCAAAACGGACTTGTAAATGAATTGTGTGTATGACATTGTATTGTGTGCTATGTTCGTTGATCTCTGCTAAATATATATCTATTTGGTGGTGGAGAATTTATTGTCGTTGCTTAACAACCTTCCCTGAGACGTACGAGTTAGAGGTTATATATTGGCAGACATCAGTGATATGGTATGAATTGACAATGTGGCATGCTGAGATGCAATGATCAAAGATTTTGTTGAAAAGCATAGCTTTGTGGAAGTTGATCAAAACATGACTTTAATATAGCGTAGCTTTGTGTATAGCGTTAGTTCGCATGCTTCACACCCGGTATAAGTTAAAAGCTGGATTAGTGACTGCGGTAGTGCATGCGTTTCTTTCTAGCTAGAAGTGGTGTCATGGTATGGAGACCAGAAATTTTTACTTATGTGGATGATTGATTGTGAGGCGCCTCAAATATGATTGGTCGACATACTGACCAAGTGACGGGTCCGATAGGACCGGAAAACGTATTGTTCAGGAATAACCAATCCACAAAAGTAAGTATGGACCAGCCCTGAAGATCCATGGGTTACCTATGGTGTGATCCTAAGGAATGAGCTAGAGTGTCTCGATATCGGTGAGGAAGATCCCTTGCCTCGACTCATAGATGAAATCCAATTTCTAATACACGACTTGTCGGTTTTAGTGTTAAATCTATATGGCGACATAGTAGGATGGGGTTCTATGCCATGATACATTTATGTTCGAAGTTGTTTTCTACACTATGCGCTTATAATAATATCAAAATTATTTGTTTTAAAGTGTATCAAGCATGTTTGGTATTATAAGGTAAAACTCTATCCTTCGACTTGCGTTGCATTGTGTGATGGTACCTGAGTCTTATAATAGCTTCATTTTTAAAAAAATCATAGCGTTGTTTTATGTTTTAAACTAGTATTCTTGTGGAGTAAACTCGTTCCTGTCATACAGCGTGGTCCCATGAATTACCCTATTTTTTAAAAGTCAAGTTTAATAACCGTTTTTAGCTCTCACACTAGTCCCATGACTGACCTGAAGTTTATTGTTTTCACCTAAACTCTGGATGCCTATATTTTCCATACGGGCAACTAGTAGTTTTGATATTGCAACTATTCAAAAAATATTGATCGATTCAGGAAGCTCGGTCAACATCATTTTCAAAGCTGCCTACGACCAAATGAAGTTAGAGGCAAGAGATCTTTAGCCATGCCATTCCACAATCCACGGCTTTAACGGGGCATCCGGTTGTCCGGTGGGAGTTATCGACCTACCCGTCGAACTCGGTATGGGGGATCAGAGCCGAGTCTGAATCCTTACCTTCGTGGTTATCGACACCATCTCGCCATATAACGTCTTCCTAGGGCGTCCATTCCTCACAGAATTTCACATTTTTCTATCACCATGGTCTCTCCTAATGAAGTTTCCAACAGAAAATGGGATCGGAGTGATCAGAGGCCACCAAGTCAATGCTAGAGAGTGTTACGCAATAGAATGGAAGAACGCACGCAATAAGGACAAGGGCAAAGTAGCGCCCGTAGCCTTTTGCGCCAAGACCGTCTCGGCATAGCAATTAGCAGCGTCTGGACCGTCGCTCAGACGCCACTCCTATCTTTCCGATGACCTCGATCTAAGGAAAGACGAAGTGCCCGAGTACGAGAGACCTACTCCTGTCGAGCCCACGGTAGATGTACCCGTCAGTCTCGACGATCCGTCGCGAGTATTAAAGATAGGATCACACCTTCATCCAGCAATCAAAGATGATCTTGTGGATTTCCTAAAGGCTAATCTGGACGTATTTGCATGGGCTCATTTCGTCATGAACCCAGCAACCGCCTGCCACTCTCTATGCATAGATCCTACGATGCCGCCAGTCAAACAAAAGCGTCACTTCCTGGGACTAGAGAGATCCAAGGCTCTCGAAGAAGAGGTAGATCGCCTGCTAAACAACAACTTCATCCGCGAAGCCGATTATCCCGAATGGGTCTACAACCCAGTCCTAGTCAAAAAGGCCAATGGAAAATGGCGAACGTGTATCGACTTTTCTGACTTAAACAAGACATGTCCCAAGGACAGCTTCCCACTCCCGAAGATCGATCGACAAGTCGATTCAACTGCTGGACATCAATTGCTATCTTTCATGGATGCCTACTCCGGGTACAACCAGATCCCGATGAATCTCCACGATCAGGACCATACCTCCTTCATAACCGACCTTGGACTTTATTGCTATCGCGTCATGCCTTTCGATCTCAAGAATGCTGGTCCAACATACCAATGGATGGTTAATCGACTCTTCGAAAATCAAATCGGTAAATCCATAGAGCTGTACGTGGACGACATGCTAGTTAAATCAAAAATATCCAACAACCACGTCCACGACTTCTTCGAAATGTTCGATGTCCTCCATCAATATGACATGAAACTTAACCCTCTAAAATGTTCCTTTGGCATTACTTCAGGAAAGTTTCCGGGTTTCGTCGTCAACGCTCGGGGCATTGAAGCCAATCCCGAGAAAATCCAGGCCATTCGGGACATCCAAGTCCCTGAAAACATTAAAGATGTTCAAAGTTTAAACAGAATGGTCGCCGCTTTAAGTCGATTCATTTCAAAGGCCACCGACAAGTGCATTCCTTTCTTCTATTTACTTCAAAAAGGGAAGTGCAACTTCAAGTGGACCCCTTAGTGCGTTTCCGCATTCAAGGAACTCCTGGACCACTTAGAGCGACCACCTATCTTGTCTAAGCCTGTAGATCATGAGGACTTATATGTTTACTTGGTTGTTTCTGCACAGGCAATCATCTCGGCACTGGTACGACTTGAAGACCGCATCTAATGACCTGTCTACTACATAAGCAAGCGATTGACGGGAGCAGAAAAGAACTACCCGAAGCTCGAAAAGCTGGCATTCTTCTTACTGATTTCCTCTCGGAAGCTTTGACCATATTTCCGCACTCATCCCATAAAAGTCTTCACCGACCAGCCATTACGTCCAGTCCTACAGCGACCCGAGGCATCCGGTCTACTGCTAAATTGGAGTATGGAACTAAGTTAGTTCGAGATAACATTCATTCCCCGTCGATCCATCCTCGGACAAGCCCTCGCCGACTTCATAGTAGAATTTACGGCTCCCGACGAAACTTCAATAGAGAACGCCGAGGTCCTTGACAGTAGGTGGAAGTTGTTTGTGGACGGGTCATCCAGCAACAAGTGTTCGGGAGCCGGCATCGTACTCATCACTCCCGAGGGGCGCTCGATACACTACGCGCTAAAGTTAAATTTCCCCGCTACTAGCAACGATGCAGAATATGAGGTGTTGATAGTTGGACTAAGAATCGCGATCGAGCTCAAGTTGATGGTTATTCAGATTTTCTCCGATTCACAGGTCGTCGTGTGCCAGGTGAAGGAAGAATTTTAGACTAAGGGGGAAAGACTTGTTTTATACCTAGCTCAAGTACAAGAACTACTCACTCACTTTGACAACTTCATTATCACTCAAATTCCGTGAGAGCAAAATGAAAGGGCCGACTCACTGGCCAGATTAGCAAGTTCCGAGGATCCGCAGCTGCTGGGGTTCGCCCCCATCGAGGTGCTCAACACCCGCAGTACCAGGCCAACACAAACCAGTACGGCCATGAGCGCCAAATCCGAGCCGGAATCTTGGATGATGCCGATCAAAAAATACCTACGACAGGAGATCCTCCTAGAAAGCCGTAATGAAAGGCGAGCGCTCACCCGCCAGTCAGCTCGTTATCTCCTTATGGATGGGGTAGTCTATCGAAGAGGCTTCTCTGTCCCCTTACTCAGATGTGTGGCCCATGGGGACGCTATCAAGGTTCTAGTCAGCGTGCATGAAGGAGAATGCGGTGACCATGCCGGGGGGCAAACCCTGGCCATGAAGATACTACGGCACGGCTACTACTGGCCCACGCTCTAACAAGACGCCATGGATTATGCTCGCAAATGCGACAAGTGCCAATGTTTCTCGAAGATCCCGAGAGCCCCGCCAACGAAACTGACACAAATGACCAGCCCATGGCCATTCACCATGTGGGGAATCGACATCATTGGGACTCTTCCCGTGGCCAGAGATGGGGCACGATACGCTGTCGTTGCTGTTGATTATTTTACCAAATGAGCGGAGGCCCTCGCCACAATCACTGCCAAGGAGATGATCAACTTCGTCGTGTGCAACATCATCACTCGATACAGGGTCCCTCAGCCCATCATCTCAGACAACGACACTCTGTTCAAAAGCTTAGAGTTCAAATCCTTCTGTCAGCAGCACGACATCGAAAAAAGATTCTCGGTCGTTGCACACCCCTAGGCTAACGGACAAGTTGGGGTAGTTAACAAAGTTATCAAGTCCATCATCAAGAAGCGTCTTGAGAAGGCCGGGGGCATGTGGGCAGATGATATTCCTTTGGCCCTATGGGCCTACCGGACAACCCACAAGACAGCAACCGGGCATACTCCATTCGCCCTCGCCTACGGGTCCGAAGCCGTTATCCACATCGAGCTCGTGCTTCAGTCTCATCGAGTCACCTGTTTTGATCCAAAGATGAACCAAGATTTACTCATGGGATCACTCGACCTGCTTGAGGAAAAAAGGAACGAAGTCAACCTCCGAACCGCTGCGCAACGACAACGAGTCGCCCGATACTTCAACTCTCGAATCCGCCACAAGGATCTCAACATCGACGACCTCATCCTAAAACTGGTATTCTCTCCGCCAACAGGCCTTTCTCCTCGTTGGGAGGGCCCGTACTCTATCCTACGAAGGCTTAGCGATGGAACTTTCAAGCTAGCGACCGTAGACGGAGCTGAACTGCCATGGGCTTGGAACAGTGAACATCTCCACCGCTACTTCACATAACTTAGTACATGGTTGTTTGCGCCTTCCAGCGATGTTTTGTAACAATTCAAGGCATTGTAAAGGCTATTCATGCCAAAGTTATTAATGAAAATGATGTTCTTCTTTCTATCTCCTTATTCTGTGTTTACTCCTCGCATGACGTGTTTGATTAATCCTGACAGCTAGCTTTCGTGTAAACTACCGACCGCTGTTTCGACCACTAATATAGGGTCCGACATCGCCGTCTGAGCCACGAGCCAACCTCGCGGCCTAACCACATTGGCATCGACCGGCGCCCCAAGAACGGGAGCCGGCAATGCTACTCGAGTCGTTGGCCCGCGGCGCGACCGAGTATAAATAACCTCGAACTCGAACCTCAGGCCAGTGCCGAGGCCGAGGATAAATCGTTCAACCACCCAACAGCTAGACATGGCGATACAAACTCCCCCCGAACTATGGGTGATGGTCGAATCTTGGCGCAACGCCGAGACCGACCTTTAATCGTCACTTCCCCGAAGCTCTCTAGGCTAAGGGGTAGCCCACGGCCACGATCGGACCTTACGGGCTGATGATCCGGGCTTATCTTTCCTGGAGAACGACGCCGCCTACAGGCTTGCTCAACCTGATGAACGACAGGAGAGCCTACATCGGACGGACCACACAACGCGACGTCATGCGCCTTCGCTACTCTTGGGATTAACCCCGGGCAACCCAATAAAGAATAGTAGGCGCTCAAGCCTGGCTTCACAAACTACGAGTCTCCTGAGCTAAGGGAAACCTACTAGAAGCCTGCGCACTATCACTCCTCCCTAGAACTGTAACACCCCACCTCCACTAGGATCACTCCTTAGAATGTACTAGCTTTGGAGGGGCGTTATTGTGAAGGTAAACATACACAGAGATATAGCAAGACAGAGTATATACTAATAAATATAAGTAAAGCAGCGGTAGCAGATAAAAACCCATCATCATCATCTCAGAAAACCCACATAGTCAAGTACATAATATCAAAATGTCATGATCCAAAATACAACTCCAGTCTAGATACGTGATAACAAAATACATAGTAAACATTAGTACTAATCACCAGAAATAAAAGATAAGCCACAGCTAGCTCAGATCCGTACATGAGCTATCCAACAAGCAAGTCAAAGATCCACTAAGCAGATGTAGTCCCTCCCTGAGAACCTGTGGGGGGGGGGGGGGGAAACGGAAGAAAAGAAGCGAAAGAAAACAGGTCAGTCAAAAAGACTGGTAAGCCCTACTACGATCAATCTATAAACTAATAAAGTTAACAGTATGATGGAAACTGAGATGAACATACTGGCAATAGATAAAGGTGACATCACATAGACGAGATTAAACTTTGCACCACAGTGTACTAGCAAACCCACAAAACAGGTCTTGATCCCTTAGCCCAAACTTTGGCCCAATAACATGAAGTGACCTTAGTATAAGGCCCAGCCCAACGGTCTAGTCGATCGGCTCCCTATAAACCTAACACGTCGAGTGTTGGTGTCCATACGGCCCACATGGATGTAGTCAGACTGCGCTGGGTCCACCCTTGGGTGTATCAAGCCCTCGGGTGTCAACCCCAGACACCTAAGCATTAATGCACAGTCTAAACCTACCGGTACCCGTGCCTCGAGTTTGTCCAACATCGGACTACGTGCACGTCCGTAGCCCGCCGGACCCGCACCGCTGTACCACTCAGCCGTCGCTTTGGTCGCTTACATCAGTCCAGTAATCGTGCCCCGCCCTAACCTAGCTGTAGGGTTGTGGTGATACCAAACTGGGATTACTGCTGGAACAGACCACGTTGCTAGGGTTTCTAAGAAGGTTAAGTGTGGTTTTAACCCCTCACTAATCATGGATTAAATTAGTTAAGTGTACTCACTTAACCCCATCTAATCCTCGCATCCCCATTATTGGTTAAGTATTAGTGGGCCATGACTTAACCCTAATCATGAGGCATTAATTAATTAACGCACCCAACCTCTCACATTAGACCTCCGTGGTTACCTGGGAAGATTTACACCACGTCTAGGTCTAACCTCGGGTCTTATGGTGCAACATGACCAACTACCCACATTAGACCCTACATTGTGGTTACCTGGGAAGATTTACACCACAACTAGGTCTAACCTCGAGTTGGCCATATCATGTTATCTATTGTCATGTCCACATCAAAACATATTTACAAGTTAACATATACTTGGGTAGACCTAACTTAATAGGTAAATTCCCAAGGGGTAGACCTAACTTAATAGGTAAATTCCCAACCTTTTAGTTTCATGTATTTTTAAGTTTACCCAAACCCTCCCAACGTCATTATCTCGCTTTACATATTCGTCATAACGTATAAGGGAAAAAAAAATAACTTGGCATAACATACATGGTGAACTTCATATGTCATAATAAACATGCATACATGTTAAACTTGTAAATCATGTCATGGTGAATTCGCATAAACATGCATAGCTTATTAAATATGCATAACATGGTAAGGTGAACATGCATAATCCATTAAACTTGCATAACATGGTAAGATGAACTTGCATAAGCATGCATAATCCATTAAACTTGCATAACATGGTAAGATGAACATGCATAATCCATTAAACTTGCATAACATGGTAAGATGGACATGCATAATCCATTAAACTTGCATAACATGGTAAGGTGATCTCGCATAAACTTGCATAACCCATGAATCATGTAGGACATGACATAACAAGCTCGCATAAGCATGCATAACTTGTGAAACATGTAAAACATGGCATAGAAATCTCGCATATGCATGCATAACTTATGAATCATATAAAACATGTCATAGTGAGTTCGCATAAGCATGCATAATCAACTAAACTCACATAAATCTCAACTTTCACCAAACATTAACTTTAAAGTTTGTAAAGTGAAGGTAAGAGGGCTTACTAATATAAACAAGCCACAAATCCACCAAATAAGATGAAGAAGCCCCTTTTAAAAACCAAAACAAAGCCTCAAATAAGAAAACCCTTTTTGCAAGATCCCAAAAACACAAACTTAGCAAATCAAACTTGCTACTTAATGAAGTATGCAAGTTATTAAGCATTCATACAACATAGAAAAGGTTGTATGATCATCATATCATCATAGGATTTAACTTTGAGGAAGGTGGAGGCTAGGGATTTTAGATGGAGGCCATTAGAGGTTTCAATTTGGCATAGTTTAGTTGCAAGATTGATTAATGAGGCTTTAGGGTAGGATTAGGGGTATATTTATAGAGAATTAGAGTGTTTTAGGCCCTAGGATTAACCCTAGATTAGGTTTGGCCCGTCAGATCTTAGAATTCTCCAGAACCAAGCCACTTGACCCAACCCAAATCAGAAATGGTGCACCAGGCTGAACTGCCTGGGCACCCCCTGTCGACAGGGCTGTCGACAGGGCAGTCGACACCCTGGGTGCCCTGTCGACATGCCTGTCGACATGGGCCCCCTGGCGGGAATTTTCCCGCCTAACCCTGATTAGCCCAAATCCTTGATTTTAATTTGAAATTTAAATCTGTCTTTAGCATAGAAATTTCTGAAAACTTCAATGGGCCTTAACCGGGTCATACGGACTCCGATTTTCGAAAACTCGGACTCTATTTCGCGTATTTTTCCGAGACGAACGCAATGGCATAGCCCGTTTCCCCTGATTCTGATTTTTGAATTAAATTCTGCCTCAATTTATGTTATAACAGTTTATTGAAAATACGGGTTGTTATATTCTCCCCTTCTTAAAGGATTTCGTCCCCGAAATCTTCAAGTTAGGAAGAACATATCCTACCATCCAACATCCATCTACTCAAAACATCATCCATGAGCAACCATTGTCCTTAAAGGATTCTAAATGCTGTATGAACATATGCAAAAGTGTGTGTATATGTACTTATCTAATGCGAAGATCAATGCAAAATATGTTAGTGAAATGTATCCATATGTATGCAAATCCCTAACATAATGTATAATATCTATATACGTGCTCAACCATACACCCATATGCAACATCCATGTGATTGCATACAAATTTCATTCAAGAATAAGCATAAACACTCATGCACATGCAATATGAAGAGTGTGTGAGCCGATCTAGTGCCTAATGTGTATCATGCATCCACGAGTAACCACTTGCAAACACTTGTAACCACTTGCAACCATCAACCATAACATGTTTCAAGCACATGTTTCATCCAAAAGGGTTTCTACCTAAGGTTCTCGTGACAAGCTTAGCATGATAACTAGATAAATATGGATTAGCAAAGAGAAAGATATTCTAACAAAGGGAAGAGATTGAGAGTGTACCCTCAAACAGGAATGGATAAAGCCCACGCATCTTCTCCTCGGTTTCCCAAGTTGCGTCCTCTTCGGCTTCACCCCATTGAACTTTCACCAATCTGACCTCACGATTCCTTAGCTTCTTGGTCTCTGTCCCCAAGATACGAATCGGAGCTTTCCTTAAAGTTGCTTCTTTCTCTACCTCCACGTCTTCAAGCATGCTAGGCTCAACCACCTCAGCGGACTCATGCAGGCACTTTCGGAGATGCGAGACATGAAAGACATTATGCACTCCGGACAACTTCTCGGGCAATTGCACTCTATAAGCCATCTTCCCAATTCTCTCCATGATGGGGAAGGGTCCAACAAATCTCGGTGCTAGCTTCCCAACAGCTCCAAATCGGACCACATTCCGCAAAGGAGAAACCTTCACGAAAACCTTGTCCCCAACCTCAAACTCCAATTCGGACCTTCGCCTGTCAGCATAGGATTTCTGCCGGTCTTGGGCCGCTTTCATCCGTCTTCTAATCAACTCAACCTTCTCGGATGTATCCCTAATCATGTCGGGTCCAAGTATAAGCTTATCCGTGGATTCCCACCAACATGTAGGTGACTTGCACGGCCTCCCATATAAAGCCTCAAAGGGTGCCATCCCTATGCTCGCCTGATAACTGTTGTTGTATGAAAACTCGACAAGAGGGAGATGGTCTTCCCAAGCACCACCAAAATCTAGGATGCAAAGCCTCAACAAGTCCTCAAGCACCCTATTCACCCTTTCTGTCTGGCCGTCTGTTTGTGGGTGATAGGACGTACTCAGGTTCAATTTCGTGCCCATAGCCTCCTGCAAGCTGTTCCAGAACTGACTAGTAAAGATGGGGTCTCGGTCACTGACTATGCTGGAAGGGACCCCATGTAGTCGCACTATCTCACGAAGATACACTGATGCTAGTCCAGATGCTGTCCTTTTGCTCTTCACCGGGATAAAGTGAGCACTCTTCGTGAGCCTATCCACAATGACCCATATGCTCGTATTCCCCTTCCTGGACCTTGGAAGCCCATCAATAAAGTCCATAGAAATGCTCTCCCACTTCCATAGTGGGACTTCTAGCGGATGTAATAGCCCACCGGGCTTCTTCGACTCAGCTTTTACTCTTTGAAAAATAACACATCTCGAGACAAACTCCGCCACATCCTTTTTCATTCCGGGCCAGAAGAAAACGCGCTTCATGTCCTTATACATCTTATCACCCCCTGGATGTATGGTCATCTTGGAGCGATGTGCTTCCTCGAGAACTTTCCTCACCAAGTCTTCTACCATCGGGACACAAAGCCTTCCATCTCTCCTCAGCCAACCCCTATCGTCTATAGAATATCGAGCAAGGTGACTAGATGTCTCCCCTCGAACCAGCTTATCCAAGATCTCAATTATCTGAGGGTCTTCCTTTTGCGAAGCCCCAACTTGATCTAGGAGGGTAGGCCTGAGCTCTAAAGATGCCAAGGAACCGGTCACCGACTCCATTGCCAAGGAGAAATCAAAGGTCGCTAAGAACTCTAAATTCTTCATCTCCACAAACAGAGGACTTAGTGTCAACCTTTTCCTACTCAACGCATCCGCTACAACATTCCCCTTGCCAGGGGTATAGGATATCTCAAAATCATAGGAAGCCAAAAATTCCATCCATCTCTGCTGTCTTAAGTTCAGATCTTTCTGCGAAAAGAGATACTTCAAAGACTTATGATCGGTATATAGCTCGAATCTCTCTCCCAGAAGATAATGACGCCATGCTTTGAGCGCATATACAATCGCTGCTAGCTCTAGATCATGAGTGGGATAATTCCTCTCATGCACCTTAAGTTGCCTCCCACCAAAACATATAACTCTGCCCTCTTGCATCAGAACGGCACCCAATCCCGTGCCACAAGCGTCAGTGTACACGGTAAATATCTTACCACCATCGGGTAAGGCTAGAACTGGTGCGGAGGTAAGGGCTCTTTTGAGTCTCTGAAAAGCAAGCTCACAATCCATATCCCAAGCAAAGACTAAGTTCTTCTTCGTCAACTTAGTAAGAGGAGCGGATATCTTTGCGAAGTCTTTAATGAACTTCCGATAGAAACCCGCAAGACCCAGAAAGCTTCTCACTTCGGTTGCATTCCTTGGAGTCTTCCAGTCCTGAACTGCAACCACTTTAGCGGGATCCACTGCCAAGCCTTGCTTGGATACGATATGCCCAAGAAATCTGACTTCCCTTCTCCAGAAGTGGCACTTGGAGAACTTGGCTTTTAACCGGTGTGCTCGGAGTGTGTCCATCACCTCTACTAGGTGCCTCGCATGCTCTTCCTAATCCTTGGAGAAGACCAGAATATCATCAACAAAGACCACGACAAACTTATTCAAGAACTCCCGAAACACCCTACTCATCAAATCCACGAAATACGCGGGTGCATTCGTCAAACCGAACGGCATAACAAGCCATTCAAAGAATCCGTCTGGAGTTCTGAATGCAGTCTTGTCTATACTGTCTTCAGCCACTCTGAGCTGATGAAAACCCGTAGCAAGGTCAAGCTGAGAGAAAACAGAAGCACCAATAAGTTGATCAAAGAGATCATCGATCCTTGGTAACGGGTTTCGGTTCTTCTTAGTCAGCTTATTCAATTCTCTATAATCCACACAGAGTCGAAGAGAGCCATCTGCCTTAGTTGCAAACACCACAGGCGCTCCCCATTCGGATATACTCCTTCTGATGAAGCCCTTCTCAAGCAATTCTTTCACTTGCTTGCTCAGCTCCCGTCTCTCACGCGGAGCCATATGCCGAACGGGCAAAGAAACAGGTTTAGCATTATCTACCAGATAGATGCGAAAGTCAATCTCTCGTTTAGGGGGCAACCCCTTAACTTCTTCAAAAACGTCGGGATAATCTCGGACCACCCTTACAGACTGAAGGGCCTCTTCCGATGAGTCGAGAGATTCTAGATAGCATAACATGACGGGATTCTTCGGATTGCATGAAATCTCTAAGGTGTTGCCCAGGCGAGTCACAAGCCTTACAACCCTATGCTCACAATCCAGAATGGCTCCATATCTAGACAGCCAATCCATGCCCAAGATCAATCCGTATCCCCTGAAACCTAGAACATATGCACTACCCAAGAACTCAACGCTGAGTATAGAGATCCTTAGATCCTCACATATCATAGATAGATGAGCAGAACCCCCAATGGGATTCGAAACACAAACGGGATCATCCACTAAGCTAGTACTGAGGTGTAAGCTATCAACAAGATCAGATGAAATAAAGCTATGTGATGCACCGGAATCAAACAAGGTACGTACTGGAAGATCAGAGATATAAACAAGGTTCTCAACAGAAACACTACCTCTCTCAGGAACTGAAGCGGCATTGAGAGCATGAACTTGCCCTCCTGAAGATCCAGCCTGTCCTTTCTTCTTCGGGCAGTCTTTGCTGAAGTGCCCAGTCTCTCCACAAGAAAAGCATCCCCCACTAAGCTTCCTTTTCTTCTTCCTGCAATCCTTAGCAAAATGACCGGCTATGCCACAGTAATTGCACTTCCCCTTGCCTTTGTTGTTGCCCTTCTTGTTCTTATTCTGATTTCCTTGACTGCTTTGACCTTGGTTGCCTTTGCCTTGAGAATCAGCCTTCTTTGCTTGAGTATCGCCTGACTTGACTTCCTTCTTTCCCTCTCCCTGAAGCAGAGCCATATTGACCAAACTCTCGAAAGTGGCTCCATGCGGAATATGTGACATCGCCAAGCCCTGCAGTGGCTCATTTAATCCTCTGGCAAATCGAAGAGCCTTCTTCTCCGGGGTGTTTACTATATCTAAACCAAAGCGGGCCAGCTGATTGAACTTGTTCACATACTCCTTGACAGACATATCCCCTTGCTTTAGAGCAAGGAACTTCTCCATTTGTAAATTTGCTTCAGCTGAAGATAGAAACTTGGTTACAAATCTAGCCCTTAAATCGGCCCAAGTCTCAACGGGCCTCGTCCCATTGGTGACCTCCCACCAATAGGCCGCCTCATCCTTCAAGAGCCATACAGTCAATAAGATCTTCCTCTCATCATCTATTCCAAAGATGGCAAACAAGTCCTCCGTGTCCTTCAGCCAATTCCTAGCTTCAACGAAAGATTCTGTGCCTAGGAAATTCTTGCCTCCCATTGCCTTGAAGTCTTTACAAACCTTTGTAAACTCAATCTGAGGATGCTGAGGGGGAGGAGGAGGAAGAGGAGCCTCAGCTACCGGAGGGGGAGGAACATTAGCAACGGGAGGGGGAATATTAACTGCTGGAGGAGGGGGAGCAGGGACCACCGGAGGAGGGATATTAGGGATAGGATTCTCAACTACAGGAGGAGGAGTGGGAGTAGGGTTGGCGGGACCAGCTGCCGCCCTAGCTTCTAGGAGTCTCCTATACCAGAGTGGTACGTTCACTCCATCTGGGATGTCAAGATTCTCAGCCATACTGAAACAAAAGATAAGATAAGATTAGGTCAAGGGAACGAAGGATAACGCTGATGGCTTTTGGGGATTAGCCTTAAAATAATCTAGACTTTATTTTGGAAAATACTTAGTAGGTTTTTGAAAATAGTTTTTCGAAAAGGGGTTTTTTTTTTCAAAAGTTTTTGTTCAATCTTGTAAACCTTGTGCTCTGATACCAAATGTAACACCCCACCTCCACTAGGATCACTCCTTAGAATGTACTAGCTTTGGAGGGGCGTTATTGTGAAGGTAAACATACACAGAGATATAGCAAGACAGAGTATATACTAATAAATATAAGTAAAGCAGCGGTAGCAGATAAAAACCCATCATCATCATCTCAGAAAACCCACATAGTCAAGTACATAATATCAAAATGTCATGATCCAAAATACAACTCCAGTCTAGATACGTGATAACAAAATACATAGTAAACATTAGTACTAATCCCCAGAAATAAAAGATAAGCCACAGCTAGCTCAGATCCGTACATGAGCTATCCAACAAGCAAGTCAAAGATCCACTAAGCAGATGTAGTCCCTCCCTGAGAACCTGTGGGGGGGGGGGGGAAACGGAAGAAAAGAAGCGAAAGAAAACAGGTCAGTCAAAAAGACTGGTAAGCCCTACTACGATCAATCTATAAACTAATAAAGTTAACAGTATGATGGAAACTGAGATGAACATACTGGCAATAGATAAAGGTGACATCACATAGACGAGATTAAACTTTGCACCACAGTGTACTAGCAAACCCACAAAACAGGTCTTGATCCCTTAGCCCAAACTTTGGCCCAATAACATGAAGTGACCTTAGTATAAGGCCCAGCCCAACGGTCTAGTCGATCGGCTCCCTATAAACCTAACACGTCGAGTGTTGGTGTCCATACGGCCCACATGGATGTAGTCAGACTGCGCTGGGTCCACCCTTGGGTGTATCAAGCCCTCGGGTGTCAACCCCAGACACCTAAGCATTAATGCATAGTCTAAACCTACCGGTACCCGTGCCTCGAGTTTGTCCAACATCGGACTACGTGCACGTCCGTAGCCCGCCGGACCCGCACCGCTGTACCACTCAGCCGTCGCTTTGGTCGCTTACATCAGTCCAGTAATCGTGCCCCGCCCTAACCTAGCTGTAGGGTTGTGGTGATACCAAACTGGGATTACTGCTGGAACAGACCACGTTGCTAGGGTTTCTAAGAAGGTTAAGTGTGGTTTTAACCCCTCACTAATCATGGATTAAATTAGTTAAGTGTACTCACTTAACCCCATCTAATCCTCGCATCCCCATTATTGGTTAAGTATTAGTGGGCCATGACTTAACCCTAATCATGAGGCATTAATTAATTAACGCACCCAACCTCTCACATTAGACCTCCGTGGTTACCTGGGAAGATTTACACCACGTCTAGGTCTAACCTCGGGTCTTATGGTGCAACATGACCAACTACCCACATTAGACCCTACATTGTGGTTACCTGGGAAGATTTACACCACAACTAGGTCTAACCTCGAGTTGGCCATATCATGTTATCTATTGTCATGTCCACATCAAAACATATTTACAAGTTAACATATACTTGGGTAGACCTAACTTAATAGGTAAATTCCCAAGGGGTAGACCTAACTTAATAGGTAAATTCCCAACCTTTTAGTTTCATGTATTTTTAAGTTTACCCAAACCCTCCCAACGTCATTATCTCGCTTTACATATTCGTCATAACGTATAAGGGAAAAAAAAATAACTTGGCATAACATACATGGTGAACTTCATATGTCATAATAAACATGCATACATGTTAAACTTGTAAATCATGTCATGGTGAATTCGCATAAACATGCATAGCTTATTAAATATGCATAACATGGTAAGGTGAACATGCATAATCCATTAAACTTGCATAACATGGTAAGATGAACTTGCATAAGCATGCATAATCCATTAAACTTGCATAACATGGTAAGATGAACATGCATAATCCATTAAACTTGCATAACATGGTAAGATGGACATGCATAATCCATTAAACTTGCATAACATGGTAAGGTGATCTCGCATAAACTTGCATAACCCATGAATCATGTAGGACATGACATAACAAGCTCGCATAAGCATGCATAACTTGTGAAACATGTAAAACATGGCATAGAAATCTCGCATATGCATGCATAACTTATGAATCATATAAAACATGTCATAGTGAGTTCGCATAAGCATGCATAATCAACTAAACTCACATAAATCTCAACTTTCACCAAACATTAACTTTAAAGTTTGTAAAGTGAAGGTAAGAGGGCTTACTAATATAAACAAGCCACAAATCCACCAAATAAGATGAAGAAGCCCCTTTTAAAAACCAAAACAAAGCCTCAAATAAGAAAACCCTTTTTGTAAGATCCCAAAAACACAAACTTAGCAAATCAAACTTGCTACTTAATGAAGTATGCAAGTTATTAAGCATTCATACAACATAGAAAAGGTTGTATGATCATCATATCATCATAGGATTTAACTTTGAGGAAGGTGGAGGCTAGGGATTTTAGATGGAGGCCATTAGAGGTTTCAATTTGGCATAGTTTAGTTGCAAGATTGATTAATGAGGCTTTAGGGTAGGATTAGGGGTATATTTATAGAGAATTAGAGTGTTTTAGGCCCTAGGATTAACCCTAGATTAGGTTTGGCCCGTCAGATCTTAGAATTCTCCAGAACCAAGCCACTTGACCCAACCCAAATCAGAAATGGTGCACCAGGCTGAACTGCCTAGGCACCCCCTGTCGACAGGGCTGTCGACAGGGCAGTCGACACCCTGGGTGCCCTGTCGACATGCCTGTCGACATGGGCCCCCTGGCGGGAATTTTCCCGCCTAACCCTGATTAGCCCAAATCCTTGATTTTAATTTGAAATTTAAATCTGTCTTTAGCATAGAAATTTCTGAAAACTTCAATGGGCCTTAACCGGGTCATACGGACTCCGATTTTCGAAAACTCAGACTCTATTTCGCGTATTTTTCCGAGACGAACGCAATGGCATAGCCCGTTTCCCCTGATTCTGATTTTTGAATTAAATTCTGCCTCGATTTATGTTATAACAGTTTATTGAAAATACGGGTTGTTATAAGAACCATCGATCCAGGGCACAGTACTCACAATATCTTTTTTGTTAAGCGTAACGATAAGTACGACTATGCAAGTACGGGACGCCCGAAAACATGGAAAGAACATCCGAACGTTTAACACAAAATGTGATCTTTACTAACTAATATTTCATTACAAACGCACACACACACGTTTCAACCAACTACATCACTAATATCTTTCTTTCTAATGACAGGGTATACATGAGAACCACATCGTGTCTTGAAAAACCAAAAGCGAGAGCCGAACTCGCGTAAACTACCGGTCTACACTACCAAAATGATCGCTAAACCTATATTTGAGCAACTAACGCTAACCATGCTTCCTCTTTTTATCTTTGATCTTCTTCTTTGCAGATTCGGCACTCGACGGTTCATCCTTGGAGCTGGGCCTTTTCTTGTCAGACCCATCTTTTCCACCTCTGCTCCTACGGGAGGTGGTCGACTCGTGAGAAGCCGAAAGGCGCCTCTCTTTCGCCCCACCACTACTAGAAATCTCGGTGACATCAACAGGGGTGGTAAGCGACAAAGGCCTGGGGGCACCACCGGCAGCAAGGCCTATCACTGCAGCGCTCGTCTCCGAAATCGCTTTCCCTTCCCACTTAGCTTTCATCTTGGCTTCTTTAGTGGTTTGACGATAAATAAGTTTCTGAGATTTAGGTGTTGGATCGCCAGTCCTGGTCTTCTCGCGAGTTTCAATAGCCCTTCGCAGAGCCTCCGCATCCTCTCGTTGATTCTAAGCCTCGTCAGCCTCCCTTTTCCTCTCCGCTTCCTCATTAGCCGACTTCTGGGCAATAGTCACAGCAGCCCTCTCCACAATATCCTCTTTGGTCTTTGCTACGGCCTCCTGCCCATCAGCATCAACTTGCACCGATCCTTCCTCCACCAGACTTCGGGCAGCCGCACTTTGACCATCTACCTCCCCTCCTTCGTCGAGAAGGCCTTCATAGACGCTGGGAGTTAGCCCTATCCCCGAAAAGGTATCAAGATGATCTCCGCCCGCTCCAAACTGAATCCCCTCAAGTTCGGGACTAGGCGCTGTCACTTTGGGAATCGCGGGGATAAGGTTCAATACCATAGTTAATCCAAAAGGGGCTGCACAATGAAAACACAATCTTTTAGTCCGCAAACGTGGTAATCACGTCATCCTCAGGGATGCCTTGCAAAGGAAATTTACCTCCGACCAAGGGTGGCGTGGGGAGAGCAGAAAGGGCACCCGGCGTAGCAGGCAATGTGAATCCAGTCTCTCCAGGCTCCAAATGCTCAGGACTATGCTCGGTCGAAACCCGAGTCAGGGTCGTCGGGTCAATCACCATGACTAACTCAGGAGCAGATGACCGATAAGAACTTCCCTCCACACGATCCTCCGCCACCACAATGCTCTCAGTCACGGAAAACTTCCCTTTTTCAGCAGCAAGGCTTTCCAACCTTTCTCTCTCTACATCCTCGAGTAACAATTTCCTACCCTCTTCCAACATATGGCACTCCTCTTCGTCAAGAGGTCGATCATGAGTTGTCGCTCATCCAAGGTCCTAACATCCACTTCGCGCAGGAAGGCCTCGTACGGAACCAGCCTTTCCCAAGTTCGAGCTAGCTCACGGGAGTAGTTATTCATCCAAGAAATTCAACGGAATTTTAGGACCTTGACAAGCATGTCCTTGATGTCTCCCTCCACAGATGACTGTGCCCGGTACTCTGCATGCACTAACTCATCTCTTAATTGCTCCACCTCCTCTGGAACTTGGCCTTCGATCCTTCTACGGTACCTAGCACATCCCGATTGCTGGCTTCTGCTTCTTCCTTCGCCTTCTCCGCCGCCTCAAGCTCCCTCCTTTAGCGGTCATTCTCCGCTTGTAAAGCTTTGTTATCCTCCTGAAGTTGGAAGACCCAGGCATTTTCTCTCCCCAATTCAATGCAAGCCTGGTCCACCTCAACCTTTTCCTTCTTCAGGTTCATGTTCTGGGTGGTTAAGTTGGTTATAGTCTCTGTGTACATAGAACGAGAGTTATCGGCCTCCTATTTGAGCGTATCGTACCCCTGCTTCAGCTCCACTAAAAAAACCACAAGACCCGTAAAGCAGTATTTAGAGATACAAGAACGAAAGACTTCTAATAAACAGGAAAGGAGGAGAACGAGGAAGACCTACCAAGTTACGTATTCAAGTTAGCAACAGATGTCCTCTCAGCATCAATGGTTAGTTGATGGTTCAGGAGGTGCATTCTTCTGCCTAATCAGGTCTGATAGGTGGTGAGAGTATGTGGTAAGCTCATTGACCTGGTGATACGCTGCCTCCACATGCATCCATATCTCTCCAGATGCCTTATTAGGAGCTGGCCGAAGATCAGGAAGAGACAACAGCTCATCAAAGTAAAGCCGAGGGAAGTGGTGCTTCAAGAATGCCATCTTCTCCTCTGGGGAAAGCTCTTGGACTTGGGGCTCCGTCAGATCTTTCATTTCTATCACAGTCGCCCTATCCGACCTCGGCTGGGCAAGCAGTGTCTCCCTACCCTTTGAAGTTTGAACGGGGGCCACCAAAGCAGCGATGGGCGGGGTTGTTGACGGCGTACAACTCGACCCTCCTAGATCAAGCCGTGAATCTCCTATGGGCATTCGAATCAAAGGAGGAGGGGGAGGAGTCATAGAAGAATAAGGCTTATCCTGGTGATGACTCACGCTGCCGCGGCCCCGTGGGGGTGGAACACTGTCGTATAACCTAGCTCCCCTCCTGAAGGAGCTGATAAAAGCACTTTCAGGGCGATGGCGGTCTCCACGACCTCGTCTTCCACTTCCTCCGGCCATGTCACCTATCAAAGAAACGAAGTAAAATCAGGCAAGCAACACGCACATGCACTCTTCTATGCAGTATGGTGTGTACAAGTGTATGCCCTAAGTGTTCTCTCAACAGACCAGATTATTCCCTAATCGAGGGAGTTAGTCCCCCCGCGGCATGAGCTATATCTTCCATAGTAGCTGCGCTCGGCCACAGAGACAAGTCCATAGGGATGGAACCCAGACCAGCAAACTGATCAACTTTTTCAAGGGAAGTGGAAGTGTCTAGAGAAGTCATAGGAGAATAAGGGCTAGCCAACGCTTCTTCTTCCGTCCCTCCCACCGGGGGCGGGATAGAAGCGTTAATTAGCCCCTCATCCCGAGCAGCCGTCTCCGCACTTCCAGCTTTGCTACTGCCAACATCTTCTTGGAACTTAACGGCATTTTTTTTGTCCAGGCCATGTAGAAGCTATTTTCCTCTTCAAACAAAAAACAGTAGGGCCTTCCGTCGTTTTCCCTTCCAATGCACCACTCGCCACGGCAGGCCTGATTATGGCCTGGTTGGCCGAAAGCAACCCAGCACGCCGAAGACGGTCCTGATCTACTACAGCATCCATTTGGCAAGAACCTTCAGGAATAGCTCGCAAACCATCGAGACGTTGCCTATACTCATCACTAGTAGGCGCCTCGGGATTTCCTACCACAATTAGAAAACAGTGAGAAGCGGAAACCGACAACGGTATAAGAAGAGATCGAGGGTACTCACTTCCTTGTATCCACCTCCTCGCAAACCCGGGAGGACATCGAATGAAGAACCAGTCATGCTTTATCATAGACGGCCTGGGCCACTTTCCGACGAAGAATCTAGTAGACAAAGGCGCTTCGAAGAACCATTAGGAGGACGATCTACCGTTGATCGCCCAAAATGAAAGAGGTACCGAATGTCATCTCCGGTAGGATCTCGATGTAGAAACTCTCGGAAAAGAAAGCAAGTACCCAAGAGCGCGGAATAAGCATTCGAGTGTAGCTGTGAAGGGGCAAGGCGGAAGTATAATAACATTTCCCGAATAAAGTCATTGGCCGGGGGCATGAACCCGCAAAGCAAGCATGTCGATTCCAAGCAGTGAAGCCCTCTGGTGGTGCGTGGGCCCTTACGCTCTTTCCAGGGGCATGAGCGTCTCCGTCCGGGATGCTAAACCGCAATGCCAACTTCCTAACTGTCGTGGCATCCAAACGTGATGGCACCGAGTCCGGTGGATTATCCAAAATGACTGCGTCAGTTAGCATGTCTGGAGCTACTGGGGCAGGCGGCTCGCCACCATCCATAATGTCCACATTCTCCATCTCAGCATGTACGACCGGAGAATGTATCCTCTCAACGTGTCCCCCGTGCTCCGACACTTCGGGCGAGCTCCCTCACTGGGAAGGAACCGACTCCTCATTGGTCTCAAGCTCACTACTTCCGGAGCTGGTGTTGTTTGTAGAACCCAAAGTAGAGTCAAATGAAGGTTGAGATGGTGGCGGGGAATCCTCGACCTACAGAAGTTTTCTGGTCTGCGACCTTGTTTGCATGGCTTGCTATACTTTAATATACCAGTGTTAGACATCACAGTGAAATAACCTGTACCCCTCGTATTGGTGAAAATTAACCAGTGCATGCGGTGTCATGCAAAGAACGAGAAAAGGCATAAAAACGTTAAAAAATCCCAACAGTTCGGTCATAGTCCAGACATATGTTCTATCCTATGTGAAAGTTTTTGCCAGGCCATGTAGTTGTCAATATGCGCATTGGTACATTCATATAGTCAAACAGGCAGTATATGAATCCAGGGGCAGGTAATCAGGAAATCGAAGTCCGAAGTGGCGAGAGCCGACGTCTGGCCAAGGCAATACGCTCAGACTCGCCCCGGGGCTCAAAAGTTTAAATACATAAGGTTAGAAAGTCCGAACCTTGGGATCCAGAAAATTCGAACCACTGGGGTTCAAAAAAATCGAACCACGATCGCTCGAAAATTCGAACCACTCAGGTTCGAAATATCGAGCCTCAATGGTTCGAGGTTTCAAGCACCCAAGGTTCGATGACTCGGTCCCTAAGGGGTCGAATATTCGAACCCTCAAGGTTCGAGAACTTGTAACCCAAAGGGTCGAAGAACCAAACCTTTAGAGTTCGAGAATTCGAACCCCACAGGGTCGATGTTTTGAACCCATCAGGGTTCGGAAACCTCGAACCCGACGGGGTTCGAAGGTTCGGGCCCCATCAGGTTCGAGCCTCCGAACCTCTCACGTCAGGCTCGAGGCCTCGAGCCTCCTCCCACTGTCGCATCTCAACCTCCTTTCTCCCTTCCCTCCGTTGACCAAGTTCATTACCTAAAAAAATCTCCTTTAAGTCGAAGGGTCGATACTTTCAGAATAACGGCGAAAAATAGAAGGAAGAAAAGTGGGGAGGGAGGAGCCTATTTATAATAAAAATCAAAAAGTCTCTTCGTATTCCGACCCCAGGTTCGAAATTTCGAACCTGAGGGCTCAAAATTTCAAACCTCTGGGGTTCGAAATTTCGAGTCTCTCGGTTCGAAGTCTAGAGCCGCTACGGTGGGAGACTCGAACCTTCACGGTTAGAAATTTCGAGCCTTAGTGGTTCGAAATTTCGAACCTTAATATATATATATATATATATATATATATAATCCTCTTGACCACCGCACTCGCGTACGCATATTCCCCGCAAAGCGCCAATCGCCAAAAACGCGCGATGATGACGCTACACGAACACTCAGCGACGTGAGCACGACACCAAACTAACGGCAACTCCCCAGCTTTCCGATAGGCGAGCCCACTAGCTAACATATTTTTTCCTATAATTTGTAGGATAAATCCGCAATCCACGTATCGTCTCAGCTTTCATTCCAAAGCACATCATGTCAAGACAAGACGTACTTTGGGGGGTAAATGTTAACCGACCTTTTGGTCCGGTTACCAAAAGTACTCAAGACATGCTCGACTCAACCCATCGCATGAAGCTAGAGCCAAGGGAGAAACTCAGAAAGTCCCGGAGGAAAACCGAAGGGGATCGCGCCAGCAAACCTCGACCATATCCATCTCTAAACAAACTTCGCACCCCGCCAAGGTGAGAAATTTCGTACCTCCTAGGTATGAAATTTCGCGCCTAGCAGGTACAAAATTTCGTACCTCCTAAGTATGAAATTTCGCTCCTAGCAGGTGCGAAATTTCGTACCTCCCCCAGGTACGAAATTCTGGTGGCCGACAATTGAAGGTGCGAATTTCTTGAAGATGGTCCCCATTTCTACCTACTCCTACCTAACCCCTACCTAGCCACTTCCTATAAATACCCCATGGCCTCACACTTCAAAAGGGTTGGATTCTTGAGTTTGGAGACCTCCATAGTGCTTCATTAATGGCATCTCCTCTTTGAGGAAGAAGGAGGACAAAATTGTCTTTTTCCTTATTTACTAAATATATGAGGATTATGACATCATACATCATGAAAGAGGAATGTAATGAGATATCGTGAGATAGTCTCAACCTTGTAATTTTCCAAGTGATCAATAAAATTCCAACGACGCTTCAAAGTGGACGCAGGCCCTCACTGAGGCCGAACCACTATAAATCTCTTGTGTTATTTACTTCTTATGTTCTATTTTATGTTCTTGTCTGTGCGACCATATTTATAATTCCTAGTAATTAGGAATCTTTGATGTTTACGACATTTTTTGCCATTAACAATTTTGTACAGTTATTTATTTTTATAACTGGAAACATATTGATTTCCTATGCTGATTTTTATTAAATTAATTATCACAAATTGTATACAGTGTCTGATAGCTCAAATCACAGTGTTTGCAAACCTATGGATGAATGGATGATTATTTATGTTATGATTTGAACGTGAATTTTAAATAGTTAACATGTTAAACGACGTTAAATTATTTATGGTAGTTGAAATTGGATTAAAAACCCGTTTACAAGTCGAACGACTTGTTTATGTTCACCCATTTAAATAATATCGATTAGAAGGAATAATTAATTAATTAATTAATTAATTAATGGTTGAAAACCCCATACGGGTATTAGGATGGTATTTGGTTTACACTAATCCGAAATGTTCAGATTGAATGTTAATCGATTGTTTGACAGGCCAATATAAGCGTTTAATAATTATTTGAGGCTTATATGGATGTAAGTGCACTTTGGATGTGAATTGGATGTTTAGTAGTTGTTTATAAATATTGTTGGGTACATGTGATGTATGAAATCCATATAACTGAAATTTTATGTTAATTGGTTGAATCTCATTTCAATCTGTAATAAAATGAATATTTTAATATAATATTCAGTTAATAGTTGAAGTTTGGTTTTGATGTCCAATTTTGGATGGATACAAAAATATTATAATTAACTTAATAGTGTATGAAATTTTAAAGATAAACGATTGAAACTAGTTTTCAAAGATGATTATATATAATTTATAAAAATGGTTTTGAAATGATTCGATTTAATTTAGATTTACAAATCGAATTCGGCCTTGAATAGAACGCGTCGCACAACAATAGTTCGCGAATGTCAATCCGTAACTTCGAATTGACATACCGAGAGATTCGACCGTCGGATTCTCCTGAAACGGGAACCGTAATGACTTGAGATTTCCAATAAAATGTGAATTTTTGAAATCCAATGGTTTGATTTTAATTTAAGTCCAAATCAGTTTTGGAGAAAGGTCTCTATGGATACAGTTCGGTGGCCGACTGTAACACCCCGTATTTTCTGTGATCATATAAGTAACAAATCAGAGAATAATTAATTTTTAAAATAAGAATAAAGGGAAACGGGTTGCGCCATTGCATTCGTCTCGAAATTCTGCTTGGAAACGAGTCCGAGTTTTCGAGAAACGGAGTCCGTATGAGGGAGATATGGCCCTCCGAAGTTTCAGAGAATTTCAGAATCGAAAACAGCTCGAAAATTCGAATTCAAATTCGAATTCAAAATCCCAGAACAGGCTGGGCGGGAAAATTCCCGCCTATGGACCTGGTCGACCTGGGGGTCGACCTGCTCCCGAAACCCAGTTTTTGAACCTGGTTCATTCTGATGTATCCGGTCTCGTTTTCTGTCTAGATTCGTCCGCCTAATCCAATATAAACAGCCCCCTAGCCTCATTTTCTCTACACAATTTCATTCTGTTTATACTCCGTCTCTGTTCTAACTAAAAATAAAAATGGCGTCGCTACTCTGCTGGAATCAAAACTTGGACTGATGCATCTTCTTCCAACCTGAATAGAATTAAAAGCTAAATCAAATCTCAAATCAAAGTTTAGAGCTACAACAACAATTAAAGAGGAGTAATTCAGCATTTTTGCATCAACAACAGTTTATTATCCTTTCTTAAAACCAAGAAAGGCAAGTATAGTTATTTTCCGATATAAACTTTAGTTATAATTGTGACATGATGGTAATTCTGAATTTGAGGTTGTGTACGTTCTGTTCTGATCTATTTTATTCTGTATCTCTTTCTCCTTTCTATTCTATAGCCAGGCTACCACGAGCCTGCGCCACATCTCATAAGAGATTAACGCACAAACGCTAAACTTTGGGACAAATAATAAGATGGCATAATTGGACATGGCTAATCTGTGACTGAAAGGACATATGTTGTAAACTAGATTTAGATCTATGCATATTCTGTGAATTAGAAGAAGAGGAACCATTGTATGTTAACATGTGACTTGAGACATTGGATATAACACATATTTTGAATTAAGATCTGTTATAATTTAAAGTTCTAGATTGTTGGGCATATTGTTTATATAACAATTCATGACTTGAGATAAAAAGAGAATATGACTTAGGTGTGAAGATCTATATTAAGATTTGATAACTATTAAATGTGAATAACACCTAAGTGGGAGATTTTTGAATATGTGACATGCATCGAAATCGATGGCTATATTTGGTATAATTTATATGTGAATCTTTTGAACTAGGCAAGTTTAACTAAATTTGGGACATGTGTTATATGGTAAATTATGACCATAGTAAATTCAATGCAAATGTGGGGTATATGATCATATTGTGAATCATGACAACTATTTAGGCATGCAAACTTAGGCCAAATTTACAATTAGGCAAGATATGTCTATGAAACTTTAAGGAATGATTAAATCTGTTATATTGCCTAATCTGCTAGTTCTGTTATATTGCCAAATCTGCTAGTTCTGTTATATTGCCTAATATGCTAGTTCTGTTATATTGCCTAATCTGTTAATTAAGTTAAATTTCCTTATCTGCTAAATCTGCTAAATCGTCTAATCTGCAAGATCTGTTATCTGTTTAAATCTGTTGAATGGCGTAATCTATTGGAACTGAAATGCTGAAATTTGAAGTATGTAAATCTGTAGACTCGATATAAAATAGAGCCAAACTTGTTAATAGAATCTCGAATAATCTGTTGTAACTTGTACAGAAGTTAATTTGTTAAATTAGCATAATTAGTCTGATATTAGCATAGTCTGTGAATGAATGCATTGGCTAAACATGAAACATGGCTAACTCGAGGTTAGAATGAGTTTGTGGCGTAATCCTTCCCGGAACCGCCCGGCATATTCAGTGGTCGCAAACAATAGGTTCTAATGTGAGAAGTTAGTCATAACGTGCTTGCAACCCGAGGTTAGACTCAGTTTGCGGCAGAAATCTGCCCGGAACCAACTGGCCTAACCAGTGGCCGCAAACTGTCAGTCTAATGTGAGAGGTCTGCGCATTAATTAATACAAATCTAAGATAAATATGATTTCTAAAACGTGTTGGGTGGATTGGGTTGAACCAATTGGATTAATGAATTTAACAAACCCGTTTCGGGAATCTGTAGGCCCAATTACAAAGTTAGACAAATCTGTAAATCTGTTAAATCTATATATCTGATCCGTTAGTCTGAAAACCTGTCTGATCTGTGAATTAGTTGATCTGAACTCTGCATGTCTGAACTTGTAAACAAGTTAATCTGAAAACTGTTAGTCTGGGGACACAAGGTTACTAGTGTCATCTGTTGTTTGTGACCCATATTAGTCAGTAACCCTTTCTGGTGTCAAAACTTTGACCCAACAGTAGGTAGGGTCCGAGCACGCTTACTGAACTAATTATAAGCGGTTCATTCTGATAATGGCGAGGGGTGTTGATGGTGTGTTCCAACCGGGTCATGTGCGTGCATGGATCCCGGTCTGCCTCTGAGGATGTAAGACGCCGTGACATATGTAAATAGGTCTATGCCATTTAAAGGTTGCCACTTTGGGGAGTGATACACCCTTTTGTGGGGCGGGCACAGGGTATTTATGTATTAGGGAGCCGATCGTTTGGGGTAGGTTTTTGGGTACACTTAGTCCTGTCTGTTTCTGTTGGTACCGTCTATTTCTGTTGGGTGGTAACACCTGTCTGTTTCTGCGTGGTACCGTCTGTTCGGGTGGTAAAGGCCCTTTTACTAGTGTACACCTAATTCTACATTCTGTTTCCGTAGGGATTAATCTGTTTCTGTACCTTCTGTTCGGGTGGTAAAGGCCCATTATTAGCATTCTATTTCTGTCTGTTTCTGTTGGGGTGGTAAAGGCCCATTACTAGCATTCTCTTCTGTGGAAACTATTATGTTCCTGTTTCTGTTTTAGTTTAGACATTGGAATGACACCTAATCCTGTTATACTAGTATTAGTGCAGAGAGGTGAAAAGTAGTAGCTCACATCATTCTGTTCTTTTTCTGTTTAACCTAAGTATATCTGCTACTCATGTTACTGTTATCTCGTATCCAGCTTTATTTTCATGTCATAATTATTATTATCTGTTAATATGCTGAAAGTCACTGGACTTGCCAGACTTTATGTCTGACCTTGCTTGTTTTCGCCCCTTTTTCTTCCGTCCCCCCCCCCCCAGGTTTGTAGGGTGGAAATCTGGGAGCTTGAATCGGATCTTCTCTGCTTGAATATCGTCTGGCTTTGACATGGCAGTTTATGTTGGGGATTATGATTTTAAAAACTATGCATTCTGAAGGCTTTTGTACAAGACTGATATTTTGTACCTGAATTCTGATATTGTGATTTGAAAGGATGTAACCAAATTTACTTCGGTTTCTGTTGTAATAAAGCTATAAATTTTTCAAGTACTGTTTTATCTATCTTGTAAGTTTCTATTCTGTCTACTAAAACGCTCCATCAAAGTTAAGGCATTCCCTTTGTGAGTGACCTTAACGGAGGTGGGGTGTTACACTTGGTATCAGAGCAAAAGGTTACCAGATTTGGGTAAGGTTTTTGAAAACTATTTTCAAAAAGGTTTTGAAAGGAAATATTTTCAAAAATAAAACTTATTTTGAAAAACATAATCCCGAAAGCCATATATCTATCTTTTCAGTTCTCCGTTTTGAATCCTTTTTCTTTCGTTTCAGCATGTCTGGGAATATTAACCTTCCAGAGGGGGTGCCAATACCTGGCTGGTTCAGGAGGTACTTTGAGACTAGGGCCAACAGTACAGGCCCAGCAGATTTTCCTCCCCTAGAGGCAGCTGTACCACCTCCTCCTCCTCCTCGTGGAAATGCTTTCGCAAAGACGTGTAGAGACTTCAAGGCTATGGGTGGAAAAGACTTATGTGGAACTGAATCCTTCGTGGAAGCAAGGAACTAGCTGAAGGAGACCGAAGATTAATTCGTCATTTTCGAGGTAGACGATAGGAAGAAGGTACAATTAGCGGTATGGTTACTCAAGGACGAAGCTTCCTATTGGTGGGAAGTCACTAACGCCGAGAGGCCAGTTGAAACATGGATGGATTTCAGAACAAGGTTTGAGACGAAATTCCTCTCGCAAGCTGAACGAAGTCTACAACTGGAAAAGTTTTTATTTTATCTGTGCTCGTTTCCCTCATTCGACTATATCCTATCGATCGAATTGTCGAACTTTAGGTAGAAACCAATGGGTGTAAACATGTGTTTGAGACATGTTATGTTTGATGGTTGCAAGTGGATGCAAGTGATTGCTAGTGGTTGCTCGTGGATGCATATACACACACTGTAACAACCCGTATTTTCAATAACCTGTAATAACATAAATCGAGGCAGAATTTAATTCTAAAATGGGAATCAAGGGAAACGGGCTATGCCATTGTGTTCGTCTCGGAAAAATACGCGAAATAGAGTCCGAGTTTTCGAAAATCGGAGTCCGTATGACCAAGATATGGCCTCGCGAAGTTTCACGAAAATTCCCAAATTAAAGTATACTTAATTAAGTGAAATGGGTTGTGTAGATATATATATATATATATATTGATATATATATATATATATATATAATTGAAAATTTAATAAATAAATATGCAAAAATGCTCAAAACAGCGAATTGGGAGAGGGGAATAACCGAACCGGCCGATTTTTGAAGTCGACCCGAGCCCGCTGGGTCGACTAGGGGTTAATCCAGGGTGTTTGGCTGTCAACCCGTGGGCCGATTCGCTCAAGTGCAGATTTTGCATTTGAATGGTTCTCATGGTCCATCTTTAATCTAAAGGCCCTAGATGGTTCCTACACTTGACTTCTTCCCCAAGACATGCTTTGATGGCTTGGATTGAATCTAGGGTTAATCCTATGGCCTAAAACACTTGCCTAATCTATAAATAAGACCCTAACCTACCCTAATTCATTCATAATTAAACCTAGTGACTAAACTATGGCAAAATGCTAGCTCTCATGGCCTCCACTAATTTTATGAAGAGGGTTGCATACTAATCACTCTCTAATCAACTTCTAATCCCTTCTTAGCATCTTAATCTTCTTCATTTGGTGTTCAAAGTTGCTAGTTGTGAGTTTCTATCACTTTGATGATCTTTTGGTAAACTAATTAGATGAGATGTGATGAGATTTATGGTTTTGTATGTGGGTTAATGAGCTTTGAATCATATGATATGATGTTAGCATTAATCTTATGTTTATGCATGTTGAGTATGTAAGCTTATGCAAGTTTAATATGATGTATGTTATGTTTGCATGATGCTAAATATGCAAGTTGTGGGCTATGTAATCATATGCATGTTATGCAAGTTCATGGTAATATGCTATGCAAGTTACATGTTTGTTAATATGCAAGTTACATGTTTGTTAATATGCAAGTTACATGTATGTAAATATGCAAGTTACATGTTTGTTAATATGCAAGTTACATGTTTGTTAATATGCAAGTTACATGTATGTAAATATGCAAGTTACATGTTTCTTTATATGCAAGTTACATGTTTGTTAATATGCGAGTTACATGTATGTAAATATGCAAGTTACATGTTTATTAATATGCAAGTTCATGATGACACATTATGCAAGTCTATAAGCTAATATGCAAGTTTGTTATGCAAAATGAATATGTAAGTTATGTGACATATTATATGCAAGTTATGTGACATGTTATGCAAGTTCATATGCAAGTTATGTGTTTGTTAATATGCAAGATGGCACCTTTGAAACATGTTCATTCATATGCAAGTTGACACCTTTTATATGTGTTATATCATGAACGAAATTACGTGGGAACGATGGGGTAATTAAATGCATAAGTTAATAAGATTGTGTGAAATTAATATAATTATGCATAACACAAAATAAATAAACATAGTATGGGAATTTGCCTATTTGGTTAGGTGTACCCATACTATGTGTTGGGAATTTACCTATTGAGTTAGGTCTACCCCATGGGAATTTACCTATTAAGTTAGGTCTACCCATGTTAAGAAAACTTGATTAATTAGGGATAATTAATATAAAATTATGAGGGTGATTAATTAGGTGTAATTAATTGACTAAGACACGAGGTTGGACTCAGTTGTAGCGTAAAACTGCCCGGACCCAACCGGCTTAACCAGTTGCTACAAATGTTAGCCCAATGTGAGAGGTCTTAGGCACAAACTAAATACGTAATTAATGTAAAGACACGAGGTTAGACTCTGTTATGACATAAGGCTGCCCGGACCCAACCGGCTTAACCAGCGGTCATAAAAGACAGTCTAATGTGAGAGGTCTTTACAAAGGTTACGTTCTTAATTAATTAATTAAGAAACACTTAACCACATTAGCATGTAGAGGGACATGAGGGGTTAAGTGGGTGCCTCGGGTGGCATGAGAAAATCTAGTGGTTGCCTTGGGTGGCAATAGAAAATACGATTAGAATACTTAACCAAAATAGAACATGTAATTAAAACATGATTAAAGGGTTAAGTGGGATATACTAGAAAAAGGGACAAGCTTAGGTGGGTAGCTTGTGGAGGCCCATTTCAACCAGTAACCCATACGTATCTTTGTGGGCTCGACCCATGTCGAGGACGGGACACGCATACTGGGCTTGACTGTAAGAGGCAAACGGGTTAGCGGTGGCAACGCAAGTCCAACGGGCTTCATATGCGTGAGTGGGCCCGGGCTGGTAGGTAAGCCGTTGTTGCATCGAGTAGATATAAGCCGTGCACCTTTAGTTTCATCAGGTTGCCACATTGGGGAATGATACATCCCACGGTGGGGCCAGCACGGGTATCTACGTTAGGGAGCCGATCGAATGGGAAGTAGTGTGTACACCTAGTGGATTGTAGGGCCCCGTGGCGCCTACTTGGTCACCTAGGGGTACGCAGGTACTAATTAGTAAATTTTATAAGTCCTTGGGTGGGATCAACCTTTAAGTTAGGAACGACTGGTGTGGTGCAGTTTAGTAATTTACCTTAGGGAGGGTAGATGCGTCTTTATCCTTTATCTTCGTTTAGTTGACTGCTTAGGGTAGCCATTCATCCCTATATGTTACTGTATATCAGTTTATGTCTTCTCTGGTTACTTTAACGATTGTATTGTTAAAGTTATAGGACTCGCTCAGACTTATGTCTGACCCTGTTGTTTTTATCTTTTTCCCAACCCTCAGGTCCTACGGTGGATCCTAGCAGTAGTGGAGCTTGATCGGATTGCTGTTCCAGTCTTTAGGAGCTTGGATAGATGTAAAGCTCCAGTTATCCAGTTATCTTTTCTTTTGTTTGGCTATTGTATGAGAGTGGGATTATGTACTTCTTTATTTTGATGGATATTGTACTTGACCTTTATTGTGGTTTTATGATGTAACCAGACATGTTTTACTTCCGCTGTTATGAGATGATGTTTTAAAATTTCAAGTACTATTTATATCTGTCTTGTTGTAATTTTTCTGTTCTATATTCACTAAAATACTCCACCGATGCTATGGCATTCCCTTAGTGAGTGATCATAGCGGGAGTGGGGTGTTACACGTGGTATCAGAGCTTAAGGTTACCAGAACAGATAAATTTTTTGAGAAAAACTACTTTCTAAGAGTATTTTCGAAGAAAGTATTTTTAAAAGCATGTCTTCTAAGAGAAAAAGTTTTTGAAAAAGAAAAGCATAATCCCCAATAGCCATATCTTTATCTTTCGGAATCTCCTTTTTGAATCTTTCCTCTTTCGTTTCAGCATGGCTGAAGATCTTAACATCCCGGAGGGTTTAGTTATACCACTATGGTATAGGAGGTTGCAAGAGGCTAGGGCCGCGGCTGCGGGTCCGGCCAATGCTACTACACCAGAGACAACCGCTCCTCCTCCTCAGCCTAGAGTGGATAATTTTGCTAAGGTTTGCAAGGAGTTCAAGGCTATAGGAGGAAAACCTTTTCTTGGTTCAGAGACTTTCGTAGAGGCTAGAGATTGGCTTAAGGAAGTGGAAGAGTTGCTAGATATCTTTGAAGTGGAAGAGGGAAAGAAAGTCAAGTTGGCGGCTTGGTTAATGAAGGGAGAGGCCTCATTCTGGTGGGAGGTCACTAATGGAGAACGCCCTGTTGACTCTTGGGCAGATTTTAAGCAAAGGTTTGGGGCTAAGTTTCTCTCAAGGGCGGAAGAGAATCTGTTTATGGAGAAGTTCTTGAATTTGAAGCAAGGGAATCTCACGGTGAAAGAATATGTCAACAAATTCAATCAATTAGCAAGGTTTGGCATAGAGTTGGTGAATACACCGGAGAAGAAGGCTTTGAGGTTCGTTAGAGGCTTGAACGAACCATTGCAAGGAATAGCTATGACTCACATTCCTATGGGGGCCACTTTTGAGAAGCTTGTCTACATGGCACTTATGCATGAGGATGATAAGAATTCTAAGGCACCAGAGAAAAAGGGGGATCAGAAGAAACCGCAACAGCAACAACAAGGCAAGGGCGGAAAAGGCAATGGTGACAAAAAGAAGACGAAGAAGAAGTGCTTCAATTGTGGAACACCAGGACACCTCAGTAAGGATTGTCGCAAAAAGAAGAAGACCGGTTGCTTTCACTGTGGTGAAGCAGGGCATCTTGTGAAAAACTGCCCAAAGAAGGGGCAGAAGACGGGGTCTACCTCAGGAGGCCAGGTGCAAGCTCTTATAGCACCACCTCAGTCAGGGGGGCAAGTTCAGGTTCTCTCAGTTCCACCGATTCAGCAGAGAGGTAGAACTATTTCCGTTGAAAGTCTGGTTTTTCTGTTTGATCATCCAGTTCGTACTTTGTTTGACTCTGGCGCATCGCATTCTTTTATCTCATCATCGTTAGTTGAGTCACTGCACTTAGACACCAGTCTAGTTGATGATCCCTTGGTTGTCTCAAACCCAATTGGGGGCTCCATATATCTGTCTATGATATGTTTGGGTTTGAAGATTTCTATACTTAGCGTTGAGTTTAGATGTGATGCTTTTGTATTGGGCTTCACGGGCTATGGGTTGATCTTGGGCATGGACTGGTTATCCAGTAATGGTGCCGTTCTTGATTGCGAAAGGAGAGTTGTCAGGCTCATGACCCGCTTGGGTAACACTCTCGAGATCTCTTGCAATCCCATGGAATCTGTTTTGCTAAGTTATCTTGAATCGCTCGATGCTTCGGTCGAAAGTTTGTGTTCTGTCAGAGTAGTCCGGGAATATCCGGATGTGTTTGAAGAAGTAAAGGGTTTGCCTCCGAAGCGGGAGATAGATTTCCGAATTTATTTGGTGGATAATGCCAAACCAGTGTCTTTGCCAGTACGCCACATGGCTCCTCGTGAGAGAAGAGAACTTCATAAGCAAGTAGGGGAGTTGCTTGAGAAGGGGTTCATAAGGCGAAGTATATCGGAGTGGGGAGCTCCAGTAGTGTTTGCCACGAAGGCGGATGGGTCCCTCAGACTTTGTGTGGATTATAGAGAACTTAATAAGCTCACGAAGAAGAATAGACACCCATTACCGAGGATAGATGATCTCTTTGATCAGTTGGTTGGCGCGTCAGTATTTTCGCAGATGGACTTAGCTACAGGGTTTCATCAGTTAAGAGTGGCGGAGGACAGTATAGAGAAGACTGCTTTCCGGACTCCGGATGGTTTTTATGAGTGGCTAGTGATGCCATTTGGGTTGACAAACGCCCCCGCATACTTTGTTGATCTCATGAGTAGAGTGTTCAGAGAGTATCTGAATAAGTTTGTAGTAGTTTTTGTGGATGACATCTTGGTCTTTTCCAAGAATGAAGAAGAGCATGCCTTACATCTCAAGGAAGTGTTGGAGACTCTTCGAGCGCATAGTCTTAAAGCTAAATTCTCTAAATGCCATTTTTGGAGAAGAGAAGTGCGATTCTTAGGGCATGTGGTCTCTAAGGAAGGGATAGCTGTGGATCCCGCAAAGATAGTATCTATCCAGGATTGGAAAGTTCCTAGAAATGCTACCGAGGTAAGAAGTTTCTTGGGGTTGGCAGGATATTATAGGAAGTTCATCAAAGACTTCGCGAAGATATCAGCCCCATTAACCCGCTTGACGAAGAAGAATCTGGTTTTCTCATGGGATGTAGATTGTGATGATGCTTTCCGACGGTTAAAGAGAGCTTTGACCACCGCTCCAGTTTTAGTGCTTCCAGATGGGAGTAAGCCGTTTGTTGTTTATACCGATGCTTGTGGAACAGGATTAGGCGCAGTCTTGATGCAGGAGGGAAGGGTAATAGCCTATGGAGGGAGACAATTGAGAGTGCATGAGAAGAATTACCCTACCCATGATCTAGAGTTGGCCGCGATTGTTTTCGCACTTAAGTCTTGGCGCCATTATCTTCTTGGTGAGAGATTCGAGTTGTTCACCGACCATAAATCATTGAAGTACTTATTCTCTCAGAAGGATTTAAACTTAAGACAGCAAAGGTGGATGGAGTTCTTAGCATCCTATGATTTCGAGATAGCGTATACCCCTGGTAAGGGTAACGTGGTGGCAGACGCCTTAAGTAGAAAAAGGCTATCTTTGAGTCCATTGTTCGTGGAACGACGAAGCTTGGAGTTTCTTTCTTTGTTTGACTTCAGACCTTCTGTTGATTTTGTACCTGGTTTGTTGGCATCCTTGGAGGTTAGACCTACTCTTTTGAGACGGATTGGCGAGGCTCAGCGAGACGACCCACAGTTGGTTGTGTTGGTAGAGAAGCTTATAAGAGGGGAGTCGTCCAGCCATTTGGGTAGATACACCATAGATGATAAGGGATGGTTGCATAGAGACGGTAGACTTTGTGTACCGCAAGATGAGGGTTTGAAGAAGGCTATTTTGGATGATGCACATCGTTCAAGAATGACTATTCATCCCGGTGGAGACAAAATGTACCAAGACATGAAGAGAGTTTTCTTTTGGGCCGGTATGAAGAAAGATGTGGCCGAGTATGTGGCTAGATGCTTAGTGTGCCAACAAGTTAAAGTGGAGCAAAGGAAACCCGGTGGGTTGCTACACCCATTGGAAGTTCCACAGTGGAAGTGGGATAGTGTCTCGATGGATTTCATCGACGGGTTACCGAGATCGAGGAAGGGCAATACGGGAATTTGGGTTGTGGTAGACAGACTTACAAAGAGTGCCCATTTTATACCCGTAAAGAGTAAGAGGACCGCTCCATGGCTTGCTTCAGTCTATGTTAGAGAGATTGTTAGATTGCATGGCGTACCATCCAGCATTGTGAGTGATCGAGATCCTATTTTCACTAGTGAGTTTTGGAGAAGTTTGCAAGAGGCGGTAGGGACTCAGTTGTGTTTGAGCACCGCATATCATCCTCAGACGGACGGTCAGACCGAGAGGGTGAACCGTATCTTAGAAGATCTTTTGAGGCTTTGTATCTTGGATTTTGGAGGTACATGGGAAGAACATCTTCCTTTGGTGGAGTTCGCATATAATAACAGCTTTCAGTCCAGTATTGGTATGGCTCCTTTCGAAGCTCTTTATGGAAGGCCTTGTCGATCTCCTACATGTTGGTGGGAATCTACGGATAAGATCTTGCTTGGGCCGGATATGGTTAGAGAGACTTCAGAGAAGGTTGATTTAATTCGAAAAAGGATGAAAGCAGCGCAAGATAGACAGAAATCTTATGCGGATCGGAGAAGGACGGATCTTGAGTTTGAGGTTGGGGACATGGTTTTTGTCAAAGTATCTCCATTGAGAAATGTTGTTCGCTTTGGGTCCGTAGGGAAGTTAGCACCGAGATTTGTTGGGCCGTTTCCTATTAAGGAAAGGATTGGACGGATGGCATATAGGGTGGAGTTGCCCGACAGACTTAGTGGTGTTCATGATGTATTCCATGTATCACATTTGAGGAAGTGCTTACATGAGACCGCGGAGGTGGTAGAGCCGAGCTTGCTTAGAGATGTAGAGGTAGAGCGTGATGCGACGATTCGACGAGCTCCTACTCGCATCCTTGGGTCAGAAACTAGGAAGTTGAGGAACAGAGAAGTTCAGCTAGTTAAAGTGCAATGGGGAGATGACGAAAGCAATGCTACTTGGGAGACGGAAGCAAAGATGCGTTCTTTGTATCCATTTCTTTTTGAGAGTATGTCTTTTAACTTCTCCTTTATTGCTTGTCTAGTACTTATCTTATCTTTAGTATATCCTCTCGCTAATACCTATGACCTTTAGATAGGGTAAAACCTATGGTTGAGACATGTGTTTGAAACATGTTATGGTTGATGGATGCATATGGATGCAATTGTTTGCTAGTGGTTGCTCGTGGATGCATATACACACACATTAGGCACTAGATCGGCTCAGTCACTTCATGTTGCATATTGCATAAATGGATGTGGTAGTTAGATTGATGGATGTATCATGGCTGTGTTATCATATGGATGATGCATTTTTGTGTATGGTTGTGCACGCATGTAGAAATTTGTATGTGTCAATAGGGTTTCGCATACATATTGGATGCATGGCACTATCATGGTTTGCATTAAGGAGGTTTACTGTATTAGTAACCGCCTGATTTTCGCATTAGGTAAGTACATATACACACACTTTTGCATATATCCATCCAGCATTTAGAATCTTGTAAGGACAATGATTGCTCGTGGATGATGCTTTGAGTAGATGGATGATTGGATGGTAGGATACGTTCTTCCTAACTTGAAGATTTCGGGGACGAAATCCTTTAAGGAGGGGAGAATGTAACAACCCGTATTTTCAATAACCTGTAATAACATAAATCGAGGCAGAATTTAATTCTAAAATGGGAATCAAGGGAAACGGGCTATGCCATTGTGTTCGTCTCGGAAAAATACGCGAAATAGAGTCCGAGTTTTCGAAAATCGGAGTCCGTATGACCAAGATATGGCCTCGCGAAGTTTCACGAAAATTCCCAAATTAAAGTATACTTAATTAAGTGAAATGGGTTGTGTAGATATATATATATATATATATTGATATATATATATATATAATTGAAAATTTAATAAATAAATATGCAAAAATGCTCAAAACAGCGAATTGGGAGAGGGGAATAACCGAACCGGCCGATTTTTGAAGTCGACCCGAGCCCGCTGGGTCGACTAGGGGTTAATCCAGGGTGTTTGGCTGTCAACCCGTGGGCCGATTCGCTCAAGTGCAGATTTTGCATTTGAATGGTTCTCATGGTCCATCTTTAATCTAAAGGCCCTAGATGGTTCCTACACTTGACTTCTTCCCCAAGACATGCTTTGATGGCTTGGATTGAATCTAGGGTTAATCCTATGGCCTAAAACACTTGCCTAATCTATAAATAAGACCCTAACCTACCCTAATTCATTCATAATTAAACCTAGTGACTAAACTATGGCAAAATGCTAGCTCTCATGGCCTCCACTAATTTTATGAAGAGGGTTGCATACTAATCACTCTCTAATCAACTTCTAATCCCTTCTTAGCATCTTAATCTTCTTCATTTGGTGTTCAAAGTTGCTAGTTGTGAGTTTCTATCACTTTGATGATCTTTTGGTAAACTAATTAGATGAGATGTGATGAGATTTATGGTTTTGTATGTGGGTTAATGAGCTTTGAATCATATGATATGATGTTAGCATTAATCTTATGTTTATGCATGTTGAGTATGTAAGCTTATGCAAGTTTAATATGATGTATGTTATGTTTGCATGATGCTAAATATGCAAGTTGTGGGCTATGTAATCATATGCATGTTATGCAAGTTCATGGTAATATGCTATGCAAGTTACATGTTTGTTAATATGCAAGTTACATGTATGTAAATATGCAAGTTACATGTTTGTTAATATGCAAGTTACATGTTTGTTAATATGCAAGTTACATGTATGTAAATATGCAAGTTACATGTTTCTTTATATGCAAGTTACATGTTTGTTAATATGCGAGTTACATGTATGTAAATATGCAAGTTACATGTTTATTAATATGCAAGTTCATGATGACACATTATGCAAGTCTATAAGCTAATATGCAAGTTTGTTATGCAAAATGAATATGTAAGTTATGTGACATATTATATGCAAGTTATGTGACATGTTATGCAAGTTCATATGCAAGTTATGTGTTTGTTAATATGCAAGATGGCACCTTTGAAACATGTTCATTCATATGCAAGTTGACACCTTTTATATGTGTTATATCATGAACGAAATTACGTGGGAACGATGGGGTAATTAAATGCATAAGTTAATAAGATTGTGTGAAATTAATATAATTATGCATAACACAAAATAAATAAACATAGTATGGGAATTTGCCTATTTGGTTAGGTGTACCCATACTATGTGTTGGGAATTTACCTATTGAGTTAGGTCTACCCCATGGGAATTTACCTATTAAGTTAGGTCTACCCATGTTAAGAAAACTTGATTAATTAGGGATAATTAATATAAAATTATGAGGGTGATTAATTAGGTGTAATTAATTGACTAAGACACGAGGTTGGACTCAGTTGTAGCGTAAAACTGCCCGGACCCAACCGGCTTAACCAGTTGCTACAAATGTTAGCCCAATGTGAGAGGTCTTAGGCACAAACTAAATACGTAATTAATGTAAAGACACGAGGTTAGACTCTGTTATGACATAAGGCTGCCCGGACCCAACCGGCTTAACCAGCGGTCATAAAAGACAGTCTAATGTGAGAGGTCTTTACAAAGGTTACGTTCTTAATTAATTAATTAAGAAACACTTAACCACATTAGCATGTAGAGGGACATGAGGGGTTAAGTGGGTGCCTCGGGTGGCATGAGAAAATCTAGTGGTTGCCTTGGGTGGCAATAGAAAATACGATTAGAATACTTAACCAAAATAGAACATGTAATTAAAACATGATTAAAGGGTTAAGTGGGATATACTAGAAAAAGGGACAAGCTTAGGTGGGTAGCTTGTGGAGGCCCATTTCAACCAGTAACCCATACGTATCTTTGTGGGCTCGACCCATGTCGAGGACGGGACACGCATACTGGGCTTGACTGTAAGAGGCAAACGGGTTAGCGGTGGCAACGCAAGTCCAACGGGCTTCATATGCGTGAGTGGGCCCGGGCTGGTAGGTAAGCCGTTGTTGCATCGAGTAGATATAAGCCGTGCACCTTTAGTTTCATCAGGTTGCCACATTGGGGAATGATACATCCCACGGTGGGGCCAGCACGGGTATCTACGTTAGGGAGCCGATCGAATGGGAAGTAGTGTGTACACCTAGTGGATTGTAGGGCCCCGTGGCGCCTACTTGGTCACCTAGGGGTACGCAGGTACTAATTAGTAAATTTTATAAGTCCTTGGGTGGGATCAACCTTTAAGTTAGGAACGACTGGTGTGGTGCAGTTTAGTAATTTACCTTAGGGAGGGTAGATGCGTCTTTATCCTTTATCTTCGTTTAGTTGACTGCTTAGGGTAGCCATTCATCCCTATATGTTACCGTATATCAGTTTATGTCTTCTCTGGTTACTTTAACGATTGTATTGTTAAAGTTATAGGACTCGCTCAGACTTATGTCTGACCCTGTTGTTTTTATCTTTTTCCCAACCCTCAGGTCCTACGGTGGATCCTAGCAGTAGTGGAGCTTGATCGGATTGCTGTTCCAGTCTTTAGGAGCTTGGATAGATGTAAAGCTCCAGTTATCCAGTTATCTTTTCTTTTGTTTGGCTATTGTATGAGAGTGGGATTATGTACTTCTTTATTTTGATGGATATTGTACTTGACCTTTATTGTGGTTTTATGATGTAACCAGACATGTTTTACTTCCGCTGTTATGAGATGATGTTTTAAAATTTCAAGTACTATTTATATCTGTCTTGTTGTAATTTTTCTGTTCTATATTCACTAAAATACTCCACCGATGCTATGGCATTCCCTTAGTGAGTGATCATAGCGGGAGTGGGGTGTTACACACACTAGGCACTAGATTGGCTCGAAAACATTCTCATACTGCATATGGATGTGTGAGCATTTTCAATTTCTGTGGATGCAAAATGATTGACTCATCACATGGATGTTGCATATGAATGAATGGTTGTCACTCATTTAAGAATTATATGTATCAAATAGGGAAATTGCATACATGTTGGACTCATGGCACTGACATAATTCGCATTAAGGAGGTCAACTGAATCAGTGGACCGCCTGATCTTTGCATTAGATAAGGAACATATACACACGCTTTTGCATATGTTCATACAACATTAGAAGTTTTCTAAGGACAATGGATGCGTGTGGATGATGGTTGAGTAGATGGATGACTGGATGGTAGGACGCATTCTTCTTAACTTGAAGATTTCGGAGACGTAATCCTTTAAGGGGGGAGAATGTAACACCTCGTATTTTCTATGATCGTATAAATAACAAATCAGAGAATAATTAATTTTTAAAATAAGAATCAAGGGAAATGGGTTGCGCCATTGCGTTCGTCTCGAAATTCTTCTTGGAAACGAGTCCGAGTTTTCAAGAAACGGAGTCCGTATGAGGGAGATATGGCCCTCCGAAGTTTCAGAGAATTTCAGAATCGAAAACAGCTCGAAAATTCGAATTCAAATTCGAATTCAAAATCCCAGAACAGGCTGGGTGGGAAAATCCCCGCCCATGGACTAGGTCGACCTGGGGGTCGACCTGCTCCCGAAACCAAGTTTTTGAACCTGGTTCATTCTGATGTATCCGGTCTCGCTTTCTGTCTAGATTCGTCTGCCTAATCCTATATAAACAGCCCCCTAGCATCATTTTCTCTACACAATTTCATTCTGTCTATACTCCGTCTCTATTCTAACTAAAAATAAAAATAGCGTCGCTACTCTGCTGGAATCAAAACTTGGACTGATGCATCTTCTTCCAACATGAATAGAATTAAAAGCTAAATCAAATCTCAAATCAAATTTTAAAGCTACAACAACAATTAAAGAGGAGTAATTCAGCATTTCTGCATCAACAACAGTTTATTATCCTTTCTAAAAACCAAGAAAGGCAAGTACAGTTATTTTCCGATATAAACTTTAGTTATAATTGTGACATGATGGTAATTCTGAATTTGAGGTTGTGTACGTTCTGTTCTGATCTATTTTATTCTGTATCTCTTTCTCCTTTCTGTTCTATAGCCAGGCTACCATGAGCCTGCGCCACATCTCATAAGAGATTAACGCACAAACGCTAAACTTTGGGACAAATAATGAATGATGGCATAATTGGACATGGCTAATCTGTGACTGAAAGGACACATGTTGTAAACTAGATTTAGATCTATGCATATTCTGTGAATTGGAAGAAAAGGAACCATTGTATGTTAACATGTGACTTGAGACATTGGATATAACGCATATTTTGAATTAAGATCTGTTATAATTTAAAGTTCTAGATTGATGGGCATATTGTTTATATAACAATTCATGACTTGAGATAATAAGAGAATATGACTTAGGTGTGAAGATCTATATTAAGATTTTATAACTATTAAATGTGAATAACACCTAAGTGGGAGATTTTTGAATATGTGACACGCATTGAAATCGATGGCTATATTTGGTATAATTTATATGTGAATCTTTTGAACTAGGCAAGTTTAACTAAATTTGGGACATGTGTTATATGGTAAATTATGACCATAATCTGTGCCATGTAAATTCAATGCAAACGTGGGTTATATGATCATATTGTGAATCATGAAAACTATTTAGGCATGCAAACTTAGGCCAAATTTACATTTAGGCAAGATATGTCTATGAAACTTTAAGGAATGATTAAATCTGTTATATTGCCTAATCTGCTAGTTTTGTTATATTGCCTAATCTGCTAGTTCTGTTATGTTGCCTAATCTGCTAGTTCTGTTATATTGCCTAATCTGTTAATTAAGTTAAATTGCCTTATCTGCTAAATCTGCTAAATCGCCTAATCTACAAGATCTGTCATCTGTTTAAATCTGTTGAATGGCGTAATCTGTTGGAACTGAAATGCTGAAATTTGAAGTATGTAAATCTGTAGACTCGATTTAAAATTGAGCAAAACTTGTTAATAGAATCTCGAATAATCTGCTGTAACTTGTACAGAAGTTAATTTGTTAAATTAGCATAATTAGTCTGATATTAGCATAGTCTGTGAATGAATGCATTGGCTAAACATGAAACATGGCTAACTCGAGGTTAGAATGAGTTTGCGGCGTAATCCTTCCCGGAACCGCCCGGCACATCCAGTGGTCGCAAACAATAGGTCCTAATGTGAGAAGTTAGTCATAACGTGCTTGAAACCCGATGTTAGACTCAGTTTGCGGCAGAAATCTGCTCGGAACCAACCGGCCTAACCAGTGGCCGCAAACTGTCAGTCTAATGTGAGAGGTCTGCGCATTAATTAATACAAATCTAAGATAAATATGATGTCTAAAACGTGTTGGGTGGATAGGATTGAACCAATTGGATTAATGAATTTAACAAACCCGTTTCGGGAATCTGTAGGCCCAATTACAAAGTTAAACAAATCTGTAAATCTATTAAATCCGTATATCTGATCCGTTAGTCTGAAAACCTGTCTGATCTGTGAATTAGTTGATCTGAACTCTGTATGTCTGAACTTGTAAACAACTTAATCTGAAAACTGTTAGTTTGGGGACACAAGGTTAGGAGGGAAATTACTTGTGTCATCTGTTGTTTGGGACCCATATTAGTCAGTAACCCTTTCTGGTATCAAAACTTTGACCCAATAGTAGGTAGGGTCCGGCACGCTTACTGAACTAATTATATGTGGTTCATTCTGATAATGGCGAGGGGTGTTGATGGTGCGTTCCAACCGGGTCATGTGCGTGCATGGATCCCAGTCTGCCACTGAGGATGTAAGACGCCGTGACATCTGTAAATAGGTCTGTGTCATTTAAAGGTTGCCACTTTGGGGAGTGATACACCCTTTTATGGGGCTGGCACAGGGTATTTATGTATTAGGGAGTCGATCGTTTGGGGTAGGGTTTTAGGGTACACTTAGTCCTGTCTGTTTCTATTGGGTGGTAACACCTGTCTGTTTCTGCGTGGTACCGTCTGTTCAAGTGGTAAAGGCCCATTTACTAGTGTACACCTAATTCTACATTCTGTTTCCGTAGGGATTAACCTGTTTCTGTTTCTGTACCTTCTGTTCGGGTGGTAAAGGCCCATTATTAGCATTCTATTTCTGTCTGTTCCTGTTGGGGTGGTAAAGGCCCATTACTAGCATTCTCTTCTGTGGAAATTATTCTGTTCTTGTTTCTGTTTCAGTTTAGACATTGGGATGACACCTAATCCTGTTATACTAGTATTAGTGCAGAGAGGTGAAAAGTAGTAGCTCAGATCATTCTGTTCTTTCTCTGTTTAACCTAAGTATATCTGCTACTCCTGTTACTGTTATCTCGTATCCAGTTTTATTTTCATGTCATAATTATTATTATCTGTTCATATGCTGAAAGTCACTGGACTTGCCAGACTTTATGTCTGACCTTGCTTGTTTTCGCCCCTTTTTCTTCCGTTTCCCTCCCCCAGATTTGTTGGGTGGAAATCTAGGAGCTTGAATCGGATCTTCTCTGCTTGAAGTATCGTCCGGCTTTGACATGGCAGTTTATGTTGGGGATTATGATTTTAAAAACTATACATTCTGAAGGCTTTTGTACAAGACTGAGATTTTGTACCTGAATTCTGATATTGTGATTTGAAAGGATGTAACCAAACTTACTTCGGTTTCAGTTGTAATAAAGCTATAAATTTTTCAAGTACCGTTTTATCTGTCTTGTAAGTTTCTGTTCTGTCTACTAAAACGCTCCATCAAAGTTAAGGCATTCCCTTTGTGAGTGACCTTAACGGAGGTGGGGTGTTACACCGACATTGGAAAGCGACTGTGAGTTCCTTAATTAAATTATTAAAAATATAAATAAAATAGGTAAAATCATAATAAATGATTTGGAAAGATTTTGGATGAAATACTCCAAATTTGAAAAGATAAAAGATATTTTCATTTGAATGAACTAGTTAACAAGTAAAATAGTAATCCAATGATTTTAAATTAATAAATTCGATGGTAAATGGTTTTGACATAACCAGAAGTTTACAACATATAAATTGGAATGAATTTGAATGAAAATTATCTTTGGATATTTTCAATATTGGATTTCATGATTATACATATATCGTTGAGGAATTTGGAAGATATAGATATCGTTATTCCAAAACGATATTTGTTGGTTTTAGGATTTTATATTGAATGAAAGTCGATATGATTTCTATTTAAGACATTATTTAATATAAAGTTGGATTTTGGGTTTGTTCTGAATGGTATCTTTAACGACACTATTCTTAAACCCTATTGAAATGAAAGTTATTGAGTAAATCTTTTAAGTAAGATTTAATGAAGTTTTCAATTTAATAAATTAAATTGGAATTAAATGGAAATTGGGATTTCGGTTTGTCTTGAATGGTATCTTCAATAATACTGTTCTTGAACCCATTTGTGAATGGAATAAATATTTTAATCATGATTTAATAAAGTTTTCCAGCTTATTTAATTAAATTGGAATTGAATGGAATTTGAGTTAATAATAATCGAAATGAGCTTCTATAAAAGAAGGCCTTTACTATATATGGAATTTAAAAGGCTTCATCGCTATTCCACTTATAGTATTAGCCTGGTATGGAAATTTATATCGATTATGAATTTTTCATATTTCCGTGCAGATTCCATATTAATAGAAATTTGATTTTGGGTTTATCGCCAGCAATTTTTTAAATGACATTTGTTATTTTACCCAATTAAAAAAGGATTAATTTCCAAAAGTTGAATAATCATTAAGTAATGATCTTTGAAGATTAAAACTGAGTTGGAGTTTTAATGAATCTTTAATTAGATTGAAGGTTAAATGGTAATTAAGTTTACCCAATACGAGAATTGTTCGAGATGGAGTACCACCAGTTTTACTCCATACGATAGTTAAATCTTTAATTAGATTTGAAACGCTAAGTGGTAATTAAATTTACCGATAACACTATGGGTGTTAAATATGGAGTACCCTTTGTTTTTCTCCATGGGATGAATAGGTTGGGATTGGGATAAGTGAAATAAATGATTACTTCGGTAAGGCTCGATAATCCCGTCTGGTTATATAAACCTTAATTTGGTTTAAGTTGTGAAAAGATATAATAAAACCATTTGAAATGATATCCAAAGGAATTTTAAATAAAGGTTTTAATGACGTAAATCTTTGATAGAATTAATGGGAACCTTTCCAAGAGTTATGGATATTTGAATAAAAGAATATTCTAGATTGCAATGAGGCATATGATGTGTGTGTATATCACTTGATTATAAGACGCGCAAGTTATTCGGAAAGACCGGGTTTAACCCATTCTGAATAACTGTTATGACGATTAAAAGTCAAAGATATTGAAGACGGTGCAAGACCAACAATCTTCACATTGAGTGGATTACTACCGATGCCCTTGATTGAAGTTGTTGCCTTGAAGGGGTTATATTGATAGTTGTCTGGACGTTCTAGTTGATTGTCGGGATATGCGAGGGCCTCTATCCTATATTGGACATATGGGACGAGGAATAAGGTGACTCCAGTTTCATTCAGACCCAGAACGGAATTGTAAATTGAATTTATGTTTGACATTGTATTGTGTGCTATATTCATTGATCTCTGCTAATATATATATATATATATATATATATATATATATATATATATCTCAGTTTAGTGGCAGAGAATTTATTCTCTTTGCTTAACACCCTTTTCTGAGACGTACGAGCTTAGAGGGTATATATTGGTAAACATCAATGGTATGGATTGACAATGTGGCATGCTGATATGCAATGATCAAAGCTTTTGTTGAAAAGAAGACCTATGTGGAGGATGATCAAAGCATGACTTAATATAGCATAGCTTTGTGTACGGCGTTAATTCACGAGATTCACACCAGGTATGAGTCAAAAACAGGATTAGTGACTACAGGGAGTGCATGCGTTTCTGTCTAGCTAGAAGTGGTGCCATGGTATGGAGCCTAGAAATTTTTACTTATGTGGGTGATGGATTGCGATGCACCTCGGATATGATTGGTCAACATACTGACTAGGTGACAAGTCCGATAGGACCTCAAAACATATTGTTAAGGAATAACCAATCCATAAATGTAGGTGTGGACCGACCTTAAAGATCCAAGGGTTACCTATTTTGTGATCCTTGGGCATGTGCTAGAGTGTCTCGAAACCGGTGAGGAATATCCCTTGCCTCGACTCATAGATGGAATCCAATTTCCGATACGCGACTTGTCGATTTTAGTCGTAAACCTATATGGCGGCATAGTAGGATGGGGTACTATGTCATCTATGATTGATACATTTATGTTCGAAGTTACACTATGCACTTATAATAATATCAAAATTATTTGTTTTAAAGCGTATCAAGCATGTTTGGATATTATAAGGTAAAACTCTATCCTTCAGCTTGCGTTGCATTGTGTGATGGGAGCTAAGTCTTATAATAGCTTCATTTTTCAAAAAGCATTGCGTTATTTTATGTTTTAAACCAGTATTAATGTGGAGTAAACCCATTCCGTGTCATACGGTGTGGTCCCATGAATTACACTATATTTTTAAAGTTAAGTTTAATAACTGTTTTTAGCCCTCATACCAGTCCAATGGCTGACCTGGAGTTCATTGTTTCCACCTAAACTCTAGCTGCACATATTTTCAACACGAGCAGCTAGTAGTTTTGGTTTTGCAAATTTTTATTTAATAGGATCCTGGTTTACAGCTGGAGCTTTATTCGGAAAGCTTTGCATTTGTGTATTTCTTTCAGTTGTGTTAGTTGATGTATCTCCGCTACGCATTGTATTTGAACATTTTACTTCCGCTGCTATGTAATTTATTCTCTGATATTGTATTTCCGCTGTGTACATTATTTATTCGCACTCGGATATTCTTATTCTCTGATGTAATATTGTTATAAAAGTGTTGGCTAGCTTTTTGACCAAGCCACCAAGACTCATACACAAGTCCAATACGAAGTCTCGTTCCTAGAGCCCTCCAAATCCATTCGTTGCTACCCTATTGTCCTCGTCACGTGGTGCTACTACCACGACCCCACTCGTGGTGCCTTATCGCGACCCGATCCATCCACGCCAGTTCTCCACGATCCGATCCCAAAAGCCAAAACAAGAAGGGTAGGACTAAGTCTACCACGATCCGCAAATGCAGGATCTAACGACACCTGTCCATAACGGCCATATTGACTATTTCTACATCAAGCCATGAACCAGTCCGAGATCCTCGGGATTTGTGCCACGTGAGACCACGAACCGATTGCAGATATCAGCTATAAATAGCCCCATACTTGGCATTTTTCAGGATCTTTTGGCAGTTCTTAGTGTTGTTTTCACCATTATTGTCCTGTCATTATTCCTAATCAGAATTACTTTGAAATTACTGAGAGTCTCATAATTGTAAGAGTGAGATTGAGCGAAATATTTTATTGTACTAGCATTCACCGTATAATCAAAGACATATAAAGTGGTCATAGGCTCGTAACGCCGAACCACTATAAACTTTGTGTGTTTTCTGGTTTTTCTTCGTTTTCTAGATATAGTTCTCTATAAATCTGAACAATTTAAGTGTTAGAGCCAAATTTTGGTCTAACATTTTGGTGTTTTCACTGAGAAAGAAGTCTCAGTATATTGGATTTTTGCTCTATTATTTGGATATCCGTGTCCGAAGAAAACAGTCCAAAACCCCACTGTTTCAATTTTTGAAGATTTCAGCAAAGCCCATATATCATGACTGGAAAGAAGTCTATGGAAGTACGAGTTTCGCAAGCGAATGAAGCTGCAAACGAAGCCATTGAAGAAAGTGTGCATGAGCAGGTCGAGGAAGAGCCTTCGGTTCGTGATGGCGTGGGGGCGACCCGATCCGAGGGGGGTGTCACGACCCGCCTCCATAATGCCTCCATGAGCCGCCATGCAGGAGCTTCCACGAGTCAGGTCCAGAGGAATGTCACGAATCAGGAGCCCGATGATGGAGTCACGAACCGGGCACCAGAAGGGACCATGAACCGCTCTGACCACAAGACCACATCTCGACCTGGAAAGGAAATTATGGCTCGTTCTGTTCGTGCTGGTGCAACTGCTCAACCTAGCTCGGTTTCTTTACGAATAAGAGAGAATGTTGATGTTCAGCTCAACCCTACTGCCCCAGCTACTAAAGGAGATCTCTCTCGCATCATTGAAATGTTGGATAGGACAAATGATGAATTAGCCGCTCAAAGGCAAAAGAGCTCCGTACTACGACAGAATCTGATTGCAATGGATATGCGTATTGATGATCTTGTGAGGCAAAGGATACCTCCGCCAGCTCGACCTCTTACCCTAGAATACTCCTCTTTGTCAGGGGAATCTCTAAGACCTCCTCGCCGACCATTGGAAAGAGCTGAAAATATATAGTAGCTTCCGTTCGGATCACTTCCTTCTCGGGAGGAAGCCGCACTTAATCCAAGGCCACTCGACCATAGTTTAAATAATCCTACAGCACGTCCTAGAGCACAAGTTGTCGATGATCCTGCTGAGAATCGACCACCGCAACCCTATCGCCGTGTGATTGACCATGGTAATAGGGGGCAAGGAAGTTCCGCTCAGGCTCCAAACTTCATGGCAGCCCGTCGAAGAAATGATGGAGGGCCCCGCAGGGCAAGGAGTGTTGATCCTGAATCGACAGTACCTCATGCTAAGGTTGAAGCAATGATTAGGCAGATCATGGTGGATAGCCGTGGACTGAGAAATGAAGATTGGGGTATAAAGCGTACTCATACACCCTTTACCGATGACATATTGGAGGTTACATTCCCGAGGCATTTCAATATGCCAACTATGAACCGTTATACCGGCAGGACAGATCCAGTCCAACACCTGATGAGATATTCATGGTCCATGAATGCCGCTGCAGTCTCCGACACCGTGAAATGTAAAGCGTTCCTGATATTCCTAGAAGATGTGGCATTACTATGGTTCACCCGCTTTCCCGCACGATCGATATCTAGTTCCGGGGAACTAAGTGAAAAATTTGTGAGTCAATTCCGGCTTCATGCTCAGAGGTCTAAAAATGTTATCGAGTTATCCCTCAGTAAACAACGTCCCGACGAGACTCTGAGATCGTATCTAGATCGCTTCAACCTAGCCGTCACAGAAGTCAAAGACCCTCACGAACAGACTGTTCTAATGGCTCTAATAGATCGGGTGGACAAAGATACTGAATTTGGAAAGTACTTAGCTGGCAAGCCGCCGTTGACTAGAGAGATATTCTACGAAAAAGATAATGTTCGCCTGCGTCAGGAGGAAATATATGCCAATCGAAAAAGAAAGACTACCGATAAAGAGGATATTCAAAATAATGTGGCCATCAAGCAGATGGGAGACAACTCAGGGAAGGTGGAGGTCAATGTTGGGAACAAGAACCAGGGAAATGGTCGCACTACAAGAAAATTAGGTCTTTACCTACCAATTGTAAGCGTAGGTAAAGCTAACATAATGGTGGGTAATATATTTTAGCTACCAATATTGAATTGGTAGAACTTGGTAGGTAAAGCTTAGTAGAGAAAGAGATTTACCTACATGTATTAATATTGGTAGGTAAAAGAATCAATGGACCCCACTACCTTATGACTCGAATAATGAGTCATCAACTGATTTGTTTGATGATGTGTCATCCTAGATGGTTGTTGACATGGCTGGTGATGTGTCATCCTACATGGATGCTGACATGGTTGTCGCAAAAGTATACACATGCCATATATTAATGCCGACACTTGGCATTTAATGGTTGGTTCATGTGTCAAACAGTAATTTGTCCATGTGTCATCATTTGATTAGTGCATATGACATCATTTTTTAGGCCATATGGAATTATTTACTATAAATAAATATTTACAAGAATTGAATATTTACAAAGAATTTATTTTTAAGCAAATAACTAATATTTATTCAAATAAATATTCATTACACTTTCGAATTGTACACATACTATTTCCTCACTATTTTACAATCACTTATACATACACTTCCTCGCTACATTTCAGTCATATACATTGGCTCCTTACTACATACCAATTCACTCATATGCATGTACACAGTCACTCATACTTTCACTCTAGTTTTAGTCATCGGCTTCTTGATCCAGAATTTGTCCAGTCGTCTGCCATACATGTCATAATAAAATAGCATGGTAAATTGAAAAGAAACAATTTAATTCGCAAATATAATTTTGATATAAATTTATTTACCTCAACAAGTTGGGTTGTTTCTCACCATTTTTCTAGACAGGGTCAAACGAGTGTGTGTACACCTGTCATAATAGAATTATTAGCTTTTTCCTTCCAATATAAGGCAAAACATAAATATAAGCTTTGAAATCCAATAATTAGTTTTATACCAAATCAAATCAGAGATTAGTAGAAAGTTATCAAATGAGATCAACATCAAATTAAATTAGCATTAAAATTGAAACAAATATATGAGAATTAATTAACATTGCTATGAATCATATATTAAATGGTAACATATTAATGTTAATATAAACAAGTATGAAATAAATTAACACAAACGTTAATATGTTACCATTTATTCCATACTTCTTTTAACGTTAACTAACATTAAATGGTAACTTGTTAATTTACATTAATTTATACAAGTATGAAGTTGATTAACGTTAATTTATACAAGTGTAAGTAGCTATTAACGTTAATAAATGCTACCATGTAACCATTTGTACAAATAATATGTTACCATGTAAGAAATGATACCATATTAATTTACATTAATTTGTATGTAAATTAACACGGTACCATTTAATATGTAAATTAACGTAAATTAACATGAAACCATGTAATGTTAACCATTTATTTAATAAATTAATTTATACAAACGTTACCATTTATAAATGCTACCTTGTATAAACTAACGTTAATCAACTGCAACTAATTTATACAAGTATGAAATAAATTAATACAAACGTTAATATATCTTCAATTATCACTAACTAGATTTTTATGGATGCAAAGCTGAGCCCATGTTACAGCTTCAAGTAGCTCTTCTAATGTTCCATAACCACCTGGGAATGTAGTAGAAAAATATCAGAAAATATAAAACAAAGTAAAGATAAAATAAATTTGTAACATAATGGATAAAAATTAACCAGATAATGTAATGAATGCATCAGAGTGCTTAGCCATTTCTGCCTTTCTTTGATGCATGCCACTCACTTCTTTCACTACCCCATAGGTTTCTCCAATTAACTACATAATAAACCAAATATGAGAATGAAACCTTTGACTTTCACCAGATATGAATTTTAAGCAAAGATCACCTCTTTAGCCATTAGAGTCCTTGGTATGATCCTAATGTTTCCACACATAAAATAAAGAAAATTGATTGAGGTAAGAAATTTGTAAAATAGAAAAAGAAAAAAGGGATATAAACAATATAAGTTAATTACCCAGTAGCATGACCACCAGCACCGTGAACAGCTTCAGAAACTGAACCCATGACCCCAACGCTTCCATCCCCATAAACCAGATCCATTTTTTAGTTATTTGTAAATAAATAGATAGATAACATAAGACAGGAAGAAAGGAAGAAAAAGGAAAAAATAAATTATTTCTAGGGATGAAAATGAAAGGTTTTCTATGCATTAAAATTGTGGTGAATACTAGCGTCAGTAAGCAGTTATTAACGCTAATAAATGCTACCATGTAACCATTTATACAAATAATATGTTACCATGTAAAAAATGTACCATATTAATTTACGTTAATTTATATGTAAATTAATATGGTAGAATTTAATATATAAATTAACGTAAATAAACTTGGTACCATGTAATGTTAACCATTTCTATTTACTTATACTGGATAGCAGGAACCAAACACTTCTTTCGCTACCACGTGTCCCCTCGCATCGCTCCCCTTAGCCCAACCGCTTCTGCTTCATCTTTCCCAAATCGTTAAACCAAATTTTATTTCTTCTCCACGATGATTATTCCTCGCATTTCCAAACTGATGCAGCCGTTTTTTCAACACTAATTTTGAAATCGAAGTCAAATTAGTACGTATTTCCACAGAATCCACGGTTACCTTCCACCATCATTTCCATTTTTCAAGGTACTTCAGCGACCAATTTCAATTGTATTGGTTATCCACCAGATCTTTATTCTCTTATGGAAAACTACTCTATCGGTATTATCTATTCCTTACTTTGATTAGACTCTTAATGACTTCGTTATTAGTTTTCGTCTACATATTAACGTCGCTTTTTTTGTAATTTCCTTATATTGGGATTTCAGTGATTGTACAGTGACATGATTTACATTAACATTTATTTTGTAATTTCATCATACTGTCTTCTAATTCCTTTATTATTCCTTCATCGGTCTTTGGATCCGTCTGATACAGCCTCAATTTCGATGAAATAGACATTAGATCTACGGATTTCAGACAAATTGATGTATGAATTTGCTGTCATGTCTATTAACTGAAGATCTCTTATATTCTGTACAAAAATTACGTTTTATTCTCTTTCTGATTATAAAAAATTATTTGCTCATTTTGGTGTTGATTACAGGTACTCGAACTGGAAGAACCATTCTCATTCCGTTCCAAACTATTGTTTCCTCTCCACAATTATCCACTTATTTGAGGTATTACAATATTTTATCTATGTTTCTGAATTTTATGCTTTTTGTTGTACATTTCTTTCAAGTTCAGGGTTAGTTTTATATCTAAGATTGATTCTGACATTTTATGCTGAGATCTGTGTCTACTCTGGGTATATTTAACCCAATTTCCTATTAAATAATCGATTTTTATGCTGGATAAAGAGCCGGTTATTGCATTTCAAATGCATGGATATATTCAAATTTCTATTCTTTTAACTCAAAAATTGAATATTTGTTTAGGTTAATCACATACAGAGTTTATATTGGAAGGACTCAATGTTTTAAGTTTATCATTCCAATTAAAATTTTATATGCTGTAGACTGATATACAAAAGTAGTGTACTGCGGTAACATCTAGATATTGAAAAGAAGAAAATTTGAAATTTTATGTTCTCTTAATAGTTCCCAACTCATAAAATAATATCGTTTATGTCCAGACACAAATTGGATCTTGATTAGAAACTAAAACTATCAATTTACTATTATCTTCCTTCCCGTTTCCAGTTTTCCTTTTCAATGAGAATCTCTATATAACATAAATAACTTGTTTTTCGTTATACGCTTTTATTCCTTTTTTTTTTGCTTGCTTGATATATTTTTGAAGGAGAGCAATGGAATTTACTGGATTATTCTACTACTATGGATGCACCTATATTCACTTCATAAAAATATTGATATACCGAATATCCACGAGTTTGGTTTGTAGAGCCCAATACAAAAAATATACGTACCTTTGATGATTCGTTAATGACATTTAGACGTTATGTACACTCTTAACTGAGTACTTTATTACATTATATATGCATTTGGAAGTCTAAATCTTTATATCGTCCATGAATTAAAAAAAAGAACAGAAATACCATAATATTTACTCATAGACTGACATGATACTGAAATATTTTACATATGGCAATTTCCTGCAAATTATAGTATGACGCAATCCATTAATCTTCTCGATCCTTATCAGATATAGCAACTATTGTTCAGTTATGGAAAAGATTCTAGGAACATCGAGCTGAAACAAACTTTACATTTTGTACAATGATGAAGTACTATGTTTCATTGCCGTAGATATAAATAGATCATAAAATTATATGAAAAAACTGAACTGCAGTGGTATCATTGTTTGGCTCAGACAAATATAACACTTACTACATATTGGTATTATACAAGCCAAAATTACCTACCAACTTTTTATTTGTTAGGATTACTATCGCCATTATATATATTGATTTTTCCACGTGTTGTGAATGGCAAGAAATTGAATTTTATTTTGATGCAACATCAATTTTCTAAGGTTTCTATTTATGTATAATGCAGTGTGATGCATCATCCTTTACAGGATAAGAATGGGCAGTTGTTGGATCCTGCATAATTTGGACATCATTGAATGGTACATTGACTAATTTTATTAATATTTCTTTGTTTACCGTTTCTTTATCTTCAACTAACACATGATCCCAAAACTCAAAAGATATTATTTTACATAATGAACTATTGGTTTGTTTAAAATAGTTAAATTAAAATAAATTTTCGAGTACTGTTTTAGTTGAAACAAGTAAATTCTATTATTAATAGGTAGCGTTCGTTATTTCAAATGAATGATGCATTAAACTATGTTAAAAGCATGAAGTAAATTTATATGGATAATTTTCTATATTTCCAATACAGAACTTCATTTTTATCATTATCTGTACATGGAAGGATTCAAGAGATGATTTCATACAATAGGATGATAAACTGCTTACTATATTAGATTAAAAGTATGATGGGGTCCAGGAGAAAGAACATAAATTTGTTGTTCTGTTAGCATATTTTCTCTGTTCATTTATTTTGACATATAAATTGATGTCATATCCAGATGTACATATAATTTTCTCATAGAATACCACTATTTCATTCTTTAATATTTTTCGATTTCTGTTGATCGGATCAACATATGCTGATAAGAAATCTGAAGATCATTCAGATTTACTTCTGCTTCTTTTAACTCCACTGTAAGATCAAGTTTCCATTTTGGATTCAAACTTTATATATATTTATTACTATGGACGATGGAAATGAGTAGAAAATTTCTTTATACTAGCAATTGCTCTTCTTGGTTCAGTATTTAACTGTGCCCAGGGTAGTTTCTGTAAAGTAAAGCCTTTATTTGGTTCAACAGTTTACTGTTATCATATTAAAAGTATGAGGCTGTGTGAATATGTATCTATCTTTTACATTTATTTCAAGATATAAATTTTGTATATTTTAGGGATTAATTAAACTGTGTGTTTATTGACTGATATATGGTAAAATTGAACCGTGGTCAAGTTTCCAAATTTAAGTTCTCTACATTGATTTAATCATTCTTTAGCAAGAAAGCTTTTTAACAAGAAAGATTTTTAATAGAAATATTCGTAAATATACATGTGTGTGTCATATTTGTCTTGAAAGATTTTAACTGGATAATGAAATCATGAATACTCAACTCTATCTTCATTTTTTATTTCCTATACCGAGCAAAACAAGCCGCCACCTCCATTAATCCTTCAAACAGTATAAAATCTCATGTTAATAGTCAATTAAAATAAACAATTCTTGATTCGTTGGAATCGGGTGAGGGAGAGCTTCACAGTGGTGCCCTTCTTTTTGAGTTCGGTCATTTTGGGTATCGCCACATTTTGTGCACATCAACCTAGGGTTTAGGTCATGGTGAACTAGGGACGACTGTAGGTGGATTTGTGACGTGCGTGGTGTCTCTGGGTGGAAGGTGAGTAGGTAGGTGGAGTTTGGTAGATTTTTGGCACATAAAGTGTCGTACCCGCCATTACAGCCAAGTAACGGGGATAGAATTCAGGGCGATGGGTCGGAGGGAGAACAATGGTGGCCTGCGTGCCGAGATCGATGAGAGAGGAATGATGGAGAAGACAACATTGGGTTTAGTTAAGCGGAGCAGCGTATCACTTCTTGAACGTGCTCGGATGTTTGGGTGTGTGTACAGTGAGGAGCACAGTTTTGAAATGTAAAAGAAGGCAAGTTCGCGTAACCTGGCTCATACGAAGTCGGGTTGATGCGTCGTCGGTTGCATTGGGTTCATGTCGACGCATAGGCAGTGAATTGATTTCGTTCTGAGAAGTTTGGATTTTTTATCTAATTTCAAAAGCCTATTTGAAATTAGACAAAAAACATCGTTAAATCGTCGTTTACAATGAATGGTGAGTTTAACTCACTCCCTTGATATACTATTGTATCATATAATAGTATTAACTGTTATTTACATATTTATATGTTTAAAAAATTCACGAATACTCATCTTTTTCAATGCACTTACTCAACTTTCAAGCGCATCCTTCAGGACACTTTCAGGCTTTACACACCGGTTGCTACAAATTTCTCAGCACGTGCATCCGTTCATTTACAGTGTTTTCTACTCCAAGGGCCATGTAGCATCAAGCATCATCAACCAAGCATGATATTCTGTCTTCAAGCAACAGATTCACCTTTGTTTACGTTCAAGCAAGCATATCAACCTCCAGGCCTTTTCATGCAAACATGTATTCAGGTCAGTTCATAACCCAAATGGTACTGCACACATGTCTCGTTATGTACCTATACTTTGCATCAGTAATCTTTCGGTTACGGCCTGATCATATTAACACACATCCAGCCCGATCATTCCGACTTAGCTCCTTTACTTGCCCCTGCTATCATTGAGCAACTGCCCTCAAAATCCCTAGAGTTTGTTTTAACTTTATCTTATCATCTCAAAAGCCTGTAAATTTATTCTATTGTATGTTATTTTATGTCACATCTTACTGATCATCAAAGCGATGATCCATCATTTTTGTTTGGGAATATCTCCATTAAATCACATAAGGTTTTTGATGTAGTATTTAATAAAATTACAGTGTTCTCAATAAGAGAACCAATCTTCCATGAAACACAAATAGGGAAACCCGGTTTTTTTATCTTTTACTCTGAATATTTAACATTTACAGCATTTATTATTAGATATCCACTCTGTAGGGAGTCCCCCATATTTTGCACGAAATGCTGAATATATAATGGTTTATCAAAGAAAGTTTTTCTTTCAAATCAAAAATTAAGACCACGTGCAATTAAATTATATTATGCAATTAAATTATATGGTTGCGCCTTGTTTGAAGATTAGTGTTATATCTCATAATCAACTAATAATATTATTGAATTATGAAGGGGATATCACAACATAATGTCTTTAGAATTGACAAAAAAGGTAATCTATGCTTTATATCTTGGTTATGGATGAACCTTTCATGTAATTCTTCCAAGTCTTTATCAGGTAGAACACCCTCTGATGCAAAATGTTGACAACCTTAGAGAATATACCATCTTAAAAAGAACAGTCAAACATAATGCAAAAACTAATGTCAAGAATCAGTAGGATCCATCATGCTCTTATACATTAATATTTCATCTTGATGATGAATGATCCAGAGTTTTAAAAGTTTGTACCTTACAGCATGCATATACTAAAAGAAACGAATGTATTTATCTTAAAAATTCGCATGGCTTATATAGTGGATCATCACAGGTTACTAAAATTATTATTTCATACTTGGAATCTTACCAAAACAAATAAGTTATAATGAAACATCCTAATATTTATTTATTTTTATCATAAAAGTGTAATAATTTGTTCTGCTCACCACTGTAGTAGTACATAAATATAGTATTCTTCTTCGTTTTGGATTTTGCCAACATGGACATATGGAGTTGAAGTTCCTTTAATTCTACTGTTATATAAATTCCTGTCTTCATGGTAAATATATTTCTACTAATAATACAAATACTTTAGCACGGTGAAGCTTTTTTGAACTTCCTAACCAGCCAATTCACACGTAATTGAAAAAAAAGAATAGAACAAAAAGATTATGTAGGCCATTTCATAACCCATTTTCTAATCCCACTGCAGTTGCAAAAAAATGAGTGCATTATTGTCTTTCTTATGCGTCACGTTCCCAAATTGTCTTTTGTATGTGAAGTTAATGAAAAAAATGCAAAATATTATATTATTATTTTCTCTATGTGAAAAGGAAACAAATTTCGTACCGGCGTAGGGCATTTTGGAGACTGGAACTGGCCCTAAAACTGAGTGAGTATAGTTGTCAGTAATAGGATGCTCGACAATAGCTTGGACGCAGCAATAGTAGTATATAATTTGACGTGTCTGTAAACATCTTAAAATTTGACAAGTCCTTAGCAACAAATTCTTCCATAATTTCAATTTTACGATTAATTTTTGTTACAATTTTAACTTATCTGTTCAAACAAAAACATGGAAAACATAATGTAATGGATTTAAAGGAGTTCTTCACTTCAAAGTGAGGGATTTTTCAATGCAGCTAAAATTTACTGGAAACCTCAAATAATTTGAACCAGGCTTCACCTTGCCTTTAGCTTAACTATTTTTGATTTATTGTTTCTCTTAAGAAATGAAACGTGAAATCTACTGTTATGTAAGTCCTACTGAAACTCAATTAGACAAATATGTATTCTCTTTTTGATAGTATTTTCTTCTTATTTGGTCATAATGCAAAAATCTTGGCTTTCTTGGAGAAGATTATTTGCTAAGTCGATTCAAAACAATGGAAAATAACTGGTATTTCTTAGAATATGTTGTAGTGGTTAGCTTTCAGCTTTTATTTTCGGAGTCTTCTGTGATTCCACATACGTTTTTGGTTACGTTATATCCATTGGATGATGATAAAAATTATTGAAATCTTGCCTCATATAGTCTTAAGTGGATTAAGATGCATGCACAAAAGTGCATGGTCTGAACCTATAAGTTTGAAGTTGGATTAGAATGTTTAAGATGAAAAGATTATCTCTGGTGATTTGTTTTATATTACATTCTATGTTGAAAACGAATATACGACGAACGCGCCTCTAAGACGAAAAAGAATATTTTTGGTAATTTTTTTCATGTTACATTCGATGTTGAAAACGAATATATGATGAATATCTATAATGGACAGAAGTTCAAGCCCTGGTATAACACGAACTATTGTATGGATACCGATAGACACTCACTCTCTATCCAGAAGGTCAATCCCCTTAAGCATTTGGAATGGATGACTACGCAATCTCTTAACATGTCGGCCTTTGGTCTGTGTTGTGGGGATTGCTTACGCAATGGATCTGTTATTATTTGTGCACAATACCATTTTCAATTTCATGGGAGCATTTATGCTTGCTTATTACTCATTGTTTTACTTCACAATATTCCAATATAGTATATCTCTTCTCCTGTGCTTTAATTTTTTGCAATATTATGTCATCCCTTTGTTTTTCTTGGTACCAATTTGCTTTAGTTTTGCTGCAGATGTATGGTTCAAAATGGTGCATTATTAAACACCAATGGGAATGTCAATGATGCAAACATTGCAAATGACAGAAAACTTTTATTCATGGGTTGGGTTGATTCGAAGCTCAAATTTACCGTAGGTAAAACATATATTTTATTGCTAATATGTTTCTGTCCTGTGAATAAGGATCCATATTTCTACACATTGATACCCATATTCTTTCTGTGTCATAATTTGTAAACCAATAAAGAGATTCTACTATAAGAACGTTACTTCAAATCATTTCAGCTTCATGTCATACTAATTTTGATTAAAAAAATTATGTTGATCAGCTATTATTTTTACTAACCTTTTATTTTCTACCGGTAGGGGTTATCTTAATATTTACAAAAACTCCTATTTCAGGTACGGAAACATGTGAAGTATATAATTCTAGGAGTGACATATAAGGTTTAAATTTCCATTTTAATTTTTGCATCAATTAACGCTGTTAATTCTGTTAACACTATTTTTGATGCTAAGTGTTTGATTGGGACAAGATTCTATAATGCCTCAGCTAATGCTAATATCAAGTTGTGGTACAAGATAACTACTGGTCTTTCAGAGAAATCCATGTTCTGTGCATACAGTGGTGAATAAACCCAACCCGCTGCAGAAAAAAAACATCAATGGTTATCAACAAAATTAGAGAAAATTGTCAAGGGCAGCTTGGTTCGTCAATCAAGAATGGCCCCAAATTAGTTAAATGACTCCTAGCGTCATGCAACTAAAGATGCTGGACTTAATGCTGGCCCATTGTCATGCCTGTCATTAACAAAGCCACGTTGGCAACCACTTCTTACAACCTACATAAAAAGCAACCAGTGTTGGTGAAGGCAACCTTCTTCTCTTTGATCATGGTGGTGGCACATTTGATGTAACTATGCTGACAATTAAAAGATATGTTTTGAAGTAAAAGCCACAGCAGGTGACACTCCTCTTACACAAAACAATAATAATACGATTTTTCTGTGACCCCTTGCATGTTTCATCTTTATATAAACTCTTACAGTTGACGTGTCGCACTATTTATGCTTACTTTCTCAAAATTTGGTTCTGTGTTACTTTCAAACCTTTGAGGTTATATGCGTCATTTTAAGTGTTGCATAATCAGTTGATCCTTATTTTCTTTAGATTTTCACGCAATTATCATTTACATCTTCAATCTGGTACTTCCCTCTTTCACAAAACATTGGGCATAACAAGCGTAGTGAGGAGCATCAGTCGTGTTATAATTATAAAAGCAGGAACATGTGACCTTTCATTTACGCATGCTTTCCTTTGTAGAAAATGTCACGTTCATAGCCGTTCTTCTTCACTCTTACGAACCTAAACTTCTTAACGAAAACTGTTGGTAAAATCAACCAATAGCCTACAATTAACATACCCAAAATTGATTTGTAGCAAAAGCTAAAATCTTATTCAGGTGAAACCGATAATCTCTTTGACACATGCGTCTCCTCTATTGCTGCTATCGTGCCATGTCATTTCAAAAAGGATAATCATAAATCCTTCTTTTAAGGTACGGATTTTCTCTATATTTCTTCCCTTTGTTTGAATTGATTATTTGATTTAGGAATATTAAATTGAGCTGCAGCAAAAACCTATAATCTTACTTAGGCAAAACCGGTAATCACTTTGACGAAGGCACCTCCTTCTCTATTTGCTGCCTTCGTCCCATGTCATCTCAGGAAGGAAAATCACAAATCCTTCCTTCAAGGTAGCAATTTTCTCTATATTTCTTCCCTTCGTTCAAATTGATCATTTCCTATGAATTTTGGATTTATACGTAATTTTTATTTTCACTGGACTGTTTGCTTATGTTATCATTCAAAAGTTGCTGGATTTTATTCATTTAATATATAGGTGGTAAACTAATATCGGTGTTTATTATTGGTCAGTTAATTTTGCATGAATTTTTTTCTTTGGTTAGTCATTTAGTTATGATTGTTTGATATTTTAGGCATTGAAACGTGCTACATTTCATTTTCTTCATGTGGACCTTATTGTCAAAATACATGCCAACTCATGTCTGTCTGTTATAATACTACAATAAGCATTTGTTTGAATTGATATTTTATATGTTGCCCAAGCTTTTGACAGCGTTCACTATTTTGATTAACAATTCATCCTATTACTGTTTAGTTCTCATATCCTGCAATTGTTATTTTCTTTACACATATAATTTATCATCTTCTCCAACATGTTTTATACTATCAACAGTACTGCGCCTAGAACTTCATCATAGCATGACAAACTCGGTGGGGAGTAATGTTCTTCCCTCTATTTTATTACACAACTTATCATACCAACACATTTCTTACTTGACTTAAAAATGTACACCAAACTGCTCTTTTCATCTTTGACTGATTATACTTTCTTTTTCAGGTTGATTTGACCTAGAATCGATGCAAAACAGAAAGAAAAAAAATAGAAGTTGACCTGGCTGCTTACGGTGGCCTATCTGCGGTTTCCCCCACTAATTTGTACTAAGTCTCTCTTTTTCTCCTCAGCACTATGTGATTTTTAACACTGTTTTTTGTGTACTGTTTGGCTTTGTAACCACTCTGTCCTTTTAACGAGTTTAATGTATTTGCATATTTCTCTTTATGTATCTGTAAGTATGATTTGTTAGAAAGACTTTCAAGTTTGTTAGAATGACTCTATTCTCAGACTTCTGTCCATTTACACAATTTAATCCGTTTAACTATTGTCTGACGTGACTGCTTTTTTGCCTTAGATTATATTACGTCTGCAGCGACCCTACAAAATGGGGTCAAATGATGACATTTTGTTTTCTGCAAGATGTTATGGTAATGGTTACCGTTACCATTTGGTAAATACTGTTATCATACTGTTTTAACTGGTAAGTCAAAATTGCTTATCGTTACCGATCGACTGGTATACTGAAGATTGATATTACCGATAATTCGGTAACCGTTATATTGGTAATGGTAAATAACCATTAATCCATCTAAGTTTATATTTTGACATTTTTTGTATACACTGCATTTTTATTAAACTATATATATAGTGTTAGTTCATAAAAAAAATATAAATGAAAAAGAAAATAATTGTATTTAGAATTATTTCACTTGATTGTTGTACTAAACGTAATCATTCGTCATTTGATTCCAAATGCATGTAACAAAGCATATCAGATGAGTATACTTATTTTTTGAATTAACTGGTAAAATTACCATTAGTGTTGATATTGAAGAAATGTTACCGATAATTTAACATTAGAAATGGTAAATTTACCGTTACCATACCGTTTTAACTGCTATACCGATTTTAATCAAAAATGTTTACCAATCGACTGGTAATGGTATGATAATGATAAATTTAGCGTTACCATAGCAGCCCTAACCATTAGTGTGTAAAAAGTTTAACGTCACACCAGCGATGTCCACTTTCCAACTATGATTTAATTATTGGTGCACATTTGAAAAAATGGCACTGTGAAGAAAAGTAGTAAAATTATATATCTCAACTATTAACAACAGTTCTGCCGATACAATTTGTCCGCTGTCTTCTTTTTATAATATTTCTTACCCATGCTGCTACCTTGGTTGGAACAGCTTCACAATATGCCTGAACTAAAATATATTCATTCATAATTATAGGCAGTGATAGGATCATTCAAGCCTTTGGAATACCATTTGTAATTGCACAACATATTATCATCCCCGCTAAACATCATATTTTCATTCCCGGTAAACGTCACCAAACAACATTATCATATTATAAATATTTCACACAATGCCACATTAAGTGTTTAAATATTGCCATTACACTCAACGATGACTATTACACTATCAATATTTTTATATTTACACTCTACCCGTATGCGTAGCACGAGCCACACGCTTGTATTTAATAAATTAATTTATACAAATTTTACCATTTGTAAATGCTACCATGTATAAATTAATGTTAATCAACTACTATTAATTTATACAAGTATGAAATAAATTAACACAAACTAATAATATGTTGCCATTTATATCAAGTATGGAGTCTGTCATGTACAAATTAATCAACATTAATATGTTACCATTTATTTCATACAAACATTAAATGGTAACTCTTGATAAATTAACATAAACATTAAGCATGGCTAATGTCAACCATGTTTTAACAAAACAAATATGAAATAAATGTAAAAGGAATTAAAGAAAAATATGTACGTTAATTAACTCAAATTCTTGATATATATATATATATATATATATACAAACAAAATGGAATTGATTCATTTGTCTGTAAATATAGATCTAATATTAAAATGGAATTGAATGTATATTATATTATCCAAATATCATGTGTAAGAATATCAGAGAATAAAAGAAAAGAAGAATATGAGGATATACATGAATGTAATTAATTTCCCTATATGCATGAATCTCTTCCTTATGTCATTGAATCTATTTGTTATATTCATGAATGTAATTGATTCAGACAGTTATTTTGGAGCTGGAGCTAGAAAATATACTAATTTGGCCTGCAAAATACACAGACGCAAATTTATCAAATGCCCACATCATTATTATTTTGTTATTTTGTTGTTATTACGTAGATTCATGAATGAATAAAAAGTTTGAAAAAATATAGTTATTAGGGTATTTCATGAAACATGTTTTTAGAAAGAGAAGAAAGTCAATTAAGTTTTAAAGTAAGAATGTCTCGCTTGTTTTAGAAAGGGATGTAAACATAGCAATTATAATAAATAGTTTTCATCAAGATTATTGGTATTTATTTGTAGTGGCAGTTTTTGTGGTTTATATTGTGGCCAATCAGAAGAGACTATGCGGATTGAGGTTACAAAAGAGATCACGTGGATTGAGATTTGTACCATTAGATTTAATTTAAAATAATCTATTAAATTTATAGTCGGATAGGATGGTATAAATTGTGTCTCTGCAATAAACTAGAGAAAATATGTTTTAATCATTTCAAATGATGACATATTAGCGTGAAATTGTGAAACAATTTAAAAAAAATAAAGTTAATCAATTGTTTGAAAAAATTTAACAATGTATGATAAGTTATTAACGAATGATTATTCAATATTAATTATTTACAATGTAATTATTGTTTATCAATTTAATAATTGTTAGTTATTTCATATTATAAAATAATTATTAATAAAGAAATTATTTTACAAAAAACATTGCTAGGATATGTAAACGAAATCTTCAATTCAAATAAAATTACCAGAATGTACTTTTTTGACACATCATCGCACGACTCGGCATTATTTTTAATGAAAGTTTAAAATGATACGAGAAAAATGTAGAGTTTAATCGCAAAAAAAAAAAAACTTCCCCTTCTGTATATGTGTAGATAATACATTTTACCTACCGATAATTACTGGTTGACAATCATCCTTCAACAATTTTATAACATTGACAACATTTACCTACCAATGAATTTTACCATTAAATATTGGTAGATAAAGGTTCTCTTTACCTACCTATATCTATTGGTAGGTAAATGTTAAATTTCTTGTAGTGTCATCAGTCAGCGAATGGTAACAAAAGGAGAAACCGAGGAAACGACTCGCAGAGGAAACCTCGATCAAGGCCATTTGAGAACTTCACACCGTTAAATGACACGCTAGAGAACATTTTTATGGATACTTATAATGTTCTCCAGTACAAGAGGCCTCCTCCAAGGGATTAAATGGAGAAAGAGCGTGAACCCGGAAAGTTCTGCCTCTTCCACTAGGTTCATGGTCACTCCACCAACGAATGTCGCTATTTGAGAGATGTGATTGAAAAGCTACTCTGAGAAAGAAAACTAGACGAGTATAAGGAGGCTCCAAGGGATAGGGGGCAAGCAGTACAGGTCCCAAACCAAAACCAACCTGTTGCTAGACCTACCCCTCAACAGAAAGGAAAAAATATCATAATCAGTACCATAGTCGGAGGGCTTCATTTGGCAGGACATAGCTTTAGGGCAAAGGAGCAGTTTATCAACGCGGCCAAACGACATCATGAAGTTGGAGAATGCAGTAACCCTGACGATTCTGCTCCAGTCAAACAACAGAAAACAATGTCCGACGACGTTATATTCTGCAGCATGGAGAGTACCGGAGTCCATTCTCCGACTGAAGACCCATTAGTGATCACAGTCACCATTGGTCCAGCTATAGTTCACAAAGTCTTAGTAGATAACGGGAGTTCAATTAAAATTATGTTCAAGGAGACATTTGATCAAATGAAACTTGAACCAAAGGATTTAAAGCCTTGCGAAGGATGGGTACGCGGCTTCAACGGAGCCTCAACTTCTCCGGTGGGATACGTAGAGCTATCAGTCACCCTTGGGGAAGTAGAACGCCGAAGGGTGAGAATTCTCCCTTTTGTGGTTTTGGATATTTAATCACCATACAATGCCTTTTTGGGCCGACGGGCCCTAGCAAAGTCCAGGGCTTGCATCGCGCCCTGGTGTTCGTTATTGAAATTCCCGACGGATGTTGGTGTAGGAATAATCAGAGGAGATCAAGTTGTTGCATGAGCATGCTACATAGCGGAACTAAAGTTGTTGCGTAAAGGCAGAGATGTAGAAACAAAGGGCACCTCCTCCCCCCAAGGAGGGGAAACGTCATAACAACTAAAGAAAACAACTCTGGAAGAGTCACCCAGAGAATTTCCCGAGGACATATATCCTAGAGAGGATGAAGGGCCTGAAGGCAGAATGGCGACTCCTAATGAAACAGCTGTGGATGTACCAATCGATGATAGTGACCCAGAGAAGGTCCTTAAGATTGGATCCCAGTTGGACCCTCTTCGAGCCAGTGAATTAACGGATTTCCTGAAAGCCAACTTGGATGTTTTCGCTTGGACCCATGCTGACATGTGTGGAATATCTCCTTCGATCATGAGTCATTCGTTAAGCATCAATCCAAAGCATCCTCCTGTCAAACAGAAAAGGCGAATGCTTGGCCCAGAGAGGTCTGCTGCCTTGAAGGAAGAAGTTGAAAAGCTGAGAAGTAACGGGTTCATCAAAGACTCAACATACCCGGACTGGATTTCAAATCCAGTTTTGGTGAAGAAGGCCAATGGAGAGTGGTGCACATGCATTGACTTATCAGACCTAAACAAAGCCTGCCCAAAGGATAGTTTTTCGTTACCTAGAATTGATCAGCTGGTAGATTCAACGGTGGGTCATGAGCTTCTTTCTTTCATGGATGTCTACTCGGGGTACAACCAAATCCCCATGCACGTCCCGGACCAAGAGCATACCGGCTTCATTACGGATTTGGGATTATACTACTATGTAGTGATGCCCTTCGGTTTGAAGAATGTCGGTGCTACATATCAACGATTGGTGAATAGAATGTTCTACAACCAAATCGGGAAGACGATGGAAGTATATGTTGACGATATGCTAGTAAAGTCCAGACAATCATCCAACCACACTTCCGACTTAGCAGAGATTTTTGATATCCTCCGGAAATACGGAATGAAACTCAACCCTATGAAGTGTTCATTTGGGGTAGCATCTGGGAAATTACTAGGATTCATCGTCAGCTCGCGTGGAATTGAGATCTATCCAGATCAGATTGCGGCAATCAGTGAGATTCAAAAACCAAGACAAATCAAAGATGTGCAAAGCCTCGCAGGAAAAGTAGCCGCTTTGAGTAGATTCATCTCCAAAGCCACGGACAAATGTATACCATTCTTCGAATTGATATAGCGAGGAAAGCGCAATTTCGAATGGACCCCTGATTGTATTGAAGCATTCCAGAACCTATTGAATCATGTGGAAAAACCTCCAAAACTTTCTAAGCCAGTGGATCACGAGGATTTATTTGTATACCTAGCAGTGTCATCCCACGCAATCAGCTCAGCCTTGGTAAGAGAGGAAGATAAGGTTCAAAGGCCAGTGTACTATGTGAGTAAGAAGTTGGCGGCAGCCGAGCGAAACTACCCAAGAATAGAAAAGCTTGCGTACAACTTACTAATCGCCTCCCGGAAGCTTTGCCACTATTTTCAAGCTCATCCTATCACCGTGTACACTGACCATCCACTTAGGCAAGTTTTGCAGAGACCAGAGGCCTTTGGAAGATTACTCAAATGGAACATTGAGTTGAGGCAGTTTGATTTGAATTTTCAGCCCTGACGATTAATAAGGGGGCAAGTGCTGCCAGATTTTATAGTAGAGTTCACTGTCCCATAGGATGTTGTAATGAGTGAAGAAGTTGACTCCCCAAAGCAACTTCTTGACCCCAATGCCTGGAAATTATATACTGATGGCGCCAAGAACGACAAACGATCTGGTGTTGGGGTTGTGCTTGTGACTCTCGAAGACCGATCAATATACTACGCTCTTAGATTGGAGTTTCATGCCACGAATAATGACTCTGAGTATGAAGCCCTGATAACTGGGCTGAAGCTTGCGAAGGAGTTGGAGATAACGAAGCTAGATGTCTTTTGCGACTCCAAGCTAGTTGTAAACCATGTTAACAAGAAATTTCAGGCTAAGAGTCCAAGATTAATATCATATTTGAAAGAAGTGAGGAAACTGTTGGAAAACCTTCATCATTACAGCATATCCCATACTCCTCGAGAGGAAAATCAAAAAGCAGACAAGTTGGCAAAGATGGCTAGTTCCGGTCACCTTGAAGACAATGAACTAGTACCAATTGACATATTGCACTCTCCAAGCGTTGATCAGATGGAGGTTGATCTCGTATTGGAAGTTAAACCCGGAAGGGAGTCATGGATGACACCCTTGAAGAACTTTTTGATGAATGGAACGCTTCCGACCTAGAAGAGCGAGCAGCGTGCTATTATCCGAAAAGCCTCCAGATACATCTTGCAAGGAGAAATCCTGTATAGGCAGGGATCCTCGATGCCTCTTCTCCGGTCTATAACCCAGACGACATCAAGCGTGTACTGAAAGAAGTGCATGAAGGTGAATGCGGTGACCACACTGGAGGGCAAACGCTGGCAAAGAAGATGTTGCGGTATGGCTATTTCTGGCCCACCATAAACAAGGATGCAGCCAAATATGCACGACATTGTGACGCATGTCAAAAAAATTTCAAGATCCCTTGGGCACCCCCTAGCCGGTTGAAGACGATGATGAGCCCGTGGATTACTTCACGAAGTGGGTTAAAGCGGAGCCATTGATCACGACCAAGCGAGTAATTAACTTCATTGTCAGAAATATCATATGCCGATTTTGGATTCTAAAGGTCGTTATAACAGATAACGGAACCCAATTTGATAGCGTAGAATTTAGGGACTTTTGCTAGAAGTACCACATCGAGAAAAGGTACACCTCTGTGTCATATCCGCAATCAAACGGACAGGTCTAAGCGACAAATAAAGTGATTAAATCAAGAAAAGATTGAAATGGGCCAAAGCCATGTGGGCCGATGAGTTACCCTTGGGCATTATGGGCCTATATGACAACTTACAAGTCAGCAATGGGCCACACACCTTTCTCCCTCGCTTTCGGGGCAGAAGTAGTCATCCCGGTTGAATTAGAAGTACCCTCTCACAGAACCGCTTATTTTGACCCAATGACCAATAATAAGCTCCTCCTTGAATCCCTGGATATGGTTGAAGAAAAGAGGGATGAAGCCGACCTCCGCGCTTTAAGGCGTAAGCAACAAGTCACCCGGTACTATAATAAAAAGGTTCGAGCTCGAACCTTTGATCCCAAAGACTTAGTATTGAAACGTGTCTTTCCACCGCCAGTGCATATGGGCCCAAAATGGGAAGGACTGTATTCCATTCTATGAAGGCTTGATAACGGAACTTTCAAGCTAGCGACAGTGGATGGAGATGAAATCCCCAGAGTGTGGAATGACCAGCATTTGCGGCCTTATCTGACATGAAAATAGTCAATTTTATTCTTTTGTTTATTTTTTTTAGGACCATGTAAAAAGGCACGACTTGCCTAGAACAGTCTGGTTACTTGAGCAAAAGATTATAAAGTGGGTGTAGGTCATGATTCGACCGAACCACTATAAAACATCGTGTGTCATTTACCTTTATTACACCGTTACTTACCTTCTTTTTTATTTTAATTAACATAAATCATTACCATTTTGAGATTTTCTAAAAACTACGCGACAATCTTGAAATGCCTAATTAAAAGTGCCTTTTATCAGACTAGAGGGCGGACGACAACTAAAGTCTCGAAGGTGCAATGAAGTGGATCCCATCATCATCTGCACTCTAACTCTCAAGATTAGAGAGAGAGAGAGTATAAAGGACGCGAAGACAACGTCCACAAGGCAAGTATGTGCACCATGATAAAAACCGTCTTGACAGCACTCTAACCAGCTGAAGAATCGGGAGAGTATAAAGGCACTAGAGACTTGGCGCCCACATAATTTCTGCCCTGCTGAAGGATCGACGAGTAGATTAAGAACCGAGCTCGAACTCTAACCCGCTAAAGAGTCGAGAGATTATAAAGGCATAGTCACATATACTGCCAAAAAATGGCTCCTATTCCATCACATGACTGGAAACAGGAACGAAAAGTGGAGCCCCAATCCCCCTATTTCTGGGAATGGGGGGCAACACATACATGACTCTAACCAATCCTCATTAAGCCCTGGCCAGGCATCACATTATTGATTGAATGGGGGCATATATATATATATATGTGCCATACAAAAATTTAAAAAAAAAAACACTGTTAAAATGACTTATGGTTCGATTTTAACTTAGTTATGATCTAAGCATTTTGACTAAGTGTGGAAAGTTAAACTTGTAAGTACGCAATGATGCAAAAGAAACAAATTTTCATTTACCAAATGCAGGTTTACAGGACAAGGCTAAACAAAAGTGAGGGTCATTCTCACGACTACATTTCTTGGCCAGTGGAAAGCCTAAAAGCAAAATGTGGACTAACAAATACATCCTACTTATGCTTGGAGGATGATTTGGACTTCTTCTCCTTCTTCTGTTTTTCCAACTCCTCCTTGTCAACGTCAGATCGGTGTCTCTTTTTCCTCTTCTTTTTATTAGTAGGAGGATCCTACGGAATATTGGAAGGATGTGATGCAAGCTGTGAAGTTATTGATCTGGAGGAAAACTTTATAACCAACCCAGTTTCGGGATCAACCTCTGAGATGGGGGGCACATATAGAGGCACTTGTTCCTCCCTTTTTAAAGCAATTCTTTCTCCTTCTTAGCCTGTATGTCAGCCAGGGTCTCCTAGTCATCATCCTTGGTCTCCCTTGTGATGGTGACCTCTTCTTCATCATATCCATAATCACCATCCATATCCTTCAAAGGCATCAATGGTCTCAGCGTCCTTGGGAACATCAGTGCTTGGTGCCAAAATGACCTTCTCAGTTGTTGTGCCCTCAGTCTGCTTTGGAATCTCAGGAACTCCAGCACCTACACCTGATGGGACACTAACTTTTTCCGCCTAGTTTTTCTCTTCCGCAACCTTTTCGGCTGGTTTGCCACCTATATCATGAGAAGCAAATGTTATTAGTTCAGGAGAGAGTGTAGTCTTCTCAGTTGACTGTTCTGCAAGACGACGACAATTTACAATTGCTTTGACGAATTGTGGAGAGAATATGGAGATAAGCCGACTCATCACCCAGACCTGCAATAGTAGCTCTGATAGCAGGAGGGGTTGGAGTCAAGGGGATCAATGGGTCATCAGGATTATAGTCCTCAATTTCGGAGGTCTTGGGTTCCACCGCTGAGCTCGACCCTTCGTCGATTTTATCCTTGCCCTTGAGCTTAGTTCTCTCCTTCTCAATTTCTTCTTGAATCAGGCGTCTTCCCTCCTCCAAAGCCTAAGGCTCTTCACCTTTGAGAAAGGTCTGTATAAGATGGTTTTCATCATGCTCCTCAACTTTCAGTTGCTGCTTCTCGCCCTCAACAATCATATCCCAAACATTGGCCCAAGTAACGTGATAATTCTGAATCCAAGAGATGTCTTGAGTCTTAATAACCTGACCAAAGAAATCGAATAGCGGTTCATCGAAACCTTGTATCTCTTTTTCAGTTGCAGCAAGTTTTTCAGCAGTAGTGGAGGCCGTTTTAAGAGCATTGTTGGCATTACTTTTAGCAAGAGTCGCACGCTCTTTAGCATGAGCAAGTTGATCATTCAAAACTGCTTTCTCTTTTTCAAAAAGAGAAAGGCTGTCTTTAAAGCTCGCTTTCTCTTTCTCCCAAGTAGCCTTCTTAGTAGAAAAACGGTCATGTGCCGTCTTTAAATCCATATTGATCGTCCTAAGGTCCTCTATTTCCTTTTTCAGAGCTACACGCTCTTGACTGTTTGAGTCGAGATCAGTGTGGAAATGCTTCCTGGCGCTTTCCAGCTCCGATTTATAACTTCCCGCATCCCGCTGAGCTAAAGCGAGTTGAGCTTGTGCATCCTCTAGTTCTTTTTCGATTTTTTGCTCCTGGCCCTAGGCTCATTGTCAATCTTCACTCTGGTTCTGGCTGCTTCCGTTTCTAGGTGACGGATGGCAGCAGAAAGATTAGTGGCATGCTTCTTCATCCCCCTATATTGTTTGGCCACATGACTCACTTGCCTTATGACCTCTATATCCCACTCCTCGGGAACCAGTTCAAGATATGGAACAAACATCATCCTTTCGAAGAAAATGTCAGGAAACTGCTTCCGCAAACGCTCCAGCTTGACCTAATTATCAAAGGTGTAGACGACATCCTGTGCAGCGGTAGTATACAAATCGCGCTGACTAGAGGGGACAATAGCTATTTTCTCCTTTTCTAAATCCTTTTTCGGATCTTTCTTTTATCTTTCGGCTCATGATGTTTCTTGGAAGACTTGCTATGAGAGGGTGTACTTTTCGGAGGAGTCAAGTCTTTGGGAAGTTGCTTACGCCCCGACGGTGGCACTGGACTACCGTGGGGCTTCCCATGGTCTTTCTTTGATGGAGAACGAGACCGTGTAGAATGAGATTGATAAGAATCACGGGGTCGATGACTATCTCTCCCCCGACTATCACTGTGGACATGCTCGGGATCGGAAAGGAGCCTTGGTGTGCTCACTCGGAGAGAACGATAAAAATAGGATTGTTTATGAGGCATCCCCCTACAAAGGAAACAAGTATATATATTAGAACCAGGAACACCGATGGTGTAAAAGTGTTGTGACGAATGGTGCATGTGATTTTTGCATCCCGTGTAATCCGCCCTAATAGACCAAGGCCTAAAGTCTGGCTCGTCTGTGCGCTTTCTTTTTCCCCGACTGGAACATTCACTTCCTCAGAGATAGGAAAGAATGGTTTCCCTTCGAAGTCTTCTTGTGTGTAAATGTCGTTTGGTAGGGGAATCTTGCTTAATTCTTCGAATATCTACTCCTATGTTAGTTCATCATGAGCAACAGGCTCAGGTGGTGGTGGAGTCCTTGAGGGAGACTGTCCCTTAGAGGCTGGGACTTCCTTTGGCTCATCTGCTTGGACCCCACCTCCTTTATATACATTTAAATCCTCATCATCCTGATCGATCATCGGTGAGGGACTCTTACGGAGTTCAGTTGTCTTCGTGGTCCCTGAGGTTCCTTCTCCCTCAGCAGGGGCCACAAACTTGTAAGGATTGCCACCTGCGCCAAGCCCGAAGTTTATATCCAGGAGATGGTGTTTGTGAAGATTCTAGTCGGTGATAAACTTCATGATTCTTAAGAAGTCTGATTTACTTTTGAGGAGGCGGGACAGTCGGTCTTCATACATTGAACCTTCCGTTTTCGCAAAATTGTGATCTACACAGAATAAAGGAACACATTAGCACTCTAATTATGCAGTCAGAGCATAAGTTAAATTTTTTGAAACATACTTGCTTGTAGCCACTTCCTTGCGCATCCGGCTTGATGCTTTATGTAAAACCAATCAGATTTGGCATCCCCTATGTTGCTATGGCCATCCGATAAAACCTTTTTGCCGGAAATTGATTCGAAGAAGCAAAAATTTGGAGTCCATGTAAAACGGTGTTTGAAATGGTAGTAGAATTTCAAATCTTTGAAAGTGAGCTCAGTTTGTAGAATCTCCGTATATGCAATTATAGGGTGTACAAAGCTGCGTAGGCATTAGGGTGGAGTTGCATGTGGGCAATGTGCAGTCATCTTAAAAGATCAACTACGACTGGAGGAAATGAAGGAATAGTGCTTATCCAACACATGAGCCGGCTGACAGTCATGTACACTTCTGGGGCAGACTGAGGCTTATCTCCATCTTCTGGAGTTTTCACATCATCCCAAAGGATCCCATGTCTTAAGCATATTTTCTTTAGTTTTACGTCATCCAATTGGGAGGCTAGACTATCAATGATTTATCCCTCTCCATTTCCTCAACACTTGGGATTTTGTCAGGAGCTCGATCATCCTCGTCTTCAAGAGATGTACTTTCAGAAGTCGTTGATTCTATATCGGTATCTGTTTCGTAATCGGCGTCGGAATTCTCCTAATCTGAATCTGTGGGAAGCGCATCGGGATCATAATGCTTTGATGACTCTAATTCTATATCTTTCTCTAATATTTCGGTTGATCGTTTATCAGACATGGCTGTGTTGGCGAGTAAACATGAGAAGTTAGATCACAGTTACCCATTGCCCGTGTGTGTATGTGCAAGTGTGTGCCCGTGCATACATTAAAGAAACACATGAAGTTAGTTAAATAAACGGGATATTGGTCGTTGTATGCTGTTGAATTATGTTGTTGTCCAGTTCAAAAGGTTCATCTCGAAGGCTCTAACCTAACTGTCCATTAGTATAGCAGAATTACATTGTATTTTCTAGTTAACATGTATATCGGATCGTTGGTCAAGCTGGCTCGTGAGACAGGGTTTGGCTCGTGATACATCATTGGTTTGTGAAGCAAGTTTTGGTTCGTAGGAAAGCACCAGCCCGTGGAAAGGCATCGGATCGTGAGACACTTAAGCTCTTGAATCATTCTGCTTTACTTGAACGGATTGTGGCAGACCCCCCACGATCCACTTTACTTCCTGTTTCCACGAACTGAAGCTCCCCCATTCTCACGACCCGATCCGTTATCCAATTTAACATTTCATTTTCATCTTCATTCCTATACTCTCAGTAAACCCACACCACACGATTCGCATCGTGACCTCGCTCATTTTCATCACGAGCCTGATTCCCTTTTTATCCACAATTCGATCTGACAGTTAATTCCCTTCCGCGACCTCCTTTAACCAATTCCCAACAGTACCTCCAAACCCCTCTGCCATCGCCTATCGTCTCGAGACCACCAGCCAAGATGAAATCCACAGAAACCAAGAGAGGGTGAAGGAAAAGCTTAACTATTTGCTATAATTACCTTTTTGAGTTTGGTGGATAGTCTTCGGATCTCGTGGGTTTGGGAGGAAAATCGTAGGCTAGGGCTTTATGGGATTGGGTGAAAGCAGTAAGAATGATGAGTGAAAAGAAAGAGTGAAAAAGTAAAAGGAGAAAGAAGGGAGCGGATGGGGGAGCATGGCTTATATAGATATGGAGATGGATCTTGGTCTCCCCCTTCTTGTTGCGACTCGGTCCACGAAGATCCACGGGCCACGAGTGTTCGTGAAGGCCCATCGAGGCGGTCATCTCACCTGATTGGTCCGTGACACGTACCACGGTCACGAACCATGTGGAATTCCAAAGTCCCAGACTCAAGAACGATCGCGAAATAAGAGAAACGGAAATACTTATAAAGATCTAAAAACTTACTCGACTGAATGATCGCAATGTCTTCTGGAAGTTTAAGAGATGTGAATCAGATGTCAAATAAAGAAGTGATTGAAGGATTAATCTAATATTTATACTCCTCAGGAGGCGTAACCATTTGAAACAGTGTGACGCTGTAAATGGATGTGACTATTGATTCATATTGTTTCGTGAAAAGGTCCAATCAAAATCTTCGAAGTATGTTCCATCCCCGATAAAACATACTTCGAGGGGGAAAAATGTTTGCTAGCTTTTTGACCAAGCCACCAAGACTCATACACAAGTCCAATACGAAGTCTCGTTCCTAGAGCCCTCCAAATCCGTTCGTTGCCACCCTGCTGTCCTCGTCTCGTGGTGCTACTACCACGACCTCGCTCGTGGTGCCTTATCGCGTCCCGATCTATCCACGCCAGTTCTCCACGATCTGATCCCAGAAGCCAAAAGATGAAAGGTAGGACTAAGCCTACCATGATCCGCAAATGCAGGATCTAACGACACATGTCCATAATGGCCATATTGACTATTTCTCCATCAAGCCACGAACCAGTCCGAGATCCTCGGGATTTGTGCCACGTGTGACCACGAACCAATTGCAGATATCAGCAATAAATATCCCCGTACTTGGCATTTTTCAGGATCTTTTGGCAGTTCTTAGTGTTGTTTTCACCATTAATGTCCTTTCATTATTCCTAATCAAAATTACTTCGAAATTACTGAGAGAATCATAATTGTAAGAGTGATATTGAGCGAAATATTTGATTGTACTAGCATTCAACGTATAATCAAAGGCATATAAAGTGGACGTAGGCTCATTAACACCGAACCACTATAAACCTTGCGTGTTTTCTGCCTTTTCTTCATTTTCTAGATATAATTCTCTACAAGTCTGAACAATTTGGGTGTTAGAGCCAAATTTTGGTCTAACAAAAAGCAATGAAAATTTCTATCATTTTGTGTTTCATACAATCCGTGTTGTCATTCGGTCTAGGCCGGTTGGCGATTTTGTGTAGTGTCAATTGCCATTTCCATTGAATGTTTATTGATTCATATAATTACATACGAACTCCGTTCACGATGAAAATGGAGAGCATACTATAGTTCGACATTCCAGACCAAATGAAACTTGTTTCGTCGAAATCCGAGTCCGTTTGCTAAAATGGCGCTAGTTTGAGTTTAAATTATTGATATATTCATATTTTAATTTGCGTACGCTCACAAAAGAACTCTGGTTGACACGAAACTTGAAATCTAGAAATAATTAGCTATTATGGATTTAATTAAAAAAATCATTAAAATCCAAGGTCATTTGAATAAGAGCCCTTATTAAAGGTCAAATTTAAATTGATATAAATCATTTTCAAAACACTTCCATATAATAAAAAATTATTATTATCAGGTATATTCAAATAGAATTCCACATAGCTTCAAAATAAACTAGTTATGATTTCAAACATTGAAATTCCAGGTTAAAATGATATTAAATTTATAATAAATCCCGTTTATTATATACATATAATTCGTTATGGTTTATAAACGATTCCATAACGACCTTTTTAAAATTTAATTTGGACATAACTCAATTTCTACTAGATGAAATCTCGAATTTCCTCTTTCATTAGAAAATTATAATCCAATAGATTCGAATGATTTTTGTTTCAAAGAATTCTGACTTATATTGAACCTTATACTCACTTAAAGTTCAAAATGTAAAACTACGAACTACTGCGATGCTGTAGGTTCGTTTTATAATAATTATAGTTATACGTTCAAACATCGTTTAATAAATGAATTCGTTATTATAATTCAAATCTAACTCAATTAAACATTTATATATTTTCCAATTCATACAGTATTGCAAATTCAATTAATCCCGACTATTTTGAAATTAAATTATTATTATATTATTTATATTAATAAAATATTCAAAACCATTGAATTCGAGTTATTTAAGTTCCAAATAACCATTTAAAATTAATCAATTAATTAAATATTTAACTAATAAAAATACGGGACACATAGTCATAAGCTAGGGCACATAATCAAGGATTGTCTCATAATGGAGAAGGCGAAAGTAGCAAGGGTTCATGCTATTCAAGATGGAGTTCCCTCAACTTCAAAGGAGGATAAGGGAAAAGGAGTATTAGAATGTAATATTCTCACTTTTGATAAACTAGTTAAAATTTTATTCTATACCAGTGCTACACATAGTCTAATTTCAAAATAAACGGTAGAAGTATTAAAACTTAAACTAGAATTTGTTGATTAACCACTTTGCATCAGGAATCTGGTAGGAGGTCCTACTAATCTGTGTCTGTATTATAAGAAAGTTCCTATTGCTCATCATAAATTTCCTCTCAGGTTTTTTTGTTCTATATTTTAATGAGTTTGAAATTTTACTTAGAATGAATTGGTTAGATAACTACGAAGCAAAGCTGGATTATGCAAAAAGAACTATATTGGTAAAAAAAAGCTATGGAATTTCATCAAGACATCTTATAAAACCCAAGTCCAAAGAGGGACAAATTGATGTATGCCTTAAGTGATCCCAGTATCGACGTAGAAACCATACCCATTGTCGAAGGATTCGTTGATATAATTAAAAGCCTACCCCACATAAGGAAATTGAGTTAAATTTGACCTAGTATCTAATGCAAGACTTGTGTCCATCATAATCGTAAGATGGGCCCAAGGGAATGGGAAGAATTTGACAAACAAATCCAAGATTTGTTGGAAAAAAGGATTTATTTAACCTAGTCGTTTAAGCTGGCGATCTGTCATGGTTTCGTAGCAAAGTCAGATGAATCCTTAAGATTGCGTGTAGACTATACAAACCTTAATAAACAAACCCTTAAAAGTAAGTATCCTATACCTCGAATAAACGACTTGTTTGACCCATTGCTTGGTGCTCAATTTTTCTCAAGATGAATCTAACCAGAGGATTTCACTAACTAAGGATTATTAAAAAGTGTACCCATTCAACTACTTTTAGAGGACCTGATACCTTCTACGAATGATTGGTCATGCCATTTGATTTGACCATTGACCCTGCCTATTTCGCTGAGTTAATGACTAGGGTATTCTGAGATGTGTTGAATCAATTCGTTTTAGTGTTCATCGACGATATCCATAATTATTTTGAAATAGAAGAGAGTATGCATAAATTCTATCCCAAGTTCAAGAGTTGATATTCGAACCTAGCCTAACACTTTGGTAAATTTATTTCTTTTTAGCAATTCCCTTCTTATTCAATTTCAAGGAAGAAATTTTCTTAAGAGGGCATAATGTAACAACCCAGATTTTTTAACCCTGATTATTTACATAATCCATATAATTCTAAATATATAATCTGAAAAAATGGTTTCGATAATGATAATAAGCTAAATGTGACATTTATAAACAAGTTTTGTCAATTTATAATTTTTAACCAACTTATCGAATCAAAATATAATTTTATAACTTGACAAATTTGATTTGGTTTGATCATTTGATATTTGAAATTAATAATATTAAATTGTATTTTTAATTTGGTTTGAATAATAAAATTATTATATAAAACTATGGAGTATAACTGTAAAGTATACCGATAAAAATATATCAGCTTTTGTCAAAGTATGTTTTCAAAACGTATAAACTAAATTTTTGTAACACTTACTTAATGTTGCATACACTTACCATAGCATTTCCTACTAAATGCTATTGAAATCCTCACCCCTCCATGTATAAACAAGTGTCTGGGGCATATGTTAACATGCATGAAGCTAAGCATGCATGAACAACATGTGTCCCATGATGTGGCAATACATGAAGCACTCGCTTCAACTATAAAAAAAAACCTCTCTCATTTTCATCATTCCAATCTTCTTTTCTACCTCCTTCTTTCTCTAACAATGGCTTCCTAGCCATTATCTTCTCCCTCTCTCCCACCTCCTTCCTCCATTAATTCGGCCCAAAGCCCACCTCTCTCTCCTCCATAGTTTGCCATCACCACCCCCTCCCTTCCTTCCCAATTCCATCCCTCATCCCTCTTAGCCACGACCGTCCAACCCTCTCCCCCACCACCTACTTGTCCTCACCACCCCCTCCCCCCAAACGCCACCCTCCTCGGCCACCACACCCTCTCCTTACTCAGCCAACCTCCCCCCTTTGCGCACCGCCTACCTCGTCCACCAAGCACCTCCACCTACACCACCTTTCACGACTAAGCTTCACCCCCACCACCTACCCCTATTCGTACCGTCCTTCTCCTCTTATTCTATAAAAATATATTATATATAATATATAATAATAATATAGTTAAGAAATCCGGTGAGGAATGATAGACGGTTTGAAGCAGTCTGGTTTAGATAGGAAGCCCTATTGTAATGTTAGATGGAGTGTAACCCACGGTGAGCAACCATTCACTCATATTTTTTTAATATTGATAATATGTTTGTTGCTATGAATTTATAATCAATTAGTAGTTAAACGAAGTGTAAGCGTTAATTACCAAATGCTTGTACATATATACAATAATATTTTTATTGTGATATGATTGAATGGATGTTATGAATTTTGTAATGGTTGTTAGTAGTGATACTATGTCATACTGCATATGTTACACCCACTTATATGGAATTATATGGGTATTGGTTAAGTCTCATGCTTATCGGATAATATAAATGAATAATGTATTCATTTAGTTATAGTTTAAAAATGAAAATTAGAAATTTTTATTTGAAACCGAATAGAAATGAAATTGAAATGATTATGAAATAGTTTTGTAAAGGCAGAATTTTATTAAAAAGGGTTTTGATATAAAACGGTATGTTCAAGTTTAAAGCGGGTAAATCAATTTCATTTTAAAAATTGAAGTTTGATTTAACTGTATAGAAAATGTTTAAAATCAAATTGAATGTTCCATTATGTTTATATATAATATTTAATTTAATTTTTGGAAAGATTGGGTTTCAAAAGATAGATTTTTGAAAAATAATAATATTTTATTAATTAAATAATAATATTTTATTAATCAAATAATAATAAAAATATAATATTTATTAAAAATGAATATTTAAATTTAAAGTTGAAATTTTGAAATATTGTTTTGAAATAGTCTTATATATGTTTTAAATGGAATTCTAACCTAATTTGAAGTAAAACACATTATTTTTAATATGAAGTTAAAATATGGTTATAGTAGAGTTTGTCGCGCTGCGATAGTTTGCGAATTTTGACCACAAACTTCAGACTGTTCTAACGGATTCACTTTTAATCAAATTTTCCTGAAACGAAATATGTTTTCATTTAATAATAACGGTTTTCAAATGAAAAAGGAATTTTCAAATTTCAATGTATAATTTTCAAGATATGTTCAAATCAATTTTTAATACAAAATCACTGTAGTGCTGTTTGATGACCATAGCAGAAAACTGCTTTTTCTTAATCATTAAAAATATGAAAAATTATTATAAATCATAATAAATTATTTCAAAGTGAATTGAATTGGAAATATTAAGTTTTGGATAATAAAAGATTATTTTAATCAAACTAGTTAGTATAAGCCTTTTCGTAACGCTTTTGCAATGCTTTTGTAATGATTTTCACCGATGTTTAAATTAATAGTTTTAACTTAAGGATTTCTATCCAAACCTTTTGTAAACATTTTCAAATGGATAATTAAGTGTTTTAATGATACTTTTAATATTTTATTCAAAATATAACCTTAATTTTCCAATTATAATAACTTTGATTTGGATGGAAATAATCTATGGATATTCGATATAAAAAATCTACAGTTAAACTTATACTATTTGAGGAATTCAAAATGTATTTATACCTTTATTCCACTTATAATATTTGTTGATTATGAGAATTGAAATTTGATATAAGCTAGTATAATTTTTATAAAAATCTTGTATTTAATATCATTCGATTTTGGTTTAACCTACGGGAAGCAGTAAACTGATTTAATTTACGAATCTTATATTTCATATCGATTTGTTTTGACTTGTTTTATAAATAAGGAATGCCTATTAAATTAAGAAATCTCTTAATTAAGATTTGATGAAGGAACATATCTTAAAGATATGATTTGAATGCAAAGGGTAAAGGTTAAATCTTCGATAAAGATTAGTGGAAATATTTTAAGTTAAGAATTAACCTTTGTTAAGATATAATAAGTCTTTGTAAAAGATTCAAATGAAACTATTTTATTAACAATTAAGGTTTTATCAAGTTAATGGAAATTCTATCCAAAGCGAAAAGAGACTTAATAAATCCTATATTTCCATATGGTTTTAAAATAGCGCTGATTATTCAGGAAGATTGGGATCAGGATTTCTACCCCAAAACTATTCCGAATAATAATACGACATAATGAGCATCTAGGGATATTAAAGAAATAATATTGAAGACCAGAAACCTTCACATCGGAAAGACAGCTCGTTGATGGTCTCAAGTGGATAACTTCCACCTGAATATTTATTATATATATTATAGCAGTGGTCTGGATGTACTTGGATAATTTCCATATTTGTAAGGGATTCTTTCCTTAGTGGACGAGGAATAAATCGCCTTTGGTTTCGTTCAGTCCCAGAATGAACTTGTTTAGATGTGTGTTTGACATTATATTTTGTACTGTATCGAATTATCTATACTAAACATATTTCTGTTGGTGGCAGAGAAATTGTTTGTTAGCTTAACACCCTTCTTTGAGATGTACGAGCTCAAAGGTGATATGGTTATTTATTATCAATTATATGTTATGAAATGACAATGTGGTATGCCAAGTGTTTGAGCTATTGATGATCAAATCAAGGTGCTAGGATAAAGCGTAGCTTTGTGTAACGAGACTCCCTCAAGCCTCACACCCCGGTAAATGATCGAAATAGGAGAAGTGCAGTAAGGTTATGAGGTCCACAACCTTTAGGGTATGATCATTTCCTTCTAGGTTTATAGTGATACCATGGTATGAAGCCCACGTATTTTACTTATGTGTTTGATAGAATTCAGGTGCCAAGTTAAAGGTTAGTAACAAACAGGAGGTGGCATACATGTGATAGTTAATTTCCAAGTTACAGAGGTAACCCGACCTTGTGTTGGCAGAGAACCGATCGGGATCTTAGGACATCCCGTTATAGTTGTTCCCATCGGATAAGGAAGTTCCTTAGCCTGACCATTTGTTGGAAATCCATTCTCCACTACGAACCCGTACAATTTAAGTTGTATACTATACGTCAGCATAGTATATGGCAACTATACTGGCTAAGATCGATACATTTATTTGCAAAATAATTTTTCCACACTATGCATTCATAATAATATCAAATGGTTTTCTCGTATCAAACATTTTTTGTTACCATAAAGAGAAACCTCACCCAAATCTGCGTTTACATTGTGTGTGCGCCGCAAGACCTTATGTTTGTGTAAGGACCCAGATTGTTGGTCAATTAATTTTAAACTTTTAGTATTTATTTTAAATGTTGAATCAATATAAATGGATTTTTATATCGAGTTTAATAGGTTTTATAATCGAATACGATTTAATTTTGAATATATCAAATAATCATATATGAAAACAAGAATAATTGAATTCGAAGTTAATACTAAATTGAAACGATTCAAATGACCAATATAAATTGTATGTGGATATAAACGATAATAATAATGTAACACCCCGTATTTTAACACTAAGGAGGATAAATTAAAGAATAATTAATTTAGCATGCAGAATTAAGGGAAACGGATTACGTCATTGTGTCCGTCTCGAAATTCTGGTCAAGATAGACACCTGGTTTGCGTAAAACAAATAACGTATGAAGAAGTTATGAACGGTAGAAGTTTGGCGAAATGATCAGGAAAACCGGCACACTTGACAAGTGCGCCAAGGTATTTTTGCATTGGCGCAACTGTGAAGTGTGCCCATGTTAATTTTCGGCATCCGAACCCAAGTGGGTGTCGTCCCATGGCCCGATTCCCCTAAGGGCTGATGTGGCAGTCGAATTCTGGAGGCTAGCAGCTATAAATATGCCCCCATTTCTCTTGTTTTCTCATACAGAAAACAATGGAGGCCAAATGCTGTCAGTGCCTAAACTGAATCTAATCCTTTCTTAGTCTACAAATCAAGTTTAAAGATTCAAGTGTTTCAAGTGTAGATATGAGATTCAAACTTCACTTTTCTCATTTTATTCTTATATATACGATCATTCTGAGTTCAAGTTACCTTTAGAATTGAATAATTAAAAGTAAGACATTATATATGACTATGATTTGGGTATATGCTTAGGATTGAATCATGTAAGATCTACTTTTTTTGATTATAGATCTAATTCTATTTAGGTCATTTTGTACCTATCATGTTGTAGTTGATTTGGATCTTAACCGTTATCATGTTTGATCTACTTTTTTGATTATAGATCTAATTCTATTTATATCATTTTGTACATATCATGTTGTAGTTGATTTGGATCTTTTCCGTTATCATGTCAAATCTACTTTTGATTGTGGATCTAATTCTTTTTAGATCATTTTGTACCTATCATGTTGTGGTTATTTTGGATCTTAACCTTATTCATGTCAGATCTAGTTTTGATTCTGGATATAATTCACTTTTTAGATCATTTGGTACTTATCATGTTGTGGTTATTTTGGATCTGTCATTAGTTGGACATGTTTTAGATTTAGATCTAAACTTTCACCTAATTGTCAAGAGAAGTCTATCTTGGTTTCAATGTTTAGATTACCTTGTTCTTATCATATTGCGGTTAAATAGGATCTATTATTAGTTTGACATCTAAATTATTATTTAAATTTTATCATGCCAGTTATGACATCCCTATTACGTTAAGATTGATTCTAATATCACATGTTTACTAGATCCATTCATGTATGTCCATCTTATCATTATGTCGTAATACGATTATGCCACCACATGTTTATGTCAATCTTGTTAGAATAATCATTTCTGTCACCCTGTCCCTTTTATTTTAGCCCGGCTACTTTCTAGCCTATGCATGACGTTAAATTATGCGAATACGTTAAAATGGGAATGAGGGAGGAAAACGATACAAATTGGACATAATTTGTAAATGGAAAGTTTGACATAACTTAATGTTTATGAACATGAATTTGGGCATATAATTAATTATGAACATAATTAGGGAAAAAGAAGCATGGACACCTATAAAGACATAGGTTTAATTAATTTATAATTGAAATGCCTAGGATTACAGTAATTAGAAATTGTAATGGCACTTATGACATGAAGTTAGATTGCACTGCGGTGGAAGTCTGCCCAGAACCGACCGGCATATCTAGCGACCGCAAGTGGTGAATCTAATGTGAGAGTTCTAAGGGCACAAATGCGAGACGTGTTATGACACCAGGTTAAACCCGACTTGTGGAAGAAGTCTGCCCGGAACCAACTGGCATATCCAGGGTCCACAATTTGTTGGCCCAATGTGGGAGGTCTAGCACATTTTAACCATAACTGAATATGGTACTAAAGATGAAAACTTAACCTAGGTGAGTCCATAAGGATTGTATGAGCCTGTTGAATTTGTGGGGTTAAGTAAACCCATTAATTATGTGGGGTTAAGTAAGCCTATTAAATCAGTGGGGTTAAGCAGACCTATTAAATCTGTGGGTTGAGTAAACCTGTTAAATCTGTAAGGGTTATACGAACCTGTTAATTTAGAAAACTTAACCTGTTGAATATGTTGGGGTTATATTGACCCATTAACTTGAATAGGGCCCCGATCGATTGGGGGGGTAGTAAATAGGGTACATCTAGTCCTGTCTATTTCTATGGGGTACCTGTGTTTCTGTCTGGGCTAACACCCGTTATTTCTGTTTAGGTACCGGATAATTCTGTTTGGGTTAAAACCCGTTACTAGAGTACACCCAAATTTACCATTGTATTTCTGTTGGGATCATCCTGTTTCTGTTAAGCAATTAGGGAGTATGTAATCCTGTTAGATATCTGTTATACGAGTATTGGTGCAGAGACATCTCTAGAAGCAAACTATACTCTATCATGTTTACCTTGTCACACTTACCAATTATGATGATATCTCTCTTATCCACTCTGTATGCCTGTCATGATACTTTTACTTATTTACTTGCTAAAAGTAACTGGGCTTGCCAGACTTTATGTCTGACCCTTTTTGTTTCCTCTTCTTTCTTCCATTTCTCCCCCCAGGTTCTCAGGGAGGGAATTCTCAGGCTTAGTCATGATTCTGCTATCATCTTTCTTGGAGCAGCTTTTAAAGTACTGCTCAGTTTCTATCTTCAACTACTATGGCTTTGTCTTTTTATGGGAATTATGCTTTTTATGTATTTTTTGTACTCTGATGGTACAAGACAGAAGTTTTATTTTATTGTAATGGGTTTTATGTAGTTTCGTACTTTTGGTATTTTGGACCATGATGTTATGATTTATGTTTGAAATAAAATTTTAAATTCCGCTATTGCTTTTATATTTATCTTGTAATATTTCTGTTTCTGTTTACCTATAATGCTTCACGAAACTTAATGCATTCCCTTAGTGAGTGACATTAACAGACATGGGGTGTCACACTTGGTATCAGAGCTGAAGGTTACCAGATTGGATAAAAGATTTTGAAAATTATTTTCATAAAGATTTTAAAACAAAGCATTTTCAAAAGATAAGTCTGTTTTGAAAAACATATTCCCTAAAGCCATATGTAATATCTTTCGATTCTCTTTTTGAATTCCTTTTTCCTTTTCTTTTCAGCATGTCTGGGGAACCCAATATTCCTGAGGGCATTACGATACCAGTCTAGTTCCGTAGGTATCTAGAGGCTACGGCGCCTGCCGGTGGTCAAGTTTACGTTCCTCCCCCAACTGCACCCGTCGTTCCTCCTCCCCATCCGCGAGCAGATAACTTCTCTAAGATCTGCATAGATTTTCATGCTATGGGAGGAAGGACATTCCATGGAACCGATACGTTCGTAGAGGCAAGGAATTGGCTCAGGGAGACAAAGGACTTGTTTGGAATCTTTGATGTGGACGATCATAGGAAGATTCAGCTAGCCGCCTGACTACTGAAGGATGAAGCTTCATTCTGGTGGGAAGTAACCTAAGCGGGGCGTCCGGTGGAAACTTGGGATGACTTTAGACATAGGTTTGAAATGAAGTTTCTTTCTCAAGCTAAGAAAAGCATGCAAATGGAGAGTTTCTTGGAGCTTAAACAAGGAGACATGACTGTTAAAGAATATGTGAACAAATTAAACCAACTAGCTAGATTGAGTTTGGAACTAGTAGACACTTCGCATAAGAAGGCCTTGCGGTTTGTTAAAGGACTGAATGAACCCCTTCATGGGTTAGCTATGTCCCATATTCCAATAGGATCAACTTTTGAGAGGCTCGTTGGCATGGCCTTAATGTATGAGGAAGATAAAGCGGAAAAGAAGGAAGTTAAGGCTGAGGAAACACAAAACAAGAAAGTGTGGCCCAAGAAAGAACAACAACAACAAGGGGGCCGAAAGCACTTCAAGGCATAAGGAAAAAAGAAATGCCACGGTTGCAGGAACGTGGGACATTTGGTCAAAGACTGCAGAAAAAGGAAGAATGCTTGCTTCAACTGTGGTAAAATCAGACATTATACTAGGGAGTGCCCGAAGAAGCAAGGGCAGGACCAAAGGGCAGGATCTTCTAGAGGGCAAGTGCAGGCTCTCGTGGCTGGTGTACCAGATAGAGGTAGGAAAGTTTCTGTTGAAGGTTTGATTTCTCTTTCCAATCATCCTGTTAGAACTTTTTAATTCAGGCGCTTCGCATTCTTTTATATCTGATTTTATGATTAAGTCTCTGCACCTTAGTACTAGTATAGTTTTGGATCTCGTTGTCGTCTCAAACCCCATTGGGGGTACGGCTCATCTGTCTATGATTTGTCGGCCTTTGAGAAAATTTGTATTAGGTGTAACGACCCGGATTTTGAGCGACTTTGGTTATCGACATAAACACGATGTCGATAACCAAAACATCGAAAAATCCCGGTAATTAATGAAAGAAATTAGAGGGTGAGGATAGATAAGATAGAAAATTAGAATAGAAGAAGAAGAAGAAGAACACAAAATCATCAGAGTAACACGAATCTCACAGCAGAACGAATAACATATAATAGATAACATAACTTCGAAATATAACAGTTATGTATACAATAGCACTTATCAGAGTACAGCACTTACAACACAGCGGAAATAAACTATAGCTATATGATCTTGAAGCCTCCTGCTCCAAGCTCTCCAAGTATATCTGTAAATTCCTGACTACTTGACTTCCCATACAAAATTAAGCACCCAAGAGTTTAGGGAAAACAACAAAATAAACTCCGGGTCAGTCATGGGACTGGTATGAGTAAAAAAGTTTAAACAGTTTGAGCAAGTAAACGACATCTCATAAGACCACGCCGCATAACGGAATGGGTTTTTCCCTTATGAGAATCCAAAATATCTTTATATCAAAACCTTTGATATTATAATAATGTCTATCAACCACGATACTAATAATCATCTAGCAGAAACGCTTTCATCTCACGTTCCACATATATAGTATACAATCAAAACCGCAAGCACGTATTGGGTAATGGATTTCCAACTATGACAAGGTATGGAACCACCTTTCGCTAGTGTACCTCTAGAGAGGAATACACTGGATTCAACAAGAACATCTTGCAACCCGGCCACACATGACCGACCACTCATTTCGCTTGAGTGTATCGAACGTACATCACCAACGGTTGGGATCAGCAAATGTTCCTGTATATATATATATATGGGACAACATTGATAGATTAAAGAAGCAAATGAATATTCTCTAGATAGGTGAATATACACCCTACTTCGGTGCGACCGACTTAGCCATGCTGCCTGCCCGATTTCTGTCATTACCGGATGTGAGGCTAGAAGCTACGCTTATCTTTTACACGCCACATCTTCATTCACTTAGAATGTCACATCGTCATACCCTCTAAATCACAAATTGTTTTTCCCAAAAATACCACGTGTATGAGCTAAGAGAAACGAATTCCTCCGCCACCAACGTAAATATGTTTGAAATGATCAACTTACGTGATCTACCAGATATACTCTGTCAGACCTTCGTCCATACAAGTTGTCCTGGGACTGGACAAACCGAAGGCACTATTCTGTAAACAGGATAGCCCTTGCATAACTCCGTCTTCAATTACCTTTGGCATATAAGATTCGCAACGCTTATGCCAATACGGAGTGGTTCTTCGGATAATAATCCAACCGGTCTCTCCATATTAACAACGTAAAAATGGTAAAAACTTCGATAGTCTGTGAGTTAACTATCAAAGAAAACAAGTGCGAAAACAACGATATTATTTCCAATTGGAAATAACATCGATCAATCATCAATCACTACCATTCCACAACTATCAGACTCTAACTGTAAACTAATAAGAGAACAACTTCCCAAGTATAAACCCCGAAGGCCGAAACCAACATCAGATCGATACTCCGAAAACTATTCAACATACTAATCTCCATTCAGTTTCTAGTTTGGCTTAACTCTATTTGATTAACTCTTATTCGAATAACTAGTATTCGATTAACTCCATTCGCTTGACTCTAGATCGCAGCGATCACAACGGTTACGCCTGATTCCCTCAGGAAACATCCGACCGCCGTAGGCTATTTACAGCCCTGCGAATTACGCTATCAGTCGTGCTAAATGGCACTTATTCTGAATAACTATGTTTGACTAACTTCTTTGAATAAACTATATTTGATTAACTTCTTATCGACTAACTCTTTCCTATCTCGTTAATTTCCTTTTTATACTTATATTTATTTTCTAAATAAATATTCCTTTATTAATTCTATTTACTTCCTAAAAAAAATATTTCCTTTATCAACTTTATTTATTTTCTAAATAAATACATCCTTTATAAAATCCTATGATTTTATAAATACTTTATTTTCAAAATATTTCCTTTATAAAACCAGTTGATTTTATAAAGTTCCTTTATATCAATATACATTGAAATATTCCCTTTCTACATTCTGGTATTTAACACGCCACATAACAACGATAAATATCGTCCAAACACACATAATCAACGTCGATTATATATCACAATATATAAATCATAGTAAAATAAATGTTGAGGAATCCAGTTGGATTCCTCCAACCTGTTTTCCTGCATCACAGATGTTAAACAGTATAATCAATATCACTTTCAACTCGATATGAAATATTCTGATAGCAGAATCAACATATAAATAATTAACCGTATATATATATATGTATATATATATATATATATATATATAATTTCCACTAACTGACTAGCAGTTCAATCAAACAGTCAACACACAGTCAAACAGACAATATTTAACAGTTTTAAGAATACGTTGTAAAAATAGAACTGTACAGAGTTGGTGAGTTTTACTCACATTGGACTATCATTGTTAATAACGATAATTGTCGTTGATTCAGATCGGACAATTTATTTTGCTATAAATTTTAACGGGCTCCGATGGACTTCCAGTCAGTTCCATGACGTAGCCACCATCCATACGATCCCAATGCAACTTACGGTTCGTGATTCTTTATACGTACCCAGGCCCAAACAAAACACCCTTCTTCCCCTTTTAGCTGCTGCCGAACCCTACTACTCGTTGAACCCACCACAGTAAGAAACTTCAAATCCATCTTCCTCCTAAATCACTTCACGATAATTCAAACCAAAGTAACCGAACTCCTCCTCTTTGCAAACTCCATCTACCCGTACCCAGAATGCTCCCCTCGAACTTCATACCCTACTTCCGTCGAGCAGGTGGTACTGCGCCTCAAGTGTTGACAGCGACGTTTTTGTATTCAGAAAAAATCACAAAAACCACAACAGATGCTATTCTTCCTACTGAATCCTAAAACAAAAGCCAAAACTCCAATCGATGCTTCCATCTTTGGGATTTTCCAACCCTAGTTCATACCCGTCGTTCGCTGTACAATTCCACACCATAGAAACTGAGGTCGAACCAAGCAAAAGTAGCACAGAGCTGAAGAGATCCTCAATATGAATTCGAATACACAAAGATTTGGATTTATAAGAATTTTTATGAATTGTTTGAGAGTTAAGAAGTTGCAAATGTGCTTTCCGATGGAAAACTGGCGGCCTCAATTTGTTTTGACCAACACAGAAAAAGAAATAAGGGTTTTAGGATGTTGTGGTCTATTTATAGGCTTTACAAAATATCTAGATATTTTACAGAAGGCATATTCCTGGTATATTCCCATATATATATGTATATATATATATATGTATATATATATATATATTCATTTTGCTTTCTAAAAATCCATGTGATCACACACGATACCCAAAAATCATGAAAATGGACATGCAGCTACACCTCGACATTACGGTCCCAACGAAACTGGTTTCATCGAATTCCGACTCCGTATGCTCATACAACGCATTTTTAACTGTCAATATACTGACTGTTTTCCACTTTAAAAATCCGTACGGCCACACACTTACTCTAAAAATCACGGAAACTGACACTTAGCAACAATTTAACATTGCGGATCCAACAAAATTAGTTTCGTCGAATTCCGACTTCGTTTGCAAACACAACGTATTTTTAAAGCTCTGGATGACCTATTTAAATATATAAATATATTTAAATAAAATTAAATTAAATATAAATAAATTTATATTGTCGTATATCTTCACATATGATATCGTACAGCTCCAGCATATCACATCAGAATTTACAGCTTGATATTTCAGATTCCAGATTATCTCGATATTCAATTTATATTGAAATTTCTTTTAAAAATATAAATAATTCCTTTATAAATTATAAAGGAATTCCACAGCGACTTTTCTAAAATTTGATTTGGACATATCTCAAAATCTACACGACGAAAATCCCGATTTTTCTCTTCCACTAGAAAGATATACTCCACCAGCTCCACACGTTTCTTGTTTCACAGAAATCCGATTTAAAACGAACCATGTATATTCAGTTGAAGTTCAAATCGCCAAATCGCGAAATACAGCGCCATTTCAAGCTCGATTTTAATTATATTATAATTATACGTTCAAACTGACGTCGATTGAATATATTCGTCAATATAATTCAACTCTAAGCTGAATTAAATCTTGGGGATGACCCAGTTCACCTTATATTGTGATTTCCAATATTTTGATTATTTCTGAATTAAATATATTATTTAATTATTTAATTTAATTAAATATTCCATATTATTTAATTAAACCTCGATTTAACTCCCTATATCACTATTTTAAATAATTAAATAAATTAATTATACCCCTGGAAAATGCGGGTCATTACATTCTTCCCCACTTAAAATAATTTCGTCCTTGAAATTGCTAAGGTAGAGGACGACCCTATCTATTGGAATTCCTAAGATTTGTTTACCCCTTGTTTCTGATTTCAACTGAACCAATTAATATCGATTAAAATATTAATTCCTTCCGACTAACTAAAATTTCCAAAAATTTTGAAAATTTTCTAACACTTTAAATTTTCGAAAAATTTCGCCATAACCTCCTTTGTACAGCCCTATCGGTAAAACTCCAACTCGCCTCTCTAGGCCATCTCCAACCCAAAAGAAAATCAAATAGCCAAGCGGCTTGCCAATTCGACTCATAAATTCCAAACTCATATCAAATATAAACTTGTACCTTTTTGTCGGGCATTCCATTATCTCATTACCATCTGCTATCAATTTAGCAGATACCTATGCCACCCCAATCAAATTCCAATCAGTTTTAGCACCAACACAACCATTCGCTTATATCCAAGCCAATTATCATTTCGACTCGAGTTTGATTCTTGATTTCAAACTCTTAACTCATCGGTACAAGGCCATTTCAGATTATTCTCTTATCACCCCAGTTTTTACTTAACTTAACAAGTTAAATTTAAATTCCTGGGCTTTTATTTCAAGTTAATTTGAAATCATAATACCAATTCAAAACATTTGAATTCTTAAACAACTTGTTTTCGCAAAACAAATTTGAAAATAAAATCTTGGGTAGTAATCCGTCACTTACAACTCGAAAATCACACTGATGATGTGTACACCATCATCAGAATTATTTTTCAGCGATCAAATTGAGTTCAATACTATATTTCTTTTCAAAACTCCAACTTAAACACTTCCATCTTGACTCAGTTCAAAATGTCCTTATTAAAACAAATTTAAAACCTCCCAGGATTTTAAAATTCTCTTATACTTAATCCAAATCTGTTAACAAACACCTTTCCAAATCTCCAAGGTTTTAATTTCAATTCTGATTTAAATTCTGATTCAATCCATCTGATTTAACATATTTCACTTATATGAATTCTGATTGGTTATATATAACCATTTCACATGTTATAATCTTACTCGATTATAATCACAACCTATATATGATAATATATCACATATCCATACTGTGTCGGTCCATCGTATTCAAGTGTTTATAAACCCCTACAGATACAGTGGATCAAACTGATCGACCAGAATTCATAAACTACTCAACCAATGAATCTCCTCAATATAAAACCATTTTATATCAAATACAAATACGCACTCGTATATATACACTCAAACTCAATCTAGGGTATTACTAACCCTATCTCTACCGAGTCACGCCACAGAGCCAAGATAATTCTTAACTTAAGCTCTGATACCAACTGTAACGACCCGGATTTTGAGCGACTTTGGTTATCGACATAAACACGATGTCGATAACCAAAACATCGAAAAATCCCGGTAATTAATGTAAGAAATTAGAGGGTGAGGATAGATAAGATAGAAAATTAGAATAGAAGAAGAAGAAGAAGACAACATCATCAGAGTAACACGAATCTCACAGCGGAACCAATAACATATAATAGATAACATAACTTTGAAATATAACAGTTATGTATACAATAGCACTTATCAGAGTACAACACTTACAACACAGCGGAAATAAACTATAGCTATATGATCTTGAAGCCTCCTGCTCCAAGCTCTCCAAGTATATCTGTAAATTCCTGACTACTTGACTGCCCATACAAAATTGGGCATCCAAGAGTTTAGGGAAAACAACAAAATAAACTCCGGGTCCGTCATGGGACTGTTATGAGTAAAACAGTTTAAACAGTTTGAGCAAGTAAACGATATCTCATAAGACCACGCCGCATAACGGAACGGGTTTTTCCCTTATGAGAATCCAAAATATCTTTGTATCAAAACCTTTGATATTATAATAATGTCTATCAACCACGATACTAATAATCATCTAGCAGAAACGCTTTCATCTCACGTTCTACATATATAGTATACAATCAAAACCGCAAGCACGTATTGGGTAATGGATTTCCAACTTTGACAAGGTATGGAACCACCTTTCGCTAGTGTACCTCTAGAGAGGAATACGCTGGATTCAACAAGAACATCTTGCAACCCGGCCACACATGACCGAACACTCATTTCGCTTGAGTGTATCGAATGTACATCACCAACGGTTATGATCAGCAACTGTTCCCGTATATATATATGGGACAACGTTGATAGATTAAAGAAGAAAATGAATATTCTCTAGATAGGTGATTATACACCCTACTTCGGTGCGACCGACTTAGCCATGCTGCCTGCCCGATTTCTGTCATTACCGGATGTGAGGCTAGAAGCTATGCTTATCTTTTACACGCCACATCTTCATTCACTTAGAATGTCACATCGTCATACCCTCTAAATTACAAATTGATTTTCCCAAAAATACCACGGGTATAAGCTAAGAGAAACGAATTCCTCCGCCACCAACGTAAATACGTTTGAAACGATCAACTTACGTGATCTACCAGATATACTCTATCAGACCTTCATCCATACAAGTTGTCCTGGGACTGGACAAACCGAAGGCACTATTCTGTAAACAGGATAGCCCTTGCATAACTCCGTCTTCAATTATCTTTGGCATATAAGATTCGCAGCGCTTATGCCAATACGGAGTGGTTATTGGGATAATAATCCAACCGGTCTCTCCATATTAACAACGTTAAATGGTAAAAACTTCGATAGTCTGTGAGTTAACTATCAAATAAAACAAGTGTGCAAACAACGATATTATTTCCAATTGGAAATAACATCGATCAATCATCAATCACTACCATTTCACAACTATCAGACTCTAACTGTAAACTAATAAGAGAACAAATTCCCAAGTATAAACCCCGAAGGCCGAAACCAACATCTGATCGGTACTCCGAAAACTATTCAACTTACTAATCTCCAGTCAGTTTCTAATTTGTCTTAACTCTATTTGATTAACTCTTATTCGAATAACTACTATTCGATTAACTCCATTCGCTTGACTCTAGATCGCAGCGATCACAACGGTTACACCTGATTCCCTCAGGAAACATCCGACCGCCGTAGGCTATTTACAGCCCTGTGAATTACGCTATCAGTCGTGCTAAAATGGCACTTATTCTGAATAACTATGTTTGACTAACTTCTTTGAATAAACTATATTTGATTAACTTCTTATCGACTAACTCTTTCCTATCTCGTTAATTTCCTTTTTATATTATATTTATTTTCTAAATAAATATTCCTCTATTAATTCTATTTACTTCCTAAAAAAATATTTCCTTTATCAACTTCATTTATTTTCTAAATAAATACATCCTTTATAAAATCCTATGATTTTATAAATACTTTATTTTCAAAATATTTCCTTTATTAAACCAGTTGATTTTATAAAGTTCCTTTATTTCAATATACATTGAAATATTCCCTTTCTACATTCTGGTATTTAACACACCATATAACAACGATAAATATCGTCCAAACACACATAATCAACGTCGATTATATATCACATTATATATCACAATATATAAATCACAGTAAAATAAATGTTGAGGAATCCAGTTGGATTCCTCCAACCTGTTTTTCTGCATCACATCTGTTAAACAGTATAATCAATATCACTTTCAGTTCGATATGAAATATTCTGATAGAAGAATCAATATATAAATAATTAACGGTATATATATATAACTTCCACTAACTGACTAGCAGTTCAATCAAACAGTCAACACACAATCAAACAGACAATATTTAACAGTTCTAAGAATACGTTGTAAAAATAGAACTGTACAGAGTTGGTGAGTTTTACTCACATTGGACTATCATCGTTAATAACGATAATTGTCGTTGATTCAGATCGGACAATTTATTTTGCTATAAATTGTAACGGGCTCCGATGGACTTCCAGTCAGTTCCACGACGTAGCCACCGTCCATACGATCCAACCGCAACTTACGGTTCGTGATTCTTTATACGTACCCAGGCCCAAACAAAACACCCTTCTTCCCCTTTTAGCTGTTGCCGAACCCTCCCACTCGTTGAACCCACCACAGTAAGAAACTTCAAATCCATCTTCCTCCTAAATCACTTTACGATAATTCAAACCAAAGTAACCGAACTCCTCCTTTTTGCAAACTCCATCTACCCGTACCCATAATGCTCCCCTCGAACTCCATACCCTACTTCCGTCGAGCAGGTGGTACTGCGCCTCAAGTGTTGACAGCGATGTTTTTATATTCAGAAAAATCACAAAAACCACAACAGATGCTATTCTTCCTACTGAATCCTAAAACAAAAGCCAAAACTCCAATCGATGCTTCCATCTCAGGGATTTTCCAACCCTAGTTCATAACCGTCGTGTAACACCCCACCTCCGCCAGGGTCACTCGCAAAGGAATGCACTAGCTTTGGAGGAGCATTATTGGTAAACATGCATGATGATATAGCAAGACAGGACATGACATATAAATATATGTAAATAAACAGAGTAAGTAAATAAAACAGCGGAAGATTTTAAACCATTTCAAAAACAAGTCTGGTACATCAAAATGTCAATTTCCCAAATAAACAAGTCTAGTACATGAAATAACATCATCTGAAACTGAAAAAAAAAACATAATAGTAGCTATCCCCAAAGTGGAAGAAACCATAGCGAGCCCAAGTCCAAAGCATACATGAGCTATCCAAGAAAGCGGCTAAGATCCAAGCTAGGCTCCTGTATTCCCTCCCTGAGAACCTGGGGGGGGGAAACGGAAGAAAAGAGGCGAAACAAAACAGGTCAGTCAAAAAGACTGAGTAAGCCCTGCTACGATCAGTCTATAAACTAATAAAGTTAACATCATGATGGGAACTGAGATGATCATAGATAACAACATACTGGCATGATAAATTAACCACGAGATAGATAGAGGTGTCATCGCATAAACAGAGTTAAGTTTTTGCACCACGGTGTACTAGTAAACCAACATAACAGGTATTGATCCCTTAGCCCAAACCTTGGCCCAATAACATGAAGTGACCTTAATATAAGGTCCAACCCAACGGTCTAGTCGATCGGCTCCCTACCAGCCTAACACGTCAAGTGTTGATGTCCATACGGTCCACATATGGATGTAGGTAGTCTGTGCTGGGCCCACCTTTGGGTGTATCAAGCCCTCGGTTGTCGACCCCGGACACTTAAGCAATAATGCACAGCCCTAACCTACTGGTACCCGTGCCTCGAGTTTGTCCAACATCGGACTACGTGCACGTCCGTAGCCGCCGGACCCGCACCGCTGTACCACTCGGCCATCGCCCTTTGGTCGTTTACATCCGTCCAGTAATCGTGCCCCGCCCTAGCCTAGTTTCTAGGGTTGTGATGATACCAAACTGGGATTACTGCCGGAACAGACCCGCCGCTAGGGTTTCCTAAGAGGGTTAAGTGTGATTTAACCCTTCACTAATCCTGGATTAAACTGGTTAAGTGTGGCTTAACCCCATTCTAATCCCTTGAACTCCCAAATGGATTAAACTAGTTAAGTGTAGCTAACGATTCACAACTTAACCACATTCTAATCCCTTGAACTCCCAAATTGGTTAAGTATCAGTGGACCCTGACTTAACCCTAATCATGAGGCATTAATTAATTTAATGCACCTTAACCTCTCACATTAGACCTTGTTGTGGTTACTAGTTAGGCCGGGCGGGTCCGGGTAGCTTTACACCACAACTTGGTCTAACCTCGGGTCTTGGCACCCCATGACCAACTTCTCACATTGGGTCCTATTGTTTGTAGCCACTAGTTAAGCCGGTCGGTTCTGGGTAGAATTACGCTACAAACTCAACCCAACCTCGAGTTGGCCACACTTATGTTTTCTAAGTGTCATGTCCACTTTATTTCAAAACATAATTACAAGTCAACAATTACTTGGGTAGACCTAACTTAATAGGTAAATTCCCAAGGGGTAGACCTAACTTAATAGGTAAATTCCCAATCTTATATTTTCATGTATTTTAAGTTTACCCCAAAACCCCCAACGTCATTCTATCGCTTACATATTCGTGGTAACGCATAAAGGATAGGAAGAGGGAACTTGGCACAACATACATGATAAGCTTGCACAACAATCATGCATAACATATTAGACTTGCATAACTTAGCATAGTGATCTTGCATATTACCATAAACATGCATAACATGTTAAACTTGCATAACTTAGCATAGTGAACTTGCATATTACCTTAATCATGCACAACTTGTCAAAACATGCACAACTTGTCATTTTAAACTTGCATAAACATGCACAACTTGTCAAAACATGCACAACTTGTCAAAACATGCACAACTTGTCAATTTAAAGTTGCATAAATATGCACAACTTGTCAAGACATGCACAACTTGTCAAAACATGCACAACTTGTCAAAACATGCACAACTTGTCAATTTTAAACTTGCATAAATATGCACAACTTGTCAAAACATGCACAACTTGTCAAAACATGCACAACTTGTCATTTTAAACTTGCATAAATATGCACAACTTGTCAAAACATGCACAACTTGTCATTTTAAACTTGCATAAATATGCACAACTTGTCAAAACATGCACAACTTGTCAAAACATGCACAACTTGTCATTTTAAACCTTGCATAAATATGCATAACTCAATAAACATACAAATCATGGCTTAGCAAACTTGCATAAACATGCATAACTCAATAAACATACAAATCATGGCTTAGCAAACTTGCATAAACATGCATAACTTAATGAACATACAAATCATGGCTTAGCAAACTTGCATAAACATGCATAACTCAATAAACTTGCATAAACATGCATAACTTATAAATCTTGCAAATCATGGCTTAGTATACATGCATAACTTAATAGATTTGCAAATCATGGTTTAGTACCCTTGCATAACATGCACAACTCAATAAACATACATAAACCCCAACTTTCATCACACATTAACTTTATAGTTTATAAATTAGGGTAAGAGGGCTTACAATGCTTATGCGGACTCAAATGAGTACAACAAATGCAAGAAACCCCTTATGCAACTAATTAAAGCCCCCAAATGCAAGCGAACTTGATCAAGACTCCTCCTTTATGATGCCAATTGAAAAACAAGCCTTTAATGCAAGCTAAGGAGAATCATACAAGCCTAAATACCCTTGTATGCATGGAAATCTCTTAGGGATTTGATTAGGAATTGTATGAAGAGGGTGGAGGCCATGAGAGTTTTGATTTTGGCATAGTTTAGTTACTAGGATGAATAATGAATGATTTAGGGTAGGTTAGGGTCTTATTTATAGATTAGGTTAGTGATTTGAACCATAGGATTAACCCTAGATTGAATTAGGGCCATCAGATCCTGGAACTCTCTAGAAACCAGCCACAAGACCCAACCCCAATCAGAAATGGTGCACCAGGCTAATCAGCCGGGCACCCCCTGTCGACAGGGCTGTCGACTCCCTGGGGACCCTGTCGACAGGCCTGTCGACATGGGGCCCCTGGCGGGAATTTTCCCGCCTTGGCCCAGCTGGCCCAATTCTTCAAATTTGAATCTGATTTTTACTTAGTAATTTTCTGCAAACTTCAATGGGCCTTAACTGGGTCATACGGACTCCGATTTTCGAAAACTCGGACTCTATTTCGCGTATTTTTCCGAGACGAACGCAATGGCATAGCCCGTTTCCCTTGATTCCCATTTTATAATTTAATTCTGCCTCAATTAATGTTATTACAGGTTATTGAAAATACGGGTTGTTACATTCTCCCCTCCTTAAAGGATTTCGTCCCCGAAATCTTCAAGTTAGGAAGAACGTATCCTACCATCCAATCATCCATCTACTCAAAGCATCATCCACGAGCAATCATTGTCCTTACAAGATTCTAAATGCTGGATGAACATATGCAAAAGTGTGTGTGTATGTACTTACCTAATGCAAAAATCAGGCGGTTACTGATACAGTAAACCTCCTTAATGCATATGTATGTAAATCAGGCGGTTACTGATACAGTAAACCTCCTTAATGCATATGTATGTCAGTGAAATGAATCCATATGTATGCAAATTCCTACCATAATTCATAGTATCTATATGAGTGCACATAACATTCATCCATATGCAACATCCATGTGGTAGCACAACAAGTTTCAACCATGAATAAGCATAAACACTCATGCATATGCAACATGAAGAGTGTGCGAGCCGATCTAGTGCCTAATGTGTATAATGCATCCACGAGTAACCACTTGCAAACACTTGCAACCACTTGCAACCATCAAGCATAACATGTTTCAAACACATGTTTCAACCAAAGGGTTTCTACCAAAGGTTCTCATGACGAGATAGACATGATAAACTAGATAAACTAGATAAACTAGACAAACTCCTTTTTGGATTACAAGAAATCCATTCAAACTTTGACATATAGTACTAACCGATGAGTCTTAACCCCCTTATGGAGTTTACAACAGAAATAAGGTCGAGAATGGGACCGAGAGGATATATACGAAAGATAACTTGCAAGCAAGTTCCACAGGAAAACTAGGATCAAGGATGCGCTCTTAAAAAGAGATATGATGCGCGTATCTAGTCTTCACTCTTCTTAGCCACGTTTCCTTGAGCTTAACTCCACTGTGCTTTGACTATCTTCCACTTCACGATTCCTTGGCTTCCTAACTCCTATTTCCCAAATTCGAGTTGGAACTCATTTCATTATTGCCTCTCGTCTTTCTTTCCCACTTATTCTTCTTTCTGTATACTTGGCTTAAGCATAATTATAACCTCATGATTCGTGCAAGCTTTCCAAAATTCACCAGTGAATCCTGGATTTCGTCTTCTTACCATAAGGTATTCCATGCAGCAAAACTTTTCTGGAAAATACCAATCCACGTTGCTAGTTGTCCTATAACTCATGCTTAAATCGAAATGAACCATCTGCCTATGAGTGATAGGTCATACCTAGATTCAGTTGCCTATCCATGGCTTCCTGTAGGCTATTTCAAAACTGGCCAACTTCTTGAGGGTAAACCGTTGCTGACCATGATGCAGTCCTCTCGCTCTTCACCGGACTGAAATGAGCACTCTTCGTGAGTCTACCTATTATGACCCTCATACCCGTATTCCCTTTCTTTGATCTAGGCAGTCTATCCACATAATCTATCGAGATGTTTTCACACTTCCCTTGCGAAACTTCCAATGGAGGCAATGGCCCACTGGGCTTCTATGACTTGGCCTCAACCTGGTGGCACAACATGTATTCCAAAACCAACTCGGCCACCTCCTCGAGTGATGCGCATCTTCAAGAACCTTCTTTACCAAGTCTTTCACTCGAGGAACACATAATCTCTTATCGCGCCTTAGTCATCCTTTATAATATACCTATCGAGGTGACCTAACATCTCGCCTCGAGTCGACTGGTCCATGTTCTTGACCAACTGCGGGTCTTCTTCCCGTGAAACTCCCTTCTTGATCCAGAAGAGTAAGTCTAAGCTCCGGGAATGCTAACTAACTAGCCAAACGGAGAAAGCTTCTTACTTCAATTGCCCTTCTCAGAGCTTTCCGGTCTCAAACCGCAGCCACTTTAGCGGAATCCACCGCTAAGCCTTACTTAAGAACTATGTGCCCAAGAAATCCAACTTCTTTCCTCCAAAGTGGCATTTGGAGAACTTGACCTTCAACCGGTGGCTCAAGCGTATCCATCTCCTTCTTGAGATGTCTAACATGTTCTTCCTCGTTCTTTTGAGGAGATCAAAATATCGTCTATGACGACCATGACAAACTTGTTCAAGGACCCCCTAAACACCCTACCCATCGAGTTCGCGTAATATGCGGGTGCCTTAGTCAAACCAAATAGCATGACTAACCATTCTAAAACCCATCCAGAGTCCTAAACGCAGTCTTGTCAATTCCATCCTCAGCCATCCTAAGCTGATGGAATCCGGTAGCTAGATCAAAAGAAAGCGGATGCTCCTACAAGCTGATCAGACAAATCATTGATCCTTGGTAACGGTTACCTATTCTTCTTACGAAGATCAACACATAAGCGAAGCAAACCGTCCACATTAGTAACGAATGCTACTGGAACACCCTACTCGAAAATGTTTCGTCTCAGGAAGTTCTTCTCAAGCAACTCCTTGACTTGCTTTCTTAACTCTCATTTCGTGAGGTCATGTGCCTAATCGGCCACGAAACTGGCTTGGCATTACCAACCAGATAATACGGAAATCTATCCCCAGATATCAGGATATTCTCGGACCACCCTCACAGATTGCAAACTATCGATAGACGAGTTGAGGGATTTAAGATATCATAACATGACGGGACCCATAGGGTTGCTAGAAATTTCTAAGGGTACTGCTGAGGCGAATCATGAGCCTCACAACCCTATATACACAAAAACCCAGAATGGCTCCAAAATAGGACAGCCATTCCATGCCCAAAACCAACCCATATCCCCTGAAGCCGAGAATATAAACATCCCACGAGAATTCTATACTCAAGATAGAAATTTTCAAATCCACTTAGACCACAGACAGGCGGACAGAACCCCCAATTGGATTTGAAACACATACGGGATCATCAACTAGGCTAGTACTTAGGTGCAAAACTTTCAACTGGATTAGATGAAATAAAACTATGCGATGTGCCAGAATCAAACAAAGTTTGAACAGGGAAAATCAGAAAATGTAAACAAGATTTTCAACAGAAACACTACCTCTATCATGAGCTGGACGAACGGTATTGAGGGGGTGAACTCGCCCTCCAGATAGTCCTGCATACCGAGTCTGACCTTGCCCTCGTTTCCTCGGGCAATCCTTGCTGAAATGTCCAAACTCACCACAATCAAAGCATTCGCCCCGCTTTCTCTTCTCCTTCTTCCTACATTCCCTGGCCATATGTCCAACTTTACCACAGAAGTTGCATTTCATATTCTTGCCCCGTTTCCCGGAATTTACTCTTTTGCCTTGAGACTCATTTGCCTTGACCTCTTTCTTGTCATTGTTATCTTCTTCTTGTAGTAGGGCCAAATTCACCAAATTCTCGAAAGTCGCCCCCAAGGGTATATGAGACATGGCCAAACCATGTAACGGCTCGTTTAATCCTAGAGCAAAGTGTAGGGCCTACTTCTGAGCTGTATTAACCAAGTCTAAATCGTCCTGAGCCAGTTGATTAAACTTATCTATGTATTCCCTAATAGTCATGTCCCCTTGCTTCAGTGATAAGAATCTCAGTCCAAACCTTCCTCTAAAGTCATCCCAAGTCTCAATTGGCCTGGTCGCGGTGGTGACTACCCACCAACGTGCAGCTTCTTCCTTTAGCAACCATACTGCTAATAAAACCTTCCTGCGGTCTCCTATATCAAAGGTGGCTAAAAGATCTTCGGTCTCTTTCAACCAATTCCCTGCTTCTACAAAAGTCTCTGTTCCATTAAAATTCTTGCCACCCATCCTCTTAAAGTTCTTGCAAGTTTCCGCGAAATCCGCTTGTGGAGGCTGAGGGGGAAGAGGAACATCAGCTACGGGAGTAGGAGGGGGAACAGCGGCCTCGACTAGGGGGACAACATTAGGGACACCCGGGACCGGTGCCGTGACTTCCAAGTATCGACGAAACCAATCGGGTATCGTTACTCCTTCGGGCAAGATGAGATTATCAGACATGCTGGAAACGAAAAGAAAAGAGCTTTAAACGAGGAGTCAAAGGATAGTGCTGATGGCTTTTGGGGAATAGCCTTTTTAAAACAACTAGACTTTTCTTTGGAAAATACTTAATACTTGGTTTTGAAAATAGTTTTCCAAAAGTTTTTAAAACCTTTTTATCCCTTCTCGTAAACCATATGCTCTGATACCAAATGTAACACCCCACCTCCGCCAGGGTCACTCGCAAAGGAATGCACTAGCTTTGGAGGAGCATTATTGGTAAACATGCATGATGATATAGCAAGACAGGACATGACATATAAATATATGTAAATAAACAGAGTAAGTAAACAAAACAGCGGAAGATTTTAAACCATTTCAAAAACAAGTCTGGTACATCAAAATGTCAATTTCCCAAATAAACAAGTCTAGTACATGAAATAACATCATCTGAAACTGAAAAAAAAAACATAATAGTAGCTATCCCCAAAGTGGAAGAAACCATAGCGAGCCCAAGTCCAAAGCATACATGAGCTATCCAAGAAAGCGGCTAAGATCCAAGCTAGGCTCCTGTATTCCCTCCCTGAGAACCTGGGGGGGAAACGGAAGAAAAGAGGCGAAACAAAACAGGTCAGTCAAAAAGACTGAGTAAGCCCTGCTACGATCAGTCTATAAACTAATAAAGTTAACATCATGATGGGAACTGAGATGATCATAGATAACAACATACTGGCATGATAAATTAACCACGAGATAGATAGAGGTGTCATCGCATAAACAGAGTTAAGTTTTTGCACCACGGTGTACTAGTAAACCAACATAACAGGTATTGATCCCTTAGCCCAAACCTTGGCCCAATAACATGAAGTGACCTTAATATAAGGTCCAACCCAACGGTCTAGTCGATCGGCTCCCTACCAGCCTAACACGTCAAGTGTTGATGTCCATACGGCCCACATATGGATGTAGGTAGTCTGTGCTGGGCCCACCTTTGGGTGTATCAAGCCCTCGGTTGTCGACCCCGGACACTTAAGCAATAATGCACAGCCCTAACCTACTGGTACCCGTGCCTCGAGTTTGTCCAACATTGGACTACGTGCACGTCCGTAGCCGCCGGACCCGCACCGCTGTACCACTCGGCCATCGCCCTTTGGTCGTTTACATCCGTCCAGTAATCGTGCCCCGCCCTAGCCTAGTTTCTAGGGTTGTGATGATACCAAACTGGGATTACTGCCGGAACAGACCCGCCGCTAGGGTTTCCTAAGAGGGTTAAGTGTGATTTAACCCTTCACTAATCCTGGATTAAACTGGTTAAGTGTGGCTTAACCCCATTCTAATCCCTTGAACTCCCAAATGGATTAAACTAGTTAAGTGTAGCTAACGGTTCACAACTTAACCACATTCTAATCCCTTGAACTCCCAAATTGGTTAAGTATCAGTGGACCCTGACTTAACCCTAATCATGAGGCATTAATTAATTTAATGCACCTTAACCTCTCACATTAGACCTTGTTGTGGTTACTAGTTAGGCCGGGCGGGTCCGGGTAGCTTTACACCACAACTTGGTCTAACCTCGGGTCTTGGCACCCCATGACCAACTTCTCACATTGGGTCCTATTGTTTGTAGCCACTAGTTAAGCCGGTCGGTTCCGGGTAGAATTACGCTACAAACTCAACCCAACCTCGAGTTGGCCACACTTATGTTTTCTAAGTGTCATGTCCACTTTATTTCAAAACATAATTACAAGTCAACAATTACTTGGGTAGACCTAACTTAATAGGTAAATTCCCAAGGGGTAGACCTAACTTAATAGGTAAATTCCCAATCTTATATTTTCATGTATTTTAAGTTTACCCCAAAACCCCCAACGTCATTCTATCGCTTACATATTCGTGGTAACGCATAAAGGATAGGAAGAGGGAACTTGGCACAACATACATGATAAGCTTGCACAACAATCATGCATAACATATTAGACTTGCATAACTTAGCATAGTGATCTTGCATATTACCATAAACATGCATAACATGTTAAACTTGCATAACTTAGCATAGTGAACTTGCATATTACCTTAATCATGCACAACTTGTCAAAACATGCACAACTTGTCATTTTAAACTTGCATAAACATGCACAACTTGTCAAAACATGCACAACTTGTCAAAACATGCACAACTTGTCAAAACATGCACAACTTGTCAATTTAAAGTTGCATAAATATGCACAACTTGTCAAGACATGCACAACTTGTCAAAACATGCACAACTTGTCAAAACATGCACAACTTGTCAATTTTAAACTTGCATAAATATGCACAACTTGTCAAAACATGCACAACTTGTCAAAACATGCACAACTTGTCATTTTAAACTTGCATAAATATGCACAACTTGTCAAAACATGCACAACTTGTCATTTTAAACTTGCATAAACATGCACAACTTGTCAAAACATGCACAACTTGTCAAAACATGCACAACTTGTCATTTTAAACCTTGCATAAATATGCATAACTCAATAAACATACAAATCATGGCTTAGCAAACTTGCATAAACATGCATAACTCAATAAACATACAAATCATGGCTTAGCAAACTTGCATAAACATGCATAACTTAATGAACATACAAATCATGGCTTAGCAAACTTGCATAAACATGCATAACTCAATAAACTTGCATAAACATGCATAACTTATAAATCTTGCAAATCATGGCTTAGTATACATGCATAACTTAATAGATTTGCAAATCATGGTTTAGTACCCTTGCATAACATGCACAACTCAATAAACATACATAAACCCCAACTTTCATCACACATTAACTTTATAGTTTCTAAAATGAGGGTAAGAGGGCTTACAATGCTTATGCGGACTCAAATGAGTACAACAAATGCAAGAAACCCCTTATGCAACTAATTAAAGCCCCCAAATGCAAGCGAACTTGATCAAGACTCCTCCTTTATGATGCCAATTGAAAAACAAGCCTTTAATGCAAGCTAAGGAGAATCATACAAGCCTAAATACCCTTGTATGCATGGAAATCTCTTAGGGATTTGATTAGGAATTGTATGAAGAGGGTGGAGGCCATGAGAGTTTTGATTTTGGCATAGTTTAGTTACTAGGATGAATAATGAATGATTTAGGGTAGGTTAGGGTCTTATTTATAGATTAGGTTAGTGATTTGAACCATAGGATTAACCCTAGATTGAATTAGGGCCATCAGATCCCGGAACTCTCTAGAAACCAGCCACAAGACCCAACCCCAATCAGAAATGGTGCACCAGGCTAATCAGCCGGGCACCCCCTGTCGACAGGGCTGTCGACAGGGCAGTCGACTCCCTGGGGACCCTGTCGACAGGCCTGTCGACATGGGGCCCCTGGCGGGAATTTTCCCGCCTTGGCCCAGCTGGCCCAATTCTTCAAATTTGAATCTGATTTTTACTTAGTAATTTTCTGCAAACTTCAATGGGCCTTAACTGGGTCATACGGACTCCGATTTTCGAAAACTCGGACTCTATTTCGCGTATTTTTCCGAGACGAACGCAATGGCATAGCCCGTTTCCCTTGATTCCCATTTTATAATTTAATTCTGCCTCAATTTATGTTATTACAGGTTATTGAAAACACGGGTTGTTACACGTCGTTCGTTGTACAGTTCCGCACCATAGAAACTGAGGTCGAACCAAGCAAAAGTAGCACAGAGCTGAAGAGATCCTCAATATGAATTTGAATACACAAAGATTTGGATTTATAAGAATATGTATGAATTGTTTGAGAATTAAGAAGTTGCAAATTTGCTTTCCGATGGAAAACTGGCGGCCTCAATTTGTTTTGACCAACACAAAAAAAGAAATAAGGGTTTTAGGATGTTGGGGTCTATTTATAGGCTTTACAAAATATCAAGATATTTTACAAAAGGCATATTCCTGGTATATTCCCATATATATATATTCATTTTGCTTTCTAAAAATCCATGTGATCCCACACGATACCCAAAAATCATGAAAATGGACATGCAGCTACACCTCAACATTACGGTCCCAACGAAACTGGTTTCATCGAATTCCGACTCCGTATGCTCACAGAGCGTATTTTTAACTGTCAATATACTGACTGTTTTCCACTTTAAAAATCCGTACGGCCACACACTGACTCTAAAAATCACGGAAACTGACACTTTGCAACAATTTAACATTGCGGATCCAGCAAAATTAGTTTCGTCGAATTCCGACTTCGTTTGCAAACACAGCGTATTTTTAAAGCTCTGGATGACCTATTTAAATATATAAATATATTTAAATTAAATTAAATTAAATATAAATAAATTTATATTGTCGTATATCTTCACATATGATATCGTACAGCTCCAGCATATCACATCAGAATTTACATCTTGATATTTCAGATTCCATATTATCTCGATATTCAATTTATATTGAAATTCCTTTTAAAAATATAAATAATTCCTTTATAAATTATAAAGGAATTCCACAGCGACTTTTCTAAAATTTGATTTGGACATATCTCAAAATCTACACGACGAAAATCCCGATTTTTCTCTTCCACTAGAAAGATATACTCCACCAGCTCCACACATTTCTTGTTTCACAGAAATCCGATTTAAAACGAACCCTGTATATTCAGTTAAAGTTCAAATCGCCAAATCGCGAACTACAGCGCCATTTCAAGCTCGATTTTTATTAAATTATAATTATACGTTCAAACTGACGTCGATTGAATATATTCGTCAATATAATTCAACTCTAAGCTGAATTAAATCTTGGGGATGACCCAGTTCACCTTATATTGTGATTTCCAATATTTTGATTATTTCTGAATTAAATATATTATTTAATTATTTAATTCAATTAAATATTCCATATTATTTAATTAAACCTCGATTTAATTCCCTATATCACTATTTTAAATAATTAAATAAATAAATTATACCCCTGGAAAATGCGGGTCATTACATTAGGCGTCGTATTTGAATAGGATGCATATGTACCTTGTTTTTTAGGATACTATCTGATTCTCGAGATGGATTGGCTAGCCATGTATGGTGCCATTCTAGATTGTTAGAGGAGGGTCGTTAAATTTCTAACTTTCCATAGGAAGACTCTCGAGATTTCTCGTGACCCTAAAGAGGTCCGTCATGCTTAGTTTCATAGAATCTCTTGACGCAACTATTAATGATCTGCAATTTGTATTGGTAGTTCAAATGTTTTGAGGGGGTTTGAGGCTTACCTCCGAGGTGCGTGATCGACTTTTGTATATACCTAATGGACAATGCAAAGCCAGTTGCATTACCTGTGCGCCATATGGCTCCAAGGGAAAGGAGGGAGCCCGACAAACAAGTAGGGGAGCTACTTGAAAAGGTGTAGGCGAAGCATATCAGAACAGGGTGCTTCGGTTGTCCTTGCAACTAAGGCATACAACTCTCTTCGCTTATGTGTGTATATTCATGATGTTTTTCCACATTTCTTATTTACGGAAGTGTTTGCCCGATACAGCAGAGGTAGTTGAGCCGAGCATGCTTGAAGAAGTTAAGGTAGAACAGGTGGTGACAATTAGACGAGTTCCATTCCGTATTCTTGGATCAAAAGTTAAGAAGCTATGTAACCAAGAAGATGCAACTTAGGAGATCGAAGACAAGATTTTGTGTTTCGTACCCTTTTATTTTCAAGGGAATGTTCTTAACCTCTCTTTCAAAAGCTTTTATTCATGCTTGCTTCTATCATTTAAGTATATCCCATCGATCGAATCTTCGACCTTTAGGTAGGAGTCCCATGATTATAAACATGTGTTTGAAACATGTTATGTTTGATGGATGCAAGTGTTTGCTAGTGGTTGCTCGTGGATGCATATACACACACATTAGGCATTAGATCGGCTCAATCACTCACATACTGCATATGGATGTGTGTGCATTTTTCTTCTTTTAATGGATGAAATTGAATGTATCATCATATGGACGTTGCATTTGGGCAGATGATTGTGCACCCATATAGAACTTACATGTTATACTAGGATTGTTGCATACATGTTGGACTCATGACATAGACATACGTTGCATTAAGGAGGTCAACTGAATCAGTGGACTGCCTGTAACAACCCGAATTTTAATAACGTGTTAAGACAAGAATCAAGGCAGAATTAAATTTTAAAATAAGAACCAAGTAAAACGGGTTGCGCCGTTGTGTTCATCTCAGAATTCTGGTTGGAAACGAGTCCGAAATTTCGTAAATCGGAGTCCGTATGACCGAGATATGGCCTCCAGAAGTTTCACGAAAAAAGCTCAAATTCGAATTCAAAATTCAACCCGAAATTCGAAATCAGCTCAAAATAGATTGGGTGGGAAAATTTCCCGCCCTACCCCAGGTCGACTGGGGGGTCGACTGGGGAGTCGACCTACCCCCCCCCCTCCCCCCTGCCCCAGGTCAACTGGGGAGTCGACCTAGGGGTCGAACTCCCTGGTCGGACATCTTGGCTTGGTGCACCTGTTTGCTCCCTTGGGTCTGCTCAGCTAGCCTGTGACGAGATTTAAGGGTTCAGATCTAAACTAGGGTTAATCCTATGGCCTAAACTAGTCCTAACTTCTGTAAAAACACCCTAAGACCTAGCCTAAATCACTAAAAATCATTCTAGCAACTAAGTGCTGCCAAAATGTCTCTTGATCATGGCCTCCATCTCCAACTTCAAAGGCTTGAGCTTTCAAACTAGATCCATGACAAAGGAGCAAGCTTTCTACATAAAATCAAGGAAGTAGAGCACCATCTCAACACCATTCTATGATGATTCTTGCTCTTAATCCTCTAGCCACGATTTGTAAGTTCTAGATGCTTTTAGATTGAAACGATAACGTGAATATGACATGTGATTGTAACGACCCAGAAAATCTGAACCAATTTAAATTTTTTTAAATTGGCTAAAATAATTGATTTTAAATATTTAAAATAAATATTTTAGCTAATAGTAATGAAAAGTGAGTTTGAATCGACAATTGAAAACGAATATAATTAATTATAATTATAAACCAGGCCTAAAAGGGCGCTGCAGTTTCAAAAATTGAATTCAAACTTTGTCGGACTATACCGGGTGCAAAACAAAACGGATTTTAGTGAAACCAAAAATATTTAAATCTGTTAGTGAATACCTTTCTAACGAATCTGAAAAATCGAATTTTCATAGCGGAAAGCAAAAGTTATGGCCAAATGAATTTTCAGAAAGGTCGCTATGGAATTTATATAGCCCGGGAAATTGGCCATTTTGCATACGACCTTGGAATTCGACGAAACCACTTTTGTTGGATTCGGGATGTGAAGTTATTGCTAGGTTTCAAATTTCATAATTTTTGAAGCTAATATGTGAGCGTGGCAAAGGAAAACGTGTTTTAGTCAATTATAGTTAAATTGGATCGACCAGAAATGGGCCTTTTTGCAAACGGGCTCAGAATTCGACGAAACTAGTTTTGTTGGGACCGTATCGTCAAAACATATCTAGATTTATTTTTCTGGAATTTTTCGAATCAGTTTGTGGCCCTGGCAAATTGAAATGTACGTTCAAATTGAATATTGAATGTAATATATTTTAATTTGAAGGAAAACTGACTGAAACATTCGAATGGGCCTTCGAAACATATCCCGTTGTGTTCAGAATGGGGGTAAAACGCTAGGGACGACAGTCGTTGGGTTTAGATTGGTGGTCGTGTCAGAAAACCCCTTTAAAACTTCCCCGACCAATCAGAATTTTTATAAAAAAAAAATTCCTTTTTCTCTCTCCCCGATCGAAGGCGGAAAACGTTCAAAACCTTCCCCCTCATTTTCCGATCAATCCACGCCGAATTAGCTCGTGCCACAGTTGAACATTTTGAAGATCTTCTTGAGATCTTCAAATCCGTATAAAGTTTGGAATTTTTCGTGGCCTGTGGAGGGAGAATCGACGTCAGGAAGTTTCGAACTTCCAGCCGTCGTCGCCATCGCCTGGGACCACCGAGTGGACCCCCAACGCCGCGCGCAGACGCGCGTCTCCCCCCCTTCGTCGCTACATCGGCCGATCCTCCTATCGATTCAAGGTTTGATTGAAAATTGCAAACCTAGTTTTGAACCTTTTAGCTGAGGTACGGCTTATTTTATTTTCAACTGTTTTAACACCTTTAAACCGTTGCAAACTTTGAAAAATCATATCTTTTTCGTTTCTTGTCGAAATTCGATGAAACAGGAAACATCGTGACCGTGTGGACGTCTTCTACATTCTAGAAGAGACCGCATATTTTTCTGAGCCTTCTGCTATTTTTGGAGGAGTGGAACCCAAGGTGAGATTTCTAATTTATAAACGATATGGAAAACAACGATGTATAAATTATATAGTCGATGTATGAGTTATATAAGCGTTGTACACCTCATGTATAAGCGTTGTATAAGTTGTACGTTCGATGTATAAGTTGTATATGCGTTGTAAAAATTATATATGTGTTGAAATAGAAGTGAATTGCTATATATAAATATATATATATATACGCCCCTCGTCCACAAACCATGGACGATATTTATTGGTTGTGATTGGTGTGAAAATTGATTGATAGCGAATGGTTGGTTGGAATTGTTTGTGGTTGATATTGATTAATTGTGGTTGAAAAATACCCGTTTATGGTTGAGAAATATTTGGTTGAAACCACATACGATTAGTTTGTGGAAATGAAATAAATATATATATGCCGCCTGCGTGCGAACTAGATGCATGATCCCCATTGTCAAAAACCGCGAGATTTTAAGGTAGAGCGAGGAGCCGTACTAGGGACGGTCCCGGTTTTAACTACCATGCCGTTATGCTGCCGAAATTTTGAATAATATTCATGTGTTTGAATTATTTTCATTTGCTGAAACTATATTTTTTCATTGAATAGAAAACCTTCATGTGTTGAATCGATATTCATTCGTTGAATTGAAATTCATGTGTTGAATGGTATTCGTGTTTTAAATATAAAAATCACATTTTTGTCTATATATATAAACTATAGAAAACCTTCATGTGTTGAATCGATATTCATTCGTCGAATTGAAATTCATGTGTTGAATGATATTCGTGTTTTAAATATAAAAATCACATTTTTATCTATATATATAAACTATAGAAAACCCTCATGTGTTGAATCGATATTCATTCGTTGAATTGAAATTCATGTGTTGAGTGGTATTCATATTTTGAAAGAAATTGTCTTATAATAAAAATCCCAATTTTTACACCAATATGAAATGTATAAAATAATCCTATTTTGAAGCAAATTGTTTTACAATAAAAATTACATTTTTATTATATACATGATTTGTTGAAATGTGAAGTGTTAAAAATAGCAACTCATTCAAATAAATATGCATGAGTCGAAATATTCATTAATTAGCTAATGATATGATTTTTGCCTATGCATGCAACATTAGAATGAATGGTGTTTTTTAAACCAAATGGAATCGAATATGAAGTTGAATGGAAAATGATAAGTGATAAGAACTGTATATATGTACATAAATATTTATTGAACAGGTTATAGCAAAGGGGCTAGAGAAGAGGAATAAAATTTTGTGCCCGACAAATAGGTACACGTTTACTGTTTTGTTTGGGTGATGATTTTATGAGCCTATTGTCTAGCCGCTTGGCTTTTCCTTTTTCTTTTTGACATGAGACGCCCGTGTGGCTATTTGGGAATTTTCCCAGCCCCTCCCGTACAAAGGAGGTTATGGCGAAATTTTCCAAAATTTAAAGGCGTTAGTGAAATATTTGAAGTGAAAACGATATTGAAATTGTTGAATGAACTATATTTAAATAAATATATAAATATAAATAAAATTAAAACGAAACGTGGCCGTGCAGTTCGTGTTTTGATACCGTGATTTCAAACGAATAGTACGGGAGATCCGACCATCGGATTTTCCTGAAATCGCAACCATTGGGTTCGCTTTGGAAAAATCTTTCCAACGGCACCAACTTTTTAAAAATCCAACGGTTGGATTGTCCGAAATGTTTAATTCAAATCTAAAGAAAAACAGCACCAGAAACGATTATATATATATACATATATATATATATATATATATATATATAATTATATTTAATCGAATAACGACGCTGCAGTTCGTATTTTGAAATCGAAACTTCAAACGTTTATACCGGGAGATCCGACCGTCGGATTTTCCCGAAACTGGAACCATTGGATTCGTTTTGAAAAGATCTTTTAATGATGTAAATTTTGTAAAGACCCAACGGTTAGATTTTCAGATATGTGTAAATCAAATCTGAAGAAAAACAGCGCCACGGCCGCGTTATGGCCCGAAGCGTCGTTTGAAATAAAATGGCTATTTTAAAATAAATAAAATAGTGATAAATCGTTATAAAATATTATAAACGATATGGATGTAAATTTAGAAATTAACTGAAGGTTGGCTAAGTCGAATGGTTTCTGGGGTATTGATCTGATGTTGGTTTCGGCCTTCGGGGTTAATATTTGGGAAATCGTTCTCTTACTGATTGACGGTTAGTGACTAATGAATTGAAATGATGCGTGTATATGTTAGTGTTGCACTTGTTTATTATATACGCGAGTTGCTCAGAAAGACCGGGTTTATCCCATTCTGAATAACTGAACCAACGATAAGAAATCGAAGATGAAGACGGTGGTCGAAGACCGGATATCTTCACCTCGTTTGGATGGTAACCGAGGTCCTGATTGGGAGGCATCCCGAAATATGGATAATGAGTGGTGATCGTCCAGACGTACGTGGTGATCGATGGGTTTGCGAGGTATTTAGTGCCTTCGGTTTCATTTAGACCCAGAACGGACTTGTAAATGGACTGTGTGTCTGACATTGGATTTTATTCTGTGTTGATTGATCTCTGTTAAATATACATCTGTTTGGCGGCGGAGAATATATTCTTTTTGCTTAACGCCCTTCTTTGAGACGCACGAGCTCAGAGGTTGTATATCGATGGACATCAGTCGCATGGCATGAATTGCTAGTGTGGCATGCCTAAGTGGCAAATGAACAGGGCTTCTGTTGAAAAGCAAAGTCTTGTGGTGATGATCAAAGCGACGCCGGTGTGGCGTAGCTTTGTGTATAATGTGAATTCGCGAGCCTCACACCCCGGTATGAACCGGAAACGGGAGAAGGACCTCAGGGAGGGCATGTGTTTCTTTCTAGCTAGGGTGGTGTCAGTGACCTACCAGCCCTGACATTTATATACTTTTCACCTGTGTGGTTGTTGCTGTTGCGAGGCGCCTCGGTTTGATCGGACGATCCGGGTCCGATGGAGTCATTCGTTGGCTCGTTGATGCCCCAAAGGGCGGGGAAACGTAGAGGTCAGGCATAATAATCCACATCGGTGGACCGGCCCTGTCGCTCCAAGGGGCAGTTGTGGCTGTTCCTGAGACACGGGCTAGAGCGTCTCGAATTCGGTAAGGACTATCTTTTGCCTTGGTTCATGATGGAAATCCAATTTCCAAATATGACATCGTGCGGTTTTGATTGTATATATATATGGCGACATGATATATGGTACCCATGCCGTCTATGATTGACAGTTATGATTCGAAATTGTTGTTGAAACATATAAACACTAGTAATAATATCAAATGCTTTTGTTTTATTCGTATCAATCATATTTTGGCCATTATAAGGTAAAACTCTATCCTCCGGTTTGCGTTGCATTGTGTGATGGGAACTGAGTCTTATAATGGCTTCATTTTTATAAAAAGCATAGCGGTATTTAAAAGAATGATTTGTTTTAAAGCACTGGCAATCCAATGGAGTACACCCGTTCCACGAAAGTGGCGTGGTCCTGTGATTTGCCATATATCAAATGTGTTGAGTGGATTTCTCATACCAGTCCCATGACTGACTCGTAGTTTGTTTCACTTTCAAACTCGGGTGCCCCTTTTTCTACACGGGCAGCCTTGTATTCAGGTTTAGTTGGCTTTCTCTGGAGAGCTGGAGCTGAAGATGGATTCTATCATTTATCTCTTTTTATGCTGTTCAGCTCCTATTGTACATATTTTGTTTGATTTCCGCTGTAGACATTTATGTATAGCTGAACTATAATTGTACTAAGTAAGATCCTGTATACTGTGTAACTCTGATGATTACTTTTATCCAGTATATTCTATTGTTCATTATCTGGTGTATTTATTTAATTCTGTTCTGCTATTATCTGTATTTGTGTTATATTCCAAAGATAACCCTTGTCTCCATCTGTACGGGGTTTGGGGTCGTCTCATTTGGTATCAGAGCTTTGGTTAAGCTTAGTTCTGGAATATAACATTTGAACGAACTCGTCAGAAATAGAGCCAGTAGTGTTCTAGGACGGGTAACTCTATACAGATAGGATCAGTAATATCCTAGTATGAGTAGCAGAATGAAATAACACCTCGATAGACACATTTACATTGAAGTATATGTTTCTATATTTTAAATTATCTTTTCTGTGACCTGACACTCGATCTGCTGTTTGCAGAAGTACTAGAAAATGAGTGTCAGAAACAGAAGGAATACAGAACCGGATATTGAGGCCCTATTAATCAAATATCGAAATATGGGTGGAATACCGTTCTCTGGTGAAGAATCTATTATGAAGACACGGGCTTGGATTCATTCGGCTGAAAAGATCTTTGATGGTTTAAAGCTGAGGGATGACCAGAAAAGATTACTGGCCTCATGGGCACTCAAAGACGAAGCTTTGTTCTGGTGGGATTCAGTTATAGAGGATAATCCAGAAGGTGATATCACCTAGGACAGATTCAAAGTGATTTTCTTAGAAAGATTTACTCCTCCCGAAGCAACCGAGAGATTATGTGATGAATTTTCTTATCTGATACAAGGTGATATGACCATCCCAGAATATCATAAGAAATTCAACGAACTTTCTCACTTTGCTCCTCATCTGATTAAAGACCCAAAAAGGAAGAATCTGAGATTTATTCACGGCCTGCAAAGAAAATATCAGAATAGTGTGATGAGGAATGTGAAGCTTCCTTTCTCAGAAATGATTTATATGGCTTATCAGTATGAAGATCTCCATAGGAAAGGCATGTTGCGAGATGAAGAAGAAGTCAGTTCTAGCGATAAGGTTGAATCAGAAACTGATAGTCCTGAGGCCAGTACCATGTCTGAGGTCAGTAAGGAACCCAAAGTCAATCGAAAAAGGCCCAGATCAGGAAAAGAACCGGTAACGACCACCGTATGCAATAACTGCCATCTAAAAGGGCATTTGTCGATAAACTACGGACCTTTAAAGAAGCGATTAAAAGGTGGACTTCGATCCAAAGAAGGATTTCAATCGAATAGAAAATGCAATATCTGCCATCAGGTTGGACACGTAAAGCAAGATTGCTGGAAGATGAAGAAGCCTGAAGTAGTTCAAGTGAATGAAGTAGTAGAAACTTCTGATCCCTCAGCAAGTCAAGGAAGATCTGATGTTTTAGAAGGAACGCTTACTGTCAAAAACATTCCAGTTAAAGTACTGTTTGACACAGGCGCGTCACGAAGCTTTATTACAAAGAGTGCAGTCAAGAAGTTGGATTTGACGTTGAAAAAGCTCAAAGAACCAATGACGGTCCAAAATCCAGTTGGGGGTTCCATCAATCTCAGTTGGATCTGTGCAGTACCTGTCTCTTTTTCTTGCTATAAATTCCCTATTATCTCTATCGTCATGAATTTTGATGAATTCGATCTTATTCTGGGATTGGATTGGCTAACCAAATATGAAGCAGAGGTTAGATGCGCCGAGAGAGTTGTAAAGGCAAAGGCACAATCGGGGAATTATATAACCATACCTTGTGAAGGCCCGACATCAAATAGAAAGGACTTCTGGGTAGCTTTGGATGTTTCTCCAGCCCAAATAGAAAATATCCTTGAAGTCATAGAGAATATTCCTGACCTCATCAAAAATATTCCTGTCGTCAAGAACTATGCGGATGTGTTCGAGGAAGTTGTTCGCTTGCCTCCGCAAAGAGAAATAGATTTCAAAATTGCTTTAGTTCCGAATGCAAGGCCGGTAGTTCACGCTATTCGAAGGATGTCCTTGAACGAGAAAGAGGAATTAGACAATCAAACACGACAGCTAGTATGGAAGGGTCTGATCAGGCCTAGTTTCTCTGATTGGGGTGCAGCAGTGGTGTTTGTCCCAAAATCTGACGGTACTCTACGGCTATGTGTGGATTATCGTGATTTGAACAAGCAGACCATAAAGAACAAATATCCATTGTCGCGGATTGATGATTTGTTGGATCGATTAAATGATGCACAAGTATTTTCAAGGATGGACCTAGCTACAGGCTTCCATCAACTTCGAATTGCCGAAGAGTGTGTTCCAATGACAGCATTTAGAGGTCCCGACTTATTCTATGAGTGGTTAGTAATGTCGTTCGGCTTATGTAACGCTCCTGCTTACTTCGTCGATCTGATGAATAGAGTGTTTAGAGGAGTTTTGAATAAATTTGTTCTAGTTTTTATTGACGATATTCTAATCTTCTCTAAATCAAAGGCCGAACATGGAAAGCATCTGGAACAGGTTCTAGAAATTCTGAGACGGAATGTATTAAAAGCCAAATTTTCCAAATGTATCTTCTGGCAAGATGAAGTAAAATTTCTAGGCCACGTCGTATCGAATGAAGTAATTGCTGTGGATCCAAGCAAAATCACAGCTATTAAGAATTGGAAACAGCCCAGTACCCCCACTGAAGTCTGCAGTTTTCTCGGATTGGCTAGCTATTACCGGAAGTTCATTAAAAACTTTTCGAAGATATCTGGTCATTTAACGAAGCTTATAAAGAAGCACTCTAAATTCAAATGGACTCCAGAAAGTGAGGAGGCTTTTGAGGAGCTAAAGTTAAGACTAACGACTGCTCCAGTGTTAACCATCATCGATGGCAACCAGGATTTGAAAGTCTGGACTGATGCTTCTAGAGAAGGCCTTGGCGCAGTATTAATGCAAAGGGGTCAAGTGATTGCTTATGCTAGCCGTCAGCTGAAGCTGCATGAGAAAAACTACGTCACTCATGATCTTGAGTTATCGGCGATAGTATTCGCCTTGAAAATCTGGAGACACTATCTTCTGGGTGAGAGATTTGAACTGTTTACAGATCATCAGTCGTTAAAGTATCTATTCACACAGAAGGACTTGAATCTGAGGCAGCAACGTTGGCTGGAGTTTCTTGCAGCATATGACTTTGAAATTATGTACACTCCAGGGAAAGCCAATGTCGTGGCCGATGCGCTGAGCCGAAAGAATGAAATGATCGCCAGTTTTATTATCACGACTTCATTGCTAGATAAGATATCTGCTCTTCAGAAGGATGATCACTTCATTCAGAAGATCAGAGAGATAATTCAACAAGGCGAACCCTCGAGTTTTCAAGTGGATAATGATGGAATTCTAAGGCTCAAAGGTCGAATCTGTGTCCCTAACATTCCTGAGCTCCGAAAGGAAGTACTAGATGAATGCCATAAGTCAAAACTTAGTATCCATCCGGGAGTAAGCAAAATGTACAATGACATTAAACACACTTTCTGGTGGAGATCGACGAAGAGGGACATTTCTTTATATGTTAGCCGATGCCCTACTTGCCAGCTAGTCAAAAGCGACCAACAGAAACTAGCTGGATTATTACAACCGCTAGACGTTCCAGGCTGGAAGTGGGAACATATTTCTATGGATTTCACTGATGGTCTGCCCAGAAGCAGAAAAGGGAATGACAGTATTTGGGTGATCATAGATCGCTTCACGAAGACCGCCCATTTCATCCCTGTCAGATCAAACAGAACTGCTCAGAGTCTGGCGCAGATATAATTCAGGGAAATAGTTAAACTACATGGAGTGCCGCTCAGTATAGTCAGTGATAGAGATACAATATTCACTAGCAAATTCTGGGAAGCGTTTCAAGTCGAGCTGGGAACGAAGTTGAATTTGAGCACCGCTTATCATCCTCAGACAAACGGTCAGACTGAGAGGGTGAATCGTATTTTAGAAGATCTATTGCGGGCTTGTGTTATAGATTTCGGTGGATCATGGGAAGACCATCTGCATTTGGCTGAATTCTCATATAACAACAGCTACCAGGCGAGTCTGACAATGTCGCCATTCGAAGCATTGTATGGTAGACCGTGCCGATCTCCTGCTTGTTGGGTCAAGCCCGGAAATAGACTTGTATTGGGGCCAGATATGATTCGAGAGGCTGCCGACAAAGTCGATTTTATTAAGAAACGATTATTGGCTGCTCAAAGCCGACAAAAGAGCTATGTCGATAGAAGAAGAAGAGATATATCATTTGCTATTGGCGACTACGTGTATTTGAAAGTATCGCCGATGAAAGGAGTTATTCGGTTCGGTAAAACTGGAAAGTTGGCGCCCAAATTCATTGGTCCGTTTCCTATTCTGGAACGGATCGGAACTCTCGCTTATAGGGTCAAATTGACTGACTGGTTGCCTGGAGTTCATGATGTATTTCATATATCTCAACTTCGAAAACACGTTCATGATCCAGACTTGATCGTGGAAGAAGCAGCTCAACAGGATATTGAAATTACTCCAGAATTAGCTGTGAGACGAGAGCCGCTAAAGATCATCGGCAAAGAGACCAAAGAACTTAGGAACAAGAAGGTTCACATAGTCAAAGTGCAATGGAGTGGAGATCCTCGAGATTGTACTTGGGAAAATGAGGAGAGCATTCAGAAATCTTATCCTAGATGCCGAGTGGATATCTCTGATTGACTCCGGTGCAAGGTATATTTACCATACTTTACATCACCATTTAATTCTCTATTCTATTGTTATTTTCTTTCCATGGATGTGCACTTTTAATTCTATAGTTTGAATGATTTTAAAAGAATAGGAATTAATTTGTAAGGTATATTTTTGAAAAGTTAAAAACAATTGCTTGTTGGTTGTGTTGTGTGATTGTAGATTAGTTTAATTAAAATTATTGAAACGATAGTTAATTTAATCCACAATGGAATAATGGTAGAATTTATTCGATTATATCACACATTCAACTGATTAGAAAATAGATAGGAATATATATACTTGTGCATTATATATGTTTGAACAGGTTAATGGATTAGCTGTTGAGTAAAGATTTTATTTACGTGTCCGACAAATAGGTAAACCTTAATGAGTTGGATGCGAAATATTATTATATCAACTCCTGTGAATGCCATTGGATGCAGAGTGCTGGTTTTTCTGTGTGAAATAATAAATGTCGCCATAGGATAGTAACAATTAATTTTGAACTACATTACATGGCATACTTCAGAAGATAGGCATACTTCATCATATACCACATAAGCATTTGGATCTTGTGTGACGAGGTGGAAGATTTACCATACGAGCGAGAGGCTTGTATGGCGATGACTATATTTTACGAGTTGAACTGATGACTGATATGGACTATTTAAATTGTAACGATTAAATTGCCAGATTAATAAAAACCCCACACGGGTCTGGAGTTGACAATAACCACGTCTCTCTAGTTATTAGATACGGCACATGGACTATTTATTTCCCACACGGGGCAGGGTGACGAGAATTTATTCTCTGGAGTTATTATCAATACATGCTCCCCTGTAAACACCAGAATATATCACTATAAATATATGTATGCTTATTAGGATTTATTGGGTACCTAATATGGCCCAATAAATTTCCAAACCTCTTTTCGTACAAGGGAGGTTATGGCGAAATTTTTCGAAAATTCCAGGTGTTAGCCAAATTTTTGAAGAATTTGAAATTTCTCAGAAACTGAAAAGTTGGAGAATTGAAGCCAGATCGAACGTAGAGTTGATTAATCAAACCGCTTTCGACTTTGTTCCTTTTCGGGGACGAAAAGTTTTAAGTGGGGGAGAATGTAACGACCCAGAAAATCTGAACCAATTTAAAAAATTTTAAATTGGCTAAAATAATGGATTTTAAATATTTAAAATAAATATTTTAGCTAATAGCAATGAAAAGTGAGTTTGAATCGACAATTGAAAACGAATATAATTAATTATAATTATAAACCAGGCCTGAAAGGGCGCTGCAGTTTCAAAAATTGAATTCAAACTTTGTCGGACTGTACCGGGTGCAAAACAAAACGGATTTTAGTGAAACCAAAAATATTTAAATCTGTTAGTGAATACCTTTCTAACGAATCTTAAAAATCGAATTTTCATAACGGAAAGCAAAAGTTATGGCCAAATGAATTTTCAGAAAGGTCGCTATGGAATTTATATAGCCCGGGAAATTGGCCATTTTGCATACGACCTCGGAATTCGACGAAACCACTTTTGTTGGATCCGGGATGTGAAGTTATTGCTAGGTTTCAAATTTCATAATTTTTGAAGCTAATATGTGAGCGTGGCAAAGGAAAACGTGTTTTGGTCAATTACAATTAAATTGGATCGACCAGAAATGGACCTTTTTGCAAACGGTCTCAGAATTCGACGAAACTAGTTTTGTTGGGACGGTATCGTCAAAACATAGCTAGATTTATTTTTCTGGAATTTTTCGAATCAGTTTGTGGCCCTGGCAAATTGAAATGTACGTTCAAATTGAATATTGAATGTAATATATTTTAATTTGAAGGAAAACTGACTAAAACATTCGAATGTGCCTTCGATACATATCCCATTGTGTTCGGAATGGGTGTAAAACGCTAGGGACGACAGTCGTTGGGTTTAGATTGGTGGTCGCGTCAGAAAACCCCTTTAAAACTTCCCCGACCAATCAGAATTTTTTTATAAAAAAAATAAGAAAATTCCTTTTTCTCTCTCCCCGATCGAAGGCGGAAAACGTTCAAAACCTTCCCCCTCATTTTCCGATCAATCCACGCCGAATTAACTCGTGCCACAGTTGAACTTTTTGAAGATCTTCTCGAGATCTTCAAATCCATATAAAGTTTGGAATTTTTCGTGGCCTGTGGAGGGAGAATCGACGTCAGGAAGTTTCGAACTTCCAGCCACCGCCGCCGTCGCATGGGACCACCGAGTGGACCCCCACCACCGCACGCAGACGCGCGTCTCCCCCCTCTTCGTCGCTACATCAGCCGATCCTCCTATCGATTCAAGGTTTGATTGAAAATTGCAAACCTAGTTTTGAACCTTTCAGCTGAGGTACGGCTTATTTTATTTTCAACTGTTTTAACACCTTTAAACCGTTGCAAACTTTGAAAAATCATATCTTTTTCGTTTCTTGTCGAAATTCGATGAAACAGGAAACATCGTGACCGTGTGGACGTCTTCTACATTCTAGAAGAGACCGCATATTTTTCTGAGCCTTCTGCTATTTTTGGAGGAGTGGAACCCAAGGTGAGATTTCTAATTTATAAACGATATGGAAAACGACGATGTATAAATTATATAGTCGATGTATGAGTTATATAAGCGTTGTACACCTCATGTATAAGCGTTGTATAAGTTGTACGTTCGATGTATAAGTTGTATATGCGTTGTAAAAATTATATATGTGTTGAAATAGAAGTGAATTGCTATATATAATATATATATATATATATATATATATATACGCCCCTCGTCCACAAACCATGGACGATATTTATTGGTTGTGATTGGTGTGAAAATTGATTGATAGAGAATGGTTGGTTGGAATTGTTTGTGGTTGATATTGATTGATTGTGGTTGAAAAATACCCGTTTGTGGTTGAGAAATATTTGGTTGAAACCACATAGGATTAGTTTGTGGAAATGAAATAAATATATACATGCCGCCTGCGTGCGAACTAGATGCATGATCCCCATTGTCAAAAACCGCGAGGTTTTAAGGTAGAGCGAGGAGCCGTACTAGGGACGGTCCCGGTTTTAACTACCCTGCCGTTATGCTGCCGAAATTTTGAATAATATTCATGTGTTTGAATTATTTTCATTTGCTGAAACTGTATTTGTTCATTGAATAGAAAACCTTCATGGGTTGAATCGATATTCATTCGTTGAATTGAAATTCATGTGTTGAATGGTATTCGTGTTTTAAATATAAAAATCACATTTTTATCTATATATATAAACTATAGAAAACCTTCATGTGTTGAATCGATATTCATTCGTCGAATTGAAATTCATGTGTTGAATGGTATTCGTGTTTTAAATATGAAAATCACATTTTTATCTATATATATAAACTATAGAAAACCTTCATGTGTTGAATCGATATTCATTCGTTGAATTGAAATTCATGTGTTGAGTGGTATTCATATTTTGAAAGAAATTGTCTTATAATAAAAATCCCAATTTTTACATCAATATGAAATGTATAAAATAATCCTATTTTGAAACAAATTGTTTTACAATAAAAATCACATTTTTATTATATACATGATTTGTTGAAATGTGAAGTGTTAAAAATAGCAACTCGTTCAAATAAATATGCATGAGTCGAAATATTCATTAATTAGCTAATGATATGATTTTTGCCTATGCATGCAACATTAGAATGAATGGTGTTTTTTAAACCAAATGGAATCGAATATGAAGTTGAATGGAAAATGATAAGTGATAAGAACTGTATATATGTACATGCATATTTATTGAACAGGTTATAGCAAAGGGGCTAGAGAAGAGGAATAAAATTTTGTGCCCGACAAATAGGTACACGTTTACTGTTTTGTTTGGGTGATGATTTTATGAGCCTGTTGGCTAGCCGCTTGGCTTTTCCTTTTTCTTTTTGACATGAGACGCCCGTGTGGCTATTTGGGAATTTTCCCAGCCCCTCCCGTACAAAGGAGGTTATGGCGAAATTTTCCAAAATTTAAAGGCGTTAGTGAAATATTTGAAGTGAAAACGATATTGAAATTGTTGAATGAACTATATTTATATAGATATATAAATATAAATAAAATTAAAACGAAACGTGGCCGTGCAGTTCATGTTTTGAAACCGTGATTTCAAACGATTAGTACGGGAGATCCGACCATCGGATTTTCCTGAAATCGCAACCATTGGGTTCGCTTTGGAAAAATCTTTCCATCGACACCAACTTTGTTAAAATCCAACGGTTGGATTGTCTGGAATATTTAATTCAAATCTGAAGAAAAATAGCGCTAGAAACGATTATATTTATATATATATATAAAAAAATAATTATATTTAATCGAATAACGACGCTGCAGTTCGTATTTTGAAATCGAAACTTCTAACGTTTATACCGGGAGATCCGACCGTCGGATTTTCCTGAAACTGGAACCGTTGGATTCGTTTTGAAAAAGATCTTTCTAATGATGTAAATTTTGTAAAGATCCAACGGTTAGATTTTCAGATATGTGTAAATCAAATCTGAAGAAAAACAGCGCCACGGCCGCGTTATGGCCCGAAGCGTCGTTTGAAATAAAATGGCTATTTGAAAATAAATAAAGATAGCGATAAATCGTTATAAAATATTATAAACGATATGGATGTAAATTTAGAAATTAACTGAAGGTTAGCTAAGTCGAATGGTTTCTGGGGTATTGATCTGATGTTGGTTTCGGCCTTCGGGGTTAATATTTGGGAAATCGTTCTCTTACTGATTGACGGTTAGTGACTAATGAATTGAAATGATGCGTGTATATTTTAGTGTTGCACTTGTTTATTATATACGCGAGTTGCTCAGAAAGACCGGGTTTATCCCATTCTGAATAACTGACCCGACGATAAGAAATCGAAGATGAAGACGATGGTCGAAGACCGGAGATCTTCACCTCGTTTGGATGGTAACCGAAGTCCTGATTGGGAGGCATCCCGAAATATGGATAATGAGTGGTGATTGTCCAGACGTACGTGGTGATCGATGGGTTTGCGAGGTATTTAGTGCCTCCAGTTTCGTTCAGACCCAGAACGGACTTGTAAATGGACTGTGTGTCTGACATTGGATTTTATTCTGTGTTGATTGATCTCTGTTAAATATACATCTGTTTGGCGGCGGAGAATTTATTCTTTTTGCTTAACGCCCTTCTCTGAGATGCACGAGCTCAGAGGTTGTATATCGATGGACATCAGTCGCATGGCATGAATTGCTAGTGTGGCATGCCTAAGTGGCAAATGAACAGGGCTTCTGTTGAAAAGCAAAGTCTTGTGGTGATGATCAAAGCGCCGCCGGTGTGGCGTAGCTTTGTGTATAATGTGAATTCGCGAGCCTCACACCCCGGTATGAACCAGAAACGGGAGAAGAACCTCAGGGAGGGCATGCGTTTCTTTCTAGCTAGGGTGGTGTCAGTGACCTACCAGCCCTGACATTTATATACTTTTCACCTGTGTGGTTGTTGCTGTTGCGAGGCGCCTCGGTTTGATCGGACGATCCGGGTCCGATGGAGTCATTCGTTGGCTCGTTGATGCCCCAAAGGGCGGGGAAACGTAGAGTTCAGGCATAATAATCCACATCGGTGGACCGGCCCTGTCGCTCCAAGGGGAAGTTGCGGCTGTTCCTGAGACACGGGCTAGAGCGTCTCGAATTCGGTAAGGACTATCTTTTGCCTTGGTTCATGATGGAAATCCAATTTCCAAATACGACATCGTGCGGTTTTGATTGTATATATATATGGCGACATGATATATGGTACCCATGTCGTCTATGATTGATAGTTATGATTCGAAATTGTTTTTGAAACATATAAATACTAGTAATAATATCAAATGCTTTTGTTTTATTCGTATCAATCATATTTTGGCCATTATAAGGTAAAACTCTATCCTCCGGTTTGCGTTGCATTGTGTGATGGGAACTGAGTCTTATAATGGCTTCATTTTTATAAAAAGCATAGCGGTATTTAAAAGAATGATTTGTTTTAAAGCACTGGCAATCCAATGGAGTACACCCGTTCCACGAAAGTGGCGTGGTCCTGTGATTTGCCATATATCAAATGTGTTGAGTGGATTTCTCATACCAGTCCCATGACTGACTCATAGTTTGTTTCACTTTCAAACTCGGGTGCCCCTTTTTCTACACGGGCAGCCTTGTATTCAGGTTTAGCTGGCTTTCTCTGGAGAGATGGAGCTGAAGATAGATTCTATCATTTATCTCTTTTTATGCTGTTCAGCTCCTATTGTACATATTTTGTTTGATTTCCGCTGTAGACATTTATGTATAGCTGAACTGTAATTGTACTAAGTAAGATCCTGTATACTGTGTAACTCTGATGATTACTTTTATCTAGTATATTCTATTGTTCATTATCTGGTGTATTTATTTAATTCTGTTCTGCTATTATCTGTTTCTGTGTTATATTCCAAAGATAACCCTTGTCTCCGTCTGTACGGGGTTTGGGGTCGTCTCAGTGATAAAGTTGAAATTTGATCTATGCATGATAATCGATCCATGCTCATTCTTGTTCATTTTTGATCTTGACCTTTGGGGATGTTGCTATGACATTAATTTGGGCCTATGCATGTTGCAAATCACTCTTTCATGTCCTTATCATGCATGTAATGATGTTTTTCTCTCGGATCTTGTTTTATGCAAAGTTTCTACCTTCCCCTATTTATTTTCTTTTGATGAACCTTGGTCGATTTCGGACCTAGGCCTAAACTACGATTTACATGCGATTTGTATATGGGGAAATTTGGGTATCGCCAATGTAATTTGCAAGTTTGGGCGTACATGAATTGGCATATGAATTAAATCACGAGTTTTGGGGACTATGTAAGTTAAATCAAGGGATTGGGCTTATGTAAATTAGGCATAAGTGGAATTGGGAACATGAACCATGATGTGGGTTATTTGGTCATGAATGCGACAAAATGTAATTTTTGCTAGAACTTGATTTGGGCAAATTGGCATAAACTTGACATACGTACAAATAGGCGAGAATTGGACATATGTAAAGTGGCTAGAATTGGGTACATATTTTCATGGGCATGTAAGGTGGAACTTGGGCATATGTAAAGTGGGGATTTGGACTTAGATGACACATATGTAATTAACAATCTAACGGATGTCTTCGACACGAGGTTAGACTTGAGTTGTGGTGTAATCCTGCCCGGAACCGCCCGGCATATACAGTGACCACAACAATAATAGTCTAATGTGAGAGGTCATAGGCAAAGATTAGATTGTGGTAATGCATGAACCCGAGGTTGGAATGGATTTGCGGTGTAATTCCGCCCGGAACCGCCCGGCATATCCAGTGACCGCAAATAAGTCCAATGTGAGAGGTTGATGCATTAGTAAATAATAAATGAATATGACATGGACGGGTGGGTTAAGTAACTTGATGAGAATAATGACGCTTAACCAATACGACATGGACAGGTGGGTTAAGTAACTTGATTAGACTAATGACACTTAACCAATATGACATGGACGTGTTGGTTAAGTAACTTGATTAGAATAATGACACTTAACCAATATGACATGGACAGGTGGGTTAAGTAACTTGATTAGACTAATGACACTTAACCAATATGACATGGACGGGTGGGTTAAGTAACTTGATTAGAATAATGACACTTAACCAATATGACATGGACGAGAGGGTTAAGTAACTTGATTTGGCTAATGACACTTAACCAATATAACATGGATGGGTGGGTTAAGTAAAACCGGACTTGATTTCTAGATGACACTTAACCATCTAACACGATTAGAGGATGGGTTAGTTTAACCTGAATGGGTCGATAACACCCGACTAGTATAACGCGAGGCATGGTAAGGTTAAGTAAACTCACGAGGGTAACACTTAACCGTTATAATTTGACTAGTGGATGGGGTTAAGTCATGAATCGCTTGAATATACTTAACCAATCTAACATGATAACTTGATGGGGTTAAGTCATGAATCGCTTGAAAATACTTAACCAATCTAGCATGATAACTTGATGGGGTTAAGTCATGAATCGCTTGAATATACTTAACCAATCTAACATGATAACTTGATGGGGTTAAGTCATGAATCGCTTGAATATACTTAACCAATCTAACACGGTAATTTGATGGGGTTAAGCCTAAATATACTTAACCAATTTGACATGATGATTTGGATATGGTTAAGTCATGAACCGCTGGAATACGCTTAACCAACTTGACACGTGATTCATAGGGCTAAGCCATGAGCGTGAATGACAACACTTAGCCAATCTTGACATGACATGTAGACGGGTTAAGTCACGAACTTGAATGACCACACTTAACCTACTGGACATGCTAGACTGATAGGGGTTAAGTCTTGAATTTAGATGACAACACTTAACCTGCTGGACGGAAACCCTAGTTACTCGGTCCTTTTCAGCAGTAACCCTCTTGGATGTATCACGATACCCTAGGGACTAGGCTAGGGTGCGGCACGATTACTGGGCTGATTGTAAGCGACCAAAACGACGGCTGAGTTTGGTGCGCCATTGTAGGTTCAAGCGGACTATGGTCGTGCACGTAGTCCGGAGTTGAAAAAGCAGGCATGGGCACCAGTAGTTTTACACTGTGCGTGCTTGAAATGGTGTCAGTGGTTGACACCCTAGGACTTGATACACCCTAGGGTGGACCTAGCACAGAGTAGCTACATTCGCGATTGGGCCGTATGACACCGACACACGACGAGCTAGGACTTGTAGGGAGCCGATCGACTAAAGCATGACGTAGGGCCTTATTCGATAGGTAGCGTAATCCCTAGTGGTCCTAGGTGGCATAAACCCTAGTCGAAAACGTCCATTAGGTAGCGTAATCCCTAGTGGTCCTAGGTGGCATAAACCCTAATCAAATCCAGAAATTGTTCAATAAGTAGCATAATCCCTAGTGGTCCTAGGTGGCGTAAATCCTAGTTGAACACGCGATAATTCATGATAAGGGAATCTGGCCAGAACAAGGATGGTAGTCCGAGCGATTTCAAGGATGGAGACACTACGTTGTAGTAGTATAGAATAACGTGATGGAACCCGTACGATATACGGCAAGGGACTATACATATACATGGAAGGGATGATACGAGTTAGGATGCTAGTACGGTTGGTGTAGAGGACGTTAGACATGCGATGCTATTCCGAGTTTACCTTGGTTATCCTGTTACCTTGGTTATCTTGTTACTTGAGTTTATCCTGTTATCTTAGTTTGATCTGTTTATCTTGTCATCATGCTTATATTTACTTTCGGTTTATACATGTCATGTTACTCTTACCTGTTTTTAGGCTGAAAGTCACTAGGACTTACTCAGTCTTAATGATTGACCCGTTTTGTTTCGCCTCTTTTTCTTCCGTTCCCCCCCCCCAGGTTTACAAGGAGGAAATGTTGCTACTTAGTGCGGATTTTCTGCTTCAAGACCATCATCTATGGTTTGGACTTTTCTTGGCTATGGCTATTTTATTGTTTTACTTGGGGAATAACTTATGACTATGGATTTTATGCTTCTTTATTTTTGCAAGACAGGTTTCGATGTAAGTAATTTAATGGCACTTTGATGTAAAAGGGTTTAGACCTTATTAATGTTATAAAGTAATGAAATCATGTTTTCTTCCGCTGTCTTTATATGTTCTGTCTTGTAATATTTTCTGTGCATGTTTACCTAGATAATACTCCACCAAAGTTAGTGCATTCCCTTTGTGAGTGACCCTAGCGGAGGTGGGGAGTTACACTGCCTAATCTTTCACATTAGTGTTGGGACATATACACTCACTTTTGCATATGTTCATATAAGCATTAGAAAATTTTAAGGACAATGGATGCCTATGATTAGTGGATGAGTAGATGGATGATGGATGGTAGGATACATTCTTCTTAACTTGGAGATTTCGGGGACGAAATCCTTTGAAGTAGGGGAGAATGTAACACCCCGTATTTTAACACAAAGGAGGATAAATTAAGGAACAATTAATTTAATATGCAGAATTAAGGGAAACATATTACATCATTGCGTCCGTCTCAAAATTCTGGTCAAGATAGACACCTGGTTTGCGTAAAACAGATAACGTATGAAGAAGTTATGAACGGTAGAAGTTTTGGCGAAAAGAGCAAGAAATATCAGCATACTTGACAAGTGCGCCAAGGTATTTTTGCACTGGCGCACCTGTAAAGTGCACACATGTTAATTTTCATCATCTGGACCCAAGTGGGTATCGACCCGTGGCCCGATTCCCCCTAGAGCTGATGTGGCAGTCGAATTCTGGAGGCTGGCAGCTATAAGTTGTAACGTCCCGCCTTTTGGACTGCTTTAAATTTGTATTTAAACCAACTTAAAATGTTCAAATCGATGGATAATTATTTAGCTTAAATAGTTTAAAAACAGAATCAACACCGAAATACAGAATAATAATAACATAGTATTTAACAGTGGAATAAAACTTTTATTTATAATCAGAGATTTTGAATACAAAACTTTTCTATGTACAGCGGAATAAAAATGCGGTTTTAATTCACAAGAAATATTTACTATTTTAAAAATCTTCAGAGTGCGCATCTCTTGGAATCCCCGGCTTTGCCAATCATCGAATCCTGAGCTATAAACTATAAATCTGTACTGCTCAGTGTCTGACCCTGACCCGAGCAAAAAAAAAAACTCGGGTCAGGTTGTATTCAAGTAATTTAACTTAAATATAAACTAAAAGAAATATTGACTTATCAAGTTACTACCTTCTAATATATCCAACATCTAAGAAATCATAGACAAGTTGAAATTCGATATAGAGATAAGGATAAGCAAGACACGGTTATGCAAGTATTTTAGATTTTAAAACATAGCAGGGAGTACATCATATCTATTCGGATTACACATAAGGCATGAAATATCCATGCAGCCATAATAACCTATCAAACCAAGTAATTAGCCACTAATGTAATGTTAGTTTAATTATTTATGTAAATCTCAATTATATCGACTGCCAAGCATATAATGTGAATGTATATTAATATCAGTATTTATCCAGTATGGTGTTTCTTCCAAAAATCAGTCTGAGCTAAGTATATTTAGTGAGGCATCAATTTACAACAAGTACCACATGTGTATTGCAATGTACTTTCTTTTATATAAATATAACCACTGTATCAAGCATCCAAATTTTTTTCAACCAAAAGTCATTAACTTATTAGAACCAAGGATCAGCAGCCATTTGTCAGTGAATAAATTCTCAGGGATACACAATTACTCAAGCCACATGCATGAAATGGTCACTCAGTTCCAAAAAAATGGCATGTATTTGGTTCTAAAGGCAAAATATATATGGCTGCCCAGGGTATATTTACGTTGATGTTATGTACCCCAAATAGTTTACTAGAGCTACAAAAACGTTGACTTCTTTGATGCATGATGCCATGTGTTTATTTTTTCCTTTTTTCTTCTTCTCTTTTCCTCTCTTTTTAGTGGAAGTACAATATTTAATTTCAACATTTCTCCAAGTATTTAGATGTCGGGTGCAAATCAATAATTCAAGGACTCTAGACATGCCATAATGATAAATGTAAATGATGGAAAAAGGTTAAAGCAGTTGTGAATTTTGTTTCTACTCTTCCAATTTATGGTGAGTATATGTTACAACACATTTTCCCCTAAAAATGGTCTCATTTCAGTCAAAATAAAAGGAAGAGGGACATGTTTACTGAGAAAATCTTCAAACAATAGTGGTCCTAAAGCTAATAAAATGGATTTGGCCTTCCAAGATTCAAGGTAACAATATATGCTATTTTCATGATTCCCTTAGAATAGTATATAATTGACATTGACTATTAAATGCAGTAGATAGCGCTATTGAAAATTTGTTTGTGCACAGTAAGGCTAACCAAAATCTTAACTCATGTTATGCATCCGATATGATCAATAGCCTAACTTCACGCTTGACTTGCCTTAACCCTCCTGAGTCCAACAGTTCTACTTTAGGGTGAACAGTTTAGATTTAAAACCAATAGTCCACTTTATTAACAGGTATCTGAAACCGATTTAATGTGGTAGTGTCTCAAATGAGAAGCGCCAACATAATAATGAATACTCAAAAATGTGATCTACAGTACTGAACTAACAATATTTGCAAGATGTGCACCACAACAGGTCCAAGGAAAAACACAGGGGCATGTAGCTATTAAAATTAGATACAAATGGCAAGTTGGACCCATGCTTAAGGTGAGCGAACACAGCAAGGATTTGTAAGCACATGTTCCAGAAATAGACCATTTTAAATATGTATCAATTTACTTCCAATTCTCACAATCATTCAAAGGTCACTTAGACCCTGTATGTGTTCTATTTTAACACGATAACTAGGGCCACTAATATTTATACAATCATGCATGGCGGAGCAGTAATGGGAGAAAAGTCATGTGTGTAACAGCAACACCACAGGCCAAAAACACAGTTCAATACCAAAGACCATATATTTATGTGTGTATGCACATATAAGCTCAAATGGACATACCCTTCTAACCTCGCATCACACAGAAATGGAAACACAGATGAAACTTATTGATTCACCCAAACCGTAATCAGCACCCAATGTCACTATTATGCTTAAGTTAATAACAGTGGTAAAATACTTGAATTAAAATGAATCATGAGTTTAAAACTCACCGTACTACTGTGTTACCCAAATTGACACGAACTGAGATGATGTTGCGTAGTCCCCTCGAATAGCAATTCCTGATGATGGTGGGAAGAACTCAACCCCTCTTTCTCTCAGACCTGAAACGAATTGAAGGAGGATCTGGTCATGGATTTTTCGGTGACGATGGGAAGCGGTGTGCTCATTGATCATAGACGCTGGTCTCCAAGCCCGAAGGCGCATTGACTCGGGCTCAGGGTGGCGCAAGATCTGGACTTTTGAGAACGGATGCGCTGCTGTGGCCACTTGGAAGAAGGTGGTGATTCCAAGGCTTCGATTTTTGGAGGAGGTAGCGATTCTATTTCGAAGAGGAGGAAGAATGAATTGGTGGAGGCGGCCATTATTCAGTTTTTGGGGAAAGTTTTGATTTTCATTGAAAAGGGAAAAAACGAGATTAGGCTTCGGCCGTAAAATGAAAAAGGAGAGAAAGAATTGATTTTTTCTCAGGGAAGTTGGGGAGAAACACACGATTTATAGAGTAAGAAATTTGGGAATAAGGATTAAGTTAAATCGTAGATCTTTAGGGTAGCTGCGCGTTCAACCGTAAGCCTACGCGATTTTTAACTGAGGGAGGTTTTACCTATGTTTAATTAAATATTTAACTGGCACTGTAAACTGATGTTGAACACTCAATATTCGTACCGTAACCACTATCTCCAAGTACAACAAAAATTACACGTACCATTTCGTCTTCGCGTTCTGAATCCAATAAAAATTATTTTGGTTGTCACCCGACTTTGTCTATATACGACGTCGTTTTTAATTACTAGTTAACAGATTTTATTTTGTTTGTCCATCGACACTTCTGTTCGATTCTAAAATTAGAACGTAAATTCCAATTCCTTTATATACACATATCCAAACCACTTTTCCATATATTTCTACAAATAAAAATTCCCATTTATTTAACCTTAATAATGTTCATTTTTTTTTATATTCAACAATTTATAATTTCAGTTTAATTTCATATCAATTCAAATATCCAGCCAAAATCAATTTCAAATATTCAACAATAGACATTTGCTTCACAACAATCCATTCTGAATTAAATATTGAATTCAATTCATACACAAAACAATATATTCAATTTTTATTTTAGTATTAATATAAAATTGATTATTGATAGTTAATTCTTGGATTAGTTTTATATTCCAGTTGTCGAAATTTCTGGGTCGTTACATTAATCTCTCCCTCTTAAAAACTTTTCGTCCTCAAAAAGGAGAGATCGTTAGGATTATACCAGTGTATACTTCAAATTTTCGTATTATGTGAAACTTTCCACAACTAATTTAAATATTGATATTCAAGTCATCAGTCTTCTTTATTTATCATATTCAATTAACTCGCAAAACCAAATTTTTTTGAAGATCAATTTTGATCAAATACGATTTTTCTTTATCGTCCCAATTTTCATGTCACTTTAAACTATATTCAATTTCCTTAGACCAATCTCTATCTCAAATTATTTTGATATATCTCCCAATTTCTTATTCTATTGATCTTATAAGAGAATCAAAATCATATAGCTTCTTTTCAAAACCATTCTCTTATTAAATTTCAAATCTCTGAAATTGGATTTAAGCATCTCGAATTATTCCATATTTCTTTATAAACCTTATCGATCAATGCATACTTATCCATTTTTTTTCATTTCAACCCAATCTCCTCACATTCAATCATTAAATCTTTCCCAACATTCATTGAAGAGTGTTAAACATTTTCTCTTCAAATTACAAATTATTGACTTGGAAATTTCCAAAATCGAGATCTCTTTATAACTTTTATACATAACCCAAAATTCAGGCAGAAAATATTTGTATTATTAAATTAGATATATTTTACTTATTAAATTAGATATATTTTAATCTCAAATTATTTATTTAAAAATATTTGATAACTCGAAGCTTGACAAGTCGATTGTCGTTCTCACAGATGTTAGGCAAACGCTGGTCAGGCGCACGACTAAAATCTACAAGTACTAAATATCCTTGCTTCAACTTCCAGTGAAAAATATTTCAAAAAAAATCTTAAAAAAATACAGATATGGAAAGTGCCAATGTGATATTGATATGTTGATTGTTCACGAATCGCAGATACACAATGGTTTCGTCTGGATCCCCCAGAAGACATCCGTATCTATAGGAAATCACTTCCCTGCGAAATGCATCATGGACATATCAACAGAAGACATTTTAAGAATCAAAAGAAAACCTGAGGTCATTGAGCATTGACTGCTCTCTCTCAGGGTTACAAAATAAAATGATGAAAAAAATATCAAGTCACGAGGACAATCAAGTCACGAAGACAAACTGTTGCATTAAATAGGTGGCTCAATCACTAAGATATCTAAGTGGACCGCATGTACACAATGGTTACGCCCGAGTCCCCTAGGAAACATCCATACTCGTAAGCTTTCACAGCTCTGTGGATTACGCCCTTATAATTCGACTGTAGATCGCAGCAGTCACAATGGTTACGCTTGGTTCCCCCAAGAAACATACGACCTCTATAGGCTATCTGCAGCCCTGCGAATTTCGCTATACGGTCGAATTCCAATGACACTAGATCGCAGCGATCACAATGGTTACGCCTGATTCCCTCAAGAAATTTCCGATCTCCGTAGGCTATCTACAGCCCTGCGAATTACGCTAGCAGTCGCGCTCAATGGCAACTCGTGAGTTTTATGTCCGGACAACCTACCACCACCAGCATTTTTTAGCTAAGATTGAAATTCAAAGCAGAAGGATGGTACTTCCCTTATTTTGCTTTGAAAACATATAATACTATATGCATATAGTACTTCATTTCCAAATGCTCATAAATCATACTTATGTCATAAGATTTCCTTTCCAAATCATATTTTCAAACGTCTCATCCTTATATACATTCTATTATATAAGATTTCATTTCAAATCGATTTCCGTCCAGTCCAGCAGTTCTCAAATTCACTATATTCTTATATATTTCTTTTTTCATATAAGATTCAAAATGTCTATATTCAATATCGAATATCCTCAAATTTCCGTTCAAATTTCAAAATTTTAGTTTTGATATCTTAACCACTTTAGATATTTAATATTTTTTCAACTCAGTTTTCTAAATCTGTTGGTTATAAACCAAAATTCTATCCAATCTTGCAATCACTTAATTCAAATCTTTATGGTCTTGCCATCTCAGAATTTTCATTTTTATATCACATTCTATTATTCACGTCTGATTACTCTTCCCTATTCACCTCCTTCGACTGTTAATTAGCAAGCGAACAACTCCCTAAGTATCAACCCTGAAGGCCGAAACCAACATCAGATCGACATTCAAAAAGTCATTAAACTTGACTAATCTTCCATCATTTTCTAATTTCCTTAATTTCATTTTTTTATTTCTTATCAGATCATTTTTTACGCAACTCTCGAATTCAATTTACTAATCCACTTCTCTTACTTTCTGTCGCTCTTTGTTCTCATCGTATGGCTTTTTATTCTTCAGTTCTCACCATTTCGATTTATCAAAACACGTCAGCCTCTCACAATTTTTTTTAACCTCTTTAATTATCGGTTTTTCCTGAAATTCTAGAAAATCCCTTATTACCATTAGAAAACATTTCCATACATTCACAAATCTATATTTTCTATAGAAAATATACTTTATTCTTAGAGGGAAACATTTCTAAATTCGTTATTTGAATTAACTAGATATTAAATAAAACACCGTTATTTTCCACTTAACTGCTAGCACTCATTTACTTACTTCACTTAACCACTCTTGCTATCGAATCTTATCCACTTCTTGGTCAACAATGAAATCAATCAAGTTGGGGTATATTTACCTCTCAGACCTTAACTGAATAACATTATTTACCTTAAAATAGATAAAATTCACAATTTCGAACAAAACATTCATTCTCGTAAATTTTAAATTCAAGAATTTACTTTTTTTAACATTGATTATAACAATAATTCACGGCTTCAAAATATTTAACTTTTAGATATACTTTATTCCTTATTCTAAATATATAAACAACTAATTAATAATATATTAAATTTCGATTAAACGGAAAGTAAAAAAATATTTTCTGAAAATTCTACATTGTTAATTCCATACATAACCTTCTTTCGATTAATCTCTTAGTCGATAATATATTCCGAACTTCGGAAAAATTCTCATTTGATTTACATTCTGAATTTCAGAAAAATCTCACCATACTGGTCAACTTCATTTCCTTTAACCCTAAATTTTATTCTCAACATTGTTGCTTTCAACAGTCATTTACTTCTAAATTAAATATCATTCCTTTTACAGGAATCTGGACTTATGATATCAAATTAGTTTTGATTTAATCAAATACAGGTCCAAATCTCTTTTAAAACCTTCATTCATACTTTGCTTTATTTATTTACGATTCACTACTTGTTAACAAGCTTATAACTTACTATCGAATTCGATTATACATTATTGGTTTGAAACTATTTATAATTTATCTTGCCAAGTTTTGAATTTCTTAAACAAATTAGTAATACAACTTAACCCAATTGAATTCCAATTATATTCTTTTCGATTTTATTTCACTAATTTATAATCCGGATATCGAAATAAAATTCATCGTTTCATTCTTGAAATGATTCCAAATTTCCTTTTTCTTCATTCAAGTTCTTATCCGAATTCTCATTTCTAGTAAATTTCCGTTATCCTTGACTGCTAAAATACACGGTCAAAGAAATTTATTAGTTGAGTCTCTTATACTTATATTACTTTGATACCATTAGTCGACGAATTCGAGGTTTAATCCTAAGGGCATCTTATCGAAGAAAAGCTCTCAAAACTCTGGATTCTAAGACTGGAGATTCCAAAAGAATTTTAAATCTCAAAATAGATTATAATTTTTTTTTCCGTTGTATTGGTTTCAAAACACTAATTGCCAAATACTTGATATTTCCAGAAACAATTTGTCTTTCAAAAATTATTTTAAAACTACTTTCAAAATTCATACTACAAAATTTTTTCTTTTCAAAATCCATTTTTAAACCCAATAAGTTAAGCTTTGAATAAACCAAAGAACTGGTACCACTTGTAACGTCCCGCCTTTTTAACTGCTTTAAATCAGTATTTAAACCAACTTAAAACGTTCAAATCGACGGATCGTTATTTAGCTTAAATAGTTTTAAATCAGAATCAACACAGAAGTAGAGAATAATAATAACACAGTATTTAACAGCGGAATAAAACTTTTATTTATAATCAGAGATTTTGAATACAAAACTTTTCTATGTACAACGGAATAAAAATTCGGTTTTAATACAAAAGAAATGTTTACTGTTTTAAAAATCTTCAAAGTGCGCATCTCCTAGAATCCCTATCTTTGCCAATCATCAAATCCCAAGCTATAAACTCTAAATCTGTACTGCTCAGGGTCTGAGCCCGACCCAAGCAAAACAAAAACTCGGGTTAGGTTGTATTCAAGTAATTTAACTTAAATATAAACTAAAAGAAATACTGACTTATCAAGTTACTACCTTCAAATTATTCCAACATCCAAGAAATCATAGACAAGTTGAAATTCGATAAAGAAATCGAGACAAGGATAAGTAAGACATGGTTATGCCAGTATTTCAGATTTTAAAACACAGCAGGGAGTACGTCATATCTATTCGGATTGCACATAACGCGTGAAATATCCATGTAGCCATAATAGCCTATCAAACCAAGTAATTAGCCAATAACATAATCTTAATTTAATTATTTATGTAAATCCCAATTTATTGACTGCCAAGCATATAATGTGAATGTATATTAATATCGATGTTTATCCAGTATGGTGTTTCTTCCAAAAGTTGGTCTGAGCTAGGCATATTTAGTGAGGCATCAATTTACAACAAGTGCCACATAGGTATCACATTGTATTTTCTTTTATATAAAAATAACCACCGTTGAAGCATCCAATTTTTTTCAACCAAAAGTCATTAACTTATTAGAGCCAAGGGTCAGCAGCCGTTTGTCAGTGAATAAATTCTCAGGGATACACAATTACTCAAGCCACATGCATGAAATGGTCACTCAGTTCCAAAAATATGGCATGTATTTGGTTCTGAAGGAAAAATATATATGACTTCCCAAGGTATATTTACATTGATGTTATGTACCCCCAAATAGTTTACTGGAGCTACAAAAATGTTGACCTCTTTGATGCATTCTACCATGTGTTTTTTTCTTTTTTCTTCATTTCTTTTCTTATCTTTTTAGTGGAAGTACAATATTTAATTTCATCATTTCTCTAAGTATTTAGACGTCGGGTGTAAATCAATAAATCAAGGACTCTAGACATGCCATAATGATAAATGTAAATGATGGAAAAAAGTTAAAGCAGTTGGAAATTTTGTTTCTACTCTTGCAATTTATGGTGACTATATGTTATTGCACATTTGCTCCTAAAAATGATCTCATTTCAATCAAAATAAAAGGAAGTGGGACATGTTTACTGAGAAAATCTTCAAATAATAGTGGTCCTAATGCTGATAAAATGGATTTGGCCTTCCAATATTCAAGGTAACAATATATGCTATTTTCATGATTCCTTTAGAATAGTATATAATTCACATTGACTATTAAATGCAATAGTAGGCTTATTGAAAATTTGTTTGTGCACAGTAGGGCTAACCAAAATTTTAACTCATATTATGTATCTGATATGATCAATAGCCTAACTTCACGCCTGACTTTCCTTTAGTTGTAATACCCCATAATTTTATAGGAAGAATTAAGGGAAACGGGTTGCGCCATTGTGTTCGTCTCAGAATTCTGCTTGGAATAGAGTCCGAGTTTGCGTTAATCGGATATCGTATGAAGAAGTTATGAAGCTTGGAAGATTTCAGTTTAAGCAGAATTTAAATTAAAATAATAATTAAAAATAAAAAACGAATTCAAAAAATCAAAATCAGTAAAATCTGGGTGATCGGGAAATCTCCTGCTTTAGGATGTCGACCCCCCTAGGGGAGTCGACATAGGTGTCGACCACCCTATAGGGGTGTCGACCACCCCATAGGGGTGTCGACCCCCATCTACCCAGATCTGGCAGACGAGTTTTGGTGGTCTAGGGCTGATGTGTCCTTCTGGGATTGGCTGGATGACGTGATTTTCTGGTTTAGATGGTTCAGAGGGATCCTAATCTAATCTAAGGGTCCCAATTCACCTAGAGCATCTATAAAATACCCCTAAACCTAACCATAACCTCATTGTTATTCATCCATGGCGCCTCCATGCTTCTCCAATCTAAATTAACCTAGCCTTTCTTCTCCAACCAAAATCAAAGTAGAGATGTAGAGATAGTTCTTCTTCAACAATCAAATTAGAAAATCAGATCTACATCAATCAAGTAGAGATTGTTCAAGATCCGAATTGCTACAACAACGCCTAATTTTCTAAGAATCCTATCGCTGTGAGTCTAAGTTACTTTCACATATAATTAAATTTAAAAAGTAATTGTGATAGGATTGTAAATTGGATTTAATGATCATGCCTGCAAGTAAGACGAATCATATCAAGTTTTGTAGATTCCTATCTTTTAGATTCATGCACAAATTACTGTTATCATATGCCTAATTAGATCTATTTTATTGTTCTATGCCACTTAATGTTTCATATCACTAGTACAAAACTGCTTATTTGCGATGCCTTATTTGCGACGGTTTAGCTAAAAACAGTAGCATATATCGTTATATGCGACTGTTTTAGTTACAACCATAGCAGATTTTCAGGGAAATGATGCGAGAATACAAACTTGAGACGGGTTTTTATAAAAACAGTAGCAAATATTACCATTTGCTACGGTTATATATAAGTCCATGGCAAATAAAATGGAGTTGGAATTGGTGAAATTTTATTCTGCGACGGTTGAATATAAAACAATCGCACATAGCAAAAAAAATTTCTTCAATGTGACCATTTTTGAAGCGAGTTATATTCGGTCGTACTATCTCATTTTCACGTGACAATTTCTTCCACGCTCGTCCTCCATTACTGTTCCGATTATATTCACCATCTTCCTCTCTATTCCGATTCTTCCTCTGCTGAACAAATCAATACGTGAATTTTGATTTTACTTTCCTTTTCCTCTTTTTCCGATTTTTATGTCAACTAATAATTAGGTTTTCAGAACTTTCAGAACTATCATGTTTTTGGGCATACTGATTTGATTTCTTACATCTTTCAATCTCTTTCAATCGTTATAAGATCTTACATCCTTCTCTCTGCTTTCTTTCTACTTTATCATCTTCTGGAAAAGACGCCCGAATATGTGATGCATTCCAGGCAGTTAAATTGCAATACTGTGTTTATTTTCTGATAATTAGTTCAAATTTCGTTTGTTCCTAATTTTAGCATTTTACAAGAAGTGATAAGCGACTTTGTGTGTCTTCACTAATGGTTGGTTTAATTGGGGAAAAGAAACTTGATTAAGTTAGTCAAGTAATGCTACTAAATTTAAAAATGGATTAAGAAGTTCTCACATGCTTTGTTTGTTGTTTTCCGATGATATAAGAATGATTACCATTTTGTTAGTTTATATTATTTTTTAAGTAGGATGCTTAGACTGTAATGTGTCGTTGAAGAGAGGGGGCCAAGTGATTTACTCGGGTCCACTAGGTAAATATTCTTGCAAGATGATCAAGTATTTTGAGTCTATTCCTGGAGTCCCTTAGCACAATGACAAATGCAACCCTGCAACATGGATGTTGGATGCTAGTTCTATAGCCACTGAAGTAAGATAGTAATTGACTTTGCTAATCTCTACAAGTCATCTTCCTTATACAGGCATAACAAGGCTTTAGTTAAAGGACTTATGAAGCCACTTCCGGGTACAAGTGATCTATATTTTCCAGCACAATATGCTCAGTTTGATTATCAGCAAGTCAACTACTGTCACTGGAAGCAATGGTGGACCTACTGGAGGAGTCCTGATGACAACCTTGTTCGTTTTTCCTTCTACTGGTTCACTGGTTTGCTTTTAGGTTCAATTTTTAGGGATATCTGACACATTAGAGAATCTTCGCTTGATTTCACGATGATAATTGGAATAATGTGTTCAGCTATATTATTCACAGGATTCAGCAATGCCGCAACAGTTCAACCTTTTGTTGTAGTTGAAAGGATGGTATTTTATAGATAAAGGGCTCATGGAATGTACCCTTCTCTTCCTTATGCTTTTTCCAGTTACCTTATGTATTTCTCCAGAGCCTAGTCTATGATCTCATATTATATAGCATGTTGGGTTTCAAGTGGATATTGTTGAAGTTTTCATGGTTCTTTTTTGTTTCCTTCACATCCTATAATTCACTTATTAAGGGATGATGTGTGTAGCCATCTCATCAACCTTCAAGTAGTATGCTGGTTTTCCTACATTTTATACGCTCTTTAATCTGTTCTCTGGTTTTTTGTTGCTAAAGCGAGTATTCCTAAATGGTGGATATGGTACGATTGGATATGCCCTGCTGCATGGACAATCAATGGATTGGTAACTCCATAGTTTGGAGACTTGGATGATATCATTAGGGCTCCTGGTCAATAGAACCAAAGTATCAAGGCATACATCGACGACCAATATGGATTTCATAGGTGCAGTCACATTTCACTTTACTCTTTACATTTGTCTTTGCTTATTGTATAAAAGATATGAATTTCCACCAAAGATAGAACTTATGGTTGTTTAAGAAGCTTAAGGCATATCATGCCCACTTTTTTTAAGCTATGTTGGCGATGGAGAGTTCACAAATCAAAGAAATTGTTGTTGGAGTGTAGGTTAACTTACCTAACCATGTGAGTATGTACTCCCAATTAAGTAATTTCAGCTTAAGCTGTATTTATCCAAATGAAAATTTAGATGAGTAGTTTTGTTTAACAGCTACTATAAGCTGCGTACTTGAGAGAAAGTTGTAGCCTTTACAAGCTAAATATTTATCTTTGAACTAAGCAAGTTGGTTGGAGTTTTACTGTTGCTTTTTCCAGAATAGATGCATCACTTTTTTTTTGGTTTCTTGATAAATCGTTCCTCTATGTTAGTGGATTGACATGAAAGTAGTAAAGTTACACAAGTTAATAAAACAATCAAATGGTAATGGTTAGTGAAAAGAATATCCTTTGGCAGAATATTCATTTGTGATATATTATTTCTGGTTATCTTTTTTTTTGACGTATACTAATTTAAAATTTCACAATGTACTATAACTATAAGACCGTTACTAATATATCAAATGGCAAGATCACATGAGCTAATACCACTACCTAGATTCCCACTAATGTACTGTTTTACTGATCTCAAAGTATATGTCATCATAAATTTCCTTTTTAAGCTACCACCATCTGGCATCCTAATATTGAGATTAATATCATTAGACTTCCCCACATTTGAATAGTCCGCAGGCTCAAAGACTTCTTCATTCTTTATTTTGTCATCTTTCACCATAGTATTTATTTCAGAAAGTTTTTCTTTAGTTTCTTCAGGTATAACATAGCTATCAATATCTCTTGAAGCCAATGACGAGTGTATGTCTGTAGTCACACTGCCTAAAATTTCCTTTTTGCTACTTTGTGGAATCTTTGGATCTTCTTTGACACTAACAGCAGCATTTGACAGTAAAGAAGTTTGCAGACCAGGCATTTTATTATTATCTTTCACTGTTTCACTTAGCATCTCCTATTCATGTTGTTTAGGTTCTTATGTAGGTTTGTCATCCAAGTTATCTATGACTTTGGCTGTAGATGATGATCTCGTGTTGAAGGTAGAACTTTCTCCAGCAATCTGTGAACTGGAACCTAAAGTCTTAGGTTTCTTTGCTGGCAGTACTTGTGTCAATAATATTAAAGTTGTTTCCTAAAGATGGAGAGATGCCCAAGCCTTCTCTACGTTTGCTACAAAATTTTCCACACGGATGTGACCCTCATGCTGCCATAACTTTATGCCATTGTAACCAACGGCCGTCATACAAGGAACAGACTTCTGCGGGTATAAGGTAGAAAATTGCATTGCATCAAGGCTTCCTTGCACCAGATGTAAAAAAAATGCAAACACTTTGATATGGAAACTGCGACTCTGTTGTCTGCCCAAACTGACTTCTCTAGAAGTGTGGAATCTGCATCGTTGCCTGAAATATAGACAACAATTTTTTTTCTGCCTTTGTGTCTTGGAGATCGCATCAGTTACCGATCCTTTATATGATATATTAGTTGTAGATCCTTCCATCTTGATTAATCGGCATTAAATTGGGGCTTTTAAACAATAATAGAAGGAAAACTGCGGTGGCAGTCAGGCTCTTAACTGAGAAGATTCATGTTTTGGTTATCTTTTTTCATTCACTTTTTCCTTTTACTTTTTCTTAACAATTTGCCTTTATATTTATTTTCATATTTCCCTCATGTTCACACTAAAAGAAATCCATATGTAAAATACGGAGAAAATCAGGTTCCATGTATTTTTATTATTGCAAAAGATACGTGGAAGTAAATTTGAAAGGTTTTTTTTATTTTTCAACCTTTTTTTTTTTCATTTTTGTTTGTCCTTTATAACTGGAGCTATTCGATTTCTAGACTACATTTGGAACAGATAACGTAGAGCCAAAATCATGGGTTTTTCCGTAGTTGTTTTTCTAAATTTCTGTCAATCATATTACTTTTCTTAAAATCATATTTGGATGTTATGTTAGATGAATACATTGGATAGAGAGAACTGTCACGCAAACCAGAGGAGCCTATGTGACTACTGAAGGAGATCCGGCATGTTATTACAGATGAAGAAACTTTCCATATGGTAGTCAAGGTTACTTCTTTAGTCAAGAAATTACTATAAAAATCAAATCATATTATTGATTTTTCACTTATTATTTCCTATTTTTCTTATACTATGATGATTGGGGGTTTAATTTTTATTATTGAATGCTCTTTACCAATTTGCAACATTGTTATATATGTCGAGCTTACCCTTAGACCGTAGATTTGGTTTTGATAAGTAATTTTTTTTAAATCACGAGCTTTCATTCAACTATTTGGTTAGAAATTATAATTACATATATTTTTTGTCAAAAATCTTTTATATGAAAATTATAGGATTGCATAAAAGAAGCAAGTATATTAGACATGCCGTATAACGTGCAAGTATATTAGACAAGACATAAAATTTTGTTTCCTTTTTCGTTCATTTAATATATGATTCAATGGTTTCTGGACCTACTGAACCTTACAACATAACTGCTGCTCTTATGTAATTTTTACTTATTTTCCTACAGCATCTAATATTACTGCAACTGCAAACATTTTTGCCTGAAATCATTTGCAAGAATAGGACAAAGGTAACAAATAGATTAGATGGTTTGGATTTATGGCTATTCGTTAATGGAAAGTTAAAGAATATTGGATACAATTGAGCTCTGATTATTGGCTAAAGTTGCTCATCTGTTTTCTTCGTGCTAACTAATTGCTTGCTTTCTGATGTAAGATACTACTTCAATTTTGTCCAATTTTACCATTTTGATAATGAATAACTCAAGGCTTTTCTTTCCTAAATTGTAACATCTTTGTCTCACTTTGATTCAGTCATGCTTTAATTATTAAAATAACTGTCGAACGTGTGACATGTTCGTAACATAGATTTTTATGTTGCCTATTTTATACTGGGATAATGTTTTACCCATTTGTATATTCAATTTGATACAATGCATCTTTCCCCAATTTCGTGTTTTTCTCTTGAATATTTGTTGTTTTCAATCCAACATGTGAACTTCTAACTAATTTTAATTGAACACAAAAATGGTAATACATGATGGACAGGCTACATGATTTTTACATTTCTGGGAAATGGTAATACATGATTGAAAAAAGTTTGTCTATAAAATGAAATAACACCAACTTTATCACAGCCGTGAGCTATTTGCATTTTGTTTCATTTTATGGTTTTCTTAATAACTGCTCATGCGTATGCTTCTCAGTGATGATAAGTTATGCTATAATTTTATAATAAAAGAGTAGTCTTGCTGCTATAATGATTCCAAAAAATTGTTGTAGCCTAGGTTTTACAATTTTGTAACTATGTTTTTAATCTATCTTTTTTGAAGTCCGACTGTTCCCATCAGTTATTATTATTAATATTCGCAATTTCTGTTGTCATTTTCTCTTTTGTTCAACTCATTTTCATAATTTTTCCTATTTTCTGATTTTGAAAATTATTAGCAGTAGATTCTTTTCCATTTCATTTCTGAACGATTATCGACCAAAAAAAGGCATGGACCTGGAAATCAGCGGTGGAAATAAGGGGTGGGATGAGGGGGGTAAATGTGTTTGGGGGGGGGGGGGTATGCGTTTAAATTGCTATTTGGTTCGGGTTGTTGTCGCATAAACCCTCATTGTAGGTTCTACTTATTATTTACTAACAACGGTTAACGCTATGAATTATGTTAGGGATTCATCCGAGAACCAGTTAAATGGAATGATACCTAATTTTCTGTCAGAGTTAACTTCCCTCAAAATCATGTAAGTTCACGCTTACAACCATCAATCTTATAAGTATGTTTTTGATGTTCACTCCATCAGTACCATTTTGCAGGGACTTATCAGGAAATCTGTTTAGTGGATCAATACCTCCTGGTCTTCTTGCTAGAAATCAGAGTGGGAACATTACATTCAGGTTCTATCAGTTTTTTCTTTTCTTTTGTGTTATGTTAATAAATTCCTCAAGTAATATTATTATTGGTACCAAATAAAATGAATTAGTCGATACTGTTAATCACACAGGTCTGGAAATTATGTTAGCATGGAGCATAGCTATTAAACTATTAATTATAATGTAGTTTTATTGCGCAACCGAAATTGACATACATGTAGCATATCATGGTTAATGTTGTGGATGTCTTTTTTTCTTTTTTCTGATAGCAATATCTTATATATTTCAAGTTCCAATTACTTTTTACTTTTCAAAACCATCATCATGCAAGGAAAAAAAACAGGACTGTCGAAATTGTATTGCTAGTTATTTTTTCAGGACTCTTCATACTTGTTTTTATTTGTTGCACTCTTCTTTAAGTCAAGGAAAAAGAAATAAGATTGCTCACCCTTTTTTGTCTGTTTTCCCTAATTTCAGATTAGAAGAAGCCCTGTATGTTCTGTCTGACTCTCTTACTTTGCACTGCAGTTGGTAGATAGGCAATGTCGGAATCTGAATGATAATGCTAAAATCACAGTTGTAAGAAAGAAAATAAATTTCACATTTTCCGAGTTGGGAATCATCACTAATAACTTCAAGCGTGAAATTGGAAAAGGTGGGTTTCTGAACAATCCTCTCACCTTACCAAATGGAGCCGTTCAACTCAACAATGGATTCGGTTTCCCGAAATCATACTAATTGTCAACTGTGACGCATCTTTACGTCAGGACATGGTAAGTTAGTCATTCCTTTATTTTCTTCGCTTTCTACTATATCTGCATCATAAAACCTAATTTTTCATTAATTCTCTCTGTTTGGATTTACGGTGCTGAATATCGGTATGCTGCAGCTCAATTTGAATCTCAGTTTTATTTTATGGTATCAGTCAACAAGGCATAAACTCTACCTATTGCAGGAATCAACTATTTTGTGTATCAGTTCTAAATGGTAAGAGGGTTTTAATCATTACACCTATTGTGATTTCTACACATAAATCAAAGATTGACAGAGGGGTGAAACCAAGACAATGTATGAGAACAGGACCAATTCAGGTGTGCATTGCTGTTGTTTCTTTTAGTTCTCTTTATTCCCTTTTGGCTGTTGAATTTGGTTCGCTATTCCCAATTGCACCCATTTTACTTTTGTATCAATTTGATGTTTAAACTGAAATCACAATTAAATATGGGCATTCAGTATCTGACTTCAGAATATAATTGTACGGCTTACATGGACTGAGATCTAACTTCACTCTTGAATTGCGAAGGCTATTATTCATTCCAAATCTTTTTTTTTCAAATTTCTACCAAGTTGACAAAATGATTTTACACTTTAATCAAATCACCGTGTACTTGATTCATTAGTCTTGATGGTCAGCTGTATAATTGTCTAACCGTCTATGCAAACGCATGTGCTACTTGTATGTTTTGCTTTTTCTTTGGAGTTGCAGTAAATTTATTTACTGCTTTTCCTTCTAATGATAGTAGTCTACTTTTGAATCTTTTCATCTGTTATGCATTTAAAGATTTCAATTTGTAAAAACAATTGAGTAAACATGGATTATGTTCACCACTGAATTGCATGTCCTACTATCAATGGCAATGCAATATATTCATATTCATATGAACTGTAGATAAAGATACCACTGACCGCGATTTGGCACTTTCTCAGTATATGAATATCACAAGCTACAATTACATATGACAAGTTTTCAGTGCACAATGTTAAATAAGATTTCTAACACAATCGGAAAATATCATTATCAGATCTTTATTTACTAACATACCTGACAATAATTTAATGTAATATGTTTGTTTTAGTTTAATCAAATTATTGTATAATAAAATGCTATTTCATAAAATTAAGCAAATTTTACACAATTAGTCATGGGGTTATAATGAAATTAGCACTGTACACACACAGGTAAATGACACAAGCGGTCACACAGTAGTCTATGGTTACATTTTCACTTGATTTTACTTCCAATCATATTTACTAACTATAGTCAATTATGTATTCATTCCACATTTTATTCTGTATTATAGATGTTCTCCTAGTCCCATGTATGCATGTGCACGTACAAAGGTATGTTTGTATACGCATAATTTTACTACTATCTCCCTAGCTTTATTTAAAACTAAATTCTTATCAAACTGTTCAAAAATAGTTATTTTCTTTTGCAATAAAGGTTCAACCAACCACAACCGATTTGTATTAGCTTACCTTTTTTTACAGTTGATGAAGCAAATTTTACCTGTCTGCTATAATACAACGATTACATTTTTATACCCATATGGTATTTTGATGCTGATTTTTTAGATTTGTTAATAATTGTCACTTTTAAATCTATTTTCTAAAAGACCTTGTCAATCCGCATGATCTATTTTTTAGTATTAACATTTTATACCCCAAAATATGTTTTTATGAATTATGGAAGAGCTAGATTCTATCTCTTACTTGATGTACACAAAAAATTGAAATATAAAATATTTTGTTCAAGAGAATAAAATAGATCAGTTATTTGCCATGTAGTAGAAGTTGAGTTTGTACCGCAAAAGTGGATCACCATTTGCTAGAACCCTTAATCGAACATTTGAGCAACAAAGGCCAAGTCGAGAAAGTTGGGTTAAAAATTGAAAATAACAGTCCATCCTCATTCCCTCATTTTTTTAACAAATTAGAAGCTAGTTCAAAAAAATGCATTCGGGGAAAAAAGGAAGAAAATTATTTTAAATGGTGTATTGTTATTTTAAAGTGCGCTTATTTGAAATATGCTAACTTACGTCGTGTGTTTAATTTTTTCTTTTAGATTTGATGAATTGTTAGAGCTGGCCAAAATCAACACAATTGTAACATTGACTTATGTAAGGATGGTTGGATCATGCAGAGGTTATGCATTCCTTTTCTTCTATCATTTTAATTGTGTAATTATCTTCGTGTAATAGATATTCAATAATATATTTTTACTTTGAAATGCTATGTGTCTGGATCCATATATATTTTAAAGTATTATAAAGTTAATGGTAAATTATGTAACATATGAAATTGTGTTAAATATAAATTTAACTATTGTTATTATTTTGATTTATACATATAACATTGTTTGTGTTAAATGTTGATTGTTGGAAGTGCGTTTGATGTATGTTCATTTGTATAGTCTATGCTGAGTTACGTGGATTGTTATCTAAGCTCATATGCATATTAATTCTATGATACTCGTAGTTTTTTGTTGTTTTGAAATATAGGACAGTGTGGAGTAGCTAGAAAATTGTTATTTGCGACGGTTAATATTAAAAACCGTAGCAAAAAGACAAACTTTTAAAAGCACCAGCAAGTCTACTGCGACGGCTATATAAAACCAATCGCAAAAAATAGCTTTTTAGCTAAAGTTTTTTATAAAAACCGTAGCAAAAAAGCATAGTTTTGAAACTATGCAACATTAATTTGCGACTACTATTACAAAAAATGGTCGTAAATACTCTATGTTATGCGACTGCTTTTGTAAAAACTATCGCAAAAAGGCATATTGAGCGACGGTTTTAAAACCGTCGCAAAAAGGTTTTTCATTTTGCGACGTCTGCAATTGTTACGGTTGTTGAACCGTCGCAAATGGATATAAACAACCGTCGCAAATGACCTGTTCTGTAGTAGTGTATGCCTATTTTTCGCCAGTTTTGATGTCATGATTCTCTTTCCTTCTTCTTTTCCTTTTGTTCTCTATGAGATTAAGCTAACTTCGAGCCAAACATATTATGTTGAGATTTGCGTACGAATAACGTTGGAACGATTGGGAAAAGTTTGGGAAAATATTGAATAATATGTAATTGGGCATAGGTTGATTTGTAATCATGTAATTGATTTGGGGGATAAATTGGTACAATTTGGAATTATAGGCATGACTTGGAATGGAATTATAAACGTAAATTGAAATGGAAATTGTGGGCAATTGGAATATGTGTTATAATTCAGAACTTGAAACTGGTTTCGAATAGAAGAAGAGATAATGAACGCCTAAGACACGAGGTTAGACTTGGTTTGCGGTAGAAGTCTGCCCGGAACAGCCCAGCATATCCAACAACCACAAACGACAGTCTAATGTGAGAGGTCAAAGGTAGAAATTAAATGTGTAATAATGCAAAGACACGAGGTTAGATTCGGATTGCGGTATAAGCCTATCCGGAACTGCCTGGCAAATCCAACAACCGCAAAACGGTGATCTAATGTGGGAGGTCTTGCAAGATTACGGTTATAATGAATTAATGAACACTTAACCATGATAAGCCATGTGATTAGACATGGGGATGATAAAGGGTTAAGTGGGTAACATGAGAAATATAATTGAAGCACTTAACCAAGATGAGAAATGTGATTAGACATGGGGATAAAGTGGGGTTAAGTGGGAATTCCTAGTGGGAACCAGGCTTAGGAAAGAAGCTTGTGTTAAGTGTGGGGACCTTTTCAACCAGTAAACCATTTAGTATCTATGTGAGATCGAACTAGGTCGAGGACGGGATACGCTTACTGGGTTTGATTTAAGAGGTCAAAAGAGTTAGCGATGGCAGTGCAAGTCCAATGGAGTCTTGTGCGTGCGTGGGTCCGGGCTGGTAGGTAAGATGTTGTTACATCTCGTAGGTATAAGTCGTGCATTTTAGTAGTATCAGGTTGCCACTTTAGGGAGTGATACACCCTACTGTGGGACCAGCACGGGTATCTACAAGTTAGGGAGCCGATCGAATGGGGAGGGTAATGGGTACAACTAGTGGAGACAGGAGCAGGCGGCACCTATGACAGCAGCTAGGAGTACACGAAACTACCATTATTATTATTATTATGTTTGGCAAGAGGGATCAACTTTCAGTATGGAATTAACATTGGTGCGGTGTAAGAATTATCTTATAGTGATTAGAAGCGCAGTCAACGTTACATCTTCTTGTTACCTTATCATATCTGCTTATGTTACAGTCGTCTCTTATATCCAATTTATGTTCTTATCCTGTTACTTTACTGATTATATTATTAAAGTCAATAGACTCGCCAGATTTATGTCTGACCCCTTTTTGTTTTGCCTCTTTTCTTTCTCCCCCCCCCCCCAGGTCCTCAGGGTGGGAATAGTGAAGTTTGACTTGGATTTCTTTCTTCTTGAAGTGCTTGGAAGTTTTGAAAGTAATGCTCAACTTTATCTCTTTTTCATTATGGCTATTTGGAGTGGGATTATGGTTTTACTTTTATGTACTTTGATAATGATTTTGTACAAGATGGATATTTGTGTATTTGGCTTTAGCATGTGGTTTTAATGTTGTAACCAAACATGTTTTGCTTTTCCGCTGCAATGAATAAATTTTGAATTTTCTTAAGTACCATTTTACATATCTGTCTTGTGATATTCTGTTCTATACTCTTATAATACTCCATGAAAGTTAATGCATTCCCTTAGTGAGTGACATTAATGGACGTGGGGTGTTACACGTGGTATCAGAGCTGAAGGTTACCAGAACAGATAAAAGATTTTGAAAACCATTTTCAAAAGCATTTTTAGAAAGAAGTATTTTCAAAAACTTGTTTTAAAGAGGGTATTTTCAAGAGAAAAGTTAATTATAAAAAACATAATCCCCAAAAGCCATATATCTATCTTTCGATTCTCCATTTTGAATCTCTTCCTTTTTCCTTTCAGCATGTCTGGGGAACCCGTTATACATGAGGGCGTATAGATACCAGGTTGGTTCAGAAGGTATCTGGAGGCTAGGGCTACAGCCGTAGGCCCAATAGACGTTCCTCCTCCACTAGCTGCAGCCGCTCCTCCTCCTCCTCCTCCCCATGTAGACGCTTTTTCAAAGATATGCAAAGACTTCTGTGTGATGGGCGGAAAGCCGTTTTTTGGGACTGAGATGTTTGTTGAGGCTTGGAATTAGCTCAAGGAAGTGGAGGATTTGTTTGGTATCTTTGAGATAGATGATGGAAGGATGGTTTAGCTAGTTGTTGGGTTAATGAAGGATGAAGCTTCCTTTTGGTGGGAAGTAACTAATGGAGGACGTGCAGTGGAGACGTGAATACACTTTAGACAAAGGTTTGAGTTGAAATTTCTTTCACAAGCGGAGGAGAGTTTATATATGGAGAGGTTCTTGGCTTTGAAACAAGGGAGTTTGTCTGTGAAGGAGTACGTTAACAAGTTTAACCAGTTAGCAAGATTTGTTATGGAATTAGTTAATACACCACATAGGAAGGCTTTGAGATTTGCCAAGGGTCTGAATGAACCATTACATGGGTAGGCTATGTCCCACATTTCTATGGGGGCTACTTTCGAGAAACTTGTTGACATGGCGTTGATGCATGAAGAGGAAAAAGGTGCTAATGTAGATAAGGCACAGGATAAGAAAAGGGATCCAAAGATGGCACAATAACAACAAAAGAAAGGCGACAAGGATAACAAGGGCCAAGGGAAGAAAAGGTGTTTTAATTGTGGAACACCAGGCCACTTAAGCAAGGAATGTAGGAAGAAGAAGAAGACAAATTGCTTCCAATGTGGTGAGGCAGGACATATGATTAAATACTGCCCAAGAAGGCAAGGACAAGGGAAAGGACAGTGGACAGAATCTACTTCTGGAGGGCAGGTTCATGCTCTCATGGCACCTAGACAAGGGAGAGGTAGAAACGGTTCTGTTGAAAGTTTGATTTTCCTTTTCGATCATCCTGTACGTACTTTGTTTGATTCCGGCGCTTCACGTTCGTTTATATCTGCTTCATTAGTTGAAACACTGCACCTAAATGCTAGTTTAGTTATGGATCCCGTAGTTGTCTCATTGGGGGTACGGCTCATCTTTCTATGTTATGTCAGGATTTGAGAATATATGTGTATGGCATTGAGTTCGAATGCAACGCTTATGTGCTTGGCTTCATGGGCTATGGGTGGATTCTAGAAATGGAGTTGCTAGCCACGTATGGTGCCATTCTCGACTGTGAAAAGAGGGTAGTTAGACTGTTGACTAGTTTGGGTAATACTCTCGATATTTCTTGTGACCCTAAGGGTTCTGTTATACTTAGATACCTAGAATCTCTTGACACATCAATTGATGATTTGCAATCTGTTCGAGTAGTCCGTGAGTATGCAGATGTCTTTGAGGAGGTTAGGGGCTTACCTCCAAAACACGAGATAGATTTCCGTATATACTTGGTGGACAATGCAAAGCCAGTTGCATTGCCAGTGCGCCACATGGCTCCAAGAGAAAGGAGGGAGCTTAGTAAACAAGTGAAAGATTGCTTGAGAAAGGGTTCATAAGAAGAGGTATCTCAGAGTGGGGTGCTCGAGTTATTTTTGCTACGAAGGCTGATGGTTCGCTTATATTGTGCGTGGACTATAGGGAGTTGAATAAGCAAACGAAGAAGAATAGACATCCATTGCCGAGAATAGATGATTTGTTCGATCAGTTGGTTGGTGCTTCAGTTTTCTCGCAGTTGGACTTAGCTACAGGATTTCAACAGTTGAGGGTAGTTGAGGATAGTATAGATAAGACTGCTGTAATGACCCGGATTTGCAGAGGTATTATAATTTATTTATTTAATTATTTAAATAATGAATTAAAGGATTTAATGGTCGTGGAATTAAATAATGGTAAATATTTAATTTAGAATAATAAATTAAATAATATATTTAATCCTGAAATAATCAGAGTTGGCTGAAAAGGGCGATATGGTGTGAACTGTATCATCTGTGATATTTAATACAGCTTGGAATTTAATATGAATAACGAATATATTATATAAACGACAGTTTGAACGTATAATTATATTATAATTAAAATCGAGCTTGAAATGGCGCTGCAGTTCGTAAATTGGCGATTCGAACTTCAACTGAATGTATCGGGTTCGTTTTTAATCGGATTTCTGTGAAACAAGAAACGTATGGAGTTGGTGAAGTATATTTTTCTAATGGAAGAGAAAAATCTGGATTTCGTCGTGTAGATCTTGATTTACGTCAAAATCAAATTTCAGAAAAGTCGCTATGGAATTTCTTTATAATTTGCAATGCTTTATATACGTTACAAAAGGGAATTTCAATATAAATTGAAATGCGATTCAACCTGGACTTGGAATATCGAATTTATAATTACCCTGGAGCTGTATGATATTCTATTGTGAATATATACGATAATATTAATTCATTAATATTTAATGCAATTTAATTTATTTAAATATATTTATATATTTAAAAGGGTTATCTAGAGCCTTAAAATAGCCGGTTTTGCAAATGGTCTCAGAATTCGATGAAAACTAATTTTTTTGGATCTGCAGTATTAAATTATTGTTAGATGTGAAGTTTCGTGATTTTTGAAGTCAGTATGTGGCCGTACCGATTTTTAGAGTGAAATACAGTCAGTATTTTGACGATTAAAAATACGCTGTGTGAGCAAACGAAGTCGGAATTCGACGAAACCAGTTTCATTGGGACCGTAATGTCGAACTCTAGCTGCATGTTCAGTTTCGTGATTTTTGGGTATCGTATGTGACCATAGGAATTTTAGAGGATAAATAAAAACAACGTTTGCTTAAAAACCAATATAAAATATCTAAAAATATCTAAACTACCCTATAAATAGCCTAACTAAATTCCCTTAGAAACCTAATTCTCCTCAGATAAAATCGAGCCGCCACTTTCAGAAAATGTGCAACTGAAGTTCTTCAAAGATTTCAATCTTTAAGGTATTTTATAAAATCAGTTTCTCCTCTAAAAAATTGGAGATAAATGTATTTCAATTTGTGAAGTTTTCCCCTTCAATTCTATATGCTGTTTTTGGGTTCGACGGCAAGATTGGGTCAGCGCCGATTTGTGGAAGAGGACTGCTGGAGCTCGGCGTATGGGGAGAGGTTGAGGCGCTGAAGTCACGGCAGAACGAGGGGTTAAATGGTGATGTTCTGAAGGGGTTCGTAATGAAAAAGTATGGTGGATTTCCTTTTGGTGTTCGAGAGCGTGAGGAAGCCGCAAGGAATCTGAGTTGATGGAGACCGGTTGCGATGGAGTGGTGGGGTCAGGCGCGGTCTTTGGTGGCGGGTAGGCGATGTCCGGTGGTCGGATTTGTCAAGTACGATTGAAGAGGACATCGCGTTTTGCTGTAAGCAAGTGGAGGAGTGAAGCGTGCGATTGTATTCTGGAGGAGAGAACTGGAAGGAGGAAGTGATGAGTGGTTTTACTTAAAGGTAAACGGGGAATAATGAATGGTTATGCAAGGGATTAAATGTTTGGGATTTGTTGTTTTCTTCTTTGAAATGGAAATGGTCGAGAATGGAGTATGCTGATGTTATAACTGAAGGGAAGTTTGCATCCATGAAGGTCTGGAAACATGTATTGGAGTGGAAAACAGGAATTAGTGTGGATGGGTTTTTGTTCAGGAGGGTGGATGGGCTGAAGTATTTAAGAAGGAGTGGGCTGTAGACAAATAGGTTGGTGAGGATTCAATGCAGTTTGGGCCGAGTCTTGGAAGGGATTGTAAAGTATAGAAAGAGGAGCCTAATGATAATAATACTCGTTTAGTAAAGAAGGGGTTTTATGTTGGGATATTGGTATGAGATGAGTTTGGCTATGGGTTTCTTTAAAGTAGAAGCAGTAGAAGGATACGCGGAGGAAGAAAGGGTGAAGGTAGCGGGTCTGGGCTTCAAATGGGATAATGGGCCGATATGTTTAATTAGGTAAGGCCCAATAGCAAACTTGTATATGTTATAACTTCGTCATACGACATTGAAATTCAGCGAAACAAGATCCAACAGGATCGTATGGACAGTGGCTACACCATGGAACTGACGGGGAGTGAATCGAAGCTCGTTACAATTTACAGCAAAATAAATTGTCCGTTTGAATCAAGCGATGGTTATCGTTATTAACGATGATCGTCCAATGTGAGTAAAACTCACCAAATCTGAACAGTTCTATTTTTATAACGTATATTTAGAACTGATAAATGATGACTGATTGATGTGTGTTAACTATTGGTTAAGTTGTTTGTGTATTGATTGGGATCATAGATAACGATATATATATATAAATCGTAAATCGAATATTGATTATGTTTAATAGAATATTTTATATTTGTGTGTTTAACATCTGTGATGCAGGGAAACAGGTTGGAGGGGTCCAACTGGACTCCTCAATATTTATAATATTGTTCTGTTCATGTATTGTGATATATGATGTGTTATATAATCTGTTATGGAATATGTGTGTTAGAATGATATTGATCCTTGTTATTCGATATTTTAAATATCATAAAAAGACCGTGGGATGTAAAAAGGAATATTTCAACGTATATTGAATTAAAGGAATTTTATAAAATCAACCGATTTTATAAAAGGAAATAATTTGAAAATATTTATTTAGAAAATAAATAGGAGATTATAAAGGAGAATATTTATTTAGAAAATAAATAGGAGATTATAAAGGAGAATATTTATTTAGAAAATAAATAGGAGAGTATTTATTTATAAAATAAATAGGAGATTATAAAGGAGAATATTTATTTAGAAAATAAATAGGATAAAGGAATATTTATTTAGGAAATGAATAGAGTTAATCGATTTGAGTAAATCAAATAGAGTAAATCGATTAGAGTAAAACAGACATAGTTAGTCGAATTAGAGTTAATCAAATAGAGTTAATCGAATAAAGGTAAAGAAATAGAGTTAATCGAATAGAGGTAAAGAAATAGAGTTAAACAATATTAGAAACTGACTAGAGATTAGTTAAGTTGAATAGTTTTCTGAGTATCGATCTGATGTTGGTTTCAGCCTTCGGGGTTTATACTTAGAAAATTGTTCTCTTACTAGTTTATGGTTAGGGACTAATAGTTGTGAAATGATAGTGATGCATGAATAAGCTATGGAAATGTTTCCGATGTTAATGGCGTATATTTTCTAAACATAGAAAATAAGGAAATGTGAAGATATATATATATATATATTAAATGATGATTGATCGATATAAACTCCATCTGGAAATAATATCGTTGTTTGCACACGTGTTTTCTTTGATAGTTAACTCACCGACTATCAAAGTTTTTGACCATTTTAATGTTGTTAGTATGGAGAGACCGGTTGAATTATTATCCGAAGAACCACTCCGTATTGGCATAAGCGTTGCGAATCATATATGCCAAAGATTATTAAAGACGGAGTAAAGTGCAAAGGCTGTTGTATAAATCTTAGATAACAGTGCCTAAGATGGATATACTGAATAGTGCCTTCGGTTTGTTCAGTCCCAAGACAACTTGTATGGACGAAGGTCTGACAGAGTATATCTGATAGATCGCATAAGTTGATCTCTTCAAACGTATTCGTTTCTCTTAGTTGTATACCCGTGGTATTTTTTGGGAAATCAACTTGTGATCTGGCGGGTATGACGATGTGACATTCAAAGTGAATGAAGATGTGGCATGTAAAAGATAAGCGTAGCTTCTAGCCTCACATCTGGTAAATGACAGAAATCGGGCAGGCAGCATGGCTATGTAGGTCGGACCTATTAGGGTGTATAATCACCTGATCTAGAGTTTCATTTACTTCTAAAAATCTATTGTTGATGCTGTCCCATTCGGGAAACGGTTGCTGATCCCAGCCGTTGGTGATATACATTCGATACACTCAAGCGAAATGAGTGGTCGGTCATGTGTGGCCGGGTTGCAAGATGTTCTTGTTGAACCTAGTGTAATCCTCTCTAGAGGTACACTAGCGAAAGGTGGTTCCATACCTTGTCATAGTTGGAAATCCATTACCCAATACGTGCTTGCGGTTTTGAGTGTATACTATATATGTAGAACGTGAGATGAAAGCGTTTCTGCTAGATGATTATTATATTGTGGTTGATAGACATTATTCTAATATCAAAAGGTTTTGATATAAAGATAATTTGGATTCTCATAAGGGAAAAACCCGTTCCGTTATACGGCGTGGTCTTATGAAATATCGTTTACTGTTCGAACTGTTTTAAACTGTTTTACTCATACCAGTCCCAAGACTAACCCGGAGTTTATTTTGTTTTGTTTTCCCTAAACTCTTGGGTGCCCAATTTTGTACGGGCAGTCAAGTAGTCGGGATTTACAGGTACTTGAAGAGCTGGAGCAGGAGGCTTCAGGATCATATAACTATAGTTTATTTCCACTGTGTTGTAAGTGTTGTACTTTGATAATGATGTATATTCAAGTACAGATGTATATTTCAAAGTTATGTTATATATTATATGTTATTCGTTCCGCTGTGAGGTTCGTGTTACTCTGATGTTGTGTTCTTCTTCTTCTTCTATTCTAAGTTTCTATCTTATCTTTCCTCACTCTCTGTCTTCTTTCTATTAATTTCCTGTATTCCAGTGCAATTTGGGGTTGGACTTGTGTTATTTAGTCAGCTCAAATTGGACCGGATTTTTGGGTCATTACAGTTGGTATCATAACTTAAGTTAAGAATTACCTTGGCTCTGTGGTGTGACTCAGTAGAGATGGGGTTAGTAATACACTAGATTGAGTTGAGTGTATATATACGAGTGAGCGTATTTGTTATTGATATAAAAACTTGTTTTATATTGTAGAGATTTATTGGTTGAGTCGTTTATGGGTTCTGGTCGATCAGTTTGATCCACTGTATCGGTAGGAGTTTATAAACACTCGAATACGATGGGTCGACACGATATGTTTTGAAAAGAGGGTAAATTAAAATAAGTTTACCCAAGGTATATCTTGATAAAGAGAAGATATATATATATATCAAAATTAGAATATAGTGGATATATTGGTTGTTATTACAATCGAGAAAGATTATAAATTAAATGGTTATGTAAATAACCAATCAGAATTCATATAAGTAAAATACGTGAAATCAGATGAGTTAAATCTGAAATTTAAACCAGAAATTGAATTAAAATTTTGGAAAATTGGATAAGTGTTTGTAAATGGATTTGGATTAAAAATAAGGAAAATTTAAGATCCTGCTAGATTTTAAATTGTTTTACAAGCAGTGTGAATTATATTTTCAAATGAATTTCAAAGTGGTAATGTTTAGAAATGGTTTTATAGTATTGAACTCACTTCGATCGCTGGAAAATAGATTCTGATGATGACAGCTGCATCATCAGTATTCATTTTCGAGTTGTAAGTGACGAATTACTACCAGAGATATTGTTTTGAATTTATTTTGGGAAAGACAAGTTGTGTTGAATTTCAGAAAGGAAAATTTGATTTTTGAAAAGAGTAAACAGTTTAAAAACTCCAGGGAAAGACTGTTTGAATTAAAAACAAATTTAATAGAAATTTATGAAAGCAAATTTGATTTAAAGTAAAGCCGGTAAAGTGGTAACTAAGATTAAATTAGAATGATATCAAGACAAATTGGATTGTGAGATTCAAATTTGAAGTGTAATGTGATAATCAAGTTAAGGGTTGGGAATCGAGAAGAAACTCGAGTTGAAATGATATTTGGCTCAGATATAAGAGAATGGTTGTGTTGTGGATAAAAGCAGATTGGAATTTGATTGGCATGACCCTTGTATCCGCTAAATTGATAACAGGTGGAAAGGATATAATGATATGCCGACAAAAGGTACAAGTTTATATTTCTATTGGATATAAGATTTATGAGCCGAATTGGCAAGCCGCTTGGCTGTTTGATTTTCTTTTGGGATAGAGATGGCCCAGAGAGGCGAGTTGGAGTTTGACGTATTGACCAGTACAAAGGAGGTGCTGGCGAATTTTTTCAAAAAAGTTAAGGCGTTAGAAAATTTTCAGGATTTTTGAAAATTTTTGTTGATAAGAATTAATTGATATTTAATTGAAATTATTTTGGTTCAGTTGGAAACTGAAGTTAAGAAGTGAACAAATAAGTTATAACCAGTTAATAGAGTTGTTTTCTACCTTAGCAATTTCGAGGACGAAATTATTTTAAGTGGGGAAGAATGTAATGACCCGGATTTGCATAGGTATTATAATTAATTTATTTAATTATTTAAATAATGAATTAAAGGATTTAATGGTCGTGGAATTAAATAATGGTAAAGATTTAATTTAAAATAATAAATTAAATAATATATTTAATTGTGAAATAATCAGAGTTGGCTGGAAAGGGCGATATGGTGTGAAATGTATCATCTGTGATATTTAATACAGCTTGGAATTTAATTTGAATAACGAATATATTATATAAACGACGGTTTGAACGTATAATTATATTATAATTAAAAACGAGCTTGAAATGGCGCTGCAGTTCGTAAATTGGCGATTCGAACTTCAACTGAATGTACAGGGTTCGTTTTTAATCGGATTTCTGTGAAACAAGAAACGTATGGAGCTGGTGAAGTATATTTTTCTAATGGAAGAGAAAAATCTGGTTTCGTCGTGTAGATTTTGATTTACGTCCAAATCAAATTTCAGAAAAGTCGCTGTGGAATTCCTTTATAATTTGGAACGCTTTATATACGTTACGAAAGGGAATTTCAATATAAATTGAAATTCGATTCAACCTGGACTTGGAATATCGAATATATAATTACCCTGGAGCTGTATGATATTCTATTGTGAATATATACAATAATATTAATTCATTAATATTTAATTTAATTTATTTAAATATATTTATATATTTAAAAGGGTTATCTAGAGCCTTAAAATAGCCGGTTTTGCAAACGGCCTTAGAATTCGACGAAAACTAATTTTGTTGGATCCGTAGTATTAAATTATTGTTAGATGTGAAGTTTCGTGATTTTTGAAGTCAGTATGTGGCCGTACCGATTTTTAGGGTAAAATACAGTCAGTATTTTGACGATTAAAAATACGCTGTGTGAGCAAACGAAGTCGGAATTCGACGAAACCAGTTTCGTTGGGACCGTAATGTCGAACTCTAGCTGCATGTTCAGTTTCGTGATTTTTGGGTATCTTATGTGACCACAGGAATTTTAGAGGATAAATAAAAATAACGTTTTCTTAAAAACCAATATAAAATATCTAAAAATATCTAAACTACCCTATAAATAGCCTAAATAAATTCCCTTAGAAACCTAATTCTCCTCAGATAAAATTGAGCCGCCACTTTCAGAAAATGTGTAACCGAAGTTCTTCAAATATTTCAATCTTTAAGGAATTTTATAAAATTAGTTTCTCCTCTAAAAAATTGAAGATAAATGTATTTCAATTTTTGAAGTTTTCACCTTCAATTTTATATGTTGTTTTTGGGTTCGACGGCAAGATTGTGTCAGCGCCGATTTATGGAAGAGGAATGCTGGAGCTCGGCGTATGGGGAGAGGTTGAGGCGCTGAAGTCACGATAGAATGAGGGGTTAAATGGTCATGTTCTGAAGGGGTTCGTAATGAAAAAGTACGGTGGATTTCCTGTTGGTGTTCGAGAGCGTGAGGAAGCCGTAAGGAATCTTAGTTGATGGAGACCCGTTGTGATGGAGTGGTGGGGTCAGGCGCGGTCTTTGGTGGCGGGTAGGCGATGTCCGGTGGTCGGATTTGTCAAGTACGATTGAAGAGGACATCGCGTTTTGCTGTAAGCAAGTGGAGGAGTGAAGCGTGCGGTTGTATTCTGGAGGAGAGAACTAGAAGGAGGAAGTGATGAGTGGTTTTACTTAAAGGTAAACGGGGATTAATGAATGGTTATGCAAGGGATTAAAAGTTTGGGATTTGTTGTTTTCTTCATTGAAATGGAAATGGTCGAGAATGGAGTATGCTGATGTTATAACCAAAGGGAAGTTTGCATCCATGAAGGTCTGGAAACATGTATTGGAGTGGAAAACAGGAATTAGTGTGGATGGTTTTTAGTTCAAGAAGGTGGATGGGTTGAAGTATTTAAGAAGGAGTGGGCTATAGACAAACAGATTGGTGAGGATTCAATGCAGTTTGGGTCGAGTCTTGGCAGGGATTGTAAAGTATATAAAGAGGAGCCTAATGATAATAATACTTGTTTAGTAAAGAAGGGGTTTTCTGTTGGGAAATTGGTATGAGATGAGTTCGGCTATGGGTTTCTTTAAAGTAGAAGCAGCAGAAGGATACGCTGAGGAAGAAAGGGTGAAGGTAGTGGGTCTGGGCTTCAAATGGGATAATGGGCCGATATGTTTAATTGGGTGAGCCCAATAGAAAAGTTTATTTAATTTAAACAATTTAAATTTAAGTCAAAACTTGTATATGTTATAACTTCGTCATACGACATCGAAATTCAGCGAAAAAAGATCCGATAGGATCGTATGGATGGTGGCTACACCATGGAACTGACGGGGAGTGAATCGAAGCTCGTTACAATTTGTAGCAAAATAAATTGTCCGTTTGAATCAAGCGATGGTTATCGTTATTAACGATGATCCTCCAATGTGAGTAAAACTCACCAACTCTGAACAGTTCTATTTTTATAACGTATCTTTAGAATTGATAAATGATGACTGATTGTTGTGTGTTAACTGTTGGTTGAGTTGTTTGTGTATTGATTGAGATCATAGATTACAATATATATATAAATCGTTAATCGAATATTGATTCTGTTTAATAGAATATTTTATATTCGTGTGTTTAACATCTGTGATGCAGGGAAACAGGTTGGAGGGGTCCAACTGGACTCCTCAATATTTATAATACTGTTCTGTTCATTTATTGTGATATATGATGTGTTATATAATCTGTTATGGATTATGTGTGTTAGAATGATATTGATCCTTGTTATTCGATATTTTAAATAGCATAAAAAGACCGTGGGATGTAAAAAGGAATATTTCGGCGTATATTGAATTAAAGGAATTTTATAAAATCATCTGATTTTATAAAAGGAAATAACTTGAAAATATTTATTTAGAAAATAAATGGGAGATTATAAAGGAGAATATTTATTTAGAAAATAAATAGGAGATTATAAAGGAGAATATTTATTTAGAAAATAAATAGGAGATTATAAAGGAGAATATTTATTTGGAAAATAAATAGGAGATTATAAAGTAGAATATTTATTTAGAAAATAAATAGGATAAAGGAATATTTATTTAGGAAATGAATAGAGTTGATCGATTTGAGTAAATCAAATAGAGTAAATCGATTAGAGTAAAACAGATATAGTTATTCGAATTAGAGTTAATCAAATAGAGTTAATCGAATAGAGGTAAAGAAATAGAGTTAAACAAGATTAGAAACTGACTAGAGATTATTTAAGTTGAATAGTTTTCTGAGTATCGATCTGATGTTGGTTTCGGCCTTCGGGGTTTATACTTAGAAAATTGTTCTCTTACTAGTTTATGGTTAGGGACTAATAGTTGTGAAATAATAGTGATGCGTGAATAAGCTAGGGAAATGTTTTCGATGTTAATGACATATATTTTCTAAACATAGAAAATAAGGAAATGTGAAGATAGATAGATATATATATATATATTAAATGATGATTGATCGATATAATTTCCATCTGGAAATAATATCGTTGTTTGCACACGTGTTTTCTTTGATAGTTAACTCACCGACTATCGAAGTTTTTGACCATTTTAACGTTGTTAATATGGAGAGGCCGGTTGGATTATTATCCGAAGAACCACTCCGTATTGGCATAAGCATTGTGTATCATATATGCTAAAGATTATTGAAGACGGAGTAAAGTGCAAGGGTTGTTGTATAAATCTTAGATAACAGTGCCTAAGATGGATATACTGAATAGTGCCTTCGGTTTGTTCAGTCCCAAGACAACTTGTATGGACAAAGGTCTGACAGTGTATATCTGATAGATCGCATAAGTTGATCTCTTCAAACGTATTCACGTTTGGTGGCGGAGGAATTCGTTTCTCCTAGCTGTATACCCATGGTATTTTTGGGGAAATAAACTTGTGATCTGGCGGGTATGACGATGTGACATTCAAAGTGAATAAAGATGTGGCATGTAAAAGATAAGCGTAGCTTCTAGCCTTACATCTGGTAAATGACAGAAATCGGGAAGGCAGCATGGCTATGTAGATCGCACCTATTAGGGTGTATAATCACCTGATCTAGAGTTTCATTTACTTCTAAAAATCTATTGTTGATGCTGTCCCATTCGGGGAACGATTGCTGATCCCAACCGTTGGTGATATACATTCGATACACTCAAGCGAAATGAGTGGTCGGTCATGTGTGGCCGGGTTGCAAGTTGTTCTTGTTGAACCCAGTGTATTCCTCTCTAGAGGTACACTAGCGAAAGGTGGTTCCATACCTTGTCATAGTTGGAAATCCATTACCCAATACGTGCTTGCGGTTTTGAGTGTATACTATATATGTAGAATGTGAGATGAAAGCATTTCTGCTAGATGTTTATTATATTGTGGTTGATAGACATTATTCTAATATCAAAAGGTTTTGATATAAAGATAATTTGGATTCTCATAAGGGAAAAACCCATTCCGTTATACGGCGTGGTCTTATGAGATTTCGTTTACTGTTCGAACTGTTTTAAACTGTTTTACTCATACCAGTCCCATGACTGACCCAGAGTTTATTTTGTTTTCCCTAAACTCTTGGGTGCCCAATTTTGTACGGGCAGTCAAGTAGTCGGGATTTACATATACTTGAAGAGCTGGAGCAGGAGGCTTCAGGATCATATAGCTATAGTTTATTTCCGCTGTGTTATAAGTGTTGTACTTTGATAATGATGTATATTCAAGTACAGATGTATATTTCAAAGTTATGTTATATATTATATGTTATTCGTTCCGCTGTGAGGTTCGTGTTACTCTGATGTTGTGTTCTTCTTCTTCTTCTATTCTAAGTTTCTATCTTATCTTTCCTCACCCTCTGTCTTCTTTCTATTAATTTCCTGGTTTCCAGTGCAATTTGGGGTTGGACTTGTGTTATTTAGTCAGCTCAAATTGGATCGGATTTTTAGGTCATTACAACTGCCTTTAGGACTCCCGACGGTTTCTTTGAATGGCTCGTCATGCCTTTTGGCTTGACGAGTGCACCCACCTATTTCGTAGATTTGATGAGTTGGGTGTTTCAAGAGTTTCTAAACAAGTTCGTGGTAGTCTTTGTGGATGACATCTTGATATTCTCCAAAAGCGAGAAATAGCATGCCCTACATCTTAGGGAAGTCTTAGAGACACTTCGAGCACATCAACTCAAAGCTAAGTTCTCAAAATGTCATTTTTGGAGAAAGGAAGTGAGGTTCTTAGGGCACGTGGTCTCCAAGGAAGGGATAGAAGTGGATCCCGTGAAGGTGGTAGCAATCCAAAATTGGAAGATTCCTAAGAATGCAACAAAAGTAAGAAGTTTTCTTGGTTTGGCGGACTATTACAGAAAGTTCATAAGGACTTTGCCAAGATATCAGCCCCACTTACACGGTTGACGAAAAAGAATTTGACCTTTTCTTAGGACGTTAACTGCGACGATGCTTTCCAACATTTAAAGAAGGCATTGACGACAACTCCAGTTTTAGTTTTGCCTGATGGGAGTAAACCATTCACAGTGTATACCGATGCTTGCGGGACAAGGCTTGGCGCAGTTTTGATGCAAGAGGAAAGGGTGATATGGATATGCTATGGTGGAAGGCAGTTAAAGGCCCATGAGAAGAATTACCCTACCCATGACTTAGAGTTAGCTGGCATAGTTTTTGCGCTTAAGTCTCGGCCTCACTATTCGCTTGGTGAGAGGTTTGAGTTATATACAGACCATAAGACACTAAAATACTTGTTCTCTCAAAAACATTAAACTTAAGGCAACAAAGGTGGATGGAGTTCTTAGCATCCTACGATTTTGAGATTGCATATACCCCTGGTAAGGGTAACGTTGTAGCTGATGCCTTGAGTAGAAAGAAGTTGACTTTGAGTCCTTTGTTTGTCGAGTGGCAGAGTTTAGAGTATATCTCCACCTTTGACTTTAGACCCTCCATCGATTATGTACCCGGTTTGTTGGCATCATTAGAGGTACGACCTACGCTTTTGGGTCAGATAGGTGCGGTACAGTGAGATGACCCACAACTGATAGAGATAATAGACAAGCTCATAAGAGGGGAGTCCTCGAGCCATCTTAGTAGGTACACTACAGATGACAAAGGTTGGTTGCGTAGAGATGGGAGACTTTGCATATCTCGAGACGAGAGTTTGAGAAAGACAATCCTTGAAGAAGCACATCATTCTAAGCTGACCATACACCCCGGTGGAGATAAGATGTATAGGGACATGAAGCGATTTTTCTTTTGGGCCGGAATGAAGAAGGATGTGGCTGAGTTCGTTTCTAGATACTTAGTGTGCCAACAAGTCAAGGCTGAGAAAAAGAATCCTGGTGGTTTACTTCACCCTTTAGAGGTTCCGCAATGGAAGTGGGAAAGTGTTTCCATGGATTTCGTCAATGGGTTACCGAGGCCAAGGAAGGGTAATACAGGGATTTGGGTAGTAGTAGATAGACTTACAAAGAGCGCTCATTTCATTCCCGTCAAGAGTAAAAGAACAGCGGCATGGTTAGCATCTGTTTATCTTTAAGAGATAGTTCGTCTACATGGCATACCTTCTAGTATAGTAAGCAATCGAGATCTCATTTTCACTAGTGAGTTTTGGAAGAGCTTGTAAGAGTTGGTAGGAACGCAATAGTGTTTGAGCACCGCTTATCACCCTCAGACGGATGACCAAACCGAGAGACTGAATAGGATCCTAGAAGATCTTTTGAGGTTATGTATCTTGGACTTTGGAGGGACATGGGAGGAACATCTTCCATTAGTAGAGTTCGCCTACAACAACAGCTATCAGACTAGTACTGGCATGGCACCTTTTGAAGCTCTATATGGACGACCATGCCGATCACCGACTTGTTGGTGGGAATCTACATATAAGATTTTTCTTGGGCCCGAGGCAATTAGGGAAACTTCAAAGAAGATAGAGTTGATTCGAAGAAGCAAGAAGACGACACAGGACCGGCAAAAGTCATATGCTAATAAGAGAAGGACCGATCTTGAGTTCAGTGTTGGAGATATGGTCTTTATTAAAGTATCACTGTTTCGGAATGCAGTTCGTTTTGGGTCTGTAGGGAAATTGGCACTAAGGTTCGTAGGGCCATTCCCCATTACAGAGCGAATTGGACAGATGGCCTACAGGGTGAAGTTGCCCGAGAAGCTTAGTGGTGTTCATGACGTATTTCATGTGTCGCATTTAAGGAAGTGTTTACACGATACCGCCGAAGTAGTAGAGCCGAGCATGCTTAAAGAAGTGGAAGTAGAGCGGGCTGCCACGGTTAGACGAGTTCCTACATGCATCCTTGGATCGGAGGTCAAGAAATTATGCAACTGAGAGGTCAAGTTGGTTAAAGTCCAGTGGGGAGATGATCAAGGAGACGCAACTTGGGAGACCAAAGACAAGATACGTGCGTCATACCCTTTCCTTTTTGAGGGTATGTTCTTCACTTCTCCTTTATCTACCGCTTTGTTTATACTTGTTCTATCGTTTAGTGTATCCTCTCGATTATATCTTCGACCCTTAGGTAGAAAATCCTATGGTTGTAAACACGTGTTTGAGACATGTTATGTTTGGTTAATGCAAGTGGATGGAACTGTTTGCTAGTGTTTGCTTGTGGATGCATTTACACACATATTAGGCACTAGATCAGCTCAATCACTTTCATATTGCAGATGAATGAGTGTGGATATTTAAGTTAATGGATGTATATTGAATGTGTAACCATATGGATGCTGCATTTGAATGAATGGTTGTGCACTCATATAGGAATGATATGTATCATTAGGATTCTTTTGCATACATAATGGATGCATAGCACTATCATGTTTTGCATTAAGGAGGTCAAATGAATCAGTAGACCGCCTGATCTTTGCATTAGATAGGGGACATATACACACACTTTTGCATATGTTCATATAGCATTAGAAATCTTTTAAGGACAATGGATGCTTGTGGATGATGGATGAGTAGATGGATGATTGGATGGTAGGATACATTCTTCTTAACTTGAAGATTTCGGGGACGAAATCCTTTAAGGAGGGGAGAATGTAACACCCCGTAATTTTTATAAGAAGAATTAAGGGAAACGGGTTGCGCCATTGCGTTCGTCTCGGAATTTTGCTTGGGATAGAGTCCGAGTTTGCGTTAATCGAATATTATATGAAGAAGTTATGAAGCTTGGAAGATTTCAGTTTAAGAAAAAAATTAAATTACAATAATAATTAAAAATCAAAAGCGAATTCAAAAAATCAAAATCAGTAAAATCTGGGTGAGCGGGAAATCTCCCGCTCTAGGGTGTCGAACCCCTCTAGGGAGTCGATATAGGTGTCGACCCCCCTATAGGGGCATCGACCCCCATCTGCCCAGATCTGGCAGACGAGTTTTGGTGGTCTAGGGCTGATGTGTCCTTCTAGGATTGGCTGGATGACGTGTTTTTCTGGCTTAGATGGTTCAAATGGATCCTAATCTAATCTAACGGTCCTAATTCACCTAGAGCATCTATAAAATATCCCTAAACCTAACCCTAATCTCATTGTTATTCATCCATGGCGCCTTCATGTTGCTCTAATTTAAATTAACCTAGCCTTTCTTCTCCAACCAAAATCAAAGTAGAGATTTAGAGATAGTTCTTCTTCAACAATCAAATTAGAAGATCAGATCTACATCAATCAAGTAAAGATTGTTCAAGATCCGAATTGCTACAACAATGCCTAATTTTCTAAGAATCCTATCGCTGTGAGTCTAAGTTACTTCCACATATAAATAAATTTAAAATGTAATTTTGATAGGATTGTAAATTGGATTTAATGATCATGCCTGCAAGTAAGACGAATCATATCAAGTTTTGTAGATTCCTATCTTTCAGATTCATACCCAAATTATTGTTATCATATGCCTAATTGGATCTATTTTATTGTTCTATGCCAGTTCATGTTTCATATGCCTATTTTATGCTAGTTTTGATGTCATAATTCTCTTACCTTCTTCTTTTCCTTTTGTTCTTTATGAGATTTGGCTAACTTCGAGCCTAACATATTACGTTGAGATTTACGTACGAATAACGTTGGAATGATTGGAAAAGGTTTGGGAAAATATTGAATAATATGTAATTGGGCATAGGTTGATTTGTAATCATGTAATTGATTTGGGGCATAAATTGGTACAATTTATATACATGGAATTATAGGCATGACTTGGACTGGAATTATAAACGTAACTTAAATTGGAAATTGTGGGCAATTGGAATATGTGTTATAATTCAGAACTTGAAACTGGGTTTGAATAGAAGAAGAGATAATGAATGCCTAAGACACGAGGTTAGACTTGGTTTGCGGTAGAAGTCTGCCCGGAACAGCCCGGCATATCCAACAACCGCAAACGACAGTCCAATGTGAGAGGTCAAAGGCAGAAATTAAATGCGTAATAATGCAAAGACACGAGGTTAGATTCGGATTGCGGTATAAGCCTATCCGGAACTGCCCGGTAAATCCAACAACCGCAAAACGGTGATCTAATGTGGGAGGTCTTGCAAGATTACGGTTATAATGAATTAATGAACACTTAACCACGATAAGCCATGTGATTAGACATGGGGATGATAAAGGGTTAAGTGGGTAACATGGGTAGCATGTGAAACATAATTGAAGCACTTAACCAAGATGAGACATGTTTAGACATGGGGATAAAGAGGGATTAAGTGGGAATTCCTAGTGGGAACCAAGCATAGGAGGGAATCTTGTGTCAAGTATGGGGACCCTTTTCAACAAGTAACCCATTTAGTATCTATGTGAGCTCGAACTAGGTCAAGGACAGGACACGCTTACTAGGTTTGATTGTAAGAGGTCAAAAGAGTTAGCGATGTCAGTGCAAGTCCAATGGAGTCATGTGCGTGTGTGGGTCCAGGATGGTAGGTAAGATGTTATTGCATCGTGTAGATATAAGCCGTGCATTTTAGTAGTATCGGGTTGCAACTTTAGTGAGTGATACACCTAACTATGGGACCAGCACGGGTATCTACAAGTTAGGGAGCCGATCGAATGGGGAGGGTAGTGGGTACAACTAGTGGAGATAGGAGCAGACGACACCTATGACAGTAGCTAGGAGTACACGAAACTACCATTATTATTATTATTATTATTATTATTATTATTATTATGTTTGGTAAGAGGGATCAACATTCAGTATGGAACTAGCATTGGTGCGGTGTAAGAATTATCTTATAGTGATTAGAAGCGCAGTCAACATTACATCTTGTTCATCTTGTTACCTTATCGTATCTTCTTATGTTACAGTCATCTCTTATATCCAGTTTATGTTCTTATCCTTTTACTTTACTGATTATATTGTTAAAGTTACTAGACTGGCTAGACTTATGTCTGACCCCTTTTTGTTTCGCCTCTTTTCTTTCTTACCGTCCCCCAACCATGTCCTCGGGGTGGGAACAGTGAAGCTTCACTTGGATTCCTTTCTTCTTGAAGTGCTTGGAAGTGTTGAAAGTAATGCTCGGCTTTATCTCTTTTTCATTATGGCTATTTGGAGTAGGATTATTGTTTTACTTTTTTGTACTCTGATAATAATTTTGTACAAGATGGATATTTGTGTACTTGGCTTTAGCATGTGGTTTTGATGTTTTAACCAAACTTGTTTTGCTTTTCCGCTGCAGTGAATAAATTTTGAATTTTCTTAAGTACCATTTTACATATCTATCTTGTGATATTCTGTTCTATACTCTTATAATACTCCATGAAAGTTAATGCATTCCCTTAGTGAGTGACATTAATGGACGTGGGGTGTTACATAAGCCCTCTTGAGTCCAACAGTTTTACTTTATGGTAAACAATTTAGTTTTAAAACCAATAGTCCACTTTATTAACAAGTATCTAAAACCGATTTAACGTGGTAGTGTCTCAAATGAGCAGCGCCAACATAATAGTGAATACTCAAAAATGTGATCTATAGTACTAAACTAATAATATTTGCATGATGTGCATCCACAACAGGTCCAAGGAAACAGGGGCATGTAGCTATTAAAATTGGATACACATGGCAAGTTGGACCCATGCTTAAGGTGAGCGAACACACCAAGGATTTGTAAGCACATGTTCCAGAAACAGGCAGTTTTAAATATGTATCAAATTACTTCCAATTTTCACAATCATGCAAAGGTCACTTAGACCCGGTATATGTTCTATTTTAACATGATAACTAGGGCTATTAATATTTATACAATCATGCATGATGGAGCTGTAATGGGGGGAAAGTCATGTATGTAACAACAAACACCACAGGACAAACACACAGTTCAATACCAAAGACCATATGTTTATGTGTGTATGCATATATAAGCTCAAATGGACATACTTTTCTAACCTCAAATCACACAGAAATGGAAACACATATGAAACTTACAGATTCACCCAAACCGTAATCAGCACCCAGTGTCACTATTATGCTTAAGTTAATAACGGTGTTAAAATACTTGAATTAAAACGAATCGTGAGTTTAAAACTCACCGTACAACTGTGTTACCCAAATTGACATGAACTGAGATCATGTTGCGTAGTCCCCTCGAACAGCAACTCCTAATGATGATGGGAAGAACTCAATCCCTCTTTCTCTCGGACCTGAAACAAATTCAAGGAGGCTCTGGTCATAGAATTTTCGGTGACAACGGGAAGTGGTGTGCTCATTGATCGTGGACGCTGGTCTCAAACATCGGATGTAATGACCCGCATTTTCCAGGGTTATAATTAATTATTTTATTTATTTAAAATAGTGATATAGGGAATTAAACCATTGTTTAATTAAATAATATGGAATATTTAATTAAATTAAATAATAGAATAATATAATTAATTCAGAAATAATCAAATATATTGGAAATCACAATATTGTGTGAACATGGTCATCCTTAGGATTTAATTCAGCTTAGAGTTGAATTATATTGACGAATATATTCAGCTTAGGATTTCTGTGAAACAAGAAACGTGTGCAGCTGGTGGAGTATATCTTTCTAGTAGAAGAGAAAAATATGGATTTCGTCGGGTATATTTTGATTTACGTCCAAATCTAATTTCAGAAAAGTCACTGTGGAATTCCTTTATAATTTGCAACGCTTTATTTACGTTATAAAAGGATTTTCGATATAAATTGAATATCGATTTATTCTGGAATTCTGGATAATCAAGTTATAAGTTCTGATAGGATATTCTGGAGCCGTACGACATCGTATTTGGATATATACGATAATATAAATTTATTTATATTTAATTTTATTTTATTTAAATATATTTATATATTTAAATGGGTCATCCAAAGCTTTAAAAATACGCTGTGTTTGCAAACGAAGTCGGAATTCGACGAAACTAATTTTGTTGGATCTGCAATGTTAAATTATTTCTAGATGTCAGTTTCCGTGATTTTTAGAGTCAGTATGTGGCCGTGCGGATTTTTAGAGTGTAAAACAATCAGTATTTTGACGTTTTCGACCATTCTAACTATTGAAATCAATCACAAAGCATATCATACAGTCATAGCAACATGCATAATCAACCATAAACATCAAAACATCAATATGATAGGTTAAAATGGATCAAACATACCCAAAATCCCATATTTTCCCTTAAGCATGTTTAGGTGAAACTAATGATAGGATTAGCAAAACTTAACCAAATTAACCCAAATTCATATCAGAGGTCTAAAACATCATTTAGGAATTTATGAACATTTTTCCAGAATTTTATCATGCTTAAATTCGCTAATTAACACTAATTACCCTTAACTAGCCATAATTAGTGTAAAACTATGCAAATCACTCACGTTAGCCACAAATAAACTAAGATCTGAAATAAATCTCTGATTTGATGTGAATCCCAATACTAAACAGCAGCTCCAATGTTGCTTTGGTGTAGATTTTCCTTGATTAGAGGTTGCTAAGCCAAATCCTTGACCAAAAGGTGATTTGGAGGTGATTTAGAGGTTAGAGGCCATTTTTTGGGTTCCTTGGTGATGAGTGGAGTCTAGAAAACTGAAATGGAATGATGCTCCATCTCATTTCAGCCTTCCCATAACCCTAATCCCGAAATGGGTTATGGGCCTACTCGCTAATCACCCGATTTGGCCCGGTTAAGCAGTTTTTCACCCTCCAAACCTTATTTCAGCCATATCTCCCAAACGGTAAGTCCGTTTGGCTATTATGACCACTTTACGGAGAGATAAACCATCAAACGAATCTAATGGAAGTGGTTTCAGGTCAAAATTCCTTTCCGATCAAAAGTTATGGCCAAAACAAGATTAACTAGGGGCAAAATGGTCATTTAAAAATCGACAAAAATCATAAGCATGGGAAATGACTCTAATGGATGTTTCCCAAAGTTACATGACCATACGACTTCATACGGGAAAGAAATAAATATTCTACGATCCCCCGATGTGTAGAATGCGGGTCGTTACACTCTCCCCCCCCCCCCCTTAAGAAATTTCGCCCCCGAAATTCCCTAATCCAAACACACACAAGGGTCCCGCATGCCTATCAATCATAAAACAACAATCAAACATGCAAACAAGAAAAACAAGTCTACCCTAGCACGCGGAAAACTAAATTGCAAAGTAAATCTTACCAGGCAAAGAGTTCTGGATATGCCTTCCTAATGCTCTCCTCTGTCTCCCAAGTACAATCATTCTCGTCCTCGCCCCACTGAACCTTGACTAGCTTCACCGCCTTCCTTCGAAGTTGCTTCGTATCGTGCCCCACAATACGAATCGGCTTGCGGTTCCCAACCGCCTCGGGTTCTACTTCGAAGTGCTCTAACTGATCAAGTGAAATAGTCATATCTGAGTCGTGAACGAACTTCCTTAGTTGGGAAACATGAAATACATTGTGAACTCCCGCCATTTTCTCTGGTAAGCCAACTCTATATGCCAAATTCCCGACTAGTTCAAGAACATGGAATGGGCAACAAATCTTGGTGCCAACTTGCCTCTCCTGCCAAATCGAATCACGCTCTTTATAGGAGAGATCTTGACAAACACCAAGTCACCAATGGAGAATTTCAAGTCTCTTCTCCTCTTATCAGCATAACTCTTCTGCCTATCTTGGGCAGCTTTCATTCGTTGCTAAATGATCTTAATCTTATCCGAAGTTTCTCTCACCACATCTGGTCCAAGCACAAACTTCTCGCCAGTCTCTATCCAACATGATGGTGAGTTGCACGGTCTTCCGTACAAAGCTTCATATGGAGCCATACCGATACTGGATTGGTAGCTATTATTATATGCAAACTCTACTAGATGCAAATGGTCATCCCATGATCCACTAAAGTCCAATATACAAGCTCTCAAGAGATCTTCCAATATACGATTCACCCTCTCCGTCTGACCGTCAGTCTGAGGATGATATGCGGTACTGAGATGTAATCCTAACCCTAGAGCCTCTTGTAAGCTCTTCCAAAACCCACTAGTGAACAACGGGTCTCGATCACTCACAATGCTTTTAGGTACTCCATGAAATCTCACTACCCACTTCATATACAATTCTGCCAACTTGGCTGCCGTTCTGGTCGATTTGACTGGTATAAATCTTGCACTCTTACTCAATCGATCCACAATTACCCAAATGCTATCATATCCCGATCTAGTCCTTGGTAAACCATCGATGAAATCCATCGAGACTTGCTCCCATTTCCATTCGGGAATTTCTAATGGTTGCAACAAACCACTAGGCTTCTTTTGCTCGGCTTTAACTAGCTGGCAATTCATGCATTTGGATATAAACTTCCCAACGTCTCTTTTCATCCCTTCCCAGTAGTAAGTCTGCTTCATGTCTCGATACATTTTATTACCACCGGGATGTATAGTCAGTTTTGAGTGATGACATTCTCTAAGCACTTCATCTCTCAAACCATTCACGTCGGGCACAACTAGTCTTCCGCTCTTTCGAAGCCATCCATCTCGATCAAGCCCATACACATTCATCTCCTCACTGTCGATGTTCGTCTCTAACTTGGAGATGATTTCCAATAGATTAGGATCGTCCCTCTAGCTGGAACCAATCCGTTCTATCAAAGTGGGTCTGATCGCCAAACTAGATAGCATAACTGGATCCAAATCGCACTTTGGTCTGAAATCAAACCCCGCGATATACTCCAGTTGCTTCCACTCAAGAAACATTGCCCCTAAACTGGCATGTCTCCTACTCAAGGCATCGGCTACCGCATTACCTTTCCCAGGTGTATATGCGATATCAAAATCATACGAAGCCAAGAACTATAACCATCTTTGCTGACGGAGATTCAGATCTTTCTGAGAGAAGAGATATTTTAACGATTTATGATCGGTAAACAACTCAAATCTTTCTCCCAAGAGATAGTGTCTCCACATCTTCAGCGCAAACACAATTGCTGCTAATTCCAAATCATGGGTAGGATACTTCTTCTCATGAGGCTTTAGCAGTCGACTAGCATAAGCTACAGCCCTACCTCCTTGCATCAATACAGCACCCAGTCCGGTACCACAAGCATCCGTGTATACCGTCATCTCTTCATTCCCTTTAGGAATGACTAACACTGGCGCATGAGTCAACTTCTCTTTTAGACTCCTGAATGCATTCTCACACACTCCGTCCCAGACGAAGGACTGATTCTTCTTAGTCAACTGAGTCAACGGTGCTGCTATCTTGGAGAAGTCCTGGATAAACTTACGATAATATCCGGCTAATCCCAAGAAACTTCTTACATCCGTTACATTCTTGGGCGTAGGCCAATCCTGTACCGTAGCCACCTTCGCAGGGTCCACGGCAATACCACTCTCTGAAACAACATGACCCAAGAATCTCACTTCCCTTCTCCAAAAATGACACTTAGAGAATTTCACTTTCAATTGGTGTTTCCTCAACACCTCCATCACTATCCTCAAGTGTCCCTTGTGTTCCTCCTCTGTCCTTGAGTAAACAAGGATATCATCCACGAACACAAGAACAAACTTATTCAACTGATCTCTGAATACTCGATTCATAAGATCCACAAAGTAGGCTGGTGCATTGGTCAACCCAAATGGCATGACCAACCACTCATAAAATCCAGACGGCGTCCTAAATGCCGTTTTCGGAACACTCTCATCCGCTACTCGTAGCTGATGAAATCCTGTCGCAAGGTCCAACTGGGAGAACACTCTTGCTCCTTCCAGTTGACCAAACAAATCATCTATCCATGGTAGAGGATACTTATTCTTCCTCGTTACCTTATTCAACTCGCGATAGTCCACACACAAACGAAGGGAACCATCTGCCTTAGTGGCAAACACAACTGGTGCTCCCCACTCGGAGACACTCCTTCTAATAAATCCCTTCTTCAAAAGATTGCTGACTTGCACCCCGAGCTCTCGCTGCTCCCCTGGTGCCATACGACGAAGTGGCATCACTATAGGTCTGGCAACTTTCACTAAATCAATACGGAACTCAATCTCTCGGTGTGGTGGAAGCCCGGTCACCTCCTCGAAGACGTCCGGATACTGGCCAACCACGGGCACATCTGACAACTCATCCTGCGGGATGTCGAGGGAATTTACAAAACTAGCCATAACCCCGTCACTAGGTAGACTACCAAACACTACCCTCCGCCCATCATCCGCCCTCACTGTCACCAAAAAGCCCTCACAGTCTACCACCACCCCGTATCTTTGGAGCCAATCGACTCCCAATATAATGCCATACCCAGTAAAGCCCAAAACAAAGCAATCACATACAAACATACATCCATGACTCGATAAGACCAAATTCCTGCAAATCATACTAAGGCTAGTCGAACCACCAATCGGGTTCGTCACAACCAATGGTCTATCGACTATCTCGGGTTCCAGTCCCAACCTATCTACCAGGTCACTAGATACGAAGGAAAGGGAAGCCCCAGTATCAAACAAAACTCGAACTGGTACATCATAAATAGAAAGCATACCTTGAATAACAACATTCTTTCCTTTCTCCGCCGCAGTTGGGGCATTCGACGAAGAAGGAACAGGATCAATAGCATATGCTTTCACAATCTGTTTCTCCTTAAGAGGTTGCGGACACTTATCCTTGAAATGACCCACTTGACCACAGTTGAAGCACTTCTTATCCGCTGGCTTGGCCCGACAATCTTTAGCATAATGGCCCTTCTTACCACAGCTGAAGCACTCAACATCCTTCTTGCTCTTTTTCTGACCACCCTTAGATTGGTCCTGCTTCCTCTTATTCTGAGAGTTATTCTTGCCTACACCGCCTGCTTGCGGCTTTGGCCCTTCTGCAGATGCAGCCTCAGTCTTTGACTTAGGGTAAAGACTCTCTGATCTCAAAGCTTTCCCCATGATCGATTCAAAAGTCTCATCGATGTGATTAATAAGCCTTTCCCCCAAGTATCCATCCAAGCCAGTAATGAACTTCTCATTCTTCTTCTCAGGAGTGTCGATAAGAGATAGCCCATACTTTGACAAGGTGTCGAACTCAGCAATATAGTCAGAAACTGCCCTTCCGTTCTGCTTGAGTCCCAAGAACCTCTTGAACAACACTGACTTCTGGGCAGCTGGAATAAACTTCTCGCTAAAGCGAGCCTTAAACTGAACCCAAGTAACCTGATCCTCTGGAGTAGCTGTTCTAATGGCATTCCACCAATTCATCGCTCGCCCTTGCAGCTGACGAGACGCTAGCCTTCTCTTCATTGCATCCTCAGGACCCAAGTCATCGAAGATACGATCACAGCTATCCATCCAATCTTGAACATCTGTGGCCGACTCCGTCCCATGGAACGGCTTCCCACCAAGGTTAGTGTAATCCTTGCACAACTTGGCGAAATCGACCCTAGGCGCCTGCACTACTGGGCCAACACCAACTCCGGGATTGGGAACTGCCCCTTGCACTTCTCTAAGCATGTCTCTCATGAGGTTAGTAAACATCGCCCTCATGTCAGCGGCATTCCCATGGTTGGTCCCTCTACCAGCACCCCTCGTGTCTCGGCTCATCGTCAATCTGAAAAAGGGAAACGATTAACGACCCCATAGTGGTGCTAGTGCAGTGCGACTTCATTCTTATACTACTAATAGTATATATATACATAGCTTTTGAAAACCAAAGTAATCACAAATACGCGCTCTCATATACGTACTATCTCTCCCTAGTGTCTTTCCTAGGTTAACTACGCAACCTAGAGCTCTGATACCAAGTGTGACGGCCCGCCCCGCACCAACCGACATTTACTCCAAAGGTGCGCTGTACACATGTCAAGTTAGCATGGAACGGGTCGTCAGAAGGAGAAGGAAGAAGGAAATGAACTAACAAGGAACCTGTAGAATGTCTGACAGCGCATAGAACAAAATATAATAGTAACATATTTGACATAAAACAGGAGAGACAGTGCATAAGCTGAAAACCAAAACTAAACATCATAGCAGCGAAAATCCAAAATACAGCTTATTACAACTTTCAAACTGTCTCAAAGCAAAAGCAAGATAAAGGAGGTACACTACTAATGCCCAAGTAGTGACCACCAACGACACAGGGAGAATGTGTATATATATCATACGTGGAAGCCTCCTGCCCGCCTACGAATCAGCTACTCGCGCATCACTAGCTAACCTGTCTCTAGTCTGCTCGTGTGAGCGCCCAGAGTAATAAGAGGAGACATAAAACTCTGGGTCAGACATAAAGCCTGGTATGAGCGATAAGCATCTAAAGTGAACAATAACAGGTAGACTAAAACATACCTGAACCTGGACCTGCAACCAAAGAGTTAGCACTACATACTGTACAACACTCTAAGGTGCCATATCAAACAGTATAAAGATACAGAGGTGGGGGTGTGCATGTCATAGTGATGGCAAACAATCAAACATAACATCCATCCTCACATCTCTCACTCAGTGCGTAAAGCATACGATATTCACCACTTCGATCACCCACCCTTGCTACGATCACTTTGCCCCATGAAGTCATAAATGGCTTCACTGCACTGATAACGTATCCACTAATCCTTTGCTATGTCCACTTGCCCCATGGAGTTATTCACCCCATCTGCGCTGGCTTATAGCCTTACCAATCCTTACTATGTCCACTTGCCCCATGGAGTTATTCACCCCATATGCTCTGGCTCATAGTCTTACCAGTCCTTTACTATGTCCACTTGCCCCATGGAGTTATTCACCCCATCTGCGCTGGCTCATAGTCTTACTACGCATCACCTTGCCCCTCGAGTCATAATGACTCTACTACACTGATAACGTAGTCTTGCTACCATCACCTTGGCACTCGAGTCGCAATGACTCTACTGCACTGATAAGTAGCCCATCATTCATTTTCAGTGGTGAATCGAAGTTATGAACGTCGACAACTCCTTAGCACACGTCCCGCAGCAAAGCCCAATCATGAAGTGAACTCATTGGTCCCCAACTGGATCCTGAGCTCTAACTTCCCATATTGGACTACCTTTGCATCTCGGGTTATTGGTTAATACTGGGTCGGGTCGGATTCCCTTCAAGCCATCGGTTCGGGTCGGGTCCCCTGCATCGCGTCGGTTCGGGTCTCCCTATGGTGCGGTTCGGGTCGGGTGTCCCCCTTCGGGTCGGGTCGGGTCGGGTGTTTCCCTTCGGGTCGGGTCGGGTGCCATCTCCCATCTAGTTGGTGCCTGCGCTCCGATTCGCTCCCTCGTTCTTCAAGTGCTCCGATCCGATCCCTCCTTCTCTATCCGATCCGATCCCAGTTCAGTTAGTGTGGCCTTCCTTTTTGCCACTTTTCTCAAGTATCAGGTTCCGATCCGATCGAATCCCTTTCCCAGTTCAACATATCCAATCCGATCCGATCCTGCACTGTTTCCTGAAGCTTTTCCAATAAGTGTTTACGCCATTCGACGACGTTTTCGACCATTCTAACTATTGAAATCAATCACAAAGCATATCATACAATCATAGCAACATGCATAATCAACCATAAACATCAAAACATCAATATGATAGGTTAAAATGGATCAAACATACCCAAAATCCCATATTTCCCCTTAAGCATGTTTAGGTGAAACTAATGATAGGATTAGCAAAACTTAACCAAATTAACCCAAATTCATATCAGAGGTCTAAAACATCATTTAGGAATTTATGAACATTTTTCCAGAATTTTATCATGCTTAAATTCGCTAATTAACACTAATTACCCTTAACTAGCCATAATTAGTGTAAAACTATGCAAATCACTCACGTTAGCCACAAATAAACTAAGATCTGAAATAAATCTCTGATTTGATGTGAATCTCAATGCTAAACAGCAGCTCCAATGTTGCTTTGGTGTAGATCTTCCTTGATCAGAGGTTGCTAAGCCAAATCCTTGACCAAAAGGTGATTTGGAGGTGATTTAGAGGTTAGAGGCCATTTTTTGGGTTCCTTGGTGATAAGTGGAGGCTAAAAAACTGAAATGGAATGATGCTCTATCTCATTTCAGCCTTCCCATAACCCTAATCCCGAAATGGGTTATGGGCCTACTCACTAATCACCCGATTTGGCCCGGCTAAGCAGTTTTTCACCCTCCAAACCTTATTTCAGCCATATCTCCCAAACGGTAAGTCCGTTTGGCTGTTATGACCACTCTACGGAAAGATAAACCATCAAACGAATCTAATGGAAGTGGTTTCAGGTCAAAATTCCTTTCCAATCAAATGTTATGGCCAAAACAAGATCAACTAGGGGCAAAATGGTCATTTAAAAATCGACAAAAATCATAAGCATGGGAAATGACTCTAATGGATGTTTCCCAAAGTTACATGACCATACGACTTCATACGGGAAAGAAATAAATATTCTACGATCCCCCGATGTGTAGAATGCGGGTCATTACAGAAATTGTCGATCTGGTTACTGTAGGCTTCCGTGAGCGGTTCGAACGCAACTTGAAGGAGGCCACCAGGTTGGAGATGATGATGTTGGGGAGGTTGCTCTCGAATTGAGTAGTCGTTTGGTGTTTTTGGTATTCGCTTTTATGGAGCAATGGAAGAGCTCGGATCCAAGGAGGGGCAATGTTTTTTCACGGATTCGAACTGGAGCAGCATCTGTTAATTGAAACAGAATTGAAGGGGAGGAAATGTTCGTAACGGGTGTGAGGCTATGATGATGGGCTGAAGTTTGATAGTAAGGCCCAATTCATTTGAAATTCAAGTTTATTTAATTTAAATGGTGAAGTTACTTTGAATTTCATGGAGTGGATGAGGAGCAGTGGAAGGGAGAAGTGCGGTTTGGGTTTTTACCGAAATAATGGGCTGGAATTTATTGGACGTGGGTTTCTATTGTTTTCATGGGCCAAGGAAGTAAAGAGATGAGGCCCAATGAAAGTAATTCTAAGTTTTATTTACTTTAAATAGTATATATACTTGTATAAGTCATAACTTGACCATACGTTACCCAAATTCAGCGAAACAAGATCCGACAGGATCGTATGGACGAGAGATACCCAACGAGACTGACTGGAAATGGATTGGGGCTCGTATGAATGAATGGCGAAATAAATTGTTTGATTCAAATCAAATAACAGTTTATCGTTCTTTAACGATGAACTGCCAAAGTGAGTAAAACTCACCAACTCTGAACAGTTCTATTTTTATAACGTATATTTAGAACTGATAAATGATGACTGATTGCTGTGTGTTAACTATTGGTTGAGTTGTTTGTGTATTGATTGAAATCATAGATAATGATATATTTATATATAAATCGTTAATCGAATATTGATTCTGTTTTATCAGAATATTTTATATATGTGTTGTTTAACATCTGTGATGCAGGGGAACAGGTTGGAGGGGTCCAACTAGACTCCTCAATATTTATGATACTGTTATGTTTATATATTGTAATATATGTTGTGATATATAACCTGTGTTGATTATATGTGTTTAAATGATGTTGATCATTGTTATTCGATATTTTTAATATCATAAAAAAGACCCTGGGATGTAAAAAGGGATATTTCAGTGTATATTGAAATAAAGGAATTTTATAAAATCAACCGATTTTATAAAAGGAAATATTTTGAAAATAAAGCATTTATAAAATCATAGGATATTATAAAGGAGAATATTTATTTAGAAAATAAATGGAATTGTAAAAGGAACATTTATTTAGAAAATAAATAGGATAAAAGGAAAAAGGAAATTAATAAGATAGGAAAGAGTAAGTCGATTAGAGTTATCAAATAGAGTTATCAAAAAGAAGTTAATCAAATATAGTTTATTCGAAGAAGTTAGTCAAACATAGTTATTCAAGATAAGTTGCCATTTAGCACGACTGCTAGCGTAATTCGCAGGGCTGTAGATAGCCTACGGCGGTCGGATATTTCCTGAGGGAATCAGGCGTAACCATTGTGATCGCTGCGATCTAGAGTCAAGCGAATGGAGTTAAATTCAATATTAGTTATTCGAATAGGAGTTAAACAAATAGAGTTATTCAGTTTGAGTAAATCAAAATGGAGTTAAACAGAAATTAGAAACTGACTAGAGATTAATAAGTTGAATAGTTTTCTGGGTATCGATCTGATGTTGGTTTCGGCCTTCGGGGTTTATACTTAGGAAGTTATTCTCTTGTTAGTTATTAGTTAGAGTCTGATAGATGTGGAAGAATAGTGATACATAATTAAGCCATGGAAATGTTTTCCAGTGTTAATAACGTATATTTTCCAAACATAGAAAATGAGGATATATATATATATATGTTGGATGATTGATCGATATAATTTCCATCTGGAAATAGTATCGTTGTTTGCGCACTTGTTTTTCTTTGATAGTTAACTCATAGACTGTCGAAGTTTTGACCATTTTAACGTTGTTAATATGGAGAGACCGGTTGGATTATTATCCAAAGAACCACTCTGTATTGGCATAAGCGTTGCGAATCATATATGCCAAAGATAATTGAAGACGGAGTGAAATGCAAGGGCTATTGTATAAATCTTAGATAACAGTGCCTAAGATGGATATACTGAATAGTGCCTTCGGTTTGTCCAGTCCCAGGATAACTTGTATGGACGAAGGTCTGACAGAGTATATCTGGTAGATCACGTAAGTTGATCGTTTCAAACGTATTTACGTTGGTGGCAGAGGAATTCGTTTCTCTTAGTTTATACCCATGGTATTTTTGGGGAAATCAATTTGTGATTCAAAGGGTATGACGATGTGACATTCTAAATGAATGAAGATGTGGTATGTGAAAAGATAAGCGTAGCTTCTAGCCTCACATCCGGTAAATGACAGAAATCGGGCAGGCAGCATGGCTAAGTCGGTCGCTCCGACGTAGGGTGTATAATCACCTATCTAGAGAATATTCATTTGCTTCTTTAATCTATCAATGTTGTCCCATATATATATATATATATATATATATATATATATATATATATATATATATAAACAGGAACGGTTGCTGATCCCAACCATTGGTGATGTACATTCGATACCCTCAAGCGAAATGAGTGGTCGGTCATGTGTGGCTGAGCTGCAAGATGTTCTTGTTGAATTCCATTGTATCGTTCCTAGAGTACACTGATCGGAAAGTGGTTCCATACCTTGTCATAGTTGGAAATCCATTACCCAATACGTGCTTGCGGTTTTGATTGTATACTATATATGTAGAACGTGAGAAGAAAGCGTTTCTGCTAGATGATTAATATATTGTGGCTGATAGACATTATTATAATATCAAAAGGTTTTTGATATAAAGATATTTTGGATTCTCATAAGGGAAAAACCCGTTCCGTTATACGGCGTGGTCTTATGATATATCGTTTACTTTTTCAAACTATTTTAAACTGTTTTACTCATACCAGTCCCATGACTGACCCGGAGTTTATTTTGTTTTGTTTCCCTAAACTCTTGGTGCCTAAATTTGTACGGGCAGTCAAGTAGTCGGGTTTTACAGATACACTTGGGGAGCTTGGAGCAGGAGGCTTCAAGATTTTATAGCTATTGTTTTCCGTTGTTGTTGTAAGTGTTGTACTCTGATAAGTGCTATTGTATACATACTATTTTATTTCAAAAGTTATGTTATATTTTATTCGTTCCGCTGTGAGATTCGTGTTTACTATGATGATGATATTCTTCTTCTTCCTCTATTCTATTAGTTCTACCTTATCTTTCCTCACCCTTTATCTTCTTTTTATTAATTTCTTGAATTTCCAGTGCAATTTGGGGTTGGACTTGTGTTATTTGGTCAGCTCAAATTGGTCCGGATTTTTGGGTCATTACATCGGAGGCACGCTGATTCGGGCTCAGGGTGGCGCAAGATCTGGACTTTTGGGAACGAAGGTGCTGTTGTGGCGACCTGGAAGAAGGTGTTGATTCCAAGGCTTTGATTTTTGGAGGAGGTGGCAATTCAATTTCGAAGAGGAGGAAGAATGAATTGGTGGAGGCGTCCATTATTCAGTTTTTGGGGAAAGTTCTGATTTTTATTGAAAAGGAAAAAAACGAGATTGGGCTTCGGCCATAAAATGAAAAAGTAGAGAAAGAATTGATTTTTGCTCAGGGAAGTTGGGGAGAAACACACGATTTATAGAGTAAGAAACTTGGGGATAAGGATGAAGTTAAATCGTAGATCTTTTGGGTAGCTGCGCATTCAACCGTAGGCCTGCGCAATTTTTAACTGAGGGAGGTTTCACCTTTGTTTAATTAAATATTTAACTGGCACCATAAACTGATGTTGAACGCTCAATATTCATACCGTAACCACCATATCCAAGTACAACAAAAATTACATGTACCATTTCGTCTTCGCGTTCTGAATCCAATAAAAATTATTTTGGTTGTCATCCGACTTCGTCTATATACGATGTCATTTTTAATTACGCATTTTTATCGGTTCACCGATTTTATTTTGTTTGTCCATCGACACTTATGTTCGATTCTAAAATTAAAATGTAAATTCCATTTCCTTTATATACACATATCCAAACCAGTTTTCCATATATTTCTACAAATAAAATTTCCCATTTATTTAACATTAATAACGTTCATTTTTTTATATTCAACAATTTATAGTTTCAGTTGAATTTCATATCGATTCAAATATCCAACCAAAATCAATTTCAAATATTCAAAAATAAACATTTGCTTCACAGCAATCCATTCTGAATTAAATATTGAATTCAATTCATACATAAAACAATATATTCGATTTTTATTTTAGTATCAATATAAAATAGATTATTGATAGTTAATTCTTGAATTAATTTTATATTCCAGTTGCCTAAATTTCTGGGCCGTTACATAAGTATACCCTTGTTTCTCTTATTTTCTCATATTGAAAACAGTAGAGGCCAAATGCTATCAGTGCCCGAACTGAATCTAATCCTTTCTTATTCTACAAATTAAGTTTAAAGATTCAAGTGTTTCAAGTGTAGATCTGAGATTCAAACTTTACTTTTCTCCTTCTATTCTTATAGATCCGATCATTGTGAGTTCAAGTTGCCTTTAGAATTGAATAATTAAAAGTAAGACATGATATGACTGTGATTTGGGTATATGCTTAGGATTGAATCATGTTAGATCTACTTTTTTTTATTATAGATCTAATTCTATTTAGATCATTCTGTACCTATCATGTTGTAGTTGATTTGGATCTTAACCGTTATCATGTTAGATCTACTTTTTTTATTATAGATATAATTCTATTTAGATCATTGTACCTATCATATTGTAGTTGATTTGGATCTTAACCGCCATCATGTCAAATCTACTTTTGTTTGTGGATCTAATTCTTTTTAGATCATTTTGTACCTAACATGTTGTGTTTATTTAGGATCTTAACCTTATTTATGTCAGATCTAGTTTTGATTATGGATCTAATTCACTTTTTAGATCATTTGGTACTTATCATGTTGTGGTTATTTTGGATCTATAATTAGTTGGACATGTTTTAGATTTAGATCTAAACTGTCACCTAATTGTCATGACAAGTCTACCTTGGTTTCAATGTTTAGATTAACTTGTTCCTATCATATTGTGGTTAAATAGGATCTATTTTTAGTTTGACAACTAAATTATTATTTAGATCTTATCATGCCAGTTATGACATCCCTATTATGTTAAGATTGATTCTAATATCACATGTTTACTAGATCGGTTCATATATGTCCATCTTATCATTATGTCGTTATACGATTATGCCACCACATGTTTACGTCAATCTTGTTAGAATAGTCATTTCTGTCACCCTGTCCCTTTTATTTTAGCCTGGCTACTTTCTAGCCTAGGCACGACGTTAAATTATGCGAATATGTTAAAACGGGAACGAGGGGGGAAACAGTATAAATTGGAAATAATTTGTAAATGGAAAGTTTGGCATAACTTAATGTTTATGAACATGAATTTGGGCATATAATTAATTATGAACATAATTGGGGAAAAAGAGGCATGGACACCTATAAAGACATAGGTATAATTAATTAATAATTGAAATGCCTAGGATTACAGTAATTAGAAACTGTAATGGCACTTATGACATAAGGTTAGATTACACTTGCTGTGTAAGTCTGCCCGGAACCGACCGTCATATCCAGTGACCGCAAGTGGTGAATCTGATGTGAGAGGTCAAAGTACACAAATACAAGACATGCTATGACGCGAGGTTAATCCTGACTTATGGAAGAAGTCTGGGCGGAACCGACCGGCATATCCAGCTCCACAAGTTGTAGGCCTAATGTGAGAGGTCTAGCACATTTTAACCATAATTGAATATGGTAATAAAGATGAAAACTTAACCTAGTTGAGTCCGTAAGGATTGTATGAGCCTGTTGAATCTGTGGGTTTAAGTAAACCTGTTACGTATGTAGGGTTAAGTAAGCCTGTTAAATCGGTAGGGTTAAGTAGACCTATTAAATCAGTGGGGTTGAGTAAACCTGTTAAATCTGTAAGGGTTATACTAACCTGTTAATTTAGAAAACTTAACCTGTTGAATATGTTGGGGTTATATTGACCCATTAACTTGTAATGTTTAACCCATAAATCTATAGGGGGTTATGTGAATCTGTTACATCTGTTAGGCATAACCTATCAAAATCCTAGTTAGTTGGGGACACAATATCTGTAAGGGTTGGCTTGTGTCATCTATTGTTTGGGACCTATATTAGTCAGTAACCCATTCTGGTATTAAAGGGGGACCCCGCACTAGGTAGGGGTCAGGGCACGCTTACTGAACTGATTATAAGAGGTTAATCTGAGAGGAGGTGTGTACTGGCGCATTCCAACGGACTCATGTGCGTGCATGAGTACATCATACATCTGGGAAAATAAGCCGTTATAGCACCAGTAAATAGGTCTGTGTCCTTCTGTAGTTTTCCACTTTAGGAAGTAATACACCGTACTGTGGGGCCGACACAGGGTATTTATAGAATAGGGAGCCAATCGATTGGGGGTAGTAGACAGGATACATCTAGTCCTGTCTGTTTCTGTGGGGTACCTGTGTTTCTGTCTGGGCTAACACCCGTTATTTCTGATTAGGTACCGGATAATTCTGTTTGGGTTAAAACCCGTTACTAGAGTACACCCAAAACTACCATTATATTTCTGTTGGGATCATCCTGTTTCTATTAAGCAATTAGGAAGTATGTAATCCTGTTACATATCTGTTATACTTGTATTGGTGTAGAGAAATCTCTAGAAGCGCAATATACTATATCATGTTTACCTTATCACACTTACCTATTATGATGTATCTCTCTTATCCACTTTGTATGCCTGTCATGATACTTTTACTTATTTACTTGCTAAAAGTAACTGGACTCGCCAGACTTTATGTCTGACCCTTTTTGTTTTTCTCTTCTTTCTTCTGTTTCTCCCCCTAGGTTCTCAGAGAGGGAATTCTTAGGCTTAGTCAAGATTCTGCTATCGTCTTGCTTGGAGCAGCTTTTGAAGTACTGCTCAGTTTCTATCTTCAACTATTATGGCTTTGTCTCTTTTGGGGAATTATGCTTTTTATGTATTTTCTGTACTCTGATGGTACAAGATAGAAGTTTTATATTATTGTAATGGGTTTTATTTAGTTTCAGACTTATGGTATTTTGGACCACGATATTATGATTTATGTTTGAAATAAAATTTTAAATTCCGCTATTGCTTTTATATCTATCTTGTAATATTTCTGTTTCTGTTTACCTATAACGCTTCGCGAAACTTAATGCATTCCCTTAGTGAGTGACATTAACGGACATAGGGTGTCACAAATAGTATATTATCTATGAATTTATTATTTTGAATTGAAATTCTATTATATCGATTTAATGTGGAACTCGAGAATAACCAATATTCAAACGACCTCGGATTTTAACGAAACAAAATTTATTAAATTTGTAATAGTTAATTATGCCTAGATTTCAAATTTCGCGTTAATTAGAGTTTATATGTGATCGTGCGCAATTTAAACGCATATTGATTCACATTGAAAATTAAAAGGAAGTTTTACAAACGATCTCGGAATCCAACGAAACCAGTGCCATCGTATCTGAAATATTAAATTATTCTAGGATTACAATTTCATCGCGATTGGAGCTCGTATGAGGTCATTTGAAGAAGAAATTTTAGGCATACATTTCACGAGAATAATAAAATAATAAATCGTTTAGCTTCTTGGACACACTAACTTTTAACTTCCCAATCACACAACTTCGATTATAAATGAACAGCCGCTACCTCCCTTCCCTTTTTCTTTTGTTCAATTTTAATTCGAAAATCGCTCTACTATTCACAATTTCAGAATTTCAAAACAAAACTGATTTCAGATGAAATCAAAAGCCCCTCTCCTCTTCTCTTCTGATTATCGTACTGGAGAATGAAGTTTTGATGACAACCTTATTTCAATTATCATTGTTAAATGTTTATAAAATATGTACTAATGTCTCTATCTAGAATATATATATACATATGCAGGATTTGTATACAAGACTTAAATACTGAAGAATGTACAATTTTAGAGTTACAAGAGATTCAGAATTCAAGAGAGATTCAAGACTCATGAGTTATCAAGTTTTCAAGAGGGAAAATATAGTAATAGAGTCTAGATTATATGTAAGACTCTAAATAGCACTCCAGGTTCAAATTCGGTTTTTCGAATTCTGTTTTTCAAATTTCAAATTCTGATTTCAAGTTATCTTACTTATGATTTCAAACAAATAAGTTTTTATGTTTTGATATAAAAGTTTATATAAGTGTATATACATAAATTTATATAGTTATATAGTTTTAAAAACCTTATAATTTTATAAATATGTTTATATATAATATATTATTATGAGTTCATATGATTTTACACTTTAGAATATTCATTTATTTTACTAAGTTTTGATTTAAGAATTTCCAGAATAACATATATGTTTAAACACTTGAAAAATAGTTTTAAAAATAATTTTAACATACATATGTCAAAATACATAGAAGCCTATGTCGACATACAACTGCCAGAAATTTAATTTTTAAAGGAAGTGTCTTTTCACCATTTGTAACTTTTTTGAGACGTTGCAACCTTTTAAATCTTATAAATAGGGGCTGATTTCGAATTTTAGTCATATATCTTCTTCTTCATCTTCACCACTCTTCATACCACCATTAATATTTCATATTTTATTGATTTCTACACTTCTACTTCGCCGATTTCTACTCAAATTATATCAAACTTCGTCTTTTCTCAATCTCTATCTACTACTCTTTGAATTGAAGCACTATTGAACAACTATAGGGCTGTTGTAATCATTTGGGAAGTGTTTGGGAAAGGGTGTGTTTCTTGTAGCTCTGAAATTAAGGAAAGGGAGTGGTGTTAACCTTGTGGCCGTCGAATAAAGGGTGTTTGGAGCGGTGTTAACTTTGTAGCCATGAAATCGAAGGGATTGTACTTGGATATTGATAATAATAAAACTCTGCGCAATCTAGCGTTGTGTGGGACTGAATGTACGAGTAATCCGAACTAGTATAAAATCCGGTGTGTTCTTTCCTTTTCTACAATTTATATTTATCTGTTTTTGTGTTTGTGTTTGACTTTGTGTCTATGATCATCTCTGTTGTGTGTGATTCATATAGTAGATCATTTAAGTTTAAGATTTTCATAAATTCCTCATAAACACTATTCACGCCCCCTAGTGTTAGTCTTGCCTTAAGATCCGCAATCCCTAACATATCGCTCCCTAACAAATCGAAAGAGAGAGAAAATGTCCACTCGAAATAAATTAAAATCAAACCGAACTCGTTCATTCCTATATTATTCGATTGGTAAGGAAGAGAGGGCGTATTGCTTGTTCTGGAAATTGGAAATTTTGGGCACAAAGTCGAGTAGGGTTTCGAGTATCGACGCGAGGCTCGTGAGGTGGAGTTTGTGGCAAGGTGGCACATAAGTGAACGAAACTTGGAGGGTTTCGATGATGGAAAAGTCATGCATGTAGAATGTAAATGGTGGTCGTGCTATGTACTACAGAGTTGTGGAAGGATTGGGCTTCGAGTAGTGGCGTTTGGGGGAAACTCGTTCACGACTATGTAGCTACTTTCACAGTAGCGTGCTGAGTTAAGGTTGAAGACGCGAAGGGTACGAGGTGTTTAAGCGTCAGTTTTTTATGGCGAGGATGAGAATCTTGGGAAGATTTAGCCATTGATGGAGTTGGGTTAGGATATAGTGGAAGGAGGAAGCTGATGTTGGTGGTGAAGGAGTCGTGAATTATTATATGGTTTGGTGCAGTCGGATTTGGGTTCTTTGTGGTGATGGGAAGAGTTTGAGTGCCCGGGTAGTCAAAGCCAAGGAGTCAACAGTGGTGAGTTGCAACTAGGTAATTATTTGTTTAAATTTTATAATTAAGTTAAAAAAAATATAATCTATATAATTCGTATATCGTTAAATGAAACATTTAATTCTATGCAAGTTTAAATCGATCGTAATCGGCCATGTTGAATTGTAGCTGTGAAGTATACAGTTTGAAATATGTTCAGAATCGGTCGGAGTTATGTAGGATATTTATTTAATTAAAATCTGGGTAGTCGACAAATATAATCAAGGTGAGTAAATCTCACTCAGAATTTATTATTTAGAATTGTTGACATGCTTTTTGGTAAAAACCGTCACATGTGAAATTTCTAGCGGGCAACATGCTCAAGCATTGAGGGAATCGTCAGAAGACACAAAGCGATTTGGTCGAAGTCGCGACGCAAATATAAAATAGCCCGAAACTCCTATCAGATGACCTCTTTTGGGCCCGAAAACGTCAATTACGGCGCTTATCCCGGTAACTCTTGTAGCCCTCTAATTTGCTTAAGGTACAACTTTCGTTTAGCACAAACGACCTTAGGGTTTGGAAGTTTTTCCGTAAATGTGTGCAAACTCAAGACTTGAGTATAAATTGGCATTAGTTGGCAAAACACTTGGATGACGTTTCAAAGTTAGGGAAACCCACGAACATGGACTACACGACCCTACGGGGCGGATCAGATGGTACAGGTTGAATGGGAGGAGACCCGACCCGATGACACAGTTTAGCACTTGGATTTCTGGCTTCGGCATGCAGGCTCTCGTTCGGGTCGAACAGGGGAAACCGACCCGCTTTAAAGCTACTGCTGCAACTCAATGTTTAACTATTCTCAAGGCATTCTCTACTCCTATTAGCTTGGATCGAGTTACCCTTATCATGGCACGATTTGGAGAGGATTTCTCCATGTTTTCCACCTCATTTCGACTTTCTTGGGATGAGCGCCACGTGGCATCTGACCCGCTATCCTGAAATGGCTATAAATAGACCATTTAAAGGAATTTTCAGGGGATCTTTTGGCACTAACTCCTCACGGCTTCCACCATTGTTCCACGCAAGGCTATTGCACAACATAGAAGCCGATCTCCACATTATAACACGAGGATTTCGTGTATAATCTTTTGATTTCTTACTTCTTTTCATTGTAAACTCGAGGATTTCTTGTATAAATATGTGTGAATTGTACTTGTAACTTCTTAGGATTAAAGAAGATATAAAGTGGACGTAGGCTTGGTTTGAGCCGAACCACTATAAAATCCTCGTGTGTCTTCTGCTATTTATTGTTTTCTGCATTCTGTGATCTATGTTTTGTGATTGTGAGGACTTGGCACAATAATTGGGTGTTAGTACCAAAATTTGGTCTAACAAGAATTATTTTTAACAGTTAAAAACAATTATTGGTTGTTTGGATGCATTGGTGAATTGTTGATAAATTGTGGGTATTTTTTATATAATAGTTATATTTAGGCTTGGTATTTGGATATTTCTGTAGTACCATTAGCGGATGACCCTACGCGCCCCACGATATATAGAGTGAATGACCTTCTATACCGCGATATCCTGTCAGGATGTAGGATTGGTATTATTTATATTGTCTAACATCCTGGATGTAGGGAAACATGTTGGAGGGATCCAACTGGATTCCTCAAAATTTATTATTGTTTGTTTATACATATATTATAATATGCGATGTGTTAGAAAACCTATGATTAATGATTGTGTGATTTTGATGTTAAACGCCACTAGAAAGAAATATTGATATTTAAAAATATCATAGGTGATTTTGAGATTTTAAAAGGAAATTTTATTTTTTTCAAAATAGAAATGGAATTTTTGATGGGTTAGGAAATATCAACTTTTTTTTGAAAATAAAAGCAAGTAGTTAAAATTTATAACCAATGTTTATAAATGAAGTAAAATAATTTATTATTGGATAATTTGGGAAATGTGGATTCAAGTATGAATTTAAAAAGGGATTTATAACTGGGAATGGTTTTAGGAAAATGAAATGATGAAATTATTCCAATGTTCGGAATGTAAATTGAATTCAAATAAATCATACGGATTTATTATTAGAATTCGACTATATTAGATTAATGAATACAAATTATCTTAGAAAGGATATTATAATTATAAATTAGAAACTATAAATCCTAAGAAGTTAATATTTCAATATTTAAATACGAAATAGATTCGATGTTTATATATATATATATATATATTATAATAATAAAATAAAATGAGAATCGAGTTTTAAAGTGATTATTAAATTGGAAGTCTGTTTTAGTAAAAATAGTCAAGTTAATTTATAAACAATACTTATAAATTTGATTAAGTAATCTTCATCGGATAATTTGGAAATAGATTTCCACATGTAAGAAATGACATTTAAAAACCATATTCCAAATGAGATAGAGGATGAGATTATTATGATATTATAAGTAATATCGATTTGTGAATTATGAACTTTTATCTATCTCAAGATAAGAACGTTGTCGATCAAAGTCTGAGAGGTAAATAAAATACCCTATTTTGAAAGACATCTCTATTATCAAGGGATGATATTAGTTTGTAATGGTAAAGGATGTTGAATTAATTGGAATTCGATTACATCGAATTTTATAAAAAAAAATATTTCTAAGGAAATTGGAATTTAATATAGAATATTGAGCTGTAAATAAATTTATAATTGAGTTATGAACTTTGAATGAAATAGTTAATAGTTTTAAATAATCGAAGTTTTTAAGTTAGATTTGAAACCCGAGCTTAAACAATATTAAAATATCGAAGACTGGAGTTGAAATTTACATAATAAACGAAGTTTTAAACGTTAATATTTAAAATAAATTAAAACAAACTCGCCACGGCATGGTAGTTCGTATTTTAACATTTTGAACTTCAATTGAGTATATAGAACTCGATATAAGTCAGAATTCTTTGTAATAAGAATTATCCAGACCGATTAAGTAATAACTTTCTAATGGACAAGGAAAATCCGGATTTCATCTTATAGATTTTGAGTTATGTCAAAATCAAATTTCCAGAAAAACAGCGGCGTAATCATTTATAAACCATAAGAGTAAGGATTTTTGAGTAAATAAAATTCGATTTTCCATTAGAAAAATCCAGACTTGAGCTATAAAATAAGTATGAACTAAAGTGGGGTAAATGAATTGATTTTGAAACAAAAATCAAATTTTTTTGTTAAATGAAGTTAACTAATTGGAAATTAATTAGCTAAATGAGTTTTTGGATTGAAATTAACTTTAATGAAATAAATTGGATTTGTGGGTTTAAATTTGAAGATGAATATGAAGCTCGAGTTAGTAATCGTATTCAATTAGTTTATAAGCAAATTAAAATATATTTGAATTTAATATATTCAAATAAAAAGGTTGATTAGGCTAAATAGCTAATTGGAGAATAAATAAGAGAATTGGGTTGTAAACTATTGGATTGAGCTGGAACAATTGAGAATGATTGAATATGTGTTAAACAGGTATGGAATGAAGTAATAGTAGGAATATAAATTGAATGCCCGACAAAAGAGGTACGTGTTTAATTGGATATGAGTTTTCATGAGCCTATTGGGCAAGTCGCTTGGCTTTTTGATTTTCTTTTTGAATGAAAGGGCCTAGAGATTTGATTTGTAGTTGTACCGATTGAGCCGTACAATGGAGATGCTAGCTAAACTTTATGAAAATTTAAGGAGATAGAAAAATTTAAGAAAATTTGATAAGTAGAAATTGATTTACTGATTATATAGTAATTTTTATAAGAGAATAAACATATAGAAAATAAAAAAATGGGTATATGGAAATGTCTTCTAAATATCGTAAGAGGACAAACGATTTGAAAATTATTAAGTAATAGATACTTAAAGGAAATTTGGAAAGAATTTAATTAATAAAATTTTAATTGAAAGGGCTCGGCGATTTGTTTGATAGTATTTCCTTTTTGGAAATAAGATCTTTGGATGAATGTTTGTTTCTTTGATAGTTAAATAACCAACTATCGAAGTATTGACCAATTTAATACCATCATGGTCAATACGGAGAGAATGGTTGGATTTATTATCCGAAAACCACTCTGTACAGGTATAAGCGCTACGAATCAATGTATGCTGAAGATTAATGAAGACGGAGTAAAATGCAAGGGCTTTTTTGTTAATCCCAAGTAGAAATTGCCTAAGATGGATTAATGGGATGGTGCCTTCGGTTTGTCCAGACCTAAGACAGCTTGTATCGACGAATGTCTAATAGAGTATTTCTAGATGATCACGTACATTGATTTTTCAAACGTACCAAGTTTGGTGCCAGAGAAGGAAACTTCTCTTAGCTTAACACCCAGTGTATTTTTTAGGACATCAATCAGTGATTTAATGGATCTGACGATGTGACATTCAAAGTGAATGATGTTGTGATGTTCTAAAGGGAAGACGTAGCCTCAAGCCTCATGAACCGGGAAATAACAAAAATTGGGCACGCAGCATGGCTAAGTGGGTCGTACCCATTAGGTTGTATTATCACCTGATCTAGAGAGATTTCACTTGCTTCTTATTCTAATCGCTGGTGTATGCTTTCAGTAATGGTTGCTGATCACAACCGTTGGTGATACACATTCGATACACTCAAGTTGAATGATTGGTAGGTCATGTGTGGTTGGGTTGCAAGAGGTTCTGGTTGAACCCAGTGCATTCCTCTCTAGAGATACACTATCGAAACGTGGTCCCATACCTTGTTATAGTTGGAAATCCATTCTCCAATAAGCACCCTACGGTTTTTTGATTATATATTATATATGGAGCGTGGGATGCAAGCTTTCCACTAGATTGCTATTTATTTGATTTAGACATTATTATAATATCAGAAGAGTTTTAATACAAAGAATATTTTGGGTTATCATATGGTAAAGTCATTCGTGTTTATGTGTGGACCGGTTTTACGATTATCTTTTCTTTCGAAAGGATTTTTGAAAGTTAAATCAAATGGTTGGAGTGTACACACACCAGTCTCATGACTGACCTAGAGTTTTTTGTTTTGTTTTACCCAAAACTCTTAGGTGCCCAAATTTGTACAGGTAGTCATGTAGTTCAGGTATTTACAGATACCCTTGGAGGAGCTTGAAGCAGGAGGCTACAACGTTAGTTATCTAGGGTTATTTTCCGCTGTGTACTGTATATGTATTTGGAAACAGATAATTATAACTGTTCCAATATATAATATACATTTTCTGTTTTCAAGTATTAATAAAATATTATATTTTATTCCATTGTGATGTGAGATTCTATGTTGTTATTTTTGTTTTTCTTCTACACTTTTTCTTCTTTACCCATAATGATTCGTAATTATGTGCAATTTAGGTTGGATGTATGGTGTATTTAGTCAACTCAAATAGTATGAAAATTCGGACCATTACATTTGGTATCAAAGCTTAGGATGAGAGAATACCTAGGCTTTGGTGGGTTTTACTCATTATAGATAGGGTAAGCAGTACCATATAATGAGTTGAGTGTATATATACGAGAGAGCGTATTTGTTAGTTGATATAAAAATTGTTTTATATTGTGTTGATTTGTCTGTCGGGTGGCTTATGAATTATAGTTGAATAGTGGGACGCAACGACATCGATAGGAGTTTCTACACACTTAAATGGAGAAATTCGAAATAATATTGTTTTAAAGTAGGCAAATGAAATAATTTTACCCGTAATTCTATTTTGGTATAAAAGGGATGATTTTCTAAAATTATTATAGTATATGGATGTGTTGGTTGTTATGATTATAATTAAATGAGATTATAAAATTGAAATGGTTATATATAACCAAATATAATTTGTATATGAAAGAATACAAACAAGATGAATTAAAATTGGAGTAAAACCAGGATTTAGAATTTAAAGCCCGGAAGGTTGGAATTTTTTTTTGAAGTATATTGAATAATATAGCTTTGTTTTGGAAAAATATTTTCGAATAAAAATTATTTTAGATGGATTTTGGAAATGCTTTAGCATTATACTCACTTTAGTCACTCGGAGATAATTCTGGTGATGTTGGCTACATCATTAGAGTTTATTTTCGAATTTCTAAGAGATGTATTGTTGCTAAGATTATTGATTTGAATTATTTGGAAAGAAGACAAGTTGTTTTGGAAAATTCAAATTTTTGAATTTGATATGGTTATATATATGTATATATGATTCCTAAAGGATTTGGAATAAAGACCGGGTATTTGAATTTTGGAATTTAAAATTTAACTTAAGCAAGTTAAATGGATTAAAATCGATAAATTGATTTGGAATCAATTTAAAATGTAGCCAGAGATATAAGTAGCTATTTTATCAACCAAATAATGTCAAATATGCATAGAAAATTTATCGTTTGTCATAAAGGAAGTTAGTAAATTGATTAAGAATAAATTTTAATGAATGGAATATGAATTGTATGTAAATATATTGGTTATAAATCATTTAAATTAAATGGATATGAGTATATATGATGTGTAATATGAATGAAATGACATATATACTAAATTTCGGGACTTGTATTAGCAGGTAAGCGCAGTATACAAGATATGACTTGTTTGGATTTTAATCCATGTGTTTAATTAGTTAAATAAGGGAAAGCCATTGAAATCTCACATTTACGAGGATGATGAGTTTGAATTGAGTAAGTACAGGCACCTGAAGCTGACTAACTTAGTTTTGGTCGCGGGGATTGCATAAATGCTACGTGATTGCGCTTAATAAACCCTTATATAAGGTATGTCTATGCGAAAATATCAAATTAGGTTATATGAACTGTTTTCCGACTATGTGGGTCGATGTATACTTTTTTATCTCTTTTGGTATATTGCAAAAGCTCCTCTATACAGGGAGACTCTGCCAAAAAAAACAGAGATTTAGGGAGTTAGAATTTTTTTCAAAAGTTTCGAAAAATTTTGTAAGGTAAAAGAGAACACTTTAAATTCGGTGAAATTTAAAGGATTTCGAAATAGAAAGGAAAAACCATTTACAATAACTAAAGATCTATACGTAAGAATTTGAAGTGTCGAGTTGTAATTAAGTGGATTTTTGAAAAGTTAATGGGTTTGCAGCATCTTTCCTACATTAGTAATTTTGGGGACGAAATTCATTTAAGGGGGGAAGAATGTAACGACCCGGATTTTTGGTCAATTAATTTTAAACATTTAATATTTATTTTAAATGTTGAATCGATAATAAATGGATTTTTTATATCGAGTTTGATCTATTTAATAATCGAATACGATTTAATTTCGAATATATCATCATATACGAAAACAGGAATAATTGAATTCAAAGTTGAAGGAAGCACGCGGCTTCCGAGGGACGTGGGAGGGTACTCCGTGGTTGCGCTTTGTGCGGTGGCAGCGCTTAGGCTGTACTCGCAGAGGCTGGATCTACACGAAACCACCTAGTGTGTATATCTTGACTGCAACGATAGTCAAAAGGCTATTAGGTGACGTATGTGATTCGATGATTTCGCCTACAGATAGACTGGGTCATGACCAACACAGGATAGCAATTGTCGGGTACCTGTCATCAACAATCAGTATGACGCGGAAAGACTAGAGTTAAACTTATAGAACATTGATCTTTTACTATCGAGACTTTGGTTGCGGGACACGCTAATTTGGATGTAGATTGTTTGTTAGGGCACGTCACTTAACTCTTGATGCAGTCTTTCACTAGTTGAGGGAGGGGTCAAGGTGGGACCATAGCCACCATAGAAATGTAGACCATAGGTTATATATCTGTACTTTAGGCCTCTTTAGCAGACTTATAAGGATATGGAAAAGGCTCCCGACCGAGTTCCGTGCATTCAAATGCATCCCTATTACGAAACTCGGGGTACAGTAGACAATACGTACATGCAAGGATCTAGATACATGTACGCTGCACCGGGCGGTGTATCGTAGACGCTAGGGCATTAGTCCATGTTAATACTGAGCTTGGCCGAGGAGTTTAGATATGACAATCCATACGCTTTTTGCATAATGATGGTAGTTCTATGTGGAACGTGGCGTAGTTTTATAGAGATCCGTACGTCGCTATGGCGTAGGATGAGAGTTGCATACGTTTCCATGACATGATGGTGTAGACCATGTGAGAAGGGTACTATATGGGGTACCTTGATATTGGGGATAGCTACATGTATGTTATATTAGGTTAGTCTGCTGGGAGGTAGATGGGTACGACGTGTGTGTAAAGCCTTGAGTGATTAACCCAAGCAACCTGATAAATAAATAACATATCTGAATGGTATATATGGTGTTATTTCAGATTGCGTAATTTAGTCTCGTCATCAGAAATTGTGTTCTGACCCACTCCTCGTAACACACTAGCCGGTTAGGTTATGGTAGAGATATGATAGCTTTGGATACAAGTTAGGCAGTATTATTATTACGGTAAGGATATATTTGGTTATATTACATTTTATCCATTCCGCTGTGAGATGTTTTCTAAGCTTTGATATATTTTATATCTTTTTCTTTTCTACAGGATACCAAACAAGCCAATTCGAGTTTCGGCAGATTGGAATTTTTGAAAAAAAATCGATGTGTCAAAAGTCGAGTTGTTACATCTGGTATCAGAGCCTAGGTTTAGAATTCCTATTCAAGTAGTAAGAGCACATACTTGTATATTCTTATATAGTAAGAATGGTATATATAGTTATGTGTATTTATATCTACATGCAAGTGAGAAGTTCAGCTCTCAAAGACTTGTGCCCTATACAAAACTGGTAAAAAAGGGAAACCTAAGAAATTGGATATTTTGACAATCTGGTTAAGAGGGTGCACAAGATATTTGAAAAGATAATAATGGAAAGATTAGTTCTAAAGGAACCGTTAGAAATTGATGGATTTTAAGAGTGAAAAACGACGGTGCAGCAAGAATAGACGTTTTAGAAGGATATGCAAACAGTTCACTGACCCTTTCTTTTTTTTTTCTTCTTCTCCTGGGTTAAACGTAAATGGAAGTCAGTAGGGAAACGAGAAAAACATTCTGAAAGGGGGTTGGGTCAACCCGTTAAGGTAGGTAGATCAACAAGTTGACACATCAGAGTGGGTCGACCTATGGGTCGACACGCCCGCTACATTGGGTCGACCCACTCCTCCAAAATTTGAAAATAAAAAAACGAAGCCGAAGGGCTTCATCGTCATTTTCGTGCCCTCCCCTGAAACCACCATAAATACAAACTTTCCCCGTCTTTCCAAGGCCACCACCACAAATCTCCACCGTTTCGCCAAATTTGGTGCCAAATCGAAGCCCTCAACGTTCTCCATTCAGATGCACACAAGTTTCTTTTATATTTGAAGAAAAATCGCCATGCAACTACCACCTTCTCTCTCCTTTGATTTTCCCCAATTAAACCTTGAGAGATCGCTTGGTACAACAATCGGAGGGATATCATGGAAGTATACGCGAGGACCATCAGATATAGTATTTTTCTAGGGAGACAAGTCAAGTTCGTGGATTTTTTGGGCACCACTTTGGTAGCATTATTTAATGCAATATGGTTAGACAACATCTTGAGCACAATATAGTGGAGAGGAAAGCTTATCCAAGGTTATTACGTATTTTTGATGCTAATCTAGTAAGTAGGGAAGAGAATGGGATAGTAGTTTTTTAGTCTGAAATTAAGGGAGTACATGTTCTGTTCACTGAGGCACTGTTTAGGGCCATACTTGGTATACGAGGCGGGGCCTAGATTTGGAGGACGTGGAGATGACAAATCTAGCAGTGATACATAGGATTTTTGTGAATGAGAATGTCAGGATTTGGGATATGGCGCATTTGCGCTAACTAGCTAGAGTTGTTATACATATCCTATAGTATAACCTAGCAGCGAAGACAGACAGCTTTGATAGGGTTTCCCCCATGATTAGGTTGGCTACCTATGCAAATTTTGCAGGACTCAAGGTGAATTGGGATCGTTTGATTTTGCAGTACTATGCTTCCTCCATGGAGACGAGACATACCAACATCCCGTTTGGACACCTTTGGATGGTAATTTTTGTGCATGCTACGGTCCCCTTAGCGAGCGAGAGTCACATTACAAATCCCCACCATCTTATAGACCTAGCCATGCGGACTAGGATGCACATTGAGTTTCAGGATTTACTAGGAGCAAACCCACAAGCAATGGAGCATGAGGGGGATGATGCCGATGACGGGGGTAATGGGGATGACGGGGGTGATGGGTTTGACAGGGGTGATAGAGGAGGAGTGTTCCTAGATGTAGATGTTGCAGATATAGGTCAACCAGACGTGGGAGGCCAGCAGGGCCAGGGAGAGTATCCATTTCCCCTAACAGGATCATCATATGAGCCTTTAGTTGGATATCAACCAATAGCAGGAATTGAGCCCCAGTTTGCGCTGGTAGAGGAGCCACATCAGTATCAGTATTTCTATCCTCTAGAGGATTATCAGTATGCATATGCAGAGCAGCCCTAGGAGGCGCCGGGTCTTCCCACTCATCTGAGTGGGACACATAGCCATCTAGAGAGCCCTGGGATATGAGAGCTGAGATTAGGACCATCTCGAATAAACATGCTTAGCTAGCAAGAGAGCATCTGGACATCTTTCATGGACAACAAGAGATGGCATGAGCCCAGATAAAGGCTGCCTAGACACAACAGCGGAGCTTGCAGAAGATAAACACGACTCAGCAGCGGTTTGACCAGATGCAGGCAGAGATGCGGGACATGCATCTAGAGGTTAGAAATGGTACTGGGTGACAAGAGGAGCATCTAGGTATGGTGGAGGATATCCTAGATGGGTTAGATTCGTTTATCCGCTATCTTTTTGGGAAGGGGCTCAGACCCCCATTTTAATGATTGATAGTTGCGGTATTGCTTGTCGGACCACGTGTCTCAAGACTTGGCTATATTAGCTTGACTTGTTGTAGTAGAACTTATGTTTTTAGATTTGACTTTGTTGTAGTAGTGTGTTGTTATGTTAGAAACACTGCTTATTAATAAGAAAGTTTGCGCTGAAATCATGATATTGCAATTTAACGAACGAAAAGCTAACAACACAAGATAATAAATCTGTTTCCTCAAGAGTGTTGGAAGGAGAGAGGATTTGGGAAAAATTGATTTTCCAAAATTTTGAATTCGAAAGTTGGATGGAAGGATTTTGGATGCAAAAAAAAATTGCCAAACTATGCCTTTGCTTTGCACGGGTATAGGAAAATTGGTTGAAAATTGTTTTGTTTTCTAAAGATACTGCATTCATATAGAAATTACCACTATATTTAGGATGTGTGCATCATATTTTCAAGATTATACCAAAGAAAGAAATTTGCATTCATATAGGAGGTACTGTTTAGGCATTCATTGCATTCATATTTTTGTACATGTAACAATTTGCACAAGTGCACAAATGGTTGAAAATTGAATGAACACCAATTGGTTGCTATATACGAGGAATAATATTATTTCATCCTTAGCAAATTTCAGTGACGAAATTTCTAAAGGAGGGGAGAACGTAATACCCTATATTTTTCTGTTAATTATAAAAAGGAAATATAAAAGATTATATTTTCAAAACTTGACCCCGAAACATTTACCAATGTGTTCGTGGTGGTTTTCTGATTCATTTTGGTATATGGCAGGACCAAAACGGAGCACGAATACAAAAGATAACAATGAATTAAATAATTATAAGGTTGTGTGTATAAATACATATATAACTGAAATTCAAATTCAGTAATGACGTATTAACGGTATAAAATAAATAAAAGGAAGTATAATGGGCAAATAATTAACGTTTAATTAAAAACATTAAGTGCAGCAATTACGGCGTCAAATAAAGCACGCCTGGACCTAGATGGGTTGACCCGCTTGTGCATGGGTCGACCCATCGACAAAGCGGGTCGACCTAGGGGTCGACCTGAGCGTCGTCCATGTGTGTTTTGTGACGTGTAATCTATGACGTGTGCGGTTCAGATTTTGTGAATTGAATCTGATAGTTCATGCTTTCTCGTACAAATATAAATAGACCAGCAGGGCCTAGCCTAAATCTGATATTTTCTGAGATGAAGCCTAGGCTCTGTGATTCTCTTTTCTCCCTAAATCTTTTTAGAAAATTAGAATATTAGTTGTAGGTAATTCTGATTCAAGATTTGAAGATGAAAGAGTATTAATCTACAAATAGGTGTTCAAAATCTGATAAGAGTGAGGTAAGCCTTGAATCTGGTTTACATAGGTTTCTTTCTCTTTTCCTCTTCTTTAGTATCATATTTGTAAATCCTTGGTTGTTTTGATAATGGATTCAGTTAGAAATGCCACGGGACAACATATCTGGATCAGATTCATGGATCAAAATTATACCATTTTAAATAACGGTATATCTATCGTTTGTATTCCCTGTTATATTTAATCCGCTGAACAACTGATAATTGTGGTAATTGGCTATTAAACCTGTTTAGAATATGTTGAAAGGATTACTATTGTATATAGATCTATTCTAAGAACCTGTTAATTGGATATTGTAAAAAAAGTTATAGTGAAATTGTGAATTGTTGTGGTAATTGAGATTGAATCTGCTGAGAACATTTTTGTTGTATAAAGCCGGTTTCCATTAATTATCTGTTTGAATTGGAAATTACTGCAAATGTTGTAATTATGAAATTTATGATAAACATGAATAATTGCTTAAGAATATTATTATGCAGAAAGGTTGTAAATAGAATCACAGTAAAACTTGGAATAATGAGAAAGAATAGAAATGCCTAAATTATATGAAAAATTTACGGCAATTAGGAAATTGTAACTGCACTAAGACACGAGGTTAAATTCAACTTGTGGTAGAAGCCCGCCCGGAACCGCCCGGCAAATCCAGTATCCACAAGCAGTCAACTTAATGTGAGGGGTATGGTGCCTAAACATGTATAAATATATGTACCTAAATGGAATATGTGAAAAATTCACAAGACAATAAAGACATAAATGTTACAACAGTAAAAGTTTGTTTAATGTAAAGAACCAAAGAAAATGTGATAAACGGGGAATATAACCTATTATTATAATTAATTACATTAATGAGAATGTTGTATAATAGGTAGTGTTATCCTAGGGACAAGTAGAATTATGACATTTATTATAATTAATAAAAAGGGAAAACTTATTAATAAACCTTAGTTAAGAGAACTAAGTTAATTAGTAAACAACAACCAGCTGGAATGACAGTGTAAGACGAGATTATGATTAAATAAGGAAGAATGACATAAATGTATGGAATGAAATAAGTTATATTTAATCATGTATAATAAGTGACATGTTAACAGATGCATGTGGATTGGGATAAAATATACTTAATTATATATTAAGTAGAACATGTTATTGTAACTGTGAAATTGGACAATAAATTACATGGTAACATTATAAAGAAATTGTAAATTACTGTCGTTAATTAGAATCAAGGGAATAACATGTTGTTGGCTTATTAATGAATTTAAATGGGCTAAGTTATATCACTGAATTAATAAGGGAGAGGGGCTCATTCCTTAGAGATATAAGAGGCTCGGAGAAAGACCTGATAAGTTAAATAAATGATAAAATATGGGTAATCAAGTTAATTAGTAAGCTGGTAAGATAGAACAAGCACGTGATTAAACCTTTAGACATAGGGTCTAAATAACACGTTAGCGTGATGCACTTGGACCAGTCCGCACGTCTGAAGGTGAAGAACCCAACGGGGTAGATCATCGTGGTGTCTAGAGGCACAAGGGGAGCATGTCCATCCGATTATTCTACTGATATTCTGGTTGCTGGCTCCGTGGGACTGGAAGGAAGCACACGGCTTCCAAGGAACGTGGGAGGGTACTCCATGGTGGTCCTCTATGCGCTGGCAGCGCTCAGTCTGTACTCGTAGAGGTTGGGTCTGCGCGAAACCACCCGGTGAGTATACCTTGACTTCAACGGTAGTTGGCAATCAAAAGGCTGTAGGGTGACTTAGGTGATTCGACAATTTTGACTACAGATAGGCTGGGTCATGACCAACACAGGATAGTAATTGTCAGGTACCTGTCATCGACAGGTAGTGCGACACGGAAAGACTAGAGCTAAACCTATAAACCATCGATCTTTCACTATCGAGACTTTGGTTGCGAGACATGCCAATTTGGATGTAGATTGTTTGATAGGGGCACGTCACTTGGCTCTTGATGTAGTCTTTGTTGTATATAACGCAGTTGTATACACAATTATATGATTTTTGTTTGATGATAACAAACAAATATATATTATTATAAATGTGTTTGTTATTGTAATGTTTTATATATACAACACAGATAGGAATATAATATTTGAATTGAATATTATATCTCTAACATTCAAACAGTACAACTCTGTATAACTCCACTATTTAAACATTCACTGTATATTGTACTTGTATATAAACAGAATATAATAGACAAGTTCGTTTGACAACAATAAAATGATATTTTATTTCAATCAAATTTGTTTATTACATATATTTGTACAATTCTCTCACAACTCCTCAGTACAGTTCATTCATTGTCACTCAGTCATACATAAACACAACATATACACAGTTACATTTCATATATATCCATTTTCACTTGTATATACAGACTCATACATTCATTGACACCACACACTGTCTTCTTATCTTCAGCTTTCAGTCCAGTCATTGTCAGTCCAGTCATCACAGTCAGTCCAGTCATCCCAGCTTACCTGTCACACATGAAACAGAAACACACAGTATACTGCAATAGAAATAATACTGAATATATGCAAATATAAATTTTGTTTTTAGAATTTTATTTGCCTCAGATTTCCGGTGTGTTTCTCATCATTTTTCTGACTCGATCTGATTTTCATATCCAATCGACTGTGTCTAGACAGCTTGTGATATTCACAGTGATACACAGTAAATACCACAAGGCAGACAACATATATATGTATATACAGAGCAGGGACAGGGACAACTCGTCTGATGGCTGCATGTACACACGTGTACACGTGTGCACTGCCACGCCAATCAGTATGCAGCTGAGGAGTAGCCACTAGGACTGTCTCGACTCAGTGAAATTGAAAACAAATATACAAAACCAAAGTGGTAAAGCATACAGCAAGATAGTGGACAAACATTTCAGCCCAAAGTCAAAGTCACATGTCAAAGTTCAAAAGGAAAAGTCGTCAAACAGCAAGATTCAAGTTACAGCTCAGCTCAAAATTGTTTAACAGTTTCTAAATGGTCGAAACAGCAATGGTGTAAATCAGCAAAACATTGTTCAGGCAGTTCAAAGAAAATGGTACAACATTTCAGCGGGACATAGTCAAAACTAGAATACATGATCAAGCAAACAAATGGCAGAAAAGTTCTAACAAGTGCAACAGCATATAAAACATAGAAACAGCACAGGATGGTGCAGCTAACCACAGTGGTATATGGCAACATATATAAGTGAATCAGCAAGTTCAAGACTGGGTGAAGCAATGCATGATTTGCAAGCAAGGCTCATGGCAACAGCATATTACAATGATCATGGAAGTGTCATCGCAAATGGGAGTAAACAAAACAATTCAAATGTAGCTCAAACAAATGGAGCAAGTCAGAAATGAACAAGCACAAAAACAAGTTCCAGTCGGCATTTTTTAAGAAAAACTGGTAGAGCAGCATGTTCATGTACTTAAGCTATACATGGTGATACATCATGCACAAACAGTGCGCATAAAGGATTAAATAGCAAACATACATATGGGTACAGATCAGCATATGAAAGCATGTAGGAGGACAACAACAAAATAAATAGTAGCAGCTACAACAAGTAAACAAAGCAGCAAAGGTTCAAGAATACTCAAGCCATTAAGACAGCTCGATATAGCCAAGAAAGCAAGGCCAAGCAATGACATAGACAAAAGAATTTTCAGCGCAAAAGTGTTCAAGTGTACACATGATCAAGACATGGTTAAGAGAGCAAGTCAGAGCAGGCAACAAGTGATGGTGGACCAAGAATTCAAGTGACAAGGACAAGTCAGCATGCACAAACAAAATCTGTACAAGTACACAGCATGGTGGAGCAGGTGTACTGTGTTCTAGCTAAGCAAATCAGGGTTCAATGAAGAATGTCAATGTCAAGCAGTGCAGCACTATGGTCTGGTCGAGCTAAGTGAAATTCAAGTGCATGAATGGTACAGCATATGCACAACTCAAATTAAGCATGAGACAAGAACACAATGGTGATCAAGTTAACATGGACAAGCCAATATCAATAGTGAAAAGCAAAGTGATCGAGTGTCGAGCAAATCTTACATGAAGCACAGCAAGGTGTCAAAACAACACAGTTATGGTACATCATTCATACTTGTTCAAGACAGTGTAACGTGGAGAAAATGGACTCATATATATGTGCACAAATCTAGGTTCACATACAAGTTTGAACTCAGAAATGGACATATAGAAATGAAGTGCAGGAAATCAGCAAGGAGGAAATTTGCATGTCAATCAATTTTGATTTGATTTATAATAAGAAATGATCTTTAATGTTTTGAAAAATCAAAAGAATTCTTTCCAGGAATACAGGTTATTCAAAATATTCATACTTGGCATGTTAATAAATTTTCAGTTTTTTTTTCAAGGCCGAATTCAATCAAAGGCAACAAATAAATCGAGGAATCACAGCAACAAAGGGAGCATGTTTTAAATCGGCGAGAATCAGAAGAGGAAGCAACGAAAATCAGGGACCATTTTTAAACGAGGAAAGCAACACAAATCAGATTGAGCCATTTAGGAAATCAGAGTGATTTGGGGTTCGATTTTTACCCTATATTTACACCCTTTACATCATCGGCTAGAGATATCGAAAACCACAACCCACAATTTCAATCAAAGAAGCAAAATCAGAAAACTCACATACGTTCAAGGGGTTCGATCAAATTCCAGAATCATAACCGATCATCAAGGAACCAGAATTCAGCAATCAATCGAAGAACCAGAGAGCCACAGAGACTCGAGCATCAGAGATTTTAAATTCCATCAGATATCGCAATTCGGGGAGGAAATCAGAAACCCTAGCCCTGAAATTTTTGAGAGCCGCCGCCATTGTTAGAAGCAAATAGATCGGGCCAAAGAAAGTGAAGTGGTGCACCGATTGTCAAAGGGCCGGCCACTTTTACAAAAGGATTTCACACTTTAAAAGGGAATGACCTATTATTTTTAACTCCTCTTTATTCTAGGGTTTCTTTTTGTTTGAGTTTTAATTTGTTTTCATTGTATTTTTTTTTAATTTCTTTGTAAACCGAACAGTTTATAGATTCTGTAAAATCTAGGGGGAACCAGTTAGGGGTTTAACTGTCAGTTGACTAGTTTGTGTAAAACTAGGGGAAATTCTGATTTAGGGGTTTGAATCAGTCTAGGGTTTTGAGCGTAGAGTTAGAATAGGAGCGAGAGTCGCGAGTGTACAAGGTCTTGTATGTGGGATCTGTTCTATCATCTAGTAGAAACCTTAGGAATGCAGTAGTAGGCAGGGTTTTGCCGAAGCTGGGTATATCTGTGTGTGATTTATTTTCTGCACTTTTATTTCTGCTGCATTCTGTGATCTGTTTTTATTTTAATATCCTGTCAATTTTTCAATTCAGTTTAAAACTGTGATAAACCCTATTCACCCCCCCTCTAGGGTTAATCTAGATCCAACATTTGGTATCAGAGCCAGGTATTCGGTTAACTCTAGAGAAATGGTGAATCCTAGTTGTCAGTCCATAGAGAGTCAGTCCAGTCATATTCCATCTATTTTCAATGGTACAGATTTTTTAAATTGGAAATCAGAAATGAAATCTTATTTAAAATCTGTTGATATTAAATGTTGGAATAGTATTAAAAATGGGTATGATATTGTAAGTAGGGTTGATATTGAATTTAATTTACAGGCTACTCATATTTTATATTCTTATATTGATGATATTCAATATAGCCTTATTTCCCATTGTTTGACTGCGCAGGAAATCTGGCAGACTCTCAACGCGCTATATGGAAAAATTGACAAATGCTCAAAATCCCAGAAAGATAACTCGGCTTCAGATTTGTGCTTGACAGGTTGTACAGATGGAAATCCAGATGGAGACTCAACAGGAAATATTTCTTTGATTCACCGTTTAAATGGTTTAACTGAATCTGTTGAGAAGTTAAAATCTAAAAATAAACTTCTGAAATCTGAGAAGCTTGAGTTGATCTGCAAAAATAATGTTTTGGAATCAAAACTCAAAAACGTTAAGAATTCTTCAAATTCTAATTGCAAAAATTGTTTAAAATTGAAAACCAATCTTGTTCATCTCAATAAAAATATTCAAAAGTTTGAAAAGGAAATTCTGATCTTAAAAGAAAACAAGATTGAGTTATCAAATTTGAACAATCTTCTACAAAAGGAATTTGAAGTTTTTAAGACTGATATAAGTTCCAAATTTGAGATTGCTGAAAATGAAAATTTGGTGAGAAGTGATTTGATTTTGAAAGAACTTGAAAATGAGATTGAAAAATCCAAGATTTTTGAGTCTGAAAAACAAAAACGATTTGAATTTGAAATCTCGGAATCTCAAGCCAAAATTAGATTGCTTGAAAATGAGAATCTGGTTTTAAAACAGACCAATGCTGAACAGATGATCGCTATAAATAATTGCTCAAATTTATTAAAAGAAAATGGCGATCTAAAATCCAAAATTCAACGATTAGAATCCACTTTGAATAAATTTTCTAATGGGGAAAAATCATTGAATATGTTGTTACAAAACCAAGTTTCTATTGGAAATAAATCGGGTCTTGGCTTCGGAAAAAATGATGTTCTTGGAAAAACAAATGAGTTTGAAAAACGGAATTCAATTGGTTTTAAAAATCCTTCAAATCATTTTGGAAATGTTTGTTTTGAAAATTTGAACTCTAACATTCTCAAAGGATTCTTAAATCAAAAACGTGATGTGATTTTGATTGATAACAAATCATTTAAACAATCTTGGACCCCAAATAAAAATAAAACGGCTTCGACTAAATTCAAACAGATTTGGGTCCCGAAAGGTACAAAGGTAGATTCGAATGGTTTGTTATATAAACGAGTTTGGGTACCAAAACAAATGAATACAACTGTGAGTGGTTTTACTAATTTTGTTCGACCACTTGATCATCTCAATCGATAGGTACCAAAGGAGGCTGAGGAACAACTGTGCTGAAAAGAGAAACTGATTCAAACTGCTTCACATCATTGAATCATCTACTGTTCCTTAACAAAGTCTGACGAGTTAGAGATCCACAACGTTTTTCTGTGAATCAGGTATGATTTCTGATCTCAACCTTGTAAATATTTTTTATTGTTTATTCCTGCTTCTTCTACCCCTTCTATTTTATTTTCTTCTATTTGTCTTTATTTGATTTGTCACTGCCATATCTTTGTTTACTCTGTGCTCCATTAACTTCCAATTGCAAAACTCATATTTGTCTGGAAATTCATTTTATTTGTAGAAAACTCTCGTGTTTGTAATCATTTCCAGATCTTGAATTTATTTGTGTAAATATCTGCAATTGTTTTGAAGTTTATTTTCCTAATTCTGAATTCATAACGGTGTTGTTGTATTCATGTCATATCTTGAACACTGTTAATTAATTTGAATTCTAAATTTTTGAAGATCTGAAAATTGATGGAATTTCACACACGTTTGCTATTCTGAGTTTATTCTAATTCATTTTAGAAAAGCTCAAAATATTATACTCATTATAGCACTTTGTTATTTATCAGTTGTGACAATTCCAGTAATTTTTTTTTGGATTGGCTTGAACCAGTGATACATCTTGAAAATCATAGTTAGTCATGATCATTATAGTTAAAATTTGTTTGTTTGAAATCATCTGAAACTATTGATATTCTGAATAATCACACACCTCCTAAATTTGAAATGATCAACCTTGTGTGACTGATTCATTATATCTCAAACTTAACATTGATTCAAGTGATTTCAAATAATTTTTTTTTTATGAATACCTCTCAGATTTGATGTAAATGATCTGATATTTCTATTGGGCTTGTAAGAAATAGTTTTTGAGAAATTCTTGAAAAGTTCTTTTTGAAAATGGTCTTTGAAAGTCATTGATATTTCATGATTAATTGATTTAAATATTTATTTGTTTAAAATCATTTGAAATTATTGATTTATTGAATCACACACATATCTTGAATCTGACATTAATAATTTGGTGTAATAGATTCATTGAATCTAGAGTATTTCATATTCATCAAATGATTTAAAATAAATGGTATTTTTAATCTTGGATCATGGACCATCTTATGTGACCATCACTCTGACAAATTTGTTTCTGAAACTATTTTTGTGCTGCGCTGATACTGTTTTCAAATAACTGCCTGTTTTTATTTGTCTGTTGCTTGCCAAATTTGTAAATCTTGTCTGAGTGGGCTCTGTGTTTGAAACTCTTTGATATCCTTGTTCGTCTCAAGTGTCAATTTTAAATCCTCGAGAAGAGAGAACAATTGGTATCAGACGTGCTGGTTTTTTTTCTTCTTGTCCTGTATAGCCTTTCACATTTCCTTTTGTAATTAATTTTCAACTTTAAAATTATTTGTTGATTATTCATTCAGAAATTGAAATCAATATCCAACTTGAGCTGTATTGATAATTCATCAAAATTATTATTAGATTTTGAAATTATGATGAACTGTGACTGCAATATATTCCACAACGAGAGGAGTTTTTTTTATTCATATTTTCATGATGGTTGAACAATTATTATAATATCTATGAATTGGCAGTTAATTTCACGACCATCTCCTTAATCTATCACCCGTCTGCCATTCATCATGTTTTTTATATTAATGTGGAGAGTTTAATATTTTTAAAATCTTTTTGTATAAATAGTGAAATTATTCGTGATGGAATTGTGGTTATGTTATATTCAGAATTAGTGAAATTGAGAATTTTCAATTATCTCGGTACAGTTGATCATATTTCATAATATAATTAATTTAGAAATTTATTTCATAGTCCATCTCTGTACTTACCACATTTCTGTCATTCATATTGGTTGTATATACCGAGGAGTTCTTCTAGTTAAAGCTGAAAATGTTAAAATATATTATTAATACATAAGTGTGTCTCTAACCTCATTTAAAAATCCAAGCTCTGGTCATGCATGGTTAAGAGACAACTTATAATTTAAGCTGCGACTGACCTCATTTAAAAATCCAAGCTCTGGTTATGCGTGGTCAGTGTGCTCTTAAATAAAAATAAAAGAAAAAGGAATAGTATGCTATAAATTGAAATAAACTTGAAATTCTCCTTTGTGTAAAAAAGCCAGCCTACCAATCCATTTTCTAATCTGTGAAATGTGTTAATATTTTATGACGTATTATGATTTGCTGATTGATGGGTATTGGGATTTGAGGTTATTCGATCTTGTCACTTAAATTGAATTATTAATTATAGTCCAAATTCCATCTCTGTTTTTGAACCTCATTTTTTTTTGGAAAATAATTGGAATACATTTTTTTTTACTCTCCCCATTTTATATAAAATTCATCGTAAATCCGTCATTCTCTACAATGTGAGATATGCCACCTGTTCTTAGAATATTGTGATTTTTGTTTGACTGATTGAGATTTATAATGATCATTCTTCCCCTTATGCTGAAATTATATTTCTTTGTCATTTTTCATCTGTATTTTAATTTCTGTATCCTTTTGATGATAACAAAAGGGGGAGAATGGATTAGATTTTGATTTATGAATAAATATTTTATAAATATTTTAATTTTGATTTATGAATAAATATTTTATAAATATTTTAATTTTGAGAACTCTGGATCCTTTTACATTCTTTTCACTCATGCACAGTTATAGGGGGAGTTTCTGTTGTAGGGGGAGCTAATAAATAGGGGGAGTTCAGAATTCACTGTCAAACACATTTATTGTAATCAAAATCTTTTATTTGTTTGTCATCATCAAAAGGGGGAGATTGTTGTATATAACGCAGTTGTATACACAATTATATGATTTTTGTTTGATGATAACAAACAAATATATATTATTATAAATGTGTTTGTTATTGTAATGTTTTATATATACAACACAGATAGGAATATAATATTTGAATTGAATATTATATCTCTAACATTCAAACAGTACAACTCTGTATAACTCCACTATTTAAACATTCACTGTATATTGTACTTGTATATAAACAGAATATAATAGATAAGTTCGTTTGACAACAATAAAATGATATTTTATTTCAATCAAATTTGTTTATTACATATATTTGTACAATTCTCTCACAACTCCTCAGTACAGTTCATTCATTGTCACTCAGTCATACATACACACAACATATACACAGTTACATTTCATATACATCCATTTTCACTTGTATATACAGACTCATACATTCATTGACACCACACACTGTCTTCTTATCTTCAGCTTTCAGTCCAGTCATTGTCAGTCCAGTCATCACAGTCAGTCCTGTCATCCCAGCTTACCTGTCACACATGAAACAGAAACACACAGTATACTGCAATAGAAATAATACTGAATATATGCAAATATAAATTTTGTTTTTAGAATTTTATTTGCCTCAGATTTCCGGTGTGTTTCTCATCATTTTTCTGACTCGATCTGATTTTCATATCCAATCGACTGTGTCTAGACAGCTTGTGATATTCACAGTGATACACTGTAAATACCACAAGGCAGACAACATATATATGTATATACAGAGCAGGGACAGGGACAACTCGTCTGATGGCTGCATGTACACACGTGTACACGTGTGCACTGCCACGCCAATCAGTATGCAGCTGAGGAGTAGCCACTAGGACTGTCTCGACTCAGTGAAATTGAAAACAAATATACAAAACCAAAGTGGTAAAGCATACAGCAAGATAGTGGACAAACATTTCAGCCCAAAGTCAAAGTCACATGTCAAAGTTCAAAAGGAAAAGTCGTCAAACAGCAAGATTCAAGTTACAGCTCAGCTCAAAATTTTTTAACAGTTTCTAAATGGTCGAAACAGCAATGGTGTAAATCAGCAAAACATTGTTCAGGCAGTTCAAAGAAAATGGTACAACATTTCAGCGGGACATAGTCAAAACTAGAATACATGATCAAGCAAACAAATGGCAGAAAAGTTCTAACAAGTGCAACAGCATATAAAACATAGAAACAGCACAGGATGGTGCAGCTAACCACAGTGGTATATGGCAACATATATAAGTGAATCAGCAAGTTCAAGACTGGGTGAAGCAATGCATGATTTGCAAGCAAGGCTCATGGCAACAGCATATTACAATGATCATGGAAGTGTCATCGCAAATGGGAGTAAACAAAACAATTCAAATGTAGCTCAAACAAATGGAGCAAGTCAGAAATGAACAAGCACAAAAACAAGTTCCAGTCGGCATTTTTTAAGAAAAACTGGTAGAGCAGCATGTTCATGTACTTAAGCTATACATGGTGATACATCATGCACAAACAGTGCGCATAAAGGATTAAATAGCAAACATACATATGGGTACAGATCAGCATATGAAAGCATGTAGGAGGACAACAACAAAATAAATAGTAGCAGCTACAACAAGTAAACAAAGCAGCAAAGGTTCAAGAATACTCAAGCCATTAAGACAGCTCGACATAGCCAAGAAAGCAAGGCCAAGCAATGACATAGACAAAAGAATTTTCAGCGCAAAAGTGTTCAAGTGTACACATGATCAAGACATGGTTAAGAGAGCAAGTCAGAGCAGGCAACAAGTGATGGTGGACCAAGAATTCAAGTGACAAGGACAAGTCAGCATGCACAAACAAAATCTGTACAAGTACACAGCATGGTGGAGCAGGTGTACTGTGTTCTAGCTAAGCAAATCAGGGTTCAATGAAGAATGTCAATGTCAAGCAGTGCAGCACTATGGTCTGGTCGAGCTAAGTGAAATTCAAGTGCATGAATGGTACAGCATATGCACAACTCAAATTAAGCATGAGACAAGAACACAATGGTGATCAAGTTAACATGGACAAGCCAATATCAATAGTGAAAAGCAAAGTGATCGAGTGTCGAGCAAATCTTACATGAAGCACAGCAAGGTGTCAAAACAGCACAGTTATGGTACATCATTCATACTTGTTCAAGACAGTGTAACGTGGAGAAAATGGACTCATATATATGTGCACAAATCTAGGTTCACATACAAGTTTGAACTCAGAAATGGACATATAGAAATGAAGTGCAGGAAATCAGCAAGGAGGAAATTTGCATGTCAATCAATTTTGATTTGATTTATAGTAAGAAATGATCTTTAATGTTTTGAAAAATCAAAAGAATTCTTTCCAGGAATACAGGTTATTCAAAATATTGATACTTGGCAAGTTAATAAATTTTCAGTTTTTTTTTCAAGGCCGAATTCAATCAAAGGCAACAAATAAATCGAGGAATCACAGCAACAAAGGGAGCATGTTTTAAATCGGCGAGAATCAGAAGAGGAAGCAACGAAAATCAGGGACCATTTTTAAACGAGGAAAGCAACACAAATCAGATTGAGCCATTTAGGAAATCAGAGTGATTTGGGGTTCGATTTTTACCCTATATTTACACCCTTTACATCATCGGCTAGAGATATCGAAAACCACAACCCACAATTTCAATCAAAGAAGCAAAATCAGAAAACTCACATACGTTCAAGGGGTTCGATCAAATTCCAGAATCATAACCGATCATCAAGGAACCAGAATTCAGCAATCAATCGAAGAACCAGAGAGCCACAGAGACTCGAGCATCAGAGATTTTAAATTCCATCAGATATCGCAATTCGGGGAGGAAATCAGAAACCCTAGCCCTGAAATTTTTGAGAGCCGCCGCCATTGTTAGAAGCAAATAGATCGGGCAAAAGAAAGTGAAGTGGTGCACCGATTGTCAAAGGGCCGGCCACTTTTACAAAAGGATTTCACACTTTAAAAGGGAATGACCTATTATTTTTAACTCCTCTTTATTCTAGGGTTTCTTTTTGTTTGAGTTTTAATTTGTTTTCATTGTATTTTTTTTAATTTCTTTGTAAACCGAACAGTTTATAGATTCTGTAAAATCTAGGGGGAACCAGTTAGGGGTTTAACTGTCAGTTGACTAGTTTGTGTAAAACTAGGGGAAATTCTGATTCAGGGGTTTGAATCAGTCTAGGGTTTTGAGCGTAGAGTTAGAATAGGAGCGAGAGTCGCGAGTGTACAAGGTCTTGTATGCGGGATCTGTTCTATCATCTAGTAGAAACCTTAGGAATGCAGCAGTAGGCAGGGTTTTGCCGAAGCTGGGTATATCTGTGTGTGATTTATTTTCTGCACTTTTATTTCTGCTGCATTCTGTGATCTGTTTTTATTTTAATATCCTGTCAATTTTTCAATTCAGTTTAAAACTGTGATAAACCCTATTCACCCCCCCTCTAGGGTTAATCTAGATCCAACAGTCTTTCACTAGTTGAGAGAGGAGTCGAGGTGGGACCATAGCCACCGTAGAAATGCAGACCATAGGTTATATATATGTACTTTAGGCCTCTTTAGCAGACCTATACAGATATGGAAAAGGCTCTCAACCAAGTTTTGTGCATTCTGATGCAGCCCTATTACGGAACTCGAGATACAGTAGATAGTACGTATGTGCGAGGATCTAGATACATGCACGGTGCACCAGGTGGTGTATCGTAGATGCTAGGGCATTACTCCGTGTTGAGACTGAACCTGGTCGAGGAGTTTGGATATGGCAGTCCATTCACTACGTAGCATGGTGATTGTAGTTCTATGCGGAACATGACGTAGTTTTATAGAGATCTGTATGTTTATATGGCGTAGGATGAGAGTTGTATATGCTTCCGTGACATGACGACGTAGACAGTGTGAGAAGGGTAACGTGGGGGGTACCTTGATATTGAGGGTAACTACATATATGTTATAATACGTTAATCTACTGAGATGGGTACGACGTGTGTGTAAAGCCTTGAGTTCTTTTAAATTAAGCAACCTAATATATAAGTAACATAATTGAACGATATATGTAGGGTTATTTCAAATTGTGTAATTTAGTCCAGTCACCAGAACTTATGTTCTGACTAGGGCTGTCAACGGATGCTTTCGGATATGGTTAGTATAATATCCGTATTTGTATCCGAAATTATTTTTGGATATCGGATAACTGCATCCGTTTAGTTTTCAAATATCGGATATCCGTATCCGCTTAATTTTCGGATATGGACGGATATTTGATATTTATTCGCTCCACATGTAATCAATAAATTTAAGAATATAAATAAAAAAAGTTTGGATCAACATAAAATAATTTTTATACTAATGTTTACAAAAAAAAGGAAATAAAGAAGTGTAATGATGAAACATTGTTTTATACTAATATCCTAAGCATATCCAAAAATATTCCAAAATTAAATACTAAAACTACCATTTTCACTAAAATGGACAAAATATTATATCATACTAACATCCAATAGTTACAAAATAATTATTAACTTTTTTTTCTTTTTGAGTTATATATATTACATCAATAAGTTAGACGGATATTTTTCGGATACGGATACCACTATGATGTGCACGTAAATGTGCACATTTATATTCAAACATTTATTCTTATTTTAATTAAATAAATAACATAATTGGTTTTTTTTACATGTTTTAAACCAATATCCTAAAATTCCCAAATTGTCATGCATTCATCCTCATTTAAGGTGTAAAATGGTCACTTGCACATGTTTTAATTTGTGATTGCATTTACTTGTTCTTTGTATTTGTCTCTTATAGGAATTTTGGAGCACAATTAATGCATACACATGAAGATTTGGAGCATAAATGCATGCATACAAAGGAATGAGAGGAAATAATTCTCATACATGATCATGGAGGACCCCACCTCTCAAATTACCCTCTTTCTCTTAAGCTTCTTATTAAAGACTAATTGAATAAGACAAAAAGTCTAATGCATCCTAAATGACTCATTAGTGGCTAAGAGAGGATTAGAAGCTTTATGAAGGGGCATTTTGGGGAGTTCCCAACAAATATGATTAGGGTTTTGGGTTAGAAACATGCATATATACCCCTTTATGTGATGTAAATATTCTTCTCTTATCTCTTCTCTTTTTATCCCCATCTTTAGTATAGTTGAGAGGAGCACAAGCTCTCTTGTATTTCCATGGCTGCTTAGCCATTTTATGTAACTTCTTTGTTTTAATGCAATTTAATTTCTATGCTCTTTACTTTCATGTTCATAGCTTAGATTTACATTCATGTTCATAGCTTAGATTTACTTTATGTTCTTAGTTTAGTTCTCTTCTTGTTCTACTTAGTTTTTCTTTCATTTTGCTTTAATTTCTAATGTTGAAACTTACATGTATTGATATGATAACGCATATGAGTGGCTAATCCCTTGATTTAGGGGTAATGATGCTCTCTAGCTTTATGTAAGTTCAACATTTGTATGATTTGTGATCTCTAATATGTGCTTCATGTTAGTGAATGTTGATGTAAGTTTATACAAATGGTTTTGATAGCCTATGTTTGTTAACAACAAAATAGGCTATGCTTAGTCAATGTAAACACAAATTACATCAATATTTGCTAACTGGTTATTGATTTTGAAATGAAAGTAAGAACAAAATTTGATGGTCTATAGTTTATAATAATAATTCATAGGCCATACTTAGAATAGTTTTTCTTTAATTCAATTTTCATGAGAATCATAAGTGGTTTAAATATTGCATTTATATCACTTAATGGAGATCATAAATTGTATTTTTGATAACTTACACAAATGTGAGAATTGATTTGCCTCTAAATTGTTTTCATTTCATATTTAGCTCTCAATTTAGTTTACAGTTTTTATTAGCTTTTATTAGTTAAATCTCCACTTGTATTTGGTTTAATTTGATTGAATAAAATTAGAATTACTTCTTTCCCCGTGGATCGACTCGTATTCGCCACGTACTACGATCGTACGCTGTGCGCTTGCGGTTTATTACACTTCACGACGGTATTCTAATTCATAGAATATTCGTCGTCGAACAAGTTTTTGGCGCCGTTGCCGGGGAAAGAATTTAATTTTAGTTTTATTCCTCGAATTAATTTTCTTGTTTGTTTTTCTATAAAAAAAAAGGGTTGTGTGTTTTATTCCATTTTGTGTTTTGTTTTAATTTTGTTCGTGTGTTTATTTCTTTTCGTTTGTGTATTTTTATTTGTGTGTATGTGTGTTGATAGATTTCATATTGTGTTAGTTCTTCTATTTCCTCTCTCTTAAAAAAAAAATTTAAACACTTGCCTTTTGTTCAGTCTCATTCCCATTTTTGTGTTTTCAATTTCCTTTATTTCTTTCCCTTTACCTCTCTCATTTAATCCTTCCTTTGTACAATTCTTACAAAAAAAAGAAATAGAAAAAAATAAAACCCAATTCATTGCTTGCCATTTATTTTATTTTTTTCCCTTCCTTCCTCATTAATATTCTTTCCCTTCTCTGCCTTATTTCTAATCCAAATTTCTGCCTCCTACCATCTTTCCCTCATCTACATCTTCTCTCATCTTTAAAAGCCAAAACATCAATAACCATCTTCTCTTCACCACTTCCACACAACACACATAATTCACCCATACTGATAAACCATCATTTACCTCCACACTCTACATGGCAAACCAGTGCAAACATTCATCATTCAAATACCAATTCCATTACATACTTCATACAGATCCAATCCGCTCACATATAACACCACAAGCTACACCATAGATCAACTCACTGCCCAAACTGCTCCTCCCTACTTCCTCCATCAACATATACACAACAGACTTCCGTCCACTCTGCAAAAACCACAAACCCATACACCAACTGACCACATACTCCTCAACCACCTACCGTACACAAAAACACCTCCAGTCCGAACTCATCAGAACCAGCATCCTTAGATCGCAATTTACACCCAATTCAAACCATCACCACCGAACCCCAACATAGCAGCCAAAATCACCCTCAACCGCAACTTTGGCCCGAATTTTAGCCCCTATCTGCATCGATTTTAGGATTGTAAATTCTCATCTTCGATCCTAAATCTGTAATCGCAAATCATACAGCGATTTCAAAATTTTGTATTTCGATTTGAAATTAATCTTAGTGATTTGAGTTAGTTTTTTTAAGGGGGGGCTGAACTGTACGTAACTGAGGAAGGTCGGAATTTGATTGAGCCAAATTTCAGATTTGTAGTGGTTGTGAATGAAGAATAAATCTTGCTGAGTGTTTTGAATAGTGAATTAAATTAAATTGCATTGGGTCGGCTTGGGTATTTGCGTATGTTTTTATTGGTCTTTGTTGGTTTCTTTGGTTCTGTGTATTTGTATTTGCTGTGTGGTGTTGAAATTGTATGGGTATTTTTCTTCTGATATAATAGATATCAGTTGTTTTTTAGGTTGCAGGATTTTAGCAGAAGGAACTTGTTTGGTTGACTCAGCGTTGCTTATTTATTTCCAAAAAAAAAAGGAATTTGTTGTTATTCATCTGTTTTCAGGTTGCAGAAATTGAAGAGGCTTGCTTGCTTTGAAATCCATTGCTGGCTAAATTGCTTTGCGCTTGCTTAATATAAAAAAAATCACTTCTCTTTCATTGTATATACACTGTTCTCACTTTTCAGGTTGCAAAAAGAAGAGAAATTGCTTTGCATTGCTAAACTACTTGAATTTGTCATGCCTGAACTCGCTTGGAATTGTTAAATTGCGACACTTTGCTTGCTTATTTGCTTGCCAATAAAAAATTGCCGCAAAAAAAAATCTGCACGCTCTGGTAATGTGTTCTCATTCTTGTTTAATTTTCCTCGCATTGTTGGTTGCTTGCATTTGCATTTTAAAAAAAAAACCGAAAACAAAAGAAAAAATGCATTCGTAGTTGCATCGTTAAGTCACGTTTAATTTTTGTTTTGCATTCATCTCGTTTTATTTTCATTTTTTTAGGACTTTTTATATTTTTACAAATTGGTTTATTTCTAACGAATTATTTCTCGGTGTCTAGACTACGGCAGAGTAATAACTGCTTATAAATATTACGGTGATTCGTAAATATTATAAAGGTTGTTCCTCTGAAGGTACTTAAACCTTCGGTTGCATTGCTAGGGTGATTCCTGGTGCACCGATAACTCCTGTTCGTTAACTGGCTGAGAAATCTTTTGTTGAAATTATTCTAACCGTCATTATATAATTTTAGAAAATTGGTAAATAAGTAGTTTACATCCATATAGTTGCATTACGTTCATGCATATATAAAAAAATTCAAAAAGAAACATTTCTTTTGAAAAATGTCTCAATTTCTTTATTCCTACGGATTTTACGATAGTTGTGAAAATCAATAGAATCCATATAATTTTACACCAAATTCATATGGATATTTTAATAACAACTATTGTACAAACAGTTTGAATTTTACACCACCAACGTTTCAAAATTTTCAAAATAATCCTGATTTTACACCACCAAATTTTCAAACTGATAATCAACCTCAAGTCTTGAAATAAGTATTCAACCTCTACTTGAAGAAAGTCAAAAATTTAATGAATCAAAGCAAAGAGTAATTGAAGTAATGTGCAACAATTCAAGTCAAAGTTTTCAAAATAATCAAAATTTGAATTCACTTCCAAATTCAAACAATTTTGATTATAACCCCAGCCAAATAAATTTCGAACTCCAAAATGAATTTCAAAATCAAAATGGAAATATAAATAAATTTTCAAATGATTTTGGCAATGGACATAATGGTGCTATTAACAATTCTTGTTCTCAGCAAATTTAAATTGAAAATTCTCATGTAAATAATTATAAATTTGATTTTTTTGAGCAATTGAACGAAATTCACGATAATCACACGAATTTTTTATTTCAAGACTACTTGAATTTTCGTGAAAAACAAAATAATCAAAACCAAACGTGTGACGACTCGAATGATAAACCACCTTTGCCCACAATTGATGAATTTCAACTAACAACTTTTGAAATTGATGAAAATATTAATGAAGTTGTTGAAATCTCTGTAATTGATTTGAATTTGAATTCTCTTGAAAACAATGACGTCAATCTTAAATTTGATCTTCCTCTCTCAGATTCTGAAAATTTAGCAACTTTAGATTGTCCACATGACAAAAATGATGAAGTTGTTAACAACTGTTTAGGTGAGGACGACTTTGATAAGAGAAAACTTCTTGAACTGATTGACGATAATATTGTTGGGTCTGAAACTGAAAATAAAAAATTTGAAAACTTTGAAATTCTTGATGTTGAAAACAACAAAACTGCTGAATGTGATCTTAAGCACAATAATGATTTTTCAAAAACTGTTGAAACTCCTTGTGACTTGATCGTTTCAACTGAACCTCACTATGATCGCTTGTTTTTCAATGATAAATTTATGCAGTATATGAACTCTTTCTGGAATAACACGGTTTTTTAGAAAACACAATTTCGAAATTTACTGAAAATTCACTTGTTTGGTTTTAACTTTAGGTTTAAGAATGAACTTTTTGTCAACAAATTTTCCAATATCAAAGCAAAAATGAACAATATTTCTCTAAACAAGTGTGGGGGTGAGAACGATGCACACATCTCTCAATTTATACATCATCTGAACAAATCAAACTTTGTTTTTAAAACTTTTACTGAACCCCGGCTCGATGACCTCTCTTTAGTTGCTACAAATATTCAATTCGATTTTAGGATCAATTGTAAGCTAAAAATTCTAAAATTAGCAACTCAAAAAACAAAATTTGTTTTTCCAAATCTAAAACGCAACATACCATCCTTTATGATTTGATTTTCTGTGCTTATGTTGCATCTCTCATACTTGAAGAGACAAATGAATCGGTCTTTAGAAGACCGCTTCATTTACTTCTTGTCAATACATTTTCTGGTAGACTGTAAATACTTTTTTTTCTTTTCTCTTGTAAATATAAGTCATATTTTCAAAATTTTCATTTTCTTTCCATTTGGGTTGACTGTGGGGACACAACCAAAATCAAGTGTTGGGGGAGTTTCCCATTTATTTTGGTTTTGCATAGTTTCTTTTCTTTTTCAAAAAAAAATTTGCATAGTTTCTTTTCTTTTCTTTTTTCAAAAAAAACATTTTAATTTACTTTTAAAAGAGCACGATGAATTAAATATGCGGTTTTGGGTTGTTTGATTAAAATGTTTGAAAATTTACTTCTCTTAGCAGATAACGAAAGGAATGTTTGAATTATGAGCAAATTTGGTGTAACTGGTATATTGGAAAATTTGTAGGTGATGAGTATGAAATATTTTTTGAATTGTAATCCGATTAAATGAATGGTTGATTTTGACTACTTGCGATAACATTTTAGATCTTTTAAGTGAAGTTGTGCTAAGATATCCTCGCTTAACTCTCTCTTTTATGTAAAAAAAAAAGAAAAAGAAAAAAAGAATGTATGTATATATTAATAATCCAAGGGTATCCAACATTGCTAGTACATCTCGCTTTAGTGTGCGAACCCGTCAAGCTCTTTCCGACACCTTGTTGACAATGTCAGCGTCGGTATATCTTAGTCTCATTTTATGAGTTGGACACCTAAGGATTACCGACATCTTGTTGACAAAGTCAGCGTCGGTCTGCACAATCCGCCAAACCCTGTCCCAAACTCTCATGGGTGGTATACCTTGGTCTTTTCGGTTAGGTGTTTGTAAATAGTAACAATGTGAATATTTTGTAATAAAGAGAGAGTAAGCACTTTAAATCCAAGCACACTCTTCACTTATTCGACCTAACTTGTTAACAAAAAGGAAGTTGAAATGTCGTTATACGACTGTTGATATCGATTACAGTATTCATTTCATATTTGTACTATGTTTCTACCAAAACAACTGGCCAAGCTGGAGGAGTTTGTGACGATAACATGACTTTTGTTTGAAGTTTTGATTAGTAACGGACTCAAATGTCATAGTGACGACCCAAATTTGTGTTAACTCATTCGTGTAATATTTAAAAGTAAATTATCCATTTGTAAATATATATATATATATATTGAAAATTTGCATTCATCTTGTAAATATATTCGAATCTCGCATTTTTGTAAATTTTTTTTTTTTTTTGCATTTAACTTTTGGATTTTGTGGGTAGTATCTGCTGGAAACCCTCACGAGACAACACTCGTCCTACTGGGGACACCAAGAGGTTTAACGGTTTGTTGCATACGCTCAATGCAATCGTTCTCCCTACGAAAACGGATTTATCTTAGTTTTTTTCTTTATTCGAGGACGAATAAAAAGATAAGTGTGGGGGTATTTGATGTGCACGTAAATGTGCACATTTATATTCAAACATTTATTCTTATTTTAATTAAATAAATAACATAATTGGTTTTTTCTTACATGTTTTAAACCAAAATCCTAAAATTCTCAAACTGTCATGCATTCATCCTCATTTAAGGTGTAAAATGGTCACTTGCGCATGTTTTAATTTGTGATTGCATTTACTTGTTCTTTGTATTTATGTCTTATAGGAATTTTGGAGCACAATTAATGCATACAGATGAAGATTTGGAGCATAAATGCATGCATACAGAGGAATGAGAGGAAATAATTCTCATACATGATCATGGAGGACCTCACCTCTCAAATTACCCTCTTTCTCTTAAGCTTCTTATTAAAGACTAATTGAATAAGACAAAAAGTCTAATGCATCCTAAATGACTCATTAGTGGCTAAGAGAGGATTAGAAGCTTTATGAAGGGGCATTTTGGGGAGTTCCCAACAAATATGATTAGGGCTTTGGGTTAGAAACATGCATATATACCCCTTTATGTGATGTAAATATTTTTCTCTTATCTCTTCTCTTTTTATCCCCATCTTTAGTTTAGTTGAGAGGAGCACAAGCTCTCTTGTATTTCCATGGCTGCTTAGCCATTTTATGTAATTTCTTTGTTTTAATGCAATTTAATTTCTATGCTCTTTACTTTCATGTTCATAGCTTAGATTTACATTCATGTTCATAGCTTAGATTTACTTTATGTTCTTAGTTTAGTTCTCTTCTTGTTCTACTTAGTTTTTCTTTCATTTTGCTTTAATTTCTAATGTTGAAACTTACATGTATTGATATGATAACGCATATGAGTGGCTAATCCCTTGATTTAGGGGTAATGATGCTCTCTAACTTTTTGTAAGTTCAACATTTATATCATTTGTGATCTCTAATATGTGCTTCATGTTAGTGAATGTTGATGTAAGTTTATACAAATGGTTTTGATAGCCTATGTTTGTTAACAACAAAATAGGCTATGCTTAGTCAATGTAAACACAAATTACATCAATATTTGCTAAGTGGTTATTGATTTTGAAATGAAAGTAAGAACAAAATTTGATGGTCTATAGTTTTAGTTAATAATTCATAGGCCATACTTAGAATAGTTTTGCTTTAATTCAATTTTCATGAGAATCATAAGTGGTTTAAATATTGTATTTATATCACTTAATGGAGATCATAAATTGTATTTTTGATAACTTACATAATATGAGAATTTATTTGCCCCTAAATTGTTTTCATTTCATATTTAGCTCTCAATTTAGTTTATAGTTTTTATTAGCTTTTATTAGTTAAATCTCCACTTGAATTTGGTTTAATTTGATTGAATAAAATTAGAATTACTTCTTTTCCCGTGAATCGACTCGTATTCGCCACGTACTACGATCGTACACCGTGCGCTTGCGGTTTATTACACTTCATGACGGTATTCTAATTCATAGAATATTCGTCGTCGAACACACTATAACCATATCCATTTCCTTAAAGCTTTTCAGATATCGGGTATTCATATCTGCTTTTCGAATGATGCTGGATAACGGATATTTTTCATATTTTCGGATAAGAATTCGGATGGATATCGGATTTTTCGGGTATTCATTGACAACACTAGTTCTGACACCCTCCTCATAACACATTCGCTGGTTAGGTTATGACAGAGATATAATAGCTGTGGAAACTTGTTAGGTAGTATTATTATTACGATAAGGCTATATTTGGTTATATTATATTTTATTCATTCTGCTGTGAAATATTTTATGAGCTCTGATATATTTTATATCTCTGCCTTTTCTACAGGATATCATACAAGCTAATTCGAGTTTCGGCAAATTCGGATTTTTAGAGAAAAAAAATCGATCTGTCAGAACTCGAGTTTTTACAGTCTCAGTAAATCCATGAGCGAGGTGGCATTACTTCGATAATCCATCAAATTCCCGAAGAAATTCCAAATCGACTTGACACAGGAGCCCAAAAGAACAAATGAACGCTGGTTTCCGTAAAACCCGAACAACATCACATACATCGGGAAACGATTGGGATGCTGATCCTCTGTACATTCTCGTCCAGTGGTAGCCCTGCATGCATAGTTTTCCACATAAACAGAGAGACTTTAGGAGGAAGTCGTGCATCACAAATGAAGAAAAAATGTGTAGCCATGGAATCGGCGACCTTGCCACGTTGCGTTAATCGAGAAGAGACTACCGTCCCAGTTGGTTCCACCACCAAGTGAATCCGACAAAAGCCTTCACGGATTGCATCCGTTTCCACATCTCACTAGCGTACGACGGGACACCAGAGTAATTCGCACCTAAAAGCCTATGGCAATTGGTGTGGAGGAACGTCGCCCATAACGAGTCGTTAGCTTCAAACCTAGCCCACAGCTTACAGGCGAAAGTAGTACAAACGTCCTTAGAGTTACGGAGACCCAGACCTCCCTCACTTTTAGGACGATAGGTGGTGTTCCAGGAGATCCTACGGTGACGATTAGCATTGTCCTTGTTTCTCCAAAAGAAGGACGATGTCATCGAGCGGTAAGAGAGGAAGAAAGAGGACGTAGGCGTCATGGCAACAAAGAAACGAGAGCCTAGTGAGTCGAGAACAAACTTAGCAAGAACAAATCTGCCTGTCTGAGAAAGAAGAGTGGATTCCAACGAATAACTTTTCCTCTAGCTTTATCAGTCAGGAGATCGAAAATAATGTTAAGCTTTCTTCCTCGGTACATAACTATACCGAGATAGGGTAACAAAAGGGAAGCAAACTTGAATAGATTTCTACCATAAGATTTTATATCTTTAGTTTGTACTTTTCCTTCAGTACGAGTGAATTTTCAGGAGGGTGCCGTTTCACTTGTTTTGAAATTATACAACTAAGGATGTAAAATTTATTTTATGTATTAGTAATAAAGTACAAATTTTCTAAAAAATAGTCTTCTTATCCAAGCAAGTCCTCACCAATAAGTTTCAAGGGGAAGTGAGGCTACAACCAGCTTCTTTTTAGTTAGTTGATACATAAATTTTTGGAAACTGGTCTATTTACAATTCTATTTCATAAAAAATAAATGGATTGTTAATAGGACTCCAATTTTGATTCAAAGGGTTGCATTTTAATTTATTTTAAAATTGTTATAGAAAGACAAAATAAATAACCTTCTCTTAGACCTATAAATAAAAGTTCAAATATTAACCTTCTAATCTTCCTTAATTTAAACTTCAAATTCAATTTTATTAACGGAGAATACTACTTTAATATAATGCTAGATATGAATTAAAAATGGAATTTGATAACGTAATGGTGATACAGGAAAGTTGTGTGGGTGATTAAAAATGGAATTTGACAATGTAATGGAATATGATTCGGTTTCTGTCAATCAATTTTTGAAGGCATATTTTAATGCTAGGGTTTAAGTAAAGCAGCATGTGATGACATAGGGAAGGACACATTTGTCTCTTTTTATTTTTCATTTTTTATATCTAATCCCTCCTTAACAAAGGTAAATAAAGTCCCCTTAAATTTCTCTTTCTCCTCTTCTCCACTAATCAAAATTGGAGTCTCATTGACAACCCTTAAAAATGAACTGAAAGAACAAATTATCTCAATACTGTCAAGTCTGTAAACAAAGTTTAATCCACTGAGTACATTTCTTACTTTTAGCTTAGCTAATTTTCTTGTACACAGTTAACTGGAAACACAGTGCTCATGCAAAATCCTTGAAATAATCACAACTTACAAACATCCAAAGTATCCAAACATTTGTTTTTAAAAACAAGAAGAAAAAGGCAAATGACCCAATTGCAAACCAACATCCAAAATAAGGAGAAATCCATTCTAAGCATAGTCTTGAGCAACTGGTTCATAAGAATTTCCAATAAAGATATCTCCATACACAAGACCAGCCAATGCACCACCAATAAGTGGACCAACCCAGTAAATCCAGTTTCCAGAGAAGTCGCCAGCAGCAACAGCAGGCCCAAATGACCGGGCCGGGTTCATTGACCCACCACTGAATGGTCCGGCAGCCAGAATGTTGGCACCTACAATGAACCCAATTGCAATCGGTGCAATTGTTCCAAGTGATCCTTTCTTGGGGTCAGCTGCTGTCGCATACACAGTGTACACAAGTGCAAATGTGATGATGATTTCCATCACTACTCCTTCTATCTCTGTGCCTGCTGCTACTCCATGAGTTGGGATTGCCTGTCACCCAATGTAAAATATTCAGTACCTTACCACCATGCACAAGTGCTATTAAAATGGACAAATGCTATAAAAGATGCGAGACACAGTCAACATAACAGTTGTGTTTCAGGAACTTGGGATGTGTAATATGAACTTGATACATATGATCTCAGAAATCCACAATAATATTCCATTTGCTTGGATAATAAAAACATATGTGTCGAGGTGTCGCTTATTTTATATGTTGAAACATGGAGAGAAAAATTTGCTACCTTTCCGGTGACGAACTTGAGGAGGAGGCAGGCAACGCTTGAGCCAAGAAGTTGAGCAACCCAGTAAAAGATACCGGTGAGAATGGTAATATTCCCTCCAATGGCAAGACCTAGAGTTACTGCAGGGTTCAAGTGACCACCCGAGATGTTTGCGGCCATTGAAACGCCGACAAATAAAGCAAGTGCATGGGCAATTGCAATTGCTACTAGTCCAGCAGGGTCCAGTGCAGCATCAGCAGTCAACTTGGCTGTGAATGTTCACATATTTGGAAAATAAATCATTATATAACTGCGAAGAAATTAGATGCAGGATCGTAACCATAATATAGTTAGGGTTTTCCAGTTCATGTCTTACCAAAAGCAATGGCTGAACCAACTCCAGCAAAAACAAATAGAAGAGTGGCAATGAACTCAGCCAAGTATGACTTGAGAGACAAAGAGCTAAAGGAGTCTCCGACGCTTCCAAATGTCAGCTTCACCATTGTTATTTAAGCCGGGAATTGATAGCACTTGTAAAAAAGTGATTAAAAGCTTATGACTAAGCTGAGGCTGTTTAGTTTTCTTTCCACTTGAAGTAGTGAATTTGATGGGGTTTTATACAAGTTTACGTTGGGCTATTCACAGGTTCATTGATGATTGGATTGGTTGGGTGCCTAATAGAATAACTTGGTCGGTATGTTCTTTTATTTGTTTATTTAGAAATTAGGAATTGATTTTTGCTTGTATTGTAGCTAATAATAACGTCTTATGTGATTTAACGTTATCATTTTGCTCCACCTATGTCCAGTTGACAGTTTATTTAATATTTACGGTAAAAACCTGTACCAAATCAATGCACTTGTTTTTCTCATATGAACCATAACAAGCTCAAATATGTTTATCCGAAAGCTTATAAAATTTTAACTAAGACATCAATGTACTGTTAACTTCTAAGACTTTTCTCTTTAATAAAATACTGACAATATTTAATGAAAACGATAATTGTGAGCTTCGATCAATGATGAGAAAAAACCGCCCTTGTCGTCATGGACAGGTAGTGGAGTTGCATATTTTATACATTGGAATCAAATGCTGTAAATAACAAATGACAAAATTCAAAGTCCAACATAGCAATGAGGTGTATAGCCCGAGGAATGTAAACATTTTTTTTATGTTTTCTTAATCAGATGATTAACTTATTGAGAGACTGACCAAGTAATTTTGGTGCTTCCAAAATTTCCTATGTTATCAGTACATAGTCTACGATTTTTGTTGATTGATTTCATCTACTTTTAAGCGATTCTTTAAAACATATGTTCATAAACTAAACTGCAAAGTCATTACATATTCATAAATCAGAAGAATAAAAAATGGAGGACGATTAATCATAAGTCTGAATGCTAATTAAACTTACTAAATATTTATACTTGATTTCCAAGGATTAAATGATGCCAGAATTACAGGAAGTTTGTCCTCTGATCAGTTCTTGAATCGATGATTAGAGAGTAAAAATAAATCCTTTTGTGAATAGCCTCAATCGATATTACTCTGTGATAATTCTTTATACAGGATGGAGTTTCTTATGTTCTCTATGTTGTTTATGTCAGAAAGTTTTAATGTTAAAGTTCTTTTATCCAAAAGTCTGTGTTTATTTAATAAAACTTATCAATCACCTTGCTTTAGAAACGCAGTTGTCATTTACTACCAAAACGTTGAACCATCTAAAATTATTTAAGTTATAGGTAAACTGTGAATAGTTGTTCACACAAAAAAAACTAACTGTAATCTATTTCCCTTTTGCATTCTGCAACTGTCAAATTTTCACTGGGACTGAATAATTTCAGTGATCAAATTAGTCAATAACTCGGTGGACATATTTATTATTTTTGTAAGCCAATGAAAGGAATATTACATATAGATGCTCGGCATGTTCTAGCTGCTCGATAATTTATAGCTTTACATTAATGTTGTTAATATACCTATGACTTGTTAACACTAAAATAGAGTAACTGGAGGATAAGCTTTTGTTGTCTGATCATGATTGATCATGTATCAATTAAGCATATCATAATATTATAGATTTGTAATTACAGCTTAAATGTGTTAATTAACTGGTCATGTTTATCTTGGAACTGACATTATTGTTTAAAAATATTAGTACTATCGTTTATTTAGTGGTTTCTCAAGAGCACCATTAAGCACTGGGTCACCTCTGAGCTGGATTGTACATTATTATACTCGTTAGTGGTTGAATGTGCTTAGTTTTGTATAATAACAAATAATGTATGACAACGGCTCAACTACTCTTCATACCAACAGATACTATGGCAGCATTTAGACAACTATGAACTTAAATTAATATTGCCAATTGAACTTAGCTGAACTTAACCTTCTATGACATGGATGAATTAGTTTATGAGAGCATTTGTGTAATGAATTTTGCTACTTATTTTACTCTGGCTATGAATAAGCAAATAGACCTGATACACATAGATATAAATTAGAAAGAAAAAGAAAGCATTAACCTTATGATTGGTTGTACAGGGTTAATTGAAATACTAGATGGGTTGGATTAAATTTGATTCGGGTGTGTTAAATAAATGTAATGCAAAACGAAAACATGATAACAAAAAAAATAAAAATAAAAATGTTCAAAATATTTAGTACAAAAATACATGTTTTAAACATTATAATACATCATATAGAACTGATCAATTATATGACATATGTCACTAGAATTTCATTAGAAAATGTAATGCATATAATCAGTCCACACACATATCTAAATATGCTTTAATTTAGAAGTGACATATTATCTAGACAGGCAAGATGGAAAAGTCGTATGTTATCTAAAACTGGAGGCCTGTCTGGCTGTCTTGATTAATTTAGTGCTAACTGTTTTGCCTTTGTATTTGATGTCTTTTTATAATTTTCAAAATGGGCGATTAAAATTAGTGCATTGCTTAAAGCGCCTCGAGAAACGCCATTCATTGCCAATCACCATTCAGTGCTGCCAGCCGAGCTCAGCTGCCGGATAGTGTAATTTTGTGTTTGGCGGTGAATGGCCGAACGATGCTTGGCAGCATAATAGGAAGCTCAGTGAAGCATCTGGCTGCCTAAGATTTAGATTGTAAATCAAAGGAACAATGGGAATGGTGTCACTGGTATAAATTTTGATCGTTCACTCTTATGTAAGTGATCGTGGAGAATTTTTGAAAAGAACAACTCTTTATGGAAAGTAAATGCCAGCTGTGGTGAACATTTCGTTGTTGGCATTTCAGCAAACTTTTTGTACAACAAGGAGTAAAATGTGATGTTGTCCAAGAACATCCCATTTTACTCCTATACAAAAAAATTACCTCATTATGTATATGGAATTATTTGATGATTTGGTTATTTTGAAACAAGCGAAAATGAAGTAATTAATTGGAAAAAAATGTTGAATTAAAATTTTGGAAGTTGAAATTTATTTTCTAGAAAGAAAATATATAAACGATTTTTATTTAACGTTGTAAGTCGATTTATATGGAATGATCTAATTAGATAAATAATGGAATAAATTTTATGGAATGATAGCATGATATATTAGAAATTTAGTGAAGCGTAACTAGATTTGTATACATGTTGAATAGATTTGTGTCATCTAAATAGACTCCTCACCCCCCCCCCCCCCCCCCTTAGCATAAGAGATGTTATAGGGTTTTCTGTAACACCCTACACCTTTTAGCATACTCTAAACGGGTCATAGCAAGGAATGTGGAGCGTTTAGGCATAAACAGAAACTTTCCAGTGACTAAAATTCATAAGACATAAACATAAGACATTTTACTGGGAAAACAAAATAAGCAAAATTTTCTATAAAAAAATATATCATTTCATAAATAATGTTTTTACATCAATGTCTCAAAATCTTTTATAATATCATATTACATAATCTATTATATCAAAACTCCCCTTTCTCAAATCCTATTACACTAAATAAAAGATCTGAAATTAAAAAAAAAATCTAGAAAGCATAAGAATGGAGCATCCAAGCCACGTTCCGAGTCTGTCAAGAAATCTACTACTTTTTTTGTATGTCTATGAGGGAAGAAGGAAAATGAGAATGAATCGGGTATAAAAGATGGTGAATGCAACAACCTGGAAATTCGCAGCCAATTTAAAATTTTTATTTTGGCAATTTTAATGAATTTTGAATATTTAAAATGAATTATTTAAACTATAACGACGAGAAATTTGCTTTGAATTGAAATAGAACGTATAAATTTATTCGAATCATCGTTAGAGTATAAATATTTATTTTTAAATATAAAAGGAATTAGAAATGGCGCGGTAGTTTGAAATTTCGATTTCGAGTTTCAAATGAATGTACAGGATTCAAAATAAACCAGATTTTAGCGAAATCAAAAATATTAGAATCTATTTGAGAATATCTTTCCAATGAATCCGATAAATTAAAATTTCATAGCGGGGATAAAAGGTTATGTCCAATTGAAAATTCAGAATAGTCGCTATGAAATTTTGGCCCTTAAAAATAGTCATTTTGCAAACGACCTTTGTTTCCGACGAAACCGCTTTTGTTGGATCTGGGATGTTAAATTATTGCTAGGTTTCAAAATTCATAATTTTTGAAGTCAATATGTGAGCGTGGCGAAGTTAAATGTGTTTTAACAGTTTCAGTCAATTTGGATCAACCAGAAAATGACCATCTTTCAAACAGTCTCAGAATTTTACGAAATTAGTTTTGTTAGAACCGTATCATCAATACGAAGCTAGAAAATATTTTTCGGGAATTTTTAGGGTTCGTATGTGACCCCAGTAAATTGAAATGTACGTTTAAAATTCAATATAATGATTTAAATGTTAACTTAAATGAAAAATGATCAAAACAATCAAATTGGCTTGCGAAACATATCCTATTGTGTTCAGAATGAGAGTAATTAGTTATAGGCGATAGTCGGTGGGTTCGGATTGGACTTCGATGTAAAAAGTTGCTTTTTAGAATTTTAAAATAAAATATATATAATTATATATTCTCTCCCTTCCCCCCTATCCTTCCACAGTCAACGCCCATTTTAAAAGAAATAAAAAAAAGAAAGAGGAAAGGGGCGCTCGATCGCGCCAGGCCTGACGCCGCCGCGCCGGTGGGCCCTCGCCACAGCCACCAAGCCGCATACGCCTGACCTCCCTCCTCTGATCCACTCGATCCCCTCCCCTTTCTCCCATTCGACGCTCAAAAAACCTAGACCCCCTTTTTTTCACCAAACCAGCCGTCGCCGACCCCTAATGCCCCATCGCCGCCCCTGTTGAACCATCGTCGCCGCCCACTGTTGCTCCGACGCGCAGCTGACCCCCTCCGACCACCTGCGGTGCACAGAAACCCCCCCTTCCCATTTCGCTGTAAGTTTTAATTTTAAAATCTGATTTATTATTATTATTATTATGAAGTTAAAGTTTAGATTTTTATTATGTTAAGGTTCATATTTTTATGATGTTAAAGTTCATATTTTTATGAGGTAAAAGATTAATTTTTATTCTTTAAAAGATTATGTTTTTATACATGAAGTGATTTTTAAATAAATAAACAAAAGATATGATTTTTGGTTTAGTAAAAATACGATTTTTAGTTCGATAAAAATATTATTTTCATCGTATGTATGATTTTTAGAAAGCTAAAATAGAAATTTTATCTATATAGTAGCGGTATAAAAATAGAATTTTTATTTATATAGTAGCGGTATAAAAATAGAATTTTTATCTATATAGTAGCGGTATAAAAATAAAATTTTTATCCATATAGTGTAGTTATAAAAATGTGATTTTTATATACATAGCAACAATATAAAGATGCGATTTTTATATATGTAGTGGATACGAACAACGAAAATGACAGAAGTCGAGCACGGCGAAGATTTTCTACCTATGAAGAGTCATGGCGTCTAGTTTAGCTCTCGGTGAGAACTTCTCACTTTAATTCCTGATTTCTAGTTAAAAATATATACTAGGATGCAGACGGAGCTTAGCAGCACCCAACACCCATCGTCCACAGACCATTGACGACTTGTTTGATTTTGTTGTGCTGTGAAAATTGATTGTGATGTGAAATGAATGGAAATATACTCATGTGTTGAAATAAATTATTTATTGTTAAAAATATAATTTTTAACGTGAATGTGAATGTGACGGCCCGCCCCGCTCAAACCGACATTTACTCCAAAAGTGCGTTGTACACATGTCCAGTTAGCACGGGATGGTCGTCATAAAGAAAGGAAGAAGACGAAGAATCGACAAAGAACCTGTAGAATGTCTCACAGCGCATGGAACAAAATATAATAACAACATACTTGACATAAAACAGGTGAGACAGTGTATAAGCTGAAACAAACTATCAAAGCAGCGGAAAATCCAAAGTACAGCTTATGATCCAAAGCCAACATTATTACAACTTTTAAAAAACTGTCTCAAAAAGCTAAATAAGAAAGGTACACTACTGATGCCCAAAGTGGTGACCAGCAACGACACAGGGAGGATATCTATATATATCATATGTGGAAGCCTCCTGCTCGCCTCCGAATCCGCTACTCGCGCATCACCAGCTAACCTGTCTCTAGTCTGCTCGTGAGAGCACCCAGAGTAATAAGAAGAGACATAAAACTCTGGGTCAGACAAAAAGTCTGGTATGAGCGATAAGCAGCTAAACAAAACAATAACAGGTATACTAAACCATACCTGAACCTGGACCTGCAACCATAGAGTTAGCACTACATACTGTACAACAATCTAGGGTGGCATAACAAATGGTGTAAATAATACGGGGGTGGGGGTGTGCATGTCATAATGATGGCAAACAATCAGGCATAGCAACCATCCTCACATCTCTCACTCAATGCGTAAAGTATACGGTATCCATCACTTCGATCACCCAATACTTTGCTATGATCAATCTGCCCCATGAATTCACAACGGCTTCACTGCACTGATCCATAGCCACTAATCCTTCGCTATGTCCACTTTGCCCCATGGAGTCGTACACACCCCACTGCACTGGCTCAAAGCCTTACTAATCCTTTACTATGTCCACTCTGCCCCATGGAGTCACAATGGCTCCACTGCACTGGCTCATAGTCTCACTATGATCACTTTGCCCCTTGAGTCATGGTGACTCTACTGCACTGATACATAGTCCTGCTACGATCACTTTGCCCCTCTAGTCATAATGACTCTACTGCACTGATACGTAGCCCATCATTCCTTTCAGTGGTGAATCGAAGTTATGAACGTCGACAACTCCTTAGCACACGTCCCGCAGCAAAGCCCAATCGTGAAGTGAAATCATTGGTTCCCAACTGGATCCTGAGCTCTAACTTCCATTTGGACTACCTTTGCATCTCGGGTATTTGGTTATCACCAGATCGGTTCGGATCCTCAACTCTTCTTCTCTGTCGGTTCGGATCAGTCTCTTCCAAGTGCTCCGGGTCAGATCGTGGCCTCCAACTCCCTTCGTAGTACATCGGTTCGGTTCGGGTGCTCTCTGGCTGGTCGGGTCGGGTAGATGCATCTTGGTTCGGTTCGGTGTACCCTTGCTCCATCGGTTCGGTTCGGGTTCCTGGTCTCCGATCCACTTCCCCTTTCTCTTCCGTTCCGATCCCGTTCTCTTCCCTTCAGTCGATCCAATTCCCCCTTATTTAGCTCGATCCGATCCCAGTTCAACCATTGTGGCCTTCCTTTTTGCCATACTTTCCCTTGTGCTAAGCCTCGGTTCGATTCGGTGATCCCTCGCCCAGTCCACTATCCGGTCCGAGCCCATTCCCCCGATCCGATCTGAAAGCCTGCACCATTTTCCTGCAACTTTTCCAGCGAGTGTTTTACGCCATTCGACGGCGTTTTCGACCATTCTATCTATTCTAATCAATCACAAAGCATATCATACAGTCATAGTAACAAGTAGAAGTGACCTCAAACACCAAAACATCAATATGATAGGTTAAAATGGATCAAATATAGCCAAAACCCCATATTTTCCCTAAAGCATGTTCAAGCATAATTAATGATAGGATTAGCAAAACTTAACCAAATTAACCCAAGTTTCTAACAGAGGTCTAAAAAATCATTTAAGAATTTATAAATATTTTTCCAGATTTTATTTACGTTTAAAAACGTTAATTAACACTAATCAACACTAATTAGCCATAATTAGTGTAAAAGCAAGCTAATCACTCACCTTAGTCACAAATAAACCTTAGACCTGAAATAAATCTCTGTTTGGGTGCGAATAACAATGCTAAACAGCAACTCTAATCTTGATTTGGTGAAGATCTCCCTTGATTTGATGTTGCTAAGCTTAATCTTTGATTAGAAAGTGATTTGGAGGTGATTTAGAAGTTGGAGGCCATTTTTAGGGTTTCTAAGAGGTAAGTGGAGGCTAGAAAACTGAAATGGAATAAACCCCTAACTCTTTTCAACCTCTCCATAACCTTAATCCCGAAATGGATTATGGGCCCATTCACTAATCACCATATTTGACCCGGTTAAGCAGTTTTTCACCTTCCAAACTTTATTTCATCCATTTCTCCTAAACGGTAAGTCCGTTTTCCACATGTGACCACTCTACGGAAAGGTAAACCATCATCCGAAGCCAATGGAAGTGGTTTCACGTTAAAACTCCTTTCCCATCAAAAGTTATGGCCGAAACAAGATCAGCTAGGGATAAAATGGTCATTTAAAAATCGACAAAAATCATGAACATGGGAAATGACCCCAATAGTTGTTTCCCAAAGTTACATGACCATACGTCTTCGTGTAAGAAATAAATAAATATTCTACGATCTTCCGATGCGTAGAACGCGGGTTGTTACATTCTTCCCCCCTTAAGAAATTTCGCCCCCGAAATTCCCTAACCAAAACACACAAAGGTCCCGCATGCCTATCTGCCATAAAACAACAATCAAACATGCAAAACAAGCAAAACAAGTCTATCCTAGCATGCGGAATAACTAAATTGCAAAGTAAATCTTACCAGGCAAAGAGTTCTGGATACGTTTTCCTAATGCTCTCCCCTGTCTCCCAAGTACAGTCATTCTCGTTCTCGCCCCACTGAACCTTGACTAACTTCACCGCCTTCCTTCGAAGTTGCTTCGTATCGTGCTCGACAATACGAATCGGATTACGGTTCCCAACCGCCTCGGATTCCACTTTGAAGTCCTCTAACTGATTAGGTGAAATAGTCATATCTGGGTCGTGCACGAACTTCCTTAACTGGGAAACAAGAAATACGTTGTGAACTCCCGCCATCTTCTCGGGTAAGTCAACTCTATACGCCAAATTCCCAACTTGTTCGAGAACTGGGAATGGGCCAACAAATCTTGGTGCCAACTTGCCTCTCCTGCCAAATCGTATCACGCTCTTCAACGGAGAAATCTTGACAAACACCAAGTCACCAACGGAGAACTTTAAGTCTCTTCTCCTCTTATCAGCATAACTCTTCTGCCTATCCTGGGCAGCCTTCTTCGTTGTTGAATGATTTTAATCTTATCTGAAGTTTCTCTTACTACATCTGGTCCAAGAACAAACTTCTCACCGGTCTCTATCCAACATGATGGTGTGTTGCACGGTCTTCCGTACAAAGCTTCATATGGAGCCATACCGATACTGGATTAGTAGCTATTATTATATGCAAACTCTACTAGATGCAAATGGTCATCCCATAATCCACCAAAATCCAATATACAAGCTCTCAAGAGATCTTTCAATATACGATTCACCCTCTCTGTCCGACCGTCGGTTTGAGGATGATACGCGGTACTGAGATATAATTCCGACCCTAGAACCACTTGTAAGCTCTTCCAAAACCCACTAGTAAACAATGGGTCTCGGTCACTCACAATGCTTTTAGGTACTCCATGAAATCTCACTACCCACTTCATATACAGTTCTGCTAACTTAGCTGCCGTTCTGGTCGATTTGACTGGTATAAATCTTGCACTCTTGGTCAATCGATCCACAATCACCCAAATGCTATCATGTCCCGATCTAGTCCTTGGTAAACCATCAATGAAATCCATCGAGACTTGTTCCCATTTCCATTCGGGAATTTCTAATGGTTGCAACAAACCACTAGCTTCTTTTGCTCGGCTTTAACTAGCTGGCAATTCATGCACTTGGATATAAACTTCCGAATGTATCTTTTCATTCCTTCCCAGTAGTAAGTCTGCTTCATGTCTCGATACATCTTATCACCACCGCGGTGTATAGTCAGTTTTGAGTGATGACATTCTCTAAGCACTTCATCTCTCAAACCATTCACGTTGGGTACAACCAGTCTTCCATTCTTTCGAAGCCATCCTTCCCGATCAAGCCCATACAAATTCATCCCCTCACCGTCGATACTCATCTCTAACTTGGAGATGATTTCCAACAGGTTAGGATCGTCCTTCTGACCGGAACCAATCCTCTCAATCAAAGTGGGTCTGATCATCAAACTAGCCAACATCTCAGGGTCCAATTCGCACTTTGGTCTGAAATCAAACCCTGCGATATACTCCAGTTCCTTCCATTCAAGAAACATAGCCCCTAAACTAGCATGTCTCATACTCAAGGCATCGGCTACCGCATTACCTTTCCCAGGTGTGTATGCGATATCATAATCATACGAAGCCAAGAACTCTAACCATCTTTGCTGTCAGAGATTCAGATCCTTCTGAGAGAAGAGATACTTCAACGATTTATGATTGGTAAACAACTCATATCTCTCTACCAAGAGATAATGCCTCGACATCATCAACGCGAACACGATCGCTGCCAGTTCCAAATCATGGGTAGGATACCTTTTCTCATGCGGCTTTAGTTACCGACTAGCATAAGCTACAACCCTACCTCCTTGCATCAATACAGCACCTAGTCCGGTACCATAAGCATCTGTGTATACCGTCATCTCTTCATTCCCTTTTAGAATGACTAACACTGGCGCACGCGTCAACTTTTCCTTTAGACTCTTGAATGCATTCTCACACACTCCGCCCCAGATGAAGGCTTGATTCTTCTTAGTCAACTGAGTCAACGGTGCCGCTATCTTGGAGAAGTCCTGGATAAACTTACGATAATATCCAACTAACCCCAAGAAGCTTCTTACGTCTGTTGCATTCTTGGGCGTAGACCAATCTTGTACCGTATCCACCTTCGCAGGGTCCACGGCAATACCATTCTCCGAAACAACATGGCCAAAGAATCTCACTTCCCTCCTCTAGAAGTGACACTTAGAAAATTTCGCCTTCAATTGGTGTTTTCTCAACACCTCCATCACTATCCTCAAATGTCCCTTGTGTTCTTCCTCTGTCCTCGAGTAAACAAGGATGTCGCCTATGAACACAAGAACAAACTTATTCAACTGATCTCTGAATATCCGATTCATAAGATCCACGAAGTATGCTGGTGCATTGGTCAACCCAAATGGCATGACTAACCACTCATAAAATCCAGACGACGTCTGAAATGCCGTTTTGGCTATACTATCAGCTGCTACTCGGAGCTGATGAAATCCTGTAGCGAGGTCCAACTGGGAGAACACTCTTGCTCCTTCCAGTTGATCAAACAAATCATCTATCCGCGGTAGAGGATACTTATTCTTCCTCGTCACCTTATTCAACTCGCGATAGTCCACACACAAACGAAGGGAACCATCTGCCTTAGTGGAAAACACAACTGGTGCTCCCCACTCGGAGACACTTCTTCTAATAAATCCCTTCTTCAAAAGATCGCTGACTTGCACCCCGAGCTCTCGCTGCTCCCTTGGTGCCATACGACGAAGTGGCATCACTATAGGTCTGGCATCTTTCATTAAATCAATACGGAACTCAATCTCTCGATGTGGTGGAAGCCCGGTCACTTCCTCGAAGACGTCCGGATACTGGCCAACCACGGGCGCATCTGACAACTCATCATGTGGGATGTCGAGGGAAATTATAAAACTAGCCATTACCCCATCACTAGGTAGACTACCAAACACTACCCTCCGCCCATCATCCTCCCTAACTGTCACCAAAAAGCCCTCACAGTCTACCACCACCCCGTATCTTTGGAGCCAGTCGACCCCCAATATAATGCCATACCCAGTAAAGCCCAAAACAAATCAATCACAAACAAACATACATCCATGACTTGATAAGACCAAATTTTGGCAAATCATACTAAGGTTAGTCGAACCACCAATCAGGTTCGTCACAACCAACGGTTTATCGACTATCTCGGGTTCCAGTCCCAACCTATCTACCAGGTCACTAGATATGAAGGAACGGGAAGCCCCAGTATCAAACAAAACTCGAACAGGTACATCAAAAATAGAAAGCATACCTTGAATGACGACATTCTTTCCTTTCTCCGCCGCAGTTGGGGCATTCGACGAAGAAGGAAAAGCATTAATAGCATATGCTTTCACAATCTGCTTCTCTTTAAGAGGTTGTGGACATATATCCTTATGATGTCCCACTTGGCCACAGTTGTAGCACTTCCTATCCGCTGGCTTGGCCCGACATTCTTTGGCATAGTGGCCCTTTCTACCACAGCTGAAGCACTCAACATCTTTCTTACTCTTTTTCTGGCCATCCTTAGCTTGGCTCTGCTTCCTCTTATTCTGAGAGTTGTTCTTGCCTCCACCGCTCGCTTGCGGTTTTGGCCCTTCTGCAGATGCAACCTCAGTCTTCGACTTAGGGTAAAGACTCTCCGATCTCAAAGCTTTCCCAACAATCGATTCAAATGTCTCATCGATGTGGTTAATAAGCCTTTCCTCCAAGTATCCATCTAGACCAGTAATGAACTTCTCATTCTTCTTCTTAGGAGTATCGATAAGAGATAGTCCATACTTTGACAAAGTATCGAACTCAGCAATATAATCCGAGACTGCCCTACCATTCTGCTTAAGCTCCAAGAACTTCCTAAACAATTCCGACTTCTGAGCAGCTGGGATAAACTTGTCGCTAAAGAGAGCCTTAAACTGATCCCAAGTAACCTGATCCTCTGGAGTGGCCGTCCTAATAGCATTCCACCTATTCATCGCTCGCCCTTGCAGCTGACGAGACACTAGCCTTCTCTTCATCGCATCCTCGATACCCAAGTCGTCGAAGATACGATCATAGCTATCCAACCAATCTTGAACATACGTGGCCGACTCCGTTCCGTGGAACGACTTCCCACCAAGGTTAGTGTAATCCTTGGACAGCTTAGCGAAATCGGCCCTAGGCGCCGGCACTACTGGACCACCACCATTACCGGGATTGGGAACCGCTCCCTGAACATCCCTAAGCATCTCTCTCATGAAGTCAGTGAACATCGTCCTCATGTCAGGAGCATTCCCATTATTAGCCCCTCTACCAGCACCCCTCGTCTCTCGACTCATCGTTTAATCTGTAAAGAGAAAACGATTAACTATCTCCAAGGTGGTGCTAGTGCAGTACGACTTCATCCTTATAGTACTAATAGTATATATATATATATAACTTTTGAAAACCAAAGTAATCACAAATACACACTCTCATATATGTATTATCTCTCCCTGGTGTCTTTCCCTAGGTTAACTACGCAACCTAGAGCTCTGATACCAAATGCGATGGCCGCCCCGCACCAACCGACATTTACTCCAAAAGTGCGCTGTACACATGTCCAGTTAGCACGGGACGGTCGTCAGAAAGAAAGGAAGAATACAAAGAATCGACAAAGAACCTGTAGAATGTATCACATCGCATGGAACAAAATATAATAACAACATACTTGACATAAAACAGGTGAGACAGTGTATAAGTTGAAACAAACTATCATGGCAGCAGAAAATCCAAAGTACAGCTTATGATCCAAAGCCAACATTATTGCAACTTTTAAAAAACTGTCTCAAAAAGCTAAACAAGAAAGGTACACTACTGATGCCCAAAGTGGTGACCAGCAACGACACAGGGAGGATATCTATATATATCATACGTGGAAGCCTCCTGCTCGCCTCCGAATCCGCTACTCGCGCATCACCAGCTAACCTGTCTCTAGTCTGCTCGTGAGAGCACCCAGAGTAATAAGAAGAGACATAAAACTCTGGGTCAGACAAAAAGTCTGGTATGAGCGATAAGCAGCAAAACAGAACAATAACAGGTATACTAAACCATACCTGAACCTGCAACCAAAGAGTTAGCACTACATATTGTACAACACTCTAGGGTGCCATAACAAATGGTGTAAAGAATACGGGGGTGGGGGTGTGCATGTCATAATGATGGCAAACAATCAGGCATAGCAACCATCCTCACATCTCTCACTCAATGCGTAAAGTATACGATATCCATCACTTCGATCACCCAATACTTTGCTATGATCACTCTGCCCCATGAAGTCACAACGACTTCACTGCACTGATCCATAGCCACTAATCCTTCGCTATGTCCACTTTGCCCCACGGAGTCGTACACACCCCACTGCACTGGCTCATAGCCTTACTAATCCTTTACTATGTCCACTCTGCCCCATGGAGTCACAATGGCTCCACTGCAATGGCTCATAGTCTCACTACGATTACTTTGCCCCTCGAGTCATGGTGACTCTACTGCACTGATACATAGTCCTGCTACGATCACTTTGCCCCTCGAGTCATAATGACTCTACTGCACTGATACGTAGCCCATCATTCCGTTTAGTGGTGAATCGAAGCTATGAACGTCGACAACTCCTTAGCACACGTCCCGCAGCAAAGCCCAATCGTGAAGTGAACTCATTGGTTCCCAACTGGATTCGGAGCTCTAACTTCCATTTGGACTACCTTTGCATCTCGGGTTTTTGGTCATCACCGGATCGGTTCGGATCCTCAACTCTTCTTCTCTGTCAATTCAGATCGGTCTCTTCCAAGTGCTCCGGGTCGGACCGTGGCCTCCAAGTCCCTTCGTAGTACATTGGTTCGGTTCGGGTGCTCTCTGGCGGGTCGGGTCGGGTAGATGCATCTTGGTTCGGTTTGGTGTACCCTTGCTCCATCGGTTCGGTTTGGGTTCGTAGTCTTCGATCCGATCCACTTCCCCTTTCTCTTCCGTTCCGATCCCCTTCTCTTCCCTTCAGTCGATCCGATTCCCCCTTTTTTAGCTCGATCCGATCCCAGTTCAACCATTGTGTCCTTCCTTTTTTCCATACTTTCCCTTGTGCCAAGCCTCAGTTCGGTTCGGTGATCCCTTGCCCAATCCACTATCCGGTCCGAGCCCATTCCCCCGATCTGATCCGAAAGCCTGCACCATTTTCCTACAACTTTTCCAGCGAGTGTTTTACACTATTCGACGGCATTTTTGACCATTCTATCTATTCTAATCAATCACAAAGCATATCATACAGTCATAGCAACAAGTAGAAGTGACCTCAAACACCAAAACATCAATATGATAGGTTAAAATGGATCAAAATAGCCAAAACCCCATATTTTCCCTTAAGCATGTTCAAGCATAATTAATGATAGGATTAGCAAAACTTAACCAAATTAACCCATGTTTCTAACAGAGGTCTAAAACATCATTTAAGAATTTATAAATATTTTTCCAGATTTTATTTACGTTTAAAAACGCTAATTAACACTAATCAACACTAATTAGCCATAATTAGTGTAAAAGCAAGCTAATCACTCACCTTAGTCACAAATAAACCTTAGATCTGAAATAAATCTCTATTTGGGCGCGAATAACAATTCTAAATAGCAGCTCTAATCTTGATTTAGTGAAGATCTCCCTTGATTTGATGTTGCTAAGCTTAAACTTTGATTAGAAAGTGATTTGGAGGTGATTTAGAGGTCGGAGGCCATTTTTAGGGTTTCTAAGAGGTAAGTGGAGGCTAAAAAACTGAAATGGAATGAAACCCTAACTCTTTTTAGCCTCCCCATAACCCTAATCCCGAAATGGGTTATGGGCCCATTCACTAATCACTCTATTTGGCCCGGTTAAGCAGTTTTTCACCTTCCAAACCTTATTTCAGTCATTTCTCCCAAACGGTAAGTCCGTTTTCCACATGTGACCACTCTACGGAAAGGTAAACCATCATCCGAAGCCAATGGAAGTGGTTTCAGGTCAAAACTCCTTTCCCATCAAAAGTTATGGCTGAAACAAGATCACCTAGGGGTAAAATGGTCATTTAAAAATCAACAAAAATCATGAACATGGGAAATGATCCCAATAGTCGTTTCCCAAAGTTACATGACCATACGTCTTTGCATAAGAAAGAAATAAATATTCTATGATCCTCCGATGCGTAGAACGCGGGTTGTTACAGTGAATAGGTAAATATTCATTTACAAATCAGACGATTTGTTTATGTACACCCATTTGAAGGATATTGATTGGGACGATAAATTTTACATATCGCTCAACTGCACAAATAAAAATCTGTGTTTGTTGACTGAAACCCCGCACGGGTATTGGGATGATATTTGACGTACACTAATCCCGATTGTTTAGTTGTATGTCAATCGATAGGTTGACAGACTATGTAAGCATTAACTATTTATGTTTAATGCTTATGCAGTTGTGTGGTGCACTTTGGATGATGGTTGATTATTTATCATTGCTATTATCTACATGTGTTGTATGGAATCCATATAATTAACATTATATTGTAATTGATTGGGCCTCATTCAAATTTGGAAAATAAAGAATATTATAAAATAAAGATTCATGTGTTGAGTAGAATAAATAGTCAAGTGTTGACGATACTCATGTGTTGAGAATATTCATGTGTTGAAACTTATCATGTGTTGAACAAAGTATTTCAACAATAAAATTTACATCTTTATCATATATAAAATTAGAAACTAACTGGAAACTAGTTAAGATGAGTGGTTTCCTGGGTATTGATCTGATATTGGTTTCGGCCTTCGGGGTTAATACTTAGGGAATCGTTCTCTTACTAATTTACGATTGGAGTCTGATTAAGAATTAAACGATAGAAATCATAATTTTATAAAATATATTAAATAACAAAAGTAGTCATGTGTTGACGGTACTCATGTGTTGAGAATATTCATGTGATGAAAGAAATATATATTCATGTGTTGAAGAAAATATTCATTTGTTGAATAGAGTAACGAAGTTATTGAAATATATAAAGCCGCGTTGATTAGAGATGCGTCATTTTGACGCGAACGATATTTATATCGATTATATTCGTTTTTATAATGAATATAGAAAAGGAAGTGATTTCAAAATATAACGTTTTGAAAATATTAACATTTATATGTTAATGATATGGAATATTCAAATTTTATATAAAATTGAATATGAAGTTGAAATCGTTTTTAAAACGAATTATAAAATACGTTTAGAATTGAAATCGATGAAGTATATAATATATATATATATATATATATTATATATTAAATGGCCTGAATAGATCGCGCCGCGCCGCGACTATTCGCGAATTTCGACCATTGACTTCGAATTGACATTGCGGGAAATCCGACCGTCGGATTCTCCTGAAACCGGAACCGTTGGGCTTGTATCGAAAAGAGCTTTCCAATTAATATTAGAAATTTGAAATCTAATGGATGGATTTGGAATTATGTCCAAATCAAATTTGGAAAAGGTCGCTGTAAGTGCAGTTCGGTGGCCGTTATTGAAAACCGACTGTACGGGCCTTGATAAAATTATTAAAAATATTAATAATTTGTGTAAAATCATAATAAATGATTTAGAAATAATTAGAATGAAAATCCCATATTTAAAAAGAATAAAAATATATTTTTATCGAAATGAACTAGTTATGAACTAGAATTATAATCCAAATTTTTTGAATAAATAAATTGGATTTGAAGTGGTTTTAAAAATAATCAGAATTTTCAATATACGAATTGGAATGGATTTGAATCGAAATTATCTTCGGGATATTTCGATGTTGGATTTCGTGATTATACAGATATGGTTGTGGAAATTTGAAAGATATATTTATATCGTTATTTCCAATATGATATTTGTTGGTTTCAAAATTTGATATTGAATATAAGCCGATATATTTTCTATTCAAAGCCTTGTATTTAATATCAAATGGGATTTTAGGTTCGTCGTGAACGGTGTCTTAAATAACACTGTTCTTGGACCCAGTTTAGAAAAGAATAAATCTTTTAATTAAGATTTAGTGAAATTGTCCAGTTTATTAGTATTTAATTGGAATTGAATTTAAATTGGTTTTTGGGGTTTATCGTGAGCGGTGTTTGGAATAACACATGTTCTTTAACCCGATTAACAATGGAAAGTGATTTTGGGTTTATCGTGAACTGTGTTTTAGATGACGTTGGTTCTTTAACCCTGTTAAAGTCAGGATATTGATTTGTGGGAAGAATAAAACTAAGTGGAGTCTTAATGAATCTTTAATTAGATTAAAGTGATCGAGAATGGAGTATCACCAGTTTTGCTCCAAAGCGATAGTTAAATCTTTGATTAGATTTGAACGTGAAATGGTAATTAATATTTACCGATAACACTGTGGTGGTAGATATAGAGTATTACCAGTTTTTCTCCATGGGATGTATAGGTTGGGATTGGGAAATAAAACAAATAATTACTTCAGTGTGGTTCGCTAATACCGACTAGTTTGGAAAACATCAATATTGTTTGAAATGATATCTAAAGGAAGATTAAAGAATAAATTTTAAAGAATTTATCTTTGATAAAATTAATGGGAACCTATTCCCTAATGCTGTGAATATTTGAATAAAAGAATATTCTGAATTGGAATGAGGCGTATGTTGTGTTTGTGTAGCACTTGTTTATTATATACGCGGGTTATTCAGAAAGGCCGGGTTTATACCTATTCTGAATAACCGATTCGACGATATGTCAAAGGTGAAGACAGTGGTTAAAGACCGGGGGTCTTCATGTCGTTTGGTTGATTCCTGACAATCTTGATTGGGCTGTACACTCAAGATGAGGGAATAAGTTGGAGATCGTCCAAGCGTACTTGGAGATCGACGGATATGTGAGGAATAAGGTTCCTCCGGTTTCGTTTAGACCCAGAACGAACTTGTAAATGGACTGTGTGTCTGACATTGGATTTTATTCTGTGTGATTGATTTCTATTAAATATATATCTGTTTGGCGACGGAGAATTTATTCTCTTGCTTAACGCCCTTCTCTGAGATGTACGAGCTTAGAGGTTATATATCGATAGATATCAATCGCATGGCATGAATTGCCTGTGTGGCATGCCTAAGTGGCAAATGATCAAGGCTTCTGTTGAGAAGCAAAGTCTTTTGGTTGATGATCAAAGCACGACCTATGTGGCATAGCTTTGTGTATAGCATTAATTCGCGAGCCTCACACCTCTATATGAGTCAAAAACGGGATAAGGACCGTTGGGAGAACACGACGTTTCTTTCTAGCTATTGGTGATGTCAGTGACCTACCAGCCCTGGCATTTATATACTTTTTACCTGTGTGGTTGTTGGAATGCGAGGCACCTCGGATATAGGTCTGATAGGACCGGGAAACGTGTGTTTAGGAATTGCCAATCCTCAAAAGTAAGAGATGACCGGCCCAACCGATTCCAAGGATCGCTGTGTGTGGTCCTGGGATATTTGCTAGAGTGTCTTGAACGGAGAGGAAATTGCCCCTTATCTCGACTCATGACGGAAATCCAATTTCCAATACATGACATTTTAGTTTTATTTGTAGAGCCTAGTATTGGCGATATAGTAGCATGGGATGCTATGCCGTCTAGGATTGATACATTTATATTTGAAGTTGTTTTGACACTATACACTTATAATAGTATCAAATGATTTGTTTTAAACGTATCAAGCAACCTTTTGCTATTATAAGGTAAAACCCTATCCTCCGGCTTGAGTTGCATTGTGTGATGGGACCTGGGTCTTATAATAGCTTCATTTTTCTTTATTTAGCATTGCGCTGTTTGTTTTATGCATTGGTATTCTTGGGAGGAAACCCGTTCCGTGTTATACGATGTGGTCCCTTCATTTACCAAACTTTAAAAATAAAGATTAATAACTGTTTTAGTTCTCACACCAGTCACGTGACTGACCTGGAGTTTATTGTTTTAACCTTAACTCTGGGTGCCCCTATTTTCCACACAGGCAGCTAGTAGTTTTGGTTTTGTAGATTTATATTCACAGGATCCTGGTATATAGCTGAAGTGATATTCAGAAAGCTCTATATCCGTGTATTTCTTTCTGTTATGTTTTGTATTTATTTTTCGCTGCAATAATGTATTTAAATCTATGATAATTATCAAATGTGTAATATTTATTCATACTCTGTATATTCTTATATTCTGATGGAATTGTTGTAAGCAATGAAATGTTCTTCTGTTTGCATTCTGATGTGTGTTGTCCTCAAAGCAATTCGTTCTTTCCTTCATGGGGAAGTTCGGGTCGCCACAGTGAATAGGAAGTGAATGCAAGAAAAAGAATAATTAAGAGATAAAGACTTAAGAGCAATTTTAGGTGTTACAAAGCTTAGCGTCCATGCATTACTTTGAGTGATTGCTTAGATTGTTTGCCTAGGTTATTGTTCAAGATGATTGTTTGCACAGTAATTGCTATAATGAAAGTACTATTAGGATTAATTCCTACTTCTACCTAGATGATTGGCCTATGTTCTTTACCTTATAGCTAGCATGATCATCGATGTCCCTTACACAAAATCCAAACCTACTCAGACGTGAAACCGCGCCATACGAATCAGAATCAGCGGATTCGTTCAAATGAACATTTATCTAGCACTGGATGCAGCAACTAATTATTTAATCCAGTCAATAATGCATGCTTGGTCATTGCCGGTGTACACTGGTTGTTATCCTAATATTGATCAATTATTTGTCCCTATCGACATTCATATCTCCTCTGTCATGGGTACAGGTCCCTGAGCGACTTAGTTACCCCAATCAACAGGTGTTTTTAATCTGTTGTCAGTACAGACTACTCCAAACAATAATCTAATTATGCTCCCGCCTCGTTTTCCATGTCGGAGTCCTATCTATTGTCCATTTACTAATCCCAATCGACATGTTTGTCTACTGCTAGTAGTGGCTCCCACTATGCATATTATTATGATATTTTTTATATTTCATGATAGTATCTACTTTACCATAAACCAATATCATAATAGGTTTGTTCTTTTTCTTTAATTATAACGTATGTTATAATTTTCCTATAAGTCTTGAAACTTATTTCTTTGCTTCTGCTTTATCTTTTTATTATAATTAATATACTACTTTCAGTTTGTATTACTTGTATTTTCCATCTTTTCTAATAATTCTGTATTCTTTTCTTTATGTGAAATCTTACTCCTTTTCTAACTATTTTCACATATTCTGAATATGTTTATACCCACTCTTAAATCAAAACATACAGAATTACAACTTCTTAATATACGTAAAAGGAATCTAATTTACTATAAATTAACTGTAACTAATTGCAAAACTGTAACTTTACTGTGGTAAGTTGCAAAACTTGCCAATCACTTATCTATAAATTAATTTATCTACAAGTTTCAAAGGTTTTCTTTTTTTTTTCAGTCCATTTTCTCTTATTATAGATCTATTTGTTTTACGTGTGTTTTAGGGCTTTTCTTTAAATTCCACTTTTTTCTTTTTGATCCATGTTACGTGAAAACTCCTCGTTATTCTGTTATTCTTCACATAAATTAAAGTTTTAAATCTACATTTTCAAAGCTTAATATTTACAGAATTATCTGCTACTTTAACATGTATGAAAGAAACGTAAATAACTGTAAATAAACTATAAACTGTAAAAGTACACTGAAAATAGCTTGTAATAAAATGAAAAACTAAAACTGTAAATTAAAAATATTTTCAACCGTTGTAATTTAATTTCTATTTCTAAACAAGTAACTTTCCACTCCTTTGTGGTCCTATGCCAATTCCCCGTGGCCATCCTTGATCCCTTTTCTTCAAATCTTACAAATAGTATTTTATTTATTATCTTCTAAATAATATCTTATTTATTCTTCTTTCTCAAAGAAAGTATTTAGTTTTTGGTCCTGCCTCTAAAGATTAAGATGGAAACCAAAGGAAGAAGAAAAAAGATTATGGTAGAATGAAATGGGTTGACAGAGGTTTTATTTATAGGTGCGTTAAGGGATCTTTGAAAATAGGATCAACTTGATTATATCTGGAATTGACATGTCATAGGTACACATCTAACCATGAATCTCAAATCTGAATGGTTCAGGTTTATTTAACTCTCTGATTTATTCTTTCTTTTCATATAGCTGGTCAGAAAATCGGCCAAGTACTAGGCTTACTGGGCAATATTTCCCTAATCGAGTCAATCTATCTATAGTGGTCAGTTGGCCCAACACCTGTTGACGTGCAAATGTTGGTGCAACATCCAATGAGTTCCAAGACAATGAACCTAATCGTCCAAAATGGAAACAAGTGCGGAAATATAAATGACATTGTGTTTATAGTGGTTCTTCCCGCGAAGGCCTACGTCCACTATAGATGGCTTTCATCATTTATCATGCTCTTTGTAAAAGTTTACAATGGAGGGAACAATAATTCCATGCCAATACAATAGCAATGGTGGAAACAAATTTCTAATTCATCCAAATTGGAGGTAAGTCCCCTATTCCTGAAATGCCAAGGCAGCCCAAAGTGGTCGAAGTATCCAAGACAAAGCTTCCTCTTCCTAGAGGCATGGAGTATGCTATGGAGGATGTAGGAAGGTCTTCTTCTTACTAGAATGTTCAAAGAGCATGGAGTCCAACACCTTTCATGCTACAGAATGGTGTGTATTTATACGAGAGGAGAGGCAGGTGAAGCAGGTAGGGTCAGGTAAGCCTTAGGGTCCATACCCCACATTTCGTACCCCGGAATCGGTACAACTCCCGGGACATAGTTAATTTGTAGCTCTTTTGTTTGGTGGTTTCGAATCCCTCTTGCTTCTTCATCTTCATATCCCCTGATTCCACTTTGTGATTTTTGTATCCCGTAGACACCTCAGGATTTCGTACCCTGGTACCTTTTTCACTTCGTATCCCAGTTATTTCATGTTTACACTGATTCCTACACTTAGTTGGTCGGAGGCGATACAAATACAAAAAAGGATTGGAAGCGGGATACAGATTTGAAGTGAGAAGGGGTACAAATACGAAATGGAAAGGGATACAAATACGAAATGGAAGGGGCGATATGGATATGGAATATGGAAGGAGGGATATATTTCGATCCAGGAAGTCGTATCTTGGGAATACGAAACTGAAATTTCAAGCTTTCAGGAGATACTGAGGCTCAATGCCGATCTTGAAGTGTTTGTTGAAGTTTGGGCAGCTTTGCCGAGCCGGGACAACTATTCTTATATGACTCCATCTAGGCTCGAGTCTCGGATGTTTCGACAATGCTTATAGGCCATTGATCCACGTGATGGGCCGAGTCGTGTCGGCTTGATCTAGTTTTGGTAACTAGCCCAAAAAGCTAGTTAACACTTTACCCCTAAAGGACATTTTGTGATAACATGACGTGCTATGAGATGAGCCAATTATTCCTAAGAGCCGAAAAAGACTCTAAGTTATGTCGAGCGACTGGTCATGACCTTTCCATTGAGTAGCTATGACGCTTTGTCGAAGCTTGTTGATGTAAGCATGGAATTCCAACATTGTTGAGATTTTTGGTTACTAAGACCGTAATCATGCCTGACTGCTTAGGTGAATGCCCATTTCCTGTTGACTCAAAAAATAAAATGTTAGTCGCCGACGTTCGCTTTTGCCGAAGTGCAAACGAATTATTGTCGACATAAGATCACGTATGCACTCACACGTTTACACATGGTTTTGCACGATACAATCAAAACCTAAAATAAGTTGTATGATGCTTGAATAATATGTCATAGGCGTGCGATCGCACAAGTTAGCTTTCGAAAAGTTGTCAAATTGGGACTTGATTATTTGGCGTGTACTCTTGGACTATTTAAATTTGTGAGTACACAATTGGTTAACGATTCAAGTCGGTTTGGACGATTGAGATCCCAAATGCACATATGCATGATCGTTGTTGCAGTTCGGGTGCATGAGCGCGTAAGTTGTTTATCGAAATGTCATCAAATTGGGACTTGATGAATTTTAATATTGTCGGCCCGGTTTATCGAAACGTCATCAAATTGGGACTTGATCAACTTCGTGTATGCACTATTGTCGCAGTTCGGGTGCATGAGCGCATAAGTTGTTTATCGAAATGTCATCAAATTGGCACTGTCGTCGTCGTCGATTGAGTTTAGAAGTTGTTTTTTGATTTATTGTGAAGCTTTCCTTTCCATGTCCTCCTTTTCTCAACTTGTCTTTTTTCTATACACAGGATCGGTACAGATCTGGGGATCAGTACCAGTCCCGTCACTTAGAAATTTTTCTAAGTCGAATTCCCCACACTGCTATATAAAGTGGGATTCAATTTTATTCTTCTCCTATTTAACATATTTTGTACTCAGAAACCAAAGTGATTTTGGTCCCCTTTGAAACTTCGAACTCCCAAGGCCTCGCCGTTGACTGCCACAAATACCAACATTGACCGATCGGGACCTTTGAATGCCTCATGACCACGACATTGATCTCGGATTAACAGGTGGATTTGATTCTTGTGAGACTTTAGTGAATCAAACGTGTGTGTTCAGTATGCATTGTGGTGATGCAGAGGTTGATAGAGTCCTTGGTGGTCGTGGATCTGTTGGCCGTGGCGATGGAAGTCGTGGAGGCAAAGTATTCCTGGAGTACGAAATTAGGCCGGAGGAGGGAGTACAAAGTTGAAGAGGGAGATGGAGGAAAGAGGGCTAAGTAGGGGGATACAAAAATAAGTCTCGTACCTATGGAAAAACCATGCTTTTCGTATCTGGTGCTGGTCTTGGAAGAAGTCACATGTGGGAGACGAGAAAGTAGGTGTAACGACCCGGATTTTTCAGCCATTTGAATTAGAATATTTAAATCTGTTTTAAATATTATATTTGAGATATTAATGGATTTTAATATTAAATTCGTTTATTAAAATGAAGTTAATCGTTAAATTTATAATTTATATAAAACGAGCTCGAAATAGCGCGGTAGTTCATAATACTGAGTTTTGAACTTCAATTGAATATACAGAATCCGTTTTCAGTCGGATTTCAGTGAAAACAGAAACATTGGAATCTAGTTGATTATAATCTTCATATGGAAGAGAAAAAAAATCCAAATTTCATGTAATAGATTGTTAGTTATGCCCGAATCAAAATTTGAAATAGTCGCTATGGAAATCGTTTATAAATTATAACATTAATTATATAAAGGAAAAAATACCTGTTTAATAAAAACCTTGAAAACTTGTTCACTTTAAACCTCTTTGGTTCTAACGATGGCCCTTGCTCAAACTTGATCAGTAAATGAGCACAACACCTTTTGAAAACTATATTAGTTCAAATGTTAGACAATTTATATCCAGTTTAATTGTTATATCACTCTTATATTTCCCAAGATTGATAATACAAGCACAATCTAATTTTATACCTAAGAAACCAACCATTTGGCAGGTCGATAAAATCAATTTGTTCGATGATATACATAAAATAAGCTCTTACATCAGTTCTCCCCTTAAATTTCCAGACATCAATAACCATGCATAAAGTATTAAAAATAACAAGTACAAAATGGCCTATCTCGAACATGTAATAAAGGTTACTTCAAAACTAGATTTTTGAGCAGAATCAACAATTTAAAATAGGCAACAGCATGGCAGAAGAAAAGACAGCTAACACATCTAATTTTCTCCAATCCAGTTATCCTGTCAACCGAAGTACAAACATGCAAAATCCAGATTTTACATAATAGCCAAACAAATGTGTATGTATATAATCAAATTCATGTAAAAATCTATAAAAGCTATCTTGCCATGCATCAAATCTACCAGATACAAATTTCAAATATGTAAATTGAATAAACAATTCAATATCCTAAACTAATCCCATGCGCCACCTACCCCATGTGCACATCACAGCAAACAATAGTATATGAAATTCAATACGAAATCTTCTCAAAATCTTCAAAATGCTCTGCAAAGTATCACGCAGTCACCAAGTTCAAATCATCCATTTCGATCATGCACCCAAATCACGCAGTTGAAATGAGAGAAAAATATCACACCTAAGAACTTGGTTTAGCTACGATCAAACCTATGATTTCACAATTTGATTTTGACATTGATCCTATCAGGATCATCCACAACTATATATATATATATATATATATATATTTATATTTATGCGCCAACACACATTGGTTTCACGAACCGTATGAACTAAGCAGTCAAGAAACCACTTACGGACCACATCATAAATCAAAACAAAATAATACGCAACTAATAATTTACAAAATACTTATCTGAATCTTGCGAATTCACCTTCTTTAGTCTTGTGTTTTTTTTGATGGATTTTGTGATGTGTTTGTTTGAAGCCGAAGGCCTAGGGTTCGGTGGATTGTGAAATTGTAGCTTCGGTTTGGATTTTATAAAGTTTGTAGTGAAGGTAGGTAGGAAGCTCCTTCAATTCTGTAAAATTTGCAGTTGACTGAAGTACAGATGGTCATGGCGGCCGGTGGTGGATGAATTAGACGACGTGGTATTCAGTGGTTTTTTCTAGCCAACGACGAGAAAGCTGTGGGGATTAGGTTACTGACTTTAGGGAATGTTCAAATGGGCGGTCAATTGGGTCGGTGTTGATCGTCAGGCGTTGCCAAGAGGGATGCGGTGGCCATGGAAGCTCGGTGAGGTTTCTTTGTGTGGAGTTCGCATATTTACTGGATATAGAATGAAGTAGAAGAAAGAAGGGATCGAATAATATTCTTGTCTACAGGCAGAAGTAATTGGGCCAGTTCCTTTACCAAAAGATGTGTCGGCCCAGTTTCTTGCAAGATCGAATGAGGGTCAGCGGAATCTAATATGGAACGGCAGGTGGGGCTTTGTTGTTGAGTATACATTGAACGAAAAGTATCTGGACCATTATTCTCTAAATCAAAGTAATCGATTCACTAATTTTGTGATTAAAGAAATTAATTATACTAAAGTATTAAATGTTGTATAATGTTTACATCATGACAGGTTAAGCAAATGTGGCTAGGCTTTAGGATTGAAATCGCTATTCACAAACCTGGGAAGAAGTCGGCCAGTTAATGTGTTAACCCAAGTAATTAACTAACTAATTTGTAATTAAGGAGTTTGTTAATTAAATCGTGTGTCTGTTATTTTCATAACTCGTGTATTTATTAACATAATGGAACGAAATTACTTGCATCGGGATCATATCGACGTATGTTACAGGCTGAAACTGCTTGGATGAGTTGAAAGCAGCTAGGGTTTTTAATTAAATTAAACGTGTGTTTAGTTTAATTAAATCAAACCGTTTTTGTCAACGAATGGAAATAAGATTAAGTTAACCTCACTCAGTTCTTCCCACTTATATTTTATATAAGTTGGGTTTTATAATTTGTGTCTATGGTTGCTAGTGATTGATTGTTTGTTAAATATATATATGCATATTGATTGAATCGATGAAATTAAATGTTCTTTAATTTCAGTGAAACATCAAATCGTTATTTTAAGGATTGGACCCAACTAAGTTAACTTACCTTGTTGGTCACATTTATAAAATAAATGTGTTTAATTTAATTAATTGTTTGGATTGCTATGGTTGTGTGAAATAAATGGGTTGATTATTGAATTTATACCGATATATTGAATTGAGTTATTTTATCTGAGTTAACCCATTTTCATAAAGGGAAGAACGGGTTGGAAGGATCCAATGAGATTCCTCAAATATAGTTAGTATAATTTATTTTCATGTCTCATTATATGAACTGTTCAAATTTGATGACTAATTTGGGTGTTGACCGTTGACTGAAAATTCAACATTTGTTTTGTTTTAACCAATGAGTAATATTGGTTGAGTAATTGGCTATAGATGGTCTATAAAAATATCGTTTTATTAATACGATTTACAGTCAGGTAAATCGACGAAATGAAGTTATATAATTATAAGTTACTGAAGATAGATTTTTAAATCTTTATTTTTAATAAAAGTTTGTAAAAAAATATATATATTTATTATTTATTAATTAATTTTATTATAAATTATTAAGTGATTTTATAAAGAAAATTCTTATGTTAAGAAAATTTATAAGCAAATGAGCAGAACAAGACCTAACGGTTAAGAATTGTATATTTGTTTATAAGAAAACAATTTAATGGAAAAAAATTAAATCAATTATATTATTAATTAATTTAAGGGAAAGACTATAATTAGAATTGGTTAAAGAATTAATCATGTATTGAGTTGACTAAGTCAACCGTTGTAACCGGGATTTATTATTAATTTATTTTTGAATTAATTTAGTGAAATAATTTAACAAATATTTGTTTTAATATTTACAAGTTTTTTAAAAAAGGAATTTACTATTTAATTTTGTTAATAAAAGAAATTAACTACTATTACAATAGTTAATGATTGAAGTAAATTATTATTTTAATAATAATAATATACATGACTACTTTATAATTGAAATACATTTAAAAAGTGATAGAAATCAAGATGGAATCGAATGGAATTGTGAAAGGAATTTGCTAACGGGTTTATATTAAAACCCGGGAGTTTTATAACAAAGCCATAAAAGGAGTTTTAAGCAAATAGGTTAAATTAAATGTTTACTTAATATTTGAAGTTAGAAAAGAAAATTTTGATATAAAAGTGGTTTATGTAAGACTTGAGTTTATAAACAAGGGTTTTAAGAGGAATGTGGAATTAAGACATTGTTTTTAATTGGCAATACTTAATAATGAAATTAAGTGAAATAGATGGAATTGAAACAATATTTTCACCGGGAAAATGGTTAAATAAATTAGAAGGGGAATATAATGGGTTGATAAAAAGTTAAGATAAGAATTGGAACAAAACTGGACATTGGTTGAGTTGAGTGATTTTCTGATTGTTAATCTGATGTTGATTTTGGTCTTCGTAGTTGATACTTAGAAAGTTATTCGCTTACCAATTACGGTTTAGGACTAATGAATGTTAAAGTAACGGAAAAAAGAGATTTTAGAAAATATAACGATATTTTCGAGATTTAAGAAATTTACAGGATGAGTTTGAATAAGTTCATTAAAAGGGAAAGGTTCGTTGTTGTTTTCGAGAATGAAATAAAAGAGATGTCATAAGGATATTTTACGTGAAATTTTAATTGAATCCAACATGGAAATATATATATATGATTTAATTCTAATATAGTTTTGTAAATGCTATTAAAATGAAATAAGAGATAAATAATGTGTTTAATAATATTGAAAAGATTTTTAAGTTTTAAATTAACCATTCGTTAATTATTTTTAAAAGAGGCTAAGTAATGTCGAAAACTGAATCAATAAACTCATTTCATTCACATGATTATTTATTTGATAGTTAAATAACCGACTATCAAATCTGACCCATACTATTGTTGGTACAGAAAGACGGGGATCAAATTTATATTCGAAAACCATTCCGACCAGCAAATACGTGGAAGATGTTGATTGAAGGTGGAGCAATTGAAGGCTGTCGAACTTCATGAGCGGAAGAACTACTTGGTTAATTACTCTACTTTAGCGGCTAGAGATATTTCGATAGTGATTCTGTCATGATTGGAATCAACAGATTGCAAGGACTCCTTGCTACTGATCTATATGGTGATACCTAGGATTTGGTAGGAGGGTACCTTCGGTTCATCCTATTCCTGGATGACTTGTATGGACGAGTGTCTGACAGAGTATTTCCAAAAGGACCACGTACGTTATTTTCTTCAAACGTACTATAGTTGTTGGCGGAGAATGGTCGTTCTCTTAGCTTAACTGCTAGAGTATTTTTATGGACGTCGGTTAGTGATTTCCAACGGATCTAAAGATGTGGCATTAAAAGTAAATGGTTGTCAGATGTTCTAAAGGTAAATTCATACCTTAAGCCTCATCAACTGGGAAATGACAAAAATCTGGAAGGTTACATGGCTATACGGGTCACTCCCGTTAGGATGTATAATCACTTATCTAGAGAAAGTCCATTTCCTTCTTTAATCTATTTATTTGCTGACACTTTTTGGGAAATGGTAGTTTGAACCCAACCGTTGGTGATATACATTCGATACACTCAAGCGAAATGAGTGGTCGGTCATGTGTGGCAGGGTTGCAAGACGTTCTTGTTGAACCGAGTGTATTCCCCACTAGAGGTACAATATCTGTAGGTGGTTCCATACCTTGTCGTAGTCGTAATCCAATCTCCAATAAGCGCCCGTGGTTTTGATCGTATACTATAAATGTAGTGAGATGCAAGCGTTCTGCTAGATTTTTATTTATTTGTATTTAGAAACTGTTATAATATCAACAAAGATATTGACTTCAAAAATGTTTTGGATTATCGTAAGGTAAAAACCATCCGTATTTATGTGTGGATTTGGTCTTACGATTATCCTTTTCTCGAAAAGGTTTTGAACTTTAAAATCAAGTTGGATGATTCTCATTAAAACTTTGCGAGTTTTCCTCACTCCGGTTCACCAGACCGACCTCGTATTTGTAACGCTCGGGTTAGACTAGGTTGTACAGGTCCAAGTTATTGGATGCTGCGAAGTCCAGAGACAAGCTGGAGGTGTTCAGACGTATGATATCTAGTATTTATCCCACTGTGTGACTGTATATGAGGACATGTTATTATAACTGTCCAGATGTGTAAATGTGCTATGATGATTGTAAGTTTTATTTAAAGCTCTCAATAAAGATTTATTTCTATATTATATTTTGTTCCGCTGTATTGTGAGACTCTGATTCTATGTTATGTTGGTTCTTCTTCTTCTTCTTCTCATGTTCTTATATCTTTCTCTCTTATCTCACACTCTAATTTCTTTCTTTAAACGTCTGGTGTTTTCGGTGTTTGGAAGGTTGGCATGAGATATGTTAAATGTATTTATGTCCATTTTCGAGGCCGAAAATCCTCGGGTCATTATAGTGGTATCAGAGCTATTGGTTTAGTAATAACCTTGGCTCTGTGGCGCAACTCGATAGAGATGGGGTTAGTAACACCCTAGATGAGTTTGACTGTATATATATGAGAGTGTATTTGTAAATTTTATATACAAATGTTTTGTATTGTGTTGGTTGATCGGTTCTAGTGTTGAGAAGCATTGAACTGGCAATGAACACGGTATTGTTTTGTAAAGAGAGTAAATGAAATAATATTATCCAAAATATATCTTTGTATAGAAAAGAAATAATTTTCTGAAAGTATTGAGATATTGTGTGTTGATTGATTGGGATTGAATTCAAATTGAATTAAAAATTTGAATTGGTGCTTAACCTAGTTAAGTTAAATTAAGTTAAGAATGATATTGAAACTAAATTAATTAATTTAGAATTTGGAAATTAAACGAATAATAATTAAATAAAAGTCAATCGAATACTAACCGATTGATGTTCAAATGCGATAAACTAAGGTAAATATTAACACTGAATGTAAATTCAGTTGATTTGATTGAACTAGTTGTGTATTGGTTGTTAGATAGATTGTTTGAATATAAATAATCAATAATTTAATGGAGATTAATGAATTATAAATAGATTCCAATATAATAAATTGGAATGGAATCATATGAATTGAAAATTTAACCTTGTATTGTATAAACTGAATTGATAATTCATTTTTAGTTCTTGGAATTTGTGAAGCTATACTTGTTAGTCAATAAAATGTTATTTAATATTTCATGTATTTGTGACTTACATGAGAAATGAGTTATGTATAGGTGCCAGATGGATTGAGGATTGATTTTGATCGCGTAGATTGCACGTAAATTGAGCAAGTATGCTTAATTGCGCTCGTAAAAAGGTATGCCTACATGAAAATATAAAGTTTTGGTTTTTTAATTTTGTTTTCTGACCGTGCGGGTCGATGTATATATTATTTGTTCCTGCGATATCGCAGATGTCACTCCTTACAGGGTAGACTCTGCCGAGTTTATCCGGGAATTTAAAGTGTTAGAAAATTTTCGATGTTTTTGAAAATTTATATTAATTATAATAAATTGATTTTTGATTTAAAATAAAATTTTAATTAAAGTGAATGGGATTTTAAGCATTTTTCTCACCTTAGTAATTTCGGGGACGGAACTCTATTAAGGGGGAAGAATGTAACAACCCGGATATTTCGGCCATTTGAATTTGAATATTTTTCTTTAAATATTATATTTCAAATATTAATGGATTTTAATATTAAATTCATTTATTAAAATGAAGTTGATCGTTAATTTTATAATTTATGTAAAACGAGCTCGAAATGGCATGGTAATTCGTAATATTGAGTTTTGAACTTCAACTGAATATACATAATCCGTTGTAAGTCGGATTTCAGTGAAAACAGAAATGTTGGAATCTAGTTGATTATATTCTTCATATGGAAGAGAAAAATCCAAATTTCGTGTTATAGATTGTAAGTTATGCCTAAATCAAAATTTGAAATAGTCGCTATGGAAATCATTTATAAATTATAATGTTAATTATATAAAGGAAAAAAATACCTATTTAATAAAAACCTTGAAAACTTGTTCACTTTAAACCTCTTTGGTTCTAACGCTGGCCCTTGCTCAAACTTGATCAACAAATGAGCACAACACCTTTAGAAACTATATTAGTTCAAATGTTAGACAATTTGTTATATCACTCTTATATTTCCTAAGATTGATAATACAAGCACAGTCTAATTTTATACCTAAGAAACCAACCATTTGGCAGGTCGATAAAATCAATTTGTGCGATGATATATATAAAATAAGCTCTTACATCAGCTCTCCCCCTAAATTTCCAAACATCAATAACCATGAATAAAGTATTAAAAATAACAAGTACGAAATGGCCTATCTTGAACATGTAATAATGTTTACTTCAAAACTAGATTTTTTAGCAGAATCAACAATTTAAAATAGCCAACAGCGTGGCAGAAGGAAAGACAGCTAGTGTGACGACCCGCCCGCACCAACCGACATTTACTCCAAAGGCACGCTGTACACATGTCCAGTTAGCACGGAAAGGGTCATCAGAAGGAAAGGGAAGAAGGAAGTGAACTAACAAGGAATCTGTAGAATGTCTCACAGCGCATAGAACAAAATATAATAATAACATACTTGACATAAAACAAGTGAGACAGTGCATAAGCTGAAACAACTAACATAGCAGCGGAAAATCCAAGTACAGCTTATGATCCAAAGTTAAACATTATTGCAACTTTTCAAACTGTCTCAAAAGCAAAAGCAAGATAAAGGAGGTACGCTACTAATGCACAAGTAGCGACCACCAACGACACAGGGATAATATCTATATATCATACGTGGAAGCCTCCTGCTCGCCTCCGAATCAGCTACTCGCGGATCACTAGCTAACCTGTCTCTAGTCTGCTCGTGTGAGCACCCAGAGTAATAAGAGGAGACATAAAACTCTGGGTCAGACATAAAGCCTAGTACGAGCGATAAGCATCTAATAGAACAATAACAGGTAGACTAAAACATACCTGAACCTGGACCTGCAACCAAAGAGTTAGCACTACATACTGTACAACACTCTAAGGTGCCATATCAAACGGTGTAAAGATACGGGGGTGGGGTGTACAAGTCATAGTGATGGCAAACAATCAAGCATAGCATCCATCCTCACATCTCTCACTCAGTGCGTAAAGCATACGATATTCACCCCTTCGATCACCCAACATACCTTGCTACGATCACTTTGCCCCATGAAGTTATAAATGGCTTCACTGCACTGATAACGTAGCCACTAATCCTTCGCTATGTCCACTTGCCCCATGGAGTTATTCACCCCATCTGCGCTGGCTCATAGCCTTACCAATCCTTTACTATGTCCACTTGCCTCATGGAGTTATTCACCCCATCTGCGTTGACTCATAGTCTTACTACGCATCACTTTGCCCCTCGAGTCGTAATGACTCTATTGCACTGATAACGTAGTCTTGCTACCATCACCTTGCCCCTCGAGTCATAGTGACTCTACTGCACTGATAAGTAGCCCATCATTCATTTTCAATGGTGAATCAAAGTTATGAATGTCGACAACCCCTTAGCACACGTCCCGCAGCAAAGCCCAACCATGAAGTGAACCCATTGGTTCCCAACTGGATCCTGAGCTCTAACTTCCCATATTGGACTACCTTTGCATCTCGGGTTATTGGTCAATACTGGGTCGGGTCGGGTTTCCCTACTAGCCATCGGTTCGGGTCGGGTCTTCTACTTTGAATCCATTCGGGGTGTTGTCTTCTCCTGTAGTGGTTAGGTTCGGGTTCACAGCGTTGCATCGGTTCGGGTCGGGTGTCCCACTTCGGGTCGGGTCGGGTTGCCATCTCCCATCCAGTTCGTGTTCCCGCTCCGATCAGCTCCCTTGTTCTTCATTTACTCCGATCCGATCCCCCTCCTTTAGCCGATCCGATCCCAGTTCAATTAGCATGGCCTTCCTTTTTGCCAGGTTTCTCAAGTGCCAAGTTCCGATCGAATCCCTTGCCCAGTTCACTTATCCGATCCAAGCCCATTTCTCCGATCCGATCTGAAACCCTGCACTATTTCCTGGAACTTTTCCAGCAAGTGTTTTACGCCGTTCGACGACGTTTTCGACCATTCCAACTATTCTAATCAATCACAAAGCATACCATACAGTCATAGCAACATGTATAATCAACCATAAACATCAAAACAACAAAATGATATGTTAAAATGGATCAAACCTAGCCAAAACCCCATATTTCCCCTTAAGAATGTTTAGGTGAAACTAATGATGTGATTAGAAAAACTTAACCAAATTTACCAAAATTCATATCAGAGGTCTAAAACATCATTCCAATTTTTATAAATATTTTTCCAGAATTTTATCATGTTTAAATTCGTTAATTAACACTAATTACCCTTAATTAACCATAATTAGTGAGGAACTATGCAAATCACTCACCTTAGCCACAAATAAACTAAGATCTGAAGTAAATCTCTGATTTGATGTGAATCCCAATGCTAAACAGCTGCTCCAATGTTGATTTGGTGTTGATCTCCCTTGATTAGATGTTGTTAAGCTTAATCCTTGATTAAAAGATGATTTGGAGGTGATTTAGAGGTTGGAGGCCATTTTTAGGGTTTCTTGGAGGTAAATGGAGGCTAGAAAACTGAAATGGAATGATTCTCTAACTCCTTTCAGCCTCCCCACAACCCTAATCCCGAAATGGGTTATGGGCCTATCCACTAATCACCCTATTTAGCCCGGTTAAGCAGTTTTTCACCTTCCAAACCTTAATTCAGCCATATCTCCCAAACGGTAAGTCCGTTTGGCTATTATGACCACTCTACGGAAAGGTAAACCATCAAACGAATCTAATGGAAGTGGTTTTTGGTCAAAATTCCTTTCCAATCAAAAGTTATGGCCGAAACAAGATCAGCTAGGGGGAAAATGGTCATTTAAAAATCGACAAAAATCAAGAACATGGGAAATGAGTCAAATGGCTGTTTCCTAAAGTTACATGACCATACAACTTCATATGGAAAAGAAATAAATATTCTACGATCATCCGATGCGTAGAATGCGGGTTGTTACATTAATTTTCTCCAACGCAGCTATACTGTCAATTGAAGTACAAACATGCAAAATCCAGATTTTACGTAACAACTAAACAAATGTGTGTATATATAATCAAATTCATGTACAAATCTATAAACGTTGTCTTGCCATGCATCGAATCTATCAAATACAAATTTCGAATCTGTAAATTGAATAAACAATTCAATATAGCCTAAACTAATCCTATGAGCCACCTACTCCATGTGCACATCACAGTAGACAATAGTATATGAAATTCAATACGAAATCTTCCCAAAATCTTCAAAATGCTCTGCAAAGTATCATGCAACCACCAAGTTCAAATCATCTAGTTCGATCACGTATCCAAATCATGCTGCTGAAATGAGAGAAAAATATCACACCTAAGAACTAGGTTCAGCTACGATCAAACCTATGATTTCACAATTTTATTTTGACATTGATCCTATTAGAATAATCCACAAATATATATATATATATATATACACACCCACATATATATATATGTGATATATATATATGTGAACATACAGTGGTTTCACGAACCATACGATCTAAGCAGTCAAGAAACCACATACGGACCACATCATATATCAAAACAAAATCATATACAACTAATAATAATTTGTGAAATACTCATCTGAATCTTGCGAATTCACCTTCTTCAGCCTTGTGTGCTTTTTGATGGATTTTGTGATGTGTTTTTTGAAGCCGAAGGCCTAAGGTTCGGTGGATTGTGAAATTGATGCTTCGGTTTGGATTTTCTGAAGTTTGTAGTGAAGGTATGTAGGAAGCTCCTTCAATCCTGGAAAATTTGCGGATGATCGGTGTATAGATGGTCGTCGTAGCCAATGGTGGATGAATTAGACGACGCGGGTTTCAGTGGTTTTTCCAGCCAACGACGAGAAAGTTGGGGGGATTAGGTTACTGACTTTAGGGAAAGTTCAGATAGGTTGTCGATTGGGTCGTTGCGTGATCATCAGGCGTTGCCAAGTGGGATGCGGCAGCCAAGGAAGCTTGGTGAGGTTTCTTTGTGTGGAGTTCGTATGTTTACAGGATATAGAATGAAGTGGAAGAAAGAAGGGATCGAGTAATATTCTTGTGTACATGCAGATGTAATCGGGCCAGTTCCTTTGCCAAAAGATGTGTCGGCTCAGTTTCTTGCAAGATCGAATGAGGGTCAGTGGAAACTAATTTGGAATGACAGGTAGGGATTTTTTGTTTAGTCTACGTCGAACGAAAGGAATCGGGACCACTATTCTCTAAATCAAAGTAATCTATTCACTAATTTTGTGATTAAAGAAATTAATTATACTAATTTTGTGGTTAAGCAAATTTGGCTAGGGTTTGGGATTGAAATCCCTATTCATAAACCTGGGGAGAAGTCGGCCAGTTAATGTGTTAACCCAAGTAATTAACTAACTAATTTGTAATTAAGGAATTTGTTAATTAAATTATTTGTCTGTTATTTTCATAACTCGTGTATCAGTTAACATAATGGAAAGAAATAACTTGTATCGGATCTTATTGACGTATGGTACAGGCTAAAACTGCTTGGACGAGTTGAAAGCAGTTAGGGTTTTTAATTAAATTAAACGAATGTTTAATTTAATTAAATCAAACCTTTTTTGTCAAAGAATGCAAATCAAGGTGAGTTTAACTCACTTAGTTCTTCCCACTTATATTTTAAGTTGGGTTTTATAATTTGTTTGCTATAGTTACTAGTGATTGACTGTTTGTTAAATATATATGCATATTGATTGAATCGATGAAATTAAATGTTGTTTAATTTCAGTGAAACACCAAATCGTTATTTTAACGTTTGGACCCAACTAAGGTAACTTACCTTTTTGGTTACATTTATAAAATAAACGTATTTAATTTAGTGAATTGTTTGAATTACTATGGTTGTGTGAAATAAATTGGTTAATTATTGAATTTATACCGATATATTGAATTGAATGATTTTATCTGAGTTAACCCATTTGCGTACAGGGAAGAACATGTTGGAGTGATCCATCGAGATTCCTCAAATATGGTTAGTATTATTTATTTTCATATTTTCATTATATAAACCGTTCAAATTTGATGACTGATTTGGGTGTTGACCGTTGATCGAAAATTCAACGTTTTTTTTGTTTTAACCAATGGGTAATATTTGTTGAGTAATTGGCATTATATAGTCTATAACTCAATCGTTTTATTAATATCGATTTATCATCAAGTAAATCGATGAAATGAAGTTATAAAATTTATTTTATAACTGAAGACAGATTTTTGAATCTTTATTTTTAATAAAAGTTTGTTAAAAGGAAATAATTATTTATTACTTATTAATTAAGTTTATTATAAATTATTATGTGATTTTATAAAGAAAATTCTTATGTTAATATGATTTATAAGCAAATGAGCAGAACTGAACCTAACGGTTAAGAATTGGATATTTGTTTATAATGAAACATTTTAATGGAAAAAAATTATATCAATTATATTATTAATTAATTTAAGGGGAGGACTATAATTAGGATTTGTTAAAGAATTAATCATGTATTGAGTTGACTAAGTCAACCGTTGTAACTGGGATTTATTATTAATTTATTTTTGAATTAATCTAATGAAATAATTTAACAAATATTTGTTTTAATTTTATTAAGTTTTAAAAAAAGGAATTTACTATTTAATTTAGTTAATAAAAGAAATTAACTACTGTTACAGAAGTTAATGATTGAAGTAAATTATTATTTTAATAATAATAATATAAGTGACTTCTTTTTAATTGAAATACATTTAAAAAGTGATCGAAATTAAGGTGAAATCGAATGGAATTGTGAAAGGAATCTGTGAACGAGTTTATATTAAAACCTGAGAGTTTTATAACAAAGTCATAAAAGGAGTTTTAAGCAAACACGATAGCTTAAATTACATGTTTACTTAATATTTGAAGTTAGAGACAAAAATTTAGATATAAAAGTGGTTTATATAAAACTTGAGTTTATAAACAAGGGTTTTAAGAGGAGTGTCGAATTAAGACGTTGTTTTTAATTGGCAATACTTAAAATGAAAATGAGTGAAATGGATGAAATTAAAATGACATTTTCAAGGGCAAAATGGTTGAATAAATTAGAAGGGGAACATAATGCGTTGATAACGAGTTAAGAATTAGAATCTAACTTGAGACTGATTGAGTTGAGTGATTTTCTGAGTGTTAATATGATGTTGATTTCAGTCTTCGGTGTTGATACTTAGAAAGTTATTCGCTTACCAATTTACGTTCAGGGAATAATGAATGTTGAAGTAACGGATTTTTTTTTTAGAAAATATAACGATATTTCCGAGATTTAAGAAATTTATAGGATCAGTTTGAATACGTTTATTAAAAGAGAAATGTTTGTTTTCGTTTTTGAGAATGAAATAAAGGAGATGTCGTAAGGATATTTTACATGAAATTTTAATTGAATCCAAAATGGATATATATATTATTTAATTCTAATATAGTTTTGTAAATTCTTTTAAAATGATATAAGAGATAAATAATGTGTTTAACAATATTGAAAAGATTTTTAAGTTTTAAATTAACCATTCGTTAATTATTTTTAAAAGAGGCTAAGTAATGACAAATACTGAATCAGTTAACTAATTTCATTCACATGATTATTTATTTGATAGTTAAATAATCGACTATCAAATCTGACCCATATGATTATTGTTATGGAAAGACCGGGGTCGAATGTATATTAGAAAACCATTCCAACCAGTAAATACATGGAAGATGTTGATTGAAGATGGAGCAATTGAAGACCGTTGATCTTCACGAGCGGAAGAACTACTTGTTGAATTTCTTTGGTTTAGCGGTCAGAGATATTTCGATAGTGATTCTATCGTGATTGGAATCTACGGATTGCAAGGATTGCTCGCTACTGATCTATAGGGTGATACCTAGGATGTGGTAGGAGGGTGCCTTCGGTTCATCCTGTTCCTAGACGACTTGTATGGATGAGTGTTTGACAGAGTAATTCCAAAAGGATCACATACGTTGTTTTCTTCAAACATACTATAGTTGTTGGTGGAGAATGGTCATTCTCTTAGCTTAACTGCTAGAATATTTTTGTGGACGTTAATTAGTGATATCCAGTGGATCTGACGATGTGGCATTCAATGTAAATGGTGGCCAGATGTTCTAAAGGTAAAATTTGACCTCAAGCCTCATCAACCGGGAAATGACAAAAATCGGACCGGCAGCATGGCTATGTGGGTCACTCCCATTAGGGTGTATAATCACCTATCTAGAGAGAATCCATTTCCTTCTTTAATCTATTTCGATGTTGACCCTTTCCGGGAAACAGTGGTTTGAACCCAACCGTTGGTCATGTGTGGTCGGTCATGTGTAGTCGGGTTGCAAGACGTTCATTTTGAACCCAGTGTATTCCCCTCTGAAGATACACTATCGGCAGGTGGTTCAATAGCTTATCGTAGTCGGAATCCAATCTCCAATAAGCGTCCGCGGTTTTGGTTATATACTACATATTTGTAGTGTGAGATGCAACCATTCTGCTAGATTGCTATTTACTTGTATTTAGACACTATTATAATATCAGAAAAGATAGTGACTTCAAAAATGTTTTGGGTTATCGTAAGGTAAAAACCATCCGTATTTATGTGTGGATTTGGTATTACGATTATCCATTTCTTTCGAAAAGATTTTGAACTTTAAAATCAAGTTGGATGATTCCCCTTAAAACTTTGCGAATTTTTCCCACTCATGTTCACCAGACTGACCCGGTATTTGTAATGCTCGGGTTATACTAAGTTGTACAGGTCCAGGTTATCAGATGCTGCGAAGTCCAGAGACGAGCCGGTGGTGTTCATATGTATGATATCTAATATTTATCCCGTTATGTGACTATATATGAGGACAGGTTATTATAACTGTCCAGATGTGTAAATGTACTCTGATGATTGTAAGTTTTATTCAAAGCTCTCAATAAAGATTTATTTCTATATTATATTTTGCTCCGCTGCGATGTGAGACTCTAATTATGTGTTGTGTTGGTTCTTCTTCTTCTCATGTTCTTATATTTCTTTCTCTCTTATCTCACCCTCTGATTTCTTTCTATAAACGTTCCGGTGTTTTCGGTGTTTGGAAGGTCGACATAAGATACGGTAAATGTATTTATGTCCATTTTTAGGGCCGAAAATCATCGGGTCGTTACAGTATGATATGGAAATAAATTTGTATCCTAGGGGATGCATTATATCCAAGTCTCGGAGATACGAAATCATAATTCATATCCCATGAACTTCTGAGAATCTCGAACTTTTGGGTCAGATACGAAAAGTGTGATCGATGGAACGATAAGGTAGGATCGGTGTTCGTGAAGCGTTGTGAGTAAACAGCGAAATTAAAACTTTATGAAATAGGAAAGCTTCGTGGTTCAAACAAATTACATAATAAGTCTGGAATACTGAAAACATAGAACTTCTCTCTTATACAAAAATCCTCATCAGAGTAAAAAATCCTCATCAGAGTACAAAAATACATAAAAAGAGCATAATCCCCAAAATATAGCCATTGTAGAGGAGATACGAAATCAAGCAGTACATCTAAGCAGCTCCAAGCAGAATGAGAGAAGAAGCCTAATCGAGCCTGAATATTCCACCCTGAGAACCTAGGGGGAACGGAAGAGAGAGAAGAGGAAACAAAATGGATCAGGCATAAAGTCTGGCGAGTCTAGTTACTTCTAGCATATAAATAAGTAAAAGCATCATGACAGACATATAAGTTGGAGAGAGATAATAGTGTCATATGGTAGGTATAACAAGGTAAACAAGATAAACAGAACAAAACATGTATTGTGCTTCTCTAATACTTTTCTCTACACCAATACTAGTATAACAAGAACAAGATGATCCCAACAAGTACAAGATGGTAGACTTAGGTGTACTTCTAGTGAGAGGTTTTACCCCATACAATAACAGGTAGCCAAACAGAACTGACAAGTGTTACCCACAACAATAATAATGGGTTCCTAAACAAGCAAGACTGGATGTACTCTAATTACTACCCCCAATCGATCGGCTCGCTAACTTGTAGATATCCTGTGCTGGCCCCATAATAGGATGTATCACTTCCTAAAGTGGCAACCATTTGTTTACAAGATGTGTACAAACCATATCTACTGGTGTCACGGCGTCTTAACCTCCCTGGACCGGACCCATACACACACATGACCCTGTCGGAGTGCGCTGCCCACACCGTCGCTTAGATGGACCTCCTACAACCAACTCAGAGAGCGTGCCCTGACCCCGATCTAGTTCGGCGTTCTCAGTTTGATACCAATATTGGTTACTGACTGATACGGGTCCCATACTCCAGATGATACAATCTTCCCCCTAGGCTTGCATCCCTACTACTAGGATTTGAACATGTTATGCCTACCGGTTTAACAAGATTTCATAACCCCAATAGGTTAAGTTTGTCGGGTTTATATGTATAACCTATCCTCACATATTTAATAAGATTAACTTAACCCTCCCACTGATTCAAGCAAGCTTACTTAATCCCTACTAAAATTGACAGGTTCATGTAATCCTCGTGGATTCAAACAGGTTAAGTGTTACAAGTTTATCACCATTCATTCATTTATGATTATTAATGCGCTAGACCTCCTACATTAAGTCTACCACTTCTGGACGCTGCATATGCCTGCTGGGTCCGGGCAGACTTCTTCCACAAGTCGGACTTAACCTCGTGTTTTAGCATCGTTACATGTTTATACACTTAGACCATGGACGCTGGATATGCCGGGCGGTTTCGGGAAGGCTTCTACTACAAGTGTAATCAACCTCGTGTCTAAGCACAGTTACAGTTTCTAATTACTGTAAATCCAGGCATTTTCATTACTAACCAATTTTCTTGCTTATTATGCCCCAAATCCCTGTCTGATTTTCAATACAAGTTATGCCCCAGATTAAGGTTTAGATCATGACATAGATTATGCCCCCAAATCCCAAGTTTTGGCTTAAGGTATAAATTATGCCTAAAATTGCCAATCATGTTTTACAATATGAATTATGTCCCAAATTAATCGTTCCTAATTTCGTGTGTTCGCTTATCTAAGCGATAGGCCTAGGCTCGAACGTAGCCTGGCTATAAAAACAAAAAGAGAAAAAGGGGGAGAAGAGAACAAGAATAGGTATAGTAAATAAAACTAGCATATAATGATAGAATTGGTCATACTAACAGAATAGGCATACAGTGACATGATTTGGCAAACTAATAGAACATGGATATCATGAACATGCATATGAGATATAAGCAGTAAGTTAGGTATACAAGTAATGGAAGATCTGTTATGATTCAGGTTACTAACATGCATACACTTAGATCCAAACTTATAAACATGTCAAGATTACGTTTTAGGTGTTTATATCTAAAAGCAACATAAACTCACTGTGATTGGATCTAAAGAACAGAAGATTGATTGTAGATGTTGTAGCATAGATCCTTGAATACATATAACTTGTTGTTAAAGAAGAATTGGCTAGATCAAACTGAGTTGGGGAGGCACCTCGTTGTCACCATTGATTTAGATGAATAAAACAATGGGATTAAGGTCCTTTATATAGCCATTAGCCAACAAACCAGGACTTACAGCAGGTCCAGATTCGTCCCAGGGGTCGACCGCGGGGTCGACACCCCTGTTGTGGGGTCGACCCATGGGTCGACACCCATAGGGCACAGGGTTGAATCCCAACGGGTCGAATTCCCATGCCTTCCCGCCTCTGGTTTTCGAATTATTTTGAATTCTGGATAATGTTTATTTACATATATTTCTCTTATACATATACAAACTTCTAGGCTTAATAACTTCTTCATACAATGTCTGTTTTACGCAAACTCGAAATCTATCTTAAGAAGAATTCCGAGACGAACGCAATGGTGCAGTACGTTTTACTTAATTCCCAATATTTAATTTAAGTATTATTTAATTTATCTTTTAATTCTTCAATAAAATTATGGGGTGTTACATTCTCCCTACTTTAAGGATTTCGGCCCCGAAATCTCTAAGTTAATAAGAATGTACATCCTAACGTCCACATCCATCTACTCACTCATCAACCACAGGCATCCGTTGTTCTTAAAAGATTCCTAATGCTTATATGAAAATATGCAAAGATGTGTATATATCTCCCTATACTAATGCGAAAGATTAGGCGGTCTACTGATCCAGTCGACCTTCATAATGCAATGTATTTTAGTGTCATGAATCCAACATTTATGCAAATAATCCTAACATATCAAGTAAATGCTTTATGCGTGCGCAATCATCCATCTAAATGCAACATCCAATTAATGATACACCAATTTCCGTCCACAAAAAAAAATGCACACGCATCCATATGTAGTATAAGAGTGATTCAGCCGATCTAGTGCCTAATGTGTGTGTGTATATGCATCCACGAGCAACCACTAGCAAACACTTGCATCCATCAAACGTAGCATGTCACAAACACATGTTTACATCCAAGGGTTTCCTACCTAAAGGTTAAAGATTCGATCAATAGGATATACTTATAAGATAGAAGCAAGTACGAATAAAAGCTTTGGGAAGAAATTAAGAACATTCCCTTCAAAAGAAAAGGGTACGAAGCACGAATCTTCTCTTCATTCTCCTAAGTTGCATCCTCGTGGTTATCACCCCACTGAACTTTCATCAACTAGACCTCTTGGTTTCGTAGCTTTTATCCTATGATCCTAGAATACGGGTAGGAACTCGTCTAACTATTGCCTCCCGTTCCTTCTCTACTTCCTCAAGCATACTTGGCTCAACTACTTCTACTGTATCGTGCAAACATTTCCACAGATAAACATCCGCTAATCTCTCTCGTAGCTTTACCCTATAAGCAATTTGACATACTCTTTCCATTATGGGAAATGGTCCCACAAACCTTGGTGCCAATTTCCCTACATATCAAAAACGAACCACATCCCTCTGAGGTGATACCTTGATGAAACCATGTCTCCCACCTCAAACTCAATATCAGTCCTTCCTTTGTCTATGTATGACTTTTGCCTGTCTTGAGCTGTCTTTACGCGCCTGCGGATAAGATTAATCTTTTCTGAAGTTTCTATAATCATCTCAGGTCCAAGTAGAAGCCTGTCTCTACTGCCTCAATTCGGAATGCTTCTGCTAGAACAGATACTTGTGTGACTTATGGTCCATGTATAACTCGAACCACTCTCCAAGAAGATACTGCCGCCAAGTGGTAAGCGTGAATACTATAGCAGCTAATTCCAAAACATGGGTAGGGTAGTTCTTCTCATGAACTCTTAACTGCCTACCTCCATAACATACTACCCTTCCCTCTTGCATCAGAACAGCACCAAGCCCAGTACCACATGCATCAGTGTATACTGTGAACACTTTGTTCCCATTAGGCAAAGTTAGGACTGGGTTTGTTGTCAAAGCTTTCTTCAATCGCTGAAGAGCATCATCACAATCTACATCCCAAGAAAATGTCAGATTCTTCTTCGTCGGCCTGGTGAGTGGGGATGATATCATTGCGAAGTCCTTAATGAACTTCCTATAATAGCTTGCAAAACCAAGAAAACTCCTCACCTCCATTGCATTCTTTGGAATATTCCAATCTTGAACTACAACTACTTTTGTGGGATCTACTGTTATCCTATCTTTAGAGACCACATGCCATAGAAATCTAACTTTTTCTCTAAAAACGACATTCGGAGAATTTCTCCATAAGCGGGTGCGCACAGAGAGTTATCAAAACCTCCCATAAATGTCGGGCATGCTCTTCCTCGCTTTTCTAGAAAATAAAGATGTCATCAACAAAGACCACAACGAAATTATTTAGAAACTCTCGAAACACCCTACTCTTCAGATCAACAAAAAAGGCGGGTGCGTTCATCAACCCAAAAGGCATGATGAGCCACTCGAAGAAACCATATGGAGTTCTAAAAGCGGTCTTATCTATACTATCCTCGGCCACCCTCAACTGAAGAAACCCCGTGGCCAAGTCTAACTGAGAGAAAACAAATGCACCAACAAGTTGGTCAAACAGATCATCTATCCTTGGAAGTGGGTGCCTATTCTTCTTAGTGACTTTATTCAACTCTCTATAATGCACACATAAGCGAAGCGAACCATCTGCCTTAGTTGCGAATACTGTCAGAGCACCCCATTCAGGTATGCTTCGCCTAATAAACCCTTTCTCAAGTAGCTCCCCTACTTGCTTTTTGAGCTCCCGCCTTTCTCATGGAGCCATATGGCGCACAGACAATGCAACTGGCTTTGCATTGTCACCAAATATATACGAAAATCAATTTCGCGCTTCGGAGGTAAGCCCCAAACCTCCTCAAAAACATCAATATACTCACAGACTATAGGTACAGATCGTGGATCATCGATAGAAACATCGAGTGACTCTAGGAAACTAAGCATGACAGACCCTTTAGGGTCACAAGAAATCTCGAGGGTCCTCCTATGGCAAGTCAAAAGTTTAACGACCCTCCTCTCACAATCTTAAATGGCACCATACATGGCTAGCCAATCCATCCCTAGAATCAAACCATAGCCCATGAAACCAAGCACATATGCGTCGCATTCAAACTCGATGCCTAACACAGATATTATCAAACCCCGACAAATCATAGACAAACGAGTCGTACCATCAATGGGGTTTAAGACAACAACGGGATCCAAAACCATACTAGTACTAAGGTGTAGAGACTCAACCACCGAATCTGATATAAAAGAATGCAGAGCGCCAGAATCAAAAAGAGTTCTAACTAGATGATTGGAAAGAGAAATCAAATCTTCAAAGGTAACTTTCCTACATCTATTTGGCGCACTGGCCATGAGAGCATGCACCTGCCCTCCAGAAGATCCTGCCCTTTGATCTTGTCCTTGCTTCTTCAGGCAGTCCTTAATAAGATGTCTGAATTCTCCATAATGGAAATAAGCGTTCTTTTTTTTCTTGCAATCCTTGATTACATGACCCTCGCGTCCGCAATGATGACATTTCCTCTTATCTCGAGCTTTGCCATTCTTACTGCCTTTCTTTTGTTGTTGTTGTTCCTTCTTGGGCCACACTTTCTTGTTTTGTGTTTCCTCAACCTTAGCCAATTCCTTTTCACCTTTATCTTCCTTATGCATTAATGCCATATCAACGAGTTTCTCAAAAGTTTCTCCTATCAAAATATGAGACATAGCCAACCTATGGAGGGGTTTATTCAATCCTTTAGCAAACCTCAAAGCTTTCTTGTGCGGGGTATCTACTAGTTCCAAACCAAACCTCGCCAATTGATTAAACTTATTAACATACTCTCTAACAGACACGCCTCCTTGCTTAAGCGCCAAAAAACTTTCCATTTGCATACTTTTCTCGGCTTGAGAAAGAAACTTTATTTCGAATCTCTGTTGGAAATCATCCCAAGTCTCCATTGGACGCCCAGCTTGCATCACTTCCCACCAAAATGAAGCCTCATCTTTCAGCTGCCAAACAGCTAACTGAATCTTCCTACGATCGTCAACTTCAAAAATTCCAAACAAATACACTGTTTCTTTGAGCCAATTCCTCGATTCTACAAAAGTACCACTTCCTCGGAATGGCTTTCCATACATAGCACAAAAATCTTTGCATATCTTAGAGAAATTATCAGCACACGAGGAGGAGGAGAAACAATGGTTGTAGCTTGGGGAGGGGAGTCTGCTAGGCCTTCGGCAGGTGCCGTGGCCTCAAGATACCTACGAAACCAAACCAATATCTAAATGGCCTCAGGAATATTAGGTTCCCCAAACATGCTGAAAAGAAAAGGAAAAAGGGATTCAAACAAAGGATCAAAAGATATTTCATATGGATTTGGAGAATATGTTTTTCAAAACAGACTTTTCTTTTGAAAATGTTTTCAATGTTTTCTTTTAAAACCTTTTTGAAAACAATTTTCAAAATCTTTTATCCAATCTGGTAACCTTCAGCTCTGATACCAAATGTGATACCCCACGTCCATTAATGTCACTCTTTAATAGAATGCATTAAGTTTCGTGAAGCGTTATAGGTAAACTAAAACATAAACATTACAATACAGATATAAAATAACAACGGAATTAAAACTTTATTAAATAGAAAAGCTTCATGGTTCAAACCCAATTACATAATAAGTCTGGAATACTAAAAACATTAAACTTTTGGCTTGTACAAAAATCCTCATCAGAGTAAATAATATATAAAAAGAGCATAATCCCCAAAATATAGCCATAGTAGAGGAGATAAGAAATCAAGCAGTACATCTAAGCAGCTCCAAGAAGAATGAAAGAAGAATCCTAATCAAGCCTGAGTATTCCCACCCTGAGAACCTTGGGGGGGGAGGGGTGGAACGGAAGAGAGAGAAGAGGAAACAAAATGGGTCAGACATAAAGTTTGGCGAGTCCAGTTATTTTTAGCATATAAATAAGTAAAAGCATCATGATAGACATATAAATTGGAGATAGATAATAGTGTCATAAGGCAGGTATAACAAGGTAAACATGACAAATAGAACAGAACATGTATCACGCTTCTCTAATACTTTTCTCTGGACCAATAATAGTATAACAAGAACAAGGTGATACCAACAAGTACAAGGTGGTAGACTTAGGTGTACTTCTAGTGAGAGGATTTACTCCATATGATAACAGGTAGCCCAACAGAATTGACAGGTGTAACCCCAACGATAATAACGGTCTCCTAAAAAAGCAAGACTGGACGTACCCTAATTACTACCCCCAATCGATCGGCTCCCTAACTCGTAGTTACCCTGTGTTGGCCCCATAGTAGGGTGTTTCACTTCCTAAAGTGGAAACCCTTTGTTTACAAAATGTACACAAACCATATCCATAGGTGTCACTGCGTCTTAACCTCCCCAGACCAGACCGATGCACGCACATGACCCCGTCGGAATGCGCCGCCCACACCGTCCCTTAGATGGACCTCTTACAATCAACTCAGTAAGTGTGCCCTGACCCCGACCTAGTTCGGGGTTTTCCATTTGATGCCAATATAGGTTACTGATTGGTATGGGTACCACACTCCAAATGATACAAGCTTCCTCCTAGGCTTACATCCCCACTACCAGGATTTCAACAGGTTATGCCTACCGGTTTAACAAGATTACATAACCCTAACAGGTTAAGTTTGTCGGGTTTATATGTATAACCCGTCCTCACATATTTAACAAGATTAACTTAAACCTCCCACTGATTCAAGCAAAATTACTTAACCCCTACTCAAGTTGACAGCTTTATGTAATCCTTATGGATTCAAATAGGTTAAGTATTACAAGTTTATCACCATTCATTCATTTATGGCTATTAATGCGCTAGACCCCCCACATTAACTCTACCACTTGTGGATGCTAGATATGCCAGTTGGGTCCGCGAAGACTTCTTCCACTAGTCGGACTTAACCTCATGTCTTAGCACTGTTACATGTTTATGCACTTAGTCCCCTCACATTAGATTTACCACTTGTGGACGCTGGATATGCCGGGCGGTTTCGAGCAGGCTTCTACCAAAAGTGTAATCAACCTCGTGTCTAAGTACAGTTACAATTTCTAATTATTGTAAATCTTGAAATTTTCATTACTAACCAATTTTCTTGCTTATTATGCCCCAAATCCCCGTATGATCTACGATAAAAGTTATGCCCAAGATTAAGGTTTTGATCTAGATATAGATCATGCCTCCAAATCCCAAATTTTGGCTCAAGGTACATATTATGCCCAAAATTGCCAATCATGTTTTACAGTAAGAATTATGACCCAAATTAATCATTCCCAATCACTCCCAATTTCATGCGTTCGCGTATCTCAACAATAGGTCTTGGCTCGAAGGTAGCCTGGCTATAAAAACAAAAAGGGAAAAAGGGAGAGAATAGAACAAGAATAGGCATAGTAAATAAAACTGGCATATGATGATAGAATTGGTCATACTAATAGAATAGGCATACAGTGACATGATTAGGCAAACTAATAGAACATGGATATCATGAACATGCATATGAGATATAAGCAGTAAGTTAGGTATATATGTAATTGAAGATTTGTTATGATTTAGGTTACTAAAAGGCATAGACTTAGATCCAAACTTATAAACATGTCAAGATTACATTTTAGGTGTTTATATCTAAAAGCAACATAAACTCACTGTGATTGGATCTAAAGAACAAAGGATTGATTGTAGGTGTTGTAGCATAGATCCTTGAATATGTATAACTTGTTGTTGAAGAAGAATAGGCTAGGTCAAACAGAGTTGGGGCGACACCTCGTTGTCGCCATTGATTTAGTTGAATAAAACAATGGGATTAAGGTCCTTTATATAGCCATCAGCCAATAAACCAGGACAAATAGCAGGTCCAAATTCGTCCGAGGGGGTCGACCCCGGGTCGACACCCCTATTATAGGGTCGACCTATAGGTCGACACCCATAGGGCACTGGGTTGACCCCCAATGGGCCGAATTCCCGCGCCTTCCTGCCTCTTGTTTTCAGATTATTTTGAATGCTGGATAATGTTTGTTTACATATATTTCACTTATACTTATACAAACTTCTAGACTTAATAACTTCTTCATACGATGTCCATTTTACGCAAACTCGGAGTCTATCTTAAGTTGAATTCCGAGATGAACGTAGTGGCGCAGTTTAATTTACTTAATTCCTAATATTTAATTTTATTATTTAATTTATCATTTAATTATTCCATAAAATTATGGGGTGTTATAGTATGAGTTGAAGTTTTTGGGTTGGAAAACTTCTTGAGCATTAGGGATACAATATGTAGTTTCATATTCCGGAAACATAGAAAAATTTCTATCCAAAAACTTCACTTCTTGGATTCTAGTTGTCATGCAACATTGCACAATTGGGTTGAATTTGAAAACAGATGTTTCATTGCGTAACGTGTTAATGTTAAAGTGATAAACTTGATTGAAACGGTGATTCAGATATATGCACAGGATTAGAGCATAAACTCGAACTATGGATACATGACTTACCTGTCGCTTCCAGGATTTGATTCTCAACTTAATCATGACGTAATCGCAATTTGACTTGGATTCGACGAATTCGGTTCATGAAGACGATAGTTTAATTTCATAAAATTGGACATTGTCGTTGCGTCCTAAAGGATTTTAGTGTAATTGGATTAGCACGCATAACACTTATATGTTCCATGTTAGTTTACAACACACGGGGGCACAGGTCTTAGTGCGCTAACTAATCCAACTATCTTACAAGCATATTTCGCAATTGTAAAGAGAAGTTTCAGATAACTTCAAGGCTTGGCATCTTAATCCGGAGAAACATCTCCAAGCTCTAATGAGTCTTCGTATCATTCTAGCCGATCAATGAGCGATCATAGGACCTCCTCAGCTTCCACTCCTTCTCAACAAGTGGGCCCATCCAGCGTGCTTGAACAAAAGGGAAAACCCGAAGGGTCATAGCATTCAAGCGAGCATGTGGATGAGCCGGTAGTTGGAGAAGAAACAGAAGTTGTATCAAAGTGCTCGTTGGAAGGGGAGGATGCTGGTGGCGATTAGAAAGGCGTTTTTGTGGCATTAGATTTGATGAGAGATACTGTGATTCTTCAGAATCCCCCTGATTCTATCATCCCACGAATAGATGAGCTTCATTAAGGTGGATTTTTGCAAAATATGGAATAACTTAAGGCGATGTTCGGATTTCTGAATGGAAAGATAGGGCGCATTCTCCTTTAGAAGGGTATAAATCCTGGAACATGTATATGTGTTTCATCGAATGTGTTCCCTCCTCTTTTTCATATATCCAAGATATTTTATATTTCTTTCAACTAGCGCCAACGCAAGATCACTCGAACGCATATGCCTTCCTGCTTGGCACTTACATCCTGTACGTAGAATGGTTGGCCCTTGAACTGACTGGGAAAGATGTCTGATATATGTACTCTCTAAAGAAAAGAAACATTGTGTTGCCTTTACTCGTTTATTTAGAGGCGCAGCCCAATAGTCGCTTTATCCAATGAGTGTGGAACAAACTAAGCTATTTCAAACACGATAGGTTCTACTTCGATGTTCAGCATGATTTGCAAGAAGGAAGCTCGTAGGTCGTAAGCACTTCAAAATTACACTGTATCCTAAGTCAATTGAGTTGTTAGCTCAAAACTAACACGGAATTTCACATGGCAGGTATTCCAGTAATTTCGAAGAGTAGTGAATACTTAGAGTGATTCCTAACTTTGAGGGATTTCCCAAGAAGGTATCGCGATTCCCATACTCTACTACCAGACCATTTCCTACATCTGTTGGATTTGCCTCCTAAGGGCTGCTCGACGGGCCGTACCAAGATGAAGAAGGAGATGATGAGGCAGTGAAAGCTGACGAAAGGGAATATCCTTTGGGTTCATAGGAAGAGGTCCCCATACCGTGCCTTCTGACGTGCCCTTGGTTGACGAGAAAGCTACAGAGGTTCAGAGGGGAGTAGGCAGCGATTGCTACTATGGAGCCCACCGTGGGGGCATGTGTAATGTCCTAGAAATTCCGATATGTTTGAAAATTCGAAATTTTAAGAATTTGAAATAACCCTGGACAGTTCTTGATACATACACTCATTTTTAGTTACGATTGTAAAAAGTATAACGATTAGATAAGTTATTTATATCAGTTTTATCAACTTACCATTTCAAATAATTTATCGTATATCGTCCAAAATGAGAATTTTACAATATTCATTAATAATGTAAAATTTGAGATTTTTTTTGATAGTACTTAAACATGATTTTAGATGTAAATAGACATGTTTTAACCAATATAATAATATAAGAAATTCATATTTAAATTTGACTTACATTAACGTCGTTAAATAAAACATCAAAATATGACGGTTAAACATTTTATCAAAATTCAGCATTTTAACAAAGACAAGTTGTGTAAACATTTTGCATCATCAATAGTGTCGTATGAAACTAGTAACATATATATTAACCATTTTTAAATTAATAGAAAAAGATTAATTTAGTTAGTAGAATAATTAATTAAGTGTATAAAACAAAAATATCAAGTTAAAGATCTCTTAAGGAAACATAAATATCTATGATATGACAAGATTACATGGAAAATAAGCAACCAAACCATCATCATTTCATACATTTCTAATCACTACATGAAAAAAGAGCGTATACATAAGTAATCATTTCAAAACATTGAAATCTTAATCTTGAAATTTGCAACACATCACATCACCATTTTTACTTTACTTCTCCTTTAAGTAAAGCGACTTGTCATAAGAAAATTATTAATAAAAAATAGAAGGGTATTCTAGTAACTTAACTAACATTTTGCAACTATAAATAAGCATCCATACTCTCCTCCTTCCCTTACCAATCCATTCTAAAAATACCTCAAACTCTACACCATTTCCACTATTGTCTTCACAAACCAAAATCACCGCCTTCTCCACCATTTTTTATTCATCACCGCTACCACCTCATCCACCAACCAACACCACTTCATCCTCGTAGCCTCCTCCCCTTACCACCCCCTCGCCGTCTTCCTCCCTTCTACCTCACGGCCTCTTGCTCTCCCTTTCTCCAAGTCATGGTCGTACCTCTTCCACCGAAAAAAAATATTCCAGAGAAAAGAAGGAAAAGGAAGCGAAACTAAGTGTAGAAAACTAATCCAAAGCTTAAAGACATTTAAAGATTGACGCAGTGGAAACGAAGGTGAGAAATCACTAATGAATTGTTTAGAAATATGACAGTTAGGTATGTGTGTGTGTATATATAGAGAGAGGAGCGTTCAACGGCACCCCAAATATTGAGCACCCCATTTGCCTCCCTCTTTACACCTCTCATTTATTATAAATTAAGCTAGTGGAAGGAGAGAAAAACAGTGGAATGAGAGAGAAATAGAATGTGTGGTGGAAATCAAGGGAAATTTAGGGGTGCTGCACTGTTTCAGGTGCCATTAAACGCTCACCATATCTAAGCAATGCCGAAAAGTTAGTATAAAAATCCGAAATTTACTTGAAACGAGCTTGTCATGACGCGGTAGTTCGAGTTTACGACCAATAACTTCAATTCGTTATATGGAATGCAGTCTAAATCGAAATCCATTGAAATTAAAAAACCTTTGTTTTAAAATGGTAATAGCTTTCTAATGAAGAAACAAAATCAAATTTTCATCTTGTAAATTTTAAGTTATGTCCAAACTAATTTTCTATAAAAATCACGCTTTTGCAGTTAATCGACCATAAAGGAAAATTTTTGTAAATGGATATTTTAAATATAGAAAAATATTAAATAATTTCCATAAATCATTTAAAGTGATTTAAAAGAGACTTGAATTGGAAGATATGGATTTTCAATTTTAAAAATATGTTTTATATGAATAAGTCACATTAGCACTTTTCGTAGCACTTTTAAAACACTACGAATACTATCGTTTTGAAATACCAGTTTAAAGTTAATAGTTTTTCTGCAAATCAACCAATAATGTTTTAACTACTTACCTAAGTATTTTAAAATGATTTAGAAGATTAATCAATTATTTAGGAATTAATCATTAACTAAGAAAATTTGGATTTAGTTGATATGATCTACTTGTATTGGGTATAAAAGCCTATAGAGGGAACTCATCCTATTCATGGAATTTAAAAGGTGATCTCATTGTTATTCTGCCTGTAACATTTGTCAAATATAGAGACTAATATTTTGTAGATTAGAGGAATCTATACAATCTGTTTTTCTCCAACAAGATTTTCAAATGAATTATAATAAAGAAAATGAATAAGATTAGTAATGGTTTATTAATCATCATTAACAATTGAGTAAGCAGAAATGACTAGCACATCAGGTACCATTTGTGAAAGTCAATTTATTGACTAAGGAATAGATCCAATTGAAGGAAAAGCTCAGATGCTCTATAAAATAAATAGATTAAATAAGGGTTTAGAATCCATTAAATAACTTGACCACCGTAGGGTGATAGAACGATAGTGTCTATGCTTGGGTTTGGAAAACCAGTTTCCTATTCTCCCCAGCAATCTGAATTGGCCCGACGGATGGGATTTAAAATCTGATTTATCTGGACCATCTAAGATCATTAAACTTAGGATATATACCGAATAAGGGAATGAATTATTCTTAAGTCAATAACAAACCAAGATAGGTTAAAATGGAGTTATCCAAAATCTGATTTTAATCCGTAATTTTTTTATCGATAATTGGATTTGATGGAAGCAGATTATAATGATTTCTATCGGAAAACCACTTCGAATCAATTTGCATACAAAATAATCATATTTCAGGTTTGAAGGAAGATTTAAGATGATTTTAGTAGGGAATTTCTTGTCAATTGCTTGGGGTTAAAATCCCAATCTGCTTCGCAGTGACAATAGTTTTTGTTATTAGCTGTCCAATGCAAGATTGGTTCGCTACTAATCCATGTGGTAGGAATGCACCTTCGGTTTCGTTCATTCCTAGGTAGAGCTTTTATGGATTATTTTTTTAGGATTGCATTTCTAGACCTCGTGCTTTAACTTTTAACAATTGTACATCTCGGTAGTGGAGAAAACACCTTCCCTTAACTTAACACTATTCCCTAAGACGTATGAGCTTAATGGGTTGTACACTTTATGGAAAAGTGGGTAGTAGTCATTAGAATATGGTAATGTGAAAAATAAAAGATAACGAAAAGGATATGTGAATGGTATAACCGTTACCTCTATTGAGCCTCACACATCGGAAATGAGCAAAAGTGGATTGATGCAACAAGGCTATGTAGGTTGCTCCCATTAGTGTATTATCACTTCCATCTAGATAGAGTACTAGGATATGGATCCCTGGTATATTTTAATGTGGTGTATGGATCAGAGCATGCTCAATTAAAGGTCGGTTATGACTGGGAAATGAGGTATTTTACCATCTAAGATGCATGTGCTGAGGTGGGCGGGTTTTGTGTTGGCATAGAATCAATTGGTCGTATCGGGTTCTCAAGGCATCCTCTAGAGGTGTTCCCAATCGTGGAAAAGGAAAATCTTTGGCCTGCTCATTTGTATGGAGACCTATTCTTTAATAAGAACAAATGTTTTAGATTAATATATGGCATAGTAGCCCCGAAAATTAATAATGGTAACAATTTTGGCACTTTGATATTTATATTCTAAATGATTTTGAAGATTAGACATTAATAATAAAATCAATATTCTGACATAAATTGTTATGGTTATCGTAAGGTAAAACTCCATTCTGTATTTATATTCAATGTGGTCTTATGTGATCCCTTTTATTTCAAAAATGTTTTTGTGTTTCTCACACCATGTCCCATGATTGACCCGAAGTTTTCTTTTCTTCTCTAAAACTCTAGGTGACCTAATTTTTCCTTGGACAACCTAGTAGACAGGTTTCCATGAGAAGCATTTTGGTGCACTTTTAGATAGAGCTAGGAGTCTGAAGTCTGGAGCATTTTTGGATCATTGTTCGAATCATTCGGTATTTCCACGGTATTTTAGTATGTATTTTATTGTTACCAGCATCTATGAGGGATAAGATATTATAACTATCCTAGCTAGAGTATAAGATAACTCTGATCACTTATACTCATCTTATGTTAAAAATTGTTTAATACGATGTGAGATTATATGCATCTGGCTTATACTCTTATTGTTTATTACCACACAATAATATGCATCCCAAATACTTGGATTATGTCACATGAACATTGTATATGTATTAGTGTCATTTTCCGAGGGTCGAGGAGATTGGTCGTCACATGTGGTATTAGAGCTGAAGGTTGAATAAGAACTTTAGGTTTGTGGGGTACAACTCATTAGAGATAGGATTAGTAATACCCTAGAATGAGTTCAGTCTGAGAGAGCGAAAACTAAAATGTATCCCTAATATAGATATCTTTGAACTATTAACACTCTCTGAGATATCTCCTCTGCATATCCTAACAGTTTTACTTTCTATTCCCAGATAGTAAGAAATGAGCAGAAGAAGAGGACGAGGTAGAAGAGGTGGGGGTTAGCAATGCTACAAATGGTCGAACTACTATAGAAACAGTGATCGAAGAAATGGTTATTCCAGTACAAACTTAACCCAACTTTGCAACTTTATGCAAGAACTGCACAAGTTTGGGTGGTAAACTATTCAAAGGGACAGAAACTATCATTGAAGCACAAACTTGGATCCGCTCTTATGAGAGGATTTTCAAAGGAGAGAATGTTGAAGGAGATCAGAAAAGATTCTTAGCTTCCTGGTAGCTACAGAAAGGAGCACATGTTTGGTGGGAACCTATTGCTCAAGAGGAGTTGGAAGATGATTTCTCATTCAAACTTTTCAAGGAGGTTTTTGAGGAATAGTATATGCCATCCGCAGGAAAATCTCGTCTTCATCGAAGCTTTATGGATCTAAAATAGGACAATATGCCTTTTGAAGAACACACAATTAAGTTCAATGAGCTATCTCGTTTCGGGCCTGGATTGATAGACACGTCCCTAAAGAAAAATGAGATGTTCATCATTGGAATGCAGAAGCAGTATCAGAAGAGAATGACGACACACATTAAGAAACCTTTCATCGACTTGGTAGATATAGGATACAAGTATGAGGCTTTGGATAAGAAGGATCCACCAAGAAAGAAAAACAACAACAACAATAACTAGAAGATGAGGAAATTTGGAGGAAAGAAGTCATGGTAGGAAAAACCCAAGGGAAACGGGGGATAATCACCATAAGGATGTCATTTGTTTTACTTTCCAGCAAAAGGGACACTTATCCACAACTTGCACCAAACTAAAGGCCAAGAGGCTAAGAACAATAGAATGCTATAATTTCCATAAATTGGGGCATGTGATTAAGGGTTTTCCTCTAATGAAGAATGGAGAGAAAATTAAAGTATATGCTATTAAAGACAAGCCTTCAACCCCTAGAGTCATAAAGGTGAAAGGAGTAATGGAAGGTAATATTTTTATCAATGATGAATTAGTCCAAGTATTATTTGATACTGGAGCTTCCTATGATTTTATTTCAAAAGATATTGTAGAAGAATTAAAACTTGAAACTAAGATCATTGACACCCTGATTTGCGTAATGAACGCCATAGGAGGTTCCGCTAATCTATGTATGTATTGCGATGAAGTTCCTATTCTCTCTACCACTCTTTCTTTGACCTTCTCATCTCAGATTTTTATCAAATTCGATATTTTAATTGGCATGGATTGTCTAGCAAAGAATGAATCCATTTTGGATTATATAAAAAGAATAGTGTTAGTAAAGACAAATCTAGGAAGATTTGTAGAAATACCTTGCGAAGACCCTAGTCCAAGAAGGGAAAGCTTTATTATGCCTTAGAATCTTCACAAAGAGAAATTGAAAACATAATGATTATCAGAGAATTTGTAGATGTTTTTGAAGAAGTATAAAGATTACCACCACATATGGAAATGGAGTTTCGTATTGATTTGTCCCAAATTGCAAGACCTATGGTACAAGATAATAGAAGGACGGCTCCAAAGGAGAAGGAAGAATTAATTAACCAAACCCAAGAGATATTGAAGAAGGGATTAATAAGACCTGGTCGTTCGAATTAGGGATCGGTTGTAGTATTTTTTGCTAAGTCAGATGGATCCTTAAGATTATGGGTTGACTATAGAGATCTAAATAAACAAATTATTATAAACAAGTATCCTCTACCTCGGATTGATGACTTGTTTGATCAATTAAATGGTGCTCGTGTTTTCTCTAAATTGGACTAGCTATAGGATTCCATCAGTTAAGAACAGCAGAAGATTGCATTCCTCTAACTGCTTTCAAAGGACCAAATAATTTCTTTGAATGGTTAGTTATGCCTTTAGGACTGACAAATGCACCCGCCTATTTTGTTGACTTAATGAATCGAGTATTTAGAGAAGTACAGAATAAATTCATGTTAGTCTTCATTGATGATATTCTTATCTATTCCAAAATCGAAAAAGAACATGTGAGACACTTTGAAATTGTGCTAGAGACATTAAAAATTAATATGCTGAAGGATAAATTCTTGAAGTGTCAATTTTGGGAAAAAGAAATAAAATTCCTTAGGAATATAATTTCTGAAGATGGAGTTTAAGTATATCCAGGAAAGATTTCAGCTATTGAGAATTGGAAGTAGCACACGACCCCAAAGGAGATTCAGAGTTTTTAGGGTTGGCATAATATTATTAGAAGTTTGTTAAAGAGAAATTATCTCACCACCTAAAAAAGTTAACAATGAAAGATGTTAAGTTCATATGGACTTCCAAATGTAATGAAGCATTTCAAGAACTAAAGAAAAGGTTAACCATCGCCTCAATCTTAGCAATTATAAATGGGAATAATGGATTGACTGTATATACGGATGCTTGCTGAGGAGGAGGCGCTTAGTTTTACAGCAAAAAAGGGAAAGTTATTGCATATGCAAGCAGACAATTAAGGATCCACAAGAATAATTATGCGACACACGAATTCGAATTATTGGTCGTGGTGTTTGCTCTCAAAATATGGAGGCATTATTTGCTGGGAGAAAATTTCGAGCTCCAGATCGATCACACATCTTTGAAATACCTTTTCACCCAGAAGGATCTAAACATGTGGTAGCTACGCTGGCTAGAATTTCTCGCATCTTATGATTTAGATATTTCATATACTCCCGGGAAAGCTAACATGGTAGTCGATGCATTAAGTAGAAAGCATACTATAATTTCACATTTTGTCATAACTCCAACTCTTTTAGAGAAAATAGCCTATAAATAAGGAGAAGATGAACGATTTGAAGCATATTTTAAAGCCGCTGAGGAAGGAAGCAACTCAAGTTTTAAAATAGATAACTAAGGAATATTACGATTAAATGGGGAGAATTTGTTTTCCAAATATTGATAATCTTAGGCAAGAAGTATTAGCCGTCATAAATCAAAACTAAGCATTCATCCAGGAATTCACAAGATGTACAAAGGCATGAAGCACACATTTTGGTGGAAGGGTATGAAGAGGGACATATCTGTTTATGTTAGTCGATGTACAAATTGTCAACAGGTCAAGAGCAACCAGTAGAAAACCACATGTTTACTTCAGCTGTTACAAATTCCGACTTAGAAGTGGGATCGAATATTGATGGATTTTATTGATGGATTACCCCAAACAAGGAAAGGAAACTAAAGCATTTGGGTTATTATAGATCGATTAACAAAGAGTGCCCATTTATCCCTGTTAATCCAACTAGATCTGCTTCCAGCCTTGCAGCGTTATATGTAAAGTAAATTGTACTGTTACATGGAGTACCAATAAGTATAGTAAGTAATAGAAATTCGATCTTTACCAGTCAGTTCTGGAAGGCATTACATATAGCTTTTGGAATGAAGCTGAGTATAAGTACCGCCTACCATCCTCATACTGGTGGAAAGACAAAGAGAGTCAACCGTGTTCTAGAAGATACGTTGAAAGCATGCATTATAGACTTTGGAGGACCATGGGAAAATCATTTGCATTTAATAGAGTTCTCTTATAACAATAGTTAACAAGCCAACGCTAGTGTAATGTCCCGTATTTTTGGTAGTTAAATATTTAATTTAATTTATTATTTTAAATATTATATTTTTAATACTAATGAAATTTAATATTTAATTCGTTATTAAAACAAAATTTGAATGTATAAATTTATTTATAATTTAAAACGAGCTCGAAATAGAGCGATAGTTCGTAATATTGAGTTTTGAACTTCAACTGAATATATAGAATCTGTTTTAAGTTGGATTTCTGTGAAACAAGAAACGTGAACCTAGTTGATGGTAATTTTTTAACGGAAGAGAAAAATCCAAATTTCTTGTTGTGGATTAATAGTTATGTCCAATTCATATTTTAAAATAGTCATTATAGAAATTATTATTAGAAATATAACAATTATTAATAAATTTAAAAGGGTTTTAATATAAAATGGGCACCGTTTTAACTTGAATGGATGATATTAAGTTGTATAACTTATATTTGAAGCTGCATATACTATTCTATTTGGATATTTACGATAATAATATTTTTTTATTATTTAATTGAATTATTTTAGAATTTTATAATATTTAATCGATATTATATAAGCCTTGAAAATAGCCGCTTTCCAAACAGCCTCCGTTTTTGATGAAACAAGTTTTATTGGGTTACATACGGTTAGTTATTGCTAGATTTCATGTTCGGTACTGATTGGAGTTGTTTTGTCGGTACGTTTAATTTAAAGGTGAACCGATAAGTTAAAACAACGTTTTTGTGCAAACGAAGATGTTTTTCGATGAAATTAATTTCATTGGGACTGTAACGTCAAGACATAGCGGTAGGTTCATTTTCGTGGTGTTTGGAGATCGTGTGTAAGGGAGCGTAGATTTAACATGCAACGTAACCAGTAGTAGAAATTAATTCAACTGTAATGAAATAAAAGTAATCTTAACTTATAAGTTGTAAAAGTACTTCTCTACCCAAAATATATACACGCGGACCCAAAATGTAGCAAACATGCCTATATCTACCAAAACATAATACACACAATACCAAAACATAATATACACAATATTTTCTTGCCCAGCCTAGTATATGTACAACCACCCTAATATATGTGTTCAAAAATCAAAACAAGCTGCAGACCTACATACAACTGCACCATTTTTCTCTCATCCCATATCATGTCGTTGTCGCACAGCAACACTAATTGTCTCCTACCCTTTATTTCTGCAACTCGCATATGCAATATGCAGTTCTTGTTTTTTTCAGTCATGGAAACATTAAATTTGCACATGTCTGTGCATTTCTCTCCCCATCTAAGTTAACCAATTTGCACAAAGCACATGACATATCAAAGAATAGCCTGCTAACCTTTTCACATGCCTAAGATTCATCCATAGCTACTCTTTATGAAAAAGAAATTTCACACAACTGCCCCTATTTCTTTCCGCAAGCTGCCAACCTCTCTGTTTTGTGTTTTTGCTTCTAGGATTGCAAATCAATACATAGCTATACTACAAATTCTCACATGCCTACCTCAGTATAAGATTGTGGATGTTGTTCTCATCCTAAAGTTCTTTCGGTCTATATATACCATTCTTCATCCTATTATTTCCCCAGAAAGTAAATCATATACCTTAAAGCTTTTCTTTCTTTTACCTGGAACCACAAACCCCTTTTTCAGGATGAAACTACAAGCCTTCAACTAAATAAAATTGCGTAGGGGAGTTAGGCGAAGGATCGGGTGGTACAGACGACTGGTTAGGAGAAACATGGCAGGAATAGTGACATTAAGTTGATGGAGAGGGGCTGCTAGATTCATGGGTACGGGATATAAGTCATCATTGGGTGCTGAGTGGGTTAAGAGCGCAGTTGAGGTGGTGCAGAGGTCGAAGTGTATGCCGGTAGTGAGGTGTACAAGCAAGTTTGGGTTGGCGTTTGTTTCAAGTGGAGTGGAAGGGCGTCGTCGGTCAAGGAGAAGTGGAAGAAGGCGTAGGTGATCTCACCTAGAACTTCGAAGGTCGAAGCAGTCGACATTGGGAGTGGGGAACGAGTAGCAGAAGTGGAGATCAGGCAGAACAAAACCTGGCGTTGCGTGTAGGAATTAGTGGCGTGGAGGAAGAGCTTTTACTGTGTAAAGTGGGTAACCGGTTTCGAAGGTATAATGTGTAGATTGGTGTGAAGAAGCAAGTTAGAAGAGGTATTATACACGTGGATCGAATTTTTATTTGCATGTGTAATTAAGGATTATACATAACTGACCCTTATATATATAGTGCCTGACTTAAATTACGTGGCCAACCCTTTTTAAGTTAGTAATCAACGGTTTGTGTATATTTTGACTAAGGCATATAAAACGGTTCATTCCTAATCAAAGATTTAAAACTGCTTAAACGAAATTAGCATGGCCTAATAAATTCAAAAAACGTAATTAACGCTATTATTGTATATATTTAATTAAGGTATTAGTCTAATATAATGGAAGTTGGACCTTTTAATTGTTATATACAACGAACCCAGAAAGTCATGTTGTGCCTAATGGCGATTAAGTGTGCCTAATTAGGATTTTGATTAAACATAAATATAACTTTAGAAAATAAATTGTTGTCAAGTTTATAATAGTATTAATTTGAATACCGAATAACGTTTAAATTTATACCTCGGTCATACAACGACGGAATGTGATGGAACAATGATCGTTGGAACCATATCAATAGGTGTAATATTATGGAATGGAAAAAGACAGAGTTGAATGCAGCCGGAAGCTTGTGGAATTGAATCGTTTCAGTATCGAATGGAACCTAAGGTGAGTTAAACTCACTTAGTTCTCCCCACTTTTATTTTATATAAGTCGGTTTTTATGATTGTGTGTTATGGTTGTTAATGGTTGTTTGTCTGTTCGTTGATTTTATTCATATATTGATTGAAACAGTTAAATTAAACATTCGTTTAATTTAGTTGAAAACTAATCAGTATTTCTAACGATTAAATCCAATTATGGTAATTTACCTCAGTGGTTACGTTTATAACAATATAAACGTTATAAATAAATAATTGAATGCTTGAATTCCTGTTATTAGCCCAGTATTGACTGTTACAGATATTATTGATTGTTATTATTAAACTGTTTATTTCACCTATTTAGATGGAAAGTGAATATTGATTGGCCATATTGAACTGAATGATTTGAATTTGGTAACCCATTGTTTTGCAGGAAGGTCAGGTTAGTGTAATCCGACTGGATTCCTCACTAATATTAATAACATTTACCAGTATGATTATATTGATTGTTATGAAATATGAAATTGGCTTATATTTCACGATTTGGTACTATAGTAGCCATTTGCCTCTTTAGTACCGTCAATTAAAAGAAATGATTTTTCAAAATCAATATTAAATGTATTTAGAGTGGTTTCAAAGGTATAAATATATTTTTTATATGGATTTGAAATGCGATTTTGATTGTAAAGATAAATACTAAAATTAATTTATAATTCTATAAATATAAAAAATATTACTAGTAAAGATGTAAGATATTATTAAATAAATGTTTAAACGATATAAATTTATCATGTCGGCTATTTAAATATTGAAATGGGCTTGTAAAAGCCTTAAAGGAAGTTTAAATGAAGTTCAAAATAGTGAAATGGAATAATTGAACCGTGGGTATACGAGAATGTATAAAAGAGATTTAGAAATAATGTTTTTGTAATAAATGATCATTTTTAACATATGTTGTTTTAAAATATACGAAATGTAATAAAATGTCATTTCATGAATAAGATTAACAAATTGGCGGATTTGAAAATGAGTTTTGATCTGGGAAAGGATATGAAATGGCTAAGGGAGGTTTATTCCGAGCTTTGGAATGTGGTATCCCGAAGTTCGGAATGATTAATCGAAGTGAGTTTTATTTCGAGGAACGGAAGGTGATATTCCGAAGTTCAGAATGATAACTGAAGGCAAGATTATAAATTAAGTTAAAGGTTTGGATAATGACGATGAATATTTATTGTCGATAATGAATTGAAAATGGGATTTTTCAAAAAAACGCAGTTAAAGATGTGGAGATGAAAACGAATGGTAAGTGGTTGTAATTAGTTTACAAAAGAATTTGTAAATAGAAATTTAAAGTTTTGGAAATGAAATCGAGTTAGTAAATAAAGTTAGTGGTTTGTAAATGTGTTTTATAACATTTGTTACAAAGGAGATGAACTGTTTTTAAATATAAGTTTTTAAAGGATTATTGTATGTTTTCAGACAACGAATAGTTGGTCGAGTACGAGTTAATGAGAATGTGATAAATGAAAGTGAAATGGTTTTGAAATGAAATATGTAACGTTTGTTACAGATGATAAGTTGAATCCGTTTGATAAATACCAATATAACAATTTGAAAAGATATCAATAAAATGTTTTGTAATATAATAATAAAGTGGTATTAAGGAATTTTTTATAAGGATCCTATTTCTAATAAAATCGAAGCTCATATATATTATGGTAAATGATTATTAACATAAATAGAAAGAGTTTAACAAGAGTTTACTAAATAATTAGTTAAGTAAATGTTGTTGAGATTTAAATAAGGTTTTCAAAGGGAATGTGTGGTTAATAAACTGCTATCTATTCTGAAGATATGAATGTTGTTGGTCAAGGTCTCAGAGGTAAATGAAATACCCCAACTTGAACGACTCCATGATTATCTAAGGATAGTATTAGTTTATAAACGGGAGTAGTTGAGGGAAATATAAGTTATGATTTCCATAAATAATATTTTAAACTATATTCAAAAAGTTTATAAGTAGAATAAAATAAATTTGGAGAATATTCTTATTTTATAATAAGAAGTAAAAGCGATGTTTTAAACATTGGAAAATTTGAGGAATATAATTAATAGACAGTTCGTTAAAGAGGCTAAGTGATACTGAATAGTCAATCAGTGAATACATTTTAGTATGGATGAATGATTGTTTTATTTGATAATTAAATGACCGACTATCAAATTTGGCTCATAAGATTGTTGGTACGGGAAGACCGGGATCGAATTTATATTCGAAAACCATTCCGTCCACCAAATACAAATACGTTTAGATGCTGATTTGAGATGGGGCTATTGAAAACCGTGGATCTTCATAAGTGGAAGGAATACTTAAAATCTTTGACTTGCAAGCAGAGATAAACTGCGATTATGTCATGGTTGGAATCTACGGATTCACAAGGACATCTCACTACTGATTCTCAGGGTGATTCCTAGAAAGCAGTAGGAGGGTACCTACGGTTCATCCTGTTCCCGGGTGATGTGTATGGATGGATATCTGACAGAGTATTTCCAGAAATGTCACGTACATTGATTTCTTCAACCGTACCAAAAGTGGAAGTGGGGGAGGAAACTTGTTTAGCCAACACATAAAGTATTGTTGTTGACGTAAATTAGTGATTTTTGATGGATCTGACGATGTGGCATTCGAAGTTAATGTGATGTGCTGATTATAAAGGCAAAGCGTAGCCTAAAGCCTCATCAACCGGGAAATGACAAAAATCGGGCAGACAGCATAGCTATGTGGGTCGCTCCCATTAGGTGTATAATCACATAGCTAGAGAAAATCCATTTCCTTCTTTAATCTATTTCGATGTTGTCCGTTTTTGGGAAACCGTGGTTTAAGCTAACCTTTGGTGATATACATTCGATGAACTCAAGTGAAATGAGTGGTCGGTCATGTATGGGCCAGGTTGCAAGACGTTCTTGTTGAACCTAGTGTATTACCCTCTAGAGATACACTATCGGCAGGTGGTCCCATACCTTGTCATAGTCAGAATCCAATCAACAGTAAGCGCTCGCGATTTTGATTGTATACTATATATGTAGAGCGTAAGAAGCAAACGTTCTACTAGATTGTTATTTACTTGTATTTAGACACTGTCATAATATTAGAAAAGATATTGATTTCAAAATGGTTTTGGGTTATCGTAAGGTATAAACCGTCCGTATTTATGTGTGGATTTGGTCTTACGATTATCCTTTTCTTTCAAAAGGATTTTGACTTTAAAATCAAGTTATGTGATACCTATAAACTTAGTGTGTTTTTCTCACTCTGGTTCGCCAGACTAACCCGGTGTTTGTAAATGCTCGGGTTAGACCGGGTTGTATAGGTCCAGGTTATCGTATGCTGCGAAGTCCAGAGACGAGCTGGATGAGTTCAAACGTATGATATTATATAATATTTTTCCCGTTGTGTGTTGTATATGAGGACAGGGTATTATAACTATCCATATGTGTTGATGTACTCTGATGATTGTAAGTTTTATTTAAAGCTTTCAGCAAAGATTTATTTCTATATTATATTTTTGTTCCGCTGCGATGTGAGATCCTATGTTGTGTTGTTCTTCTTCTTCTATTATAATATTTCTTTCTTTCTTATCTCACCCTCTAATTTCTTTCTAATTACTTTCTGGATGTTAGGTACTCGAGTTTTGGACATTGGATGTAATTGTGGTGTCGAAAATTCGGGCATCGAATTTTTTGGTTCGTTACAGTTGGAATGAAACCAAATGAAGCTTTATATGGCCATCCATGCAAATCACCAGCCAGTTAGATAGAAAATGGAGACTGATTAGTACTTGGGACAGACATGATAAGAGAAGCTTTAGAGAAAGTTGATTTAGTTAAAAGGAGAATGAAATAAATGCAGAGTCGAAAAAAGAGTTATGCGGACCGACGATGAAGAAATCTGTAATTTTGAGTCAAAGATTTTGTCTTTCTAAAGATCTCTCCGATGCGAGAGTAGTAAGGTTTGGAAGGGAAGGGAAATTAGCACCTCCTTACATTGAACCTTTCCTTATTCTTGAACAGATCGGCCGATTAGCTTATTGAATACAACTACCTGAAAGATAATCCAACGTACACAATATTTTTCACGTATCCCATTTGTGCAAATGTAACAACCCGGAAAATCAGAACCAATTTTTTTTTTTTTTTTGGCTATTTCAATGAATTTTGAATAGTTAAAATAATTTATTTTAAATAATAACGATTTAAAATTTATTTAAATCGAAGTTAGAACGAATACATTTATTTTAATTTTAAAGGGAATTAGGAATAGTACGATAGTTTGAAATTTTGAATCTAAACTTTGACTGAATGTACAGGATTCAAAGTAAAATAGATTTTAGTGAAACCAAAAATATCTAAATCTATTTAAAAATATCTTCTGAACGAATTTGAAATATCAAAATTTCATAGCGGGAATAAAAAGTTATGGCCAGTTGAATATTCAGAATATTCGCTATGGAATATAGTATAATTTATGGCCCGTATAAATGGCCATTATACAAACGACCTCCGTTTTCGACGAAACCACGTTTGTCGGATCCGGAATGTCAAATTATTGCTTAGTTTAATTTTCCATAATTTTTGAAATTAATTTGTGAGCGTGGTAAATAAAATTGCGTTCGATAATTTCTGTTGAATTTAATCGACCGTTAAAAAGGCCATTTTTCAAATGGTCTCTAAATTCGGCGAAATTAATTTTGTTAGGACCGTATCGTCAAAACATAGCTAGATTTTTTTTTGTGAATTTTCGGAGTCCGTATGTGGCCTCGGTGAATTTAAACGTACGATCAAATTAAATAAATAAATGAATTAAATTTTAAATTAAAGAAAACAAGCTCAAAACAATCGATTAGTCTGACGGGGCCTAGCCCATTGTGTCTGGAACGAAGGCAATTAGGTAGGAATGACTTTCGTTGGGTTAGAATCGGAGCTGAAAGGGGTAATGGGCATAAACAGATAATTAAAGGAATTAATATTATTGTATTATTATAAACATAGGTTAGAAAAAATCCTAATCACAAACAAACAGTAGCCGCCATCTTCAAACGTGAATGGCCGATATTGCTCAATTCTTCTTCCCAATTAACTTCCAAATCACTCGACAAAATTCAGTGATTCTTTGGAAGATTTCATAGATCTCTTTCTCCTCTATCCATCCATACCCGATTTGCCCTTTACCATCGAGTATCCGCGAAGCACCAGCACCCCAAACCCGTCGGGTTTCCACCGCCGCCCTACCTCCCATCCACTGTTGAGTTGGGCCCCACCACCCTCGTTGGAGGCACGCCTAGGTTCGAACAAGTAAGAAAACTCGGCGGCCTTTGTCTGAAAGGAAGAAGAAGGCCTTGTTTATTTCACTAATTAATTAATTTGTTATTTTTAAAGTGTTATCAACTTAAATAAATCATATCTCATTGATACGAATTCGGAATTGAACAATTTCAGATCCGTTACGATCGAGAGTCCGAGATCTACACTGCTGGACTAATCAGAACTGATTCAGAGAAGATCGAAATTTTTACAAAAATTTAATTCTGAATAATTCAGAATCAAACCTGACTGTGCGAATTCTATTTATTTCTTCTTCTTAAGATAATTAAAATTAATCATGCTTGTTTTATCATCAATCCGCTGTAAATTTCTATATGTTATGCTACGTGATTTGATCTGTGTTTAATGTGTAATGTAGATCTGGTATTGTGGTGATATTGTGTTATAATAAAAAATGAATCATACATTTGTGTCATTTTGATTGAATTAGAATTTTCAATCAAAATGAAATATCACTTTTGCCATTTGATTTAATTAGAATTTTCAATCAAAATGATATATACACTTTTGTCATTGGGTTGAATTTGAATTTTCAATCAAAATGAAATATACACTTTTGTCATTGGATTGAATTAAAATTTTCAATCAAATGAAATATACACTTTTGTCATTTGATTGAATTAGACTTTTCAATCAAAATGAAATATAACTTTTGCCATTGGATTGAATTAGAATTTTCAATAAAAATGAAATATACGCTTTTTTCAATCAAAAGGAAATATACACTTTTGTCATTTGGATTGAATTAGAATTTTCAATCAAAATGAAATTTCAAATTTTGTCATTTTATAGAATTAGAATTTTCAACAAAAATGAAATATAAATTTCTATCATTTTATGGAATTAATACAAAAATAGAAATGTACATGTTTCTAAAATAAGAACATGATTACATTAAAAAGTTCACATTTTTAATGTAATGTTAGAACCTAGAAAATATACATGTTTTCAAGAATTATTTGAAAAGACCAAGTCAAAATCATTTCAAATAATTATACGACGATTTAAATCAAAGATATTAAATACGGTGATTGTAGACCAACGATCTTCACATCGAATGTACGGCTACCGATGCCTTGGATAGGAGTTACTGCCTTGAAAGGGCTACAGTGGTAGTTGTCCGGACATACTTGTCGATTGTCCGGATAAGCGAGCACCTCTCTTCCATATTGGACATATGGGACGAGGAATAAGGTGTCTCCGGTTTCGTTCAGACCCAAAGCGAACTTGTAAATGGATGTGTGTCTGATGTTGAATTTCATCCCATGTAAATTAAATTGATTTCTATTTTATATATATCTATGCTGACGGAGAATTTATTCTCTTGCTCAACACCCTTCTTTAAGACGTACGAGCTCGGAGGTTATATATTGGTAGTTATCGATCGCATGGCGTGGATTGTCAATGTGGCACACCAAGATGCAAATGATCAAGGCTTTTGTTGAAAAGCAGGGCCTTGCGGATGATGATCAAAGCGTAGCCTGTTTAGGCGTAGCTTTGTGTATAGCGTGACTTCGCAAACCTCACACCCCGGTATGAGTCAAAAACGGGATAGTGACTGCAGGGAGTGCACACGTTTCTTTCTAGCTAGAAGTGGTGTCAGCGTTTACAAGCCCTGACAATTTTTTTTACTTATATGGATGATGGATTATGAGGTACCTCGGATTTATTGGTCGATAGTGACCAATGACTAGGAAACGTGTGTTCAGGCATAATTATCCACTAACATTATTTGTGGACCGGCCCTGAAGATCCCAAGGTTGCCCGTAGGTGTGATCCCGAGGCATTTGCTAGAGTGTCTCGAATCGGAGAGGACGATCCCTAGCCTCGACACATGATGGAAACCCAAATTCCAATATGACATTACGGTTTTGATTGTAAACCCATATATGGCGACATAGTGTAATGGTAGCAATGCCGTCTAGGATTGATGCATTTACTTTGAAGTATTTTAAAACTGATTAGACACTAATAATAATATTAAAAATATTATTTTCTACGTATCAAGCATGTTTGATCATTATAAGGTAAAACTCTATCCTCTGGTTTGCGTTGCATTGTGTGATGGGAGTTGAGTCTTATAATGATTTCATTTTTTCTAAAAAGCATTGCGTTGTTTGTATAAAAATTTATGTAAATTATGCACTGGTAATCCAATGGAGTAAACCCGTTCCGCGTTAGCGGCGCGGTGCTGTGATTATCCATATTGTTAAACAGTTAGGAAGGATTTCTCATACCAGTCCCATGACTGACTCATAGTTTGTTTCACTTTGCAAACTCGGGTGCCCTCTTTTAACACGGGCAGCCAAGTGACATGTTTAGGTATGGATACATTCTGGATTGGAGCTTGCTTAAGGAAGAAGATGAAGAACATTTTTCTTTTATCTTTTTATTGCCTTAGAGACATTTAGACATTATTGATCTATGATGTATTTGATGGAGATTGAGACTTATTTCTTTCTTTGTTGAGCCTTCTATTTGCTAATTGTATCTTGTAACTGCGTACTCTGATGTCTTTGATGTTGATGACATTCTCATTTCCGTTGCAATGATTTATGTGTTATAATGTTATCTGAGATCTGCTATTGTTGTAATTATGTTATATTCTAATGATTATTCTTGCTTTCGTCCTGCAGATGTTTTGGGTCAATCACAGTTGGTATCAAAGCTAAAGGTTAACCTTAGCTTCGGAGTATAACATTTTTAAAACAATTCGTCTAGATTGAATCGACAGTATTCTAAAGCAAGTAGCTCATTAGAGATAGGATTAGTAATGTCTTAAATGAGTACAGCAGAATAACATATATTAATCAGTCGTTACATCATTATCATCTTTCCATATGTCCCTACTTTTAACCTTTCCGTTAAAATTATCATTTCTGTTAGTCTGACTCTTTCCTTGGTGGTACAGAACTAACTGGAAAATGAGCACTAGAGCGAGAGCTAGAGCCCGAGGCAGAGGTGGGGCTAGAGGACCCGCAAGAGATGAGACTCCCACTGCTCAGAGGCAGCCCACTCCCGAGGCTGTAATACCACCACCTCCACCCGCACAGCCTTTTGATTTGGACAAGATGTCCAAGAAGTTCAGGAATCTAGGGGGCGTGTCATTCACCGGGCGAGAGACTGTAATAAAAGCACAGGCTTGGCTCAAAAATAGCGAGAAGATATTTGGAGGCCTGGAATTGGAAGACCACCGCAAGCGCTTTTTAGCAATGTGGCTATTAAAGGATCAGGCTGAAAATTGGTGGGATACGGTCAAAATTGGCAATAATGAGGCCGACATGTCTTGGGGTAGATTCAAGGAACTCTTCAACGAGAAGTTTACTCCTCCGCAGGAAGTAGAGTGTCTCTGCGATCAATTTGCCAACTTGTAGCAGGGAGACCTAACTGTTTCAGAATATGTGAGGAAGTTTGAGGAGCTCTCACGCTATGCTCCAGAATTAATTCAGGACCCAATCCAAAAGAATAAAAGATTCGTTAAAGACCTTTCGAAGAGATATCTGAACAGAGTCACAACACATATTAAGCTCCCATTCAATGAGGTGATAGAGATGGATTGTCGCTATGAGGAAAATGACCAAAATCTGCAGCAAGATAGGGAGAAGAATTAGAATAATAACAAAAAGAAGCAAGCTGACAAGAAACCAGAGGCGAGCAGCTCTTCAGTCGCCAAGTCCCAAGGAAAAAAGAGAGACAAATCCAAGGTGAAATGCTTTAATTGCCGGAAGATGGGGCACTTTGACTATGAATGCTGAGCTCCGAAGAAACCAAGAAAGAATGAATCTGGACCCAATCAAAACCGTGGGCAGAATCCTCGGAACACTCAGGAGTGCTTTAACTACCATAAGACGGGGCATTTTATCTGAAATTGTCCGTTGCTAAAGAAAACTAAGGTGGCTCATGTTTACGATGGGGTGGCTGCACCAGCTTCTTCTGAGGGAGCAGGTAAACCCGATGTTTTAGGAAGTACTCTTAATATTAAGAACATTCCTATTACATTATTGTTTGACACTAGTGCATCGCGAAGTTTCAATTCTAGTGACACGATTAAAAAGTTAAAATTGAAACCAAGAAAACTTAAATAATTGATTAGAACTCATAGTCCGATAGGAGGTTCTCTTGTTCTCGATCAATACTGTAGAGTCCGGATCTCCTTCTCTTGTTACCAGTTCCCTATAAATTTGACTGTCATGAATTTTTCTGGGTATGATGTTATTCTTGGGATGGATTGGTTATCAAGGCATGAGGCCAAAGTTAAATGTGCCGAAAGAATTGTCAAAGTTAAAACGAAGCTTGGAAATATTATTATACCAAGCCACGACTCAACATCAGATGGAAAAGAATTCTGGTCTTCTCTAGAAGTCACTCCTACTTCTATTAAGGATATTCCTGCCGTCAAAGATTATGTGGATTTGTTCGAAGAAGTTGATAGCTTACCTCCGCCCAGAGAAATCGACTTCAGGATTGACTTAGCTCTGAATGCAAGGCCAGTTGTGCATCCTATTCGGAGAATGCTGCCGAAAGAAAAAGAGGAGTTGAGCAATCAAACTAAACAACTTTTGTGGAAGGGTCTGATAAGGCCTAGCTTCTCAAGTTGGGGTGCAGCGGTGGTGTTTGTCCCAAAGTCAGACGGTACCCTCTGATTGTGTGTGGACTACCGCGACCTCAATAAGCAAATGCTGAAAAACAAATATGCATTACCGCGTATTGATGATCTAGTAGACCGCTTGCATGGAGCGCAAGTGTTCTCTAGGATGGACCTAGCTACATGTTTCCATCAACTGCGCATTGCAGAAGAGTGTGTCCCTTTGACAGCTCTCAGAGGACCAGATTTATTGTATGAATGGCTAGTAATGCCCTTCGGCCTATGCAATGCTCCTGCATACTTTGTCGATCAAATGAACAGAGTATTTCGGGATGTCTTAAATAAATTCGTGCTGATTTTCATCGATGATATCCTAATCTTCTCATAATCCACTACTGAGCATGAACAACATTTGAAAGAAGTTTTGGAAATCTTGCAAAGGAATGTGTTGAAAGCCAAATTCTCTAAATGTATATTTTGGCAAGAAGAAGTGAAATTCCGCGGCCATGTTGTATCAAAGAAAGGCATTTCAGTAGACCCAAGCAAGATCTCAGCCATCCAAAATTGGAAGCAGCCTAGTACTCCCATAGAGGTCAGAAGTTTCCTAGGATTGGCTGGCTATTATCGGAAATTCGTTAAAGATTTTTTGATGCTATCTTGTCCATTGACAAAGCTGACTAAGAAGAATACAAAGTTTATTTGGACACCTGAATGTTAGGCAGCTTTTCGAGAGCTGAAATTGAGGTTGACCACTGCTCCTGTGTTGACCGTTATTGATGGCAATCAGGATTTGAAAGTCTGGACAGATGCTTCCATTGAAGGTATTGGTGCAGTGCTAATGCAAAGGGACAAAGTAGTTGCATATGCTAGCTGCCAGTTGATACCACATGAGAAGAAATACCCCACTCATGATCTTGAGTTGATGACCATCGTGTTCGCTCTAAAGATATGGAGGCACTATCTCTTGGGTGAGAAGTTCGAACTGTATACTGATCACAAATCCTTGAAGTATCTGTTCACCCAAAGGGATTTGAACTTGAGGCAACAACGTTGGGTTGAATTTCTTGCGGCCTATGACTGGACATCTTATATACTCCAGGGAAATCTAATGTTGTAGTCGATGCACTCAGCTGGTAGAATATGGCCAGCACCAATCTTATCCTCGCCAATCTAATTATTACACCTTCCTTGATTGATAAGATCTCTGCTCTTCAGAAGAATGATGAATTTATTCAGAGAATTAGCAAAAGAGTTAGGGAAGGCGAACCCATGAGTTTCCAGATTGACGACAAAGGGGTTCTGAGGCTATTAGGCCGAATTTGTGTTCCAAACCTTCCTGAGCTCAGAAAGGAAGTAATGGATGAATGTCACAAATCTAAGCTCAGTATTCATCCGGGGGTGAGCAAGATGTATCATGACCTCAAGCGCACATTTTGGTGGAGATATAAGAAGAGAGACATTTCTATATATGTTGCAATATGTCCCACTTTCCAGCAAGTCAAAAGCTATCAGCAGAAGCTAGCAGGATTGTTGCAACCGCTAGAGGTTCCAAGTTGGAAGTAGGACCAAATTTCTATGGACTTTATTGATGGCTTGCCCCGAACTAGAAAAGGGAATGACAGTATATGCGTGATTGTAGATCGCTTCACAAAGACCGCTAATTTCATCCCTGTCAAATCTAATAGAACAATCTAAAGTCTGGCGCAACTTTATTTCAGAGAGATTGTCGAATTACATGGAGTCCCCAGTAGCATTGTTAGTGATCATGATCCGATATTTGCCAGCGAATTCTGGGAAGCATTCCAAGGGGAGCTTGGGACCTAGTTGAATCTGACCACTGCTTATCACCCTCAGACAGATGGCCAGATTGAGAGGGTGAACCGCATATTAGAAGACTTTTTGCAAATATGCATTCTTGAATTTGGTGTGTCATGGGAGAATCACTTACACTTGGTTGAGTTCTCTTATAATAACAGTTACCAAGCAAGCTTGTAGATGTCGCCATTTGAAGCATTATATGTCAGGGCATGCAGATCTCCTGCATGTTGGGTGGAACCAGGCAATCGATTAGTATTGGGCCCAAACATGATTTGTGAAGCATCAGATAAAGTTGATTTTATTAAGAAGCGACTGCTGACTGCTCAGAGTCGACAGAAGAGCTATGCAGACTTACGAAGAAGGGATTTAGAATTCTCTGTTGGTGATTATGTTGAGGGTTTCCCCATTGAGAGGTGTAGTCCGTTTTGGGAAGACTGGGAAGTTGGCATCGAGATTCATTGGTCCATTTCCTATTCTCGAAAGGATTGGAACTCTCGCCTATAGAGTGCATTTGCTTGACTGGTTGCCAGGGGTGCATGATGTATTCCATGTGTCTCAACTGCAGAAGCCTGTTCATGATCCAGACTTAGTTATGAAGGAAGCAGCACAAAAAGATTTGGAGATTACCACGAGCTTAGCAGTGAGAAGGGAGCCAGTGAAGATTTTTGGCAAAGAGACCCGAGTTCTGAGGAACAAGAGGATCCACTTAGTCAGAATGCAGTGGAGCGGGGATCCTAGAGACTGTACATGGGAGACTGAGGATAGCATCAAACAGGCCTACCCCAAGTGCAGAGTGGACATCTCCGAGTAACTCTTGTGTTAAGGTACATCTACAATACCTTGCATTTTCCGTTTTGTTTCCTACTTTACTATTGTTTCCTTTTCGGGGACGAAAAGCTTTTAAGTGGGGGAGATTGTAACAACCCGGAAAATCAAAACCAATTTAAATTTTTTATTTTGGATATTTCAATGAATTTTGAATATTTAAAATAATTTATTTTAAATAATAATGATTTAAAATTTATTTAAATCGAAGTTAGAATGAAAATATTTATTTTAATTTTAAAGGGAATTAGGAATAGTATGGTAGTTTGAAATTTTGATTCTGAACTTTGACTGAATGTAGAGGATTCAAAATAAAACGAATTTTAGTGAAACCAAAAATATCTAAATCTGTTTAGAAATATCTTTTTAACGAATCTGGAAAAATCGAAATTTCATAGCGGGAATAAAAAGTTATGGCCAGTAGAATATTTAGAATAGTTGCTACAGAATATAGTATAATTTATGGCCCGTATAAATGGCCATTATACAAGCGACCTCCATTTTCGACAAAACCACTTTTGTCGGATCCGGAATGTCAAATTATTGCTTAGTTTAATTTTCCATAATTTTTGGAATTAATTTGTGAGCATGGTAAATTAAATAGCGTTCGATAATTTCTATTGAATTTAATCGACCGTTAAAAAGACCATTTTTCAAATGGTCTCTAAATTCGACGAAATTAATTTTGTTAGGACCGTATCGTCAAAACATAGCTAGATTTTTTTTTTCGGTAATTTTCGGAGTCCGTATGTGGCCCTGGTGAATTTAAACATACGATCAAATTAAATAAATAAATATATTAAATATTAAATTAAATTAAACAAGCTCAAAACAATCGATTGGTCTGACAGGACCCAGCCCATTGTGTCCGAAACGAGGGAAATTAGGTAGCAATGACTTTCGTCGGGCTGAAATCGGAGCTGAAAGGGGTTAATGGGCTTAAACAGATAATTAAAGGAATTAATATTATGATTTTATTATAAATATAGGTTAGAACATACCCTAATAAAAAATAAACAGTATCCGCCGTCTTCAAACGTGAATGGCTGATATTGCTCAATTCGTTCTTCCCAAATAACTTCCAAATCACTTGACGAAGTTCAGTGATTCTTTGGAAGATTTCCTAAAGCTCTTTCTCCTCTATCCATCCATACCCGATTTGCCCTTTACCATCGAGTATCCGCGAAGCACCAGCACCCCAAACCCGTTGGGTTTCCACCGCCGCCCTGCCTCCCATCCACCATCGAGTTGGGCCCCACCACCCTCGTTGGAGGCGTGCCTCGGAGCTGGGGAGCGTGGTCAGTTTTGATTGTCCTCAAGTTGGCAGAATTGATCGAAGAATTAAAACCTAGGTTCGAACAAGTAAGAAAACTCGGCGGCCTTTGTCTGAAAGGAAGAAGAAGGTCTTTTTTATTTAACTAATTAATTAATTTATTATTTTTAAAATGTTATCAACTTAAATAAATCATATCTTATTGATAAGAACTCGGAATTGAACAATTTCAGATTCGTTACGATCGGGAGTCCGTGATCTGCACTGCTGGACTGACAAGAACTGAATCAGAGCAGATCGAATTTGGGAAAAAAAAATTAATTCTGAATAATTCAGAATCAAACCCGACTGTGAGAATTCTATTTATTTCTTCTTCTTAAAATAATTAAAATTTATTATGTTTGTATTATCATCAATCCGCTATAAATTTCTATATGCTATGCTATGTGATTTGATCTGTGTTTAATGTGTAATGTAGATCTGGTATTGTGGTGATATTGTATTATAATAAAAAATGAATCATTCATTTGTGTCATTTTGATTGAATTAGAATTTTCAAGCAAAATGAAATATCACTTTTGCCATTTGATTTAATTAGAATTTTCAATCAAAATGAAATATACACTTTTGTCATTGGATTGAATTAGAATTTTCAATCAAAATGAAATATACACTTTTGTCATTTGATTGAATAAGAATTTTCAATCAAAATGAAATATCACTTTTGTCATTGGATTGAATTAGAATTTTCAATCAAAAAGAAATATGCACTTTTGTCATTTGATTGAATAAGAATTTTCGATCAAAATGAAATATCACTTTTGTCATTGGATTGAATTAGAATTTTCAATCAAAATGAAATATACACTTTTGTCATTTGGATTGAATTAGAATTTTCAATCAAAATGAAATATCAAATTTTGTCATTTTGTTGAATTAGAATTTTCAACAAAAATGAAATATAAATTTCTATCATTTTATGGAATTAATATAAAACTAGAAATGTTCATGTTTTTAAAATAAGAACATGATTACATTAAAAATTTCACATTAGAATTTTCAATCAAAATGAAATATACACTTTTTTCATTTGATTGAATTAGAATTTTTAATCAAAATGAAATATACACTTTTGTCATTGGATTGAATTAGAATTTTCAATCAAAATGAAATATACACTTTTTTCATTTGGATTGAATTAGAATTTTCAATCAAAATAAAATATCAAATTTTTTCATTTTGTTGAATTAGAATTTTCAACAAAAATAAAATATAAATTTCTATCATTTTATGGAATTAATATAAAAATAGAAATGTTCATGTTTTTAAAATAAGAACATGATTACATTAAAAAGTTCACATTTTTAATGTAATGTTAGAACACATGTTTTAAAGAAAAACATGATTTCATTAAAAATTTACATTTTTAATGTCAAGAATAGAAGTATAGGAAATGTTCATTTTTAGGATAAAAACATGATTTCATTAAAAATTTACATTTTTAATGTCAAGAATAGAAATATATAAAATGTTCATGTTCATGTTTGGGATAAAAATATGATTTCATTAAAAAATTACATTTTTAATGTCAAGAATAGAAATATAGGAAATGTTCATGTTTAGGATAAAAACATGATTTCATTAAAAATTTACATTTTTAATGTCAAGAATAGAAATATAGAAAATGTTCATGTTTAGGATAAAAACATGATTTGATTAAAAATTTACATTTTTAATGTCAAGAATAGAAATATAGAAAATGTTCATGTTTAGGATAAAAACATGATTTCATCCAAAATTTACATTTTTAATGTCAAGAATAGAAATATAGAAAATGTTCTTGTTTTGGATAAAAACATGATTTCATTAAAAATTTACATTTTAATGTCAAGAATAGAAATATAGAAAATGTTCATGTTTTAAATAAAAACATGATTTCATTAAAAATTCACATTTTAATGTCAAGAATGAAATATAGAAAAGTGTTCATGTTTTAGGATAAAAACATGATTTACCTCGAAATTAACATTTTTATTGTAATGTTATAAAAATAAGAAAAGTGTTCATATTTTAAAATAAAAACATGGTTACATTAAAAATTTACATTTTAACGTGATGTTAGAAATTTAAAAAAAGATTCATCTTTAAATAAAAACAGGTTTACATTCAAAATTCACTTTTTAATGTAATGTTAGAAAACTAGGAAAAATGTTCATGTTAAATATAGGAACATGATAACATTGAAAACCTTATTTTTAATGAAATGTATGAATCATTAGAAAAGGTTCGTTTTAACACAAAAGCATGTTAACACTAAAAATCCCATTTTTATAAAGGAATGATTCATATGAAAATTGTTCATATTAGAATAAAAGTGTTGAAACATTAAAAATCATATTTTTAATGTAAAGTTTGATTTAACAGAAATATTGATTGTTTGAATAAATATGTTGAAGCATTAAAAATTCCATTTTTAATGTAAAAGTGATTTATTAGCAAACATATGTTGGAAAATATGAAAATGTTAAAAATCATATTTTTAACAAGTTAGATAACATATGTTAGGTAATATTAAAGTGTTAAAAACATTATTTTAAGGTTGCAGGAAAGTACATGTTAGAAAGTATTTGTATGTTAAAAATATTATTTTTAACATGCTAGAAAGGAGGAAAATAAAAACATCGATTTTATACATTTTGTCAACATAGAATTGTTAACAAAATGAAACCATCAAAATATACATTAGAATTTGTATATAAATCTAGTGACATTTTTATCGCCAAAACGTACACTAGGAAAATGTAGAAAATGTCATATAAATGAATTATATTTTATTTGGCATGTTATATATGTTACTGGAATTATCGAATGATTTATATTTGTATATAATATATATATATATATATATATATATATTTATTTATTTATCTTTACTAATAATCGGAATAGGTTTGGTGTTACATTTTTTTGGTGTATACGCAAACTACCGAAAATGCCCTTTATTCGAAATTATGTCCTACATTTCCTCTTTGTTGAATTAAAATTAATTGCTCTATTTCCAGAAATAGTCAATTCCTTAAAATTCTCATACTCATTCCTATAATATTGTATTTCCAGAAATAGTCAATTCCTTCAAATTCTCATATTCACACCTATAATATTAATTCCTCTATTTCTAGAAACATTCAATTTCTTAAAATTCTCGTATTCATTTCTATCTTTATTAATAGTTCAAAATATCACCTTAATTTTTGCAACTGACGGTTTCTTATTTTTAAATGCTTAAACTCTATAAATATCGCCTAAGATTCTCCACTATTTCTCCACTCCACCATTACTCCTACTGTTCTCTACCGTTTCTCTTTATAATAATAAAAAAAGAGCTTTGTAAAATTTTACAGCATTTTACATTGGCTTACACTGCAGCAAAGAAGACAGATGTGTGTTGAGGAGGATAACGTCATTAACAGGGGAGAATCCACTCGCAAACATGTTTTGATAGATTTGGATGTTCTGACTTTTGCTTTATCTCTTTACTGCACTTATTGTTTAAGCGTTGTTGTGCAAAGTTGGTGTTTTCAGACAACTTTTCTACTTTAATAAATATAATTAAACTTAAAATATTCGGTTTCTTTATTAATTTGATGAAGCTTTTCGTTTTCTAACATGACTAACAGGAGTGTGGTGATTTTAGTTGGAGTCGCGGTTGAGGAGTGTGATGGTAGCATGGAAGATTTGTTTCATGTGTACGTTGTAGTAATTATGATGAGGTGGATTCATTCGGGATGTGGTCGTTTGTGCTGGTAGGGGAGGCCACAGTGACGTTCTTGGAGCGATCAATAGCAAGGAAGTTGATGATCAGCTTAGTGACATTTTGACGTTTGCAGACGGGGAAGAGGATCCAGTAGAAGGCTTAGAGGTTAGAGGAGCTACGGCAACACACACGGAGGTTGGAAAGGGAAGTGGAGAGTCAAATCTGGTGGCTGACGGAGGTGCGGGTGTGCGAGGGAGGGATGGTGGAGAGGGTACAATGTGCTTAAATGGGAAAGTTTAAAAAAACTAGGCTTTAAGAGTACTCTATGTTCGGTAGTATTTTTATACATGCCTTTACTTTGTAGGACAAATCAATTTTTTATTATATATCTTTACATTTGTTGTATAATTTTTTTAATATTATTAAACTGCTTATGCCTACATCTATTCGACTCCTTTAGTCTACTTTTAATTATTTTTAGCACATGCCCCACTTATAAAAATTGAATCCTTCCATTTATTCATGCATTTCCGTATTTATTGCATTATGCCAATTATTGGCATAGCGGAAAGACTCACTTTTCTTTAATTTTTTGCCTTTTTCAATCAAAGAAATATGCCATGGATTAAGCTTATCAATGGAAGTGTTTAAAATATTGACTTTGATATTTTAAAAATAATAATCCACACGCGAAGCGCGTGCTATGATCACGCGCGAAGCGCGTGCCGTTACCACGCGCGAAGCGCGTGCCGTTACCACGCGCGAAGCGCGTGCCGTGACACTCGTATATATATATATATATATATATATATAAATTAAACGAATCGCGCGCGGTAGTTTGCGTTTAAGAATCGTAACTTTAAACGATTATACCGAAAGATCCGACCATCGGATTTTCCCAAAACTGGAACCATTAGGACCGTTTTGGGAAGATCTTTCCAATGATATGAATTTTATTAAAATCCAACGGTTAGATTTAGAGATATATGTAAATCAAATTTTGATAAAAACAGCGTCAGGTTCGCATAGCTACCTGAAGCGTCGTTAAATTAATTTGAGCTATTTTTATATAAATAAAAATAGCGATAAATCGTTATAAATAAATATTAATGATATGAAATGGTTTAAATTGTAATTATTTGAGAATTATTAGAAAAGACTGAGTCAAACTCATTTCAAATAATTATACGACGATTTAAATCGAAGATATTAAAGACGGTGATTGAAGACCAGCGATATTCACATCAAATGGACGACTATTGATGCCTTTGATAGGAGTTGCTGCCTTGAAAGGGTTACAGTGGTAGTTGTTCAGACGTACTTGTCGATTGTCCGGATAAGCGAGCACCTCTCTACCGTATTGGACATATGGGATGAGGAATAAGGTGTCTCCGGATTCGTTCAGACCTAGAACGGACTTGTAAATGGATGTGTGTCTGACGTTGAATTTCATCCCATGTAAATTAAATTGATTTCTATTTAATATATATCTGTGGTGGTAGAGAATTTATTCTCTTGCTCAACACCCTTCTCTGAGACGTACGAGCTCGGAGGTTATACATTGGTAGTTATCGATCGCATGGCGTGGATTGTCAATGTGGCACGCCAAGATGCAAATGATCAAGGCTTTTGTTGAAAAGCAGGGCCTTGTGGATGATGATCAAAGCATAGCCTGTTTAGGCGTAGCTTTGTGTATAGCGTGACTTCGCCAACCTCACACCCCGGTATGAGTTAAAAAGGGGATAGTGACTGCAGGAAGTGCACACGTTTCTTTCTAGCTAGAAGTGATGTCAGCGTTTACAAGCCCTGACATTTTTTTACTTATGTGGATGATGGATTATGAGGTACCTCGGATTTATAAGTCGATAGTGACCAAATTATAGGTTCAATAGGACTCGGAAACGTGTGTTCATACATAATTAATCCACTAATGTTATTTGTGGACCGGCCCTGAAGATCCAAGGGTTTCCCATAGGTGTGATCCTGAGGCATTTGCTAGAGTGTCTCAAATCGGAGTGGACAATCCCTAGCCTCGACTCATGGTGGAAACCCAGTTTCCAATACGACATTACGGTTTTGATTGTAAACCTATATATGGCGACATAGTATATGGTAGCTATGCCATCTAGGATTGATACATTTACTTTGAAGTATTTTAAAACTGATTAGACACTAATAATAATATTAAAAATATTATCTTCTACGTATAAAGCATGTTTGGTCATTATAAGGTAAAACTCTATCCTCCGGTTTGCGTTGCATTGTGTGATGTGACTTGAGTCTAATAATGATTTCATTTTTTCTAATAAGCATTGCGTTGTTTGGTATAAAAATTTATGTAAATTATGCACTGGCAATCCAATGGAGTAAACCCGTTCTGTGCTAGCGGCGTGGTCCTGTGATTAGCCATATTGTTAAATAAGTTAGTAAGGATTTCTTATGCCAGTCCCATGACTGACTCGTAGTTTGTTTCACTTTGCAAACTCGGGTGCCATCTTTTCACACGGGCAGCCAAGTGACAGGTTTAGGTATGGATACATTCTGGATTGGATCTTGCTTAAGGAAGAAGTTGAAGAACAATTTTCTTTTATCTTTTTATTGCCTTTGAGACATTTAGACATTATTGATCTATGGTGTATTTGATGGAGATTGAGACTTATTTCTTTCTTTGTTGAGACTTCTGTTTGCTAAGTGTATCCTGTAACTGCGTACTCAGATGTCTTTGATGTTGATGACAATCTCATTTCCGCTGCAATAATTTAAGTGTTATGATGTTATCTGAGATCTGCTATTGTTGTAATTATGTTATATTCCAGTGATTATCCTTGATTTCGTCCTACATAAGTTTGGGTTCATCACAACAAATATGTACACGACCCTGAGCAAATCATAGAAGAAGCCGCTCAAGAAGAATCGGAGATAGAACCAAATTTGGAAGTTCTTGGATAGCCAATGAGAATTGTTGATCATGATGATAAACCTTAAGTAGAAAAGTGGTAAGATCAATCAAAGTCCAATGGAGTGGAGATCCAAACGAGTGCACTTGGGAAACTAAGAATAGGATGAAGAAAACATATCCTAGGTTCAGGATCGATGTATTGATTCAGGAATACTGTAGTAAAATCTTTTGCCTCATATTTATATTCTCAAAGGTATATTTTTCGTTCATCTATTTCTCTTCTTATCAATTTTAAGGACGAAAATTCTTTTAAATAGGGAAGGATGTAGCATCCAAGAAGTGCCGATATTTTCCAAATTCAAAATTTTAAGAATTTGTAAGAACTGCGCACGGTTTTGGATACATACACTCATTTTTGGATATGATTCTAAAAAGTATAACGATTAGATAAGTTACTTGTATCAGTTTTATCAACATACCGTTTCAATCGTCAAAAATGAGAATTTTACAATATTACACAATATTTTAAATTTTGAGATTTAATAATTTTATTTAAACATGGTTTTAGATGTAAATAGACATGTTTTAACCAATATAATAATACAAGAAATTCATATTTAAAATTGACTTACATTTACAGGATCGTTAAATAAAACATCAAAATATGACCGTTAAACATTTTATCAAAAAAATCAACGTTTTAACAAAGACAAGTTGTGTAAACATTTTGCAATGTCAATATGTAATACAAAACTAGTAACATATATTTAACCACTTTTTAGTTGATAAAAAAGATTAATTTAGTTAAATTTATAAAACAAAAATATCAAATCATAGATCTCTTAAGGAAATCTAAATCTCTATAATATGACAAGATTACTTGGAAACTAAGCAACCAAAACATTATCATTTCAAATATTTCTAATCATTACTTTGGAAAAGGAGCATATACACAAGCAATCATTCCAGAATATCAAAATCTTAATCTTGAAATAAGCAACACATCACATCATCGGTTTTACTTTAGTTCTCCGTTACGCAAAGCTACATGTCATAATAAATTAATTAATAAAAAAGTACAAGGGTATTTTGGTAACTTAACAAAGATTTTGCAACTGTAAATAAGCATCCATACCCTACTACTCTTACCAATCATTGTAAAAATACCACCAAACTCTACACCATTTCCACCAATGCCTTTCACTGACCAAAACCACCACCTTCTCACCATATTTTAAGTAGCACCGCCACCTCATCGACTGTAACAACCCGGAAATCTGAGCCAATTTAAAAATTTTATTTTGGCAATTTTATTGAATTTTGAACATTTAAAATGAATTATTTTAAATAATGACGACGAGAAATTTATTTTGAATGGAATTCGAACGTATATATTTATATAGATCGTCGTTAGAATATAAATATTTATTTATAATTATATAAGGAATTGAAAATGGCGCGGTAGTTCGAAAATTCGATTTCAAAGTTCAAATGAATGTACAAGATTCAAAATAAACCGGATTTTGGCGAAACCAAAAATATTAGAATCTAATGGAGAATATCTTTCCAACGAATCCGAAAAATTGAAATTTCATAGCGGGAATCAAAAGCTATGCCCAGTTGAAAATTCAGAATAATCGCTATGGAATTATGGCCCTTAAAAAGGGAAATTTTGCAAAAGACCTCGGTTTTCGACGAAACCACTTTTGTTGGATCCGTGATGTCAAAGTTATTGCTAGGTTTCAAAATTCGTAATTTTTCGTATCAATATGTGAGCGTGGCAAAGGAAAACGTGTTTGACCAGTTTCAGTTGATTTTAATCGACTGGAAAATGGCCATTTTTCAAACGGTCTCAGAATTCGATGAAATTAGTTTTGTTAGGACCGTATCGTCAATACGAAGCTAGAAAATATTTTTCTGGAATTTATCGTGTCAGTATGTGGACCTGGTAAATTGTAATGCGCGTTCAAATTCAATATATAGATTTATATTTTGATTTTGACGGAAACCGATCGAAACAGCCAAACTGGCTTGCTATACATATCCCATTATGTTCGGAATGGCGGTAATTAGCTATTGACGACAGTCGGTGGGTTCGATTTCGAGTTCGAAATAAAAGTCAACTCTATCCAATAAAATAAAATAAAGTATAATTTTCCACTTAGGCCCTCATCCCCCATACCTTCTCTCTCCCTCCTCACTTCCTACCATAGATATCAGTTTTTAGAAGAGAAAAAAAGAAAGAAAAAAAGGGGGATCACGCAACTCGGATCCACTGCGCCGCCCTCCAGACGGGCTGCCGCCGCCACTCCTTCGCCGGAGGCCCCCTCCGACGCACCCCCTTCCTCCCTCTCTCTCCTCCGCCTCCCTCCTTCTTCCCCAAACCCTAAACCCTAGCAAAAAGCCTTCGCCAGACCACCCAGTCGCGCACCCCCTCTTCTCCTCCACCGCCACCCTGTTTCGCCGCCAACCACCACATCCCGACCCTCCAATCACCAGCGAGCAGCCCCCTTCCTCTAGAAGAAAACCCTGTAAGTTTTTATTTATTCACTTTTTATTTATATCATAGCATAAGGAAATTCTGATTTTTATATATTTTTAAAACGAGGAAAACATGATTTTTAAAACGATAAAGGTATGATTTTTATGTCGATAAAGTTCTGATTTTAGCTATATAAAAACATGACTTTTGGAGGTTATAAAATTATGATTTTTAGTTTAGAAAGTTAGGATTTTTAATGTTATAAAAATATGATTTTCATAATATAAACATGAAGATAAAAATACTATTTTTATAATATACACATGAAGATAAAAATTCGATTTTTATATATATGATGAAAGAATAAAAATATGATTTTTACATTACAGTGAGAATAAAAATATGATTTTTATATTATAGAAAGAATAAAAATATGATTTCTATATATTATAGAAAGAATAAAAATATGATTTTTATATTATAGAAAGAATAAAAATGTGATTTTTATATATGTAGTGGCTACAGACAACGAAAGTGACAAAAGGCGAGCACGACGAAGATTTCCTACATATAAAGAGTCGTAGCGTTTGGTTTAGCTAGTCGGTGAGAACTCCTCACTTTTATTTTGATTTCTAGTTGAAATATATGCTAGGATGCAGACGGTGCTTAGTAACACCCGACAACCGTCATCCATAGACTATGGACGACTTATATGCTTGTGTGATTGTTTTTGTTGTGAAGTAAAATATATATTCATGTGTTGAAATAAAATATATATTCATGTATTGAAATAAAATATATATTCATGTACTGAAATAAAATATATATTCATGTGTTGAAATAAAATATATATTCATGTGCTGAAATAAAATATATATTCATGCGTTGAAATAAAATATATATTCATGTGTTGAAATCAAATATATATTCATGTGTTGAAATCAAATATATATTCATGTGTTGAAATAAAATAAATATTCATTTACAAATCGAACGATTTGTTTATGTACACCGATTTGACTGATATTGATTGGGACGATAAATTTTACACATCGCCCAAATGCACAAATAAAATCTGTATTTGTTGATTTGAAACCCCACATGGGTATTGGGATGACATTTGACATACACTAATCCCGATTGTTTAGTTGTATGTCAATCGATGGTTTGACAGACTGTGTAAGCGTTAATTATTTATATTTAATGCTTATGCAGTTGTGTGGTGCACTCTGGATGATGGTTGATTATTTATCATTGCTATTATATACATGTGTTGTATGGAATCAATATAATTAACGTTATATGGTAATTGATTGGGCCTCATTCCAATTTGGAAAATAAGAAATATAAATTCATGTGTTGAATATAAATATAAATTCATGTGTTGAATAGAAATATAAATTCATGTGTTGAATAGAAGTATAAATTCATGTGTTGAATAGAAATATAAATTCATGCATTGAATAGAAATATAAATTCATGAGTTGAATAGAAGTATAAATTCATGTGTTGAATAGAAGTATAAATTCATGTGTTGAATAAAAGTATAAATTCATGTGTTGAATAGAAATATAAATTCATATGTTGAATAGAAATAGAAATTCATGTGTTGAATAGAAATATAAATTCATGTGTTGAATAGAATATAAATTCATGTGTTGAATAGAATAAACATTCATGTGTTGAATAGAATAAACATTCATGTGTTGAATAAAAGCCGTTTGATTAGATTAATGCCATTTTGACGTGAACGATATTTATATCGATTTTATTCATTTTTATAACGAATATAGAAAAGAAAGTGATTTCATAATGTAACGTTTTGAAAATGTTATCATTTGTATATCGATGATGTGGAATATTCAATTTTGATTCGAAATTGAATGTGAAGTTGAAATCGTTTTGAAAACGAATTTAAAACGATTTATAAAATACGTTTTGAAAGGAAATCGACGAAATATATATAATATATATATATATATATATATATTGTATATATATAATATAATATATATATATATATATTATATATAATATATATATTATATATATATTATATATATATATAATGGCTTAAATTGAATGCGCCGCGCTGCGGCAGTTCGCGAATTTCGACCATTGACTTCGAATGGACGTTAGGGGATCCTAAAACCGGAACCTTTGGTTCGTATCGAAAAGGGCTTTCTAATGAATTTTAGAAATTAGAAATCTAACGGTTGGATTTGGAATTATGTCCAAATCAAATTGGGAAAAGGTCGCTATAAGTGCAGTTCAATGGCTGTTGATGGAATTCGACTGTACGGGCCTTGATAAAATTATTAAAAATAGTAATAATTTGTGTAAAATCATAAAAAATGATGTGTGAAGAATTGAGATGAAAAATTCCAAATTTGAAAAGATAAAAATATATTTTTACCAAAATGAACTAGAATAATAATTTATTTATTTGTAAATAAATAAATTGGATTTGAAAGGGTTTTAAAGTAACCAGAAGTTTCAATAATTGAATTGGAATGGAATTTGATTTTGGGTTTATAGTGAACCGTGTTTTAAATGACATTGGTTCTTTAACTCAGTTAAAGACAGGATATGATTTCCCAAGTTAAATAATCATTGATAGTTATTTTTGGGAAGATTAAAACCAAGTGGAGTTTTAATGAATCTTTAACTAGATTGAAATGATCGAGAATGGAGTATCACCAGTTTTTCTCTAGGCGATAGTTAAATCTTTAATTAGATTTGAACGTGGAATGGTAATTGAATTTACCGATAACACCGTGGTGTTAGATATGAAGTATTACCAGTTTTACTTCATGGGATGAATTGGTTGGGATTGGGAAATAAAATAAATGATTACTTCGGTGTGGTTTGCTAATCCCGACTAGTTTGAATTGATATTCAAAAGAAGATTAAAGATTAAATTTAAAGAATTTATCTTTGATAAAATTAATGGGAACCATTCCCAAAGTATAAGAGTATTTGAATAAAAGAATATTCTGAATTGAAATGAGGCGTATGTTGTGTTTGTGTAAAACTTGTTTATTATATACGATAGTTATTCAGAAAGACCGGGTTTATCCCATTCTGAATAACTGATTCGACGATGTGTCGAGGATGAAGACGGTGGTCGAAGACTGGAGGTCTTCACATTGTTTGGATAATTACTGATGATCTGGATTGGGCCGTATACCCAAGAGGAGGGAATCAGTTAGTGATCGTCTAGACGTACTTGGAGATCGATGGATATGCGAGGTACATGGTGCCTCCGGTTTCGTTCAGACTCAGAACGAACTTGTAAATGGACTGTGCGTCTGACATTGGATTTTATTCTGTGTGATTGGTTTCTATTAAATATATATCTGTTTGGCGGAGGAGAATTTATTCTCTTGCTTAACGCCCTTCTCTAAGACGTACGAGCTCAGGGGTTATATATTGATGGATATCAATCGCATGGAGTGAATTGCCTGTGTGGCACGCCTAAGTGGCAATTGATCAAGGCTTCTGTTGAAAAGCTAAGTCTTGTGGTTGATGATCAAAGCACAGCCTGTGTTGCATAGCTTTGTGCAGCGTTGATTCGCGAGCCTCACACCCTGGTTGTGAACCAGAAATGGGAGAGGACATCAGGGAGGGCATGCGTTTCCTTCTAGCTAGAAGTGGCGTCAGTGGTTTTACACGCCCTGACGAGTTTGACTTATGTGGTTGTTGCTGTTGCGAGGCGCCTCGGATATATCGGTGACTATGTGGAGCCGATGGAGTCATTGGACTCATTGACACCCCATAGGGTGGGGAAACGCAGTGCTCAGGCATTTTAATCCACATCGGTGGACCGGCCCTGACGATCCAAGGCTTGTCTGCGCGCTTGCCTAAGACATGGGCTAGAGCGTCTCGAAGCGGTAAGGACGATCCCTTGCCCTGGTTCACAGATGGAAATCCAACTTCCAATACGTGACTTTGTGGTTTTGATTGTAGAACCTATATATGGCGACATAGTGGGATGGGGCACTTATGCCATCTATGATTGGTGCTTATGATTGAAATTGTTTTAATACTATGCACTTATAGTAATAATAAAAGATGAAATTTAGCGTATCAAGCATTCTTTGGCTATTATAAGGTAAAACCCTGTCCTCCGTCTTGTGTTGCATTGTGTGATGGGACCTGGGTCTTATAATAGCTTTATTGTTCTTTATTTAGCATTGCGCTGTTGTTTTATGCACTGGTATTCTTGGGAGGAAACTCGTTCCGTGTTATACGGCGTGGTCCCTTGATTTACTTAACTTTAAAATAAAGATTAATAACTGTTTTAGTTCTCACACCAGTCACATGACTGACCTGGAGTTTATTGTTTTAACCTAAACTCTGGGTGCCCTTATTTTGACACGGGCAGCTAGTAGTTTTGGTTTTGCAAATTTATATTCACAGGATCCTGATTTACAGCTCGAATGATATCCGGAAAGCTCTGTATCCGTGTATCTCTTTCAGTTGTGTATTGTATCATTTTTCTACTACAGTAATGTATTTAAATCTCTGATATTTGCTGATGTATATTATTTGTTTATACTCTTTATATTCTTGCATTCTAATGTAATTGTTGTAATAAAAAAAGAAATGTTCTTCTGTTTGCGTTCCAATGTGTCGTGTTCTCAAAACAATCAGGCGTTTCGAACGGTCTTGGTCGGTTTAGCGATCGATTCGGATCGAGCGAAATTCCTTTTCGTTACAGTTGGTACAAAAGCTTTGATTTACAGAGCTCGGAGAACAAGACACGTTAGAACCAAACGAAAGAATTCATCAGAGACTGGACTAGTAATATCCAATGAGAATTACTCGTTGGAGATAGGATCAGTAGTATCCTAGAACGAGTGTGAAGAGTATATTTTAAAAATGAAAACAATTTTCTTTTGAAGATTTAAACTTTATTCAACGTATTTGAATATTTATTTTAAATTAATTTGGGCAATCCAATATATAAAGATTTTGCATATACGCCTTCCAAACGTGTATTCAAAGTTTTAATATACTGGATAGATATAGAATCACACTCTAGTCGCCCGGAGATGACACTGATGATAACAGCTGCATCATCAGTGGATATATGTTCGAGTGACAAAAGTGGGATTTCTATATGTTTCCAATTGAATGGTGTGAGAACCAAAATTAGATAGGGCCTATTGTTGTGATTTGACACCAAAAATATGATTTTTGACTATATATCAAAGTTATGTGATTGAAAAGATAATCAACTAATTGATTGCTGATTGTGTTGTTTGATTAGTGGTTGATTAATTAAAATTTGAACCTTTAACCAAATTGAACCAAATATTGAGTTGTATTAAAAATTAGTCGCATTTCCATGCATATACATGTACTTACATTGAACCGGTCATAGCAAGGAGGCTAGAGCAGAAGAATAAAATTGTTTGCCCGACAAATAGGTACATGTTTACTAATTTCTTGGGTTTGGATGATTTTATGAGTCGATTGGCTAGCCGCTTGGCTGTTTCTTTTTCTTTTTGGATTGGTGAGGGCCATGGGAGGCTATCTGAAATATCCCGTAGCTCCCTGTGCAAGGGAGGTTATGGCAAAAAAATTCAGAAATTTAGGGTGTTAGCCAAATTTTTGAAAAAATTGAAAAGTTCTTAGAAACTGAAAAGTTGAAGAACTTAAGCCATAATGAAAATACTGAAAGTTGAGTTGATTTGTAAAACAACTTTCGGCTTCATTCCTTTTTGGGGATGAAAAGTTTTAAGTGTGGGAGACAATAATAACCATGAAATCTGAGGCAATTTAAAATTTTTATTTTGGCAATTTTATTGAATTTTGAATATTTAAAATGAATTATTTTAAATAAGGACGACGAGAAATTTATTTTGAATGGAATTCGAACGTATATATTTATATAGATTGTCGTTAGAATATAAATATTTATTTATAATTATATAAGGAATTGAAAATGGCGCAGTAGTTCGAAAATTCGATTTCAAAGTTCAAATGAATGTACAAGATTCAAAATAAACCGGATTTTAGCGAAACCAAAAATATTAGAATCTAATGGAGAATATCTTTACAACGAATCCGAAAAATTGAAATTTCATAGTGGGAATCAAAAGTTATGCCCAGTTGAAAATTCAGAATAGTCGCTATTGAATTCTGGCCCTTAAAAAGGGAAATTTTGCAAAAGACCTCGGTTTTCGACGAAACCACTTTTGTTGGATCCGTGACGTCAAGTTACTGCTAGGTTTCAAAATTCATAATTTTTCGAATCAATAGTTGAGCGTGGCAAAGGAAAACGCGTTTGACCAGTTTTAGTTGATTTTTATTGACTGGAAAATGGCCATTTTTCAAACGGCCTCAGAATTCAATGAAATTAGTTTTGTTAGGACCGTATCGTCTGTACGAAGCTAGAAAATATTTTTCTGGAATTTATAGAGTCATTATGCGGCCCTGGTAAATTGAAATGCACGTTCAAATTCAATATATAGATTTATATTTTGATTTTGAAAGAAACCGATCGAAACAGCCAAACTGGCTTGCGATACATATCCCATTGTGTTCGGAATGGGGGTAATTATCTATGGACGACAGTCGGTAGGTTCGATTTCGAGTTCGAAATAAAAGTCAACTCTTAAAATAGTCCAATAAAATAAAATTTTCCACTTAGGCCCTCACCCCCCATACCTTCTCTCCCCCTCCTCACTTCCTACCATAGATATCAGTTTAAAGAAGGGAACAAAAAAAAAGAAAAAAAGGGGATCGCGCAACTCGGGTCCACTGCCCCGCCCTCAAGGCGGGCTACCGCCGCCACTCCTTCGCCGGAGGCCCCCTCCGACGCACCCCCTTCCTCCCTCTCTCCTCCGCCTCCCTCCTTCATCCCCAAACCCTAGCAAAAATCCTCCGCCAGACCACCTAGTCGCGCCCCCCCTCTCTGCTCCTCCACCGCCACCTTGTTTCGCCGCCAACCACCACATCCCGACCCTCTAATCACCAGCGAGCAGCCCCCTTCCTCTAGAAGAAAAACCCTGTAAGTTTTCATTTATTCCCATTTACTTAATGAAATCGGTTTTTTTATTTATATCATAGCATAAGGAAATTCTGATTTTTATATATTTTTAAAACGAGAAAAACATGATTTTTAAAACGATAAAGGTATGATTTTTATGTCGATAAAGTTCTGATTTTAGCTATATAAAAATATGGCTTTGGCTTTTGGAGGTTATAAAATTATGATTTTTAGTTTAGAAAGTTAGGATTTTTAAGGTTATAAAAATACGATTTTTATAATATACACATGAAGATAAAAATACGATTTTTAAAATATACACATGAAGATAAAATACGATTTTTATAATATACACATGAAGATAAAAATTCAATTTTTATATATATGAAGAAAGAATAAAAATATGATTTTTATATTATAGTGAGAATAAAAATATGATTTTTATATTATAGAAAGAATAAAAATATGATTTTTATATTATAGAAAGAATAAAAATATTATTTTTATATTATAGAAAGAATAAAAATATGATTTTTATATTATAGAAAGAATACAAATATGATTTTTATATTATAGAAAGAATAAAAATGTGGTTTTTATATTATAAAAAGAATAAAAATGTGATTTTTATATATGTAATGGCTACAAACAACGAAAGTGACAAAAGGCGAGCACGACGAAGATTTCCTACATATGAAGAGTCGTGGCGTTTGGTTTAGCTAGTCGGTGAGAACTCCTCGCTTTTATTTTGATTTCTAGTTGAAATATATACTAGGATGCAGACGGTGCTTAGTAGCACCCGACACCCGTCGTCCACAGACCATGAACGACTTGTATGCTTGTGTGATTGTTTGTGTTGTGAAGTAAATTATATATTCATGTGTTGAAATAAAATATATATTCATGTATTGAAATAAAATATATATTCATGTATTGAAATAAAATATATATTCATGTTGTTGAAATAAAATATATATTCATGTGTTGAAATAAAATATATATTCATGTATTGAACTAAAATATATATTCATGTGTTGAAATAAAATATATATATTCATGTGTTGAAATAAAATATATATTCATGTGTTGAAATCAAATATATATATTCATGTGTTGAAATAAAATAAATATTCATTTACAAATCGAACGATTTGTTTATGTACACCGATTTGACTGATATTGATTGGGACGATAAATTTTACACATCGCCCAACTGCACAAATAAAATCTGTGTTTGTTGATTTGAACCCCACACGGGTATTGGGATGACATTTGACGTACACTAATCCCGATTGTTTAGTTGTATGTCAATCGATGGGTTGACAGACTATGTAAGCGTTAATTATTTATATTTAATGCTTATGCAGTTGTGTGGTCCACTCTGGATGATGGTTGATTATTTATCGTTGCTATTATATACATGTGTTGTATGGAATCCATATAATTAACGTTATATGGTAATTGATTGGGCCTCATTCCAGTTTGGAAAATAAGAAATATAAATTCATGCGTTGAATAGAAATATAAATTCATGTGTTGAATAGATATATAAATTCATGTGTTGAATAGAAATATAAATTCATGTGTTGAATAGAAATATAAATTCATGTGTTGAATAGAAGTATAAATTCATGTGTTGAATAGAAATATAAATTCATGTGTTGAATAGAAATATAAATTCATGTGTTAAATAGAAATATAAATTCATGTGCTGAATAGAATAAAAATTCATGTGTTGAATAGAATAAATATTCATGTGTTGAATAGAACAAACATTCATGTGTTGAATAAAAGTCGTGTTGATTAGATTAACGCCATTTTGACGTGAACGATATTTATATCGATTTTATTCATTTTTATAATGAATATAGAAAAGAAAGTGATTTCAAAATATAACGTTTTGAAAATATTATCATTTGTATGTCGATGATGTGGAATATTCAATTTTGATTCGAAATTGAATATGAAGTTGAAATCGTTTTGAAAACGAATTTAAAACGATTTATAAAATACGTTTTGAAAGGAAATCGACGAAATATTTATAATATATATATATATATATATTATATATATATATATAATGGCTTAAAAAGAACGCGCCGCGCCGCGGCATTTCGCGAATTTCGACCATTGACTTCGAATGGACGTTACGAGAGATCTGACCGTCGGATTCTCCTAAAACTGGAACCGTTGGGTTCGTATCGAAAAGAGCTTTCTAACGAATATTATAAATTAGAAATCTAACGGTTGGATTTGGTATTATGTCCAAATCAAATTTGGAAAAGGTCATTGTAAGAGCAGTTCGATGGCCGTTGATGGAATTCGACTGTACGGGCCTTGATAAAATTATTAAAAATAGTAATAATTTGTGTAAATCATAAGAAATGATTTGTGAAGAATTGAGATGAAAAATTCCAAATTTGAAAAGATAAAAATAGATTTTTATCGAAATGAACTAGTTTGGAACTAGAATAATATTTTATTCATTTTTAAATAAATAAATTGGATTTGAAAGGGTTTTAAAAGTAACCAGAAGTTTCAATAATTGAATTGGAATGGAATGTGATTTTGGGTTTATAGTGAACCGTATTTTAAATGACATTGGTTCTTTAACCCAGTTAAAGACAGGATATGATTTCCCAAGTTAAATAATCATTGATAGTGATTTTTGGGAAGATTAAAGCCAAGTGGAGTTTTAATGAATCTTTAATTTGATTGAAATGATCGAGAATGGAGTATCACCAGTTTTGCTCCAGGGGATAGTTAAATCTTTAATTAGATTTGAACGTGAAATGGTAATTGATTTTACCGATAACACCGTGGTATTAGATATGAAGTATTACCAGTTTTACTTCATGGGATGAATAGGTTGGGATTGGGAATAAAATAAATGATTACTTCGGTGTGGGTCGTTAATCCCGACTAGTTTGAATTGATATTCAAAAGAAGATTAAAGAATAAATTTAAAGAATTTATCTTTGATAAAATTAATGGGAACCTTTCCCAAAGTATAAGAATATTTGAATAAAAGAATATTCTAAATTGGAATGAGGCGTATGTTGTGTTTGAGTAACACTTGTTTATTATATATGCGAGTTATTCAGAAAGACCGGGTTTATCCCATTCTGAATAACTGATTCGACGATGTGTCGAGGATGAAGACGGTGGTCGAAAAACGGAGGTCTTCACGTTTTGAAGCAGTTGGGAAGCTGGCACCAAGGTTAGTAGGACCCTTCCCTATCATAGAGAGAATTGGAAAGATGGCCTATAAGGTGGAATTGCCCGAATAGCTAGCCGGAGTGCATAATGTCTTTCATGTCTCGCATCTCCGAAAGTGCCTACATGAGTCCGCTGAGGTGGTTGAACCAAGCATTCTTGAAGATATTGAGGTAGAGAAAGAAGCAACCTTGAGAAAAGCTCCGATTCATATCTTGGGAACGGAGATCAAGAAGCTAAGGAATCGAGAAGTCAAATTGGTGAAAGTTCACTGGAGTGAAGCCGATGAAGACGCAACTTGGGAAACCGAGGAGAAGATGCGTGGGCTTTATCCATTCCTTTTTGAGGGTACATTCTCGACCTCTTTCCTAATTAGCATATCTTCCTTTTTATCCGTGTTTATCATGTTTATCATATTATCTCGTTAAACTTGTCATGAGGACCTTAGGTAGAAACCCTTTGGATGAAACATGTATTTGAAACATGTTATGCTTGATGGTTGCAAGTGGTTGCAAGTGTTTGCACGTGGATACTCGTGGATGCATGATACACATTAGGCACTAAGATCGGCTCACACACTTTCATGTTGCATATGCATGAGTGCTTATACTTATTCATGGATGAAACTTGTTATGCTATCACGTGGATGTTGCATATGGATGAATGTTACATGCACTCATGTAGAGACTATGAGTTATGTTAGGAATTTGCATACATATGGACTCATTTCACTAACATACTTTGCATTAAGGAGGTTTACTGTATCAGTAACCGGCTGGTTTTTGCATTAGATAAGTACATATACACACACCTTTGCATATGATCATACAGCATTTAGAATCCTTTAAGGTCAATGACTGCACGTGGATGATGTTTTGAGTAGATGGATGATGGATGGTAGGATACGTTCTTCCTAACTTGGAGATTTCGGGGACGAAATCCTTTAAGGAGGGGAGAATGTAAAAACCCGTATTTTTGAATAACATGTTATAACATAAATCAAGGAAGAATTAATCTGTAAAATCTGAATCAAGGGAAACGGGGTTTGCCATTGCGTTCGTCTCGGAAAAATACGCGAAATAGAGTCCGAGTTTTCGAAAATCGGAGTCCGTATGACCGAGATATGGCCTCGCGAAGTTTCACGAAAAAATTCAAATTCAAAACAGATTCAAATTTCAGAAAATCAGGGTTGGCGGGAAAAATCCCGCCCAGACCAGGTCGACCTGGGGGTCGACCTGGGTGGGACCAGGTCGACTGGGGAGTCGACCCCAGGGTCGACCTGGGGGTCGACCTGCCTGGTCGGACCCAGGCAACCTGGTGCACCTATTTTGGCTGTTTTGACCTGTTTTGTTGGCTAGTGACGGGATTTGATGGCTCTGATTGAATCTAGGGTTAATCCTATGGCTAATACTATCCTAATCTTCTATAAAAAGACCCCTAATCCTAGCCTAAAACACCATTATTCAATCCTACAACTAAACTATGTCAAATTTGTTCCTCTCATGGCCTCCACTCTCATGCTAAAATTTCTAAGTTTATTTATATGAGAGATTTTGAGTGCATACAAGTGTTTTCAAGCTTGTATGAGTGTTCTTAGTTTGCATTCAAGTCAAGTTGCAACATTTCTATTACAAAGCAAGGATTTTTATTGATTTGGCTCAAGGGTTTTTCATTTGGAGCTTTCATATTTGGGTTTTTTTGGTGATTGCATAAGGGCTTCGTCTCAATCTTTATAATAAATATTCATTTGTGTCTTCATAGCATTGTAAGCCCTTTTCTACTTTCTTTTTTTGAACTCTAAAGTTAAATGAATGATGCAAGTTTGGGTTGATTATCATGATATGCAAGTTTGGTTGATCATTATATTATGCAAGTTGGTTTAATCATGATGTATGACACATGTTGCTATGTTATGCAAGTTGGGTTGATCATTATACACACGTTATCATGTTATGCAAGTTTGGGTTGATCATTATACACATGTTATCATGTTATGCAAGTTAAACTTGAGTTTGTGAGCTTAAAGCTTCAAGCTTTATGTTAAAGGTTGCATTTTGGCAACATGGAAGTTATCATATCCCTTATGATAACTTGCATGTGAGGCTAAATGCGAACTTCTAGCAAATTCTACATGTCATTTATCACCATGTATCACTTATATGCTATGTTTGGTTTTATGCATACTTTTGAAGCCTAATAATGCAATATGCAAGTATATGAACATATGTACATTTCATATGCCACCATGTTAAACTTGTGGCTTCAACACCTTTTTGTCATGATTATGCCAAGTTCCCTATTTTATCCTTTATGCGTTGATGCGATTATGTAAACGATGGGATTGCGTTGGGGTTGGGTAACATTATGACATAAACATGGTTTTTATAACATGACGTGATATGTTAACTTGTAATTATGTTTTGGAAACATAATGGACATGACACTTAGAAAATATGAGTGTGGCCAACTCGAGGTTGGGTTGAGTTTGTAGCATAAATCTACCCGGACCCACCCGGCTTAACTAGTGGCTACAAACAATAGGACCCAATGTGAGAAGTTGGTCATGTTGTGCTCGAACCCGAGGTTAGACCAAGTTGTGGTGTAAAGCTACCCGGACCCGCCCGGCTTAACTAGTAACCACAACAAGGTCTAATGTGAGAGGTTAAAGCACATTAAGTTAATTAATGCCTCCTGATTAGGGTTAAGTCATGGTCCACTTAATACTTAACCAATTTGGGCTTGATGGGTTAATCGGGGTTAAGTCATGAACCTTGGGTACACTTTGAAAGTTATGATTTAGAGTTTTACTAACAAATTAGCCGCGGAATTAATAACCCTAAATAGATCTATTACGAAAACAATAGATTGAAATAAACAAAATTGTACCTAGGGTACTTTCGAAGTCGATTAGCCCCAATTTCTTCGAGTCTGGAATCTCGTCGGTCGTTGGATGATCGAATCTCAGCACGAAAAACATCGTCCCTCCATAAGTATCCACGCGAACATTATCTTCAACCGATGAGCTGATCGAAGAAGAAGAGGAAGGCAGCGGTGCTAGCCGCCATTCCTATTTGATTTTTTTGGGTTTTCTTTTCCAAAAGAGTCGGTTATTTAAAAAAAATGAATACCCGTGTTATATTTAAAAGGAATAAAAATCCCTTTTAATAAGTACACGTGTACTCATGAAATAAGGAACAATTCCTTATACCTTTTCAACCACAAATATCAATGGTTGATATTTTATTTAATCCAAAATCAAAATAGACTTCCCCTTATAATGTTCTAAGCGTGTGACCCTATAGGTTATTACAACGTTGGCAATGATTTTAAATCGTATTTAAAATCATAAACAGTGATTGGCATCTAGCAATACGTCGCTGCTACCCAAGTTATAATAATATCAATGATTCGATACAACCTTTCGGTGACCAGTGTATCAATGTAATATAATCCTTTTAACCAATATATCCAGGATCAAACTAGAGGCACAGATCGTATCATCCTAGTTATAATTTAATCCTTTTTCTTGATCGATGAGTAGACTGTTTAAAACAAATCAGTATTTGAGCACGACCATGCATTTCACAGTCTCACTCAATCAAGAGGCCCATGGATATCACTACAAATATATCGTAGGGTTAAATTCCATCAAGATCATTCATAATTTTCATTCGACTCGAGATGTATCCAATAATCACCGTTATCGTTACTCTGTTACGAAATAACTTTACATGATATCAAAACACAAATATCCTCGAATAAAATTATAATGATTTCAGGTCTGAGGACCATTACATCACTGTCACTATGAGAATAACTTATGATACTGTTAATTATATTCCATGGAGTTATCTCACGGTGGGTCAGCCCAATACGATATTCTCCAATACGTATTTATATACTGACTTTAATATCACGTATATTAATGATCAATGAGATGTGATCATCAGTCAATCAATATACTAGTCTCAATGCTTTATTGTTGTCCTATATAAACAATAAAACGTGACTAGGGACATTTAAGAATTATAATACTTAATAATTATATAATCTCAAATTCAGTCTTACTCGAACTATATAATTCTGTATTATTATTCTAAGGACTTCTATTATATTAATATTTATATTACGCAGTAAATATAATAGAATAGAATAATATTTTATTCCAAATAAAATAATAACATCAACAGTGTTATCAATCTCATCAAATGAATTGCCTCTAGGGCACAAACTCTAACAATCTCCCACTTGCACTAGAGTCAATCATTTACGTATCGTATACTTATGAAACTAGTGTGACTATTAAACTTATGCTGCGACAGAGTTTAATTCAGTAGTTCTGCAACATTACAATTTTGTAACTTTGCAGATATGTTTATTTCTTCTGTGAACAAATTCACATAAGAATTATATTTCTTAAATATATGTTTGGATTAATAGTGAGTTTAAGGTTTTAGGCCTGAGCATTACCCACATTGTTATCGCAACGTATATCATTGGATCAATAATGAATTAAGTTCAATCATGAACTTCTTAATCCAAACATTTTCTTTCTTAGAATCAGTATTTATTTCTTGTTTTTAAATTAATATTATTCACAATAATTAATGTGTTATCAAATAACATTAGAATTATTGTGTCACTCCCACTCAATTTCTTGTCTATACAAGATTCAATGACATTATGTGGTTTTCGAGACATTTCGATTTCTATTTCATTCCCACCGGTATCTTAGAGACTGGATCTCCATTAATATGGATACCAATTCGAGCAATAAAACATTTTATTCTCAGAGGATTTATAGAACTAATATCCATTTGTTTCTTGTGGATATTACAGAAAATAGTTACTTGATTTGGGTTCGATCTTATCAGAGGAGGGACGTTTAATAATCGCCTTACATCCCAAATCTTCAAATTAGACACACTAGGACATTTCCTAGTCCATATCTTATATGGCTTCTTTAGATCGTTTTAGTGGGATTTTAATATAATTGTTCTAAATTTAATTTATTGGAAGAACTATATAACTTATCATAAATCGTATTTTATCTTATAAGGTACGATATCTCCTTTCAGACACACCATTCCAATATGGTCTTTTAGATGGAGTAAGTTATGAAACAATTTCAAACTTATATGGACAGTCATTAATTAATTGGCTTAAACATTCTCTTTGATTTGTTCGAAGAGAATTTATTTTCTATCAAAATTGGTTTCTATCTCCACTTTGAATTCCTTGAACGTTTTAAAGGATTCTGGTATGTGTTTCATAAGATACACATATCTGTATCTACTGATATCATCAGTAAATATAATGAAGTAATAAAACCTGCCTCTAGCTTATGTATTCATTGCTCCATATACATCATTATGTATGAGACCCAATGCTTATCACTCATTCACTGCGTCAAGTGAAAGGTGATTCAGTTATTTTGCCTAATAAACAAGATCTGTATTCTTCCTATGATTCTAAATCAATTGATTTCAAAATTCCATCATTATGGAGTTTTGATATACTTTCTTGTATATTGGGCTAACTGGTTATACTAAAGGTACATTGGATTTAATTCACTAAATTTAATCCAGTCATTATTAATGTCAAATACATTATAGTTAAGGATTTACAAATATTTTTAACTATTTGTGAAATTCCATACGATATTTCATTTAAATAAAATGAATAACAATTATTCTTTTATTACAAATGAAATTCAATCTTGTCTAAACAAGATATTTTATAACAATTACTTTAATTGGAATTTCGTAATAACAATTATTTTATTTATTTAATTAAGCCAGTATATTCAACAAGAATCAACTTACTATGGATAATCTATCAACATTTGCTTCATTTCCAATTGTAAGTCCACTTGTTCTTTTACCAGATTTCTACTTATTCTGCAATTTCTGTAAATCAACATACATTTATGTGATTTATATCTAGTATCTAATACTAGAAATGAATAAGTAGATCATTATAACATTTATATCTTATTCAATTGAAGTTACACTTCAGCTTTGTTTTAGATCTTCGATGTTTGAAAAACAATTACTTTCAAATTTGTTTGAGGACAATCCCCAAATTTTAATATTAGTCAAGAAATTTAATTTAATTCAATTTATCCTTCTTAAGGATTAATTTAAATTATCAGAGTTATTTATTATTTAATATCTACAGTAGATAATAAATAATAACTGATTCTTAATATTCATTTAATAAAATATAAAATTTTGACAATCAAAATTTATATTAATATAAATGTATTATTTAAACTAAAATACGCTCCCACTCAAATCAAAATCCCTCTGTTTATATATACATATCAGTATATATATATATAATGGTGTTCCAAGATCCATATCTAGTCATGCCTTGACCTAGCTTTGGCTAATCCCCAAAACACAACCTTTTAGGTAGACATCTTATGTCAATTATATCGTGTATATAATTCTTGGATCGCATGATGAACATTTTGTTCAATATTATTCATTTGCTCAAGATATAGAATAATACATGCTATTGTCTCTAAGGCCATAATCCTATTATGCAGCCTTAGTTAAATCAAACCCAATAATACAGTCGAAGCACCACAATTACTCCTACCTCATATAACCAAAATAAAAGGATGCACAACGCTTTGGCGTTACCTACATCCAATGACATTGGACATTGATGGGTGTACTATTGGAAGACTTCACCATGATTTAATATAACAAATTTTGCTAGAGAGGAAATTTATAATTCGTAGTGGCGAACAATATTATAGTCATTTACATATATCAAAATATATGTATTTTATATTCATAATATAATGTTTGATTCAAACAAAATATGTTAAACACATATTTATATTTAAATACAGTATTACACGTTAAATCTAGTTTATTTTATTCGAACATTTCAAAATAATAATAACAATGGTTAACTTAAAGCTTGTATACAGAATAATAGCAAGAAATCATTTCTATTTCTAGATACATACAACATGCAGGCCCAAACAATTTAAAGCCCGGTTCGGTATAAAACGTTGAGTGAGTCCATTGATTCCGAGGTCCAATCCATTTCCATAAATATTAATAGCCTAATTAGTTAACTAATATAGATCAACCCTTTAAATTGAATTTCATAAATTCATATAGTAAGGAGGTATCCTATATATATCCATAATATAAAATCCACAGTTTCAAATATTTTGTATCAACACAGTAAATCAAATCACATTAACCGTAAGCATACATATACATATGAAGGGTCCAACCCATTTCACTATGATCAAATTCCAAAATGCAATAGACAATATATTGACATACAGGTAACATACAATATTTGTACGTGAATCTAGATGTTATATAAATGTACAGCTTGCTATACATACATATGAATTAGTTTATTCATTACACAGCAATTCATTCATTACCCATCAGTACATATATTAATATTTGTATACATAATGGATATATATATATATATATATATATATATATCAGTTTAGTATGCCCTTGGATTCTCATATGCAGCTTGAATATCCAGAGCAAGTCAAACTTGTCTCTTGCATCATGACTACATTGCCGTTCAAATTTTAGGAATTGACTGTTGCTTTTCCCACTGAACAGTTCAGCAGTGAGCATATGATTCCATCTAACCCCTGTTAAACAAATTTTAATCGAAAGGGTTAATACATCAAATGTATTTTTATATACGGGCAGTAATTCTGATACACCAAATGTATACTACGAGTAAGCAACAAGTCAAATAATACATCAAATGTATTTCTTGTGCATGTTATAAGTCAAACATATCAAGTGTATATGAACATTAGCTTAATACTGCAATTATCAATATGAATCAACTGTTCATAATATTACAATGACTTAAAATTGCTTCAGTTTCAATACACTATCAATATTTATCACAATGGAGTAAATCAGCAAGTTATTATGGCCTTAATGGCTAAATAATTATGAAGGATAATATATAAATATACAAATGCATATCCATATTAATCGTTATTAATATCAAACAGCATATACAAAATATGAATGTATGCATATTGAAGCGAACTTATTCATATATAAATCATACTGTTCCAAGAACTAACAGAGTCACTCTGGTTTCATTTGCAAAAGTTTATGCAAACTATTTGCATCCCTCAGCATCTCTGCTTATCAATATAAGATACAAAGATCACCAAATGAGTTCACATGAGTTAAATTTGAAATAAGTCTTTATGGACTGCATGAAATAACAAACTTCAAAATATATGTATATAAAGTCTGATCAAAACAGACAATCTGTTAAATAAAATGCATGTTTATGCATCTATATAAGCATGTCTAGTCATAATTTTAATGTACACAGATTTTATTTATTTTATAAAATCCAAACTAAAATTAAACACTCATATGTTTAACAAATTAAACCATATGTTGATGTGAACTACGGCAGAGTGAATATGTATATATACATATTTAGGATCAATCACTGACAATCATTACTAAACAATTTTTTTTTTATTATTATGAAACAATTTTCATGGCTAATTAAGTTTTTTGTAACAGTTCATTCTAAATATGCAGAAGTGTTCAAAACACTGTTTCATTCTAATAATATAAAAACAGGTAGCCCAGATGATAAATTTTGAACACACATAATATTCTCTTTAAGACATGATTTTGTATTAACTTATCCCATCACTGCATATATATGTGATTGTGAATACTTATGTATTTAAGTGTCAAAACACAGTTTCGTTTAAACAATTTTAATTTTCAGATCCAATTTACAGGCATACATGGTATGAATTCAAAATTCAGTTTTAACAACAAAACAGATTTTGATTATTATGAAACCATTTCATGTTTGATTCAAATCTTCGTAACATTCCATGTATCACTAGTATCAGTATTCATAATACTGGTTTATCATACATTGCCTTCTTGATAATTTTTGAACTCTTTCTAACTATAATCATATAAAACATACATATGGTTCAGATTTAACATTTAAATCATAAATAGCAGTTCCTTACAAAATAGAAGCAAACAGGGAAGCTTTCAAATCTGATTTGGTACTATTAAACGACTTTAAAATCAGTTCATGATTTTACCTTGTTATATATATACAGCATGAAGCAGAAAATTATATCTTCTGTAAGGTTCAAATCTGATTTCAAAGTACAGATTTATATGACTAATAAAATCCAAATGTATTTATGTCTGATTCTATAATCAAATAAAATTGTATTGATTTGAAGTCAAAACAGTCATAATTCCGATTTTACATTCAAGTTTAAATATTAAAACCAAAATTTGTCTTGACAAATTTGCATATTATTGATTTCAGTAAATCAAACTTAATCAGAAAACTATTTTTCTGATTTATCAATCAGAAAATTCCATTTTTGATGAAATATATATAGATATATGTATATATATATATAATTAAGACTGGTCAAGTATACTTATTAATCGGAAACTTCGATATCATATCATCATATATGATAAACTGAAGTTAAACATAATAATATGCTTGTTCATAACATTAATCATGATGTTCATCATGGTTCCAATGATTCAAAATCATCCAAACATTAATTTGAATATTAGTTATCGCATACATAACTAAGTTAGCAATGTGTGTGTCAACTGTTTGTTTATACCATAAACAAGTTCTGAACTTGTTTCCAATGCTATACATTGGTGTGAAATTTGTAAATCAAATTTACAGAATTCACACATATATATACATATTCTTGCAAAATCAACAAATTAAAATATATGTATATTATGATTTGAAGGTTTCCTTTACATTATCTATATAATGTACAAGGTTGCACTCTGGGATATGTGCAAGAATTTCAAACATTAGAATTCCTCCAGAAAATTAAAACAGAACAGTTTTATGATATTATGAAATCAGGACCTAAATTGACTGGTCATTTTGATAAATCAAAACTGTTTTAATCTATCAGCATGATACTATAATAAACAAATAAGGAAATTGTGATATGAAATTTAGTTCAGATTCAAATCTAACCAACAATAAACCCAGCTTTAAAGTATTGATTACAGTAAAGTGGTTTTACAGATTGTATCAAATACAGTTTATTTACAATAAAACAATTTCACCTTATTGAATCGAATTCATCAATATTTCCTGAACTCATGGTTTATGACATCGAACTAACAGACAGAGTATCAAACAGCAATTTGCAGTCAAAACTGCGAATCTGTTTATTATTCTTCTTCTTAAGTTATCGACATCAACCCAGATGCAAAATGAAACGATTCATACATGAAACAATATCAAATAAACACAATCAATCATTTTCGTAAACCCATAGCACTGATACCATTGAAAGTTATGATTTAGGGTTTTACTAACAAATTAGCCGCGGAATTAATAACCCTAAATAGATCTATAACGAAAACAATAGATTGAAATAAACAAAATTGTACCTAGGGTTCTTTCGAAGTCGATTAGCCCCAATTTCTTCGAGTCTGGAATCTCGTCGGTCGTTGGATGATCGAATCTCAGCACGAAAAACATCGTCCCTCCATAAGTATCCACGCGAACATTATCTTCAACCAATGAGCTGATCGAAGAAGAAGAGGAAGGCAGCGGTGCTAGCCGCCATTCCTATTTGATTTTTTTGGGTTTTCTTTTTCAAAAGAGTCGGTTATTTAAAAAAAATGAATACCCGTGTTATATTTAAAAGGAATAAAAATCCCTTTTAATAAGTACACGTGTACTCATGAAATAAGGAACAATTCCTTATACCTTTTCAACCACAAATATCAATGGTTGATATTTTATTTAATCCAAAATCAAAATAGACTTCCCCTTATAATGTTCTAAGCGTGTGACCCTATAGGTTATTACAACGTTGGCAATGATTTTAAATCGTATTTAAAATCATAAACAGTGATTGGCATCTAGCAATACGTCGCTGCTACCCAAGTTATAATAATATCAATGATTCGATACAACCTTTCGGTGACCAGTGTATCAATGTAATATAATCCTTTTAACCAATATATTCAGGATCGAACTAGAGGCACGGATCGTATCATCCTAGTTATAATTTAATCCTTTTTCTTGATCAATGAGTAGACTGTTTAAAACAAATCAGTATTTGAGCACGGCCATGCATTTCACAGTCTCACTCAATCAAGAGGCCCATGGATATCACTACAAATATATCGTAGGGTTAAATTCCATCAAGATCATTCATAATTTTCATTCGACTCGAGATGTATCCAATAATCACCGTTATCGTTACTCTGTTACGAAATAACTTTAGATTATATCAAAACACAAATATCCTCGAATAAAATTTTAATGATTTCAGGTCTGAGGACCATTACATCACTGTCACTATGAGAATAACTTATGATACTGTTAATTATATTCCATGGAGTTATCTCACGGTGGGTCAGCCCAATACGATATTCTCCAATACGTATTTATATACTGACTTTAATATCACGTATATTAATGATCAATGAGATGTGATCATCAGTCAATCAATATACTAGTCTCAATGCTTTATTGTTGTCCTGTATAAGCAATAAAACGTGACTAGGGACATTTAAGAATTATAATACTTAATAATTATATAATCTCAAATTCAGTCTTACTCGAACTATATAATTCCGTATTATTATTCTAAGGACTTCTATTATATTAATATTTATATTACGCAGTAAATATAATAGAATAGAATAATATTTTATTCCAAATAAAATAATAACATCAACAGTGTTATCAATCTCATCAAATGAATTGCCTCTAGGGCACAAACTCTAACACACTTAACCAATTTAATCCACGTTTGGATTGGGTTAACCACATTTAACCCGTTAAGAAAGCCTAGTTGCGTGGTCCTTTTCAGCAGTAACCCTCTTGATAGTATCATAAGACCCTAGGACTAGGCTAGGGTGGGGCACGATTAATGGGCTGACATGTAAGCGACCAAAACGACGGCTGAGTAGGTACGCCGGTGTAGGTCCAGGCGGACTATGGTCGTACACATAGTCCGGAGTTGGAAAATCAGGCACGGGTACCAGTAGATCTAGATTGTGCATACTTGATTTGTGTCCGAGGTTGACACCCTAGGACTTGATACACCCTAGGGTGGACCTAGCGTAGTATAACTACATTGCATGTTTGGGCCGTATGACACCGACACTTGACGAGTTAGGCTTATAGGGAGCCGATCAACTAGACCGTGTAGTTGGACCTGGATTTATGTCACCTCATGGTGTTGGGCCAAGCTTGGGCCAAGGGATCAATTCTTGTTTTTACTTGACATGTTAGAATGCTAGTACACCCATGGTGCAAAACTTAACCTTGATTATGCGATGACACCTTTATCTATCTTGTTAGTTAAACATCATGCCAGTATGTTGTTATCCTTATGTTCATCTCAGCTTCTCATGCCAGTTAACTTTACTAGTTCATGGACAGATAGTAGTTAGGGCTTACCAGTCTTTTTGACTGACCTGTTTTCTTTCGCCTCTTTTCTTCCGTTTCCCCCCCTCAGGTCCTCAGGGTGGGAACATTGGAGCTTAGCTTGGATCTTTATAGCTTGCTTACTGGATTTGCTCATGTACGGTTTTGGACATTGAGCTAGCTATGGTTTATCACTTCACTTTGGGGATAGTACTTTATGTATTTCAGTTTTTCAGTTTATGCTTTTCTCTAGACTTTGTTTGTTGGAAAATAATGATCAAGTACTTTGTTGTAACATGACTATGGTTTTGAAATGCTAGTTTAATCCGCTGCTTTATTTACTCTGTTTTACTTATATGTTCTGTCTTGTGATATCTGCATGCATGTTTACCTTGTTTAACGCCCCTCCGAAGATAGTGTGCTTGCAAGAGTTACCCTGGCGGAGGTGGGGTGTTACACAGAGATTCTACTGAGAAGGAAATTGAAACAGGAAAGTTTTGCTTGTTTCATGGTACACACGGTCATTCCACCAATGAGGGTCATCATTTGAGGGATATCGTTGAAAAACTGCTGCGGGAAGGGAAGTTGGATGAGTACAAGGCCGTCCCGAGGGACAGGGACAAGGGGGACAAGCCGCGAACCAAGAACAACCTGCTTTAAAACCCACGGCTCAGCAAAATGGTAAGAGGATCGTCATTAACTCCATTATAGGCGGGCCTCACTTGGTTGGTCATAGTTTTAAAGCATTGGACCAGTACGTCAACGCCGCCAAGCATTATGAAGCAGGAGAGTGCAGTAGACTTGAAGACGTCACTCCAATAAAATAGCAAAAAACGATGTCCGATGATGTCGTATTGCGTAATAAAGACGAGTTTGGAGTTCAATCCCCAACCGATGATCCGCTAGTGATAACCACGACAATTAGTCCCGCTCGGGTCCATAAGGTGCTAGTGGACAATGGAAGCTCGGTCAATATCCTCTTTAAGAAAGCCTTCGAACAAATGAGGCTCGAAGAAAAAGACTTAAAGCCATGTCAAGGATGTATACGCGGTTTTAACGGACTATCTACAGCTCCAATGGGTTTTGTGGAATTACCAGTCACACTAGGGAAGGGGGACCGCCAGAGAGTAAGGATGCTGTTTGTAGTTCTGGATTTGGAGTCGTCTTACAATGCCTTCCTAGGCCCACCAGCCCTTGCCGAATTCAGGGCATGTATTGCGCCTTGGTGCTTGCTGCTAAAATTCCCGACTGACTCGGAAGTTGGGACGATGAGAGGCGACCAAGCTACGGGACGAGCTTGTTACGTGGCAGAGTTAAAGATGCTAAATATAGATGCTAAAGACGATTTCGCCTCTCCAAAGGGGTCCTCAGCATAGCAACTAAGGGGTTCTGCCCCAAGAGGGTCGCCCTCAGATGTGCTCGAGGATATAGATCCCAGAGAGGATAGAAAACCCGGGGACATGAAGGCAACTCCCAATGAAATAACAGTCGACATACCTATTGATGAAACTGATCCAACTAAAGTACTGAATATCGGATCGCAACTAGATCCAGTTAGAGCAAGGGAATTGGCTGATTTCTTAAAGGCAAATCTGGATGTGTTTGCTTGGACTCACGCTGACATGTGTGGGATTTCGCCTACCATCATGAGCCACTCCTTGTGTGTCAATCCAAAACACCCACCAGTCAAGCAGAAGAGACGGATGTTAGGCCCAGAGCGGTCAGCAGCTTTGAAAGTAGAAGTAGAAAAATTAAAAGGAAATGGATTCATTAAGGATTCGAAACATCCTGACTGGATATCGAATCCTGTCCTGGTCAAAAAGTTAAATGGGAAGTGGAGAACGTGCATCGACTTTCTGATTTGAACAAGACTTGCCCGAAGGACAGTTTTCCTCTCCCCAGAATTGATTAACTAGTAGATTCAACTTCCAGGCATGAACTCTTATCCTTCATGGATGCCTATTCCGGGCACAATCAGATTCCCATGCACATACCAGATCAAGAGCATACAAGCTTTATTATAGACTTGGGATTGTATTGTTATGTGGTAATGCCATTCGGGTTAAAAAATGCGGGAGCCACATACCAGCACCTAGTCAGCCGCATGTTCTACAATCAAATTGGGAAAACCATGGAAGTGTACGTGGATGATATGCTCGTGAAGTCCAAGCAATCTCACGATCATACGAAAGACTTGGCAGAAATGTTCAGCATATTACGAAGGTATGGGATGAAGTTGAATCCCTTGAAATGTTCTTTTGGTTTGGCATCAGGCAAGTTCCTCGGCTTTATCGTGAGTTCCAGAGGAATTGAAATCAATCCGGACCAAACAGCAGCAATCAGGAACATAGAGGAGCCGCGGAAGATTAAGGATGTTCAAAGCTAGCTGGCAAGGTTGCAGCACTGGGCAGGTTCATCTCCAAGGCAACAGACAAGTGTGTACCTTTCTTCGATCTCATAAAACAGGGAAAGCGAAATTTTGAGTGGATTCCCGACTGTGTAGAGGCGTTCCAGAATTTGTTAGACTTTTTAGAAAAGCCTCCCATATTATCAAAGCCTGTGGAACACGAGGATTTGTTCGTCTACTTGGCAGTATCGTCTCACGCCGTCAGCACAACATTGGTACATGAAGAGGATAAAGTCCAGAAACCTGTGTACTACGTAAGTAAAAAATAGGCCGTTGCAGAACGCAACTATCCGAAGATAGAGATGCTTGCTTATACCCTCCTGATTGCCTCCCGTAAACTCTGCCATTACTTCCAGGCACACCCGATAATCGTATATACTGATAAACCCTTGAGACAAGTACTGCAGAAACCCGCAGGGCGATTACTCAAATGGAATATCGAGCTGAGTCAGTTTGATCTGAACTTTCATCCACGAAGATCAATAAGGGGGCAGGCTTTGGCTAACTTCATAGCTGAATTTACAATTCCTGAAGAAGAAACGGTGTGTGACAAGATCGTTACTTTGGATCAAGAGTTGGAGCTTAGTCCGTGGAAATTGTATACGGACGGAGCCAAGAACGATAGAAAGTCCGGCGCCGGAGTTGTTTTAATAACTCCTGAAGGACGATCTATTTTTTATGCATTACGGTTGGAATTTACTGCTACTAACAATGATTCTCAGTATGAAGCCCTGATTGCCGGGCTGAAACTCGCCAAAGATTTGGGAGTGAAGAATCTAGACATATATTGCGATTCCAAGATAGTTATATGTCAAGTTCGGGAAGAATTTGCTGCTAAAGGACCTCGACTTAGTGCTTATCTTAAAAAGGTAAAGGAGTTATTGGAAGGCTTGGAATATTATAGCATAACACACATTCCAAGAACGGAAAATCAGAAGGCAGATAGACTGGCGAAACTAGCAAATTCCGATAATCCTAGAGAAACCGAAATGGTCCCGATCGAGGTGTTGGAATCGCCAAGCTTCGACCTAATGGAAGTAGAGCTAGCCTTGAAAGTCGAACCTGAAAGAGAATCCTGGATGACATCAATTAAGAATTTTCTCAAGGACGGAACCCTCCCATTCAAAAAGAGCGAAAGACGAGCTGTAATACGCAAGGCTACAAGATACATGTTACAGGACAACGTCCTTTATCGTCAAGGGTTTTCAATGCCCCTATTATGGTGTATCGCACACGACGAGATCAAACATGTACTGCGGGAAGTGCATGAAGGTGAGTGCGGGGATCACACTAGGGGTCAGACCCTGGCAAAGAAAATATTACGATACGGATATTTCTGGCCTACCGTGAATAAAGACGCGGCTGATTATTCACGACGCTGCGATGGATGTCAAAGATGTTCCAAAGTTCCTAGAGCTCTTCCGACTCGGCTCAAGTCGATGGTAAGTCTGTGGCCATTTGCCATATGGGGGATTGACATTATTGGAGTGCTACCTATTGCCCGGTTGAATGTTCTGTATAGAGTCACTAGGCTGCTTGAGCACTAACAATTTAATGTAGATAACACAAGTGTGAAGCTCTTTGTTTAACAACCGATCATAAACATATCTATGTGCTATCATAATTTTGGTTTATTGGTTCTGGGCTATCGGATTATGTTCAAGTACCTCTTACTTTGGGAATGGAAAAAGTTGCCTAGGGCAGACCTTGGCTGAAATGCTACTTTTGGTTATGTCATTTTGCAATTTTTTGCATGTTTTGTTGTTAATCGTTCGGTTTTGTTATCTACTACATTTTGAGTCAGGTTGATTTATGAATAGTTCAGAAAATCTGGAAAAGGCTCTACAATTGGGTTTGAGTTTTCACCGTGTATTTCGTGGATTGAACTCCATTATCTGTGGTGTTTCCCCTTGATTGATCAATGCTAGTGGCAGGCGTAAGGTAGGTCACTTTATGATCACTTCCGGTCTCTTTTGGATTGTTCCGTTCAATTTGATGGTAAGGCGATGCTTATATAATATTGCTTTTATTGTTATCTTTGCGTATTTTTGTCCCATTGTTTTTTTTCATATCTGTATCAGTTGTCGTAAAATGCCCTCTACTTGTACATTAATTTTCAAATGAAACTATGGGATGATATTTGTTTTTAAAAAATATATATAGTTATTTTCCTTAATGAAATCCATGTTTCTCATTCATTCACTTATTGATATATTGATTTTTTTGTGTGAACATATACGAACAATATTCTATTTGTGCCAAATCAAACAAACAAAAAGAAAATGTCAAAAAGGTAAACTAACCAGGGCTACTATCATTTATAATATCGGGTTCTACATGTTGAACATGCAAGTTTTTATGTCATTGGCTTTACATGGCTTGAATTGGTTGTTGGTGTTGTATCACCCCTTTTGAAACTTGAATCATTGCTGCATAGCTCTTTCAACCTTTTGAAGGTACTTTCTATAACTTGCATATAATTATTGCCTTATACGTACCCTTTGGATTTGTGGTTTTAATTTTTTGTTGGCTACAACATTATTTTTGTAATTTTTGCGTTGTTAGTTATGCAGGTCTTAATGGATAAAAGATGGAAAAAGATCAAAAGCTAGCAGAGATGAGGATTTAGCCAGGTGGCCAAGCAATAGTTGTTATAACAAAATTATTATAGTATGTTCTTTGTTATTTCTTGTAAATATGTGACAATATGTATAGAAAGAATCAACTGTGCGACTTTATAATTGATGTGAATATATAATTTGTATTGGTTTTTAACAATTGCGAGTCTAATTTATATATATGTTGCCCGTTGTAAAAAGGTTGTTTTGTTGTAGTGAAATAACTGTTATTATCTTTTATCTACACATAACCATTCAATTTGACTAAAATGTGAATTGTCTAATAAACTAATAAAATGATGTTATGTGTGCTATTAAAATAACGCTATGTGGTATAATAACGTTATATAATGTAGACCAATGACATAATGCCATATGGACTAATCAAATAATGCCATGTGGCCTAAAAAATGATGTCATATGCACTAAACAAATAATGACACATAGACAAATTATTGTTTGACACATGAACCAACCATTAAATGCCAAGTGTCGGCGTTAATATACGCCGTGTGTATACTACTACAACCTCCATGTCAGCAGCCATGTAGGATGATACATCATCAGCCATGTAGGATGACACATCATCAAACACATCAGCTGATGAATCATCACTTGAGTCATAACGTAGTGGGGTCCATTGATTCTTTTACCTACCAATATCAATAAGTGTAGTAAAAGCTCTTTCTCTACTAAGCTTTACCTACCAATTTCTACCAATTCAATATTGGTAGCTAAAGTATATTACCCACCATTATATTAGTTTTACCTAAGCTTACAATTGGTAGGTAAAGGCCCCATTTTCTTGTAGTGTTAGGCTTATCTTACCAATTAATTCCACCAATCCATGTTATCCAATTACATGTTGTTAATATTAAATTGTACTAATTCCATATCCAATTTCTATCATGCCAAACTACATAAATTTAAAATTACCATGCAATTATGTCCATAATTCTATTCAAATCATACATAAATCCTTCCAACCCATATTATGCCCAAACAACCCCTTTTTCTCCCTTTTACTTTCTCATTCTCGTTTACAACGCATAAATTCATGATAAATGTAGGCTCGAGATAGCCTAGTTATAAAAATAAAAAGGGGAAAGAATAAAAAGGAGAGAACTCAATCGTAAGAATAAATGAAATAACTGATCTTATTAAATTATCATCATATACATTATTGGGAATGGCAAACGATAGAAGTACAATTATACAACAACTGTATTTTAAACCACTCACCTTGACTGGATTGGAGAAATAAACAATTGGTTGTTGAGGTAGAACGTTGGCTTAGGCTTCTTATTTGATTATTGACGCAGAACGTGAATTGTTGTTGAAGAAACTTGCTACTTGATTTGATTAAACTCCAAAATTGATGAAGAACTTGCAATTTAATTTAGTTTAGAGGCGGCGGCTATGTTGGGTTGAAGTTTGGTGGCATGGAGGTGTCTTATAAGAGATAGAATGATTTTTGGGTTAGGTGTTCTTTTATAAGCGGGTTAGAGCAACCATGACCTTAGGATTAAATAAAAACTCATATAAACCGTCCACCTCACCCTAGAAAAGAACCATCCATAAATACCCTTTTCACACTTAGTGCTCCTTTAAATAAAAAAAGAAACTGCTTTATTTCTTTCTAATTAATGCATTACATACTATTTTTAACGTATAGCAACCTCTTTCCTTCATGCATTCAATTATTTTATTTATTTATTTATTTATTTGCACTTATACGTGAACCTTTATTTGCTATATTCTTCTCCTAATCAATTAATTGATTTCTTTCTCTTTTTGTCTACTCTTTTTGAAAAGAAACCGCATGTCCTTAAACCATTTTCTTTTATTTATTTACATCTAATCACATGTGCACGCGTCTCTGATTTGAATGTTATTTAATAACATTAACCTTCCTCCAATTGTGGCTTTCTTATGGCCTTATTAGTTTACTTTTTAAACATTTAAATTTCAAAAGTTGATCCCCTTCACATTTAATTGCTCCATTTTAATGTTTACAAGCTTTTTCTATGCATGCTTTAATTGCACATTTGACATGTTTTGCATTCCATATTCTCTTTCTTTTATTTGCATCACATTAATTTTTTTTTATTCAGGTTCATGCATCATCCATTTATTTAATGCAATAATTTCACATATCCTCTTTCCCTTATTGCATTAATTTCAAATAACATGTATACATATATGCCCCCTTTTTGTTTGTCTCTATGTTCGCGCGCAACTTCAAATTTGAATATGTTCATACGCATCCATCTCTTATGCGTATACTAATTTTTATATGCGAACAATTGTCTATTTTATTTGGAAATTATCTTCCTTAATCAATTAATGGTTTATTTCCATTCTTTCAATTAAACCTCCAATTAACTTATCTCCTTTCGCACTGAACCAATTTGCTAAGCCATTATTTAGCCGCTCCTTAAAACAAAACAAAAATATGGCACTGGTGAGGATTGAACTCACAACCTCTTATGTACAAGTCTCATGTATTAACCAAATGAGCTACTAAGTCTTTCGTTAACCATACATAGGACCAAGCTACACATTATTCTTTTCCCATTGCTCTTTTTCATGTTTTGTTGCATTTCTTAAATTAAGGATAACTTCTTCGTTTTAAATCAGTTTTCTACAAACTATAGGTCTAAATTGACCAGAAAATCACCACGAACATAATGACGCTAATTTCATGACCAAATTCTAGAGTCTCTTCAAATTTTCCTTTTTATTTCTTTTTAAATGTCCGCATGTATTTCTTCGCATTTCACTGTATTTCTTCTTATTTCAAATATTGCATGTAATTTCTTTATTAATCTTTTTCTTTATTTCACTGCATAAACTTCTTACATGAAATTACATTAATATTATTTAATCTTTCCTTTAAATATATCCATGCATATATACATATGTCTCATTTTTAATTATATTAAAAATGCGGGGTGTTAAACCACTATAGCGACCTGGTAGCCAGGCTCTAATTTATGCTTAAGGCAATGCTGTATTTTGTTGCATTACATGCAAATAGTGTTGCATTACGGCTATAATGCAACGCTTTCTTTCCATGGCAGTAGATAGGCAAAAATGTTGCCTTAGAGGGCTAAGGCAACGGCGCAGTTTCCACGCCCCTTGGGTGTTGCCTATTTGAAAAAACGAGCTAATGCAACGTTTTTTGATCTAAGGCCACATAAAACTAGTTTCGAATTTGCCCATTTTTGTAGTAGTGGTAGGAGAATCAACAAAATCTTTTACCAGGTCAGGAAAAGAAGACTTCTAAAGGGAAAGGATAAAAGAGATAATGATACTGGCAATAGTAAGAGGAAATGGAAAGAGACCTAGTCTCTTTTGTATTTCCTTCAAAGAAATAAAAGAACTAGAAAGATCGATGTGCGAAAAATGATCTGCTCTGGTAAGAGCAACTGTTACAAATTTTCTCTTTTGTTATTCAGCAAGAGACTATCAGAAGGTTGTTTGGCAACCATAATAGTAATTGTCACACTCCTGCCCTCCTCCTTTGAAGTGGAAATAGACACATAATTGATCATTTTAGCTTTCTAATTATATTGATCTTTAGATAGAGATTCAAACAAACTTTTTTTCCATTGCCTCTCTGATACCAAAAATTTCATATCCTTTCCTGACTTATGAGATGAAGCAGGCGCAGCACTAGAAAGAGGAGTAATAGGCTAGGCAGCTGAGACAGTAGTTGAAACGAAAGAATGAATGATTGGAACTAAAAAAAGAGTTCTTTGAAATTTTGAAAGATAACTCAAAATTTACCCGAAGGGCCAAGACTTTTAGGCGACATGCTCAAAAAATTATATGGATCGCCCCTCGCCAAAGGGGGAACTACCTTCAGAGAACATTGCATCATAGGAGGATGTCTAAGCATCTTCTAGCCCGAGGGAAGAATGGAACGTTTTATGAGCATGTTGAAAGTTAACAGAGAAGCCCTCATTGTTAGGGATTGCGGATTAAGGATCTTATTATGTGCATATAAATCCTTCATATACATATATATATATATATATATATATATATATATTGGATAAAAGTGTTAGTATATATTTTATAATCAATAATGATGAAACAAGGTTGTTCTCATCGAAACATCAGCAACATTTCATTCTCCAACAATCTCCCCCTTTTTAATAATGACAACCTTGGTTTATAAAATATTCATATCTGATATTACTTAATGATATACTTTTTTGCTTACTCCCACTTTCATTATGAATTCCTTCAGACTCCCCCTTAAACTATGCATGTCTTAACTATATTTTATAATTTCTCCCCCTTTGTCATTATTAAAAAGTATATCTATCTGAACTCAAAATAATCCTAGTGACTAATTCTATAACTCTCCCTAAATCTATAAATTTCTATATCTCACTCTAAATCTATGACTACACTATTGTAATACATACATTGTATAATTTAAACCAAACAAGTAATTCAGACAATATTCAGACTAATAATTAAGTCAAACTAATACAATATAAACTTTTAATATAAACAAGCATCCAAATAATCTAAACAAATTTAAATCTTAGTTATATTCCAATTCAAGTTTTAAGTTAGTCAAACCTCATCATTCTTAATTATGTGTAGATTATTCCAATTAAATCAACAATCCAGACCAAATCAACTAAATCAAAATAATATATTTTAATTCAAAAACACTTCTTGAACCTTCAACTAATCCTAGAAACTATCAAACTCCCCTTTAATTTTGTTACAAGACTAAAGCTAGCCTAAACTCTGATTCCTATAAAATTATAATAAGACTTTAATCTAGACTAAGAAATAATTCTGATAAGATATCATTAAAATTATGAAAAGACTTAAATTAATATAAGTTATGTAATGACAATTTAATCCAAACAATCAACAAATTTAATTTTTGTTGTCACAAAACATCAATTCAAATAAATTCAAACATAAAGCCAAACATTTCTTGTAACTTCTATTTATCCTAAGAACCAATAAAACTCCTATTAACCACAAATGCATAAGCATTTTTCTAACAAACCAATAACCTACTAATGAAATCCAACCATGTCAAATAAGTTAATCAGGTTACTCAAGTCAAACAAAGAAAATAATTCAATTCAAACAATTCAAACAAGTCAATCAAGTCTAGTAAATCAATCAAGCCAAACAAGTCAATCAAGCAATCAATTCAATCAAGGCAAACAAGTCAATCAAGTCAAAGTAAATATGTTATGTATTTGATTAATAATCCTATATATTTCTAATTTTACAATAACTCCTTATATAGTATACTTGTTATGTGTGGAGTTTAAAGTTAACATGTAATGCAGTGTGTGCAGCATGTTGGTTATAATGCAGTATGAACTATATGTCATATGCATAGCAATATGAGATGGTATACTGAATGAAATGCGAATGTATGATATGAAATAAGATGTGTAATGATAATATGCAGAATGATTTGGTGATAATATCTATTTTGGTAAAAGATATTCAAAATATTATCTAACTATTATACATATACACATATTATAAATTATTTCAATCAAACAAAGGTAATATTAATTTATAGACTTAGGTTAATGATACTAATGAATTTGATTAAAAGTTTAATGGCGAATAAAAATATATTCATAATGGGTAGTAAAATATTTGGAATAATTCTATGAGAAATATGGAGTTAAATAATCTTTGTAGGGTGCTTCTTTTAAAATTAATATAGTAAATATTGAAGATCATTTTAAAGGAAATAAAGAATTTTATCATATGAAGTAAACTATTTACATATAAACATATATTCATAATTGTATATGTAAAAACTAACAAAAATTAATGTACTATGAAATATACATCAGTCTTCTAATATATATTAACTTTAGAATTATACTATAGAATAAATTAATTTACTAAAGAAACATTAAAATGTCAAAACTTTAAATTAGAAAATTATTATAATATAAAATCTATAATTATAAAAAATTGATTTTTTTGTAAAATCTGGTAATATAGAGTAAACTACAAAAGTATGTTTTATATACCAAAGTTTTAAATATAAAAGTTTTATAAATCTAATAAAATAAGATAATCAAAATTAGTATTCACTTTACAATGTAACCCAAATATGTATGTAATTATAGGTGAAAAATATACATAAACTAGACTATGTATGTTTAAACTACGTATAAAAGATATATAAAATATTATTTTATAACAATATCAAATGTTTGAAAAAAAATTAATTATTTCAAGAATATACCTATGTACTATATATAATTTTATTGATTTATATAATTTCAATATATATTTTTGAAACAAAATATATAAAACATAAGTAGATAAATAAAATTGATAATTTGTGTTTGAACAGACATTTTCATATTGAAAAGATGTCCTTTCGATTATTATTTTTTAAATCCAAATCTAATAGTAATGAAATTTAAATTTAGAATAAGAAAAGATTTTAATTGGATTAGTATATTGATAAATATACTATAGTGTATCAACATATAATGATAAAATTATAAAAGAGATAAATTTCTGTACCTAACTATGTACATAGATGTATATTCCTAAATATAATGGTAATTATGAAACTATTGTAAAGCGTACCTCATTTTGCAATCCTTCATTTTGGTGTTCTTCCATTGTCATGAACCATACATTTACATCTTTCATAATTAGACGATGAGATCTACTTTATTATGATAGGTTCGTTTTTTTATCAGCATAGTGTATTCATTTGCTGAGTTTGAAGACCGTATTAGAAGGTGTAACACCCCACATCCGTTAGTGTCACTCACAAAGGGAATGCACTAAGTTCTGTGGAGCATTTAGGGTAAAAGATGCAGATAAATTACAAAATAGACAGAAATTAAACAGCAGAAAATAAAACTTTGCTTTATTGATAAAATAGTTTGTACAGTGATTTCTTTACAATATCAGAGTATCATCTGTCTTACAAAATAAAGAAGCATAAAACAACATTTATATTCCCCAATTAAAAGCAAGAGCCAGCCATAGCATCTGAAAAGAGAATCCAAGCAAACTTCGACAAATCTTCAAGCTGGGAAAGAGAGACAGTCCAGCTTAACCTGAGCTATACTATTCCCTTCTTTACTACCTAGGGGGGAGGGGGGAACGGAAGAAAAGAAGACGAAAGAAAAACAGAGTCAGACATAAAGCCTGAGTAAGTTCAGTAACTTCTAGCATGTGAACATGGAAAAACAAAACGACATGAATTAACTGAATACAAGATAACACCATGATGATAGGGTTGGCAAGATTAGACAAGATTAACACAAGATATGCTAATCTAAGATAAACTGGATATGCTATAACATTTTCGCCGCTTCGCTATTTCCTTGTTATACTGATTTCTATATCTCTGCACCACCTATCTAGTGTCCCAACTAGTAACGATAACGTGATCCCAATCCATGTAGTTTCCATTGCCTTCAGGCATACATTTATTATTTATTACCTAGATCTAATCTAGGGTTTTCTATCAAGTGCTTTCTAGATTCAACTAGAGTTTACGCTATCTGCTGAACGCTTCTCGGATTCAGGGTTTATGCCACCTAGTCCAACCAGGGATTATGCTACCTATCGAACGATGCCCCCAAGTCTAGGACACACTACCTAGAGTGGTATATGTTCCTATACTTCCCCATGCATGTATCGCGAATCGTTATCGCTTATCTAGATGCACATGTCCTGTAATGTGCAGCCCGAGTCCTGTGGCAGGGCAAATCAAGGAATACAGAACTCGGTCGGGAGCTTTCAGATATCTGCCGATGCAAATGCTAAGGTCTGTTTTTGTTCCAGTGGCTATGGTCCCACTTGACCCCTCCCTCAACTAATGAAAGGCACACCTTGAAAAATGAGAACTATACGCAGGCCCCCGGTGCCCCACTATCCTATGGCCATCCTCACCCATAATTAGATAGCAAGTATATGGTCTTTTGGAGTTCTCCGCCTTTCCGCTTCACGTATCTCGATTGACTCAAGATGGATGGTAGACGACGAGTTGCTATCACAGGGCTACCGTTTTCTCGCCGAATCACGCCGGTCCATCCTAGTCTTTAGGTTGCCATATATTGCAACCAAGGCATACCCCCGGTTCTTCTAACGTAGACCTTAACCTCTGTGAGCCCAGGAGGATCATCTGCAGCCTCACAGAGGGATACCAAGAGTACCCTCACGTCCCCTCGAAGCCTCGGGCTTCGTAACCCAATTCGTTGGAGCCTTCTTTTTACTCAGACGGACATTCGCTCCTTCCTGTGTTATACTAAGAATTACTACTTAGTTCTACTAACTAAGGTTTACCACTTAGTTTCCAGAATCGTTGTTTTCTTAACTAAGGTTTACTACTTAGCTCCTTTTAACTAAGGTTTACTACTTAGTTCTCTTTCCCGTCAATTTGGATTGTTTAAGTGTAATTAGTCAATTCAAGCTTACTTAACCCTCTTCGTTTGTCCTGTTAAACTGGTTAAGTGTTATCAGTAATTCATGTTGACTTAACCCTACCACAAACCAAGTTATATTGGTTAAGTATTCCTTATTACTTAACCCTACAAATTCATCTTGTATTGGTTAAGTGTTCCTTTTTAACTTAACCTTGCCCGTCTGTTTTAACTAACATGTTATTAATGGTTAAGTATTATCCCTTCATATTTTAGACTTAACCCTATTCATTTATCCCAATCTGATGGTTAAGCGTTCAAGTTTACTTAACCCTACGGTCTAGTCCAGCTAACATGTCAAATTGGCTAAGTGTATTTACTTAACCCCAACCTCTAGTCTAGTTAACATGTCAATTTGGCTAAGTGTTTTCTTAGTTACTTAACCCCTACAAATCTTGTCTTGTTACCATGTTAAGTTGGTTAAGTGTCCCTATGGACTTAGCCCTCCCATTCTAGCTTAACCGTGTTAAGTTGGTTAAGTGTTCCTATGGACTTAACCCTCCCATTCTAGCTTAACTATGTTAAGTGTCTGTATGAATCTAACCACACCCATCGGTTTGGTTATCATGTTGAATTGGTTAAGTGTCTTAGTTAACTTAACCCTACCATCCTTGTTCTAGCTTTAATTAAAAAGATTAAAGCCGCGACCACACACATTAGACAGATATTGTTGCGAATACTGGATGTGCCGGTTGGTTCCGGGCAGGTTTACATCGCAACTCAGTCTAACCTCGGGTTAGGCATATTCGTGTTTTCTAAGTTCAAAAGGGTTTTGATTAATTTTCAAATCAGGTTTTGAAAGTAATCATCCCGTCCGTCGGATCAGTTAGGGATAGCCAGGGAGAGCAGGAAACTTGTATTTTCCAAACCCAAGCCTAGACACTATCCTCTCTGTCACCCTAGAACTTTCTGGTATATGTATTATTAAAAGAGATGTCATTAATAAACCTTTCTTTTGTATATAAATAAATTGTTAACAATTTATCCTCAAAGTTTAACCACTTATCCTCAAAGTCCATTTTCCCTTTTTAAAATAAATTTGGCCTATACCCTATACATTTGCCATGCCTACTAATGGACTTGTATTCTAGGCCCAAATCTTGATTTGCCTATCTTACAGTTTATAGCAATTTAGATCCAACACCCCCATTTACAGTTCATGCCAAAACTAGATTTTATATTCTAGTTCATCGTTTATGCCCAAAACTTAATTTGCATACCAACTACCTATTTTGTGGCCCATTAAACCATTTACCATTTACGCCCGATGTATGTAAATTATGCTAACATACTTATCATGCTTAATTTAGCCACCCAATTCTGATTTAATATTCTAATTTTAGCTCATGTCAAAACTAGACTTGTTATTCTAATTTTCATCAAATTATGCCAATTTCCAAGTTTAGTCAATTTCATGTTTTTCCCCAAAATGTATTCCCATCGTTCGTATAATCGTGATTCAACCTAGATCATAAATAGAGCTAGATTCGTGGATAGAAGGGAATGAGCCAAAATGCCATGAAAGAACGGACATAACAATTGGCATAAGATGACAATTCACAGGCATATGGTAATATTACGACATGAAAAGGGTTGAATAGTATAGGTTCAAGAACATGGGTAGACCTAACTTAATAGGTAAATTCCCAAGATCTAAAACCAAAGAAAACCAAGAATATACAGAATAGATAAACATGGGTAGACCTAACTTAATAGGTAAATTCCCAAGATCTAAAACCCAAGGAAAACTAAGAATAGACAGAATAGATAATCAGGTTTAGACCCAATTTCATAGTCACAAAACTTAAGCAACACTTTCCTAGTCATGAATCATAGGTGTTTAATCACAGTTGTCCCTATTATGTCATAGGCAATAGTTTATGTTTCCTAGTCGAAGGCATAGGCTTGTGTTCATAGTCAAGGAAATAACTCTTATAGTCACAGTCACAGTCATAGGCAATGCTCATAGTCATAGGCAATGCTCATAGTCATAGGCAATGTTCATAGTCATAGGCAATGTTCATGGTCATAGATGATGTTCATAGTCATAGGCAAGGCCTAATTGGTCATCGAATCATAACAGTTCTTAATTAGGTCCAAAGATATAGGCACAGATTCGAATAGAAAGATTTGGCATATTCTTTTATTCCTTTAATTTTGTAACACCCCGAATTTCGGTTAATGCTAAAATTCACAAATTAAAGAATAACTAATCCCAGATGTGGGAATTAGGGGAAACGGGTTGCACCATTGCGTTCGTCTCGGAAAAATACGCAAAATAGAGTCTGAGTTTTCGAAAATCGGAGTCCGTATGAAGAAGATATGGACGAACGAAGTTAGGCAGAAAAACCGAAAACAAGCAAGAATGCACTGGCGCACTTGTGAAGTGCGCCAACACAAAAATGCACTGGCGCACTTGTGAAGTGCGCCAACACATTTTTACACTGGCGCACTTGGGAAGTGCGCCCGTGTCGGGACAGGAAACCTGCACAGTTTCTAGAGAGTTCTGTGGTTGGGTGCACCAGTTTGGGGTTTGGGCTTGGTCTTAGGGCTGGTTTCTGGAAGGTTCCGAAATCTAAGGGTCCTAATCTAATTTAGGGTTAATCTAATGGCCTAAAACACTTGCCTAATCCTATAAATAAGACCCTAAGCTAGCCCTAAATGGTCATAATCCTATCTCCTAACTAAACTATGCCAAAATTTTCTATGATCATGGCCTCCACTCAAAACCCTAGCCTCCATCCTATTTCTAAACTATTTCTATGAAGGCTTTCATGTGCATACAAGCATCTTTGAGTTGTATGAGTGATCATTGGCTTGCATTCATCATCAAGTTGCAAGCTTTATGTTCAAGGCTAGAGTTTTTGGGTGATTTGTGGCAAGGGTTTGCTTATTGGAGTTTAGTGGTGAGTTTCTATAGACTTAACAATCAATTGTTAAATTGATTATGATAGGATATGATAAGATATGGCTATGTTTGTGGAATCAATGTGTTTATGCAAGTTTAGTATAGTGTATGTTGTGTGCTATATGCAAGTTTAATGCTATGTTTTATGATGCAAAACACTATGTTGAACATTGATTCATATGTAACATGTTATGCAAGCTATATGGGAGATTATATGCAAGTCTATATGTAACATGTTATGCAAGTTATGTATTTGGTTTTATGCATGCTAAGTATTTGGTTTTATGCATGCTATGTATGTGGTTTTATGCATGCTAAGTATTTGGTTTTATGCATGCTAAGTGTTTGGTTTTATGCAAGTTTGTCTCTTTTTATGATATGCATAATATATGCAAGTTTGTCTCTAAGTATGGCATGTTATGCAAGTTCATATGCAAGTTATGATACATATTCATATGCAAGTTATGATGCAAGTTCATATGCAAGTTATGATACATATTCATATGCAAGTTATGATGCAAGTTCATATGCAAGTTATGATACATGTTCATATGCAAGTTATGATGCAAGTTCATATGCAAGTTATGATGCAAGTTCATATGCAAGTTATGATGCAAGTTCATATGCAAGTTATGATGCAAGTTCATATGCAAGTTATGATACAAGTTCATATGCAAGTTATGATGCAAGTTCATATGCAAGTTATGATGCAAGTTCATATGCAAGTTATGATGCAAGTTCATATGCAAGTTATGATACATGTTCATATGCAAGTTATGATGCAAGTTCATATGCAAGTTATGATGCAAGTTCATATGCAAGTTTATGTGCAAGTTCATATGCAAGTTGTCTCTTTTATGATATGCATAATGCAAGTTTGGGTTAAATACTAGTTGGGTTTAATGTATGTTCATATATGCAAGTTGACACCTTTTGAACCCATGATAAAGTTACATGCTATGTTGGCTAAACCCATGACCTTTGTGATGAATCTTCCCTTTATTATGTCGTGTTATGAGAACGAACTACGTGGGGAACGATGGGGTTAATATGCATGTTAATAAAATGATGTGAAATGGGTATGATTAATCATACCACAAATTAAATGGACGTAATTGGGAATTTACCTATTAAGTTAGGTCTACCCATATTATGGAGTTGGGAATTTACCTATTAAGTTAGGTCTACCCATACTATGGAATTGGGAATTTACCTATTGAGTTAGGTTTACCCATATTCTTAAAAATGTGTAATTAATTAGGCATAATTAATTCAAATTATGGGGGTGATTAATTAGGTGTAATTAATCAACTAAGACACGAGGTTGGACCCTTTTGTAGCGGAAGTCTGCCCGGAACCGACCGGCCATCCAGCAGCTACAAATGATAGGCCCAATGTGAGAGGTCTTAGTCATAAATTAAATACACGATTAAAGTAAAAACACGAGGTTAGACCTTTTTATGACAGAAGTCTGCCCGGAACCAACCGGCATATCCAGCAGTCATAAAAGATGGTCTAATGTGAGAGGTCTTTATGAGGTCATGATCTTAATTAATTAAGAAACACTTGACCATATTAGCATGTAGAGGGACATGAGGGGTTAAGTGGGTGCCTTGGGTGGCATGTGGAAATCTAGTGGGTTGCCTTGGGTGGCAATAGAAAATACGATTAGAATACTTAACCAGAGAGGAACATGTAATTAAACATGGGTAAAGGGTTAAGTAAGTGCTTTGGGTGGCATGTGGAAATCTAGTGGGTGCTTTAAGTGGCAATTGATATATGATTAGATGACTTAACCAAACCTTAACATGTAGGTGGGCATGATTATAACAGGGGTTAAGTGGGATACACTAGATAAAATAACAAGCTTAGGTGGTAGCTTGTGGGGGCCCATTTCAACCAATATCCCAAACGTATCTTAGTGGGCTCGACTCTAGTCGAGTGACGGGACACGCATATTGGGCTTGACTATAAGAGGCCAAAATGGGTTAGCGGTGGCAACGCATGACCAACGGGTTTCATATGCGTGTGTGGACCCGGGCTGGTAAATAAGACGTTGTTGCATCGTGTAGATATAAGCCGTGCATCGTTAGTTTTATCAGGTTGCCACGTTGGGGAATGGTACACCCCACGGTGGGGCCAGCACGGGTATCTACGTTAGGGAGCCGATCGAATGGGGAGTAGTGTGTACACCTAGTGGATTGTAGGGCCCCGTGGCGTCTACTTAGTCACCTAGGGGTACGCGAGAACTATTAAGTTAATTTTATAAGTCCAGGGGTGGGATCAACCTTTAAGTTAGGAATGACTGGTGTGGTGCAGTGTAGGAATTACCCTTGGGTGGGTAGATCTGGGGTGATGTAATCCAGTAATTATCCTTGGGTGGATAAATGCGTCTTTTCGGTTATCTTAGTACATCCTGTGTTTAGTTGGCTACTTAGTGTAGTCATTATCCCCAGAGGTATCGTACCTTGTTTATATCATACCCTAATTACTTTAATGATTGTATTGTTAGGGTTATAGGACTCACTCAGACTTATGTCTGACCCCGTTGTTTCTTTATCTTTTTTCCAACCCTCAGGTTTTCAGAGTGGGCCTAGCACTAGTGGGCTTTGATCAGACTTCTTTATCTATCTTTTGGAGCTTGGACCGTGGATGTAAAGCTCAGTTTATCTTTTCTATTATGGCTATTAGGTTATGTAGTGGGATTATGTACTTTCATTTTTATCAGGATGGATATTATGTACTTGACTCTTATTTATGGTTTTGGTGTAACCAAACATGTTTTACTTTCCGCTGAAATGAAATGATGTTTTAAATTCTCAAGTATTACTTATATCTGTCTTGTTGTAAATTTTCTGTTCTATATTCACTTAAAATACTCCACCGATGTTATGGCATTCCCTTAGTGAGTGACCGTAGCGGGTGTGGGGTGTTACACGTGGTATCAGAGCTTAAGGTTACCAGAACAGATAAAATTTTTAGAAAAACTATTTTCTAAGAATATTTTTGAAAGGAGTATTTTCAAAAACATGTCTTTTAAGAGAAAAGTTTTTGAAAGAAAAGCATAATCCCCAATAGCCATATCTATATCTTTCGAATTCTCCGTTTTGAATCTCTTCCTCTCTCGTTTTGAGTTTCCCCTCCGCGTATAGATGACCTTTCTAAGATAGATAAGAACGGAAAACCATTTCAAGGGACTTAGACATTAGTCGGATTAGAAGTTGGTTCAAGAAGGAGGAGGACTGGTAGGTATCTATTGGATAGACGATGGGAGGAAGGCTCAAATAGTTGTTTGGTTAATTAAGGATGAAACCCCATTGGTGGGAGGTTACGAGTGGAGAATGGGAAGAAGAAGGCGAGTAGTTATCCTTTTGGAGGAATGGGACACCGTATTAGGATTGTCCAAAGGGGCATGGGCAAGGTACGGAATCTCCTAGAGGGTAGTTGTATTCCCTCACGACTAGGGTACCAAATGGGGATAGACCGTCTAGGTTGGAATTTGGATTTCTTTATTATCCGATTCGAACTTTATTTAATTCTGACGCATCGAGTTCGTTTATCTCATCATTGTTAGTTGAGTCACTGCACTTAGACACCAGTTAGTAGATGATCCCTTAGTTGTTTCAAACCCAATTGGGGCTCCATGAAGTGTTTGGGTTTGAAAGTTGCTATACTTAGCGTTGAGAGTAGATGTGATGCTTTTTGGGCTTCACGAGCTATGGGTTAGTTTTGGGCATGGACTGGTTATCCAGTAGGGGTGCCGTTCTTGATTTTGAAGGGAGAGTTGTTAGGCTTATGACCCGCTTGGGTAACACTCTCGATGTAACGACCCTGAATTTTGGGGCCAAGTTAAAATTTATTTTAAGTGATTTTAAATGAGTTTTGATATTTAAAATAATCTATTTTAAATAATAAGGATCACAAATTTGGTTCAAATCGAAGTTAGAATGAATAAATTAATTTTAATTATAAAAAGAGCTAGAAATGGCGCGGTAGTTTGAAAAGTCAAACTTGAACTTTGACTAACCATACAGGATGCAAAATTTAACGGATTTTAGTGAAACCAAAAATATTGGAATCTATTTAAAAATATCTTTCCAACGAATCCGAAGAATCGAAATTTCATAACGGGAATCAAAAGTTATGGCCAATTCAATATTTAGAAAGGTCGCTATGAAATTTATAAGGGCCAAAATGCTACATTTTGCAGAATAAGGAATTAGGACTCGAAACCATCTCCATTGGTTTTAGAATGTTGTTTACATATAAAAATGACTATAAGAACTTATATTTTTGAGTTTCGGAAAAATTCCACTATTTTTGGTATTTTTAAATATTAAAATATACACCTGAAAAATAGAATTTTTGCAAACGAACTCCGAATTTGACGAAGCCAGTTTCTATGGATTCGAAATATTAAATTAAGGTTAAATTCTAAAATTTATAATTTTTGGAATTATTTTGTGGCCTGTATAATTTTTACAGTGGAAATACAACCTATTTTCAGACTTCAGAAATTTTATAATAAATTCATACGGAATCGGAAAATTACGAAATCAGGTTCGTTGGGTTCGTAATGACCTGAAATAATTATGTTTAAAATTTTATTAATTTTGAAATCAGCATGTATTTATAAGAATTTCTGAATTGAAGAAAACAGTTGAAAATTGAGTAATTGGGCACGTAATGATATTTGGGCCCAAACCAAAATTAAACCCATGGTATATATTATCTTTTTTCTGAGATTTAGGGCTGAAATTCGAAATGCTCAGCAGCCACTTCTATTTTCCCATCATTTTTCTCAATTTCCATGGCGGCTCTCTCTTCCTCTAAAATTTGTCGAAAATAAAATCTCTTCAAACCATAGCAAATTATATGTCCTCTCGAAGGTCTCGACGATACGAAGCTAATGGTGTAGTCGGTTTTGTCAAACAGCGCTCGGATTCGCCGGAATCTCGTCTTAAAGCTCGCTGTTTTCGAAATTCAGAAGCACAAAACGTAAATCAAGAAATTGCCGTGAATCGAGGAAGAATTAGACGAAGTCACGAACACGGAAGTTCTTCGTCTACGTGAGGTGGAGGTGCTCGCCAAATTTCAGGCAGTTTGGAGGTGTGAGGCGGCCTGTGGGACCCGCGAGGCGAAATCCTTTCTAGGCGATTTCCCGATGATCGGAGAAGCTTTAGGGGCGGCTCTTTCTGGTGGTGGTGCGTCTCGCCAAGACGAAGACATTGGCGGTGGTCCCGTGGCGTCAGGTGGCCCGAGGCAGCGGCAAAGTGCGGTCAAAGTTCGGCGGTGAACAGTGTTTTTCGGTCAATGGGCTGAGGGTATTTTCTATTTTATTTTTAAATTATTTAATTAATTTCCAGAACTTTAAAATTGCATAACTCAATCATACGAAGTCGAAAATCGACGATTTCAGGTGCGTTGGGATCGTGGCGACGAGATGGACGCGTGGACACTAATTTTGTCCAATTCTGAGAGGGTGAAATTTTTAGGTATTTTCACGAATATTAACTAATTATTTAATTACCCGATCTTTAAAAATTCATAACTCTTTCATACGAGGTCCGTTTGACGAACCGTAAATTGCGTTGGAATCACAAAATTAAGAGCTTCGCGATGGCGCAGACCGCAGCTGAAAAGGAGACAGTAAAATTTTGGCCAAAAATTCAATGTGAGAGTTCTATTTATTTATTTATTTATTTAAATAAAAATAATTAACTGTGATTGTGATTTTCCTTTGATCCGTTGCTGAACGCTAATTGATTATCGTATGTGATTGATCCTGAATTGTCATTGATACGTTGATCTATTTGTTTGATAATCGTCGTGTTGATAATAATGATATCATATTTGTTAAGAATAATCACATCATGATTGTTAAGGTAGGATTGTTGAGAACACATATATCACTTTATATGTCCTTGTTGAAATAAAACTGGCGACATAAACAAAGTTATTCTTTTTATTTGTTTTGATTAGGTATTAGAAATGTTTTAACATAAAATATCCTTATATGTTAATGTGAAACGTTAGAAAGGAAGCAACATAAAAATCATATTTTTATGTTAATATGAACCAATAGGAAAGAGTGTAAGTAAAAAGGATATATTTATTGAAATATGAACCATTAGGAAAAAAAAAGGGGGTAGAAAATAAGGATTTCATTATTATTGTAATGGGAATCGCTTTCGTTGACATAGAATAGAGGTAACAAGAATACTATTTTTGTTAAGTAGAAATGTTTAGCAAATAAAAATTTCATTTTATTTGTAAAGTTAAAATAAGAAAATAAACACCGTATGATGATTGACATTTTTTGTCAATGTTTATATAAGAAAATAAACACCGTATGTTGATTGACATTTTTGTCAATATTTTAAAATAGAATTTGTCGCCATTTGAGATAAGTATATTTTTTGTTCATTTACAAAATAGAATTGGCCGCTATATGTAATGAACTAATATTTTGTTCATTATCAAAATAAGAAAACATCGTATGTAAGTGAATATATTTTGTTCATTATCAAATTAAAGAGCACCGCATGTTGAATGAACAAATTTGTGTTAAAATAGAAATTTGCATTGCATAAAATGGTATTTTGTCATGATATAAAAATAGAAATTTGCATTGCATAAAATAGTATTTTGTCATGATAGAAAAATAAAAATTTGCTTTGCATAAGATAGTATTTTGTCATGTTAGAATAAGTAAATAATGCATTGTATGTAAAATAATGCATTGTATGTATAGCATAGTATTTTGTCCAAGTTAGTAAATAATGCATTGTATGTATAGCATAGTATTTTGTCCAAGTTAGAAAATAATGCATTGTATGTAAAATATGAAAAGAATGCATTGTATGTGAATAGTATTTTTGCCATTTTTATTTAATGTTATAAAAATATAAGTTTGCATTGTATGTTAAATAACATTTTTGGTCATGTTATAAAAATATAAGTTTGCATTGTATGTTAAATAACATTTTTGGTCATGTTATAAAAATATAAGTTTGCATTGTATGTTAAATAACATTTTTGGTCATGTTATAAAAATATAAGTTTGCATTGTATGTTAAATAACATTTTTGGTCATGTTATAAAAATATAAGTTTGCATTGTATGTTAAATAACATTTTTGGGCATGTTATAAAAATATAAATTTGCATCGTATGATAAAATAGCATTTTGTAAAAAATGAAAATATTTACCGTATGATTGATTGATACTTATTTTGTTAAATATGAAAATGTCACCGTATGATTAATTAACATTATTTTTAATGTTATGTACTAAGAAAATGAACCGTATGAGATTAACATTCATTTGTGTTAATATTAGAATTATAAAAAAAAAAAATTCACCGTATGTTGAATGGAAATTTTTTGTTAATGTTATATAGAAAATTTCACCATATGATAATTTAACATTTTTGTCTATATTAAAAATATAGAAAATGCGTTGTATGATTCATTAACATTTATTTCTAATGTTAATGGAAGGGAAAATAAAAGAGAAAAACTCACTATATGGTTCATTAACATTTATTGTATGTACATGTAACATTATTTTAAATGTTAATAAAAAGAGTATTTCTATCGTAGGAAGAGTACATTATTTTTAATGTTAAAAATAAGTAATTTACAATGCATGGGAAATCGACATTAGTTATAATGGTAATTTAAAGAGGATTAACTATAGGAAAGAGATTACATTTTATTTATGCATTATATTATAAGAATAACACCATTGTATGATATTAACATTTTAATGTTAATGTTAAAAGAAAAGAAACTGTATGTAAGGTTTAACATTATTTATAATGTTAAATAAAAGAAAAGAAACTGTATGTAAGGTTTAACATTATTTATAATGTTAAATAAAAGAAAAGAAACTGTATGTAAGGTTTAACATTATTTATAATGTTAAATAAAAGAAAAGAAACTGTATGTAAGGTTTAACATTATTTATAATGTTAAATAAAAGAAAAGAAACTGTATGTAAGGTTTAACATTATTTATAACGTAAATAAAAGGAATGAAACGTATGCAAGAATAACATTATTTATAATGTTAAATGAAAGATAAGGAACTGTATTGGAACATTAACATTATTTATAATGTAGGTAAAAGGGAACTTACACCATAGGAAAATGTTCATTGTTCATAATGAAATTGGAAAAGAAACATATAAAGAAATGAATGGGATGACACATTATAATTTACATTCTTAAATGAAAATTATAAAGTATAAAATAAATAATAATGAATTAAAAAGGGAAGAATTATCGTCTAATCCTAAACTACATTGTCAGGTAAGTAGAAAGGTGAAAGTTAAGAGAAATGTAAGCTGCACGTAAGGACGACAAACTAAACGAATTATATATATATATATATATATATATAATTAAAATAACGATATGAAATATGTTTTTCTCAAAATATATGAATGCGAGATTATTTGGAAAGTCCGGGTTAATCCCATTCCAAACGATCGTACGATTCCAAGAATTCAAGTATGAAGACGGCGCATGAAGACCGTAAATCTCCCCTCGAATGGACAACGATCAAGACTCTGAATTGGTTTGCTCCCAATTCAAGGGTCGGGGTAATTGCCCAAACGTACATGTTGATTTCACGGGTTTGACCCTAGTTCAGACCTAGAGCATGGGTATAAATGGATGGTGTGTCTGACATCGTACCCCACAAAATATTATGTTGTTGATATTCAGTTAATATATAAACGATTGGTGGCAGAGAATTCATTCTCTACTTAACACCCGTTTATATAGTGACGGACGATCAATAGTACGGTATGGAGTGACGGTGTGGCATAATTAGATGCAATGATCAGGGTTTCTTGTTGAAAAGCAGAACCTTGTGGTATGAAGAACATGACTTCACGAGCCTCACAAACCGGTAGAGTCTAAAAAGGGGGAAGGGAACGCAGGGAAAGTAGCACGTTTCTTTCTAGTTAGTAGTCATTTTACTTTTGGAGGATGATGAAATGAGGCGCCTCGGATAGGTCCTATAGGACCGGGGAACGTGTACTTAGGATTAACTAATCCTCTAAGCTGTATGTGAGGACCGGCCCTGCCATTTCCAAGGGTTAACTGCGGGTAATCCTGAGACGTTAACTAGAGCGTCTCGAATCGGTAAGGAGTCCTCCCTAGCCTGGACTCATGATGGAAACCCAAATTTCCAATACGACCCCGACGGATTTGATTTGTATTACTAGTATTGGAGGCATAATATATGGTACCTATGCTTCCTAGGATTAATACATTGCTTTGAATTGTTTTAAACATATACACCATAATAATAGTATTAGTTACGTATTTGGCGTATTTAGCATGTTTAACCACCATAAGGTAAAACTCTATCCTCTTGGTGTGCGTTGCATTGTGTGATGGGACCTGAGTCTTATGGTGGTTCCATTTTTCAAAAGACATTGCGTTGTTGACGACTTATTTAATCATTTATTATGACACTGTAGTTATGCACGGCAATCCATTGGTACAACCCGTTCCGCGCTAGCGGCGTGGTCTTTGGATTTGCCATATTAGTACGAGTAAATCTATTTAAGAATTCTCACACCAGTCCCACGACTGACCCATAGTTTGTTTCACCTTTTTGCAAACTTGGGTGCCCTCTCTTCTACACGGGCAGCCAAGTAGACAGGTTCATTCTTTGCTTGGAGCTTTTCTTTGTAGCTGCTTATTTTCTCTCTCTTGGATTCTGCTTGGGGAGAAGAGGTAATGACTTGGAGCTTGAAGACTTTTTGTTTCTATTGGCATCTTTTCTTTTCTTTTTTAGACATCAAACTTATTTCTTTTCTGCAAACTTGTTGTAATAATCTTAGTTCTGTGACTGTGGAATTTCTGTGATTGATGACATTATATTTTTCCGCTGCTATAATGTTATTACTCTATGAATCTCCTTTGCTATATTGTATCTGTGTTCTGTTTTATTGTATTTATGTTGTATTCCAAAAATGATTTCTCCTGCTTTCACTTGTGGAAGTTTGGGGCTATCACAGTTGGTATCAGAGCTTTGGTTTACAAAGCGGAGTACAACATATTTATAATAATTCGTTTACATAGAATCACTATATTCTATGGCGAACAGTTCATGAGATACATAATAGCCAGTCACTTTATCGTCATCTTTTCATTCATCCTTCGATCTTTTCTATCTCTTAGAATCACCTTTTCTGTTGTTTTGACTCTTCCCTTGATCGTGCATTCGAAGAAGACTAAGTGAAGTGGCGATGCTAAATTGGCACATGTTTACGAAGGAGCGAAAGGACCAACTTCTTCGGTAGAAAGCCTGATGTTATAGACGGTACCATCTCTGTTAAAAACATTCTCTATGTTTATTCTTCCTCTTTTCCTCTTCTATTTTTCTTTTTCCTTTTCGGGGACGAAAAGTGTTTAAGTGGGGGAGACTGTAACGACCCTGAATTTTGGGGCCAAGTTAAAATTTATTTTAAGTGATTTTAAATGAGTTTTGATATTTAAAATAATCTATTTTAAATAATAAGGATCACAAATTTGGTTCAAATCGAAGTTAGAATGAATAAATTAATTTTAATTATAAAAAGAGCTAGAAATGGCGCGGTAGTTTGAAAAGTCAAACTTGAACTTTGACTAACCATACAGGATGCAAAATTTAACGGATTTTAGTGAAACCAAAAATATTGGAATCTATTTAAAAATATCTTTCCAACGAATCCGAAGAATCGAAATTTCATAACGGGAATCAAAAGTTATGGCCAATTCAATATTTAGAAAGGTCGCTATGAAATTTATAAGGGCCAAAATGCTACATTTTGCAGAATAAGGAATTAGGACTCGAAACCATCTCCATTGGTTTTAGAATGTTGTTTACATATAAAAATGACTATAAGAACTTATATTTTTGAGTTTCGGAAAAATTCCACTATTTTTGGTATTTTTAAATATTAAAATATACACCTGAAAAATAGAATTTTTGCAAACGAACTCCGAATTTGACGAAGCCAGTTTCTATGGATTCGAAATATTAAATTAAGGTTAAATTCTAAAATTTATAATTTTTGGAATTATTTTGTGGCCTGTATAATTTTTACAGTGGAAATACAACCTATTTTCAGACTTCAGAAATTTTATAATAAATTCATACGGAATCGGAAAATTACGAAATCAGGTTCGTTGGGTTCGTAATGACCTGAAATAATTATGTTTAAAATTTTATTAATTTTGAAATCAGCATGTATTTATAAGAATTTCTGAATTTAAGAAAACAGTTGAAAATTGAGTAATTGGGCACGTAATGATATTTGGGCCCAAACCAAAATTAAACCCATGGTATATATTATCTTTTTTCTGAGATTTAGGGCTGAAATTCGAAATGCTCAGCAGCCACTTCTATTTTCCCATCATTTTTCTCAATTTCCATGGCGGCTCTCTCTTCCTCTAAAATTTGTCGAAAATAAAATCTCTTCAAACCATAGCAAATTATATGTCCTCTCGAAGGTCTCGACGATACGAAGCTAATGGTGTAGTCGGTTTTGTCAAACAGCGCTCGGATTCGCCGGAATCTCGTCTTAAAGCTCGCTGTTTTCGAAATTCAGAAGCACAAAACGTAAATCAAGAAATTCCCGTGAATTGAGGAAGAATTAGACGAAGTCACGAACACGGAAGTTCTTCGTCTACGTGAGATGGAGGTGCTCGCCAAATTTCAGGCAGTTTGGAGGTGTGAGGCGGCCTGTGGGACCCGCGAGGCGAAATCCTTTCTAGGCGATTTCCCGATGATCGGAGAAGCTTTAGGGGCGGCTCTTTCTGGTGGTGGTGCGTCTCGCCAAGACGAAGACATTGGCGGTGGTCCCGTGGCGTCAGGTGGCCCAAGGCAGCGGCAAAGTGCGGTCAAAGTTCGGCGGTGAACAGTGTTTTTCGGTCAATGGGCTGAGGGTATTTTCTATTTTATTTTTAAATTATTTAATTAATTTCCAGAACTTTAAAATTGCATAACTCAATCATACGAAGTCGAAAATCGACGATTTCAGGTGCGTTGGGATCGTGGCGACGAGATGGACGCGTGGACACTAATTTTGTCCAATTCTGAGACGGTGAAATTTTTAGGTATTTTCACGAATATTAATTAATTATTTAATTACCCGATCTTTAAAAATTCATAACTCTTTCATACGAGGTCCGTTTGACGAACCGTAAATTGCGTTGGAATCACAAAATTAAGAGCTTCGCGATGGCGCAGACCGCAGCTGAAAAGGAGATAGTAAAATTTTGGCCAAAAATTCAATGTGAGAGTTCTATTTATTTATTTATTTATTTAAATAAAAATAATTAACTGTGATTGTGATTTTCCTTTGATCCGTTGCTGAACGCTAATTGATTATCGTATGTGATTGATCCTGAATTGTCATTGATACGTTGATCTATTTGTTTGATAATCGTCGTGTTGATAATAATGATATCATATTTGTTAAGAATAATCACATCATGATTGTTAAGGTAGGATTGTTGAGAACACATATATCACTTTATATGTCCTTGTTGAAATAAAACTGGCGACATAAACAAAGTTATTCTTTTTATTTGTTTTGATTAGGTATTAGAAATGTTTTAACATAAAATATCCTTATATGTTAATGTGAAACGTTAGAAAGGAAGCAACATAAAAATCATATTTTTATGTTAATATGAACCAATAGGAAAGAGTGTAAGTAAAAAGGATATATTTATTGAAATATGAACCATTAGGAAAAAAAAAAGGGGTAGAAAATAAGGATTTCATTATTATTGTAATGGGAATCGCTTTCGTTGACATAGAATAGAGGTAACAAGAATACTATTTTTGTTAAGTAGAAATGTTTAGCAAATAAAACTTTTATTTTATTTGTAAAGTTAAAATAAGAAAATAAACACCGTATGATGATTGACATTTTTTGTCAATGTTTATATAAGAAAATAAACACCGTATGTTGATTGACATTTTTGTCAATATTTTAAAATAGAATTTGTCGCCATTTGAGATAAGTATATTTTTTGTTCATTTACAAAATAGAATTGGCCGCTATATGTAATGAACTAATATTTTGTTCATTATCAAAATAAGAAAACATCGTATGTAAGTGAATATATTTTGTTCATTATCAAATTAAAGAGCACCGCATGTTGAATGAACAAATTTGTGTTAAAATAGAAATTTGCATTGCATAAAATGGTATTTTGTCATGATAGAAAAATAGAAATTTGCATTGCATAAAATAGTATTTTGTCATGATAGAAAAATAAAAATTTGCTTTGCATAAGATAGTATTTTGTCATGTTAGAATAAGTAAATAATGCATTGTATGTAAAATAATGCATTGTATGTATAGCATAGTATTTTGTCCAAGTTAGTAAATAATGCATTGTATGTATAGCATAGTATTTTGTCCAAGTTAGAAAATAATGCATTGTATGTAAAATATGAAAAGAATGCATTGTATGTGAATAGTATTTTTGCCATTTTTATTTAATGTTATAAAAATATAAGTTTGCATTGTATGTTAAATAACATTTTTGGTCATGTTATAAAAATATAAGTTTGCATTGTATGTTAAATAACATTTTTGGTCATGTTATAAAAATATAAGTTTGCATTGTATGTTAAATAACATTTTTGGTCATGTTATAAAAATATAAGTTTGCATTGTATGTTAAATAACATTTTTGGTCATGTTATAAAAATATAAGTTTGCATTGTATGTTAAATAACATTTTTGGTCATGTTATAAAAATATAAGTTTGCATTGTATGTTAAATAACATTTTTGGTCATGTTATAAAAATATAAGTTTGCATTGTATGTTAAATAACATTTTTGGTCATGTTATAAAAATATAAGTTTGCATTGTATGTTAAATAACATTTTTGGGCATGTTATAAAAATATAAATTTGCATCGTATGATAAAATAGCATTTTGTAAAAAATGAAAATATTTACCGTATGATTGATTGATACTTATTTTGTTAAATATGAAAATGTCACCGTATGATTAATTAACATTATTTTTAATGTTATGTACTAAGAAAATGAACCGTATGAGATTAACATTCATTTGTGTTAATATTAGAATTATAAAAAAAAAAATTCACCGTATGTTGAATGGAAATTTTTTGTTAATGTTATATAGAAAATTTCACCATATGATAATTTAACATTTTTGTCTATATTAAAAATATAGAAAATGCATTGTATGATTCATTAACATTTATTTCTAATGTTAATGGAAGGGAAAATAAAAGAGAAAAACTCACTATATGGTTCATTAACATTTATTGTATGTACATGTAACATTATTTTAAATGTTAATAAAAAGAGTATTTCTATCGTAGGAAGAGTACATTATTTTTAATGTTAAAAATAAGTAATTTACATGCATGGGAAATCGACATTAGTTATAATGGTAATTTAAAGAGGATTAACTATAGGAAAGAGATTACATTTTATTTATGCATTATATTATAAGAATAACACCATTGTATGATATTAACATTTTAATGTTAATGTTAAAAGAAAAGAAACTGTATGTAAGGTTTAACATTATTTATAATGTTAAATAAAAGAAAAGAAACTGTATGTAAGGTTTAACATTATTTATAATGTTAAATAAAAGAAAAGAAACTGTATGTAAGGTTTAACATTATTTATAATGTTAAATAAAAGAAAAGAAACTGTATGTAAGGTTTAACATTATTTATAATGTTAAATAAAAGAAAAGAAACTGTATGTAAGGTTTAACATTATTTATAACGTAAATAAAAGGAATGAAACGTATGCAAGAATAACATTATTTATAATGTTAAATGAAAGATAAGGAACTGTATTGGAACATTAACATTATTTATAATGTAGGTAAAAGGGAACTTACACCATAGGAAAATGTTCATTGTTCATAATGAAATTGGAAAAGAAACATATAAAGAAATGAATGGGATGACACATTATAATTTACATTCTTAAATGAAAATTATAAAGTATAAAATAAATAATAATGAATTAAAAAGGGAAGAATTATCGTCTAATCCTAAACTACATTGTCAGGTAAGTAGAAAGGTGAAAGTTAAGAGAAATGTAAGCTGCACGTAGGGACGACAAACTAAACGAATTATATATATATATATATATATATTTATATATATAATTAAAATAACGATATGAAATATGTTTTTCTCAAAATATATGAATGCGAGATTATTTGGAAAGTCCGGGTTAATCCCATTCCAAACGATCGTACGATTCCAAGAATTCAAGTATGAAGACGGCGCATGAAGACCGTAAATCTCCCCTCGAATGGACAACGATCAAGACTCTGAATTGGTTTGCTCCCAATTCAAGGGTCGGGGTAATTGCCCAAACGTACGTGTTGATTTCACGGGTTTGACCCTAGTTCAGACCTAGAGCATGGGTATAAATGGATGGTGTGTCTGACATCGTACCCCACAAAATATTATGTTGTTGATATTCAGTTAATATATAAACGATTGGTGGCAGAGAATTCATTCTCTACTTAACACCCGTTTATATAGTGACGGACGATCAATAGTACGGTATGGAGTGACGGTGTGGCATACTAAGATGCAATGATCAGGGTTTCTTGTTGAAAAGCAGAACCTTGTGGTATGAAGAACATGACTTCACGAGCCTCACAAACCGGTAGAGTCTAAAAAGAGGGAAGGGAACGCAGGGAAAGTAGCACGTTTCTTTCTAGTTAGTAGTCATTTTACTTTTGGAGGATGATGAAATGAGGCGCCTCGGATAGGTCCTATAGGATCGGGGAACGTGTACTTAGGAATAACTAATCCTCTAAGCTGTATGTGAGGACCGGCCCTGCCATTTCCAAGGGTTAACTGCGGGTAATCCTGAGACGTTAACTAGAGCGTCTCGAATCGGTAAGGAGTCCTCCCTAGCCTGGACTCATGATGGAAACCCAAATTTCCAATACGACCCCGACGGATTTGATTTGTATTACTAGTATTGGAGGCATAATATATGGTACCTATGCTTCCTAGGATTAATACATTGCTTTGAATTGTTTTAAACATATACACCATAATAATAGTATTAGTTACGTATTTGGCGTATTTAGCATGTTTAACCACCATAAGGTAAAACTCTATCCTCTTGGTGTGCGTTGCATTGTGTGATGGGACCTGAGTCTTATGGTGGTTCCATTTTTCAAAAGACATTGCGTTGTTGACGACTTATTTAATCATTTATTATGACACTGTAGTTATGCACGGCAATCCATTGGTACAACCCGTTCCGCGCTAGCGGCGTGGTCTTTGGATTTGCCATATTAGTACGAGTAAATCTATTTAAGAATTCTCACACCAGTCCCACGACTGACCCATAGTTTGTTTCACCTTTTTGCAAACTTGGGTGCCCTCTCTTCTACACGGGCAGCCAAGTAGACAGGTTCATTCTTTGCTTGGAGCTTTTCTTTGTAGCTGCTTATTTTCTCTCTCTTGGATTCTGCTTGGGGAGAAGAGGTAATGACTTGGAGCTTGAAGACTTTTTGTTTCTATTGGCATCTTTTCTTTTCTTTTTTAGACATCAAACTTATTTCTTTTCTGCAAACTTGTTGTAATAATCTTAGTTCTGTGACTGTGGAATTTCTGTGATTGATGACATTATATTTTTCCGCTGCTATAATGTTATTACTCTATGAATCTCCTTTGCTATATTGTATCTGTGTTCTGTTTTATTGTATTTATGTTGTATTCCAAAAATGATTTCTCCTGCTTTCACTTGTGGAAGTTTGGGGCTATCACAGTTGGTATCAGAGCTTTGGTTTACAAAGCGGAGTACAACATATTTATAATAATTCGTTTACATTGAATCACTATATTCTATGGCGAACAGTTCATGAGATACATAATAGCCAGTCACTTTATCGTCATCTTTTCATTCATCCTTCGATCTTTTCTATCTCTTAGAATCACCTTTTCTGTTGTTTTGACTCTTCCCTTGATCGTGCATTCGAAGAAGACTAAGTGAAGTGGCGATGCTAAATTGGCACATGTTTACGAAGGAGCGAAAAGACCAACTTCTTCGGTAGAAAGCCTGATGTTATAGACGGTACCATCTCTGTTAAAAACATTCTCTATGTTTATTCTTCCTCTTTTCCTCTTCTATTTTTCTTTTTCCTTTTCGGGGACGAAAAGTGTTTAAGTGGGGGAGACTGTAACGACCCTGAATTTTGGGGCCAAGTTAAAATTTATTTTAAGTGATTTTAAATGAGTTTTGATATTTAAAATAATCTATTTTAAATAATAAGGATCACAAATTTGGTTCAAATCGAAGTTAGAATGAATAAATTAATTTTAATTATAAAAAGAGCTAGAAATGGCGCGGTAGTTTGAAAAGTCAAACTTGAACTTTGACTAACCATACAGGATGCAAAATTTAACGGATTTTAGTGAAACCAAAAATATTGGAATCTATTTAAAAATATCTTTCCAACGAATCCGAAGAATCGAAATTTCATAACGGGAATCAAAAGTTATGGCCAATTCAATATTTAGAAAGGTCGCTATGAAATTTATAAGGGCCAAAATGCTACATTTTGCAGAATAAGGAATTAGGACTCGAAACCATCTCCATTGGTTTTAGAATGTTGTTTACATATAAAAATGACTATAAGAACTTATATTTTTGAGTTTCGGAAAAATTCCACTATTTTTGGTATTTTTAAATATTAAAATATACACCTGAAAAATAGAATTTTTGCAAACGAACTCCGAATTTGACGAAGCCAGTTTCTATGGATTCGAAATATTAAATTAAGGTTAAATTCTAAAATTTATAATTTTTGGAATTATTTTGTGGCCTGTATAATTTTTACAGTGGAAATACAACCTATTTTCAGACTTCAGAAATTTTATAATAAATTCATACGGAATCGGAAAATTACGAAATCAGGTTCGTTGGGTTCGTAATGACCTGAAATAATTATGTTTAAAATTTTATTAATTTTGAAATCAGCATGTATTTATAAGAATTTCTGAATTGAAGAAAACAGTTGAAAATTGAGTAATTGGGCACGTAATGATATTTGGGCCCAAACCAAAATTAAACCCATGGTATATATTATCTTTTTTCTGAGATTTAGGGCTGAAATTCGAAATGCTCAGCAGCCACTTCTATTTTCCCATCATTTTTCTCAATTTCCATGGCGGCTCTCTCTTCCTCTAAAATTTGTCGAAAATAAAATCTCTTCAAACCATAGCAAATTATATGTCCTCTCGAAGGTCTCGACGATACGAAGCTAATGGTGTAGTCGGTTTTGTCAAACAGCGCTCGGATTCGCCGGAATCTCGTCTTAAAGCTCGCTGTTTTCGAAATTCAGAAGCACAAAACGTAAATCAAGAAATTGCCGTGAATCGAGGAAGAATTAGACGAAGTCACGAACACGGAAGTTCTTCGTCTACGTGAGATGGAGGTGCTCGCCAAATTTCAGGCAGTTTGGAGGTGTGAGGCGGCCTGTGGGACCCGCGAGACGAAATCCTTTCTAGGCGATTTCCCGATGATCGGAGAAGCTTTAGGGGCGGCTCTTTCTGGTGGTGGTGCGTCTCGCCAAGACGAAGACATTGGCGGTGGTCCCGTGGCATCAGGTGGCCCGAGGCAGCGGCAAAGTGCGGTCAAAGTTCGGCGGTGAACAGTGTTTTTCGGTCAATGGGCTGAGGGTATTTTCTATTTTATTTTTAAATTATTTAATTAATTTCCAGAACTTTAAAATTGCATAACTCAATCATACGAAGTCGAAAATCGACGATTTCAGGTGCGTTGGGATCGTGGCGACGAGACGGACGCGTGGACACTAATTTTGTCCAATTCTGAGACGGTGAAATTTTTAGGTATTTTCACGAATATTAATTAATTATTTAATTACCCGATCTTTAAAAATTCATAACTCTTTCATACGAGGTCCGTTTGACGAACCGTAAATTGCGTTGGAATCACAAAATTAAGAGCTTCGCGATGGCGCAGACCGCAGCTGAAAAGGAGACAGTAAAATTTTGGCCAAAAATTCAATGTGAGAGTTCTATTTATTTATTTATTTATTTAAATAAAAATAATTAATTGTGATTGTGATTTTCCTTTGATCCGTTGCTGAACGCTAATTGATTATCGTATGTGATTGATCCTGAATTGTCATTGATACGTTGATCTATTTGTTTGATAATCGTCGTGTTGATAATAATGATATCATATTTGTTAAGAATAATCACATCATGATTGTTAAGGTAGGATTGTTGAGAACACATATATCACTTTATATGTCCTTGTTGAAATAAAACTGGCGACAAAAACAAAGTTATTCTTTTTATTTGTTTTGATTAGGTATTAGAAATGTTTTAACATAAAATATCCTTATATGTTAATGTGAAACGTTAGAAAGGAAGCAACATAAAAATCATATTTTTATGTTAATATGAACCAATAGGAAAGAGTGTAAGTAAAAAGGATATATTTATTGAAATATGAACCATTAGGAAAAAAAAAAGGGGTAGAAAATAACGATTTCATTATTATTGTAATGGGAATCGCTTTCGTTGACATAGAATAGAGGTAACAAGAATACTATTTTTGTTAAGTAGAAATGTTTAGCAAATAAAACTTTTATTTTATTTGTAAAGTTAAAATAAGAAAATAAACACCGTATGATGATTGACATTTTTTGTCAATGTTTATATAAGAAAATAAACACCGTATGTTGATTGACATTTTTGTCAATATTTTAAAATAGAATTTGTCGCCATTTGAGATAAGTATATTTTTTGTTCATTTACAAAATAGAATTGGCCGCTATATGTAATGAACTAATATTTTGTTCATTATCAAAATAAGAAAACATCGTATGTAAGTGAATATATTTTGTTCATTATCAAATTAAAGAGCACCGCATGTTGAATGAACAAATTTGTGTTAAAATAGAAATTTGCATTGCATAAAATGGTATTTTGTCATGATAGAAAAATAGAAATTTGCATTGCATAAAATAGTATTTTGTCATGATAGAAAAATAAAAATTTGCTTTGCATAAGATAGTATTTTGTCATGTTAGAATAAGTAAATAATGCATTGTATGTAAAATAATGCATTGTATGTATAGCATAGTATTTTGTCCAAGTTAGTAAATAATGCATTGTATGTATAGCATAGTATTTTGTCCAAGTTAGAAAATAATGCATTGTATGTAAAATATGAAAAGAATGCATTGTATGTGAATAGTATTTTTGCCATTTTTATTTAATGTTATAAAAATATAAGTTTGCATTGTATGTTAAATAACATTTTTGGTCATGTTATAAAAATATAAGTTTGCATTGTATGTTAAATAACATTTTTGGTCATGTTATAAAAATATAAGTTTGCATTGTATGTTAAATAACATTTTTGGTCATGTTATAAAAATATAAGTTTGCATTGTATGTTAAATAACATTTTTGGTCATGTTATAAAAATATAAGTTTGCATTGTATGTTAAATAACATTTTTGATCATGTTATAAAAATATAAGTTTGCATTGTATGTTAAATAACATTTTTGGTCATGTTATAAAAATATAAGTTTGCATTGTATGTTAAATAACATTTTTGGTCATGTTATAAAAATATAAGTTTGCATTGTATGTTAAATAACATTTTTGGGCATGTTATAAAAATATAAATTTGCATCGTATGATAAAATAGCATTTTGTAAAAAATGAAAATATTTACCGTATGATTGATTGATACTTATTTTGTTAAATATGAAAATGTCACCGTATGATTAATTAACATTATTTTTAATGTTATGTACTAAGAAAATGAACCGTATGAGATTAACATTCATTTGTGTTAATATTAGAATTATATAAAAAAAAAAATTCACCGTATGTTGAATGGAAATTTTTTGTTAATGTTATATAGAAAATTTCACCATATGATAATTTAACATTTTTGTCTATATTAAAAATATAGAAAATGCATTGTATGATTCATTAACATTTATTTCTAATGTTAATGGAAGGGAAAATAAAAGAGAAAAACTCACTATATGGTTCATTAACATTTATTGTATGTACATGTAACATTATTTTAAATGTTAATAAAAAGAGTATTTCTATCGTAGGAAGAGTACATTATTTTTAATGTTAAAAATAAGTAATTTACAATGCATGGGAAATCGACATTAGTTATAATGGTAATTTAAAGAGGATTAACTATAGGAAAGAGATTACATTTTATTTATGCATTATATTATAAGAATAACACCATTGTATGATATTAACATTTTAATGTTAATGTTAAAAGAAAAGAAACTGTATGTAAGGTTTAACATTATTTATAATGTTAAATAAAAGAAAAGAAACTGTATGTAAGGTTTAACATTATTTATAATGTTAAATAAAAGAAAAGAAACTGTATGTAAGGTTTAACATTATTTATAATGTTAAATAAAAGAAAAGAAACTGTATGTAAGGTTTAACATTATTTATAATGTTAAATAAAAGAAAAGAAACTGTATGTAAGGTTTAACATTATTTATAACGTAAATAAAAGGAATGAAACGTATGCAAGAATAACATTATTTATAATGTTAAATGAAAGATAAGGAACTGTATTGGAACATTAACATTATTTATAATGTAGGTAAAAGGGAACTTACACCATAGGAAAATGTTCATTGTTCATAATGAAATTGGAAAAGAAACATATAAAGAAATGAATGGGATGACACATTATAATTTACATTCTTAAATGAAAATTATAAAGTATAAAATAAATAATAATGAATTAAAAAGGGAAGAATTATCGTCTAATCCTAAACTACATTGTCAGGTAAGTAGAAAGGTGAAAGTTAAGAGAAATGTAAGCTGCACGTAGGGACGACAAACTAAACGAATTATATATATATATATATATATATTTATATATATAATTAAAATAACGATATGAAATATGTTTTTCTCAAAATATATGAATGCGAGATTATTTGGAAAGTCCGGGTTAATCCCATTCCAAACGATCGTACGATTCCAAGAATTCAAGTATGAAGACGGCGCATGAAGACCGTAAATCTCCCCTCGAATGGACAACGATCAAGACTCTGAATTGGTTTGCTCCCAATTCAAGGGTCGGGGTAATTGCCCAAACGTACGTGTTGATTTCACGGGTTTGACCCTAGTTCAGACCTAGAGCATGGGTATAAATGGATGGTGTGTCTGACATCGTACCCCACAAAATATTATGTTGTTGATATTCAGTTAATATATAAACGATTGGTGGCAGAGAATTCATTCTCTACTTAACACCCGTTTATATAGTGACGGACGATCAATAGTACGGTATGGAGTGACGGTGTGGCATACTAAGATGCAATGATCAGGGTTTCTTGTTGAAAAGCAGAACCTTGTGGTATGAAGAACATGACTTCACGAGCCTCACAAACCGGTAGAGTCTAAAAAGGGGGAAGGGAACGCAGGGAAAGTAGCACGTTTCTTTCTAGTTAGTAGTCATTTTACTTTTGGAGGATGATGAAATGAGGTGCCTCGGATAGGTCCTATAGGACCGGGGAACGTGTACTTAGGAATAACTAATCCTCTAAGCTGTATGTGAGGACCGGCCCTGCCATTTCCAAGGGTTAACTGCGGGTAATCCTGAGACGTTAACTAGAGCGTCTCGAATCAGTAAGGAGTCCTCCCTAGCCTGGACTCATGATGGAAACCCAAATTTCCAATACGACCCCGACGGATTTGATTTGTATTACTAGTATTGGAGGCATAATATATGGTACCTATGCTTCCTAGGATTAATACATTGCTTTGAATTGTTTTAAACATATACACCATAATAATAGTATTAGTTACGTATTTGGCATATTTAGCATGTTTAACCACCATAAGGTAAAACTCTATCCTCTTGGTGTGCGTTGCATTGTGTGATGGGACCTGAGTCTTATGGTGGTTCCATTTTTCAAAAGACATTGCATTGTTGACGACTTATTTAATCATTTATTATGACACTGTAGTTATGCACGGCAATCCATTGGTACAACCCATTCCGCGCTAGCGGCGTGGTCTTTGGATTTGCCATATTAGTACGAGTAAATCTATTTAAGAATTCTCACACCAGTCCCACGACTGACCCATAGTTTGTTTCACCTTTTTGCAAACTTGGGTGCCCTCTCTTCTACACGGGCAGCCAAGTAGACAGGTTCATTCTTTGCTTGGAGCTTTTCTTTGTAGCTGCTTATTTTCTCTCTCTTGGATTCTGCTTGGGGAGAAGAGGTGATGACTTGGAGCTTGAAGACTTTTTGTTTCTATTGGCATCTTTTCTTTTCTTTTTTAGACATCAAACTTATTTCTTTTCTGCAAACTTGTTGTAATAATCTTAGTTCTGTGACTGTGGAATTTCTGTGATTGATGACATTATATTTTTCCGCTGCTATAATGTTATTACTCTATGAATCTCCTTTGCTATATTGTATCTGTGTTCTGTTTTATTGTATTTATGTTGTATTCCAAAAATGATTTCTCCTGCTTTCACTTGTGGAAGTTTGGGGCTATCACACTCGAGATCTCTTGTAATCCCATGGAATTTGTTATGCTAAGTTATCTAGAATCGCTTGACACGTCGGTCGAGAGTTTGCGATCTGTTAGAGTGGTCCGGAAATACTCGGATGTGTTTGAGGAGGTGAAGGGCTTACCTCCGGAGCGGGAGATTGACTTCCGAATATATCTGGTAGACAATGCTAAACCTGTATCTTTACCAGTGCGCCACATGGCTCCTCGCGAGAGGAGGGAACTCCATAAGCAAGTAGGGGAGTTTCTTGAGAAGGGGTCCATAAGACAAAGTATATCGGAGTGGGGTGCTCCAGTAGTTTTTGCTACGAAGGCGGATGGGTCCCTCAGACTTTGTGTAGGCTAAAGAGAACTAAATAAACTCACAAAGAAGAATAGACACCCATTGCCGAGGATTGATGATCTCTTTGATCAGTTGGTTGGCGCCTCAGTATTTTCGCAAGTTGGACTCAGCCACGGGGTTTCGTCAGTTGAGAGTGGCTGAGGATAGTATAGAGAAGATTGCCTTTAGGACTCCGGATGGTTTTATGAGTGGCTGGTGATGCCATTTGGTTAGACGAACGCCTCCGCATACTTTGTTGATTTGATGAGAAGGGTGTTCAGGGAGTACCTAAATAAGTTCGTGATTATCTTGGTGGATGACATCTTGGTCTTTTCTAGGAGCGAAATAAGTTTTCGTATGTGCTCAATAGGTTGAGCAAAGCCCGTTATGGGATAAACGGTGGTTTTGGAGCGAGACTGGCAAGGACATCCAGAGTTGGACAAGGGCTTAATTATTTAGCCGTTTTTACTAGTATCATCTCACGTAGGTCGTCTGAATTCGAAGGAGGTATCCCTTGGGTGTTTGTCTGATATTGGTTTAGGCCTTTGGGGCTTGCATTTGGGGGATGTCGAGTTCGACTAGGGTGGTCTGCGTGAGAGATGGATAGTTGTGACGATTTTGCATGGGAGAATATCCTGATTTTCTCTAGAAGTGGAGAAAAGCATGCCCTACATCTTAGGGAAGTGTTGGAGACTCTTTGAGCGCATTGTCTTAAGACAACAAAGGTGGATGGAATTCTTAGCATCCTATGAGTTTGAGATAGCGTATACCCCTGGCAAGGGTAACGTGGTGGCAGACGCCTTGAGCAGAAAAAGGCTGTCTTTGAGTCCATTGTTCGTGGAATGGCGAAGCTTGGAGTTTAATTCTATGTTTGACTTTAGACCTTCCGTTGACTTTGTACCCGGTTTGCTAGCCTCCTTGGAGGTTAGGCCTACTCTTTTGGGGCGGATTGGCAAGGCTCGGCGAGACGACCCACAGTTGGTTGAGTTAGTAGAGAAGCTCATAAGGGGGGGAGTCGTCCAGCCATTTGAGTAGGTACACCCTAGATGGTAAGGGGTGGTTGCGTAGAGACGGTAGACTTTGTGTACCGCAAGACGAGGGTCTGAGGAAGGCTATACTTGATGATGCACATCGGTCAAAGATGACCATTCATCCTGGTAGGGACAAGATGTACCAAGACATGAAGCGAGTTTTCTTTTTGGGCCGGTATGGAGAAAGATGTGGCCGAGTATGTCGCTAGATGCTTGGTGTGCTAGCAAATGAAAGCAGAGCAGAAGAAACCCGATGGGTTGCTTCACCCATTTGGAAGTTCCGCTATGGAAGTGGGATAGTGTCTCGATGGATTACCGAGATCGAGGAAGGGTAATACAGGAATTTGGGTTGTGGTAGACAGACTTACTAAGAGCGCCCATTTCATACCTGTGAAGAGCAAGAGGACTGCTCCGTGGCTAGCTTCAGTATATCTTCGAGAGATAGTTCGATTGCATGGGGTACCCTCTAGTATAGTGAGTGATCAAGATCCTATCTTCACTAGCGAGTTCTGGAAAAGTTTGCAAGAAGCAGTAGGGACTCAATTGTGTCTGAGCACCGCATTCCATCCTCAGACGGACGACCAGACTGAGAGGGTGAATCGTGTCCTAGAAGACCTTTTGAGGCTTTGTATCTTAGATTTTGGAGGTACATGGGAAGAACATCTTCCTTTGGTGGAGTTCGCATACAATAACAGCTTTCAGTCTAGTATTGGTATGGCTCCTTTTGAAGCTCTTTATGGAAGGCCTTGTCGATCACCTACATGTTGGTGGGAATCTACGGATAAGATCTTGTTTGGGCCTGATATGGTTAGGGAGACTTCTGAGAAGATTGACTTGATTCGAAGAAGGATGAAAGCAGCGCAGGATAGGCAAAAATCTTATGCGGACAAGAGAAGGACGGATCTTGAGTTGAGGTTGGGGACATGGTTTTTGTCAAAGTATCTCCGTTGAGAAATGTTGTTCGCTTTGGGTCCGTTGGGAAGTTAGCACCGAGGTTTGTTGGGCCGTTTCCTATTAAGGAAAGGATTGGACGGATGGCATATAGGGTGGAGTTGCCCGACAGACTTAGTGGTGTTCATGATGTATTCCATGTATCACATTTGAGGAAGTGCTTACATGAGACCGCAGAGGTGGTAGGGCCGAGCTTGCTTAGAGATGTAGAGGTAGAGCGTGATGCGACGATTCGACGAGCTCCTACTCGCATCCTTGGGTCAGAAACTAGGAAGTTGAGGAACAGAGAAGTTCAGCTAGTTAAAGTGCAATGGGGAGATGACGAAAGCAATGCTACTTGGGAGACGGAAGCGAAGATGCGTTCTTTGTACCCATTTCTTTTTGAGAGTATGTCTTTTAACTTCTCCTTTATCGCTTGTCTAGTACTTATCTTATCTTTAGTATATCCTCTCGCTAGTACCTATGACCTTTAGATAGGGTAATTCTATGGTTGAAACATGTGTTTGAGACATGTTATGTTTGATGGATGCGTGTGGATGCAAGTGGTTGCTAGTGGTTGCTCGTGGATGCATATACACACACTCTAGACACTAGATCGGCTCAATCACTTCATATGGCATATTGCATAAAATTGTGTGTAGGAAGCTATATTTATGGATGTATAATGATTGTGTTATCATATGGATGATGCATTTTGGTGAATGATTGTGCACTCATGTAGATATTGTATGTGTCGATAGGGTTCTCTCGCATACATAATGGATGCATGGCACTATCATGGTTTGCATATGTTCATACATTAGATAGGGAACATATACACACACTTTTTGCATATGCTCATACATCATTAGAAACTGTTTTAAGGACAATGGATGCCCGTGTTTGATGGATTGAGTAGATGGTTGTTTGGATGGTAGGATATGCATTCTCCTTAGCTTAGAGATTTCGGGGACGAAATCCTTTAAGGAGGGAAGAATGTAACACCCCGAATTTCGGTTAATGCTAAAATTCACAAATTAAAGAATAACTAATCCCAGATGTGGGAATTAGGGGAAACGGGTTGCACCATTGCGTTCATCTCGGAAAAATACGCAAAATATAGTCTGAGTTTTCGAAAATCGGAGTCCGTATGAAGAAGATATGGACGAACGAAGTTAGGCAGAAAAACCGAAAACAAGCAAGAATGCACTGGCGCACTTGTGAAGTGCGCCAACACAAAAATGCACTGGCGCACTTGTGAAGTGCGCCAACACATTTTTACACTGGTGCACTTGGGAAGTGCGCCCGTGTCGAGATAGGAAACCTGCACAGTTTCTAGAGAGTTCTGTGGTTGGGTGCACCAGTTTGGGGTTTGGGCTTGGTCTTAGGGCTGGTTTCTGGAAGGTTCCGAAATCTAAGGGTCCTAATTTAATTTAGGGTTAATCTAATGGCCTAAAACACTTGCCTAATCCTATAAATAAGACCCTAAGCTAGCCCTAAATGGTCATAATCCTATCTCCTAACTAAACTATGCCAAAATTTTCTATGATCATGGCCTCCACTCAAAACCCTAGCCTCCATCCTATTTCTAAACTATTTCTATGAAGGCTTTCATGTGCATACAAGCATCTTTGAGTTGTATGAGTGATCATGGCTTGCATTCATCATCAAGTTGCAAGCTTTATGTTCAAGGCTAGAGTTTTTGGGTGATTTGTGGCAAGGGTTTGCTTATTGGAGTTTAGTGGTGAGTTTCTATAGACTTAACAATCAATTGTTAAATTGATTATGATAGGATATGATAAGATATGGCTATGTTTGTGGAATCAATGTGTTTATGCAAGTTTAGTATAGTGTATGTTGTGTGCTATATGCAAGTTTAATGCTATGTTTTATGATGCAAAACACTATGTTGAACATTGATTCATATGTAACATGTTATGCAAGCTATATGGGAGATTATATGCAAGTCTATATGTAACATGTTATGCAAGTTATGTATTTGGTTTTATGCATGCTAAGTATTTGGTTTTATGCATGCTATGTATGTGGTTTTATGCATGCTAAGTATTTGGTTTTATGCATGCTAAGTGTTTGGTTTTATGCAAGTTTGTCTCTTTTTATGATATGCATAATATATGCAAGTTTGTCTCTAAGTATGGCATGTTATGCAAGTTCATATGCAAGTTATGATACATATTCATATGCAAGTTATGATGCAAGTTCATATGCAAGTTATGATACATATTCATATGCAAGTTATGATGCAAGTTCATATGCAAGTTATGATACATGTTCATATGCAAGTTATGATGCAAGTTCATATGCAAGTTATGATGCTAGTTCATATGCAAGTTATGATGCAAGTTCATATGCAAGTTATGATACATGTTCATATGCAAGTTATGATGCAAGTTCATATGCAAGTTATGATGCAAGTTCATATGCAAGTTATGATGCAAGTTCATATGCAAGTTATGATACATGTTCATATGCAAGTTATGATGCAAGTTCATATGCAAGTTATGATGCAAGTTCATATGCAAGTTTATGTGCAAGTTCATATGCAAGTTGTCTCTTTTATGATATGCATAATGCAAGTTTGGGTTAAATACTAGTTGGGTTTAATGTATGTTCATATATGCAAGTTGACACCTTTTGAACCCATGATAAAGTTACATGCTATGTTGGCTAAACCCATGACCTTTGTGATGAATCTTCCCTTTATTATGTCGTGTTATGAGAACGAACTACGTGGGGAACGATGGGGTTAATATGCATGTTAATAAAATGATGTGAAATGGGTATGATTAATCATACCACAAATTAAATGGACGTAATTGGGAATTTACCTATTAAGTTAGGTCTACCCATATTATGGAGTTGGGAATTTACCTATTAAGTTAGGTCTACCCATACTATGGAATTGGGAACTTACCTATTGAGTTAGGTCTACCCATATTCTTAAAAATGTGTAATTAATTAGGCATAATTAATTCAAATTATGGGGGTGATTAATTAGGTGTAATTAATCAACTAAGACACGAGGTTGGACCCTTTTGTAGCGGAAGTCTGCCCGGAACCGACCGGCCATCCAGCAGCTACAAATGATAGGCCCAATGTGAGAGGTCTTAGTCATAAATTAAATACGTGATTAAAGTAAAGACACGAGGTTAGACCTTTTTATGACAGAAGTCTGCCCGGAACCAACCGGCATATCCAGCAGTCATAAAAGATGGTCTAATGCGAGAGGTCTTTATGAGGTCATGATCTTAATTAATTAAGAAACACTTAACCATATTAGCATGTAGAGGGACATGAGGGGTTAAGTGGGTGCCTTGGGTGGCATGTGGAAATCTAGTGGGTTGCCTTGGGTGGTAATAGAAAATACGATTAGAATACTTAACCAAAGAGGAACATGTAATTAAACATGGGTAAAGGGTTAAGTAAGTGCTTTGGGTGGCATGTGGAAATCTAGTGGGTGCCTTAAGTGGCAATTGATATATGATTAGATGACTTAACCAAACCTTAACATGTAGGTGGGCATGATTATAACAGGGGTTAAGTGGGATACACTAGATAAAATAACAAGCTTAGGTGGTAGCTTGTGGGGGCCCATTTCAACCAATATCCCAAACATATCTTAGTGGGCTCGACTCTAGTCGAGTGACGGGACACGCATATTGGGCTTGACTATAAGAGGCCAAAATGGGTTAGCGGTGGCAACGCATGACCAACGGGTTTCATATGCGTGTGTGGACCCGGGCTGGTAAATAAGACGTTGTTGCATCGTGTAGATATAAGCCGTGCACCGTTAGTTTTATCAGGTTGCCACGTTGGGGAATGGTACACCCCACGGTGGGGCCAGCACGGGTATCTACGTTAGGGAGCCGATCGAATGGGGAGTAGTGTGTACACCTAGTGGATTGTAGGGCCCCGTGGCGTCTACTTAGTCACCTAGGGGTACGCGAGAACTATTAAGTTAATTTTATAAGTCCAGGGGTGGGATCAACCTTTAAGTTAGGAATGACTGGTGTGGTGCAGTGTAGGAATTACCCTTGGGTGGGTAGATCTGGGGTGGTGTAATCCAGTAATTATCCTTGGGTGGATAAATGCGTCTTTTCGGTTATCTTAGTACATCCTGTGTTTAGTTGGCTACTTAGTGTAGTCATTATCCCCAGAGGTACCGTACCTTGTTTATATCATACCCTAATTACTTTAATGATTGTATTGTTAGGGTTATAGGACTCACTCAGACTTATGTCTGACCCCGTTGTTTCTTTATCTTTTTTCCAACCCTCAGGTTTTCAGAGTGGGCCTAGCACTAGTGGGCTTTGATCAGACTGCTTTATCTATCTTTTGGAGCTTGGACCGTGGATGTAAAGCTCAATTTATCTTTTCTATTATGGCTATTAGGTTATGTAGTGGGATTATGTACTTTCATTTTTATTAGGATGGATATTATGTACTTGACTCTTATTTATGGTTTTGGTGTAACCAAACATGTTTTACTTTCCGCTGAAATGAAATGATGTTTTAAATTCTCAAGTATTACTTATATCTGTCTTGTTGTAATTTTTCTGTTCTATATTCACTTAAAATACTCCACCGATGTTATGGCATTCTCTTAGTGAGTGACCATAGTGGGTGTGGGGTGTTACAAATTTCATGTCACGAACAGAGAGAAACGTTTAAATCTAAAAAGTAACTGACTTACAGAGATTAGATTCGTAGAAAAACAGTCGTTGAAGTTGTTTGAATCTTCACTTGAAATCCTAGCTTGACTTGAACCTCTTCTTGAAAGTCTTGAGCAGCATTTCCTTGTCTTGATTTATTTTATATACTATTTTATTTATACGTTTTCTCAGAGGCAGCATAAGGATAGAAAAGAATTGTGAATAGAGAAGGAAACTAAGGCTGTTTATATAGGATTAGGCGGACGAATCTGCTCAGAATGGCGTCCGGATACAGAAGAACGAACCAGACTGCAGATCTGGAAAAAGCAGGGGGGTCGACCCCCAGGTCGACTACCCAGTCGACCTGGATCTTGGGCGGGAAAATTCCCGTCCAGCCCAATCTGGGTCCGATTTTGAATTTTGAACTCGTTTTTGACCTGTTCGAACTTTAAATCGAATTCTGAAACTTCGGAGGGTCATATCTCCTTCATACGGACTCCGATTCTCGCAAACTCGGACTCATTTTCATGCAGAATTTCGAGACAAATGCAATGGCGTAGCCCGTTTCCCTTGATTTTGATTTTAAAATTTAATTCTTCATTGATTTGTGAATCTTAGGGTTACAGAATTACGGGGTGTTACATTCTCCCCCACTTAAAAGGATTTCGTCCCCGAAATCTTCAAGTTAGGAAGAATGTGTCCTACCATCCAATCACCCATCTACTCAACCATTCAATCACAGGCATTCATTGTCCTTAAAAGATTTCTAATGCTTTCATGTTCATATGCATAGTGTGTGTATATGTCTTTATCTAATGCAAAATCAGGCGGTCTACTGATTCAGTTGACCTCCTTAATGCGAATCATCTCAGTGCCATGCGTCCAATCATGTATGCAAGCATCCCTAGTTATGTAAATACCACATGCGTGCATAGCCATTCATCCATATGATAACATCTCAAGTTCAACTTACAAACAAATACATATCTGTAAATGCAATATGAAAGCGTCTGAACTGATCTAGTGCCTAATACGTATGCATATGCATTCACGAGCAACCATTAGCAACCACTTGCAACCATCAACCATAACATGTTTCAAATACATGTTTACATCCATTGGCTTCTACCTAAGGATCGAAGATACGACCTAGAGGATATACTTTGGAAAGAGAAACAATTATGCGTAAAGCTCCTACAAAAAAAAGAAATCAAGGATACACCCATAAGGAAAAAGGGTATGATGCTAGTATCTAGCCTTCATGAGCTTTACTCCACCGTATCTCAACTAATTTAACTTCACGATTGTGAAGTTCCTGATCTCCATTTCCAAAATAAACAGATGTCAATTACGGTACCAAGTGTATGTACTAAGATGATTTGAGGTCCCTCCTCTTAGCTTATCCATCACACCATAACTATAAGGGTCGAAAGGTTACTACGTGCTTTTTAGAGTGCCTGTCACAACTATTCATCTCTCACGCAAACCATCCTAGTCAAACTCGACATTCCTCAAGTACAAGCCCCAAAGGCCTAAACCAATATCAGACAAGCACCCAAGGAATATCTCCTCCGAATTTAGATGATCTACGTGAGATGACGTAAGCAAACTCGATAGCTATTCTCAAATCCCTACTAACCAAAAATAAACTGGTCGGACCACCAATTGGATTTGAGACTCTAGTGGGATCTTTCTACTATACAAGTACTATGGTGCGGAGACTCAACTATGGAAGTGGATATGAACAAATGCGAAGCGCTAAAACCAAAGGAAAGAGTACGAACAACAAAACTAGACTCTTCCAACAGAACTTTACTACCTTTCTCTTAGGTACGCTTGGTGGCAAAAGTAGGTACTTTCCCTTCTGAAAATCTTGTTCCTCGTTCTTGCCCTTGTCCTTAATTATATGCCCTATCATACCCTAGTAAAGATACTTCCTCTTGTCTTAGGTTTTATAATTTCTTCCTCCTTCGTGAGCTAAATCTACATCCATGGATTCCTCATCCTAGGGTTGTGCTCCTTAGCCAAACTCCTCATCCCCTTCCGTGTGTAACCATGTTGACAAATCTCTCGAAAGTTGCCTCCATCATACAGAAAACCCTACTAAGCTTGAAAGAAAACTGGCCGTAGTTGAAACAACTACGGCTATGGATGGAAGCCAGGCACTACTTCGCCCATCGATGAGGTTAACTCCCAGAAAGCCAGGAGCCCCAGAGACTCAAGAAAAGAAGGAGTCAAGAATTCAAACAGAGGAAGATAGTGCGTATGGCTTTGGGGAATATGCCTTTAAAACAAAATCTTTTTGAAAATGCTTCTTTTAAAACCATTTTGAAAATAATTTTTCAAATCCTTTATCTGATCTGGTAACCTTCAGCTCTGATACCACATGTAACACCCCACATCCGTTAGTGTCACTCACAAAGGGAATGCACTAAGTTCTGTGGAGCATTTAGGGTAAAAGATGCAGATAAAGATGCAGATAAATTACAAGACAGACAGAAATTAAACAGTGGAAAATAAAACTTTGCTTTATTGATAAAATAGTTTGTACAGTGATTTCTTTACAATATCAGAGTATCATCTGTCTTACAAAATAAAGAAGCATAAAACAACATTTATATTCCCCAATTAAAAGCAAGAGCCAGCCATAGCATCTGAAAAGAGAATCCAAGCAAACTTCGACAAATCTTCAAGCTGGGAAAGAGAGACAGTCCAACTTAACCTGAGCTATACTATTTCCTTCTTTACTACCTAGGGGGGGACGGAAGAAAAGAAGACGAAAGAAAACCAGTGTCAGACATAAAGCCTGAGTAAGTTCAGTAACTTCTAGCATGTGAACATGGAAAAACAAAACGACATGAATTAACTGAATACAAGATAACACCATGATGATAGGGTTGGCAAGATTAGACAAGATTAACACAAGATATGCTAAGCTAAGATAAACTGGATATGCTCTAACATTTTTGCCGCTTCGCTATTTCCTTGTTATACTGATTTCTATATCTCTGCACCACCTATCTAGTGTCCCAACTAGTAACGATAACGTGATCCCAATCCCTGTAGTTTCCATTGCCTTCAGGCATACATTTATTATTTATTACTTAGATCTAATCTAGGGTTTTCTATCAAGTGCTTTCTAGATTCAACTAGAGTTTACGCTATCTGCTAAAAGCTTCTCGGATTCAGGGTTTATGCCACCTAGTCCAACTAGGGATTATGCTACCTGTCGAACGATGCCCCCAAGTCTAGGACACACTACCTAGAGTGGTATATGTTCCTATACTTCCCCACGCATGTATCGTGAATCGTTATCGCTTATCTAGATGCACATGTCCTGTAATGTGCGGCACGACTCCTGTGGCAGGGCAAATCAAGGAATACAGAACTCGGTCGGGAGCTTTCAGATATCTGCCGATGCAGATGCTAAGGTCTTCTTTTGTTCCAGTGGCTATGGTCCCACTTGACCCCTCCCTCAACTAATGAAAGGCACAGCTTGAAAAATGTGAACTATTCGCAGGCCCCCGGTGCCCCCACTATCCTATGGCCATCCTCACCCATAACTAGATAGCAAGTATATGGTCTTTTCGAGTTCTCCGCCTTTCCGCTTCACGTATCTCGATTGACTCAAGATGGATGGTAGACGACGAGTTGCTATCACAGGGCTACCGTTTTCTCGCCGAATCACGCCGGTCCATCCTAGTCTTTAGGTTGCCATATATTGCAACCAAGGCATACCCCTGGTTCTTCTAACGCAGACCTTAACCTCTGTGAGCCCAGGATGATCATCTGCAGCCTCATAGAGGGATACCAAGAGTACCCTCACGTCCCCTTGAAGCCTTGGGCTTCGTAACCCAATTCGTTGGAGCCTTCTTTTTACTCAGACAGACATTCTCTCCTTCCCGTGTTATACTAAGAATTACTACTAAGTTCTACTAACTAAGGTTTACCACTTAGTTTCCAGAATCGTTGTTTTCTTAACTAAGGTTTACTACTTAGCTCCTTTTAACTAAGGTTTACTACTTAGTTGTCTTTCCAGTCAATTTGGATTGGTTAAGTGTCATTATTCAATTCAAGCTAATTAACCCTCTTCGTTTGTCCTGTTAAACTGGTTAAGTGTTATCAGTAATTCATGTTGACTTAACCCTACCACAAACCAAGTTATATTGGTTAAGTATTCCTTATTACTTAACCCTACCCATTCATCCTGTATTGGTTAAGTGTTCCTTTTTAACTTAACCTTGCCCGTCTGTTTTAACTAACATGTTATTCATGGTTAAGTATTATCCCTTCATATTTTAGACTTAACCCTATTCATTTATCCCAATCTGATGGTTAAGTGTTCAAGTTTACTTAACCCTACGGTCTAGTCCAGCTAACATGTCAAATTGGCTAAGTGTATTTACTTAACCCCAAACTCTAGTCTAGTTAACATGTTAATTTGGCTAAGTGTTTTCTTAGTTACTTAACCCCTACAAATCTTGTCTTGTTACCATGTTAAGTTGGTTAAGTGTCACTATGGACTTAGCCCTCCCATTCTAGCTTAACTGTGTTAAGTTGGTTAAGTGTTTCTATGGACTTAACCCTCCCATTCTAGCTTAACTGTGTTAAGTGTCTGTATGAACCTATCCCCACCCATCGGTTTGGATATCATGTTGAATTGGTCAAGTGTCTTAGTTAACTTAACCCTACCATCCTTGTTCTAGCTTTAATTAAATAGATTAAAGCCGCAACCACTCACATTAGACAGATATTGTTGCGAATACTGGATGTGCCGGTTGGTTCCGGGCAGGTTTACATCGCAACTCAGTCTAACCTCGGGTTAGGCATATTCGTGTTTTCTAAGTTCAAAAGGGTTTTGATTAATTTTCAAATCAGGTTTTGAAAGTAATCATCCCGTCCGTCGGATCAGTTAGGGATAGCCAGGGAGAGCAGGAAACTTGTATTTTCCAAACCCAAGCCTAGACACTATCCTCTCTGTCACCCTAGAACTTTCTGGTATATGTATTATTAAAAGAGATGTCATTAATAAACCTTTCTTTTGTATATAAATAAATTGTTAACAATTTATCCTCAAAGTTTAACCACTTATCCTCAAAGTCCATTTTCCCTTTTTAAAATAAATTTGGCCTATACCCTATACATTTGCCATGCCTACTAATGGACTTGTATTCTAGGCCCAAATCTTGATTTGCCTATCTTACAGTTTATAGCAATTTAGATCCAACACCCCCATTTACAGTTCATGCCAAAACTAGATTTTATATTCTAGTTCACCGTTTATGCCCAAAACTTAATTTGCATACCAACTACCTATTTTGTGGCCCATTAAACCATTTACCATTTACGCCTGATGTATGTAAATTATGCTAACATACTTATCATGCTTAATTTAGCCACCCAACTCTGATTTAATATTCTAATTTTAGCTCATGTCAAAACTAGACTTGTTATTCTAATTTTCATCAAATTATGCCAATTTCCAAGTTTAGTCAATTTCATGTTTTTCCCCAAAACGTATTCCCATCGTTCGTATAATCGTGATTCAACCTAGATCATAAATAGAGCTAGATTCATGGATAGAAGGGAATGAGCCAAAATGCCATGAAAGAACGGACATAGCAATTGGCATAAGATGACAATTCACAGGCATATGGTAATATTACGACATGAAAAGGGTTGAATAGTATAGGTTCAAGAACATGGGTAGACCTAACTTAATAGGTAAATTCCCAAGATCTAAAACCAAAGAAAACCAAGAATATACAGAATAGATAAACATGGGTAGACCTAACTTAATAGGTAAATTCCCAAGATCTAAAACCCAAGGAAAACTAAGAATAGACAGAATAGATAATCGGGTTTAGACCGAATTTCATAGTCACAAAACTTAAGCAACACTTTCCTAGTCATGAATCATAGGTGTTTAATCACAGTTGTCCCTATTATGTCATAGGCAATAGTTTATGTTTCCTAGTCGAAGGCATAGGCTTGTGTTCATAGTCAAGGAAATAACTCTTATAGTCACAATCACAGTCATAGGCAATGCTCATAGTCGTAGGAAATGTTCATAATCATAGGCAATGTTCATAGTCATAGGCAATGTTCATGGTCATAGACGATGTTCATAGTCATAGGCAAGGCCTAATTGGTCATCGAATCATAACAGTTCTTAATTAGGTCCTAAGATATAGGCACATATTCGAATAGAAAGATTTGGCATATTCTTTTATTCCTTTAATTTCATGTCACGAACAGAGAGAAATGCTCAAATCTAAAAAGTAACTGACTTACAGAGATTAGATTAGATTCGTAGAAAAACAGTCGTTGAAGTTGTTTGAATCTTCACTTGAAATCCTAGCTTGACTTGAACCTCTTCTTGAAAGTCTTGAGCAGCATTTCCTCGTCTTGATTTATTTTAAATATTATTTTATTTATACATTTTCTCAGAGGCAGCATAAGGATAGAAAAGAATTGTGAATAGAGAAGGAGACTAAGGTTGTTTATATATGATTAGGCGGACGAATCTGGTCAGAATGGCGTCCGGATACAAAAGAACGAACCAGACTGCAGATCTGGAAAAAGCAGGGGGATCGACCCCTAGGTCGACTACCCAGTCGACCTGGGTGCCCCAGGTCGACTACCCAGTCGACCTGGGCCTTGGGCGGGAAAATTTCCGCCCAGCCCAATCTGGGTCCGATTTTGAATTTTGAACTCGTTTTTGACCTATTCGAACTTTAAATCGAATTCTAAAACTTCGGAGGGTCATATCTCCTTCATACGGACTCCGATTCTCGCAAACTCGGACTCGTTTTCATGCAGAATTTCGAGACGAACGCAATGGCGTAGCCCGTTTCCCTTGATTTTGAATTTAAAATTTAATTCTTCATTGATTTGTGAATCTTAGGGTTACAGAATTACGGGGTGTTACATAAGGATACCAATGATTTAGTAGTTTAACCAACTTGGCACCAAAATTTTAAATTTGAATTTTGAATTTTGAATTTCAAATGAATGGACAATTCTACTACTATAGTCCCAAAAGTCATGTTCCTTTATAAACTTTTCTCTTCTTGATTGATGAACGATCATCTTGGCGTCTTTCGGCCAGTAGTCATCAGACAAAACTCTTTCCCTGCAAAACAACACAACTTTTGAAAGAATCAAGTTACTTTTTTAAAATAACTAATTGTAATTTAAATAACAATATCATAATGATTCTATGACATATCCATACGAAAAATAGTGTTTAAAATATTGCCATTTAAACTTTTCAAAACATCAGATTATGGTAACTTGAATTTTTAATGGAATAAAATGCAACCTCATCTTAATACTAATGCAATGCATGAATTTAAACTAAGTTCAAAATTTTCCATTTAATATTTCCAAAATTCAGATGATGAACTTTTGAAAACCTATGCTCTAATACCAATTGTTGGGGATTGCGGATTAAGGATCTTATTACCTGCATATAAGTCCTACATACACATACACACACACGCACACACACACATATATATCCTGGATAAAAGTTTTAGTATATATTTTATAATCAATAATGAATGAAACAGGGTTTTTATCATCAAAACATCATCAACATTCCATTCTCCATCACTCTTCCCATGTATAGAAGAAGAAACTTCCATCTTATCTGTTGCCTCTTTGTTTGGTGTTTGGCATCTTTGAGATGGCACATGGAAAATCAACCGCAACCAAAATGATTAAGAATAATGCAGTAAAATATGAAATGTAGTAACAAAAATATCAAAATAGTTACTAAGCTTAGAGAGAGTTCCAGAGATGCCTAGCAGACATTGAATATAGATGACCTGGTTATCGCACTCTTTGGATTTATTCATACTTTCATCAATAAGCTTCGATGGAGGATTTTCCCTACAAATCTGAGGATTTATCTTATTCAATTTAGCTAAATGAACTAATTATTCTAGAGCCAAAGCATCTAAAGAAGAACTGCTAGATTTTAAGGGAAGAATATCCAATCCAAGAAAATAAGCATATGCATTGGGAGAAAGCTGGATTGAAGTGAAATAAAGACAACGAAGGAAGTGGGGGATAAAATAAGGAAAAGGGATTAAAAACCCCATGCTAGATATGAATGCCAGTGTATGCAAAAAATCCCTCCGAACGATTATTGATATTTTCTTCTACACTAGGAGAAATAGCAAAGACATCAGTATTGCCTACGTCTCCATGAATGGAATTAACTTCTATTTTTGTCGAAACAAGAGAGGATTTCTCGATGGCAGCGATTTTCTTCGAAGCCTCTTCCTGAAAAGCAGAACAAATCCCAACTTCAGTAAGAGCAGGGAACCTAGGGACAGACGTCCTTATTGATTTCTTCTTGTCAGCCATTACGCTGTCAGGTCACATCATTTCAGTTACAATAAATGGTAGAAGGTTAAAAGCATGCTTGTGGGGGAAAATATCCATCGTTCCTATTGAACCCTTCAAACAACGTTATATAACTATTCTGCTTCACCCAAATTAGGCGTACCAAAAGAGCGTTTTGGAAAGGATAGGAAATTCCCAATTGTCAAAATTGGATTAAGACACCCTAGTTATTTTGATAAATCTTCTCATAGTAAAGATTACTAGTTCAAACCGGATTACCATGAAAACTAAAAAGTGTGAAATGCGATTGAGGTTGAGTAAGTTAAATTTTGGATCCTAAAATAAAAAATTAAAAAAATCCAAAATAAAATCAGTTTATTAGGAGAAAATGAATTGAAACTTGGAATAAAGCCCAATCTCAAGTACGGACACTTGGAGAATGCATATCTAAACTTAAAATTGAGAAAAACAAAATTAATTCCAACTTAAGGATCAATTTTTTGAAAGTTTTAAAAAAGTGATAGACTTTTGCTCAATTTCAGAATTAGATATCAAAATTAGAAAGTATTTACGTGAAGTTTCAGATTTGAATAGAAAAATACATTGAACATTTTATTTGGGATTTTAATATTTATTGAAACTCTTTGAAAACACAGGTAAATAAAGATGAAGAAGAAGACAAAATTATTTATAAGAGAAAAGTAAAGAATGAGACAACCATATGATGGTATCTAGACAGGTGGATCATAATTCCTGAAGGCCGGAATGTTGAACCAACATCTAGAAGAAATTGTCAACTAGACACAATATCATGAAAAGTCATAAAGACCCCATCACTTTTTGGAGGGGAGAGCAAATGTTAGCACCAAAATATCTGAAATAACTAGGAACAAGAATTGCAGTGAAGGGATGTCAGGACAAAGAAATTCTAGACCAATCGAAACCATGACATCAAAAAAAGAATCAGTTCTAGAATTAAAGAGCAAAGAACTCCTTTCCATGAGGAAGAAATCCTTTCTACTTGGAAGTGATCCTTTCGAAGAAGACCGAAGGATAAATGCCCAGGATCATTAATCTACAAGTACATAGAGAAGTGTTGAATGTTCCCTTCGATTCATTTGAAGGAAGCATTCTTAGAGACTAAATACTCGTAAGGAATCTATTGCACAAGGAAGCACTCTAACCAACAAGAGGTAATACTTCAAGAAGCCTCAAAAGCCAAGAGCCCATGCAAGCCTATTCCTCCCGCAAGTAGCCAGGTTATAGGATCAGAGAATTATTTTTGGAGAATCCAGAGGCATCCCAACGATACTTATCTTTAGGTATTTCAGGGGGCAAACATCTATTCCGGGTGATATCAGAAATGTAAGTTGTTCATCATTAGAAGCGCTTACATCAGATGCTCGCATTAGCCTCATGGAAGCATCAAGACGAAGCCTATTAGGCGAAAGGGGGTCAACTCGCACCTATAAATACGACCTTAGGGGTTCGAACTCAAAATCAACTTCTTCATTCTCTCACTTGTACTAGGAAGTTCAAGTTGTAAACCCTAATTTTCAAATTGATTTTGAAAAAAAATATGCAATTGAGATATTAATCCTTGTAACACTCATACTTAAATAAATAGATTTGCTTGCGTAACTAAGGTAGTGAAATAGTAATTACTAAATTAGCATATTATTATTTTATCATAGCTTTGTATATCTTGTGCCAAAAGCTCTGAATGGAACTTATTTTGCAAGAATATCCTTCAAGAGCCTCGAAGGGTTATGGTCAATGAAATAAGTCAAGTAAGGTTGTTTTAAGGATCAAAACTCTGGAGTTTCATAACTTAATAGCCACTAAAATTTTGAAATGTATTTGAACCTAATGAAAATATCTAAATTCCCTCGGAAGTATATGAAAATCGTAATTTGTTCTGCATCTCAAGTGATGAAAACTTAAAAGGAAATCCACTGAGGGAGGAGCTTAAGAATCTAAGCGCTTAATGAAAGGATCCAAATGACCCCGCTAAAAGAGCTTCTATAGGACCACCTAACAAAGAACTACAGGGATCAACATATAAAAGATTTCAAATTTCAACCTACATGGGTTTAATTATGGGGTTTTTAGGCATAAAGACAAAATCAGAGAAAAATTTAGGCATAAGGACAAGAGGCCAAAATATTAGGTACAAGGACACTTTTAGTGTAAATCAAGGAATTCAGTGGCCCACTATCGCTTTCCATTTTACACTAAAAAGTGTCCTTATGCCTAAATTTTTTGCCTCTTGTCCATATGCCTAAATTATTGACACGACCCGAACTTCCCCGTGAAGGAAAGCACGGATGGCGTTGAGGACAAGACAAAATGGAACGTAGACGGAAGAACATTTCATTGTTATTACAACAATTCCATCAGAACATAAGAATATACAGAGTATGAATAAATGAATAAAATACACTCGATGAATATCAGAGATTACAATAAATTACATAGCAGCGAAAAAATATACAAAAGACAACTGAAAGTGATACACGGATACAGAGCTTTCCGAACATCGTTCCAACTGTAAATCAGGACCTTGTAAAAATAAATCAGCAAAACCAAAACTACTAGCTGCCCGTGTCGAAAATAAGGCCACCCAGAGTTTAGGTTAAAACAATAAACTCCAGGTCTGTCATGTGACTGGTGTGAGAACTAAAACAGTTATTTAAAGCTTTACTTTAAAAGAGAGTAATTAAAGTGACCACGCCGTATAACACGGAATGAGTTTCCTCCCAAGAATACCAGTGCATAGAATAAAATGCGCAATGCTTTTTGGAAAAATGAAGCTATTATAAGACCTAGGTCCCATCACACAATGCAACGCAAGCCGGAGGATGGGGTTTTCCCTTATAATAGCCAAACATGCTTGGTACGTTTAAAACACATTATTTGATACTATTATAAGTGTATAGTGTCAAAATAATTTCAATCATAAATATCAATCATAAACGGCATGGGTACAATATATCATGTCGCCATACTAGTTCTACAATTAAAACCGCAATATCACGTATTGGAAATTGGATTTCCGTCATGAGTCGAGGCAAGGGGCAAGCTCCTCTCCGATTTGAGACACTCTAGCAAATGTCTCAGGACCCCACTATGATCCTTGGATCTTCAGGGCCGGTCCTCTCTTACTTTTGAGGATTGGCAATTCCTGAACACACGTTTCCCGGTCCTTACAGACCTATATCCGAGGCGCCTCGTATCCAACAACCACACAGGTGAAAAGTATATACATGTCAGGGCTGGTAGGTCACTGACACCACCTTAGCTAGAAAGAAACGTCGTGCTCTCCCTGCAGTCACTATCCCGTTTTTGACTCATACCGAGGTGTGAGGCTCGCGAATTCACGCTATACACAAAGCTGCGCCACACAGGCCGGGCTTTGATCATCAACCACAAGACTTCGCTTTTCAATAGAAGCCTTGATCAATTGCCACTTACGCGTGCCACACTGGCAATTCACTCCATGCGACTGATGTCCATCGATATACAACCTCTGAGCTCGTACGTCTCAGAGAAGGGTGTTAAGCAAGAGAATAAATTCTCTGCCGCCAATCAGATGTATATTTAATAGAGATCAATCATCACAGAATAAAATCCAATGTCAGACACACAATCCATTTACAAGTTCGTTCGGGGTCTGAACGAAACCGGAGGCACTTTCCTCGCATATCCATCGATCTCCAAGTACGTCTGGACGATCACCAACTGATTCCCTCATCTTGGGTGTACAGCCCAATCAAGATCATCAGTAATCACCCAAACAATGTGAAGACTTCCGGTCTTCAACCACCGTCTTCATCTTCGACATCTCGTCGAATCGGTTATTCAGAATGGGTATAAACCCGGCCTTTCTGAATAACCCACGTATATGATAAACAAATGTTACACAAACATAACAAACGCCTCATTCCAATTCAGAATATTTTTTTATTCACAAATCACCTTCTTATGGAATAGGTTCCCATTAATTTTATCAAAGATAAATTCTTCTAAATTTATTCTTTAATCTTCCTTTGGATATAATTTCAAACCGTATTATGGTTTTCCAAACTAGTCGGGATTAGCGAACCACACCGAAATAATTATTTATTTTATTTCCCAATCCCAACCTATTAATCCCATGGGGGCAAAACTGGTAATACTCCATATCTAACACCATGCTATTATCGGTAAAATTAATTACCATTTCACGTTCAAATCTAATTAAAGATTTAACTATCGCTTTGGAGCAAAACTGGTGGTACTCCATTCACGATCACCTTCCAAATTTGATAATTTAAATTATCAACTCACATTTCAATCTAATTAAAGATTCATTAAAACTCCACTTAGTTTTAATCTTCTCAAAAATCAATATCCTGTCTTTAACTGGGTTAAAGAACCAATGTACCCTAAAACACGATTCACGATAAACCCAAAATCACACTCTATTGTTAATCGCGTTAAAGAACCGGTGTTGTTCAAAACACCGCTCACGATAAACCCAAAACCCAATTCAAATTCAATTCCAATTAAATATTATTTAATTGATACACTTCATTAAATCTAAATAGAAAGATTTAATCTTTTTCTCTATTGGGCTTAAGAACAGTGTTAACGAAGACACCATTCACGACAAACCCAAATCACATTTGATATTAAATACAAGGCTCTAAATAGAAAATATACCCGCTTATATTCAATATCAAATCCTGAAACCAACAAATATCGTATTGGAAATAACGATATAAAATATATCTTTCGAATTCCCATAACAATATCTGTATAGTCATGAAATCCAACATCGAAATATTCCGAAGATAATTTCGATTCAACTACAGTCCAATTCACGTATTGGGAATATTGATTATTTTTAAAACCACTTTCAAATTCAATTTATTTAATTCAAAAATAAATTGATTTTAATTCTAGTTCAAAACTAGTTCATTTCGACAAAAATATATTTTTATCCTTTCAAATGTGGAATTTTTCATCCCGGTTCTTTCCAATTCACATATTATGATTTTAGACAAATTATAGATATTTTTAATAATTTTATCAAGGCCCGTACCGTCGATTTCCATCAACGGCCATCGAACTGCACTTACAGCGACCTTTTCCAAATTTGATTTGGACATAATTCCAAATCCAACCGTTAGATTTCAAATTTCTAATATTCATTGGAAAACTCTTTTCGATACGAACCCAATGGTTCTGGTTTTAGGAGAATCCGACGGTCGGATCTCCCGCAATGTCCATTCTAAGTCAATGGTCGAAATTCACGAACTGCAGCGGTGCGTTCTATTCAGGCCATTAAATAATATATATATATATATTATATATTTCATCGATTTCCTTTTAAAACGTATTTTATAAATCGTTTTAAATTCGTTTTCAAAACCATTTCAACTCTATATTCAATTTCAAATCAAAATTGAATATTTCGTATCATTACTATATAAATGATAATATTTTCAAAACGTTATATTTTGAAATCACCACTTTTCTATATTCATTATAAAATACGAATATAATCGATATAAATATCGTTCACGTCAAAATAGCGTAACTCTAATCAACACGGCTTTATATATTTCAATAAATTCGTTATTCTATTCAACAAATGAATATATATTCTATTCAACACATGAATCTATATTTCTTTTAACACACGACTAATCTCAACACATGAGTACTGTCAATAAACAACTATTTTTGTTATGTAAAATATTTTATAAAATTATGGTATCTATCGTTTGATTTTTAATCAGACTCCAACTGTAAATTGGTTCTAATTTTAAATATGATAAAGATGTAAATTTTATTATTAAAATATTTTACTCGACACATGAATAGTTTCAACACATGAACATCGTCAACACATGACTATTTTTGTAATTCAACACATTAATTTTCTTTTATAATATTCATTATTTTCCCGATTGGAATGAGGCCCAATAAATTACCATATAACGTTAATTATATGGATTCCACCCAACACATGTATATAATAGCAACGATAAATAATCAACCATCATCCAAAGTGCACCACACAATTGCATAAGCATCAAATATAAATAATTAATGCTTACACAGTCTGTCGACCAATCGATCGACATACAATTCAATAATTGGGATTAGTGTATGCCAAATATCATCCCAACACCCGTGTGGGGTTTCAAATCAACAAACCCAGATTTTTATTTGTGCAGTTGGGCGATGTGTAAAATTTATCACCCCAATCAATATCAGTCAAATCAGTGTATATAAACAAATCGGCCGATTTGTTTATAAATATTCATTTATTCATATTCACGTTAAAAATTATATTTTCAACGACAATTAATTTATTTCAACCATCTACAATTTTTATCGATTTCACATCAACATCACAAACAAATTTTCACAACACATCAAAAAACAAGCAAGCCATCCATGGTCTGTGGATGACGGATGTCGGGTGCTGCTAAGCACCGTCTACATCCTAGTATATATATTTATAACTAGAAAAAGAGAATTTAAAGTGAGAAGTTCTCACAGAGGGTTCCACTCCGCCGTGCTTTGCTTTTGAACTGTTGAACCTTTTTCGATCTGCTTGAAATTCCAATGCAGTCTTTACTACGCTGTTCATAATAAAAATTATATTTTTATTACCTCATTCTAATAAATAAAAACCATATTTTTATTTCTACTTCATATATTTTTACAACGCTTATTTCAATATAAAAATTATATTTTTATATTTCTACTTCTTATATAAAGATCGAATTTTTATTATCTATATAATATAAAAATCGTATTTTTATAATCTCTACTATATAAAAATTATATTTTTACTTCGTAAAAAACCAAGTCTTTGCTTCATTAAAAATCCAACCTTCAAGCGATTAAAAATCTTGTTTTTACCTACTTAAAAATCATATCTTTATGATTTTGAGAATCGCATTTTTAGCTAAATAAAAATCCCATCTTTTCCTAAATAAAAATCTAATCTTTATACAATGTTCATACAATAAAAATCAATTTTTCCTATAAACAAAAAATCATATCTTCACCAAAACAAAGATCATATTTTTAATATCGTTCTCCATACAAAGATTATATTTTTATAATCGTTTTCCATACAAAGATTATATTTTTAATCAAAAATCTTTTCTATTAAAAATCATAACTCATATAAACGAAAATCAGAATTTATATATATAATAAAATCAGTTTTTATATAAGTAAAAATAAATAAAGAAAAAAAAACTCACCTTTGTTCAACGGAGAGGGAGAAAAGACAGAAGAGGGGCGGTGGATGGTCGGCCTGAGGCGTGGAGGGCGGTTGCAGGCGCCTTGAGGCGGCGGTGGGCGCGGAGGAGGGTGGTCGAGGTGCTGGTGGGTTGGAGCGGTCGGTTCTTGAAGGATTTGGGTCTCGCGCAGATTTGGAAGAGGGGGAGGAAGTGCGGTGGTGGTCAGCGCCACCTAGGACGACGCGGTGTCGCACGAGAGAGGGGGCGGCAGTGGACGATCATCGATCCCCCCTTTCTTTTTTTTTATTTTTGATTTTGAAAGAATAAACTGACCGGGGGGGCTGAATGAATAAAGGAGGAAGGGGAGATATTTTTATATTTTATTTTATTTCAAAAAGTTGACTTTTTTATTCAACCTCGAAACAAGACACACCGCCTGTCGTCCACAGCATTTCACCCCCATTCCGAACACAATGGGATAGGTACCGTAAGCTGATTCGACCGTTTCGACCAGTTTCCGTTAAAATCAACATATAACTCTATATATTGAATTTGAACGCGCATTTCAATTTACCGGGGTCACATACGAACTCTAAAAATTCCAGAAAATTGTTTTCTAGCTTCGTATTGACGATACGGTCCTAACAAAACTAATTTCGTCGAATTCTGAGACCGTTAGAAAAATGGCCATTTTCCAGTCGATTAAAATCAACTGAAACTGGTCAAGCGCGTTTTCCTTTGCCACGCTCACATATTGAATTCAAAAATTATGAAAATTGGAATCTAGCAATAACTTTACATCACGGATCCAACAAAAGTGGTTTCGTCGAAATCCGAGGTCGTTTGCAAAACTGCTATTTTTAAGGGCCTGAATTCCATAGCGACTATTCAGAATTTTCAACTGGACATATCTTTTTATCCCCGCTATGAAATTTTGATTTTTCGGATTCGTTGGAAAGATATTCTCAAATAGATCCTATTATTTTTGGTTTCGTTAAAATCCGGTTTATTTTGCACCCGGTACATTCATTTGAAGTTTGAAATCGAATTATCGAACTACCGTGCCATTTTCAATTCCTTTTATATTTATAAATAAAATTTATATTCTAACGACGACGTATATAAATATATATACGTTCTAATCTATCCAAAATAATTTTTTCGTCGATATTATTTAAAATAATCTATTTTAAATATTCAAAATTCGCTAAAATTGCCAAAATAAAAATTTTAAATTGGCTCGCATTTCCGGGTTGTTACAATCTCCCCCACTTAAAACTTTTTGTCCCCGAAAAGGAACGAAGCCGAAAGTTGTTTAACTAATCAACTCAACTTCCATTATTTTAATTACGGCTTAAGTTCTTCAACTTTTCCATTTCTAAGAACTTTTCAAAATTTTCAAAAATTTGGCTAACACCCTAAAATTTCGCCATAACCTCCCCTGCACCGGGAAAATCCCGAAATTGCCATACAGGCCCTTTGATCTCAAAAAGAAAAAGAAAAAGCCAAGCGGCTAGCCAATCGGCTCATAAAATCATCATCACCCAAACAAAACAGTAAATTATAGTAAATATGTACCTACTTGTCGGGCAAACAAATTTTATTCTTCTGCTCTAGCCTCCTTTCTATGACCTGTTCAATGTAAGTACATGTATTTGCAAGCAAATGCGACTAATTTTCAATACAATTCAATATTTGATTCAATTAGGCTAAATGGTTCAAAATTATCAAACAAATAAACAAACAACACAAACATCAATCAATTAGTGAATTAACGTTTCAAATTCATAATTTTGATACATATAAAGAAAATCATGTTTTTGATGCCAATTCACAACAATAAATCTATCTAGTTTTGGTTCTCACACCAGTCTAATGGAAATATATAGATATCACACCTTCGAAATACTGACATAAATACTGATGATGTGGCCACATCATCAGAATTATCCCCGGGTGTCTAGAATGTGATTCTATATCTATCCAGTATATTAAAACTTCGAACATACGTTCATGACGCATATATGCAAAATCTTTATATACTCGATTGTCCAAATTCAAAATAAATAAATATTCAAATACGTATAAAACGATTTAAATTTTCAAACAAATCCGTTTTCATTTGAAAAATATACTCTTTACACTCGTTCTAGGATACTACTGATCCTATCTCTAACGAGTCATTCTAATTGGATATTACTGATCCAATATCTGATGAATTCTTTCGTATGGTTCTAATGTGTCTTGTTCTCGAGCTCTATAAACCAAAGCTCTGATACCAAACTGACACGACCCGAACTTCCCCGTGTAGGAAAGCACGGATGGCATTGAGGACAAGACAAAATGGAACGCAGACGGAAGAACATTTCATTGTTACTACAACAATTCCATCAGAACATAAGAATATACTGAGTATGAATAAATGAATAAAATACACTCGATGAATATAAGAGATTACAATAAATTACATAGCAGCGGAAAAATATACAAAACACAACTGAAAGTGATACACGAATACAGAGCTTTCCGAACATCGTTCCAGCTGTAAATTAGGAACCTGTGAAAATAAATCTGCAAAACCAAAACTACTAGCTGCCCGTGTCGAAAATAAGGGCACCCAGAGTTTAGGATAAAAAAATAAATTCCAGGTCAGTCATGTGACTGGTGTGGGAACTGAAACAGTTATTTAAAGCTTTACTTTAAAAGAGAGTAATTCAAGGGACCATGCCGTATAACACGGAACGGGTTTCCTCCCAAGAATACCAGTGCATAGAAAAAATAGCGCAATGCTTTTTGGAAAATGAAGCTATTATAAGACCCAGGTCCCATCACACAATGCAACGCAAGCCGGAGGATAGGGTTTTCCCTTATAATAGCCAAACATGCTTGGTACGTTTAAAACACATTATTTGATACTATTATAAGTGTATAGTGTCAAAACAATTTCAATCATAAATATCAATCATAGACGGCATGGGTACCATATATCATGTCGCCATACTAGTTCTACAATTAAAACCGCAATATCACGTATTGGAAATTGGATTTCCATCATGAGTCGAGGCAAGGGGCAAGCTCCTTCCGATTCGAGACACTCTAGCAAATGTCTCAGGACCCCACTATGATCCTTGGGTCTTCAGGGCCGGTCCTCTCTTACTTTTGAGGATTGGAAATTTCTTAACACACGTTTCCCGGCCCATACAGACCTATATCCGAGGCTCCTCGTATCCAACAACCATACAGGTGAAAAATATATAAATGTCAGGGCTGGTAGGTCACTGACACCACCTTAGCTAGAAAGAAACGTCGTGCTCTCCCTGCAGTCACTATCCCGTTTTTGACTCATACCAAGGTGTGAGGCTCGCGAATTCACGCTATACACAAAGCTGCGCCACACAGGCCATGCTTTGATCATCAACCACAAGACTTTGCTTTTCAACAGAAGCCTTGATCAATTGCCACTTACGTGTGCCACACTGGCAATTCACTCCATGCGACTGATGTCCATCGATATACAACCTCTGAGCTCGTACGTCTCAGAGTAGAGCGTTAAGCAAGAGAATAAATTCTCTATCGCCAAACAGATGTATATTTAATAGAGATCAATCATCACAGAATAAAATCCAATGTCAGACACACAATCCATTTACATGTTCGTTCTGGGTCTGAACGAAACCGGAGGCACTTTCCTCGCATATCCATCGATCTCCAAGTACGTCTGGATGATCACCAACTGATTCCCTCATCTTGGGTGTACAGCCCAATCAAGATCATCAGTAATCACCCAAACGATGTGAAGACTTCCGATCTTCAACCACCGTCTTCATCTTCGACATCTCGTCGAATCGGTTATTCAGAATGGGTATAAACTCGGCCTTTCTAAATAACCCACATATATGATAAACAAATGTTACACAAACATAACAAACGCCTCATTCCAATTCAGAATATTCTTTTATTCACAAATCACCTTCTTAGGGAATAGGTTCCCATTAATTTTATCAAAGATAAATTCTTCTAAATTTATTCTTCAATCTTCCTTTGGATATCATTTCAAAACGTATTATGGTTTTCCAAACTAGTCGGGATTAGCGAACCACAGAGAAGTAATTATTTATTTTATTTCCCAATCCCAACCTATTAATCCCATGGGGAAAAACTGGTAATACTCCATATCTAACACCACGGTGTTATCGGTAAAATTAATTACCATTTCACGTTCAAATCTAATTAAAGATTTAACTATCGCTTTGGAGCAAAACTGGTGGTACTCCATTCTCTATCACCTTCCAAATTTGATAATTTAAATTATCAATTCACATTTCAATCTAATTAAAGATTCATTAAAACTCCACTTATTTTTAATCTTCTCAAAAATCAATATCCTGTCTTTAACTGGGTTAAAGAACCAATGTCACCTAAAACACAATTCACGATAAACCCAAAATCACACTTTATTGTTAATCGGGTTAAAGAACAGGTGTTGTTCAAAACACCGCTCACGATAAACCCAAAAACCAATTCAAATTAAATTCTAATTAAATATTATTTAATTGATACACTTCATTAAATCTAAATAGAAAGATTTAATCTTTTTCTCTATTGGGCTTAAGAACAGTGTTAATGAAGACACCATTCACGACAAACCCAAATCACATTTGATATTAAATACAAGACTCTGAATATGAAATATACCGGCTTATATTCAATATCAAATCCTGAAACCAACAAATATCATATTGGAAATAACGATATAAAATATATCTTTCAAATTCCCATAACAATATCTGTATAGTCACGAAATCCAACATCGAAATATTCCGAAGATAATTTCGATTCAACTCCAGTCCAATTCACGTATTGGGAATATTGATTATTTTTAAAACCACTTTCAAATTCAATTTATTTATTTCAAAAATAAATTGATTTTAATTCTAGTTCAAAACTAGTTCATTTCGACAAAAATATTTTTTTATCCATTCAAATGTGGAATTTTTCATCCCATTTCTTTCCAATTCACATATTATGATTTTACACAAATTATAGATATTTTTAATAATTTTATCAAGGCCCGTATAGTCGATTTCCATCGAAGGCCATCGACTTGCACTTACAGCGACCTTTTCCAAATTTGATTTGGACATAATTCCAAATCCAACCGTTAGATTTCAAATTTCTAATATTCAATGGAAAGCTCTTTTCGATACGAACCTAACGGTTCCGGTTTTAGGAGAATCCGACGGTCGGATCTCCCGCAATGTCCATTCGAAGTCAATGGTCGAAATTCACGAACTGCCGCGGCGCGGCGCGTTCTATTCAGACCATTATTATATATATTTCGTCGATTTCCTTTTAAAACGTATTTTATAAATCGTTTTAAATTCGTTTTCAAAACCATTTCAACTCTATATTCAATTTCAAATCAAAATTGAATATTTCGTATCATTACTATATAAATGATAATATTTTCAAAACGTTATATTTTGAAATCACCACTTTTTCTATATACATTATAAAAAACGAATATAATCGATATAAATATCATTCACATCAAAATAGCGCAACTCTAATCAACACGGATTTATATATTTCAATAAATTCATTATTCTATTCAACAAATGAATATATATTCTATTCAACACATGAATCTATATTTCTTTCAACACATGAGTACTGTCAATACACAACTATTTTTGTTATGTAAAATATTTTATAAAATTATGGTATCTATCGTTTGATTTTTAATCAGACTCCAACTGTAAAGTGGTTCTAATTTTAAATATGATAAAAATGTAAATTTTATTATTAAAATATTTTACTCGACACATGAATAGTTTCAACACATGAACATCGTCAACACGTGACTATTTTTGTTATTCAACACATGAATTTTCTTTTATAATATTCATTATTTTCCCGATTGAAATGAGGGCCAATCAATTACCATATAACGTTAATTATATGGATTTCACCCAACACATGTATATAATAGCAACGATAAACAATCAACCATCATCCAAAGTGCACCACACAACTGCATAAGCATCAAATATAAATAATTAATGCTTACACAGTCAGTCGACCAATCGATCGACATACAATTCAATAATTGGGATTAGTGTATGCCAAATATCATCCCAACACCCGTGTGGGGTTTCAAATCAACAAACCCAGATTTTTATTTGTGCAGTTGGGCGATGTGTAAAATTTGTCACCCCAATCAATATCAGTCAAATCAGTGTATATAAACAAATCGGCCGATTTGTTTATAAATATTCATTTATTCACATTCACGTTAAAAATTATATTTTCAACGACAATTAATTTATTTCAACCATCTACAATTTTTATCGATTTCACATCAACATCACAAACAAATTTTCACAACACATCAACCAAACAAGCAAGCCATCCATGGTCTGTGGATGACGGATGTCGGGTGCTGCTAAGCACCGTCTACATCCTAGTATATATATTTATAACTAGAAAAAGAGAATTTAAAGTGAGAAGTTCTCACAGAGGGTTCCACTCCGCCGTGCTTTGCTTTTGAACTGTTGAACCTTTTCGATCTGCTTGAAATTCCAATGCAGTCTTTACTACGCTGTTCATAATAAAAATTATATTTTTATTACCTCATTCTAATAAATAAAAACCATATTTTTATTTCTACTTCATATATTTTTACAACGCTTATTTCAATATAAAAATTATATTTTTATATTCCTACTTCTTATATAAAGATAGAATTTTTATTATCTATATAATATAAAAATCGTATTTTTATAATCTCTACTATATAAAAATTATATTTTTACTTCGTTAAAAACCAAGTCTTTGCTTCATTAAAAATCCAATCTTCAAGCGATTAAAAATCTTGTTTTTACCTACTTAAAAATCATATCTTTATGATTTTAAGAATCGCATTTTTAGCTAAATAAAAATCCCATCTTTTCCTAAATAAAAATCTAATCTTTATACAATGTTCATATAATAAAAATCAATTTTTTCTATAAACAAAAAGATCATATCTTCACCAAAACAAAGATCATATTTTTAATATCGTTCTCCATAGAAGGATTATATTTTTATAATCGTTTTCCATACAAAGATTATATTTTTAATCAAAAATCTTTTCTATTAAAAATCATAACTCATATAAACAAAAATCAAAATTTATATATATAATTAAAATCAGTTTTTATATAAATAGAAATAAATAAAGAAAAAAAACTCACCTTTGTTCAACGGAGAGGGAGAAAAGACAGAAGAGGGGCGGTGGATGGTCGGCCTGAGGCGCGGAGGGCGGTTGCAGGCGCCTTGAGGCGGCGGTGGGCGCGTAGGAGGGTGGTCGAGGTGCGGGTGGGTTGGAGCCGTCGGTTCCTGGAGGATTGGGGTCTCGCGCTGATTTGGAAGAGGGGGAGGAAGTGCGGTGGTGGTCAGCGCCCCCTAGGGCGACGCGGTGTCACGCGAGAGAGGGCGCGGTGGTGGACGATCGTCGATCCCCCCATTCTCTTTTTTTATTTATTTTTGATTTTGAAAGAATAAACTGACTGGGGGGGCTGAATGAATAAAGGAGGAAGGGGAGATATTTTTATATTTTATTTCAAAAAGTTGACTTTTTTATTCGATCTCGAAACAAGACACACCGCCTGTCGTCCATAGCGTTTCACCCCCATTCCGAACACAATGAGATAGGTACCGTAAGCTGATTCGACCGTTTCGATCAGTTTCCGTTAAAATCAACATATAACTCTATATATTGAATTTGAATGCGCATTTCAATTCACCGGGGTCACATACGAACTCTAAAAATTCCAAAAATATATTTTCTAGCTTCGTATTGACGATACGGTCCTAACAAAACTAATTTCATCGAATTCTGAGACCGTTAGAAAAATGGCCATTTTCCAGTCGATTAAAATAAACTGAAACTGGTCAAGCACGTTTTCCTTTGCCACGATCACATATTGAATTCAAAAATTATGAAAATTGGAATCTAGCAATAACTTTACATCACAGATCCAACAAAAGTGGTTTCGTCGAAATCCAAGGTCGTTTGCAAAATTGCTATTTTTAAGGGCCTGAATTCCATAACGACTATTCAGAATTTTCAACTGGACATATCTTTTTATCACCGCTATGAAATTTTGATTTTTTGGATTCGTTGGAAAGATATTCTCAAATAGATCCTATTATTTTTGGTTTTGTTAAAATCCGGTTTATTTTGCACCCGGTACATTCATTTGAAGTTTGAAATCGAATTATCGAACTACCACGCCATTTTCAATTCCTTTTATATTTATAAATAAAATTTGTATTCTAACGACGACGTATATAAATATATACGTTCTAATCTATCCAAAATAAATTTTTCGTCGATATTATTTAAAATAATCTATTTTAATTTTCAAAATTCGCTAAAATTGCCAAAATAAAATTTTTAAATTGGCTCGCATTTTCGGGTTATTACAATTATTCTCTAAATTTTTCCTTCACACCATTTTCCTATTTAATTATTATCTTTTTTCAATAGGAATTTAGCTCTAGAAGATAATGGTAGCATGCTAAGGGAGTCATTTTAATTAAATGACAGTGTGACCCAAATTGATCCTCACTCAAGTAAAGGGTTATACCAGGACCATGTTATTTTAGGGTGAATTTTTGGCTAATAAAAAGGAAAATCAGAAATTGTAATCAAACCTTCTATTGTGACTTCACTACCCTAGTTCTGCCTACTACTGATGAAGCTGCATCCAAGACCTAAATCTGATCCACCTATGCAATAACCCTCTATGCACCACTAACTCTCTGGGGACTAGCTCTGCTAAGATGTCCAGCATGCCCACAATTATGATACTTCCCTCTCACTGAATCCATCTTGCAGCCCTTAACATAATGATTGGGTATCCATAGTTATTGCACCTATTATCCTTCCAAATATGATCTTTCTGGGGACAACCAACCTTCTTTTGGTTGTTCCCTTTCCTATTCTTCGACGGCATATTCTTTGAAAGAGCTGTTCGCAAAATCTCTTTCACTTCATCCTTGTTGACCTCAAACATGAATGCGAGCTCAACCAAGGACTCAAGTGATGCTTTTGTAGGTATAGGAGTCAACACCAAAACTTGGAGGGGCTGATTCAATCCTTTAGCAAACTTGAGAGCATTCTAATAAGGTGTATTAACCAACCCAAACCGAACTTCGATAATTCATTAAACTGAATGATGTATTCTTTTACAATAAGAACTCCTTGCCTTAATTGAATGAACTTCTCTAACTGCACTCAGCCAGAGATAAGCACCTCCTCTCAAATCTCTTCCGAACTATATCCCAACACATCACTCCCGCCTAAGCCTCCACCACTCTCCACCAGTAGGAAGACTCCTTTTTCAGCTGCAAAGAGGCCAGTTGAATTCTATCTTCATCCGCAAGCCGCATGAGACTAGATATCCTCGTTGAACTTCGTAACCAAGTCCGAGAATCTATAAACGTACCAATCCCCAAGAATGGGTTATTACCAAGATTAGACAAGTTGTTAAAAACCTAAAAGATTAAGCTATTGATGGCGGACAAGCCGAGACCATACCATCGGGTGCTAGTTTTTGCACATTCTCCTGTAGTCGATCAGTTGGTGTTATGGCCTGAAGACATCAATGGAACCAGGAAGAAACTGCAACGCTGTCCGGAAGATTAAGGGCACCAGCATATAATGCAAGAGCAAGGCTAAATACATCTGGGTGACCGATAGTGAAGTAGTACCATGAGGTAAAGGTGAAAAGAACCCCCATCGGGGAGTGAAATAAATTATGAAACAGTGAGCCCCCAAGCAATGGGAATAGAATGTGATCTCTGAACACGTGCAAGTTGAAGAATGAGCAGACGACTCATAAGAAATGGCTTGGTTAAAGGAAACCACATGAGCTGTAGCGAGTCTTCATAGGGCGATTTTCACTGCTTATGGACCCGAACCCGGGTGATCTATCCATGACCGGGATGAAAATTGGGTGAAATCAAGTGGAGGTCCAAACCTACTAATATTGAAGAATCAACGGACGAGTTGTGGTTAGGAGTGAAATGTCACTAAACCCAGATCTAGCTGCTACTACCCAAAATGTGTTGATGCGCGGCAACTGGACATCTAGGGGTAAACCATTGTTTTTGTGTAGGCTGCGAGATTGAGATTCAAAGAAATCAAAGCAAGTTAAAGACAAAAGACATTGTAACTATTCTAATGTCACAAGGAAATGTGAACATACACAAATTAAAATCATTTCTTAGGAAATTAGGTTATCTATCAAGATGAAGCTAAAATAACTGTTGATTTTTTGCACTGTTCTACTACTATGAAAATAATATTAGGATAAGTTTTCCTAATTCTACCCGTCGATTAGCTTTTCCTACTTACCATCTCATGGTAGCATGACACTACGAACCTGTAAGGACATGAATTAGCATATGGAAGTAGTAGAAAATTGTTTACCCTACTCAATGTCTCGCATGAATGGCCATCTCCTGTACACATTATCTTGTCTCCCCTTCTCTTTAACCACTTATTTACACCCATTCTACATAAGTGTGCCTGATTTTTCTGAGATCATCAGTCCTCGACTAAAAGGGAATACAGTCGATGCGGGTTCTGCCAAATAATATTCTAATTATGCTCCCATCACATTCTTGTTAAGTTATTATTTTGACCTCGTATTTACCTATTTTCGCATACGCATACTCGATCCTCCTGAGATCATCAGTCGTCGACTGAAGGGGAATGTGGTTGGTAAGAGTCCTATCTGATAATATACGTTTCTTTTATTGGCCTAACCCCAGATCTGAGCTCAACATATTGACTAGGTTCTTGACCGGAGCCAATGATATTTTACTTTTATCATAGTTCCATTCTTTTCTTCTTATTATATTATTCTAACATGTCAATATTGTTCTCATTTATCATAATAAGCTATTCATTTTATTTACTTTTCAAAAGGAGTCATGTCGATGGAAGATTAGTGGCTGTTATTATAAGAGAACTCGACAAGAGGTAAATGACCCTACCAAGAACCACCAAAGTCTAAAATGCAACCTTGAAACAAAACTACTAAGAAACGATTCACTCGCTCGGTCTATCCAACAGACTGGGGGTGATAAGTCGTACTAAAATTAATCTTTGTGTCGAAAGCTTGCTGAAGGCTCTTCCAGAATGACTCATAAAGAGCAGATCATGATCACACACAATAGAAATAGGAATGTCATGCAATCGCACAACTTCCTTAATATATAACTTCAAAAAATGATGTCGTCCTATTAATAGGAATAAGTAAGATGGTCCACGATCACCCAAATGCTATTTGGCCCGATCTCAAACGAGGTAAGCCATTAACAAAATCCATCGAAGTCTGGTCCCACTTCCACTACGGGACCTCAAGAGGCTGAAGGAGACTCCTAGGTTTTTGATATTCGGCATTTATGAGCTAATAAGTCATGAAATTACTTACATAGCTTGCTATGTCTTGCTTTATGCCATTCAAAAGACATAAATGATGCATGTCAGCATAAAACTTGTTGCAGCCATGATAGATAGTGTGCTTAGTACGATACTCAGCTAGAATGTACTGCCTAAAATTAGGAACAGATGGTACAACTATTCAATTCTCCTTACGAATATAACCATGCAAATCGACATTGAAGTCCCTTAACTCCTCATCAGGGGAATTAGAATGGCAACGCTAATTGAGAGATACAATATATGGATCGTGCTGCTATGACTTGGAAAAATGATCTAATAAGCTGGATTGGGCATTTAAGCAAAATAATAAAATTGAAGAATCATTAGATGGTGCACGATATTGAATGTCACAATATGAAAGTGTCTCTACACTATTCCATTGTGTGAGCATCATGGAAACTATGGCTGACTCAAGGTGTCAACAACTCGATTTCCCTTTCCCGGGGTGTATAAAATATCGAAGTAATATGATGCAAGGAATTCGAACCAACACAATTGTCGCATGATGTGCTCCTTATGAGTAAAAAAGTACTTAAGATACTTATGATCAGTATAAAGGATGAAATGGTCTCCCAAAAGCTGTTACCATATGTTCATGGCAACGAAGATGGTCGCTAGCTCCAAATCATTGATAGTGAATCGAACCTCTTTTGAATGTAATTTCCTAAAGGTACTTAATCATGTTATACAAGTACCACACCAAGGACAATATGGCATGCATCAGCATAAACGATAAGATCTTGGTTCCCTTCAGAAACCACTAAAATAGGTGCATGAATGAGAATCTCCCTCAATCTATGAAAAGAAGCTTTACATTAATTCGACCAAACAAAGCGAACACCTTTTCTAGTAAGGCTAGTGAGAGGAAGCATGATGCAGGAAAAATCATTTATGAATAAATGGTAATAACACACAAATCCTAGGAAACTACGAATCTCTAAGATGTTCTTGGGCCTCTTCCAATTCTGAATGGCTTCGATCTTAGAAGGGTCAACTGAAATGCCATCAGATGATACAACATGGCCGAGAAACTTGATTTTCTTCTCCCATTAATGGCACTTTGAGAATTTTTCTTTGAGTTGACGCTGACAGAGTATGCAGAAAATTATTCTCAAATATCGAGTATGATCAGCCTCAAACCTAGAATACGCAAGGATGCCATCGACGAATACAGGAACAAACTTATCAAGATATTTTTGAAAAAACCGATTCATGAGATTGACAAAACAAACTGGGGCATTCATTAAACCGAATGGCATGAAGAGCCACTCATATAAACCATAGCGAGTGGAGCATGCTGTGAGAGGAATGTTGTCCTCTGCAACTCACAACTAATGAAAGCCCGTGGCAAGGTCAAGTTGAGAAAAGACCCTAGCGCCGCTCAACTAATTGAACATGTCATCGATCTTCAGCAATGGATAACAATTCTTAATGCCCAACTCATTAAGCTTGCGATAGTCGACGCAAATCCCAAGAGGGTCATCAAATTTCTTCAGGAATGCAACATGGAATCCCACAGTGAAGAGCTAGAATGAATAAACTGCTTCACTTCAATCTCCAATAGTTGCATTTTGATTTCCTTATTCTCTTTAGTAGGCATCCTAATAGGAGGTCGACTAACTGTTTGTGCACCTGGAATCAAGTCGATGCGAAACTCGATAGTCCTCTTGAGTGGCAAACCCAAAACACACTGGAAGATATCAATGAAGTCATTAAATACTGGGATCCAAGATTTGACATTCTCAACTTGGGACTCGAGAGCATATAAAAATCCTTCTGACTCCAAAACCGACGTCCAGAATTATAAGTGATAACTGAACTGGTGAGTTGGGATGCCGTCGGATCTACTCAGAACATAAAATCATGGTCTCGTATCGCATGAGCCATTCCATATCCAAGGTCATATCAAACCCAAGAAAATGAATCACGTGCAGATTCACACGGAAAGATAAGTCACATATAAATAACTCAACATCCTTACAAAGCATGCTAACGATTGCAGATCCCCCGATATGATTCGCAATCCATAAAGAAGTCATCAAACATGTAATATCTAATGATAAAGCACCAACTAGTTCTTTCTATACGAATGAATGTGACACACCCGTATCAAATAAAACTCGAATATATCGGTAAAGAAATAGTAAAGAACTCTCAAGAATGGAAGAAGATGTACCTTAAGGCTGAGATGAACCTCCTGATGCATTAGCTACATAAAGATTCCCAGAACTAGAGTTCCTTTGCTTCTTAGGACATGTAGAAATCAAATGCCCTTCTTGCTTATAGTTGCAACATTTACGAGGCGTGGGACATTCTCTAGAAAGATGGTCATGAGAGCCACAGTTGCAATGCTCCAAAGTCCTAGACTATTGGGGTGCTACATGAGAATGCAAACTAGAGCCACCTAACTTCTTCTAATTTTGCTGAAAGGGTTTGAACTTATGAAAGAGAAAGTGCTTCTTGTTCGGATTTATCTGAAACTCTAACTCATCGCCACTCTCCTTTTCATTCTTAATCGCTTCAAGATGAAGGGCCACATCCATAAGCTCCTCTAAAGTCAACTTTGAGTTGTAACATAAGAGATTTCTTAAGATACTTCTTAAGACTATTCACAAATTTGAGGTTCTTTTTGTAAGGTGTGTTATTACGTGCAAGACTATATTTCGATAAGGCCTTAAAACAAGTAACATACTCGAACACGGTCGACTTCCTTTGCTTCAAATCAATGAAGCATCGAGCTACGATTCTTGGACTTCGGCATGAATTTGAGTTTAAAACGCTCTTGGAACGCTTCCACTCTAAGGTTGACTCATCGATCTCTTCCATTAACAACGTATACCAATTCATCGCATGCTCTAGTAGCATGCTTAATGCTACAAGAACACAATGGTGGTCCATTATCTTCATACAAGTGAAAATGCGCTCCCAAGTACATAGTAACACCTGAATTTATAATGATAACTCGGAGCCTTTGATCAACTCGCCACTGAGGTGTGAGTGAAGTCACTGCACATACGTGCAAATATGAATTTGCGTGGAGTAGAAGAATGGGAAGGAGCTAGATGCTAAGTGCCTCTGATTGAAACCAAGTTTTTTCTTAACCAAACCGAACTGAATAAATTTTTCTAAATTTGATTAGTAACCGATCTAACCCAACATGAAGGATATATTATTATGTAAATGATGAATTCACTCCAAATAAGACATAAATTCATGTTTGAAGAAATTTTATGTAGTAAATTGTATGTTTATTGTAAATTTTGATCTATTTGTAATAAATGCTTATGTGTTATATAATTACAATAATTATTTAAAGTACTACAACCCCATAAAATTAGATAATAAATTAAAAGTGTAACGATGCAGATTTCGCTCGGACTTAAGATCACTAAATTGACCAAGACCGTTCAAAACCCGGATACGCTAAATTTGGGCATACAACACATCAGAACAAATAACAGAAGACTTTTATAAACATCATAATAATTTTACATCAGAGTATAGAATATCATAGTATATCAAAAAATAATAATACAACGGAATATTTATTTACAATAAATGTAATACAATGCATAGCGGAAATATAAACTAACACAGAGGAAGACTATCAATGCTTTGGACACAACTTTAAGCTTCAATCCAGAGTCCTGCTAAAAATAAGTATCTACAAAACAAACTACTCGACTGCCCATATGGAAAATAGGGGCACCCGAGTTTGCAAGGGAAAAGGAAACTACGAGTCAGTCATGGGATTGGTGTGAGAAACTCTACATTTAAAATTAACTTATATAAATGATAAGGCAAATCACAATACCACGCCACTAACGCGGAACGGGTTTACCCCCATGAATGACAGTGTATAAACAACAATCTGGTATTAGAGATATGGACCCACTATGCATCAATCAACATGAAATATCCCAATTTACCCATTTAGGCTTAATCCACAAATTTAGTTTTTTCAAATCCAATTCAATTTACAGAAATTATTCCTTTGGACTTTATTCCTGATTTCTTATTTCAGATCATTTTGAAATACATATCTTGCTTTTATATCAAAGTAGATTTCACTTCGGGATCTCAAACCAAAATCTTTGGAAATATGAATTCCAAAATATAACAATGCATACAAATAAATATGCAAACCAAATATCGAGCACGGCCCTCAGGCAAGGTTGTACGTGCCTAACAGAACCGATATATATACTTGCACCTCTCACTATGGAGCAGGCTACACATTGACCACTCAACCTAAGGTCATGGATCTAGCCCATACATTTAGTCGTCCAGGTCACCCACATCTTTGGCCACATACCAAGTCATTTCATATCCCGAAGTAGCGAAAATCATTTCACAACACAATAATCACAAGTACTTTCAAACTATAGTACTTCACATCAGCAATTCACACATATGATCAGTTACTATTAATTACATAACCTTTGAACTCGTACGTCTCAAAGAAGGGTGTTAAGCAAGAGAATAAATTCTCTGCCACCAAACAAATACATCATCAATAGCAACTAATCGGTTATGCGATGAACTACAATGTCAAACACATAATACATTTCGAAATCATTTTGACAATATCGGGTTTAGGCTTCGAAATCCTTTCTGTTTTATAAGCAGTTTTATAAAACATTCCCTGTCCAAAATCAGGAATACATTTCTTTTCACTTAAGAAAATATATCATTTCAAAATCATCCACTAAATTTGAAATGAACTCAACAACATCGCTAAACATCTCATAGTCAAATCTGAAGTGTTTCACAAGATGTTAGCATACAAATATTTCTACCAAAACCCAATGCCAAATGTAAAAGCATATTCTTGCTAATAAACCGGTCGAGCACAATCCAAACCATCAATCAATCACAATCAATATCAACAACCAAGTATGTTTGGTTTATATCACATCTCATATTTTGGTAAATAATCACCATTCATTCATTCCAATCTAATTAAAGAATTATTAAAACTCTTCTTAGTTTTAATCTTTGAAATTCATTACTTAATGATTGTTTAACTTTTTGGAAATTAATCCTGTCATTTATTGGGTTAAAGAACCAATGTCACTCAAAACATAGTCCACGATAAACCCAAAATCATCTTCCATTCTAATTGGAATCTTCACGGAAATCATAACAATATATAATTGATATAAATTTCCATATCAATTCAATACTATAAATGGAATAACGACAAGGCCTTTTAAATTCTATAAATAATAACCGTCTTCATCCATAGAAGCTCATCTCGATTATTACCAAATCGAATTCCATTCAATTCCAATTTAATATTTTAAATTGGAAAACTTTACTTTGGAAAATTCCATTATTAAATATTATAAATTCCAAACCATAACTTCACTGTTAATCGGGTTTAAGAACTCACGTTATTTAAAACATTGTTCACGACAAACCCAAAATCCATTTTGATATTATATACAAGGATCTGAATGGAAAAAAAAATATCAGCTTATATTCAATATCAAATTCTGAAACCAACCAATATCATATTGGGAATAACGATATATACATCTTCCAAATTCCCATAACCATATCTGTATAATCACGGAATCCAATATTGAAATATTCCGAAGATTATTTCCATTCAAATCCATTCCAATGTATACACTGGAAAATTCTGGTTTTATTAGAACCATTCCAATTCTTTTTAGTTCTTCATTCTAGTTATTAACTAGTTCATTCAGATAAAAATATCTTTTATATTTTCAAATATGGAATTTTTTCATCCAAATTCTTATCAAATCATTTATTATGATTTTACACAAATTATTAATTTTTTTAATAATTTTATCAAGGCCCGTACAGTTGGTTTCCAATAACAACCACCGAACTACATCCATAGCGACCTTTTCCAAATTTGATTTGGACATAATTCCAAAACCAACCGTTAAATTTCAAATCTCTTATATTCATTGGAACACTCTTTTCGATACAACCCCAACAGTTCCGGTTTTAGGAGAACCAGATTGTCGGATCTTCCGTAATGTCAATTCGAAGTCATTGGTCGAAATTCCCGAACGGTCGCTTCGCGGCCCGCTCTATTTAGGCCATTAAATATATATAATATATATTATATATATTTCGTCGATTTCCACTTAAAACGTATTTTCTAAATCGTTTTAAATTCATTTTAAAACGATTTCAACTTCCATTTCAATTTTAAATCAAAATTGAATATTCCATTACATGACAATTTTATTGTAACAACCCGAAAATTCAGAACCAATTTAAAATTTTATTTTAATAAATTTTAAAAAGAAAATGCATCAAAAAAAATTCAAAAGATTACATTTTTAATGTAATAAAAGAAAGATAAAAAATGTACTTTTAATATAATCCTTTTTATATTGCATATAAATATAGTCTTTTCATATTACAAAACAATGTAATCTTTTTCATTGTATAAAAATGTAACCCTTTTATATTACATAAAAGAATGTAAACTATTTTATTACGTAAAAATGTAAACCCTTTTACATTACATAAAATGTAATACTTTTCTATTCCTTTATTACATTATATAAAAATTGTAATCTATTCTTTTCTTATATTACATTATAAAAAAAATGAAACCTTTTATATTCATTTCATTCATGCCATTAAAGATATGATTTTTAATGTTAACATAGTTTTGTCTTCAAAATATGATCATTTTCTAATTTCATTTCTTACATTAAAAATGATATTTAATTATGTGATAAAAATGTAGGAACATAAGAAATCACACTGTTGTGAAATATGATATTTAATTATGTGTTTTGAAATATAAAAAGTTGCATAACTTAACAATCAGAGAAAATGAATCAAACATTCATTTTTCCTTTTATTCCCTTTCTCTTTACTTTTGAAATTTGAATGTATAATAAGTGTGGTCCTATCATTCTTAGTCAGCTGATTAAATTACTTTGTAAACTACTATATGTGAAAAGACACATTAATGGGTTTATTTGCAAAATTAGAAATTAAATATTGTTATATTGTAAATACCACTGAATAAACAAACCCTAATCCTCCTGAAACATGAACCAGCCGCCATCCCCTTACATGAATGGCCGATCTAATCTCGATTTGATTCCTTAATCTCTTCCTATTCTTCACGAATCAACACATGTTTCTTAAGCAAAAATTGAAGTGCTTTCTCTACTCTTCCTTTCCATACGGTTAAATCAAAAACCATTTGAAAATTTGGGAGCAATTCGAACTAAAAGTCACCCAGTTCGCACACGTTTCTAGAATGTTGGAGGCCACCGAGATGCGAGCCGTTGGGGGTGGAAGTCGGCAGTGCCTATGTAACACCCCGTATTTTCTATGAAAGTATAAGTAACAAATCAGGGAATAATTAATTTTTAAAATAAGAATCAAGGGAAACGGGTTGTGCCATTTCGTTCATCTCGAAATTCTACTTGAAAATGAGTTCAAGTTTTCGAAAAACGGAGTCCGTATGACCAAGTTATGACCCTCCGAAGTTTCAGGAATTTAAATAAAATAAAACAGCTCGAAAATAAAGCCAGAAATTCGAAATTCAAACCCAGAGAAGGCTGGCGGGAAAATTCCCGCCCATATACCCAGGTCGACTGGGGAGTCGACCCCGCCCCCAAACCAGGTCGACTGGGGAGTCGACTGGGGTGTCAACCTCCTCATGACCAGGTCGACTGGTTAGTTGACCTGGGGGTCGACCTGCTCCCGAAACCCAGTTTTTGAACCTGGTTCATTCTGATGTATCCCATCTCGTTTTCTGTCTAGATTCGTCCTCCTAATCCTATATAAACAGCCCCATATCCTCATTTTCTCTACACAATTTCATTCTGTCTATATTCTGCCTCTGTTCTAATTAAAAATAAAAATGGCATCGCTACTCTGCTGGAATCAAAACTTGGACTGATGCATCTTCTTCCAACCTGAATAGAATTAAAAGCGAAATCAAATCTCAAATCAAAGTTTAAAGCTACAACAACAATTAAAGAGGAGTAATTTAGCATTTCTGCTTCAACAACAGTTTATTATCCTTTCTTAAAACCACGAAAGGCAAGTACAGTTATTTTTCGCTATAAACTGTAACTATAATTGTGACATGATTGTAAATCTGAATTTGAGGTTGTGTACGTTCTGTTCTGATATATTTTATTCTGTATCTCTTTCTTCTTTCTTTTCTATAGCCAGGCTACCACGAGCCTGTGCCACATCTCATAAGAGATTAATGCACGAACGCTAAATTTTGGGACAAATAATAATGCATAATTGGACATGAAACTGTTGGCTATGAGACTATTGCCTATGACTATGACTCATGCCTATGAGACTATTGCCTATGACTATGATTCATGCTTATGAGACTATTGCCTATGACTATGATTCATGCCTATGAGACTATTGCTTATGATTATGATTCATGACTATGAGACTATTGCCTATGACGTTGAATAAGAAACTATTGTGATTAGTCGCCCATGACTATTGTGGTTAGTTGCCTATAACTATTGTAGTTAGTTTCTTATGCCTATTCCCTTAATGATGTTAGATCTCATATTTAGTATGTAACTTTGCTAGTTTATTCCAATTCACTGTTATGTGCATCGAGCCTATTTGGCCATTATTATTATATTTGGTTCATTATTGCATGCCTATTCTTTCTTGTGTTTATCCCCTAATCCTTTTGCTAGGGCCATTTCATGAGTATTTAGAGAACTTGTGGAAACATGTTATACGGGGACTGGGCGTAGCTTAATTAAGTTAATCTGGCATAGCAAATATGTTGGCATAATCTGAGTTGGCTATAATAGAGAATGATTTACATGTGTATTAGTCTTGGACATAAATGGTGAACTAGAATATTAAATCTAGTTTTGACATGAACTGTAAATGGGAATATTAAGGCTAAAATTTGGGGCATATATTGTATTATGAATTATGAACTTGATTTAGGCATGTAAGTTTAGGCTAAATTTATGATTAGGCAAGATATGTAAATAGAGTTCTAGATATATATAATCTGCTAAATCTGTTAAATTGCCTAATCCGTTATCTGCTAAAACTGTTGAATTGCCTAAACTGCTAAATCTGTTATCTGCTAAATCTGTTGAATCGCTTAAACTGCTAGATCTGCTACCTTTTGAATTGTCTGATCTGTTGAAACTAAATAATGGTAATCTGGGTATGGAAATCCGTAGGCTCGACCTAAGATTTAGTAGAACATGGAAATTTGATTAATCTGTTATATCCTATGAAGAAGTTTAATCTGTTAAATAAACAGAATTAGTCTGATATCTGAAAAATCTGTATTGGAATGAATTGGCTATAACACGAGGTTAGGCTCTGTTTGCGGTAGAAGCCTGCCCGGAACCAACCGGCTTAACCAACGACCGTAAACTGCCAGTCTAATGTGAGAGGTCGTAGGCATAACTAAAATATGCTTAGACACGAGGTTAGGACTGGCTTGTGGCAGATGTCTGCCCGGAACCGCCCGGCATATCCAGCGGCCATAAGCTAACGACCTAATGTGAGAGGTCTGTGCATTAATATTAAATTAATGCAAATCTGGGATAAATATGATGTCTAAAACGTGTTGGGTGGATAGGGTTAAACCAATTGGACTAATGAATTTAACAAACCCGTTTCGTGAATCTGTAGGCCCAATTACAAAGTTAGACAAATCTGTAAATCTGTTAAATCCGTATATCTAATCCGTTAGTCTGAAAACTTGTCTGATATGTGAACTAGTTGATCTGAACTCTGTATGTCTGAACTTATAAACAAGTTAATCTGAAATCTGTTAGTCTGGGGACACAAGGTTAGGAGGGAAATTACTTGTGTCATCTGTTGTTTGGGATTCATATTAGTCAGTAACCCTTTCTGGTATCAAAACTTTGACCCAACAGTAGGTAGGGTTCGGGCACGCTTACTGAACCAATTATAAGCGGTTCATTCTGATAATGGCAAGGGGTGTTGATGGTGCGTTCAAACTGGGTCATGTGCGTGCATGGATCTCGGTCTGCCTCTGAGGATGTAAAACGCCGTGGCATCTGTAAATAGGTCTGTGCTTATTGGTTGTCACTTTACGGAGTGATACACCCTACTGTGGGGCCGAAACAGGGTATTTATGTATTAGGGAGCCGATCGCTTGGGGTAGGATTTTAGGGTACACTTAGTTCTGTCTGTTTCTGTTGGTATCGTCTGTTTCTGTTGGGTGGCAACATCTGTCTGTTTCTGCATGGTACCGTCTGTTCGGGTGGTAAAGGCCCATTTACTAGTGTACACCTAATTCTACATTCTGTTTCCGTAGGGATTAATCTGTTTCTGTTTCTGTACTTTCTGTTCGGGTGGTAAAGGCCCATTATTAGCATTCTGTTTCTGTCTGTTTCTGTTCGGGTGGTAAAGGCCCATTATTAGCATTCTGTTTTTGTTGGGGTGGTAAAGGCCCATTACTAGCATTCTCTTCTGTGGAAATTATTCTGTTCCCGCTTCTGTTTCAGTTTAGACATTAGGGTGACACCTAATCCTGTTATACTAGTATTAGTGCAGAGAAATGAAAAGCAATATTATTCTATTTCTTCTGTTTAACCTAAGTTCGTCTGCTGCTCCTGTTATAGTTATCTCATATCCAGCTTATTTTCATGTCATGATTATTATTATCTGTTCATATGCTGAAAGTCACTGGACTTGTTAGACTTTATGTATGACCTTGCTTGTTTTCGCCCCTTTTCTTCCGTCCCCCCCCCAGGTTTTCCAAGGAGGGAATACTTTAGCTTGATCTGGATTTCTTCTGCTTGAAGTACTTGAAGTGCGTAAAGTATGGCTTAACTTCTTATGGCATCTTATGTGGGGATTATGATTTTAAAGTTTTGTACTCTGATGACTTTCTGAACAAGACTGATATTTATGTACTTGAGTTTTTGGTAAAGATGTAACCATACTGATTTCTGTTTTCCGCTGTAATAAAGTTATAATTTCTCAAGTATTGTTTATCAGTCTTGAAATTTTATGTTCTGTTTACTAAAATGCTCCACCAAAGTTAAGGCATTCCCTTTGTGAGTGTCCTTAACGAAGGTGGGGTGTTACACTTGGTATCAGAGCCGAAGGTTACCAGATTAGATAAAAGTTTTTGAAAACTATTTTCAAAAAGGTTTTAAAAGGAAGTATTTTCAAAAGTAAAGCCTATTTTTGAAAAAAAAAAAACATAATCCCCAAAAGCCATATATCTATCTTTTGATCCTCTGTTTGAATCTTTGTTTCCTTCTTTCTCCGGGGCTCCTTGCTTTTTGGGAGGTAACCTCATTGCGGCATTGTTCTGTAGGCTTGATAAGACAACGACATCGATCAAAGGGCAAATAAACGCTCGACCTCCATCTATAGTCGCAGTAGTCTCGCCTATGGCTAATTTTCTTTCGAGCTTTGTAGGATTTTCCGTGCGATGGAGGCAGCTTTCGAGGGAATTGTCAACGTGTTACACACAGAGAGTAAAGATGAGAATGAGAGAGATTGGCTAAGGAGCACAACCGAAGGATGAGAAACTCATGGATATGGACTTGGTTGACAAAGGAGGCAAAAAGGAAACACAAAAGAAGGAAGAAACGTCTGAAGATAAAGAAGGAGAAAAGTGCTTTACTTATGGAAGCTTGACTCGTCTGGACAAGGATTGCCGAAAGAAGAAGGACACTCACTTCAACTGTGGTAAGATGGGACACTTCACTAGGGACTGCCCGAAGAAAACGGGGGCAAGGACAGAGGACATGACCTACTTCAGGAAGGCAGGCGAATGCTCTCATAGTTGGTGGATAGGATAGAAGTAGGAAAATTTCCGTAGAGAGTTAAGTTTCCTTATCTGATTATTAAGTTAGAACTCTTTCTGATTATGGCATTCTGATTCTGTAGTCGAGACTCTGCACTTTAATACTAGTCTTGTTTCTGATCTGGTTATAGTGTCAAAACCCCATAGGGGTTACGACTCATCTGTCGGTGATAGGTTGGGGTTTGAGGGTATCTGTGTTAGGCGTCAAGTCGATTATAATGCATACATTTTGGGTTTTTGAGGGATATGGTGGGATTTTCCCATGCTTAGTTTTCTAAGAATCATTCGATAATATGATCTGTACTAGTAGTCTGTAAGCATCTGGATATTTCTGATAAGGTTAAGATTTCCAGTTTTGACATTGTCTAAAGAGGGTAATCCTCTGGGTGTCAATCTGATATTGGTTTCGGTCTTCGGGGTTGATACTTAGGGGAACTTGTCTCTCAACCAAGGTCTAATGGAAACCAAGTTTTTGTTTATCTGCACTCGCTCCCATCACTCGACTGTATCCTATCAATCGAGTTTTCGACCTATAGATAGGAATCCTATGGATGTAAACATGTGTTTGAGACATGTTATGTTTGATGGTTGCAAGTGGATGCAAGTGGTTGCTAGTGGTTGCTCGTGGATGCATACACACACACTAGGCACTAGATCGGCTCGAAAACACTCTCATACTGCATATGGATGTGTGAGCATTTTCTATTTCTGTAGATGCAAAATGATTGACTCATCACATGGATGTTGCATATGAATGAATGGTTGTCACTCATATAATAATGATATGTATCAAATAGGAAAATTGCATACATGTTGGACTCATGACACTGACATAATTCGCATTAAAGAGGCCAATTGAATCAGTGGACCGCCTGATCTTTGCATTAGATAAGGAACATATACACACACTTTTGCATATGTTCATACAACATTAGAAGTTTTCTAAGGACAATGGATGCTTGTGGATGATGGTTGAGTAGATGGATGACTGGATGGTAGGACACATTCTTCTTAACTAGAAGATTTCGGGGACGAAATCCTTTAAGGAGAGGAGAATGTAACACCCCGTATTTTCTATGAAAGTATAAGTAACAAATTAGAGAATAATTAATTTTTAATATAAGAATCAAGAGAAACGGGTTGCGCCATTGCGTTCGTCTCGAAATTCTGCTTGAAAACGAGTCCGAGTTTTCAAAAAAGGGAGTCTGTATGACTAACTTATGACCCTCCGAAGTTTCAGGAATTTAAATAAAATAAAACAGCTTGAAAATAAAGCCAGAAATTCGAAATTCAAACCCAGGGAAGGCTGGCGGGAAAATTCCCGCCCATATACCCAGGTCGACTGGGGAGTCGACCCCCCCAACCAGGTCGACTGGGGTGTCGACCTCCCCATGACCAGGTCGACTGGGGAGTCGACCTGGGGATCGACCTGCTCCCTAAACCCAGTTTTTGAACCTGGTTCATTCTGATGTATCTGGTTTCGTTTTCTGTCTAGATTCGTCCGCCTAATTCTATATAAACAGCCCCCTAGCCTCATTTTCTCTACACAATTTCGTTCTCTCTATATTCTGCCTCTGTTCTAATTAAAAATAAAAATTGCATCGCTACTCTGATGGAATCAAAACTTGGACTGATGCATCTTCTTCCAACCTGAATAGAATTAAAAGTTAAATCAAATCTCAAATCAAAGTTTAGAGCTACAACAACAATTAAAGAGGAGTAATTCAGCATTTCTGCATCAACAACAGTTTATTATCCTTTCTTAAAACCATGAAAGGCAAGTACAGTCATTTTCCGCTATAAACTGTAACTATAATTGTGACATGATTGTAAATCTGAATTTGAGGTTGTGTACGTTCTGTTCCGATATATTGTAACAACCCGGAAAATCTGGGCCAGTTTAAAATTTTTATTTTGGCAATTTTAGCGAATTTTGAATATTTAAAATAGGTTATTTTAAATAATATCGACAAGGAAATTTATTTTGAATAGAATTCAAACGTATATATTATATACGTCGTCGTTAGAATATAAATATTTATATATATTAATAAAAGGAATTGAAAATGGCGCGGTAGTTCGATAATTCGATTTCAAACTTCAATTGAATGTGCCGGGTGCAAAACAATCCTGATTTTAGTGAAACCAAAAATAATGGGATCTAATTGATAATATCTTTCCAACGAATCCGAAAAATCAAGATTTCATATCGGGAATCAAAAGATAAGTCCAGTTGAAAATTCTGAATAGTCGCTATGGAATTCAGGCCCTTAAAAATGGACATTTTGCAAACGACCTCGGATTTCGACGAAACCAGTTTTGTTGGGTCCGGGATGTTAAGTTATTGCTAGATTCCAAATTTCATAATTTTTCGAATCAATATGTGAGCGTGGCAAAGGAAAACGCGTTTGACCAGTTTCAGTTGATTTTAATCGACTGGAAAATGGCCATTTTTCCAACGGTCTCGGAATTCGACGAAACTAGTTTTGTTAGGACCGTATCATCAATACGAAGCTAGAAAATATTTTTCAGGAATTTTTCTAGTTAGTATGTGACCCCGGTAATTTGAAATGTACGTTTAAAATTCAATATAGTGATTTAAATGTAAATTAAACGGAAACTGATTGAAACGATCGAATCAGCTTACGATACATATCCCATTGTGTTCGGAATGGGGGTAAAACGCTAGGGACGACAGTCGTTGGGCCTCGATAGGTGTTCGAATTAAAAGTCAACATTTAGGGTTTTGAAAAATAAAATAAAAAAATATATAATTAAACCTATAACTACCTTTCTCCCTCTCTCTCCTTTATTTACCAGTCAACGCCCCCTTTATAAAAAAAAAAGAAAAAAAGAAACCCTAATCTAAATCGCGCAGCCCCCCGACGGAGCGTCCTCCTCCGTTGCCACCAGGTGGCGCCGCCCACTACTAGACCCCCCCTCCGACCTGCAATGCCTCGACGAAGCCGACCCCCCCCCTCCGACCTGCAAACCTCGACGAAGCCGACCCCCCCTCCTTCTCGTTACTGTAAGTCGATTTGTTTTATTTTTTTTATTATTTATTATTCTGTAAAAAAAAAAAAAAAACTGAACAGATTGTAAAAGGATTTAAAACTGAGTTTTTTTTAGATTTTTAAAACTGAATTTTAAAAGCAGATTTTAAAGGGTTTGAAAACTGAACAGATTTTAAAAGGATTTTTAAACTGAATTTAAAAAGAATTATAAATTGAATTTTAAAAACAGATTTTAAAGGATTTTTAAACTGAATTTTAAAAGGAATTTTTGTCTGTATGGCATCGAGATAAAAATATAATTTTTATAACGAAGCATAGTAAAAATTCGATTTTTATTTGAATGGCGAAATAAAAATACGATTTTTATATATTGAACTTCGAAATAAAAATATGATTTTTATATATTGAACTTTGGAATAAAAATACAATTTTTATATATTGAACTTCGATAGAAAAATAGAATTTTTATATATTGAACTTCGAAATAAAAATATGATTTTTATATATTGAACTTTGGAATAAAAATAGAATTTTTATATATTGAACTTCGATAGAAAAATAGAATTTTTATATATTGAACTTTGGAATAAAAATACAATTTTTATATATTGAACTTCGATAGAAAAATAGAATTTTTATATATTGAACTTCGATAGAAAAATAGAATTTTTATATATTGAACTTCGATAGAAAAATGGATTTTTATATATTGAATAGCGAACTAAAAATTCGATTTTTATATATTGAGAAGCGAAGTAAAAATTCGATTTTTATATATTGAATAGCGAACTAAAAATTCGATTTTTATATATTGAATAACGAAGCCAAAATTCGATTTTTACATATGTAGAGGATCCGGGCAACGAAGATGACGAAGATGCGATAGCGATGAAGATTTCTATCAATGAAGTGCCGTGGAGCTAGGATAGCTATAAGTGAGAATTTCTCACTCTTCAATTTATTTTCTAGTTATATATATATACTAGGATGCAGACGGTGCTTAGTAGCACCCGACACAATCGTCCACAGACCATGGACTTGTTTGTTTGGTTTCATAGCTAAGTTATATGATTTGGTTTGAATGTGGTTTGTGGTGTGAAAAATCGAATCGATAAATTGGTTAGGATTAGACGTGCGCCGTTATAAGGCGAAGGAGTAAGGCTAGGTTAGACTCTTACTCCAAATTTTGTGGTTTGCATAACGAATTGATTTGATTGATGTGTGAATGGCGTGGGCCTTCACTAGACCGGGTATAAGGCTAGGCCTTGTCCCGTTTCTAGTATCGTGCCGTTATGCCGCCGAAATTTTCTAAAATATGTTAGAAAATAAAAATATCATTTTATTTGTGTAAATGAATAATAGAAATTCATATGTTGGAATAAAATGTTTTATCGTTAAAAATATAATTTTTAACGTGAATATGAATATAGTGAAAGTGAATAAAATAAATATTCATTTACAAACCAGACGGTTTGTTTATGTACACCTATTTGAATGACGTTGATTGGGTCGATAAATTTTACACATCGCCCAACTGCACAAATAAAATATGTGTTTGATTGTTTGAAACCCCACACGGGTGTTAGGATGAAATTTGAAGTTTACTCATCCTGATTGATTAAATATGTCGATCGGTTGATTGACAAGCTGTTTTAAGCGTTAGATATCTATATTTGATGCTTATACAGTGTAGTGCACTTTGGTTGATGACTGATTATTTTTCAATGCTATGATATACATGTGTTGTGTGAAAATCCATATAATTAACTTTATATTGTAATTGATTGGGCCTCATTCCAATTTAGAAAATAAAGAATATTATAAAATAAAAGTTCATGTGTTGACAGTACTCATCCATTGAGATTGGTCATGTGTTGAACGAAATATTTTAGTAATAAAATTTACATCTTTATCAATATAAAATAAAAGTTCATGTGTTGATAGTACTCATCCGTTGAGATTGGTCATGTGTTGAACGAAATATTTTAGTATTGACAACTATTTTGAAAAAGAAATATTTGAAATAAAGTATTTGAAAATAGAAATTTATGAAGTCGTGTTGATTAGATTGACGCCATTTTGACGTGAACGATATTTATATCGATTTTATTCATTTAGAAATTGAATTGAAAATGAATTGAAAACGATTTCGAAAGGAAATGAATAGAAAACGATTTCGAAAGGAAATGAATTGAAAACGATTTCGAAAGGAATTGAATTGAAAACGATTTCGAAATGAATTGAATTGAAAACAATTTCGAAATGAATTGAATTGAAAACGATTTCGAAATGAATTGAATTGAAAACGATTTCGAAATGAATTGAATTGAAAACGATTTCGAAATGAATTGAATTGAAAACGATTTCGAAATGAATTGAATTGAAAACGATTTCGAAATGAATTGAATTGAAAACGATTTCGAAATGAATTGAATTGAAAACGATTTCGAAATGAATTGAATTGAAAACGATTTCGAAATGAAATGAATTGAAAACGAATTCAAATTGAATTGAAAGCGAATTGAAATGAATTCAAATTGAATTGAAATTTGAATTGAATAGAAATGAATTTTAAAACGAATTTATAAAGATGAATTCAATTTTGATTTGAATTGAAATGGAAGTTGAAATTGCTTTTGAAACGAATTTAAAACTGTTTATATAATTCGTTTTAAATAGAAATCGACGAAATATATATTATATATATAATATAATGGCCCGAATAGAACGCGCCGCGCCGCGGCAGTTCGTGAATTTCGACCATTTATTTCAAACGGACATTGCGGGAGATCCGACCGTCGGATTCTCCTAAAACCGGAACCGTTGGGTTCGTATCGAAAAGAGCCTTCTAAGGAATATTAGAAATTAGAAATCTAACGGTTGGATTTGGAGTTACGTCCAAATCAAATTTGAAAAAGGTCGCTATAAGTGCAGTTCGATGGCCATTGTTGAAAATCGACTGTATGGGCCTTGATAAAATTATTAAAAATAGTAATAATTTGTGTAAAATCATAAGAAATGATTTGTGAAGATTTGGGATGAAAAACTCCATATTTGAAAAGATAAAAATAGATTTTTATCGAAATGAACTAGTTTTGAACTAGAAATATAATTCTATTTATTTTTAAATAAATTGAATTTAAAAGGGGTTTTGAAAATAACCAGAATACCCAATGGTTGCATTGGAGTGGAATTGAATCGAAATTATCTTCGGAATATTTCGATGTTGGAATTCGTGATTATACAGGTGTTGTTATGGAAATTTGAAAGATATATATTTATATCGTTATTTCCAATATGACATTTGTTAATCGTAGAATTTGATATTGAATATAAGCCGATATATTTTCTATTCAGAGCCTTATATTGAATATCAAGTATGATTTGGGTTTGTCGTGAATGGTGTCTTCACTAACACTATTCTTGAACCCAGTTGAGAAGAGATTAAATCTTTTTATTTAGATTTAATGAAGTGTACCAATTAAATGATATTTAATTGGAATAGAATTGATATTGATTCTTGGGTTTATCGTGAATGGTGTTTTTAAATAACACTCGTTCTTTAATCCGATAATTAATGGAATGTGGTTTTGGGTTTATCGTGAACCGTGTTTTAAATGACACTGATTCTTTAACCCAGTTAACGATTAAAACTAAGTGGAGTTTTAATGAATCTTTAATTAGATTGAAATGATCGAGAATGGAGTATCACCAGTTTTGCTCCAGGCGATAGTTAAATCTTTAATTAGATTTGAACGTGAAATGGTAATTGAATTTACCGATAACACCGTGGTGTTAGATATGAAGTACTATCAGTTTTACTTCATGGGATGAATAGGTTGGGATTGGGAAATTAAAACAAATGATTACTTCGGTAAGGTTCGCTAATCCCGACTAGTTTTGAATTGATATTCAAAATAGAATAAAGAATAAATTCAAGACATTTATCTTGGATAAAATTAATGGGAACCTTTCCCTATGAATGTGAAATCAGAAACTAACTGTCGGTTAGCTGAGCAGAATGGTTTTCTGGATATTGATCTGATGTTGGTTTCGGCCTTCGGGGTTAATATTTGGGGAATTATTCTCTTGATTAATTTACGGTTAGTGACTGATGAATTGGAATGAGGCGTATGTTGTGTTTGTGTAACACTTATTTAAAATATACGCGAGTTATTCGGAAAGACCGGGTTTATCCCATTCTGAATAACTGATACGACGATAAGTCGAAGATGAAGACGGTGGTTGAAGACCGGAAGTCTTCACGTCGTTTGGGTGATTACTGATGATCTTGATTGGGCTGTACACCCAAGAAGATGGAAACAGTTTTGTGATCGTCCAGACGTACTTGGAGATCGATGGATATGCGAGGTACTAGGTGCCTCCGGTTTCGTTCAGACCCAGAACGGACTTGTAAATGGACTGTGTGTCTGACATTGGATTTTAGTCCGTGTGATTGATCTCTATTAAATATATATCTGTTTGGCGGCGGAGAATTTATTCTCTTGCTTTACGCCCTTCTCTGAGACGTACGAGCTCAGGGGTTATATATTGATAGATATCAAACGCATGGAGTGAATTGCCTGTGTGGCATGCCTAAGTGGCAATTGATCGAGGCTTCTGTTGAAAAGCAAAGTCTTGTGGTGATGATCAAAGCAAGGCCTGTGTGGCGTAGCTTTGTGTAACGTTGATTCGCGAGTATCACACCCGGTATGAACCAAAAACGGGAGACGGACCTCAGGGAGGACTTGCGTTTCTTTCTAGTTAGAAGTGGCGTCAGTGGTTTTACACGCCCTGACGAGTTTGACTTATGTGGTTGTTGCTGTTGCGAGGCGCCTCGGATTGATCGGTCGTTCTCGAACCGATGGAGTCATTTAGTTGGCTCATTTACGCCCCAAAGGGTGGGGAAACGTAGTGTTCAGGCATTTTAATCCACATCGGTGGACCGGCCCTGTCGCTCCAAGGGCTCACCTGAGTCTGGGTCCTGTGGCTCGGGCTAGAGAGTCACGAATCGGTAGAGGACTATCTTTTGCCTCGGTTCATTGACGGAAATCCAATTTCCAAATACGTGATCTTGCGGTTTTAGTTGTAATCCTATATATGGCGACATAGTGGGATGGGGCGCTCATGCCGCCTATGATTGATACTTATGATTTGAAGTTGTTTTATACACTATGCACTTATAATAGTATCAAATAATCTGTTTTAAACGTATCAAGCATTCTTTGGCTGTTATAAGGGAAAACCCTATCCCCCGGCTTGCGTTGCATTGTGTGATAGGACCTGGGTCTTATAACAGCTTCATTTTTCTTTATTTAGCATTGCGCTGTTGTTTTATGCACTGGTATTCTTGGGAGGAAACCCGTTCCGTGTTATACGGCGTGGTCCCTTGATTTACCTAACTTTAAAATAAAGATTTATAACTGTTTTAGTTCTCACACCAGTCCCATGACTGACCTGGAGTTTATTGTTTTAACCTAAACTCTGGGTGCCCCTATTTTGACACGGGCAGCTAGTAGTTTTGGTTTTGCAGATTTATATTCACAGGATCCTGGTTTACAGCTGGAAAGATATCCGGAAAGCTTTGTATCTGTATATCTCTTCTAGTTGTGTACTGTATTATTTTCCGCTGCGTTGTATTTAAATGTAATTTAAATCTCTGATATTTCTGTGTAATACTCTTTTATACTCTGTATATTCTTGTAATCTGATGCATTGTTGTAATATACAATGAAATGTTCTTGTATATGCGTTCTGTTGTGGCTTGTTCTCGAACTATCCGACGCTTTCCTTTATGGGGAAGTTACGGGTTTTCACAGTTGGTATCAGAGCTTTGGTTTACAAAGCTCAGAGAACAAGACACATTAGAACCATACGAAAGAATTCATCAGATATTGGGTTAGTAATATCCAATTAGAATGACTCGTTAGAGATAGGATCAGTAGTATCCTAGAACGAGTGTGAAGAGTATATTTTTCAAATGAAAACAATTTTGTTTTGAAAATTTAAAATCAATTATTCGTATTTGATTATCTATTTATATTGATGTGGACAATCCAGTATATACAGATTTTGCGTATACGTCTGATCCGCGTGTATTCGAATTTTTAATATACTGGATAGATATAGAATCATACTCTAGTGGCCCGAAGATGATTCTGATGATTGACTAATCGTCATTAGTATTCATGTTTGAGTAACGAAGGTGTGATATCTATATATTTCCATTAGACTGGTGTGAGAACCAAAACTAATATAGTTAGAACACATTGTTGTGAATTGGCATCAAAAACGTGATTTTTGTATATATATCAAAATTATGAATTTGAAACGTTAATCCACTAATTGATTGATGGTTGTGTTATTGGTTTATTTGTTTGATAATTCTGAAACATTATGCCCAATTGAACTATATTGAAATTTGGTTGCGTTTGCTTGCATATACTTGTATATCATTGAACAGGTCATAGCAAGGAGGCTAGAGCCGAAGAATAAAATTTGTTTGCCCGACAAATAGGTACATGTTTACTACATAATTTCCTGTTTTGTTTGGGTGATGATGATTTTATGAGCCTATTGGCTAGCCGCTTGGCTTTTTCTTTTTCTTTTTGAGATCTGAAGGACCGGGGAAGCTATTTGAAATTCCCCGATGCTCCCATTGCAGGGGAGGTTATGGCGAAATTTTTCGAAAATTTAGGGTGTTAGCCAAATTTTTGAAATTTTGAAAATTCTCAGAAACTGAAAGGTTGGAGAATGGAAGCCAGATCGAACGTAGAGTTGATTAATCAAACCACTTTCGACTTTGTTCCTTTTCGGGGACGAAAAGTTTTAAGTGGGGGAGATTGTAACAACCCGGAAAATCTGGGCCAGTTTAAAATTTTTATTTTGGCAATTTTAGCGAATTTTGAATATTTAAAATAGGTTATTTTAAATAATATCGACGCGGAAATTTATTTTGAATAGAATTCAAACGTATATATTATATACGTCGTCGTTAGAATATAAATATTTATATATATTAATAAAAGGAATTGAAAATGGCGCGGTAGTTCGATAATTCGATTTCAAACTTCAATTGAATGTGCCGGGTGCAAAACAATCCGGATTTTAGTGAAACCAAAAATAATGGGATCTAATTGATAATATCTTTCCAACGAATCCGAAAAATCAAGATTTCATATCGGGAATCAAAAGATAAGTCCAGTTGAAAATTCTGAATAGTCGCTATGGAATTCAGGCCCTTAAAAATGGACATTTTGCAAACGACCTCGGATTTCGACGAAACCAGTTTTGTTGGGTCCGGGATGTTAAGTTATTGCTAGATTCCAAATTTCATAATTTGTCGAATCAATATGTGAGCGTGGCAAAGGAAAACGCGTTTGACCAGTTTCAGTTGATTTTAATCGACTGGAAAATGGCCATTTTTCCAACGGTCTCGGAATTCGACGAAACTAGTTTTGTTAGGACCGTATCATCAATACGAAGCTAGAAAATATTTTTCAGGAATTTTTCTAGTTAGTATGTGACCCCGGTAATTTGAAATGTACGTTTAAAATTCAATATAGTGATTTAAATGTAAATTAAACGGAAACTGATTGAAACGATCGAATCAGCTCACGATACATATCCCATTGTGTTCGGAATGGGGGTAAAACGCTAGGGACGACAGTCGTTGGGCCTCGATAGGTGTTCGAATTAAAAGTCAACATTTAGGGTTTTGAAAAATAAAATAAAAAAATATATAATTAAACCTATAACTACCTTTATCCCTCTCTCTCCTTTATTTACCAGTCAACGCCCCCTTTATATAAAAAAAAAGAAACCCTAATCTAAATCGCGCAGCCCCCCGACGGAGTGTCCTCTTCCGTTGCCACCAGGTGGCGCCGCCCACTACTAGACCCCCCCCCCCCCGCTCCGACCTGCAATGCCTCGACGAAGCCGACCCCCCCCTCCGACCTGCAAACCTCGACGAAGCCGACCCCCCTCCTTCTCATTACTGTAAGTCGATTTGTTTTTTTTTTTTTATTATTTATTATTCTGTAAAAAAAAAACTGAACAGATTGTAAAAGGATTTAAAACTGAGTTTTTTTTAGATTTTTAAAACTGAATTTTAAAAGCAGATTTTAAAGGGTTTGAAAACTGAACAGATTTTAAAAGGATTTTTAAACTGAATTTAAAAAGAATTATAAACTGAATTTTAAAAACAGATTTTAAAGGATTTTTAAACTGAATTTTAAAAGGAATTTTTGTCTGTATGGCATCGAGATAAAAATATAATTTTTATAACGAAGCATAGTAAAAATTCGATTTTTATTTGAATGGCGAAATAAAAATACGATTTTTATATATTGAACTTCGAAATAAAAATATGATTTTTATATATTGAACTTTGGAATAAAAATACAATTTTTATATATTGAACTTCGATAGAAAAATAGAATTTTTATATATTGAACTTCGAAATAAAAATATGATTTTTATATATTGAACTTTGGAATAAAAATAGAATTTTTATATATTGAACTTCGATAGAAAAATAGAATTTTTATATATTGAACTTTGGAATAAAAATACAATTTTTATATATTGAACTTCGATAGAAAAATAGAATTTTTATATATTGAACTTCGATAGAAAAATAGAATTTTTATATATTGAACTTCGATAGAAAAATGGATTTTTATATATTGAATAGCGAACTAAAAATTCGATTTTTATATATTGAGAAGCGAAGTAAAAATTCGATTTTTATATATTGAATAGCGAACTAAAAATTCGATTTTTATATATTGAATAACGAAGCCAAAATTCGATTTTTACATATGTAGAGGATCCGGGCAACGAAGATGACGAAGATGCGATAGCGATGAAGATTTCTATCAATGAAGTGCCGTGGAGCTAGGATAGCTATAAGTGAGAATTTCTCACTCTTCAATTTATTTTCTAGTTATATATATATACTAGGATGCAGACGGTGCTTAGTAGCACCCGACACAATCGTCCACAGACCATGGACTTGTTTGTTTGGTTTCATAGCTAAGTTATATGATTTGGTTTGAATGTGGTTTGTGGTGTGAAAAATCGAATCGATAAATTGGTTAGGATTAGACGTGCGCCGTTATAAGGCGAAGGAGTAAGGCTAGGTTAGACTCTTACTCCAAATTTTGTGGTTTGCATAACGAATTGATTTGATTGATGTGTGAATGGCGTGGGCCTTCACTAGACCGGGTATAAGGCTAGGCCTTGTCCCGTTTCTAGTATCGTGCCGTTATGCCGCCGAAATTTTCTAAAATATGTTAGAAAATAAAAATATCATTTTATTTGTGTAAATGAATAATAGAAATTCATATGTTGGAATAAAATGTTTTATCGTTAAAAATATAATTTTTAACGTGAATATGAATATAGTGAAAGTGAATAAAATAAATATTCATTTACAAACCAGACGGTTTGTTTATGTACACCTATTTGAATGACGTTGATTGGGTCGATAAATTTTACACATCGCCCAACTGCACAAATAAAATATGTGTTTGATTGTTTGAAACCCCACACGGGTGTTAGGATGAAATTTGAAGTTTACTCATCCTGATTGATTAAATATGTCGATCGGTTGATTGACAAGCTGTTTTAAGCGTTAGATATCTATATTTGATGCTTATACAGTGTAGTGCACTTTGGTTGATGACTGATTATTTTTCAATGCTATGATATACATGTGTTGTGTGAAAATCCATATAATTAACTTTATATGGTAATTGATTGGGCCTCATTCCAATTTAGAAAATAAAGAATATTATAAAATAAAAGTTCATGTGTTGACAGTACTCATCCATTGAGATTGGTCATGTGTTGAACGAAATATTTTAGTAATAAAATTTACATCTTTATCAATATAAAATAAAAGTTCATGTGTTGATAGTACTCATCCGTTGAGATTGGTCATGTGTTGAACGAAATATTTTAGTATTGACAACTATTTTGAAAAAGAAATATTTGAAATAAAGTATTTGAAAATAGAAATTTATGAAGCCGTGTTGATTAGATTGACGCCATTTTGACGTGAATGATATTTATATCGATTTTATTCATTTAGAAATTGAATTGAAAATGAATTGAAAACGATTTCGAAAGGAAATGAATAGAAAACGATTTCGAAAGGAAATGAATTGAAAACGATTTCGAAAGGAATTGAATTGAAAACGATTTCGAAATGAATTGAATTGAAAACGATTTCGAAATGAATTGAATTGAAAACGATTTCGAAATGAATTGAATTGAAAACGATTTCGAAATGAATTGAATTGAAAACGATTTCGAAATGAATTGAATTGAAAACGATTTCGAAATGAATTGAATTGAAAACGATTTCGAAATGAATTGAATTGAAAACGATTTCGAAATGAAATGAATTGAAAACGAATTCAAATTGAATTGAAAGCGAATTGAAATGAATTCAAATTGAATTGAAATTTGAATTGAATAGAAATGAATTTTAAAACGAATTTATAAAGATGAATTCAATTTTGATTTGAATTGAAATGGAAGTTGAAATTGCTTTTGAAACGAATTTAAAACTGTTTATATAATTCGTTTTAAATAGAAATCGACGAAATATATATTATATATATTATATATATAATATAATGGCCCGAATAGAACGCGCCGCGCCGCGGCAGTTCGTGAATTTCGACCATTTATTTCAAACGGACATTGCGGGAGATCCGACCGTTGGATTCTCCTAAAACCGGAACCATTGGATTCGTATCGAAAAGAGCCTTCTAAGGAATATTAGAAATTAGAAATCTAACGGTTAGATTTGGAGTTACGTCCAAATCAAATTTGAAAAAGGTCGCTATAAGTGCAGTTCGATGGCCATTGTTGAAAATCGACTGTATGGGCCTTGATAAAATTATTAAAAATAGTAATAATTTGTGTAAAATCATAAGAAATGATTTGTGAAGATTTGGGATGAAAAACTCCATATTTGAAAAGATAAAAATAGATTTTTATCGAAATGAACTAGTTTTGAACTAGAAATATAATTCTATTTATTTTTAAATAAATTGAATTTAAAAGGGGTTTTGAAAATAACCAGAATACCCAATGGTTGCATTGGAGTGGAATTGAATCGAAATTATCTTCAGATTATTTCGATGTTGGAATTCGTGATTATACAGGTGTTGTTATGGAAATTTGAAAGATATATATTTATATCGTTATTTCCAATATGACATTTGTTAATCGTAGAATTTGATATTGAATATAAGCCGATATATTTTCTATTCAGAGCCTTATATTGAATATCAAATATGATTTGGGTTTGTCGTGAATGGTGTCTTCACTAACACTATTCTTGAACCCAGTTGAGAAGAGATTAAATCTTTTTATTTAGATTTAATGAAGTGTACCAATTAAATGATATTTAATTGGAATAGAATTGATATTGATTCTTGGGTTTATCGTGAATGGTGTTTTTAAATAACACTCGTTCTTTAATCCGATAATTAATGGAATGTGGTTTTGGGTTTATCGTGAACCGTGTTTTAAATGACACTGATTCTTTAACCCAGTTAACGATTAAAACTAAGTGAAGTTTTAATGAATCTTTAATTAGATTGAAATGATCGAGAATGGAGTATCACCAGTTTTGCTCCAGGCGATAGTTAAATCTTTAATTAGATTTGAACGTGAAATGGTAATTGAATTTACCGATAACACCGTGGTGTTAGATATGAAGTACTACCAGTTTTACTTCATGGGATGAATAGGTTGGGATTGGGAAATTAAAACAAATGATTACTTCGGTAAGGTTCGCTAATCCCGACTAGTTTTGAATTGATATTCAAAATAGAATAAAGAATAAATTCAAGACATTTATCTTGGATAAAATTAATGGGAACCTTTCCCTATGAATGTGAAATCAGAAACTAACTGTCGGTTAGCTGAGCAGAATGGTTTTCTGGATATTGATCTGATGTTGGTTTCGGCCTTCGGGGTTAATATTTGGGGAATTATTCTCTTGATTAATTTACGGTTAGTGACTGATGAATTGGAATGAGGCGTATGTTGTGTTTGTGTAACACTTATTTAAAATATACGCGAGTTATTCAGAAAGACCGGGTTTATCCCATTCTGAATAACTGATAAGACGATAAGTCGAAGATGAAGACGGTGGTCGAAGACCGGAAGTCTTCACGTCGTTTGGGTGATTACTGATGATCTTGATTGGGCTGTACACCCAAGAAGATGGAAACAGTTTTATGATCGTCCAGACGTACTTGGAGATCGATGGATATGCGAGGTACTAGGTGCCTCCGGTTTCGTTCAGACCCAGAACGGACTTGTAAATGGACTGTGTGTGTCTGACATTGGATTTTAGTCCGTGTGATTGATCTCTATTAAATATATATCTGTTTGGCGGCGGAGAATTTATTCTCTTGCTTAACGCCCTTCTCTGAGACGTACGAGCTCAGGGGTTATATATTGATAGATATCAAACGCATGGAGTGAATTGCCTGTGTGGCATGCCTAAGTGGCAATTGATCGAGGCTTCTGTTGAAAAGCAAAGTCTTGTGGTGATGATCAAAGCAAGGCCTGTGTGGCGTAGCTTTGTGTAACGTTGATTCGCGAGTATCACACCCGGTCTGAACCAAAAACGGGAGACGGACCTCAGGGAGGACTTGCGTTTCTTTCTAGTTAGAAGTGGCGTCAGTGGTTTTACACGCCCTGACGAGTTTGACTTATGTGGTTGTTGCTGTTGCGAGGCGCCTCGGATTGATCGGTCGTTCTCGAACCGATGGAGTCATTTAGTTGGCTCATTTACGCCCCAAAGGGTGGGGAAACGTAGTGTTCAGGCATTTTAATCCACATCGGTGGACCGGCCCTGTCGCTCCAAGGGCTCACCTGAGTCTGGGTCCTGTGGCTCGGGCTAGAGAGTCACGAATCGGTAGAGGACTATCTTTTGCCTCGGTTCATAGACGGAAATCCAATTTCCAAATACGTGATCTTGCGGTTTTAGTTGTAATCCTATATATGGCGACATAGTGGGATGGGGCGCTCATGCCGCCTATGATTGATACTTATGATTTGAAGTTGTTTTATACACTATGCACTTATAATAGTATCAAATAATCTGTTTTAAACGTATCAAGCATTCTTTGGCTGTTATAAGGGAAAACCCTATCCCCCGGCTTGCGTTGCATTGTGTGATAGGACCTGGGTCTTATAACAGTTTCATTTTTCTTTATTTAGCATTGCGCTGTTGTTTTATGCACTGGTATTCTTGGGAGGAAACCCGTTCCGTGTTATACGGCGTGGTCCCTTGATTTACCTAACTTTAAAATAAAGATTTATAACTGTTTTAGTTCTCACACCCGTCCCATGACTGACCTGGAGTTTATTGTTTTAACCTAAACTCTGGGTGCCCCTATTTTGACACGGGCAGCTAGTAGTTTTGGTTTTGCAGATTTATATTCACAGGATCCTGGTTTACAGCTGGAAAGATATCCGGAAAGCTTTGTATCTGTATATCTCTTCTAGTTGTGTACTGTATTATTTTCCGCTGCGTTGTATTTAAATGTAATTTAAATCTCTGATATTTCTGTGTAATACTCTTTTATACTCTGTATATTCTTGTAATCTGATGCATTGTTGTAATATACAATGAAATGTTCTTGTATATGCGTTCTGTTGTGACTTGTTCTCGAACTATCCGACGCTTTCCTTTACGGGGAAGTTACGGGTTTTCACAGTTATATTATTATGTATCTCTTTCTTCTTTCTGTTCTATAGCCAGGCTACCACGAGCCTACGCCACATCTCATAAGAGATTAACGCACGAACGCTAATTTTGGGACAAATAATAATGCATAATTGGACATGAAACTGTTGCCTATGAGACTATTGCCTATGGCTATGACTCATACCTATGAGACTATTGCCTATGACTATGATTTATGCCTATGAGACTATTGCCTATGACTATGATTCACGCCTATGAGACTATTGCCTATGACTATGATTCATGACTATGAGACTATTGCCTATGACGTTGAATAAGAAACTATTGTGATTAGTCGCCCATGACTATTGTGGTTAGTTGCGTATAACTATTGTAGTTAGTTTCTTATGCCTATTCCCTTAATGATGTTAGATCTCATATTTAGTACATAACTTTGCTAGTTTATTCCCATTCACTGTTATGTACATCGAGCCTATTTGGCCATTATTATTGTATTTGGTTCATTATTGCATGCCTATTCTTTCTTGTGTTTATCCCCTAGTCCTTTTGCTAGGGCCATTTCATGAGTATTTAGAGAACTTGTGGAAACATGTTGTACGGGGATTGGGCGTAGCTTAATTAAGTTAATCTGGCATAGAAAATATGTTGGCATAATCTGAGTTGGTTATAATGGAGAATGATTTACATGTGTATTAGTCTTGGACATAAATGGTGAACAAGAATATTAAATCTAATTTTGACATGAACTGTAAATGGGAATATTAATGCTAAAATTTGGGGCATATATTGTATTATGAATTATGAATTTGATTTAGGCATGTAAGTTTAGGCTAAATTTATGATTAGGCAAGATATGTAAATAGAGTTTTAGATATATATAATCTGCTAAATCTGTTATCTGCTAAATCTGTTAAATTGCCTAATCCGTTATCTGCTAAAACTGTTGAATTGCCTAAACTGCTAAATCTGTTATCTGCTAAATCTGTTGAATCGCTTAAACTGCTAGATCTACTACCTGTTGAATTGTCTAATCTGTTGAAACTAGATAATGGTAATCTGGGTATGGAAATCCATCGGCTCGACCTAATATTTAGTAGAACATGGAAATTTGATTAATCTGTTATATCCTATGAAGAAGTTTAATCTGTTAAATAAACAGAATTAGTCTGATATCTGAAAAATATGTATTGGAATGAATTGGCTATGACACGAGGTTAGGCTCTGTTTGCGGTAGAAGCCTGCCCGGAACCAACCGGCTTAACCAGCGACTGCAAACTGTCAGTCTAATGTGAGCGGTCGTAGGCATAACTAAAATATGCTTAGACACGAGGTTAGGTCTGGCTTGTGGCAGAAGTCTTCCCGGAACCGCCCGGCATATCCAACGGCCACAAGCTACCGACCTAATGTGAGAGGTCTGTGCATTAATATTAAATTAATGTAAATCTGGGATAAATATGATGTCTAAAACGTGTTGGGTGGATATGGTTAGACCAATTGGACTAACGAATTTAACAAACCCGTTTCGTGAATCTGTAGGCCCAATTACAAAGTTAGACAAATCTATAAATCTGTTAAATCCGTATATCTGATCCGTTAGTCTGAAAACTTGTCTGATCTGTGAACTAGTTGATCTGAACTTTGTATGTTTGAACTTGTAAACAAGTTAATCTGAAATCTGTTAGTCTGGGGACACAAGGTTAGGAGGGAAATTACTTGTGTCATCTGTTGTTTGGGACCCATATTAGTCAGTAACCCTTTCTAGTATCAAAACTTTGACCCAATAGTAGGTAGGGTCCGGGCATGCTTACTTAACTAATTATAAGCGGTTCATTCTGCTAATTGCGAGGGGTGTTGATGGTGCGTTCCAACCGGGTCATGTGCGTGCATGGATCCCGATCTGCCTCTGAGGATGTAAGACATCGTGACATCTGTAAATAGGTCTGTGCCAATTGGTTGTCACTTTAGGGAGTGATACACCCTATTGTGGGGTCGACACAGGGTATTTATGTATTAGAGAGCCGATCGCCTGGGGTAGGATTTTAGGGTACACTAAGTTCTGTCTGTTTCTGTTAGTACCGTCTGATTCTGTTGGGTGGCAACACCTGTCTGTTTCTGCGTGGTACCGTCTGTTCGGGTGGTAAAGGCCCATTTACTAGTGTACACCTAATTCTACATTCTGTTTCCGTAGGGATTAATCTGTTTCTGTTTCTGTACTTTCTATTCGGGTGGTAAAGGCTCATTATTAGCATTCAGTTTCTGTCTGTTTCTGTTCGGGTGGTAAAGGCCCATTGTTAGCATTCTGTTTCTGTTGGGGTGGTAAAGGCCCATTACTAGCATTCTCTTCTGTGGAAATTATTCTGTACCTGCTTCTGTTTCTGTTTAGACATTAGGGTGACACCTAATCCTGTTATACTAGTATTAGTGCAGAGAAATGAAAAGCAATATTATTCTGTTTCTTCTGTTTAACTTAAGTTCGTCTGCTGCTCCTGTTATAGTTATCTCTTATCCTGCTTATTTTCATGTCATAATTATTATTATATGTTCATATGCTGAAAGTCACTGGACTTGCCAGACTTTATGTCTGACCTTGCTTGTTTTCGCCCCTTTTCTTCCGTCCCCCCTGGTTTTCCAAGGAGGGATACTTTAGCTTGATCCGGATTTCTTCTGCTTGAAGTACTTGAAGTGCGTAAAGTATGGCTTAACTTCTTATGGCATCTTCTGTGGGGATTATGATTTTAAAGTTTGGTACTCTGATGACTTTCTGAACAAGACTGATATTTATGTACTTGAGTTTTTGGTAAAGATGTAACCATACTGATTTCTGTTTTCCGCTATAATAAAGTTATAATTTCTCAAGTATTGTTTATCTGTCTTGAAATTTTCTGTTCTATTTACTAAAATGCTCTACCAAAGTTAAGACATTCCCTTTGTGAGTGTCCTTAACGGAGGTGGGGTGTTACACTTGGTATCAGAGCTGAAGGTTACCAGATTAGATAAAAGTTTTTGAAAACTATTTTCAAAAAGGTTTTAAAAGGAAGTATTTTCGAAAGTAAAGCCTATTTTTGAAAAAAAAAAACATAATCCCCAAAAGCCATATATCTATCTTTTGATCCTCTGTTTGAATCTTTGTTTCCTTCTTTCCCAGGGGCTCCCGGCTTTCTGGGAGGTAACCTCATCGCGACATGGTTATGTAGGCTTGATAAGACTACGACACCGGTCAAAGGGCAAATAAACGCCTGACTTCCATCTGTAGCCGCAGTAGTCTCGCCTACGGCTAATTTTCTTTCGAGCTTTGTAGGATTTTCCGTGCGATGGAGGCAGCTTTCGAGGGACTTGTCAACGTGTTACACACAGATAGTAAAGATGAGAATGAGGGCGATTGGCTAAGGAGCACAACCCAAGGATGAGAAACTCATGGATATGGACTTGGTTCACAAAGGAGGCAAAAAGGAAACACAAAAGAAGGAAGAAAAGTTTGAAGATAAAGGAGGGGAAAAGTGCTTTACTTATGGAAGCTTGACTCGTCTCGACAAGGATTGCTGAAAGAGGAAGGACACTCACTTCAACTGTGGTAAGATGGGACACTTCACTCGGGACTGCCAGAAGAAAACGGGGGCAAGGATAGAGGACATGACCTATTTCAAGAAGGCAGGCGAATGCTCTCATAGTTGGTGGATAGGACAGAAGTAGGAAAATTTCCGTAGAGAGTTTAGTTTCCTTATCTGATTATTGAGTTAGAACTCTTTCCGATTATGGCATTCTGATTCTGTAGTCGAGTATCTGCACTTTAATACTAGTCTTGTTTCTGATCTGGTTATAGTCTTAAAACCCCATAGGGGTTACGACTCATCTGTTGGTGATAGGTTGGGGTTTGAGGTATCTGTGTTAGGCGTCAAGTCGATTATAATGCATACATTCTGGGTTTTTAAGGGATATGGTGGGATTTTCCCATGCTTTGTTTTCTAAGAATCATTCGATAATCTGATCTGTACTGGTAGTCTGTAAGCATCTGGATATTTCTGATAAGGTTAAGATTTCCAGTTTTGACATTGTCTAAAGAGGGTAATCCTCTGGGTGTCAATCTGATATTGGTTTCGGTCTTCGGGGTTGATACTTAGGGGAATTTGTCTCTCAACTAAGGTCTAATGGAAACCAAGTTTTTGTTTATCTGCACTCGCTCCCATCACTCGACTGTATCCTATCAATCGAGTCTTCGACCTAGAGATAGGAATCCTTTGGATGTAAACATGTGTTTGAGACATGTTATGTTTGATAGTTGCAAGTGGATGTAAGTGGTTGCTAGTGGTTGCTCGTGGATGCATATACATACACTAGGCACTAGATCGACTCAAAAACACTCTCATACTGCATATGGATGTGTGAGCATTTTCAATTTCTGTAGATGCAAAATGGATGACTCATCACATGGATGTTGCATATGAATGAATGGTTGTCACTCATATAAGAATGATATGTATCAAATAGGAAAATTGCATACATGTGGGACTCATGACACTAACATAATTCGCATTAATGAGGTCAATTGAATCAGTGGACCGCCTGATTTTTGCATTAGATAAGGAACATATACACACACTTTTGCATATGTTCATACAACATTATAAGTTTTCTAAGGACAATGGATGCTTGTGGATGATGTTTGAGTAGATGGATGACTGGATGGTAGGACACATTCTTCTTAACTTGAAGATTTCGGGGACGAAATCCTTTAAGGAGAGGAGAATGTAACACCCCGTATTTTCTGTGAACGTATAAGTAACAAATTGGAGAATAATTAATTTTTAAAAAAAGAATCAAGGGAAACGGGTTGCGCCATTGCGTTCATCTCGGAATTCTGCTTGAAAACGAGTCCGAGTTTTCAAAAAACGGAGTCCGTATGACCAAGTTATGACCCTCCGAAGTTTCAAGAATTTAAATAAAATAAAACAACTCGAAAATTAAGCCAGAAATTCGAAATTCAAACCCAGAGAAGGCTGGCTGGAAAATTCCCGCCCATATACCTAGGTCGACTGGGGAGTCGACCCCTCCAACCGGGTCGACTGGGGTGTCGACATCCCCATGACCTGGTCGACTGGGGAGTCGATCTGGGGGTCGACCTGCTCCCGAAACCCAGTTTTTGAACCTGGTTCATTCTGATGTATCCGGTCTCGTTTTCTGTCTAGATTCGTCTACCTAATCCTATATAAACAACCCCCTAGCCTCATTTTCTCTACACAATTTCATTCTCTCTATATTCTGCCTCTGTTCTAATTAAAAATAAAAATGGCGTCGCTTCTCTGCTGGAATCAAAACTTGGACTGATGCATCTTCTTCCAACCTGAATAGAATTAAAAGCTAAATCAAATCTCAAATCAAAGTTTACAGCTACAACAACAATTAAAGAGGAGTAATTCAGCATTTCTGCATCAACAAAAGTTTATTATCCTTTCTTAAAACCACGAAAGGCAAGTACAGTTATTTTCAGCTATAAACTGTAACTGTAATTGTGACATGATTGTAAATCTGAATTTGAGGTTGTGTACGTTCTGTTCTGATATATTTTATTCTGTATCTCTTTCTTCTTTCTGTTCTATAGCCAGGCTACCACGAGCCTGCGCCACATCTCGTAAGAGATTAACGCACGAACGCTAAATTTTGGGATAAATAATAATGCATAATTGGACATGAAAAAGGTGCCTATGAGACTATTGCATTTGACTATAACTCATGCCTATGAGACTATTGCCTATGACTATGATTCACGCCTATGAGACTATTGCCTATGACTATGATTCACGCCTATGAGACTATTGCCTATGACTATGATTCATGACTATGAGACTATTGCCTATGACGTTGAATAAGAAACTATTGTGATTAGTCGTCCATGACTATTGTGGTTAGTTGCCTATAACTATTGTAGTTTGTTTCTTATGCCTATTCCCTTAATGATGTTAGATCTCATATTTAGTATGTAACTTTGCTATTTTATTCCCATTCACTGTTATGTACATCGAGCCTATTTGGCCATTATTATTGTATTTGGTTCATTATTGCATGCCTATTCTTTCTTGTGTTTATCCCCTATTCCTTTTGCTAGGGCCATTTCATGAGTATTTAGAGAACTTGTGGAAACATGTTATACGGGGATTGGGCGTAGCTTAATTAAGTTAATCTGGCATAGCAAATATGTTGGCATAATCTGAGTTGGCTATAATAGAGAATGATTTACATGTGTATTAGTCTTGGACATAAATGGTGAACTAGAATATTAAATCTAGTTTTGACATGAAGTGTAAATGGGAATATTAAAGCTAAAATTTGGGGCATATATTGTATTATGAATTATGAACTTGATTTAGACATGTAAGTTTAGGCTAAATTTATGATTAGGCAAGATATGTAAATAGAGTTTTAGATATATATATAATCTACTAAATCTGTTATCTGCTAAATCTGTTAAATTGCCTAATCTGTTAGCTGCTAAAACTGTTGAATTGCCTAAACTGCTAAATCTGTTATCTGCTAAATCTGTTGAATCGCTTAAACTGCTAGATCTGCTACCTGTTGAATTGTCTGATCAGTTGAAACTAGATAATGGTAATCTGGGTATGGAAATCCGTAGGCTCGACCTAAGATTTAGTATAACATGGAAATTTGATTAATCTGTTATATCCTATGAAGAAGTTTAATATGTTAAATAAACAGAATTAGTCTGATATCTGAAAAATCTTTATTGGAATGAATTAGCTATGACACGAGGTTAGGCTCTGTTTACGGTAGAAGCCTGCCCGGAACCAACCGGCTTAACCAGCGACTGCAAACTGCCAGTCTAATGTGAGAGGTCATTGGCATAACTAAAATATGCTTAGACACGAGGTTAGGTCTGGCTTGTGGCAGAAGTCTGCCTAGAACCGCCCAGCATATCCAACGGCCACAAGCTACCGACCTAATGTGAGAGGTATGTGCATTAATATTAAATTATTGCAAATCTGGGATAAATATGATGTCTAAAACGTGTTGGGTGGATAGGGTTAAACCAATTGGACTAATAAATTTAACAAACCAGTTTCGTGAATCTGTAGGCCCAATTACAAAGTAAGACAAATCTGTAAATCTGTTAAATCCGTATGTCTGATCCGTTAGTCTGAAAACTTGTCTGATTTGTGAACTAGTTGATCTGAACTCTGTATGTTTGAACTTGTAAACAAGTTAATCTGAAATCTGTTAGTCTGGGGACACAAGGTTAGGAGGGAAATTACTTGTGTCATCTGTTGTTTGGGACCCATATTAGTCAGTAACCCTTTCTGGTATCAAAACTTTGACCCAACAGTAGGTAGGGTCCGGGCACGCTTACTGAACTAATTATAAGCGGTTCATTCTGATAATGGCGAGGGGTGTTGATGGTGCGTTCCAACCGGGTCATGTGCGTGCATGGATCTCGGTCTGTCTCTGAGGATGTAAGACGCCGTGACATCTGTAAATAGGTCTGTGCCAATTGGTTGTCACTTTAGTGAGTGATACACCCTACTGCGGGGCCGACACAGGGTATTTATGTATTAGGGAGCCGATAGCTTGGGGTAGGATTTTAGGGTACACTTAGTTCTGTCTGATTCTGTTGGTACCGTCTGTTTCTATTGGGTGGAAACACCTATCTGTTTCTGCGTGGTACCGTCTGTTCGGGTGGTAAAGGCCCATTTACTAATGTACACCTAATTCTACATTCTGTTTCCGTAGGGATTAATCTGTTTCTGTTTCTGTACTTTCTGTTCGGGTGGTAAAGGCCCATTATTAGCATTCTGTTTCTATCTGTTTCTGTTCGGGTGGTAAAGGCTCATTATTAGCATTCTGTTTCTATTGGGGTGGTAAAGGCACATTACTAGCATTCTCTTCTGTGGAAATTATTCTGTACTCGCTTCTGTTTCAGTTTAGACATTAGGTTGACACCTAATCCTGTTATACTAGTATTAGTGCAGAGAAATGAAAAGCAATATTATTCTGTTTCTTCTGTATAACCTAAGTTCGTATGCTGCTTCTGTTATAGTTATCTCTTATCCAGCTTATTTTCATGTCATAATTATTATTATCTGTTCATATGCTGAAAGTCACTGGACTTGCCAGACTTTATGTCTGACCTTGCTTGTTTTCGCCCCTTTTCTTCCGTTCCCCCCCCCCCCAAGGTTTTCCAACGAGGGAATACTTTAGCTTGATCCGAATTTCTTCTGCTTGAAGTACTTGAAGTGCATAAAGTATGCTTAACTTCTTATGGCATCTTCTGTGGGGATTATGATTTTAAAGTTCTGTGCTCTGATGACTTTCTAAATAAGACTGATATTTATGTACTTGAGTTTTTGGTAAAGATGTAACCATACTGATTTCTGTTTTCCGCTGTAATAAATTTATAATTTCTCAAGTATTGTTTATCTGTCTTGAAATTTTCTGTTCTGTTTACTAAAATGCTCCACCAAAGTTAAGGCATTCCCTTTGTGAGTATCCTTAGTGGAGGTGGGGTGTTACAGCTTCAGCGCCTGAGGCGGTGTATTCTGATCAACTCTAGGAGGCTCTGACAAGGTGCGGCGACGGGAAATTGATGGCGAGTGTATGGTTTCATTGGTTAGAAAAGTAACGATGAAAAGGAAGGAGATTTAAAATCTTATGAATGTAATTAAATTATTAATTATACCTGTTTAATTCATTAATGTAACAAACATGTAAATGTTCATAACTCGTTCGAATCAAAACAGAATTTGACGAAGTTAGATCCGATGGAACCGTAATTTCGAGATCTAGACGATGGAACAAACCAGATCTGAAACGGAGCAAATCCAAAATTTGGGGAAAAATTCAAATCTGAACTGTGCAGAATTAAAATCATGGTGAGATTTCTCGTTTTAAAATTTAAAATAAAAATTATATATATATATATGTATATATAGAAATATAAGTATATATATTTACATTGATTGTGATTGTTATATGAAGTATATGCACTGTGTAGAATTTAGATTGGTTGATTGTTTTGTTGATGATGATCTGTCGAATTATATTTTTGTGTAAACAAAAATAACATTTTGGTTAGAATATATTTGTGTAAACAAAAATAACGTCTTTGTTTAGGATATGTTTAATAAAAATAACATTTTTAATAGAAATATGTTATGATAATAAAAACAACATTTGATTAGAAATATATTATGATAATAAAAGTAACATTTTTGTTAGAAGTACGTTTTGTAAATAAAAATAACATTTTTATTAGAAATGTCTGATTAGAGTAAAATAACATTTTTGGTATAAAACTTTTTGATTAGAACAAAATAACCTTTTTGGTATAAATGTTTCATTAGAATAAAATTGCCATTTTTGTGATAAATGTTTTATTAGAATAAATTGTCATTTTTGTTATAAATATTATGTTAGATTAAAATAACATTTTTGATTAGAAAATGTCATGTTAGATTAAAATAACATTTTTGATCAAAAATGTTACGTTAGATTAAAATATCATTTTTGATTAGAAATTTTATGTTTGATTAAAATATCATTTTTGATTAGAAAATGTTATGTTAGGTTAAAATATCATTTGGTTAGATAATATCATGTTAATTAAAGATATTATTTTGTTAGAATCATATCATGTTAATTAATGTCATTAATTGAAATGAGAATATGTTAACCTGAAATTTCACATTTCATTTTTGGGTATTAAGAATGATCAGCTTTTGGGATGAAAACATGTTGACATGAAAATATATCATTTATTAACATTCATATGTTGTAAATGAAAATACGTCATTTATTAACATTCATATTTTGTAAATGAAAATATGTCATTTATTAACATTCATATGTTGTAAATGAAAATATGTCATTTATTAACATTCATATTTTGTAAATGAAAATATGTCATTTATTAACATTCATATTTTGTAAATTAAAATATGTCATTTTATTAACATTCATATTTTGTAAATGAAAATATGTCATTTATTAACATTCATATGTTGTAAATGAAAATATGTCATTTACAAAATTCATATGTTGTAATGAAAATATGTCATTTATTAACATTCATATTTTGTAAATGAAAATATGTCATTAATTAGCATTCATATGTTGTAAATGAAAATATGTCATTAATTAGCATTCATATGTTGTAAATGAAAATATGTCATTTATTAACATTCATATTTTGTAAATTAAAATATGTCATTTATTAACATTCATATATTGTAAATGAAAATATGCCATTTATTAACATTCATATTTGGTAAATGAAAACATGTCATTTTCATTAGAAATGTTTATTTAGATTAAACATGCCATTTTCATTAGAAATGTTCATTTAGATTAAACATGCCATTTTCGTTCGAAATGTTTATTTAGATTAAACAAGCCATTTTCATTAGAAATGTTTATTTAGATTAAACATGCCATTTCCATTAAAAATATTTATTTAGATTTAAAAATGTCCTACATTAGAAATGTGATATTAGAATAGAAATGACATTTCTTGTTATAAATTGTTATATTAGAATAGAAATAGCATTTCTTGTTATAAAATGTTATATTAGAATAGAAATAACATTTCTTGCTATAAAATGTTATATTAGAATAGAAATAACACTTCTTGTTATAAAATGTTACATTAGAAAAGAAATAACATTTTTGTTATAAAACGTTGCATGAGAATAAAAATAACATTTTTGTTATAAAGTGTGGCATTAGAATAAAAATATCATCTTTGTCATAGGATGTCATGTTAGATAAAATAATCATCTTTATTAGAAATAATTATTTAGAATAAAAAGGTCATCTTTATTAGAAATGATTATTTAGAATAAAACGATCATATTTATTAGAAATGTGTATTTAGGATAAAAAGGTCAGTCGGTAAGAAATGTCATTATTGATAGAAGTGTCATTTTTGTATAAAATGTTTGATTAGAATAAAAAGGTTATTTTATTTAGAAATGCCATGTTAGAATATAAATGTCATTTTATTTATAAATGCCATGTTAGAATATAAATGTCATTTTATTTACAAATGTCATGTTAGAATATTAATGTTATTTTATTTAGAAGTGCATGTAGAAATGATCAAAATGATCATTAGATAGAAATATAAAAACATGTTAAAGATAAATGTCATTTTTTTAGAATATTGTCATGTTAAATAATATGTCATTTATTTAGATTATATCCATGTTAAATGAATATGTCATTTGTTTAGTATAATGTTTTGTGAAATAAAAATGTCATCATGTTAGACAAGGACAAAAATAATTACTTGTCAAAATATATGGTAGTGGAAACTAAATTATAAATAGTCATTTATAATTTTAAATAGTGAAAATTGGTTAAAGTGAAAATAATTCAAACTGAATTATAATTGGTTAAATTTATTTACCAAGGATTTATTTATATAAACTGTTGTTGTTTGAAAACCCCATACGGGTATTGAGATGATATTTGACATACACTAGTCCCAATATTTAGCTGTATGTCAATCAATGGATTGACAATCTGTATTGAGCATTATTTATTTATTCATTTTAATGCTCACACAATTATAAATTTCACTCTGGATGTGAATGGATTGTTTATTGATTATTTCTCATTATTGTTATATACATGTGATGTATGAAATCCATATAACTGAAAATATGTGGTAATTGATTGAGTCGCATTCCGATTCAGAATATCTTTTAAATAAATAATATTTGAAAATAAAGAACATTTTGAAATAAAGAATAGTTTAAAAATAATGAATATTTTTCAGTGAAATAATTACAATTAAAAATTATAATTGCACTTTTGACATGAGGTTAGGTTGCATTTGTGGTGGAAGTCTGCCCGGACCCGACCGGCATATCCAGCAGCCACTAATGTTGAACCTAACGTAAGAGGTCTAAGTGTGCAAATATGAAGCCAGCAATGACACGAGGTTAAGCCCACCTTGTTGGATAAGTCTGCCCGGACCCGACCGACATGTCCAGTATCTGCAAGTTGTAGGCCTAATGTGGGAGGTCTAGCCTATTATAGACCATAAATGGACATGGTAATGAATTGGACTATTTAGCCCATTATAAGTTGAAACGCCATTTTAACCCGAACGGGTTTATCGATCGTTGTTATTCATTTTATAATGAATAGAATAAAAAGTTGTAATTTCCAAAATCTAATATTTTTAAAACATTATTTTAGTAAATAAATAGAATAAATCTTTAATCAAGATTTAATGGAGTTTTCCAATTAATTAATATTTATTTGGAATTAAATAAATTGGATTTTTGGGTTTGTCATGAATGGTGTCTTCAATAACGTCGTTCTTAAACCCCATTGAGAAAAGAATAAATCTTTTACTTAAGATTGTTAGAGTTTTCCAATTATATTTAGAAATTAGAATAAAATAAAATGTGAATTGGGTTTATTGTGAACTTTGATTTAAACGACACTTGTTCTTTAACCCAATAAACAGTGAAAATATAATTTGGAATTTGTAAATCTTTTATTAAGATTTATAGGGGAATTTTCCAAGGTAAAGTTTTCCAATTTAATATATTAAACTGGAATTGGATAGAATTTGATTTAATAATAATCGAGATGAGCTTCTGTAAAAGAATACCGTTACTATATATGGAATTTAAAAGGCTTGGACGTTATTCCATTTATATTATCAGTCTGATACGGGAATTTATATCAATTATGTTTTGATTTGATTTCTGTGAAAATTCCATATTTTATGGAAGATGATTTTTGGGTTTATCGTGAACTGGGATTTAAATGACATTGGTTCTTTAACCCAGTTAAAGACAAGATTAATTTTTTAAATCTGAATAATCATTAAATAATGATTTTTGATATTAAAACCAAATTGGAGTTTTAATGAATCTTTAAAAAGAAGATTAAAGAATAAATTTAAAAGAATTTATCTTTAATAAAATTAATGGGAACCTTTCCCTAATAATGTGAATATTTTATTTAAAGGAATATTCTGATTTAGAATGAGGCGTTTGATGTGTTTTTGTAGCATTTTATTATTGATTATAAAATACGCGAGTTATTCAAAAAGACCGGGTTTAACCCATTCTGAATAATTAATACGACGATCAAGAGTCGAAGATGAAGACGGCGGTTGAAGACCAGAGATCTTCACATCGTTTGGATGATTACTGATGTCTTGATTGGAAGCCATCCTAAGACAAGGAAATAAGTGGTAATCGTCCAGACGTACTTGCAGATCGATGGATATGTGAGAACCTCTCTCTTGTATTGGACATATAGGACGAGGAATAAGGTGTCTCCAGTTTTGTTCAGACCAGAACGAACTTGTAGATGGATGGTATGTCTGACGTTGTATTCCTTTATGCTGAATTCGTTGATCTCTGCTAAATATATATCTGTTTGGTGGCGGAGAATTCATTCTCTTGCACAACACCTTTCTCTGAGACGTGCGAGCTTAGAGGTTATATATTGATAGAAATCAATGGTATGATATGGATTGACAATGTGGCATGCTAAGATGCAAATGATCAAGGCTTTTTGTTGAGAAGCAAGCCTTGTGGTTGATGATCAAAGCACATCTTTAATTTAGCATAGCTTTGTGTATAACGATACTTCACGAGCCTCACACCCCGGTATGAACCAGAAACTGGAGTAAGGATTGCAGGGAGGACATTCGTTTCTTTCTAGCTAGAAGCGGTGTCAGGGTTTTACACGCCCGGGCATTTTTACTTATATGGATGATGGAATGAGGCGCCTCGGTTATTTGAGTCCCTAGTGGCTCTATTTATGCCCATAGGGCTGGGAAACGTATTGTTCAGGCATAACTAATCCACTAACATATTTGTGGACCAGCCCTGAAGATCCAAGGGCTCACCTGAGTCTGAGTCCTGAGGCATGGGCTAGAGTGTCTCGAAATCGGTAAGGACTATCTTTTGCCTTGATTCATGATGGAAATCCAACTTCCAATACGACCCATTTGGTTTTGGTTGTATAACTAGTATGACGACATAGTATATGGTAGTTATGCCGTCTATGATTGACATATTATGATTGAAATGTTTTTGAAACATAAATACACTAATAATAATATCAAATCCGTTTTATCGTATCAAGCATATTTTGACCATTATAAGGTAAAATTCTATCCTCCGATTTTTGTTGCATTGTGTGATGGGACTTGTGTCTTATAATGGTTTCATTTTTCTAAAAAGCATTGCGTTGTTTAATGATTTACTTTATTTATGCACTGGCAATCCAATGGAGTAAACCCATTCCGCGTTAGCGGCGTGATCCTGTGATTAGCCTTATTGTTAAATAGGTTAAGTAAGATTTCTCATACCGGTCCCATGACTGACCGGTAGTTTGTTTCACTTTGCAAACTTGGGTGCCCATATTTTCCTCACGGGCAGTCCATTAGCTTATTTTGTAGATATATGGAGCAGGATTCTGGATCGAAGCTTAAAGCTATGTCCAGAGCATTGATAGTCTTCCGTTGCATTGTATTAATTTTGTTGTAATTTAATCTTCCGTTGTATTAGTTATCCAATGTACTCTGATATTCTGTTCTCTGATGTAACATTATTATAATGTTTATAAAAGTCTTCTGTTATTTGTTCTGATGTATTGTATACCAAAAGTTAACGTATGCGGGATTTGAATGGTCTTGGTCGATTTAGCGATCGATTATGTCCGGGAAAAATCCGTATCGTTACAGTTGGTATCAGACCTCTGGTTAGCTCAAATTTTTGGGGTACAACTCGTTAGAACTGAACAAAAGACTCATCAGAGGTAGGATTAGTAATATCATACAAAAGAATACTCATTAGAGATAGGAAAACTCGTTAGAGATGGGGTTAGAGATGCCCTAGAATGAGTTGAGAGTAACAAGTTTATAATTAACGTATTTGCGATTATATATATAATTCGATCTTAGAAAATATGATTTTTGAATATATAAAAGTTATATATATATATATTTGATAAGTTAATCAACTAATAAGATTATAGAAACCAATTAGAAGAATGAAAAGTGACTTGGTTAGTTAAACAACTTTTAGCTTCATTCCTTTTCGAGGACGAAAAGATTTTAAGTTGGGGAGATTGTAACAACCCGGAAATTCAGAACAAATTTAAAAATTTATTTTAAATAGAAAATGCATTAATTTTTTTAAAAGATTACACTTTTAACGTACTAAAAGAAAGATAGAAAAAAATGTACTTTTAATCTAATCCTTTTTCTATTGCATATAAATGTAGTCTTTTCATATTACAAAACAATGTAATCTTTTTCATTGTATAAAAATGTAACCCTTTTTTATTACATAAAAGAATGCAAACTATTTTATTACGTAAAAATGAAAACCTTTTTACATTACATAAAATGTAAAACTTTTCTATTCCTTTATTACATTATATAAAAATTGTAATCTATTCTTTTCTTATATTACATTATAAAAAAAAATGAAACCTTTTATATTCATTTCATTCATGCCATTAAAGATATGATTTTTAATGTTAACATAGTTTTGTCTTCAAAATATGATCATTTTCTAATTTCATTTCTTACATTAAAAATGATATTTAATTATGTGATAAAAATGTAGGAACATAAGAAATCACACTTTTGATGAAATATGATATTTAATTGTGTGTTTTGAAATATAAAAAGTTGCATAACTTAACAATCAGAGAAAATGAATCAAACATTCATTTTTCCTTTTATTCCCTTTCTCTTTACTTTTGAAATTTGAATGAATAATAAGTGTGGTCCCATCATGCCTAGTCAGCTGATTAAATTTATTTGTAAACTATTATATTTGAAAATACACATTAATGGGTTTATTTGCAAAATTAGAAATTAAATATTGTTATATTATAAATACCACCAAATAAACAAACCCTAATCCTCCTCAAACAGAAACCAGCCACCATCCCCTTACATGAATGGCCGATCTAAATCCGATTTGATTCCTTAATCTCTTCCTATTCTTCACGAACTAACACAGGTTCCTTAAGTAAAAATTGAAGTACTTTCTCTACTCTTCCTTTCCATACGGTTAAGATCAAAAATCGTTTGAAAATTTAGGAGCAATTCGAACTAGAAGTCACCCAGTTCGCACGCATTTCTAGAACGCTGGAGGCCACCAAGATGCAAGCCGTTGGGGTTGGAAGTCGGCGACGCTTTGGCGCCAGAGGCGGTGTATTCCGATCAACTCCAGGAGGCTCTGACGAGGTGCGGCGACGGGAAATTGATGGCGAGCGTATGGGTTCATTGGCCAGAAAAGTAACGATTAAGAGGAAGGAGAATTAAAGTCTTATGAATGTGAGGATTGTTAATGACACTCCAAGTACTGGTAAGGGGGATCAAATTAAAAAGAAAATAGAATTTGTTAAGGGGAGTATCAATGCAGTGACCACCCCCTTAACAAATAAAGTTTATTTTACCAAATTAGGCTTCTTTACAATAATCCTTTTTTTAGTGGTTAATTAAAAAAAACGGTATATTAGTCGAACTGTATCAGATTTTTATACCAAATTATCAATAATCTCATCTATCAATATGCATCTGATTAGATAAAATATATAATTCATAGGAAATTAATATGCATATATCGAACATTTTCTTTATACGGTATCCCACCGCCGAATTTGTCACCTCATTTTACCAAATGATCATTTTTTTTCTTTTTTCTTTTTGCAAATAATTTAAGAATTTTGTTTTTTTGCATTTGAAATTGAATGGGATTTCGGATGATAACTGATGTCATTATCAGGGTAAAATGGGAAAGTAAAAAAATAAGTGCGTGACCCCACTTAACATTCATTTTATTGTAACAACCCGGAAAACACAGGCCAATTTAAAAATTTTAAATTGGTTATCTCAAAGAAATTTAAACAATTGAAATAGAAGATTTCAATAAAATAGTGAATTAGAAATAGTGTGGCAGTTTGAAATTTTGAATTCAAACTTTGATTGACTGTACCGGGTGCAAAATATAACGGATTTTAGTGAAACCAAAAATATTTAAATCTGTTTATGACTACCTTTCTAACGAATCTGAAAAACCGAAGTTTCGTAGCGGGAATCGAAAGTTATTGCCAAATGAATTTTCAGAAAGGTCGCTATAGAGAATATATAGCCCTTGAAAATAGACATTTTGTAAACAACCTCGGAATTCGACGAAACCACTTTTGTTGGATCCAGGATGTCAAACTATTGCTAGGTTTCAAATTTCATAATTTTTGAAGCTAGTATGTGAGCGTGGCGAAAGAAAATGTGATTGGTCAATTTTTGTTAAATTGGGTCGACCAGAAAATGGCCATTTTTCAAATGATCTCAGAATTCGATGAAACTAGTTTTGTTGGGATTGTATCATCAAAACATAGCTAGATTTATTTTTCTGGAATTTTTCGAATCAGTTTGTGGCCCTGGAAAATTGAAATGTACGTTCAAATTAAATATTTAATGTTTTATACTTTAATTTAAAAAATAACTGATTGTTACAGTCGAATTGGCCTACGAAACATATCCCATTGTGTCCGGGATGGGGGTATTTAGCTAGGGGTGACAGTCGTTAGGTTGAAATTGGTGTTCGTTTAGACAAGAAGATATTTTTAAATTTAAAATAAATTAAAAATTAAATAACATAACCAATCACTCACCTTTCTCTCTCATTTTCTTTGACCGGTCAAACCCGATAACCCCCCCCCCCCCGAACGATGGAAGCAGCTCAAATCTTCCTGACCAAATCGCCGCCGCCACACGCCTTGATACCCTCAGCCACCACCAGATCTTCGAATATCATTCCCACCTCTATAAATCCATACAACTTTCGCCTGGTATAGTGGGATATTTTCATTGAATCACCTAAAAGAAGGCATCGACTTTGGAGCTCCACCGTGAGCTACAGGGACCACCGAATTGGGTGACACCACCGGCGTCGGAAACCCTGTTCGGAGCTCTTCGACGCTGCAGCACCTGATCAAGACAACACTTCACGATCGAGCGAAAATTTAAAACCTAGTTTCGAGCATGTTATAGAAAGGCACGGTTTGTTTTATCTGAAATGATTTTAACGGCTTAAAAGTGTTGCAAACTTTGAAAAATCATATCTTTATCGTGCGTTGACGAAATTCGATGAAACAGGAAACATCGTGACCGCAAGGAGGCTCTCTACCATCTAGAAGTGACCGCGAATTTTTCTGAGCTATGTAAGCACCTCGAAAACCAATGTGAGAAATCTAAATTAAATTGTGTGAATGAAATCGTGTTGTATAAATTATATAATCAAAGTGTAAATTATATACGCATTGTATACCTCATGTACATGTGCTGTATAAGTTATATGAGCGATGTATAAATTATACAAGCGTTGTATGAAACATATATGCTTTGAATTGTGTTGAAATGAAATTGAAATATGAAATATATATATATATATATATATATATACACTCCCCTCGTCCACAAACCATGGACGATATTTATTGCTTGTGATTGGCGTGAAAATTTGTTGTATGACGAATGGTTGAAAATAATTGTTTGTGGTTGATATTGTTGGATTGTTGTTGAAAAATACCTTTGTGGTTGAAAAATACCCTCTTGTGGTTGAAACAAATTAGAATAGGATTGTGGAAATAAAAAATAAAACATGCCGCCTGCGTGCGAACTAGATGCATGAATCCCTATTGTCAAAAACCGCGAGGTTTAAGGTAGAGCGAGGAGCCATACTAGGGACGGTCCCGGTTTTAACTACCCTGCCATTATGCTGCCGAAATTTTCTGAAATATTCATGTGTTAGAATAATTTTCATTTGTTGAAATTATTTCCATATGTTGAAACCGCATTCATGTGTTGAATAGAAATTCATTCGTTGGATAGAAATTCATGTGTTGAATGGTATTCATGTTTTAAACAAATAAATTTAAAAATAAAAATCCCATTTATATATATATATATACACACACAAACTATAAAGAACATTCATGTGTTGAATAGAAATTCATTCGTTGAATAGAAATTCATGTGTTGAATGGCGTTCGTATTCTAAATAAATAGCTCTAAAGATAAAAATCACATTTTTATATATATATACAAACTATAAAGAACATTCATGTGTTGAATAGAAATTCATTCGTTGGCTAGAAATTCATGTGTTGAATGGTATTCGTGTTTTAAATAAATAGATTTAAAAATAAAAATCCCATTTTTATATATATACAAACTATAAAGAACATTCATGTGTTGAATAGAAATTCATTCGTTGGATAGAAATTCATGTGTTGAATGGTATTCGTGTTTTAAATAAATAGCTTTAACAATAAAAATCACATTTATATATATATATATACAAACTATAAAGAACATTCATGTGTTGAATAGAAATTCATTCGTTGAATAGAAATTCATGTGTTGAATGTTATTCGTATTTTAAATAAATTGATTAAACAATAAAAATTACATTTTTATTGTGAATATGAAGTGTTAAAAACATTCATGTGTTGAATAAATATTTCTGATTTACTTTACCATGTATACGCCTAGCTAAAAATACACACGTGTTGAAATAAATATTTGTTCGCTAGAAATATTATTATTAGCTTTGTTCTGCATATATATATATATATATATATATATATACATGTGTTGAACATGGAAAATGGATTAGCTGTTGAATAAAGAAGTTATTTGCGTGCCCGACAAATAGGTAAGCCTTGATGATTTGGCTACGCAATTTTATTTTTATATCAACTCTTGTGAATGCCATTAGATGCGGAGTGCTGGTTATTCTGTGTGTAATAATAAACATCGCCATAGGATAGTAACAAATAAATTTTGAACTACACTACATGACATACTTCTTAACGATAGGCATACTTCATCATATACCACATAAGCATTTGGAGCTTGTGTGACGAGGTTGAAGATTTACCATACGAGCGAGAGGCTTGTATGGCGATGATTATATATTACAGGTTGAACTGATGACTGAAATGGACTATATAAAATATAACGATAAATTGCCAGATTAATAAAAACCCCACACGGGTCTGGAGTTGGCAATAATCACGTCTCTCTAGTTATTAGATACGGCACGTGGATTATTTATTTCCCACACAGGACAAGGTGACGAGGATTTATTCTCTGGAGTAATTAAAAATACACACTCCCTCAGGCTTAGACAGAGTGACGAGAATTTATTCTCTGGAGTTATTATCTATACACCCTCCCCTATAAACACCAGCATATATCACTATAAATATGTGTATGCTTTATAGAATTTATAGGGTACCTAATACGGCCCAATAAATTTCCAAACCCCTTCCCGTACAAAGGAGGTTATGGCGAATTTTTTTGAAATATAAAGGTGTTAGTGAAATATTTGAAGTGAAAACGATATTGAAATTACAGAATGAACTATATATATATATATATATACATAAATAGAATCGAAAGGAATCGAGGCCGTACAGTTCGTATTTTGAAATCGTAACTTCAATCGATTAGTACGAGAGATCCGACCATCGGATTTCCCCAAAACCGCAACCGTTGGGTTCGCCTTGGAAATATCTTTCCAACGGCACCAACATTGTAAAAATCCAACGGTTGGATTGTCTGCAATGTTTAATTCAAATCTAAAGAAAAACCGTGCCAGAATCGTTTATATTTATATATAAATATAAATATAATTAAATTAAATCGAATAACGACGCTGTAGTTCGTATTTTAAAACCGTAACTTCAAACGACTAGTGCGGAAGATCCGACCGTCGGATTTTCACGAAACTGGAACTGTTGGGTTCGCTTTGGGAATATCTTCCCAGTGATATAGACTTTGTAGAAATCCAACGGCTAGATTTCCCGATATGTTTAAAACAAATTTGGGGAAAAACAGCGCCAGTGCCTTGGCACGACCTGAAACGTCGTTTAATTAAATATGGCCATTTTTAAATAAATAAAAATGGCGAAAAATCATTATAATATTATAAGCGACATAGATTGGAAATAAACCAATTTTTCTTGATTTGCTAAACATTTGATGGTTGTATGTGTTTGACATGAAAATTATACTAAAGAACTAAAATGTGAATGTCGAATAATATAACCATGGAAAGAATTGATTTGAATTCTAATTATACGTGAATTATTTGAAAAGGCCGAGCTAACCCTCATTTCAAATAATTGATCGAACGATTCGAAGTCGAAAATACAAAGACGGTTCAAGACCGACGATCTTCGTATCGGATGGATGGGCGCTGCTGAGGTTCCCGATTGGAGTAGCTACCTTGAAGGAACGGAAGTAGTAGCCGTCTGGACGTATGTGTTGATTGTACGGATATACGAGGAATATAGTGCCTCCGGTTTCGTTCAGACCCAGAACTGACCTGTAAATGGACTGTGTGTCTAACATTGGATTTTGTTCTGTACTAATTGATCTCTGTTAAATATATATCTGTTTGGCGGCGGAGAATTTATTCTCTTGCTTAACGCCCTTCTCTGAGACGTACGAGCTTAGAGGTTATATATCGATAGAAATCAGTCGTATGGAGTGGATTGCCTGTGTGGCATGCCAAGATGCAGTGAGCAAGGCTTCTGTTGCAAAGCAAAGTCTTGTAGTTGATGATCAAAGCACGGCCTACGTGGCCTGGCTTTGTGTATAGCGTGGATTCGCGAGCCTCGCACCTCGGTATGAGTTAAAAACGGGATAAGGACTGCAGGGAGAGCACGACGTTTCTTTCTAGCTAGCGGTAGTGTCAGTGCTTAAACTGGCTGCCATTTATTTTATTTTACCGATGTGGATGTTGGAATGAGGCTCCTCGATATTAGGTCTATTAGGACCGGAAAACATGTGCTCAGGAATTGCCAATCCTCAAACGTAAGAGAGGATAGCCCTGAAGATCCAAGGTTTACCCAGAGTGTGTAGTCTTGAGGCATATGCTAGAGTGTCTCGAAGCAGAGAGGAGCTTTCCCTTTGCCTCGACTCATGACGGAAATCCAATTTCCAATACGAGATAACGGACTTGATTATAGAATTAGTATGGCGACATAGTATATGGTAGCTATGCCGCCTATGATTGATATTTATGATGATACTCGTTTTTGAAACATATATGCACTAGTAATAATATCAAGTGATTTTGCTTTGCACGTATTAAGCATATTTTGGCCATTATAAGGTAAAACTCTATCCTTCGGTTTGCGTTGCATTGTGTGATGGGACTTGAGTCTTATAACAGTTTCATTCTTTTTTAAAAAAAGCATTGCGTTGTTTTAAAGAATTTACTTTGTTTTAAATGCACCGACAATCACTGGAGTAAACCCGTTCCGTGAAAGTGGCGTGGTCCTATGATTTGCCGTATTACTGTTGTTTAACCAGTTAAGTTGATTTCTCATACCAGTCCCATGACTGACTCGTTGTTTGTTTCACTTTGCAAACTCGGGTGCCCTTATTTTCACACGGGCAGCCTAGTTGACATATGACAGGTTGTTTTGGCTTAGCACTGCAGTATGGAGTGCGCTTTTGGCTTGATGGCGAGGATTAGATTGTATTTTGGCTATTGACTTTCCGCTATCCTTATCTTATGTATATGATTCCGCCTATGGCGTTGCAGAATGTTTTACTTCCAGTATTTATTATCTTATGTATATGTACCGCCGCAGGCGATGTAGACTGATACCTTTATTATGTCTCACTGTATGTATATACTCCTCCTATGGCGATGTTGACTGATCATTCCCCTTTTATTTACTAAGTTATATCCTACGTTGTGCTATTCTGATGTTGTTACATGTTATGATTCCGCTGTCATTTCTATGTAAAATTATTCTATTTATTATTTTTGCTATTATCTGTACTCTGTTGATGATGATTAGTGTGTTATATTCCAATGATTATCCTTAACACCGTCATACGGGTTTCGGGATCGTCTCAGTTGGTATCAGAGCTTTGGTTAACCTTAGTTCTGGAATCTAACACATTAAACGCCTCGTCAGAATAGAATCAGTAGTGTTCTAAGGCGAGTGGCTCATTAGAGATAAGATTAGTAATGTCCTAGAATGAGCTAACCAGAATAGAAAAACAATTTGATCAGTACATCATCACCTTTCCTTGTGTTCTCCTGCTTTATCATATATGAAAGTTATCATTTCTATGAGCTTGACTCTTTTCTTACTTATGCAGTACTTGACTTGATGGCTACATGAGCAGCTGCAGCCAGAGGCGGCCGAGGAGGCTGAGCAGGCAGAGCTGGTGGACGGGGGAATATCCCCGTAGCAGAACAGGGGCCTATGATACAACCACCAGCACCTCAGGAGTTCGAGCTTGACCGAGTAGCAAAAAGTTAGAGAAACCTAGGAGGCAAACCCTTTTCTGGCCTTGGCATCGTGACAGAGGCTATAGCATGGCTGAAGACATGCGAGAAGATTTTTGGTGGCATGAGACTTGGAACCCACGACAAAGCGCTTATGGGCGCTTGGCTCTTACAGGAGGAGGCGGAGTTGTGGTGGGATGCCATCACCTATGAGGATGAGGAGGATACTATAAGGACCTGGGAAGAGTTCAAGACCTTGTTCAAGGGGAATTTCATCCCCGAGCAAGCATTAGAGCGTATGCGTGATGAGTTTGCTAATCTCCAGCAGGGAGACCGTTCTATTCAAGACTATCTCAACAAATTCACACAGCTATCACGATATGCTCCAGAGCTTATTTTGACATCCAAAGCAAGAAACAAAAGGTTCATATTAGGGCTGAAGCGCAAGTATCAGGACCAGGCCATGAGCAACATCAAATTTTCATTTTCAGAACTGGTAGAGATGGCCTGCAACTACGAAGATTTGGATGAGAGGAACTCCAATCTAGACCGTGCTAAAAGCCAAGCTGGAAACAAGTGCAAAGCTTCAGAAGATCAGCCCGAGTCCAGCAATGCAGCAACTGCTACTCAACAAGCTGGTAAGATACCCAAAGGAAGCTGCTACAATTGCGGAAAGAAGGGGCATTATTCGAATGTGTGCACCGCCCCAAAGAGACTGAAGGCAAATCCAGAAAGCTCAAATCCGAACCCCCGTAGCTCAGCTGAATGCTACAACTTCCATCAGAAGGGGCACTACAGCAGGAATTGTCCTTTGAAGAAGAATGCACAGGTGGCACATGTATATGACGGGGAAAACCCGCCAGCTATCACCGATGGATCAGGTAAACCCGACGTCTTGGGAGGTACCCTTACAATTAAAAACATTCCTGTTTCTGTACTTTTTAATACTGGTTCATCACGTAGCTTCATTTCTAGTAACACTGTTCACAAGTTAAAATTGAAACAAAGAAAGCTTAAAGAACCAATTAAAGTTCAAAACCCGATAGGAGGTTCTATTATTCTCAGTTCATATTGTATAGTGCCTGTCTCTTATTCTTGCTACAAGTTCTCTTTTGATTTGATCACCATGAACTTTTCCGAATTTGATGTTATACTCAGGCTAGACTGGTTGACAAAATATAAGGTCGAAGTTATATGTGCCGAAAGAATCCTTAAAGTTAAAACAAAAGTTGGGCATATCACTATACCATGTCCCGGTTCAGATTCGGATAGAAAAGAATTTTGGCCTTCTTTGGAAGTTATTCCCACTTCATTAGAAAAATTCCTGTTGTTAAAAACTATGCGGATGTGTTTGAAGAAGTCGAAAACTTACCTCCGCAAAGAGAAACTGAATTCAAAATCGATCTAATTCTGAATGCTAGACCAGTAGTACATCCAATTCGAAGAATGGCCCCGAAAGAAAAAGAAGAGTTAGGCAGCCGAACTCGAAAATTGCTATGGAAAGGTCTGATTAGACCAAGCTTTTCAGATTGGGGAGTAGCTGTAGTGTTTGTCCTAATATCAGATGGTACTCTACGGCTTTGTGTTGATTACCGAGATCTCAATAAGCAGACATTGAAGAATAAATATACATTGCCGCGAATAGATGATTTGCTAGATCAATTAAATGGGGCGAGGGTATTCTCCAGGATGGACCTAGCTACAGGTTTCCACCAATTATGTATAGCCTAAGACTGTGTTCCTTTGACAGCCTTCAGGGGTCCCGATTTATTATACGAATGGTTAGTGATGCCGTTCTGCTTGTGTAACGCTCCAGCGCACTTCGTCGATCTTATGAATAGAGTGTTCCATGGTGTCTTGAATAAATTTGTTCTGGTCTTCATCGATGATATCTTAATCTACTCCAAGTCAGAAGGCGAGCATGCAAAACATTTAGAACAAGTGCTGGGAATTCTGATAAGAAATGTCTTGAAAGCTAAATTTTCTAAGTGTATCTTCTGGCAAGATGAAGTTAAGTTCCTTGGCAATGTGGTATCAAAATAAGGGATTGCTGTGGATCCAAGCAAAATTACAGTGATTCAGGACTAGAAACAGCCTACTACCCCCACAGAAGTTCGAAGTTTCCTTGGATTGGCTAGTTACTATCGGAAATTCGTTAAGGATTTTTCGAAGATATCCGGTGTATTAACAAAGCTTACAAAGAAACATGAGAAATTCAAGTAGACCCCAGAATGTGAGGAAGATTTTGGAGAACTGAAACTGAAATTGACAACTGCTCCAGTATTAACAATTATAGATGGCAACCAGGACTTGACGGTATGGACGGATGCTTCTATTAGAGGGCTTGGCGCAGTATTAATGCAAAAGGGCCAAGTGGTTGCTTATGCTAGCCGTCAGCTGAAGCTGCATGAAAGGAAATATGCAACTCATGATCTTGAGTTGTTAGCTATCGTGTTTGCATTGAGAATCTGGAGGCATTATTTGTTAGTAGAGAAGTTCGAGCTATTTACCGATCATCAATCACTGAAGTATATATTCACTCAGAAAGATCTGAACTTGAGACAACAGCGTTGGTTAGAATTCCTTGCAGCATACGATTTTGAGATTCTATACACTCCAGGGAAAGCCAATGTTGTGGCGGACGCGCTTAGCAGAAAGAATGAAATCATCGCCAGTTTTATCGTAACGTCTTCCTTGAATGATAAGATCGCCTCTCTTCAGAAAGACGATGAATTTATTCAGAGGATCAGTCAGAGGGTCAAGGAAGGTGAACCTACGAGCTTTTGAATTGATAACCAAGGGGTTCTATGGTTGAAAGGTCGAACATGTGTTCCAAACATTTCTGAGCTCCAAAGAGAAATACTTGATGAATGTCATAAGTCCAAACTGAGCATCCATCCAGGGGTGAGCAAAATGTATAATGATATCAAGCGCGCATTCTGGTGGAGATCAATGAAAAGAGACATCTCCTTATACGTTAGCAAGTGTTCAACTTGTCAGCTAGTCAAGAGCGATCAGCAAAAACTGGCTGGATTATTACAACCATTAGATATTCCAGGATGGAAGTGGGAACAAATTTCCATGGACTTCATAGATGGTTTGCCTTGAACTAAGAAAGGAAACGACAGTATTTGGGTGATCGTAGATCACTTCACGAAGACTGCCCATTTCATACCTGTCAGATCCAACAGAACGGCTCAAAGTTTAGCGCAGATTTACTTCAAAGAAATAGTTAAACTGCATGGAGTGCCGCTCAGTATAGTCAGTGATAGAGATCCCCTATTTACTAGCAAATTCTGGGAATCATTCCATATAGAATTGGGAACCAAATTGAATCTAAGCACCGCTTATCACCCTAAGACAGATGGCCAAACTGAGCGGGTGAATAGAATTCTAGAAGATTTATTGCGGGCTTGTATTATTGATTTTTGCGGATCATGGGAGGATCACTTACATTTGGCGGAATTCTCATATAATAATAGCTATCAAGCAAGTTTAAAAATGTCGCCATTTGAAGCATTATACGGTAGACCGTGCAGATCTCCCGCATGTTGGGTAGAACCTGGCAATAGACTTGTGTTGGGACCCGATATGATAAGAGAAGCATCTGATAAAGTCGATTTCATCAAGAAGCGATTGAAAATCGCGCAAAGTAGACAGAAAAGTTATGCAGATTCTAGAAGAAGGGATTTATCACTTGCCGTGGGTGATTATGTGTATTTAAGAGTTTCTCCGATGAGGGGAGTAATCTGATTTAGCAAAACTGAGAAGTTGGCACCGAGATTTATTGGTCCCTTTCCTATACTTGAACGAATTGAAACTCTTGCTTATAGGGTTTCATTACCTGATTGTTTGCCTGGAGTGCATGATGTGTTCCATGTATCTCAACTCAGAAAACATGTGCATGATCCAGATCTTGTTGTAGAAGAAGCAGCGCAACAGGACTTGGAAATTACTCCAGAATTAGCAGTCAGAAGAGAGCCATTTAAGATTTTTGGCAAAGAAACTAGAGAGCTAAGGAGCAAAAAGGTTCATTTAGTTAAAGTGCAGTGGCTTAGTGATCCTAGAGACTGTACTTGGGAGACTGAGGAAAGCATTAAGCAAGCTTACCCCAAATGCAGAGTGGAAATCTCTGACTAACTCTGGTGCAAGGTACCTTTACAATACCTTGCATTTACATTTTGTTTCCTACTTTACTGTTGTTTCCTTTTCGGGGACAAAAAGTTTTAAGTAGGGGAGATTGTAACAACCCGGAAAATACGGGCCAATTTAAAAATTTTAAATTGGTTATTTCAAAGAAATTTAAATAATTGAAATAGAAGATTTCAATAAAATAGTGAACTAGAAATAGTGTGGCAGTTTGAAAATTTGAATTCAAACTTTGATTGACTGTACCGGGTGCAAAATATAACGGATTTTAGTGAAACCAAAAATATTTAAATATGTTTATGAATACCTTTCTAACGAATCTGATAAACCGAGTTTCATAGCGGGAATCAAAAGTTATGGCCAAATGAATTTTCAGAAAGGTCACTATAGAGAATATATAGCCCTTGAAAATAGACGTTTTGCAAACGACCTCGGAATTCGACGAAACCACTTTTGTTGGATCCGGGATGTCAAACTATTGCTATGTTTCAAATTTCATAATTTTTGAAGCTAGTATGTGAGCGTGGCAAAAGAAAATGTGATTGGTCAATTTCTTTTAAATTGGGTCAACCAGAAAATGGCCATTTTTCAAACGATCTCAGAATTCAACGAAACAGGTTTTGTTGGGACCGTATCGTCAAAACATAGCTAGATTTATTTTTCTGGAATGTTTCGAATCGGTTTGTGGCCTTGGTAAATTGAAATGTACGTTCAAATTAAATATTTAATGTTTTATACTTTAATTTGAAAAATAACTGACCGTAACTGTTGAATTGGCCTACAAAACATATCCCATTGTGTCCGGGATGGGGGTATTTAGCTGGGGGCGACAGTCGTTAGGTTGAAATTGGTGTTCATTTAGACAAGAAGATATTTTTGAATTTAAAATAAATTAAAAATAAAATAACATAGCCAATCATTCACCTTTCTCTCTCATTTTCTTTGATCGGTCAAACCCGATAAATCCCCCCCCCCCGAACGACGGAAGCAGCTCAAATCTTCCTGACCAAATCACCGCCGCCACACGCCACGATACCCTCAGCCACCACCCGATCTTCGAAGCTCATTACCTCCTCTATAAATCCATACAACTTTCGCCTGGTATAGTGGGATATTTTCGTCGAATCACCTCGAAGAAAGCGTCAACTTTGGAGCTCCGCCGTGAGCTACAGGGACCATCGAATTGGGTGACACCACCAGCGCCAGAAACCCTGTTCGAAGCTCTTCGACGCTGCAGCACCTGATCAAGACAACACTCACGGATCGAGCAAAAATTTAAAACCTAGTTTTGAGCAGGTTATAGAAAGGTACGGTTTGTTTTATCTGAAATGATTTTAACGGCTTAAAAGTGTTGCAAACTTTGAAAAATCATATCTGTATCGTGTGTTGATGAAATTCGATGAAACAGGAAACATCGTGACCGCAAGGAGGCTCTCTACCATCTACAAGAGACCGCGGATTTTTCTGAGCTATCTACGATTTTTAGCACCTCGAAAACCAATGTGAGAAATCTAAATTAAATTGTGTGAATGAAATCGTGTTGTATAAATTATATAAGCGAAGTGTAAATTATATACGCATTGTATACCTCATGTACATGTGTTGTATAAGTTATATGAGCGATGTATAAATTATACAAGCGTTGTATGAAACATATATGCTTTGAATTGTGTTGAAATGAAAGTGAAATATGAAATATATATATCTATATACTCCCCTCGTCAACAAACCATGGACGATATTTATTGCTTGTGATTGGCGTGAAAATTTGTGGTATGACGAATGGTTGAAAATAATTGTTTGTGGTTGATATTGTTGGATTGTGGTTGAAAAATACCTTTGTGGTTGAAAAATACCCTCTTGTGGTTGAAACAAATTACAATAGGATTGTGGAAATAAAAAAATAAAACATGCCGCCTGCGTGCGAACTAGATGCATAAATCCCCATTGTCAAAAACCGCGAGGTTTTAAGGTAGAGCGAGGAGCCGTACTAGGGACGGTCCCGGTTTTAACTACCCTGTCGTTATGCTGCCAAAATTTTCTGAAATATTCATGTGTTAGAATAATTTTCATTTGTTGAAATTATTTTCATATGCTGAAACCGTATTCATGTGTTGAATAGAAATTCATTTGTTGGATAGAAATTCATGTGTTGAATGGTATTCGTGTTTTAAAAAAATAAATTTAAAAATAAAAATCCCTCTTTTATATATATATACAAACTATAAAGAACATTCATATGTTGAATAGAAATTCATTCGTTGAATAGAAATTCATGTGTTGAATGGCATTCGTATTCTAAACAAATAGCTTTAACGATAAAATCACATTTTTATATATATACAAACTATAAAGAACATTCATGTGTTGAATAGAGATTTATTCGTTGGCTAGAAATTCATGTGTTGAATGGTATTTGTGTTTTAAATAAATAGATTTAAAAATAAAAATCCCATTTTTATATATATAGAAACTATAAAGAACATTCATGTGTTGAATAGAAACTCATTCGTTGGATAGAAATTCATGTTATGAATGGTATTCGTGCTTTAAATAAATAGCTTTATCAATAAAAATCACATATATATATATATATATACAAACTATAAAGAACATTCATGTGTTGAATAGAAATTCATTCGTTGAATAGAAATTCATGTGTTGAATGTTATTCGTATTTTAAATAAATTGATTAAACAATAAAAATTACATTTTTATTGTGAATATGAAGTGTTAAAAACATTCATGTGTTGAATAAATATTTCTGATGATAAAAATATTATTTTTATCATGTATACGCCTCGCTACAAATACACATGTGTTGAAATAAATATTTGTTCGCTAGAAATATTATTATTAGCTTTGTTCTGCATACATATATACATGTGTTGAACATAGAAAATGGATTAGCTGTTGAGTAAAGAAATTATTTGAGTGCCCGACAAATAGGTAAGCCTTGATGTGTTTGCTGCGCAATTTTATTTTCATATCAACTCCTGTGAATGACATTGGATGCGGAGTGCTGGTTATTCTGTGTGTAATAATAAACATCGCCATAGGATAGTAACAAATAAATTTTGAACTACACTACATGGCATATTTCTTGATGATAGGCATACTTCATCATATACCACATAAGCATTTGGAGCTTGTGTGACGAGGTTGAAGATTTACCATACGAGCGAGAGGCTTGTATGGCGATGATTATATATTACAGGTTGAACTGATGACTGATATGGACTATATAAAATATAACGATAAATTACCAGATTAATAAAAACCCCACACGGGTCTGGAGTTGATAATAATCACGTCCCTCTAGTTATTAGATATGGCACATGGATTATTTATTTCCCACACGGGACGAGATGAAGAGGATTTATCCTCTGGAGTAATTAAAAATGCACACTCCCTCAGGCTTAGACATGGTGACGAGAATTTATTCTCTGGAGTTATTATCTATACACGCTCCCCTGTAAACACCAGAATATATCACTATAAATATGTGTATGCTTTATAGGATTTATTGGGTACCTAATACGGCCCAATAAATTTCCAAACCCCTTCCCGTACAAAGGAGGTTATGGCGAAATTTTTCGAAATATAAAGGCGTTAGTGAAATATTTGAAGTGAAAACGATATTGAAATTATAGAATGAACTATATTTATAAATATATAAATATAAATAGAATTGAAAGGAATCGAGGCCGTGCAGTTCGTGTTTTGAAATCGTAACTTCAATCTTTATTTTATAATCTTAAAAATCCACATTTGATTTCATTTCCTTCTCATTTCTATTTAAATTTACCGGCCCAATTACTTTTCATCCCAACACCCTCTCTTCCCATTCCCAATTATTTCTTCTTTCCTATTTAATTTCTTTGGCCCAAATGTTTCAGCCTAATTACTTCCTTATATATATTTTTCCTTCCATTCCTAATTTATTATCCTGGCCCAATTATTTTCGGTCCAAACAACTCTAGCCTACGCACCTTTCCTTATTCTCCTACTACCAACTTCCCACTCCTGCTTCTCTCCTATGTTTACATGTTGCGGCCATAATATCCTTTTCTCTCTTTCTTTGTTTTTCTCTTTTTTTCATTCGATAAACTAGGAGTTCCCGCAACATCGTATATCCCTTCCTCTAACCCTACTCATTTAGCAATACATTTACCAACCCATTTGCGAGTTGCAACAGTGTGTTTATCACCAACAGGAGCATATGAAAACCAAGTAAGTACATTCCTTTGTGAGACTATCATTAATATCGTCTACCATTTTGAATAAATCAGATTTTTCTAAACACCTTTCTCTTATCTACAGGTATCCTATTCCTAGTGACACAGATTGTCAGCCCAGTGAAAGGAGCCGTATCTTTATTTCTTGCATCCCCACAACTGTTTTCTTCTTAACATATCATGTCCTAATTTTTCTTTTGATTCAACATGTTTTTTTTGGTCTTAACATTTCATATATCTATACTAGCCCAAGAGCTCGAACCATTGATTAATAATGTTATGTCCGGCTTTTTCTTCTTCGAGAGCTTGCTGTTTATCCATGGTGCAGACACACATACGATGCACGTGCACACACCCTTCACTACAGATCAGGCTCCACTGATCATCCTCACAAACTCCAATACACGCACCATCACTATTTCCACACCCAGATCTGATCACGTATCTCTCTACAGTATTTTCGCCCTTCAACTTCATCTTCACAAAAAGTGCGATCTAGGAAACTCATGTTGCTACCTCCTCGGGCCACCAGGACATGTCGTACTTCATCCACACAGCGTTGACAATCTTCTATCCCTCCAGTGCGCAGTCTCCACTGTCCTCCTTTTCAAAGCAGTTCGAAGGTGCTCGCTGGTTTCAAAAACTTCATCCAAAACCCTATTTTCGTCTCATTCCCACAAACTATACATTAAAAAAAATCTCGCACATTTTTCCCACACTCACTGACCCGATACGCTCCTCCAAGCTCCTTCGCGTTGAACTCAGTGGCTTAGATCGCCATAATTAGCCTAAAGAACGGATTCTGTTCATCTCCTATTATCTCGACAACCCTAATCCCAAAAATCATGAAATGAACCTTAAAAATCATCATTTCATCTTAAGATCACGTCCATATAATCAAAACTTGAATATGCGCTACTTGAAACTCTGCATTTTTTTTATTGATACGGGAAAACATGTGCATCTCTGACCATATAACTTAATAAATCCTAAATCTATTTTTGCTGTATACTAGGAACCAGGATGAACACCTTTTGTGTATAAATCAAGCCCTGAAACTTATGTGAATTCAAATTATAAATTTTTTATAAGGCTCGGATTTCATTTGGGAGATATACAGAGTAATATTTATTAGCTATAGGTCTTTGTAAATGATCAGATCCATGTTTATATAACTGTATATCATTTATACCAATCATAAAGTAAAATTCCTACTCATGAACATACGATATAAACTCAGAAAGAGTTTTTAAACCAAAATAGAAATGAGTTTACTCACAAGTTTTCTTTTCTTTGTTCTTGTATATTTGTTGTTGTTTGATCACTCTGGTTTTATTGTTTGTGTGAGGAAGTATGGAAACTAAGGTGCTTATTTATTGCCAAGTTTCCTACTAAACAATACACTTTCTTTATAATTTTAGGTTGTAGGCTCTTTCTGAAAATTTACAGTATGGAGTTGCAGTATACTATGGCTATTAGCCTTCACCATTTTCCTAAATCCTATTCCATTTGGGTTTCCAGAAATATATGCATGGTATGTATAATTTATACCATATAATCTTGTCTCCTTCCTATCTTTTAGAAGTTCTACATTGCTCTAAAGCCATACCTCATAAATGCATTCAAATGGTCATACATTTTCTTAGACCTTGTTGCCACATAAAAACAAAATTTGTTGTAATTTAAATATACTAAATGTGCTATCCTATTAACATGACAATAGCTAAAAGATTAAACTATCATGTTTAGGGAATCGCTGTGTATTTATAGCCATACTGTTATGGATATTAAATCCCATCAAGGGCTTGAATTTTGCTTGTTTTTATGAGAAATATACTTGTTTTATTAGTTATGGCATTTCATCAAACACGTGATGTTCATCTTACTCTATTTTATATTCAAACATTTGTATTGCCGTGATGATCTCTTGCATATGTTTCCTTTTACTGTCTACATTTGTTTAGAGATTATCTGCACTTCTAAGTAATAAATGTCATATCAAATTATATACCTTATGTTAAAATTGTAAGTGTATGTTTCTAGTATAGGATTTTGATTTTAAAAGATTACATTAATTTCCTTAAGAACTAAAATATTAGGTTCTAATAAAAAGTGATATCTACTCATTATCCTAACATATGTATAATAAGCAATATATTTTCCTATAATACATTCATTCATATATTTATATACATACATGAGTTTTAAATAAAAAGGTTACATAAGTTTTTTATCACTATAATTAAATTCCATTTTAATTTAATTAACTCATAAAAATTAATGTTTATTATTAAACATAGTCGTTTAAAAACTGGGACATTACACTCTGCCTCTTCATCCTCTTCAACATGGCCTCTCGACAGTGGTGCTTCCCACCACGTCATGACATATCTAAACTATCTATCCCTCCATGCTCCTTATGATGGAACCGAAGAGTTGAACGTTGGTGATGGCAAAAGCCTTAAAATCACTCATGTCGGTTCTTGTTTTTTATCATTACTCAAACTAAATAATGTCTTAGTTGTTCTATGCCATGTCTAAAAATATAATTTATGTTTCTCAACTTTGTCATGATAACAATATATCAATTGTCTTTTCTTCCACCTCTTTTCATATGAAGGATCTCAAAACGGAAGAATCTCTATTCCAGGGGCTGGTTGCTACAGGCATTTATCAGTTCAAATCCATAACCCCTGCAGTCTATGCAAGCACAACTAGTTCACTTGATTGACATCATCGTTTAGGGCACCTGTCTTGTAATGTTTTTGAAGCGAACCGAACCTCCCCATTAAGGAAAGCCCGGATTGAGTTGAGAACAAGACGAATCAGAACACAAACAGAAGAACATTTCATTGCTTATTACAAAAATTTCATCAGAATACAAGAATATACAGAGTATGAACAAATAAAATACATTTGATAAATATCAGATATTTAAATACATTACTGTAGCGGAAAAATAATACAAAACACAACTGAAAGAAATATATGGATACAGAGCTTTCATAATATCATTTCAGCTGTAAACCAGGATCCTGTGAATATAAATCTACAAAACCAAAACTACTAGCTGCCCGTGGAAAATAGGGACACCCACAGTTTAGGTTAAAACAGTAAACTCCATGTCAGTCATGTGACTGGTGTGAGAACTAAAACAATTATTTAAAACTTTACTTTAAATCAGATATATCAAGGGACCACGCCGTATAACACAGAGCGGGTTTCCTCCCAAGAATACCAGTGCATATAACAAAACAGCGCAATGCTTTTTGAAAAAATGAGGCAATTATAAGACCCAGGTCCCATCACACAATGCAACGCAAGCCGGAGGATAGGGTTTTCCCTGATAATAGCCAAACAAGCTTGGTACGTTAAAACAAATCATTTGATACTATTATAAGTGCATAGTGTATGAAACAACTTCCAATATAAATGTATCAATCCTAGACGGCATGGGTACCATATATCATGTCGCCAATACTAGGATCTACAATCAAAACCGCAATTGTCACGTATCGGAAGTTGGATTTCCATCTGTGAACCAAGGCAAGGAATCGACCTTACCGCTTCGAGACAATCTAGCCCATTTCCCAGGCAAGTACTCTGTCAAGCCTTTGGATCGTCAGGGCCGGTCCACACGGAGTGGATTAAAATGCCTGAACACTGCGTTTTCCCGCCCTATGGGGCGTAAACTGGTCATATCCCGACCAAACTATCGGCACTGGAACGACCGATATAACCGAGGCGCCTCGCAATCCATCATCCACATAAATAAAATGTCAGGGCTAGTAAAACGCTGACACCACTCCTAGCTAGAAGGAAACGCATGCCCTCCCTGAAGCCCTCTCCCATTTCTAGTTCACACCGGTGTGTGAGGCTCGTGAATTAACGCTACACAAAGCTATGCTATATTAAAGCCGTGCTTTGATCATCTACCACAAGACTCTTCTTTTCAACAGAAGCCTTGATCATTTGCATCTCAGTATGCCAAACAGGCAATTCACGCTATCCAACCGATGTCTATCAATCACACAGAATGAAATGTGATGTCAGACACACATCCATTTACAAGTTCTTTCTGGGTCTGAATGAAACCGGAGGCACCTTATTCCTCGTCCCGTATGTCCAATTCGACCGTACGATCAGTTTTTGTTAAAATTAAAGTAAAATCATTATATTAAATTTTAAACACACATTTCAATTTACTGGGGTCACATACGGACCCTAAAAATTCCAGAAAAATTATTTCTAGCTTCGTATTGACGATACAGTTCTAACAAAGCTTATTTCATCAAATTTGAAGACCGTTTGAAAAATGGTCATTTTCCAGTCGAATAAAATTGAATGAAATTGTTAAAACACGTTTAACTTCGCCACGCTCACATATTGATTCCAAAAATTATGAAAATTGAAATCTAGCAATAATTTGACATCCCGGATCCAACAAAAGTGGTTTCATCGAAAATGGAGGTCGCTTGCAAAATCACTATTTTTAAGGGCCAAAATTCCATAGCGACTATTCTGAGTTTTCAAACGGGCATAACTTTTTATTCCCACCACGAAATTTCAATTTTTTGGATTCGTTGGAAAGATATCTTCAAATAGATTCTAATATTTTTTTGTTTCGCTAAAATATGGTTTATTTTGAATCCTTTACATTCATTTGAAATTTGAAATCGAATTTTCAAACTAACGCGCCATTTTCAATTCCTTTTATAATGTAAAATAAATATTTACATTCTAACGTCAATTCAAATAAATATATACGTTCTGGTTCGATTCAAAATAAATTTCTCGTCGTTATTATTTAGAATAAATCATTTTAAATATCCAAAATTCATTAAAATTGCCAAAATAAAATTTTTTAATTGGTTCCGATTTTCCGGGTTGTAACAGTTTTTAGGCAAATTGTTTCCAGAAATAAATTTCATGTTCCTAGTATCTCCACTTTAGATTGTAATTCATGTTCTTGCAATAAAAGTCATAAACTTCCTTTTTCTACTTCCTCTATTGTGTCTACTGCCCCCACTTGAGTATGTTTATTCTGATCTTTGGACATCACCAATTTACTCTCATGATGGATTTAGATATTATCTTATTTTTGTTCATCATTTTTCTAAATACATTTGGTTGTATAATTTGAAACGAAAATCAGATGCAAAACATGTATTCATTCGCTCTAAAGCTCTAATTGAAAATACTTTCAACTGCCTCTTAAAACTCTCTACTTGGACAACAGTGGTGAGTATGAAAGTCTACTTAACTACCTGTCCATCGATGGAATTTCGCATCTCACAACCCTACCGCACACCCCTCAAAACAATAGCTATTCGGAGCGACGACATCGACACATTGTTGAGACATTTCTATCACTCTTAACTCATGCTAAAATGCCCCTTGAATATTGGACCAATGCTTGCTCAACAGTTGTTTACTTGATTAATCGACTTCCCATGCCAACTCTAAACAATGTGTCACACTACTTTAAATTATTCGTCCAACATCCTAATTATTCCAAGCTTCGAAGTTTGGGTGTCTTTGCTACCCATGGCTTAAACCCTACAATTCTCACAAACCTAAACTCAAATCTATGCCATATATTTTTGTTGGTTATTCACCTACTCAAAGTGCATATTATTGTCTCGAATTAAACACTAATCATGTCTATGTTTCTCGTCATGTTTACTTCAAAGAGGACATTTTTCCTTTTTCTGAACTTAATAATTCAACTACCTTCTTGTCTGACCTAGTAGAACAATGGGCACCTCTCACATTATCTATATTATCAAATACTCAATCTTCCTCTTCTCATTTATTGCAAACTAACTCACCTTCCAACACACCTTCTACCTTATTCCCCACTTCACCCCTTTCATCTCCTATATCCGCAATAAACTCATCTCAACCTCCTACTACCACTCCTGAGCTTTCCTCTACTTCACCTCAGTCAAATCTTGATATATCCACATCTACAAATTCAACACCCAACAATCCTGTACATTCTCCTCAAATGACCACAAAACTACAACATGGAATTAGGAAACCAATCAGTAAACTGAATTTAAATGCGGAAGTCCATGAAACAAAGATCCCAAAAAATATCACCTAAGCATTAAAAAGCCCCCTTTAGTGTAAAGCTATAGATGAAGAGATTAATGCATTGGTGAAAAATAGAACTTGGGATCTTGCACCTTCATCTATGTCACAAAATGTAGTGGGATGCAAATGGATTTTTTGAATTAAAAAGAAAAAGGATGGTAACATTATTAATACAAGGCTCGCTTTATTGCAAGAGGCTTTAATCAGAGAGCTGACATCGACTACGGTGAGACTTTTAACCCCATAGTTAAACCCGCCACGATTCGGCTTGTGCTCTCACTTGCGTTTAGTCAAGGTTGGTCATTGCGCCAACCTGACATAAACAATGCTTTTTTATAGGGCACCCTCACTGATGATGTATACACCATACAACCTCTTGGGTACATAGATCTTATACATCCAACACATGTATGTTAATTAAACAAGGCACTGTATGGGTTAAAACAAGCTCCAAGAGCTTGGTATAAAGAATTACAGCAATATTTATTTGAGTTGGGCTTCAAGAATACGATTACTGATTCATCCTTATTCACATTGCACAAAAATGATGACATCATTTATTTTTTGGTTTATGTGGATGATATTATTATTACAAGTAATGCAACTCATGCTCTAGAAGCTTTTATAAAAAAGTTGGCAGCCTGTTTCTCACTCAAAGATCTTGAAGAATTGTCTTACTTCATGGGAGTGGAAGTAGTGCCTCATCCAAAAGGTATTTTCTTGAGTTAAAAGAGGTATATTGCTGATATTTTGTGCAAAGCTAATATGGACGATGAAAAACCAGTTGCAACACCATTAGCAACTCATCCTTCGTTAACTATACATGGAAATCTTCTCAACGATCCTACCGAGTATCGTACTCTGATAGGTAGTTTACAATATTTAAGTCTCACATGCCCTGATGTGGTATTCGCAGTGAACAAGTTAGCTCAATATATGCAGCGTCCAACTGAGGAACACATGCAATCTCTACATTGTCTTCTTCGGTATCTAAGTGATACATCTAATATGGGTTTAATTATACATAAAGATTCGCCTCTCACTCTCCATGCTTACTATGATTCGGATTGGGCTCATGGCAAAGACGACTACATTTCTACAATAGCATATACAGTCTACTTGGGCAAGAATCCTATCTCTTGGACATCAAAGAAGCAACGTACAAGAGCTAGATCATCTAACGAAACCGAGTAGGCAGTGGCAAATGCTACTGCCAAAATTCTTTGGGTAGGAAATTTATTCAAGGAGCTTGGTCATAACCTCACTCTCACGCAAGTCATCTATTGTGATAATGCTGGAACTACATATGTGAGTACTAATCCGATTTTTCATTCTAAAACGAAGCATGTGGGATTGGACTACCATTTTGTCAGAGAGAATGTGCAAAGTGAAAACTTGAGGGTCTCTTACATCTCCACTAATGACCAGCTTGTGGATGCCCTCACCAAGCCAGTACCATGTACCTCCTTCACAATATTGATTAGCAAAATCGGTCTTTCATCTTGGCCATTCGTTTTGAGGGGGCGTGATAAGGATTGACATATTCTATGTCAATCTCTGCATATGGTATGCCATAATATGAGGAAATAGTATAAATATCATTAGTGATATAATATAAATGGTATGCCATAATATAAGGGAATAGTATAAATATCATTAATGGTATTATATAAATGGTATGCCATAATATGAGGGAATAACATAAATAACATTAATGATATTATTCCATAATTGCAGCTCTATACTGATGGTCGTCGCAGTGATCGACGTTCTGAAACCGAAGTTGTACTATTGACTCCTGAGGAATGATCGATCTAGTATGTCCTAAAGCTGAGTTTTACCGCTACCAACAATGAATCGGAGTATGAAGCCCTGGTTTTCGGGCTGAGGCTTGCGAAGGAATTGGGATTAGTTATGCTGGATATTTTCTATGACTCTCAATTTTTTGTGTTTTAGGTTGGAAGTATTATCAGGCAAAGGCACCATGCCTTTCTGCATACTTGGAACAGGTAGAAGAGCTGTTGGGTGGCTTTGAGTACCATAGTACCCACATCTTGTGGGAGAAGAATCAGAAAGCTGATCGGTTAGCCAAGCTGGCCAGCTCTGATAGCTCAAAGAAATAGAGATGGTTCTGATTGGCGTCCTGAACGCTCCAAGACTTGATCAGATGAAAGTTACACTACACCATAATGTCAGTTTTGCCACACCCAAATGCAGAGCAATTCCCGTGGCAATTTTGGAACTGCTTTGGGCCGTGGAAAAGTGGATTGGCATGGCCATAGGCCGTGCCAGTTTTGGAATGGGTTATGCTCGTTCTAATGCTAATGGGAATATCTTCACCATACGCGTACTCTATGTACCAATTATTTCACACCCCTAAAACAAAAGCATGCTATCCCCAAAATCAGTGTCTTCTCCCAAAACAAAAGTGCCTATCCCCAAAACTAGCGTTTTCCTCTCATTCGATCTATCTTCTTGTGATTGAGATCGATCTAATTTTTTTACAACAGAATAAATTTTAAACCGAAACCGCATCTTCCTGTCATTCGAAATTCTGATTCAAGTTCTTTTCAGGTAATAAATCGAAACCATATTTATATGTTTAATGTCTAAAGTTCTTTAGGGTACCAATAGTTGTTATCATACCGTCTCCATTTTTTTTCATGGTGATCGTTGATTAAAAGAGAATCATGATTTGTAATGCGGTAATTCATAGTGCAATCCTTGTTATATATGCATTAGCCACTATTTTACTTCATGGTTCCAACTTCCGGAGTATACTTTAACTGTGAAGATTTTAGCTGGAAATCCCTGTCATAGAATAATACTCCAGCATGTTTTATTTGTGTGAATTTATGGAATTTTTTTAATACTATTTTTCATTTTTATATTTAGATGTAAAGTCAATGTTTATTTTAAAGCATGCTTAATGCTACTATGTTCGGTAAGTGACATATAAAGATTTATATGTATCAGGTAAATTATTAAGGATCATATGAAAAAAAATTACATTATATTTAGCATTATATGCCTAGTTTAACGAAAAACATGTTCTTCTATGGTAACAATCAGAATCCTAAAGTACCAAGTTTTCATCATTCTGCACTTCATTTGTGTTGTTGGACACGTCCCCTTTATTCGCATTTTCACCGTCTACTTTTGCTGTTGAGCTCTGCATGTTATGCTATCTTCACTTGTGACATTGATGGTTCAACCAAAAATCTTTTACATTTTCATTTGGTGGGACCACTTCACAAACTGATTGTTTCCCACTTCTTCTATGCCATGCATTTTGACACCTTGAATGCATAACACAAAACTTGCTAAATCCATAGTATATAGAGCTATATTAACCAAAAGAGCAATTTTTGACCAAATGAAATGTTTAAGTCTCTCAAAAAAAGAAAAGAAAGAAATACGAGAATGTTTCAAGTTTTAGGAGAGCAAGGGCATTGGAGGGGGCTGCTGTAATTGTTGGAGGATTATTGTAGGTGTACTGCTTATTCTACTGGTAGTGAGTAAGGGTAATGTAGTTGCATATTAGTAAATTTTGGTGTTGTGTTGTTTGAAAAATTTATATGTGAAGGTGGTTTGATTGGTGGAATAGCTCTGGTGAAGTGGGTGTGTATGAGATAAGGCTGAGGTGGTTCACTTTGAAATGAAGGGTGCAACTGTAGATCATGAGGATGGTGGTGATTTGATTGATGATAGTACGATGAAGGCAGTGATGTAGATATTGGGAATAGTTTGACGTTTGGGGGACTTGCAGTTGTAAGTGGATTAAATGTGAATAGGAAGGTAAATAGAGAGTTAAATGTAAACAAAGATGCAAAATGAAATGCAAGGAACAGAGAATAGAATGTAAAAGAAATTTTAGTGCGTAGTAAAATGAAAACTTTGTGAAATTAATTTTCAGTGCACAGTGTTTTTTCCCTTAGTTTAATGAAAATGCAGCCAAATGCCTATATGGAGTGAAATGAAATGTAATAAAAGGAGAAATGAAATGTAAACTGAATATCAAACTGCTGCCTTTTTCTCTTTGAAGATATGTAGAGATGCAATTTGGTTTATCCTTTTAAGTTATACAGAAAAATGATAAGTTCATTTATCATTATGTTTGTATCTTTTTCTTGAAAAATTGTCCGTAAATTTTTTTTTCCGAAAATGTTGTGTTTAAACTTTATTATCCATAACAAATAAGTCCTTTAAGTGAAAATTGTCTGCATAATACTAGTTTTATTTAGCATTTTTCTGTTTTCTTTTTTTTTTGTCCATCGATTTAGAAATGGAACTTATACGCTTTAGCTTTTTTTTTTCAAAAATGGTGCTTCATGCATTCAGTAAGTGACATATCTCACTAGATGATTAAAATATTACTAACTATTCATTCCCTTTACATTCCGTTGGATTGACTTTTAGTCAGAAGCATACATTCTGGTCTCTTGAAAGAACGTTGGAAAAGAAGAAATATAAAAGCCAGATTCAGGAGAAAGGGAGATACCTGCTTCGACAGGTATATTATCTACCTATGTTAACTTCTTTAGCATATGTTTATGTGCAATATTGAGTAGAAATTCTTAGCATATTATCTAAATTTGTGAACTTCTTTAGCATATTATCTACCTGTATGAACTACTTTAGCAGTTTAGTCAATGGCTTTTTCAAACAAAATTAAGGAGATTTTTTTTAAAAGCAAAAGTGTGAACTTCTTTAACATATGTTGTTGTGCAATATTTAAACCTTCCATGAGTGGTGTTTGAATTTTCTCTAACATATATATGTTTCTCTATACTTTGGATCGTTCAAATGCGCTGAAATATGTTGACTAGATGATACGGGTAGAATTGATTGTTTTTGCAGATGTTGAAAATTATTACGCTTCCTCTTGATGGATTCCCAAATCTGATTTAGAAAAAGGTCTAGTTTTGAACTCAGCACACTCTATGTTTATAACAAGCAACATATTGTATGTCATTCTAGCATAAGCTACAAATGTGAACACATAGTTTTCTAGTCCGTTACCATAGAAAAACGTTTTGTTTATTGAAAAATTAGATAAAAGCATTTAGAAGATATTATATTATCTAGAAGCAACAAAAAAAATTCCATTCATAAAAATTACTGTGAGCATTTCCATTTTCAATTAACCATAGAAATTTCTTCAAAAATTAATTAATATTTAAATAGTCATTCTGTAATTTTCTACAATTAAATTTTTTTTTTTTAAAAAAATAAGCTTTTAAAATCAGTTTCTATTTAATTGATACTTTTGAAAGGCAATAAGAATTATATTAACAACAGACACAATTACAAAGTTCTGTACAAGTAACACTACATACTACAGCCAATATAGAGAAAAAAACAATAACATAAAAACAATCTGCACACAAAAAACTCTATACTGGCCGTAAGTACCAATTCCAAAACTAATCATATTCACTTCATCAACATACAGACTTGACAGAAAATAGCAAGCATCAAATAATCTTCAACCAATATCCAATATCCTCGTAATCTTCTTGTGAATAATAGTGTAAACTTCATTATAATTCAAAGAACTTTCACCAAAAATCCTTCTATTACGCTCAGCCCAAATTTCAAGTAAGAAAATCTTAAGAATTTTCAGTAACACAATACTCTTGTTAGTTCTCCATCTATTAGCTTTGAATACATTGAACCATTCAATCTTACTATCATTCGAAGGCTTGTAGAATCGTCCAGTTGCTAGCAATATGCTCCTAATCAAATATACGTAATTGCACTCAAAAACAGATGAGAGTTAGTCTCTGATTCAGGTCTGCAGAATACACAAACACTATCTGAAATAACACCCATATAGAACAACTTGTCCTTTGTATTTATAGCATTAAACCTTCCATAAGAAGAAATTAGATTTTGCTGAAGATTTCATATTCCAAATTCTGTTATGCCAAGGGAACGTAGGCTTTTCACCTTGCAAAACATCATAAACATGCTTAATAGAGTGAAACTTGCCCATCCAAGCCAACTTAAAATCACTACTGATCTTAAAACTTTCCTTAATCTCAGACCACAATTTCCTTAAAATAGAAGAACTGCTGTAAGGAAAAATCAGTACACCATCATCAATATAATCATCAACCACAGCAGCCTAAGGGATACCACTATTTCTTCTAATATTATAATCCACTATATTACTAAGAATGATACCTCTACCAGCCCAAGGAGAATTCCAAAAAGATAAAATTTTATTGGTAATGGCATTACATTGAAATAGTGGAAGAAAAGTACCTCTCAACTTCAAAATTTGCCTCCAACTCCAACTACAGTTTTGAGGAACAACCATAGTCCAGAAATCCTTCTTCCCAATCAAGTTCGATTTCACAAACTTTGTCCAAAGACTGCTATCATCAGAAAATAATTTTTGAAAATAAACTAAAATAGAAGCTTTATTCCATTGCAATAAATTAATAATGCCTAAACCCCCATTCTTCTTACCATCATACAACTTGGAAAAAGATATTGGAATCAGCTTTTTTGCAAAAGGATCTCCATGCCAAAAAAAATTGTTCATAGCACTAACAACCATGTTTATCAACTTCACTGGAAGGATGAAATGCCTAGTATAATAAGTTGTCATAGAAGTAATGATGGACTGGATAATGGTAAGCCTTCCAGCTTGCGATAGTTTACATGAAGGCCAAAGATTCATCTTCTCAATAATTTTCTCATACGTAGGCATACATTTAGCTTTTGAAACCTTAGAAGGGAAGAGAGGAAGACCTAAATAAACTGTATCTGAAGATAATTCACTTAAACTAGATTTACGAATTAAATCATTCTTCAGATTCGAAGGTAAACCAGCAATTTTAATGTGTGACTTACTCACATTAATTTGAAGACCAGTAATCTGATGAAAGACTTGCAAGGTTGAAAGAATGCACTGAATGTTAATGAACATAAGCTTAGTGAAAATAATTAAATCATCTGCAAATAATAGATGTGTGATAAGAGTATTCTTGCAGCGAGGATGCAAATCTAACTTTTTGAGCTTCATTTGATTGATGATTAATGAGTTAAGCAGCTCCATAACAATGATGAAAAGTTGTGAGGAGATTGGATCCCCTTGCCGCACACCCCTTTGAAAAAACCATGAAGACTGCCATGTCTTGAAATAGAGAAGTTTGGAGTTGATATGCAAGTATGAATCCACTCTAAGAATGGGTGTGGAAAATTCATTCTTGATAAAATGGCAAAAATTGCGTCCCAATTAACAGTATCAAATGCCTTCCTTATATCCAATTTTATCACGCATCTAGGAGAGATGTTCTTCCTATCATAACCATGTAGAAGCTCCTAAGTGACTAAGATGTTGTCACTGATGGACCTACCACTAACAAGAGCTGATTGATTTATTGAAACCAAAGCTACTAAAGCTACTAAGAGGGACAAGATTAGAACGGAGAATGGCTTGATTAAAAGGAGCAATATCATTGATAGAAAGAGCACAACCTCCAAACTTCTGATTAGAAGAATACATGTAGTTAAAATCACCGCCAACAATCCAAGGATGAGGTTGGGAGTGAATATGATGAAGAGATTTTAAGAAGATAAGTCTCAAAGAGATTGCATTATGAGCATAAACATATGTTAGAAAGAGCACAGAATTAGTGGAGATGTGAAGACATTGATAGTGAATATATTGATCAGAGGATGACAATTTAGTTAAACTGAAAAAGATGGGATTCCACAAAGTTAATAAACGACCAAAACTAGCTTTAGAAAGATTATAATCAAATTTCTAGGCTGGAGAGATGAATGAAGCAGCTTTAGGAGTTGAAATTAAATCCAACTTAGTTTCCATAAGACAGAGCAAATGAATATTCTGTTAACAAATATAATTCCTAATCTCACATTGCTTAGAGGAAGAATTCATTCCCCAAACATTCCGAAAAGATAATTCATGCATTATCATTTAAGATTTAAATGAGATGCCAATGGAGTTGGATGCTCTTAGTATGCCTTATTGATTTTAATATTTGACTGCCTGAAGGCATAACATCATCAAGATTAAAATCCATGCCCTCATCAAGATCAGCAATATCAGATACTGCCTTTTTATGCTTTTTTCCTGCCTTTTTTTGATTTACTTGCAGATTTTGAAGAGAAATCATCCAAACTCTTATCACATCGGTTGTGGATTCCTTATTGACATTAATATTGCCACTGGAGTTATTAGAGGAGATATTTGGAGGAGGAGGAAGGATGATGCTTGAAGGAGGGGCAAGATGTGAGTAAGGTGATGAAGAGGAACCAATTGACAAAGAAACATTATGAGGAATTTGAAAACTAAAAGAATTATTGCAAGAGGAGGAAAGATTAGATGTATTAAATGACATGTCAGCAGAGGTGGATGGTATGTTGGATTGATCTTCAAGGACAGAGAAAGGGTTGCTCACATGAAATTCACTTCCAATTTCATCATTGCACATTGAACCAGAAACTTGCTTGCCTTTATCCTTTTTTTCTTTTAATGAATTACTTCGAAACACTGCATCCTTCTTATGCACTTCGCTATTACCATTCCCATCAACAATCACAACATTTTGGTTGTCTCTCCCCAAAAGAGATTTATTAATATCCATTTTAACATCATTATTATTCTGCTCCTCAAAGTTAGCATTACCAACAATTTTAACAACCTTATCCAAAGCATCGTTTACATCTTCCTCCACATTATTGCCATAAGTGCTTGTCTTTCTCCTCCAGTACTGCTTCTTTTTGTTACCAACTTTATTCCAATCAAACCGATTGGTATCATCATGCTGTTTATTCCTAGACAAATTCTCCTTTATATTAGCAGGAACTTGCTTGTCCACCATTACCTCTTTAGATTGTAAGTTCTGCTCATCATCATCCCTTTTCAATAACTCACACCATTGAGTTTCATGTCCAAAATTTTTGCAATGGGTGCAAATACGTGGATGCCAATCATAAGAAATCATAACCGGTGGACATTTAACTCCCAAACCATCCATAGGAATACATTCAGCTAATTCTGTGTCAGGTGAAATTTTAACTAAAATTTTAGCATACCTCAGCCTTTGCATTTTCTCTGTGCTGGAATCAAAACAAATCAGTCTGCCAACATGGCATGCTAACCAGTTAATCCCCACCAAGGTCCATAGAAGCAAAGGAATTCGGTGAAGATGGATCCAAATGGGCACTTTCCTGATCTGAGACTGGGCATTACCAATACTTGGATCCCATCTTGTAATGATGAACATTCTACCTCTTCAGCTTGCAAGACTTTTTCTCAGTCAAATTCATTCGAAAATTTGAATAGAAATTTATTCCATCATATTTAATATCTACTTCACCCTGAAGCTTCCACACATTACGCAAAACATTAACAACAGTCAAGTATGACAATGATCCATCAAGAAAGAAACCAACCAGATAGCTATTCCAATATTTCAAACCTTCTAGTTTAACAATTTCTGGAGGGGATTTTGTTAATCCATCTTTAACTATCTCAAAATCAATAGGTTTATAACAACCAGCATTTCAAGGTAAGGAATTGAAAAGAGAGAGAGAGAGAGAGAGAGGTAATAAATCTTTGCTTTAGCAGATGAAGTAAGGTTGGACAAATTAGATCCAGCCGAATTGGGGAAAAGCATTAGATTGAGGATCAGGATTGACAATATTATTACCAAGATTAGAGATAGGATCAAGGACAGAATTAGGGACAGGATTAGCACAAGAATTATCAGGATTAACCACAGAATTATCAACTGAAAAGATAGCAGGATTATCGACCGTATTAACATCTGAATTGGTTGTAGGATTAACAAGAAAGTTGTTAGGATTGATATTAGCATTATTATCAACAAAAGATTCACAATTATCAGTAGGTTTAGAAAAAGAATTAGTACCAACAGCAGATTTACAAGTAACATCGACATTATTAATAGTTGAAGAGAGAGCACAAGAAGTGTTCGATGAAATTCCAAACCAAGAACCATCACATAAAGAATTGAGAATAGATTGACTGCCAACATTAACAGAATTGGCAGCACAATCAGAATCAACAGTATTAACAGAAGTACCTCCCAAAAGATGATTACCAAGATTTGACGAATCAGGAAATTCAGCAGAAAAGGTTGACGATGCAAAGCCAGAGGAGGAAGATGACAAGGGTGGTGGATCAGGGAGAGGAGGACGAGATGGAAGAGGAGGGAAAGAAGATGAATCAAGAGTGGAAAAGGACGAATCAAGAGTGGGAGGGGAAGATGACGAATCAAGAGTGGAAAAGTATTTAGTTGATACTTTTTTGTTACTAAATAATCAGTATTCAAATTAAATTGTACTTTTTCCCAAAAATAATTTTATATTTTCTTGATGAATATCGATTTCCAATGTCTCCTCCCCTCATGTTCCAATTCCCATCATAGTCCCATCTGTTTCTAAAGTTCACAGTTCTTTAGTCCATTGTCTGTTGCGAAAAAAATGAATAGGAATAGATTGATGGTGAGGCAAAAAAAAAACAACAGATAGTCACCAGCAAAGCAATCACATATCTAGCTATAAAAGAAATAACACAAGAGGTTTATATTTGTTCCACTAACGTCTTGTTAGTGTACGTCCACTTGGGCAGAGGAGATTTTATTACTTTTCTCAATAAAGAATTACAAGATCGATAGTAGGGAAGAAGAAGAACTTTTAGAGATGATACACCTAACATTTTTGAGATGATAATACATTCACCCAATCCCTATCCTTATATAAGGATTAATGCTTGGGGTTGAAGTAATTGATTTATGATATAAATCAATGCCTAATTAATTATCCAATTCTCCTGATAAGCTTCTTTGTTTAACCAACCAACTAATTCCCTAATTCCTTACTTCACTATCCTAAAAAGAAGCCTTCTTCAAATCCTTCCACTTATGTAGTTAATTTATTGCCTATCCCTTTTACAAATAAAAGAGAAATAAATTTCTGATATCTTCCAAATCTTCTGCAAATTAGAAATATTATATTCCTAAATTAACAATATTTCCCAAATCTTCTCTAATTGGAAATATTCTGTCACCACAATCAATAATATCTTCCAATCTTCAGCAAATGGAAATATTGTATCATAAATTATAACAATCTCCACCGTGATACTATATTTCCTTGAAAGCTTACCAACTCCACCTACATCCTCTTACTCTAAGCATCTTCTCGGACAAGACAACATGGTTACTTCCCCCAATGAGCTTCGGCATGGCTATCACCCATTGCACTTTGTCAACAAACTCCGGCAACGCCACCGCCTGCCAACAAAGTGTACAAAGTAACCCCTTCGAGTAAGACCTATCAATCTTCACCATGAAAACAAACGTCTCCATGAACCATCTCAACCCTCTCCCCACACCGTGCCACCACGTGGCACCTAGCATTTCAATAAGCGATTCCAGTTCGAGCAACCCCCGAACTTAGCAGTCTGCAAAGACTTATGCATATCCATTGCTTTCTCCTTTGATCTCTGACCAACTTCAGATGATCCCTTATTCCGCTTATCAAGCACATCCTTTTGGTAAAATCCCACCTTGTTGAAGCTTTCTGCTTTGATCATATTCTGCCTACGCAGAAATTCAAAGTCCCTTCTCGTATGCCTAGCTTTGACATCTTCTCCACGAGAACTATAGGATCCAACCCTTGACTGTCCAAGTATAGTGCTTCCCCTTAGGAGATACAAATTATGAAACATATCTCCCTTCATCACTACAAATGCAGCCTTGGAAACCCCTAGACTATCCTTATCAATAGTCACTTTACATCCTTTCGATGCCAACTGCCCAATAGATATCATTGACTTCTGAAGACGTGGAACACAACAGACACCAGTGAATGTGTGTATTGCCCCGTCATACATGCGAATCTGCACAGTACCTTCGCCCATGACTCTACAACTAGCATCATTTCCCATAAGAATTAGTTTCCCTATTTTTTTCTTTTAAAATAACTGAAATAATTCTTATTAGGTGTCATATGAAAAGACACCCCCGTATCTAGCACCCAATGGTCTGATACATCTGATACTACCACTATCAACAAGTCATCAGACAAAAATTCCTCCATCGCGACCGATGAATTTCCAACTACAATCTTTTTCTTCGAGTCTGGACAATCTCTCTTCCAATGGCCTGGTTTCTTGCAAATGTAGCACTTCCCATCTCTTGACTTTGTTTACTTCTTCTTCTCCCCTTTCTCCATACCAGCTAATAAGACTTTCGTACTACTTCCTCCTCTACCTCAACCCCTTCATCTGATCCCTCAAGTCCTCAAATAGAAGACCTGTCTTCACATCATCTACTATTAGTGTATCTCTGGCATAGATAAGACTGTTAGCGAAACCTGTGTATCACTTGAAGAGAACACAAAAGAATCATTGCTTTTTGCTCCTCATCCACTTTCAAGTCAACAGTCTTCCTCTTCATCATGAGATCATCAAAGAAGCTTAGAGGTGCCTTCATTGAAGTACTCTCTCTCATCCGCATGGTGAAAAATGTCTTCAGCAAAATCAGACGGTTGGTTAGTGACTTCTTTAGATAGAGTTTTTCCAGCTTGGCCCAAATGTCCTTAGCAGTGGTCTCACCACTAATCTCTGAAATGACATTTTCTCCCATTGCCAATTGTAAAGTAGTAAATGCCCATCGTTCCATCTCCTTCCTTTCCACGACTGAAATATCATTCGTCAACTCCTCAGGAGCAAACACCACAGGATGAACATTGTTTCTCATGAGAACAACTTTCATCCTCCATTGCCACTTCTCGAAGTCTTTATCCCCATTCCATCTTTCTATTGCTAACTGAGATCCTGCTTTCATATATGTCCCTTTGACATATGGCCTTGATACAATTGCTAAATTCTCCTTGTCTCCTGACATAATGCCTAACACCCTTTCTCAATCAACCTCGTAGCTCTGATACCAATTGTTGCGAAAAAAAAGAACAGGAATGGATTGATGGCGAGGCAAAACAAACAACAGATAGTCACCAGCAAAGCAATCACAGATCTAGCGATAAAAGAAATAACACAAGAGGTTTATAGTGGTTCCGCTAACGTCTTGTTAGTGTACGTCCACTTGGGGAGAGGAGATTTTATTACTTTTCTCCATAAGAAAAAATACAAGAATGATAGTAGGGAAGAAGAAGAACTTTTATAGATGATACACCTCACATTTTTGAGATGATAATACATTCACCTAATCCCTGTCCTTATATAAGGATTAATGCTTGGGGTTGAAGTAATTGATTTATGATATAAATCAATGCCTAATTAATTCTCCTGATAGGCTTCCTTGTTTAACCAACAAATTAGGGAATTAAGTCCTTACTTCACTATCCCAAAAAGAAACCTTCTTCAAATCCTTCCACTTATGTAGGTAATTTGTTGCCTATCCCTTTTACAAATAAAAGAGCAATAAATTTCTGATATCTTCCGAATCTTCTGCAAGTTGGAATTATTATATTCCCAAATTAACAATATTTCCCAAATATTCTCTAATTGGAAATATTCTATCACCATAATCAATAATATCTTCCAATCTTCAACAAATGGAAATGTTATTTCACAAATTCTAACATTGTCGTAGCAAAAACGTTTGTTTTTCATGGTAACCTCTCAAAATATGAAGAAATGGTTTTAATAATTTTTTTTAGAGCTCTTCACTCCATTATGGTAACCAAAAATTAGCACAGTTCTACAAGGCATTTGAACTTTTTTATTTTTTTAATGTCATATGACTTATTCCCTTCCTTAGGATATGAAAGTTTGGGTATACCACATGATCTGTTAGTTTCTAAGTCTTTGAATATACTGCTATCAACGTTATAGAAAAGATACTGAGTTTATTTGGTTAAATCCTCCTTTTCATTTTGAAGAAATGCATAAATGAAAAAATATGTAAACTTCTTCGAATTGATGGCAAAAGTTATGCCGAAATTTTTATATTTCTTCAAACTGACAATAAAAAATAAGATAAAATCTTCCTTTTTAAGTTGATGACAGAAGTGCCCAAAGTTTACGTTCTTTTTAGAAGACGGAAAGCATGTAAATTTGATATTTGGAGTTGCAAGCATTTTAATAGATCCAAACGCTGAATACAAACATTAACAGTTCATGTAACTTGCTATCAAATTCAGAATGAAGTTGGCTTCAGTGCAGTCATCAATTGCATTTTCACTTGCCCAAGAGTGGCAAGCACATTATGAACATTGCTCTCATTTGCATCCAACCTATTTCATAACGTCAGTAAAACCAATAAAAAAATTGTTACTGGAAATTATAAGAAACAGTCTAAAGTAAAAATATGTATATACCTTATGGCAATTTCTATAGATTTCCTACTGCTAGCAGCGTTCGAACTCTCGAATGAGCTCACTAAACTCTCAGAAACGTTAAAAGCCTTCAGCTTTCTTAGTGTACGCTTCAACTTCTTTTCAGCTTTCTTTCTTGCTTTCATTTCTTCTTCTACCTGCTTCTCTACCTATACTAGCTTTCATCAAATGTCATAAATTTAGATAAAGCATTGTTCTAATCAAGTTTTGGATTCTGCATTGTCTGATAACAAAAAAAGCCTAAAATATTTGATGCATATTTGATATTTTTATCGGAATCTAGCTAACACGTCATAATCTATGTAGTGTACCCTTTTAGCAATGATATCTGCTTCATCTTTGGTAGCTTTTGAACCAATTCTCTCTACTTGCAGCCTTCCTCTTAAGCATTCTACTGTTATTGTGTCAGCAGCTTCATCTTCTCTCTCCATTTTTATTGATTCACTTTATATGTACAATGTATAAATACACTTAAGATGTGCATAAATGATCAATATAACCAGGACATGAGACTGTTGATTTTGCTTTAAAATGGTGACTGTGAACAGGCAAAACCAAGTTTGACAGAAAAAGGGTGGACTATTCGATTATTGGTACGTGGATAAAAAACCAAAAAATAGAAATAGGAAGCCATTGTTCTAAAATAAGGCAACATAAAGTGGTTCACATGAGTGCCAAGCATAATAAAAAATGTGTCCATCATATTTTCCTTTTCTCCATTGGTTGTGTACGTTAATATATATGTCGTCGTTTACGCTATGTACGCAACAATCGGATATGAAAATATAGGGAGGTGACAGCAACATAATGTACAGAAATTTGATACGTAATTCAAAACATCACAATAGGCTATGACAAAATGAAATACGTACGTCAAACAGTATAGAGTAGGTACAACCTACATATTTAGTATAGCACGACCAGCAATGGGACAGTAAAAGTCATCACCGAATAAATGACCAGAATCCCTTTAATAGAATAAAAAAATTGAACATAATTCCTTTCTACAATATTTATCTTTACACGGTTATATTACATTGGTTTCATATCTACTAAAAGCACCATGTAAAACAAGCATCATATTTAATTTAGTTTACAGTTAATATATGTTGTGTTTTTATTGTGTCTAATTTAGTTTATGGTTATATTACTTATTGGTTTATGTAAGTGGATGACTATGAAAAATGTTTTTCTTGTTGGGATTACTAAAGGATTTTATTGTGTCTCTTGCTAGAGTTTTTATGCAAAAGATTCATATGATCATACTGGGTTTCATACTAACATTCCCGCACCTCCCATCAAAGCAGATGCACAAGTTTCTATTACATTTAAGAGTGTACTAATTTACTTTATAATATATTATTACACAGTTAAACATATTTATTTAGTCATGGAAGAACGATAAGTATGCTTTGTTTGTAATTCATACCATGATAACTCTAATTTTGGCTGAATGATGGTTGTTTAGATTTTGTTTATCTATAACAGTTATTTGTATAGTAACACCAATAGCGAATGTTATTGGTATCTATCTATAAATGCATATATTAATTTTATCTGTAAATGTGTTCACTATATATTAATATCAAAATATGTTCATTATATTTATTGTTCACTGTATTTATGTAAAAGAATGAAATACATAGATTCAACAAAATTTTAAGTCAAAACTATTAATATGTATTTTTTGGCAAGCAGGGATTGTTAAAAGCTTATTGACAAATAATTTTGTATTGAATGAGGAGTGATGTATCACTAGCTGCAGTTTATCATTTTGCTAGATGAGTTGGTATGACGCCTCCATTGCTAGAAGGTAATATTGTAATCATTTTGTTAGGCAATTGTTTATCGGGGGGGGGGGGGGGGCCTTGGAAATATGTAATATATATGAAAATATCTATTTTCTTGTTATGAGTACTTATCTATTTGCTTTGATGTTTGTATTTAGATTTAAATTTCCAGTTAACTTATGCTATGTTATCTTCCTTTCTATATGCACTACTTTCAGAATTTATCAATGAAATAATCCAATGTAACAACCCGCAAATCCGTACAATTTGAGCTGACTAATACAACACATGTCCAACTCAAATAATACAGAAATACAAGTCCTTAGGGTTAAAGAAATAAAACAGGTAGAAGATAGAATTAAAGAAAACATCAAAATCTCACAGTGGAACGAATAAAATATAATATCATATATCATAACTTTGAAATACAAATCTGTACTGTATATACATACCATATCAAAGCACAATACAATATTAGATATAGCGGAAAATAATTCTAAAATATCTAATGGTTCGGCCTCCTGCTTCAAGCTCCTCCAAGTGTATCTGTAAAAGCCTGAAACACTTGACTGCCCGTATAAATTTGGGCACCCAAGAGTTTAGGAAAAACAAACAAAATAAACTCTGGGTCAGTCATGGGACTGGTGTGAGTAAACTCCAACCATACTATTTAATTTTGAAAATCCTTTGAAAGAAAGGGTAATAGTTGGACCAGCCCGCACATAAAGATGGACGGTTTTTACCTTACTATAACCAAAACATTTTTGATGTCAAAATCCAGTGATATTATAATAATGTCTAATCAAATAAATAACCAAATAGTAGAATTCTTGCATCTCACAATCTACATATATTGTATAAAATCAAAAACTACAGGGTGCTTATTGGAGATTGGATTCCAACTATGTCAAGGTACGAGACCACCTCCCGAACAGTGTACTCTAGAGGGTATATGTAGCATCCCGGGTGTAACGACCCGCATTTTTAACCGTTCAAATCGACAATAAGCCACACATGTCGACCAAAACAAATCGCAAATGGTAGTTATTGGGAAAAGAAGAAAAAGAAAGAAAGAAGAGAAAAACAATAACAGAATCTCACAGCGGAAGGACAACATATAATAAACAAATAGCAGTTAAAAAGCAGTTGAAATGTATACTGTGATTATAACATTCAATGATTATCAGAGTTACATATACATACGGATGTACATAATAAGCAGCGGAAGCAAATGCAGCGGAAACATACTTCTCTAATATATATATACCAAATCATCGTCTCCGTCCTCCAAAGGAAGAAATCTTCGCTAACTGCAACGTCTGCTGACCCGAGCGCATTGCATAAAAAGAAAACACAACAACACTCGGATCAGCACTAAATCATCTCATATTAGTCAAATCAAAATACGAAATAACATCAGTGTCATGGGTGCAGTAACTCAAGAGATGTTACGGGATTTTTCCATCTCTCAAGGATCCGTTTAACTAATACATAGATAGTATAATACGCTATTATAATAGTGTCTACTCAGTAAAGTATAAATACTGAAAATAGCGTAAGCGGGATTACATTTTTACCCTTACACCGTTTATAATACCGTAGTCTATACAGTACCGTAAACCCACCATAACGATGGCATCAGAGGGCACTCCATAGGTACGATACAAATCAAAATCGTATGGGGTTCGATAAGGATAATATGACAAGGCACTCAAGGCAACGTCCAAGGTAGGATTCTACCAATTGCACTCCCGGACCGGTGGTAACGCATAGCAGCAACTACCGCCCACCTCGGAACACACTCCCAAAGTCATAAATGGACCCAAATCATCATCATCATAGTCATAGAAATAGTATCGAAGAAGTGTGTCCGATCAAAGGTGCTACCTCAGTTAGTCACGGTATAGCTCCTGTTTTAGTCATTACAATTCTGACCCGAAGGTCAGGGCTATTTCGTCCTCGATCATCTTCTTTGATTCAATAATCGACTCCAAGTCATCATATCTCGTTCTAGATACGTCAAAACGTTCACACTTGTCAAAGTGGTATCGACACTGACAAAGAGTATGCCTTATGTCGACTCTGGTCTCTTTAACAACTAACGTTTACATTTTTTTCACATCGGTTGGTTCTCTTATATTTCAAAGGTTCGCTTTCATCTCAAAATATCATATTTTGTTTCGAACCCATTTTAGATTCAAAAGAATAAAAATTTCATATCAACATATCACAATCATACCCAAAAACCGATTTTATTCTAAACTGGATTATATTTCATATCCTTGTATTATAATCATATAATATTTCATAATCGACTTATATTCAAACAGAATATATTTTACCTCAAAGGTTATGCTTATCTCAAATCGATTTGAATTCTAAATCCGTTTATATTCCAAAGAGTATAAATCTCCATAACCCTCATTCATATCATTTATGAAATCCATTATATTCAAATAAAAATATCAATTTCATTTTCATATAAAATTGGTTAACGTCGATTCCATATTTGAATACTTTATTCCGACTCCATCTCGAACTGGGGTTTAAATCCAGCATTTTCCATTCGGAAGAAAATTTACGATCATTGACAAAATTTGAAAACAGATGCTCTAAAAAAAATCTTTATATAAAGTATATGTATAGAAATAATGGTTAAAACCAAATAAGATAATTTAAATCGTTATGAATATATATATATATATAATAAAAATTCTAATTAGTTTTAAATAATATAATATAAGAAAAAAAAATAGGCTAGAATAAATAGTCTATAAGTAAAAGTTAAATGATAGATTTTAAGGAAAGAATAACTTATTTGAGCCCAAACATTTTAAATACATATATATAATAAATTCTTAAATCAAAATTTCTTCTTTCTTCCGAACTTCAAATACTTGAACCCACACTCCAGTCTCAATGGAGTTATAAAATTCAATATCTTGTTTCAAACGCCATTCAACCCAAATCTTCGATTTAGGGAAATTCAACCCATATTCCTCGATCCTCTCTTCTTTTCAAATTTAAATTCAAATAAAATATTTCATTCAAATCCAACCTAAATTTGAAAGTTTCAGATATTATCCAAACCTCATTTTAAGAATTCCACTTCCTTTGGAAACAATTTCTTAGCCACTCAAATAACACTTGCGATCCAGGTCCTTTACAGGAACAGGTTTATCGAGTATCGGTTCATTTCTTTAACTGAAATTTCTGTCAAATAAAATCCCAAATATTTGAAAATCATTTAACCAACCGATGTCTGTATAGAATTTCCTATCCAATGGCCAAGTGATTAAATTTTAATTTCTCCATATTTCAGGGATGGATCTATCATTTCAATCCAAATCAGGGTCACAGAGGTTTATCATTTCACTCTGTGTTCTTAATTTATTTTATCGACAAATCCCGGGTTCATTAGATGCCCGTAACATCAAGGGTAAATGGGATTTATCGTCACAAATCAACATGCACTACAATATACTGCAATAAGGAGCATCAGCAATGTCAATATAAATTCAGTAATAAATTTCAACCAACATCCATCACAATCATTCCATTCAACTGATCAGCATTAAACTGTTTCAGGATTTAGCAAGGGTTAGAATTTTCAACTAGAAATTTAAATTTAAATCAAATAACTAATCATTGATCTAATTTGCATGTTAACACACTAGTATATCAAATTTAAGCAACCAATACAACAGCCAATCACAACCATGCAACCAAACTATTTCATAATTTAATTCGATAAATATAGGGATAATTCAGTATTTCGTGAGCGAAGAATCACTCACCTTTTGGTCTTTAATCATACGAACGTCCCACCAAAGCCCAAAATTTCATAGTCTCTAAACGCAGCCAGGTTAGTGCCAAAACGTCCATAATTCCGCCATGATTTCAATGCAACAAACCGCGTCCAATTCCGAGTTCATATGTAAGAGTTATCAGTGATTTACTGTTTGAATTAAAAATATATAAAATTAAATAAAACCAATTCTCACCCTCTCACAGACCGACATGTCATCGGGCCCCCTTCCTTCCCGTTCATCCCCTTTTCCACTACAGTAAACTTCGAACGGAAAACCCATACGCAAACCCGACTTTGACCAAGAAATTAGATCGCCTCTGGCCATTAGAAGACCAGCGACCACCTCCATCCTCTCCCTACCATCAAGGCGCGTCCGCCAGTACTAAAGCCCTCATCCCCGATCGACTGTGGAGCCGACGCCAGATCCAAACGCGAAAGGGGTTTTAAACCCTAAAACGAGAATCCGACCACCTCAGGCCATAATCCAACCTGCGATCACTTGCAATCCACTCCTAGCATCGATCTCTACCAAACCCAGATGTCAATTTCCTCAATTAACTCAAAGATCAAAAATCCTCCATTTGATTTTATGGGTTCCGCGTTCTGGAACTTTGACCATCGATTTCCGGCCAGTCTGATCGCTGCATGTCGAAATAAATCGCACCAGGAGCTTCGTATCGTCGAGATCTTCGAAATGACATATAATATGTTGGTATTTGGAGAAGATTTCATTTTCAAGTTATGATTTTTATTTAAAGCTTGGGTTTTGAAATTTTTGTTCAGCCATTAAGAAGAGAAATAGATGGAGGAAGTGTACGTGTTGTTGAAATGGCTGATGTAGTGGTAATGGGTTTTATTTATATAAAATTATAAGGCCCAAACATGAGGAATACCCAATTATCCTATTATACTGATCTCGTTCACATTTCCTCTCATACAATCAAATGGTAAGTCGGATTGTGACGCAAATTGAAATCCTATAATAATTCCCCGTTCCGGTTCTGATGGCGCCAATTTCGTCGGATTCCGAGACAGTCGTCAAAACCGTTAAATTATACAGTTAATTAATTAAATAAAATATTCAAATATTCATTTAACTATTTTAATTCAAATTAAATAGTCGTTAAATTCAAATTAAATCAAATTATAACTTACATCAATTTTATAGATTTATTTCATAAATTTAAGTTCCACATTTGATTATTTACAAGTTCAAAATTTGAATTTCAAATTTAACTTAAACAGCTTAAATAAATTGTTTCACACATTTTAAGTTCCCGAATCTTGATTATTTCTTAAATTAAATCTGAACTGCAAATTCAAATAAATAAATTCTCCTTTATCCCAAGTTATTCAATATCCAATCCAAAATTCCACAAATTCCAATTTAAAATTTTGAATTTTCACTTTTAGATTAACCCACTCGAATTAATGTAATTATTTAAATATTAAATTTCAAAACAGCCCTTTTCTAAGAGAAAACTACATTTAAAATCTATTTACTAAATTCAAACAATCACCATCATTAAAATTTACAAAAATTAGATTTTCTCTAACATATTCCAATTTATTTCCTTTAAATTGAAATTTAAATATACCGAAAATTATGGGATGTTTCATTCTCCCCCACTTAAAATCTTTTCGTCCTCGAAAAGAGAACGAAACGATATTAAGCACATATCCATTTTAAATTGATACCTAAAATAGCCTTTATAAAATAAGTTATATTTGTAAAACTCATAAATTTTTCTAACTCCCGAAATCACGGAAAATTTCGGCAGCATCTCCTTTGTACGGAGAGGTCCGGGGAAAAATCCTTACATACATATAACTCAAATATCATCTCATCACACGAGGAGGCATCCCAGAAATGGGGAAAAACACAAACAAAACCCCAAAAGCAATATAATCCCAAATACGTACCTCTTTTAGCGTTTAAAAGCAATTTATTTGCCTTAGCATTTTAGAATTTAGCGCAAGCGAGCTACAACGCGTAGCGCGACTTCATAACACCTGCTACATACTCACATACACATAAGAATCAATATATATAGAATACATAGCAAAGAATATACTTACACAACATATTTAAATCATCTCAACTACAAAAACCAACCTGTTAACAACAGGTCAGCGAACAAATGGGTATTATCTACACTTAGATGATGGAATTTGACTAAGACATACTAGGCAAACTTGTTGCATTCTTTTCAGGCTTTCCAAATTGTCCGGATTCGTCGAATTTGGATGATTTGTTCAAAAGTTATTGCTATTTTAGTGGAGGCGAACGCCTCAGCCCGCACACTAGAAAATGCAGGTCTGAATTGTTCAACCCAGTTTTTAGCCTTCTAAACATTAGAATTTGGCCCAGCATATTAAGAGAAAGTTTTAATTTACATTCTGGCCTTTCCGAATTGTACTCGCACATCGAAATCCGACGCTTGGTTAAGAAGTTATGGTCAAAACCATATAGGTATACGCTTCAGATTTTTATTTTCTGCGCACACGACTACGACTAAAACTTGAATTTCAGCTTAGTATATGGAAAATCTCGACATGGCTCTATTTACCAAAGTTTAGCTTGTTTTCTAAGGTTCCAAAAATACGAAATCATCAAAAATTCTGATGAGCCCAACAAAAGTTATGATTGTTTTACTTTTGCGTTATTGGGTAGTTCAGATTTTCATAATGTGTATTGATTTACTTGGGTTTTCAACTTTCCCATTATACCCTTAAGCCAATTTAATCACCATAATACATTATCGCTTTATTATGTTCTTTATACGATCTATCCTCTTTGTACTTAACATATACATACCAGTTTTATTTAAATAACCTAAATTTCTTCATATAAACCCCACTTCAGTCCATACTATTCCAAGCATTAAATTCCAAATCAAACTTGAAATTTGTTCTAGCCTTTCAACTAAGCTTGGTTATATTAAGTCATATATTCATGAATATGAGTCACATTGCCAAATTCATGACTCATTTTCCTAAGTATTCAATTTCCATCTTATATTAACAAAGTCTTTTAAGTAGCTCTCGTCGAATCAATTCACGCGACTCGCCTAAGTTTGGTCCTATCTCATGGTTCATTTACCAATCCCATTTAAAGATGGTTTTTACTTCGACACTCCTATACCAAACTTTTCACTGAATTTGGTTCCAAGTTCTATCGACCTTCTAATTTACTAAATTAGTCTTCGGGTTTTCTTACTCATACCTTTTCAACTATCTTGATTGCATTAAGTCTCTAATTCATAACCTTGTTTGATTCACCACAATATCATTCCTTATTTTGATTTACTTCATCCATGTTACACCAACATAGTTCCATTTATTCATATTAAATTAACCATACGTTCGAATCAATTCCGACTTATGATTCAATCTAATTATTCACGTTTATTTTTACTTTGTTTCATTTCTTTATACTTGGTTTAAGTCGACCTACTTCCATTTCCCGAGCTTGCTTCACTTATTCAAATTTAATAAATTCAACTTCAGTTTCTATTTCTTCTACTTTCTTCCATATTTCCGATTCTCAGTTTATTTCGCTTCTTCTCTTGATTAAGTTAACTTCCAATCTATATCAATGGATTAAGGTCGGTTAGGGATTTTTATATAACCATTTTACATGGCCTCGTTTATTAAGTTTCCATTTACTTACTTAACCACCCATCAATATAAATTCCCATTCACTTATTTAAATCCCTTAAGTAAATTTCTTTAAGTAAATCCATTGACCCAATCCAAGTTATATTTATATTTCATTTCTGTATCTCAAATAACGTTCAATTTCCTTAGCTCAGGCGTTAAACTTAGTTCTTAAACCTTAATCCTTTGATTTCCTAGGTTAAACTGTAGTTAACTCAATTCCTCTACACGAATTGAGATATATTTTATCATTCCTACTCCTATTTATTCCAGTTATTCTAGTTGAAGTTTGAATTCGCCGTCAATCCCATTTCTTTAACGCTTATAACAGCCGAACTAGTAATTTACTTAACTTCATTATTGTTCGCGTTTATGAGTTTTAAACAATGGTTTCTCTTCTCTTAGTACTTAAGTTCATTTCATGGTTTCAAAACTAAAATTTCTATAAAACGAGTTACCTTAATACCTAAATCCATATTATTTGTTAATATGAACTTAATTACCTTGATTCCGGGTTTAAAACCAAGTTTAAAATACATATGTATTTATGAAATTTATAGAAACGTACCATAAATTGAAATCCAATCTTTAATTAACAAAACAAAGAAATTTCAATCCTGGTTAAGTCAAAAGTCCATTATACATACTCTTTGAAATTAGATCCAAAAATTCTTTTCAAACAAGTCACGAAAGTACAGAGTGGTCTCCCCCACTTAGACACTTCATAATGAACGTCGATAATGCGTGCACTCATTATCGAAGTCATTTCTGATGTCCGAGGAGGGATTATACACTTATTTCTTTTGAAACCATTTCCAAAACTATTTCTTATAATACGATATTATTTTCACTTTTCAAACTATTTCAAAAGTCTCCCAGGATCAAGTTTTAAGGTCATTTCTATTTTAATCACACCTTTCTCACCTAATTATACCTACAGGTATTTCATCTCATTTCAAATATTTTCAAAAACCATTAAATTTCCAACACCTATTAATTATCTATTATTATATTTATTATTCAACCGACTATAATAGGTAATAACTTAATATTATTACCCACAAACACGAATACATATATACTTGAACCAATAATATATATTTGATATATTTTAAAATAAAAATCGAAACCATATTATATCACTCATTCTGTTCGATTATTTAGAGATCCCTATCGACTCTATGGCGTCCCATATATCGACCAGAATCCATAAATATTAAACAGAACAACTCAACATAATATAAACCAATTTATAACCAAATACAAGTACGCTCTCTCATATCACTCAAACTCATTCTAGGGCGTTTCTAACCCCATCTCTAATGAGTTTATTCCCAAACAAAGCCAAGGTTGTCGACTACCATCGCTCTGATACCAACTATAATGACCCACATTTTTAACCGTTCAAATCGACAATAAGCCACACATGTCGACCCAAACAAATCGCAAATGCAGGTAGTTATTGGGAAAAGAAGAAAAAGAAAGAAAGAAGAGAAAAACAATAACAGAATCTCACAGCGAAAGGACAACATATAATAAACAAATAGCAGTTAAAAAGAAGTTGAAATGTATACTGTGATTATAACATTCAATGATTATCAGAGTTACATATACATACGGATGTACATAATAAGCAGCGGAAGCAAATGCAGCGGAAACATACTTCTCTAATATATATATATACCAAATCTTCATCTCTGTCCTCCAAAGGAAGAAATTTTCGCTAACTGCAACGTCTGCTGACCCAAGCGTATTGCATAAAAAGAAAACACAACAACACTCGGATCAGCACTAAATCATCTCATATTAGTCAAATCAAAATACGAAATAACATCAGTGCCATGGGGGCAGTAACTCAAGAGATGTTACGGGATTTTTCCATCTCTCAAGGATCCGTTTAACTAATACATAGATAGTATAATACGCTATTATAATAGTGTCTACTCAGTAAAGTATAAATACTGAAAATAGCGTAAGCGGGATTACATTTTTACCCTTACACCGTTTATAATACCGTAGTCTATACAGTACCGTAAACCCACCATAACGATGGCATCAGAGGGCACTCCATAGGTACGATACAAATCAAAATCGTATGGGGTTCGATAAGGATAATATGACAAGGCACTCAAGGCAACGCCCAGGGTAGGATTCTACCAATTGCACTCCCGGACCGGTGGTAACGCATGGCAGCCACTACCGCCCACCTGGGAACACACTCCCAAAGTCATAAATGGACCCAAATCATCATCATCATAGTCATAGAAATAGTATCGAAGAAGTGTGTCCGATCAAAGGTGCTACCTCAGTTAGTCACGGTATAGCTCCTGTTTTAGTCATTTCAATTCTGACCCGAAGGTCAGGGCTATTTCGTCCTCGATCATCTTCTTCGATTCAATAATCGACTCCAAGTCATCATATCTCGTTCTGGATACGTCAAAACGTTCACAGTTGTCAAAGTGGTATCGACACTGACAGAGAGTATGCCTTATGTCGACTCCGGTCTCTTTAACAACCAACGTTTACATTTTTTTCACATCGGTTGGTTCTCTTACATTTCAAAGGTTCGCTTTCATCTCAAAATATCATATTTTGTTTCGAACCCATTTTATATTCAAAAGAATAAAAATTTCATATCAACATATCACAATCATACCCAAAAACCGATTTTATTCTAAACTAGAATATATTTCATATCCTTTTATTATAATCATATAATATTTCATAATTGACTTATATTCAAACAGAATATATTTTACCTCAAAGGTTATACTTATCTCAAATCGATTTGAATTCTAAATCCGTTTATATTCAAAAGAGCATAAATCTCCATAACCCTCATTCATATCATTTATGAAATCCATTATATTCAAATAAAAATATCAATTTCATATAAAATTGGTTAACGTCGATTCCATATTTGAATACTTTATTTCGACTCCATCTCGAACTGGGGTTTAAATCCAGCATTTTCCATTCGGAAGAAAATTTACGATCATTGACAAAATTTGAAAACAGATGCTCTAAAAAAAATCTTTATATAAAGTATATGTATAGAAATAATGGTTAAAACCAAATAAGATAATTTAAATCATTATGAATATATATATATATATATATAATAAAAATTCTAATTAGTTTTAAATAATATAATATAAGGAAAAAAAATTAGGCTAGAATAAATAGTCTATAAGTAAAAGTTAAATGATAGATTTTAAGGAAAGAATAACTTATTTGAGCCCAAACATTTTATATACATATATATAATAAATTCTTAAATCAAAATTTCTTCTTTCTTCCGAACTTTAAATACTTGAACCCACACTCCAGTCTCAATGGAGTTATAAAATTCAATATCTTGTTTCAAACGCCATTCAACCCAAATCTTCGATTTAGGGAAATTCAACCCATATTCCTCGATCCTCTCTTCTTTTCAAATTTAAATTCAAATAAAATATTTCATTCAAATCCAACCTAAATTTGAAAGTTTCAGATATTATCCAAACCTCATTTTAAGAATTCCACTTCCTTTGGAAACAATTTCTTAGCCACTCAAATAACACTTGCGATCCAGGTCCTTTACAGGAACAGGTTTATCGAGTATCGGTTCATTTCTTTAACTGAAATTTCTGTCAAATAAAATCCCAAATATTTGAAAATCATTTAACCAACCGATGTCTGTATAGAATTTCCTATCCAATGGCCTAGTGATTAAATTTTAATTTCTCGATATTTCAGGGATGGATCTATCATTTCAATCCAAATCAGGGTCACAGAGGTTTATCATTTCACTCTGTGTTCTTAATTTATTTTATCGATAAATCCCGGGTTCATTAGATGCCCGTAACATCAAGGGTAAATGGGATTAATCGTCACAAATGAAGATGCACTACAATATACTGCAATAAGGAGCATCAGCAATGTTAATATAAATTCAGTAATAAATTTCAACCAACATCCATCACAATCATTCCATTCAACTGATCAGCATTAAACTGTTTTAGGATTTAGCAAGGGTTAGAATTTTCAACTAGAAATTTAAATTTAAATCAAATAACTAATCATGGATCTAATTTGCATGTTAACACACTAGTATATCAAATTTAAGCAACCAATTCAACAGCCAATCACAACCATGCAACCAAACTATTTCATAATTTAATTCGATAAATATGGGGATAATTCAGTATTTCGTGAGCGAAGAATCACTCACCTTTTGGTCTTTAATCAGACGAATGTCCCACCAAAGCCCAAAATTTCACAGTCTCTAAACGCAGCCAGGTTAGTGCCAAAACGTCTGTAATTCCGCCACGATCCCAACGCAACAAACCGCGTCCAATTCCGAGTTCATTTGTATGAGTTATCAGTGATTTACTGTTTGAATTAAAAATATATAAAATTAAATAAAACCAATTCTCACCCTCTCACAGGCCGACACGTCATCGGGCCCCCTTCCTTCCCGTTCATCCCCTTTTCCACTACAGTAAACTTCGAACAGAAAACCCATACACAAACCCGACTTTGACCAAGAAATTAGATCGCCTCTGGCCATTAGAAGACCAGCGACCACCTGCATCCTCTCCCTGCCATCAAGGCGCGTTCGCCAGTACCAAAGCCCTCATCCCCGATCGACTGTGGAGCCGACGCCAGAGCCAAACGCGAAAGGGGTTTTAAACCCTAAAACAAGAATCCGACCACCTCAGGCCATAATCCAACCTGCGATCACTTGCAATCCAATCCTAGCATCGATCTCTACCAAACCCAGATGTCAATTTCCTCAATTAACTCAAAGATCAAAAATCCCCAATTTGATTATATGGGTTCCGCATTCTGGAACTTTGACCATCGATTTCTGGTCAGTCTGATGCTGCATGCCGAAATAAATCGCACCAGGAGCTTCGTATCGTCGAGATCTTCGAAATGACATATAATATGTTGGTATTTGGAGAAGATTTCATTTTCAAGTTATGATTTTTATTTAAAGCTAGGGTTTTGAAATTTTTGTTCAGCCATTAAGCAGAGAAATAGATGGAGGAAGTGTACGTGTTGTTGAAATGGCTGATGTAGTGGTAATGGGTTTTATTTATATAAAATTATAAGGCCCAAATATGAGGAATACCCAATTATCCTATTATACTGATCTCGTTCACATTTTCTCTCGTACAATCAAACGGTAAGTCAGATTGTGACGCAAATTGAAATCCTATAATAATTCACCATTCCGGTTCTGATGTCGCCAGTTTCGTTGGATTCCGAGACAGTCGTCAAAACCGTTAAATTCTACAGTTAATTATTTCAATAAAATATTCAAATATTCATTTAACTGTTTTAATTCAAATTAAATAGTCATTTAAATTCAAATTAAATCAAATTATAACTTACATCAATTTTATAGATTTATTTCATAAATTTAAGTTCCACATTTGATTATTTACAAGTTCAAAATTTTAATTTCAAATTTAACTTAAACAGCTTAAATAAATTGTTTCACACATTTTAAGTTCCCGAATCTTGATTATTTCTTACATTAAATCTGAACTGCAAATTCAAATAAATAAATTCTCTTTTATCCCAAGTTATTCAATATCCAATCCAAAATTCCACAAATTCCAATTTAAAATTTTGAATTTTCACTTTTAGATTAACCCACTCGAATTAATGTAATTATTTAAATATTAAATTTCAAAACATCCCTTTTCTAAGAGAAAACTACATTTAAAAATCTATTTACTAAATTCAAACAATCACCATCATTAAAATTTACAAAAATTAGATTTTCTCTAACATATTCCAATTTATTTCCTTTAAATTGAAATTTAAATATATCGAAAATTATGGGATGTTACACGGGCAATTACACTCTTGAGTTTAGACAATAATACATCTCGTGTCCAAATCTATGTATTGAAAACCCAGAAAGGTAAAAGAAAGAATATTAGAGGGTGAGATAAGAAAGAAAGAAATATTAGAATAGAAGAATGAGAAGAAGAAGAACAACAGAATCAGAGTCTCACATTGCAGTGGAACAAAATATAATATAGAAATAAAACTTTATTAAGAGCTTGAAATAAAATTTCCATTTATCAAAGTACATTAAAATATTTGGATAGTTATAAATATCTGTCCTCATATACAACACATAATGGAATAAATACAAGATATCATCACTACAAGAAAACTGATATTTAACAGCATATAATTACAGCATTTCGGATTGCATATTGTCTATTTGTAAAAAAAAACTTGAATTATTGAACAAAAATTTGTAAAAACGCTATCCAAAATACCACTGCCCGCTAATTTTTCATTTCCCTCCACTCAGCCGCATATAGCAATTTTCTCCCGCACTTTCCCTAATTCCTCCTCATATTTCATCTTCTGCTTCCTTGTACCTAAAATTATATTTAAATCGAATTGCAGCCGCAACACCGAAAACGCTTACAGCTACAACTGATTTTGTCACCCTATTTCCCCTGGAAATCAACCCCAAAACAAATTGCTCTATTTTCTCCATTTCCATCTTCTTTGTTCTAACCCAATCTAACGACGAAGGAAAGTAAGATAATGAAAAGACTGAGGTCAACATCCGATCGGGTTGCCCCACCCAGACCATGGAGATCGAAACGATCGTTTCAGATAGGATAGAGGAAGCAGCGGTCACGATTACGGTGGTAGAGTGGAAGGTGCAGAGTTCTAGTCGGTAAACATCCCGTTGAAATGCTCATATTTATTTTAGGCACGTACATATATCCTTTAGGGATTATTCTTTGTTCTTTTCATAACTGTGCAATTTCATCGATTCTTAACTCTCATGTCTCATACACATCTATTTTTTGGTAGACTGGAGACGCAGAGCGATGTAGGATGATGATTATAGATGGTCAAGGACTTGTTATGGTGAATGTTTGGGTCAATGACTTGTGTGTGTGTGTGTTTTTTTTAGTTATGGCAAAGGAGCAGATGGTATGGGAGACAGTGACAGTTTGCCATGAGTTTGAGGTATGGTTTTTGATGCAAGTTGCAATAGTGGGTGGTTTGAATCATTGTCATTGAAGTGGTGTTTGATGTGGCTTAGTAGTAATACCGTTGATGGAGAAATGAGAAGGGGAATGTGAGGAATGGTTGTGACTGTGTTCAGGTTAGTGCTTGTTTAGGAAGGGTTGATGAGAAGCATGTAGACTTTTATATCATGTAACCTTTTATTTGCCTCATTTTGTGTATGCCGCAGGTTTTGGATTGCCATAAAATAGGTGTTTTGTAGTCACTCACTGTTCACGAACTGAAATCGTTTCTCACTACTAAGAAAGTGAAGGTTGGTGGAAAGAAGGAAGAACTTATCTAACGTGTTAACACAATACTTTCAGTCGTTCAATGAGAGGTATACATTGATTATTTGTATGCTCAGTTTCAATTAGGTCCCGCATTAGCTTGGTTACCTTCATCCGTTATCTACATTCGATAAATAATTAAATGGCTAGATTCATTTTAATGACAACTCTATTTGTAAATAAAATATCGAATTGTACTTTGACTATTTCTTTGTTTTATAGTCGATAACATCTTATTATGTTGGTGAAGTTGATTGGGGAAGAAATTGTTTAGTTTATTTTCTCGGAGTTGATTAAGAAGGAAATGAAAGTTTGAATTGGTTAGTTGATTATGTTAATCTTGATACACTGAATTAGGAGAAAAAACATGAACTAATAGTTAAATATAATCCTTTTCATGTCCGGCTGACAAAATTCAGTGTACAGAGATGGACAGGCGTGTTTTTTTCTCACATGTTTGATATCACTTAAGGTGTATGCCTTAGCAAAACACATTTCTCTACATGCATATCACTTTTCCCAACTCTACGTGAGTTCATGTTGTGTACTATGTTTCTTTGTGCACATGGATTTGTAAATAAACTTTGATTCTGATTCTATCACAGTGTCTCTTGGTTTGTCTCCTCCTTAAAAAATAACGTTGGTTTAGACGACAAAGCTTCATATGTTTGATCAAACATAGCACTTGAAACTTCCGGATCTAATATTTTGGTCAAATCAGTACTTTAAACTGGTTCATTTTTTTTGGTTTTACACTACAAATGCCACCTATACCATGACTAACTTATAGTTTTATACTGATTTGATTTTCAAAATGATACTACCCAAAGTCGAAAACTATGAACTGTTATCAGTGGATGTTAGCTCTGTAAGTAGGAAAAACATATACAAAAGGAAATTATTTAGACAAAAGTACGATAACTATCCCAACTTTTCTTCTTTTTATTTATTGATGTTGCAGAATAATGGTTCTGGTATCGAAGCATTTGCATATCAAAATTTTGATCCTTCCTTAACTTGGCAGGTATGAATTCTCCAATCAACACAATACTTTGAACCTTTCTGTACATATTTTGTCGCGTTGATCTGTCATCAAAGGTTGAAGTAAAATGTTCATCCTTGGATAAATATAACAACAATATTATATATACAGGACATAGAATGGATAAAATAAAAAACAACCTTCCTGATTCTCCTTAATGGAATACTCACTACATCCTTGCAAAGGAATCGTAGCACGCATCGGTGGTCGAGTGGTGATAGAGGAGAGCTCGCGTGGTAGTGCATTGATTCATTGTAATTACCGATATATCTCTACTGTTAATTTGTTCACTTTAATGTAGATTTTCTTTTCTTTTTATAAAGAAGTCTACATTTGCACCATTTTGGCACAACTGACTTGTTGTCTCCACATTAGATATTAGAAATGGTTGAATAACGTCATACTGTTTCTGAATATAACAAGAGGTTGGTACTTGAGTACTCTTGGGATGTGGAATAGGGATGTCAAGCTGATACAAATAGAATTGAGGTACGGTATTGAATTCATTATAAGATTTATCTTTCAATTTTGGGAACCAAGTTATTTATATATTCCTTGTTTTGTATGATACATTTAGCATACTGAATATTTCAAGAAAATATTGGATGAAGTGAAATTTTATCGGTATTTAGAAATGACTGAAATTCCAAATTTTGTTTGAGTTCATTTGTGCGTTTTAACTATTTCATAAAGTAGCCTTTATTGTATGGTCCTTTCACATTTCTTATGTATTTTATATTCATATAATCTCATTTTTATTGAAAGGCAGCAACTTGCTCATAATGATTTACTCTCAGGCATTTTTTTCAGTTTATATGTTTGTTTTAACTGTTTCATAAAGTAGCCTTTATTGTATGGTCCTTTCACATTGCTTGTGTATTTTACATTCAGATAATCTCGTTTTTATTCCAATGCAGCAGCTTGCTCATAATGATTAATTCTCAGGAATTTTGTTTCAGTTCATATGTGCGTTTTTACTGTTTCATAAAGTTGCCTTTATTGTATGGTCCTTTCACATTGCTTGTGTATTTTACATTTAGATAATCTCATTTTTATTCAAATGCAGCAGCTTGCTCATTATGATTTACTCTCAGGAAATATAATGAGAAATGATGCTCATGGTAAATTATCCATAAATACATGTATGTTCTAAGTATTACCATACATGTAATATAACTTTAATATTTGTGTAGAGAAGCTCTACTTCATTGACTTGGAGTATGGATCATACAACTACAGAGGTTACGACATTGCAAATCATTTCAATCGTATGCAGGTTTTGATTACAACTATAGTTTGTATGTTCTTCCTCTATATTAAAAATTTCAGTTACTTATCAAACCAGTTGTGCATTGTAAATTATTAGTTCAATAGCTACGCTTGTTATGACATTTTGTGCAAGTATCCTGATAAGGCTCCACAGTATAACTTTCTTCGACATTACTTGCAACCAAACAACCTAGAAGAGGTGAGTAGATATGATAATGTGCATAAAAGTATTGTTATTTTAGCTAAATCGAAATAAGTTATTCTTTTCTTTATAGGTTAATGATAAAGATTTGGAAACTCTTTATCTAGAAACAAGTTTATTCATGTTAGCCTCACAATTATATTGGGCTTTATGGGCACTTATTCAGGTACTTTCTTTATATTGAGATATTTGTATAGGCAAAGGCTTCTCCCATAGAATTCGATTACCCGAGAACATTTTCAAACGTCTAAAATGGTCTTAAGGTTTTGACAGAATTCCATTATAGACGTATGGAACCTATTTTCAGACGTTTGAACTAGGTTAGACGTACGAAAATAAGTTTAGACATCTGAAATTTGCTATTGTTTCTATTTTTCCTTCTATCGATCGGTATTCCATAATAATAATAGCAATAATTAAAAATTAACTAAGTATTATAATAATTAACTAACTATTAAAAAATTAACTAAATTTACTAATCTTATAAAAAATTAAAAAGTTTAGTTTATAAAAGTTAACTAAGTATGTAAAAATATAAAATATTACTAAGTATTCTATAATAATAATAGCAATAATTAAAAAATAGCTAAGTATTATAAAATTAACTAACTATTATAAAAAATTAACTAAGTTTACTAATTTTATAAAAATTTAGAAGTTTAGTTTATAAAAGTTAACTAAGTATATAAAAATATAAAGTACTACCAAGTATTCTATAATAATAATAGCAATAATTAAAAATTAACTAAGTATTATAAAAATTAACTAACCATTATAAAAAATTAACTAAGTTTACTAATTTTATAAAAAATAAGAAGTTTAGTTTATAAAAGTTAATTAAGTATATAAAAATAGAAATTATTACCAAGTATTCTATAATAATAACAACAATAATTACAAATTAACTAAGCATTATAAAAATTACTATTATAAAATATTAACAAAGTTTACTAATTTTATAAAAAAATAGAAGTTTAGTTTATAAAAGCTAACTAAATATATAAAAATATAAAATATTGCCAAGTATTCTATAATAACAATAGCAATAATTGAAAATTAGCTAAGTATTATAAAAATTAACCAAATATTATAACATATTAACTAAGTTTACTAATTTTATAAAAATTTGGAAGTTTAGTTTATAAAATGTGACGGCAAGTAATTTCGCTCGATCCGAATCAGTCGTTAAACCGATCTAGACCGTTCGAAACCCCTGATCGTTTTGAGAACAGGACAAAATAGAACGCAGACAGAAGAACATTTCATTGTATATTACAACAATTCCATCAGATACAAGAATATACAGAGTATAATGAATAAATTACATTCGATAAATATCAGAGATTACAATAAATTACATAGCAATGGAAAATAATACAAAGCACAACCGAAGGTGATATACGGATACAGAGCTTTCCGGATATCATTCCAGCTGTAAACCAGGATCCTGTGAATATAAATCTGCAAAACCAAAACTACTAGCTGCCCGTGCGGAAAATAAGGGCACTCAGAGTTTAGGTTAAAACAATAAACTCCAGGTCAGTCATGTGACTGGTGTGAGAACTAAAACAGTTATTAATATCGGTTTTAAAGTTAGGTAAATCAAGGGACCACGCCGTATAACACGGAACGGGTTTCCTCCCAAGAATACGAGTGCATAGAACAAACAGCGCAATGCTAAATAAAGAAAAATGAAGTTGTTATAAGACCCAGGTCCCATCACACAATGCACCGCAAGCCGGAGGATACGGTTTTCCCTTATAACAGCCAAAGCATGCTTGATACGTTTAAAACACATTATCTGATACTATTATAGGTGTATAGTGTCAAAACAATTTCAATCATAAATATCAATCATAGGCGGCGTAGCTACCATCTACTATGTCTCCATACTAGTTCTACAATTAAAACCGTAATATCACGTATTGGAAATTGGATTCCATCATGAGCCGAGGCAAGGGGCAAGCTCCTCTCCGCTTCGAGACACTCTAGCAAATGCCTCAGGACTACGCACTCTGGGCAACCCTGGGATCCTCCAAGGCCGGTCCTCTCTTACGTTTGAGGATTAATTATTCCTGAACACACGTTTCCCGGCCCTATAGGACCTATAATCAAGGCACCTCGCATCCAAACCACAAAGGTGAAAAGTATATAAATGTCAGGGCTGGTAGGTCACTGACACCACCCATAGCTAGAAAGAAACGTCGTGCACTCCTTGGGTCCTCATCCCGTTTTTGACTCATACCGAGGTGTGAGGCTCGCAAATTCACGTTATACACAAAGCTGCCACGTAGGTCGTGCTTTGATCATCAACAACAAGACTTTTCTTTTCAACAGAAGCCTTGATCCATGCAACTCAGCGTGCCACACAGGCAATTCATGCCATGCGATTGATATCTATCGATATATAACCTCTAAGCTCGTACGTCTCAGAGAAGGGCGTTAAGCAAGAGAATAAATTCTCCGCCGCCAAATAGATATATATTTAACAGAAATCAATCAACATAGAATAAAATCCAATGTCAGACACACAATCCATTTACAAGTTCGTTCTGGGTCTAAACGAAACCGGAGGCACTTTCCTCGCATATCCATCCATCTCCAAGTACGTCTGGACGACCACCAACTATTTCCATCCTCTTGGGTGTACATCCCAATCAGGATCGTCAGTAATTATCCAAACGATGTGAAGACTTCCGGTCTTCGACCACCGTCATCATCTTCGGCATATCGTCGAATCGGTTATTTAGAATGGGTATAAACCCGGCCTTTCCGAACAACCCGCGTATATTAAAAACAAATGTTACACAAACACAACATACGCCTCATTCCAATTCTTAGGGAAAGGTTCCCATTAATTTTATCCAAGATAAATTCTTTAAAATTTATCCTTTAATCTTCCTTTGGGTGTCATTTCAAACCAAATTATAGTTTTCCAAACTAGTCGAGATTAGCGAACCACACCAAAGTAATTATTTATTTTATTTCCCAATCCCAACCTATTCATCCCATGAAGCAAAACTGGTAATACCCCATATCTAATACCACGGTGTTATCGGTAAAATTAATTACCATTTCACGTTCAAATCTAATTAAAGATTTAACTATCGCTTTGGAGCAAAACTGGTGATACTCCATTCTCGCTCATTGCCAAATTTGATAATTTAGATTATCAATTCATATTTCAATCTAATTGCAGATTCATTGAAACTTCTTTTTCTGGGTTAAAGAACTAGTGTCATTTAAAACACAATTCACGATAAACCCAAATCACATTCTATTTATTATCGAGTTAAAGAACTAGTGTTATTTAAAACACAGTTCATGATAAACCCATGAATCAATTCTATTTAAAACCCATTTCAAATCCAATTTATTTATTTGAAAATAAACGGTTTTAATTTTAGTTCAAAACTAGTTCATTTCGATAAAAATCTATTTTTATCTTTTCAAATATGGAGTTTTTCATCCCAATTTTTCCCAAATAATTTCCTATGATTTTACACAAATTATTACTATTTTTAATAATTTTATCAAGGCCCGTACAGTCGATTTCCATCAACGGACACCGAACTGCACTTACAGCGACCTTTTCCAAATTTGATTTGGATGTATCTCCAAATCCAACCGTTAGATTTCAAATTTCTAATATTTGTTAGAAAGATCTTTTCGATACGAACCCAACGGTTCCGGTTTTAGGAGAATCTGACGGTCGGATCTCCCGTAATGTCCGTTCGAAGTCAATGGTCGAAATTCGCGAACTGCCGCGGCGCGGCGCGTTCTATTCAGGCCATTATATTATATATATAATATATATAATATATATAATATATATTTTGTCGATTTCTATTTAAAACGAATTTTATAAATAGTTTTTAAATTCGTTTCAAAAACAATTTCAACTTCCATTTCAATTCAAATCAAAATTAAATTTCTTCTTATAAATTCGTTTTAAAATTCATTTCTATTCAATTTAAATTTCAATTCAATTTGAATTCATTTGAATTCGTTTTCAATTCAATTCGAATTCATTTTCAATTCGAATTCGTTTTATATTCAATTCATTTCAAATTGGTTTTATATTCGATTCAATTCAAATTGGCTTTATATTCGTTTCAAAATATTCGATTTCGAAATCACTTTTCAACATTCATTTTAAAATGAATAAAATCGATATAAATATCGTTCACGTCAAAATGGCGTCAATCTAATCAACACGGCTTCATATATTTCTATTTTCAAATATTCTATTTCAAATATTTCTTATTATCAAAATATTTCGTTTCAAATATTTCTTATTTCAAATATTTCTATTTCAAATATTCTATTTCAAATATTCTATTTCAAATATTTCTATTTCAAATATTTCGTTCAACACATGACTAATCTCAACGGATGAGTACAGTCAACACATGAACCTTTATTTTATATTGATAAAGATGCAAATTTTATTATTAAAATATTTCGTTCAACACATGACTAATCTCAATGGATGAGTACAGTCAACACATGAACCTTTATTTTATAATATTCTTTATTTTCTAAATTGGAATGAGGCCCAATCAATCACCATATAAATTTAATTACATGGATTCCATACAACACATGTATATAATAGCAACGACAAATAATCAACCATCATCCAATGTGCACTACACTGTATAAGCATCAAATATAGATATCTAACGCTTATAACAGCTTGTCAATCAATCGATCGACAAACAACTAATTATTGGGATTAGTGTATGTCGTATTTTATCCCAATACCCGTGTGGGGTATCAAACGATCAAACACAGATTTTATTTGTGCAGTTGGGCGATATGTAAAATTTATCGTCCCAATCAATGTCAGTCAAATCAGTGTACCTAAACAAACCGTCCGGTTTGTAAATGAATATTTATTTATTCATATTAACGTTAAAATTTATATTTTTAACGATAAAACATTTTATTTCAACACATGAATTTCTATTCAGTTCATTTACACAATAAAAATGATATCTTTATTTTTCTAACTTATTTTAGAAAATTTCGGCGGCATAACGGCACGATACTAGAAACGGGACGAGGCCTAGCCTTATCCCCGGTCTAGTGAAGGCCCACGCCATTCACACATCAATCAAATCCATTCTATTTCACCAAACAATTAAATTCAAACCAAATAATCTAACCAACTTACCAACCAAACAATTAAACAAACAAGCCATCCATGGTCTGTGGATGACGGGTGTCGGGTGCTACTAAACACCGTCTGCATCCTAGTATATATATATAACTAGAAAAAAAAGAAATTGAAGAGTGAGAAGTTCTCACCAAAGCTATCCTAACTCCACGGCACTCCCAATGTAGGAAATTTTCACTGTTCTCGTCTCTTATCACTTTCGTTGCCCGTATTCACTACATATATAAAAATCATATTTTTATATGCTGATGTCTTCAAAATAAAATTCACATTTTTATTTGTTCACTTTCAATTTAAAAATCATATTTTTATAATCACTTTATATATATAAAAATTGAATTTTTACATCGCTATTCAATATATAAAAATCGAATTTTTACTATGCTATTCAATATATAAAAATCGAATTTTTACTATGCTATTCAATATATAAAAATCGAATTTTTACTATGCTATTCAATATATAAAAATCGAATTTTTACTATGCTATTCAATATATAAAAATCGAATTTTTACTTCGTTGCTATTCAATATATAAAAATCGAATTTTTACTATGCTATTCAATATATAAAAATCGAATTTTTACTATGCTATTCAATATATAAAAATCGAATTTTTACTTCGTTGCTATATAGATAAAAATTCTATTTTTACTTTGTTATTCTCAATATAAAGGTCTCGCCCTTTCAACTATAAATATTTCGCCTTTTCAAAAATATAGATTTCGTCTTTTCAAAAATCTTTTCTTTTTGTATTAAAAAAAAAACATTACTTTTTATTGCTAACTATTTGGTAAAAATAATATTTTGATAACAGTGTTCGTATCGATAAAGATTATATTTTTATAATTCCTACTATGTAAAAAATCATATTTTTACCCTTCCTCTAGTTTGAAAATTTTATTTTCAACCCTTCTACATTATAAAAATTATATTTTTCTCATTATTTTCTATATAAAAATTATATTTTTATAACACTTTTCTAATGTTACAATATATATATATAACTGAATTTTTTTCTTGTTTTAAAATATATATAAAAAAATAAATAAATTAAATTAAAACAAATAAAAGCTTACTGTGGTTGATCGAACGGGGAGGAGAGTGTCGCTGGGGGGGGGGGGGGGTCTTCGGTCAGCAGTAGGAGAAAAAGGGGGGGTTGGCTCGCGTCGGTCGACATCAGGATGGGGGGGTCCAATCTCGAAGCAGCAGAGAGGGGGGGGTTCGATCGCGATTGAGGAGGAGGGGGGTGTCTCGGCGGCGGTGGCCCCTCCTTTGGCGGCGCGATGGAGGGTGAGGCGGCGCTTCGCCCCCCTGTCGCCCTCTTTTCTTTTCTTTTTTTTCTGATTGAACGAACGAGAGAAGAGGGGGGCAGAGTATAAGGGAAGAGAAGAGGGTTTTATTTTATTTTATTATTTAATTATTTTATTTTTCACCAAAAAGAAACTTTTATTTTCAACCTCAAAACGGGGCCCACCGCCTATCGTCCATAGCGTTTTACCCCCATTCCGAACACAATGGGATATGTATCGTAGGCTGATTCGATCGTTTCGATCAGTTTTCGTCAAAATCAACATATAACTCTATATATTGAATTTGAACGCGCATTTCAATTTACTGGGGTCACATACTAACTCGAAAAATTCCATAAAAATATTTTCTAGCTTCGTATTGATGATACGGTCCTAACAAAACTAGTTTCATCGAATTCTGAGGCCGTTGGAAAAATGGCCATTTTCCAGTCGATTAAAATCAACTGAAACTGGTCAAACGCGTTTTCCTTTGCCACACTAACATATTGATTCGAAAAATTATGAAATTTGAAACCTAGCAATAATTTGACACTGTAGATCCAACAAAAGTGGTTTCGTCGAAATCCGAGGTCGTTTGTAAAATGTCCATTTTTAAGGGCCTAAATTCCATAGCGACTATTCAGAATTTTCAACTGGACATATCTTTTGATTCCCGCTATGAAATCTCGATTTTTCGGATTCGTTGGAAAGATATTATCAATTAGATCCTAATGTTTTTGGTTTCACTAAAATCCGGATTGTTTTGCACCCGGTACATTCAATTGAAGTTTGAAATCGAATTATCGAACTACCGCGCCATTTTCAATTCCTTTTATAATTTAAAATAAATATTTATATTCTAACGACGATGCGTATATAATATATACGTTCTAATTATATTCAAAACATTTTTCTCGTCGATATTATTTAAAATAATCTATTTTAAATCTTAAAAATTCGTTAAAATTGCCAAAATAAAAATTTTAAACTGGCCCAGATTTTCCGGGTTATTACAATCTCCCCCACTTAAAACTTTTCGTCCCCGAAAAGGAACAAAGTCGAAAGTGGTTTGATTAATCAACTCTATGTTCGATCTGGCTTCCATTCTCCAACCTTTCAGTTTCTGAGAATTTTCAAAAATTTGGCTAACACCCTAAATTTTCGAAAAATTTCGCCATAACCTCCCCTGCACCGGGAGCCACGGGAAAATCCCGAAATTGCCATATGGGCCTTCTGATCTCAAAAAGAAAAAGAAAAACCAAGCGGCTAGCCAATAGGCTCATAAAATCATCATCACCCAAACAAAACAGTAAATTATAGTAAACATGTACCTATTTGTCGGGCAAACAAATTTTATTCTCTGCTCTAGCCTCCTTGCTATGACATGTTCAATGTAAGTATATGTATATGCATGCAAATGCAACCAATTTCCAATACAATTCAATATTTGATTCAATTAGGCATAAATGGTTCAAAATTATCAAACCAAATAAACAAACAACACAAACATCAATCAATTAGTGAATTAGAGCTTCAAATTGATAACTTTGATATATATACTTAAAATCTTGTTTTTGATGCCAATTCACAACAATGTGTTCTAGCTATATTTTGGTTCTCACACCAGTCTAATGGAAATATATAGAAATCACACCTTCGAAACACGAACACAAATTCTGATGATGATATATCAATCATCAGAATCATCTCCGGGTGTCTAGAATGTGATTCTATATCTATCCAGTATATTAAAACTTAGAATATACGTTCATGACGCGTATATGCAAAATCTTTATATATTGGATTGTCCATATTCAAAATAAATAAATATTCAAATACGTATAAAACGATTTAAATTTCAAAACAAAATTGTTTTCATTTGAAAATATACTCTTCACACTCGTTCTAGGATACTACTGATCCTATCTCTAACGAGTCATTCTAATTGGACATTACTAATCCAATATCTGATGAATTCTTTCGTATGGTTCTAATGTGTCTTGTCCTCGAGCTCTGTAAACCAAAGCTCTGATACCAAATGTGACGGCAAGGAATTTCGCTCGATCCGAATCAGTCGTTAAACCGATCTAGACCATTCGAAACCCCTGATCGTTTTGAGAACAAGACAAAACAGAACGCAGACAGAAGAACATTTCATTGTATATTACAATAATTCCATCAGATACAAGAACATACAGAGTATAATGAATAAATTACATTCGATAAATATCAGAGATTACAATAAGTGAATATTAGGCTCACGTCCCTATTTTGAAACTTAATTAGGCTCACATCCGGTCATAAACTTATTGTAAATTAGGTCCCTGTTTTCAAAACTTATAAAATAATAATTAAAAAAAATAAAAAAAATTCGTAAATTAGTAATAAAATATATTACGCATTATAAAAAAAATCAGTTCAAAAAACAACAAAAATAATGTCAGAAAGAAGAAAACAGCAAAAAAACAGAAAAAACTGCAGTTAAAAGCATAATATTATGCACCTTTTTGATTTTATTGCATGCATATATGCAATTATTGCAGTTCTTCCAGCGGATAGATTTAACATAATTTTTCAGTTCATTTTTATTTGCATCCAAATGTGCAAATTTCTCAAAAAAATGCACACATGTGTGCAACATTTTTATAGGATAAAAAGTAGGGACCTAATTTATAAAAAAAACAAAGTTCTGAAAATTTTTAAACCCGCCCCCTATTTTATTTTTTCCGCCTTTTTGTATTTTTTTTAAAAAAAATGTGCGTACGTTCATAAAAAAAAATTCTAAAATATGGAAATAATGTCAGGAATCTACGGAAATCGAAAAAAAATAGTTGCATACATTTATGCAATTATTACTGATAATTGCATATATGTATGCAACTTTTCCGTAAGCTGTTTTCAGATTAAAATCTGAAAATAAACCTGCACAAATGTATGCAAGTATTTGAAATTTTTGCGCACATGTATGCATTTATTTGCATGAATAAAAATCAACGAAGATGTATGTAGTGAAAAATATGCACGGATGTATGCAGGAAAGTGATATATGTGCATACTATTATGCATTTAACTGGAAATTTCGTTTCTTTTTTGTTTTTTTGATTTTTGACGCCTTCTTTGATGGTTTTTTGTTCTGAATTTTTTAGTGTTTACATGTTTTATTTAAATACGAATTTACGTGATTTTTTTATATTTTTTTTATATTTTTTTATGACTTTTCAAAAAATAGGAACCTAATTTACAATAAGTTTATGACCGGGTTTTTTTTATATTTTGAAACTTAATAGGGACCTCTAAAAAACGCACCCTTACAATAAATTACATAGCAGCGGAAAATAATACAAAGCACAACCGAAGGTGATATACGGATACAGAGCTTTCCGGATATCATTCCAGCTATAAACCAGGATCCTGTGAATATAAATCTGCAAAACCAAAACTACTAGCTGCCCATGCGGAAAATAAGGGCACCCAGAGTTTAGGTTAAAACAATAAACTCCAGGTCAGTCATGTGACTGGTGTGAGAACTAAAACAGTTATTAATATTGGTTTTAAAGTTAGGTAAATCAAGGGACCACGCCGTATAACACGGAACGGGTTTCCTCCCAAGAATACCAGTGCATAGAACAAACAACGCAATGCTAAATAAAGAAAAATGAAGCTGTTATAAGACCCAGGTCCCATCACACAATGCAACGCAAGCCGGAGGATAGGGTTTTCCCTTATAACAGCCAAAGCATGCTTGATACGTTTAAAACACATTATCTGATACTATTATAGGTGTATAGTGTCAAAACAATTTCAATCATAAATATTAATCATAGGCGGCATAGCTACCATCTACTATGTCGCCATACTAGTTCTACAATAAAAACAGCAATATCACGTATTGGAAATTGGATTCCGTCATGAGCCGAGGCAAGGGGCAAGCTCCTTCATCCCCTAAGCAGCAGGTAATACCCACCGCGGCTCACACCGGTCCCCCAATTCCTTGTTTTATGGCGACCCTCTCGAGTCTCGCGCCTACTGGCGAACCAGCGCTCTACCCAGCGACATGTAGGGGTAAGAGTCTCCCGTTCGCCACCAAACCGCGAAGCGAGAACCCCCTATCATGCGTACCCGGCCTACTCAGGGCCAGCAACAAGAACTGGTAATACCCCATATCTAATACAACGGTGTTATCGGTAAAATTAATTACCATTTCACGTTCAAATCTAATTAAAGATTTAACTATCGCTTTGGAGAAAAACTGGTGATACTCCATTCTCGCTCATTGCCAAATTTGATAATTTAGATTATCAATTCATATTTCAATCTAATTGCAGATTCATTAAAACTTCTTTTTCTGGGTTAAAGAACTAGTGTCATTTAAAACACAATTCACGATAAACCCAAATCACATTCTATTTATTATCGGGTTAAAGAACTAGTGTTATTTGAAACACAGTTCACGATAAACCCATGAATCAATTCTATTTAAAACCCATTTCAAATCCAATTTATTTATTTGAAAATAAACGGTTTTAATTTTAGTTCAAAACTAGTTCATTTCGATAAAAATCTATTTTTATCTTTTCAAATATGGAGTTTTTCATCCCAATTTTTCCCAAATCATTTCCTATGATTTTACACAAATTATTACTATTTTTAATAATTTTATCAAGGCCCGTACAGTCGATTTCCATCAACGGCCATCGAACTGCACTTACAACGACCTTTTCCAAATTTGATTTGGACGTATCTCCAAATCCAACCGTTAGATTTCAAATTTCTAATATTCGTTAGAAAGATCTTTTCGATACGAACCCAACGGTTCTGGTTTTAGGAGAATCCGACGGTCGGATCTCCCGTAATGTTCGTTCGAAGTCAATGGTCGAAATTCGCGAACTGCCGCGGCGCGGCGCATTCTATTCAGGCCATTATATTATATATATAATATATATTTCATCGATTTCTATTTAAAACGAATTTTATAAATAGTTTTTAAATTCGTTTCAAAAACAATTTCAACTTCCATTTCAATTCAAATCAAAATTAAATTTCTTCTTATAAATTCGTTTTAAAATTCATTTCTATTCAATTTAAATTTCAATTCAATTTGAATTCATTTCAATTCGTTTTCAATTCAATTCGAATTCGTTTTCAATTCAATTCGAATTCGTTTTATATTCAATTCATTTCAAATTGGTTTTATATTCGATTCAATTCTAATTGGCTTTATATTCGTTTCAAAATATTCGATTTCGAAATCACTTTTTAACATTCATTTTAAAATGAATAAAATCGATATACATATCGTTCACGTCAAAATGGCGTCAATCTAATCAACACGGCTTCATATATTTCTATTTTCAAATATTCTATTTCAAATATTTCTTATTATCAAAATATTTCGTTTCAAATATTTCTTATTTCAAATATTTCTATTTCAAATATTCTATTTCAAATATTCTATTTCAAATATTTCTATTTCAAATATTTCGTTCAACACATGACTAATCTCAACGGATGAGTACAATCAACACATGAACCTTTATTTTATATTGATAAAGATGCAAATTTTATTATTAAAATATTTTGTTCAACACATGACTAATCTCAACGGATGAGTACAGTCAACACATGAACCTTTATTTTATAATATTCTTTATTTTCTAAATTGGAATGAGGCCCAATAAATCACCATATAAAGTTAATTATATGGATTCCATACAACACATGTATATAATAGCAACGACAAATAATCAACCATCATCCAATGTGCACTACACTGTATAAGCATCAAATATAGATATCTAACGCTTATAACAGCCTGTCAATCAATCGATCGACAAACAACTAATTATTGGGATTAGTGTATGTCGTATTTTATCCCAATACCCGTGTGGGGTTTCAAACGATCAAACACAGATTTTATTTGTGCAGTTGGGCGATGTGTAAAATTTATCGTCCCAATCAATGTCAGTCAAATCAGTGTACCTAAACAAACCGTCCGGTTTGTAAATGAATATTTATTTATTCATATTCATGTTAAAATTTATATTTTTAACGATAAAACATTTTATTTCAACACATGAATTTCTATTCAGTTCATTTACACAATAAAAATGATATCTTTATTTTTCTAACTTATTTTAGAAAATTTCGGCGGCATAACGGCACGATACTAGAAACGGGACGAGGCCTAGCCTTATCCCCGGTCTAGTGAAGGCCCACGCCATTCACACATCAATCAAATCCATTCTATTTCACCAAACAATTCAATTCAAACCAAATAATCTAACCAACTTACCAACCAAACAATTAAACAAACAAGCCATCCATGGTCTGTGGATGACGGGTGTCGGGTGCTACTAAACACCGTCTGCATCCTAGTATATATATATAACTAGAAAAAAAAAGAAATTGAAGAGTGAGAAGTTCTCACCAAAGCTATCCTAACTCCATGGCACTCCCAATGCAGGAAATCTTCACTGTTCTCGTCTCTTATCACTTTCGTTGCCCGTATTCACTACATATATAAAAATCACATTTTTTATGCTGATGTCTTTAAAATAAAAATCACATTTTTATTTGTTCACTTTCAATTTAAAAATCATATTTTTATAATCACTTCATATATATAAAAATCGAATTTTTATATCGCTATTCAATATATAAAAATCGAATTTTTACTATGCTATTCAATATATAAAAATCGAATTTTTACTATGCTATTCAATATATAAAAATCGAATTTTTACTTCGTTGCTATTCAATATATAAAAATCGAATTTTTACTATGCTATTCAATATATAAAAATCGAATTTTTACTTCGTTGCTATATAGATAAAAATTCTATTTTTACTTTGTTATTCTCTATATAAAGGTCTCGCCCTTTCAACTATAAAGATTTCGCCTTTTCAAAAATATAGATTTCGTCTTTTCAAAAATCTTTTCTTTTTGTATTTAAAAAAAACATTACTTTTTATTGCTAACTATTTGGTAAAAATCATATTTTGATAACAGTGTTCGTATCGATAAAGATTATATTTTTATAATTCCTACTATGTAAAAAATCATATTTTTACCCTTCCATTAGTTTGAAAATTATATTTTCAACCCTTCTACATTATAAAAATTATATTTTTCTCATTATTTTCTATATAAAAATTATATTTTTATAACGCTTTTCTAATGTTACAATATATATATAAAACTGAATTTTTTTCTCATTTTAAAATATATATTAATAAATAAATAAATTAAATTAAAACAAATAAAAACTTACTGTGGTTGATCGAACGGGGAGGAGCGTGTCGCTGTGGGGGGGGTCTTCGGTCAACAGTAGGAGAAAAAGGGGGGGTTGGCTCGCGTCGGTCGACATCAGGATGGGGGGGGGGGTCCAATCTCGAAGCAGCAGAGAGGGGGGGTTCGATCGCCATTGAGGAGGAGGGGGGTGTCTCGGCGGCGGTGGCCACTCCTTTGGCGGCGCGATGGAGGGTGGGGCGGCGCTCCGCCCCCCTGTTGCCCTCTTTTTTTTTTCTTCTGATTGAACGAACGAGAGAAGAGGGGGGGGGGGGCAGAGTATAAGGGAAGAGAAGAGGGTTTTATTTTTCACCAAAAAGCAACTTTTATTTTCGACCTCAAAACGGGGCCCACTGCCTGTCGTCCATAGCGTTTTACACCCATTCCGAACACAATGGGATATGTATCGTAGGCTGATTCGATCGTTTCGATCAGTTTTCGTCAAAGTCAACATATAACTCTATATATTGAATTTGAACGCGCATTTCAATTTACTGGGGTCACATACTAACTCAAAAAATTCCATAAAAATATTTCCTAGCTTCGTATTGACGATACGGTCCTAACAAAACTAGTTTCGTCGAATTCTGAGGCCGTTGGATAAATGTCCATTTTCCAGACGATTAAAATCAACTTAAACTGGTCAAACGCGTTTTCCTTTGCCACGCTCACATTTTGATTCGAAAAATTATGAAATTTGGAACCTAGCAATAAGTTGACACTGCGGATCCAACAAAAGTGGTTTCGTCGAAATCCGAGGTCGTTTGTAAAATGTCCATTTTTAAGGGCCTAAATTCCATAGCGACTATTCAGAATTTTCAACTGGACATATCTTTTGATTCCCGCTATGAAATCTCGATTTTTCGGATTCGTTGGAAAGATATTATCAATTAGATCCTAATGTTTTTGGTTTCACTAAAATCCGGATTGTTTTGCACCCGGTACATTCAATTGAAGTTTGAAATCGAATTATCGAACTACCGCGCCATTTTCAATTCCTTTTATAATTTAAAATAAATATTTATATTCTAACGACGACGCGTATATAATATATACGTTCTAATTATATTCAAAACATTTTTCTCGTCGATATTATTTAAAATAATCTATTATAAATCTTCAAAATTCGTTAAAATTGCCAAAATAAAAATTTTAAACTGGCCCAGATTTTCCGGGTTATTACATAAAAGGTAATAAGTATATAAAAATATAAAATATTACCAAGTATTATATCATAAAAATAGCAATAATTAAAAATTAACTAAGTATTATAAAAATTAACTAACTATTATAAAAAATTAACTAAGTTTACTAATTTTATAAAAATTTAGAAGTTTAGTTTATAAAAGTTAACTAAGTATTTAAAAATATAAAATATTACCAAATATTCTATAGTAATAATAACAATAATTAAAAATTAACTAAGTATTATAAAAATTAACTAACTATTATAAAAAATTAACTAAGTTTAATAATTTTATAAAATCTAAGAAGTTTAGTTTATAAAAGTTAACTAAGTATATAAAAATATAAAATATTACCAAGTATTCTATAATAATAATAGCGATAATTAAAAATTAACTAAGCATTATAAATATTAAATAACTATTATAAAATATTACCAAGTATGCTATGTTGTTATCTTCAACTTGCCCCTTATTATATTCTTTTTTCTTGTTGTCGAGCATTGTTTTCATGTTAATGTGTAAGCATGACCAAATGCTAACATGAACACATGTGTATAGGTATTGGAGAAGAACATCGTTGTGCATTTGGCTATAATCGGAATATCGTTAGGCACTTGTGGCAACTGATTACAGAGAAAGCGGTAACATTTAGATGTTCATTTTGTTGGTATTCGGCGCAAACTCGTTTTATGGATATCGTGACTTTGTTCGATGGATATTGTGTAAATTTAGTTTATGGTGTTTTTTTTTTGGAAATTATGTAAAGTTGGTTTATTGATGATGTCTTTGTGTATGAATATTATGTTATATAATTAGTTGGTTGATATATATTTACATTTTGCTGATATGTATGGAAATAAATATTTTAATATATAATACAATATGTAAATGCTGTGATAGATGTAAAAAAACGTTGTGATATATGACAAAACGCTGTGATATGCCAATTTGAAGTGTTGTAGTATGTCAATTTTCTACAGCGTTTTGGTATGTATTGTGATATTTCCATGGCCTATAACAACTTGTTGTAGACAACGTTCATTAAAACGCTGTAGTATGTCAATTTTCTATAGCGTTTTGGTATGTCTTGTGATATTTTCATGGCCTATAACAACTTGCAGGTAGACAACGTTCATCAAAAATATGTTAATGGCTATAACATCATTTTTTTTCAACGCTATCAATAGACACTTTTGTTGTAGTGCATACGTCTGAACTTCTCCAGCTCGTATCTGGACTTCACAACATCCAATAACCTGAACCGGTACAACCCGGGCTAACCCGAGCATTACAAACACCGGATCAGTCTGGTGAACCAAAGTGAGAAAAACTCCCTAAGTTTATGGGTAACATCCAACTTGATTTTAAAGTTAAAATCTTTTCGAAACAAAGAATAATCGTAAGATCAAATCCACACATAAATACAAATGGTTTTTAACTTACGATAACCCAAATCATTTTTGAAAACAATATCTTTTATGATATTATAGTAATGTCTAAATACAAATAAATACCAATCTAGCAGAATGCTTGCATCTCACACTCTACATACATAGTATATAATCAAAACCACAAGCTCTTATTGGAGAATGGATTTCCTGGCAAGGTATGGGACCACCTTCCCGACAATGTACCTCCAGAGATGAATACATTAGGGTTCAACAAGTACATCTTGCAACCCGGACTACCCATGACATGCCCCTCACTTTCTCTTGAGAGTACCGAACATATCCTTACCACGGTTTGAGGCCAGCCAACCGAACCGATAGCATACATACAAAAATAAAGGGACAACCGAAGGCATTTGATTTTTCCAGATCAGGTAATGATATACCCTTTTGATGGGTGTGACCCACATTGCCATGCGACCTACCCGATTTTATACCATTTCCTGGCTGATGAGGCTAGAAGTTTAGCGTATCCTTCATCATAGCATGTCTCCATCCACTTTGAATACCACATCGTCATATCTGCCAGATATCACTAATTGACGCCCACAAAAATACTCGAGTTGATAAGCTAAGAGAAGTGCCCTTTTTTCCACCAACAGAAATACGTTTGAGGAAATCAACATACGTGATCCTTTTGGAAATACTCTGTCAGACATTCGTCCATACAACTCATCCAGGAACAGGATGAACCGAAGGCACCCTCCTACTGCATCCTTGAACTACCCTATGGATCAGTAGCGACCAGTCCTTGTAATCCGTAGATTTCGACCATGACAGAGTCATAATATATCTCTAGGGATCAACCAGATATTAAAAGTAATACTACCATTTTATGAAGATCTCCGGTCTTCAATTGCTCCGTCTTGATTAGCATTTTCCAGGTATTCATATTTATAGGTCCGAATGGTTTTCGAATATAATTTTGATCCCGGTCTTTCCGTACCAACAATCGTATGGGCAAGATTTAATAGCCGGTTATTTAACTATCAAATAAACAAAAATGAAATGGATCTACTGGTTGAGTACACAACGTCACTTGGCCTTTTAATAAAACAATTATTAATGAATGGTTAATTAAACTTCTAAATCTTTCAACATATTATTTACTTCTTATTTCAATTTGCAAATATTCTCAAACCATGTATCTTTAATACTTAAAAAAATCTTATAATCATATGAAATTTCCCATTTAATTATTATTTCAAATCATTTGCTACGACATTTCTTATTATCTAAAATCGGGGAATTGATTCAAATTGTCATTCATAAAGACAATCGTTACAAAATCTCCTTTTGTTTCTTTTACTATGGAAATATCATTCCATATTCTCAAGTGCTTGTTATTTCTGTTACTTTGGAACAATCAATATATATTTCTTCAAATCATTTTATTTCCTTTATTTTGGAATCCCCTTATCTGTCCTCAAATCCTTCAAATAACACTGCAATATTATTTTTCATAATAAATCACTTCTAACATCCTTATCATTTACAACTAATATCATCCTCCGATAATCCTGAAGTCGTTCAAGTTGGGGTATTTTAATTACCTCTAAGACCTTGATCAACAACATTCTTACCTTAAGATAGATATGAATTGTAATTCAAAAACCCATATTCATTCTAATATCAACAAATATCACTTCACTATTTTATTTAAAATATGGTTTTATAAAACCTCTTTTCTTATGAAATCTCCCTTTTCAAATATATTATTATTACTAAATTTGTTGATTTTGTAAATGGTAAATAAATATCAACTTTTAAACATTAACTTCTTCAAAACTAGTTGTTTTATTATCCGGATTTTATTACAAACCCTATTACTCGATCTTTTACCAAGTTCAATTTCAAGAATCCTCTTCTAAACCTTTCAAGCATTCCTTCTAGGAAATCTTATTTCCAAACTCATCCATTTCACTTAATACCATTCTTAAGTAACGTTAATTTAAAATTAACGCATTAACTTCCCATCTCTTTTTATAAACTCGTTTATAAAACTCTAGTTTAATATAAATCCTTTTTCATCTCGATTTCTTGTACTTAATTCAAACATTTTTTTAAGCTTATCGCATTCGCTTAAAATCACTTTATAACTTCATTCACCAAATTCGGTTTGAATATAAACTCGTTCATAAACTCACTTTGAAATTCAATAATATTTCATTTTAAACTTAATTACTTACTTTAAAGAACTTCATTTAAGAATAAATTTTCTTTAAATTATTATTAATTTACTTTAACATTATCTGGAATAAACATCCAATTTCCTTTTTCATTCTTATTAAGTTAAACACTATTTGTCAAATTATTCCCTTAGATTAATCAGCACAATTTAATTTAATTCAATAATCAATTTCCGTTAAAATAGTTGGCTTGGTCAACTTTAAACCATGATTAACTCGTTTATCAACTCTAACTCGTCTTTTCATTCAAATTAATAAATAATATTATTAATTTAAATAATCTCATTTATTTCGATTATTATTAGATGAATAATAATTTATTCAATATAATCCCATTTTAATTGTTACTTCAAAACAATAAATCTCAGTTATAAATCCTTACATTACTCCTCGCTCACTTGGTTATCCATCTTAGTAATATAAGAATTTGCTTTATAAATCATTTAATAATTAAGAAGAGGCACGTGCTTCGCACATGACAGATTTTGGTACAAAAATGGTGATTGGTGGTTATAGCAATAAATATATATGTGGTTGGTTTTTTTTCTTTTTATAAACTTTATTTAAAATAATATATTTAAAAAATCTATATTCAGTTAAAAAATGAATTTCATAACCTCCTTTTTTATCGATTTACCTTACAGCAAATCAATCTTTATAAAACAGTGCATATTTTGGCCATCTGGTATAATTCCTCAACCAATATCACAACATTGGTTAATAACCAAAAAATGTTGAATTTGGGTTTAACAATCAACAACCAAGTCAAAAATCCAATCCTATTGGTTAAACAGTTCATATAATTATCATATGAAAATAAAAAATAAATTTGAGGAATCCCGTTGGATCCCTCCAACCTGTTCTTCCCTGTATTCAATAAGTTAATCCATTCAATATGACAATTTAAAATAAACATGAATACTTAATTCAGCTGGTAACGGTGAACTGACAACAATTCAAGCATTCAATTAATTTTTTAATATGTTTACATTGTTATACGTAACCAACAAGGTAAGTTACCTCTATTGGAAATAATCGTTAAAAATAACGATTTGTTTTGATTAAATTAGACGAACGTTTAATTTAAATCGATTATATAAAAATATTCAGTATATATGCAAACAATTATCAAATCATTCAACCATAGCAAACAAATCATACAAATATTTAAACCCGAGTTATATAAATATAAGCGGGAGAACTGAGTGAGTTTAACTCACCTTTAGTTTCCATTCGTTATTAAAACGATTTGTTTTGCTTGCTTTCAAATTCGTCCAAACCAGCTTCATAATGTTACGCTTTGTCGGTATGGTTCCAACGTTCCTGATATGGTCCGATTCTGTAAACGAGTTACAAATATTATAATGTTAGATTAAATCTAACCACATTATATTTTTCCTTAGTTATAACTAACTATAACTAGGCTGACTTAAATCCTTAATTGAAACGATCTAATATGCTAACATGAACTGGTTACAGTTTTATATATATATGTACCACATAATAGGTACTAGGCGTATTAAATAACCCATTTAGGCATGTTATCAAGTAGTCTAAAATTTTCCCCATCTGATAAAATATTCAGACCCAATTGTGTACCAAACGTCTGGTGACCTCACTTAATATATATAGCAACTAGGCACATATAAATAAATATGGGCATAATATAACGTTAGGCACACATATATTACCTTCACTACTTGTTATAGTTTTCCACATGGCCACATTTCCATCTCATGATGAAAAATATTCCCACATCTCCATGTTTATGTAATTTCTCCCACCTTTTACTATATGATGTTGTCACGTTCCCAAATTTACACCCATGCCTTCTCTTTCCAATTTGCTTTTTTTGTATAGTAAAGGGCGAAAGCCCATACTCATATATACACTTCAGTAGCCACGTCCTTGATAGTATACCCACTTCGCTACTGTACAAAATTTCTTCCCTAAAGAATTTTACTCAGCCTTCCCAATCCACTTCTTTTTTCGGTTTTTTTCGTTGGGATGATTCATTTGGCCCACTTCCTATACCCAAAACCGCACATAACAGTGCACTTCTTCTTCACATCTTAGCACGCTACAACACCCTCCACTCATTCTTTTTGTCAGTATCCATATCTTCCCAAACTATTTCGTACCTCTTGTTTTTTTCCAAAAGTTTCGAACTGTTCCACGTCAAAACCAGTACTGCTCATAAGAGCTCCTTCTTCCACGTACTACGGCTTCTCCAACCGAACACTGCCAACTTCACCACTTCATCATCATCACCGGTCACCGGCACCCCACTGCATCGACCCTCATTGTCTCTTATTCCTTTACTCTACTTGCTGTTAATATTTAACACCCAACTCCATCAGTAACCGCACCACCTATTCAACGTCAGAGGACATCCGCCACTTCCTATACCTGTTGTGCCGCCGCTCCAACTATCTGCACAACTCCTCACATTCTAATAGATCACAGCTTCCCCACATCACAACTTCGAAATGAGCCACCCACTCGTGACTGCACGCATTCGTTAGGGTAAAACTGGTGATTGGTTTGGTTTACCATGAGTGGAACTCGCGTGTTTATGTTTTGCAGAGAGGGGTGGTTTTTAAATTTTAGGAGGAATGTTTCAGCACCAATTGAGGAGAGGAAGGCATGTATATTTATAGGAGTAACTACGTGGGAACCAAGTTCTTTAGGCGTATAGGTTTGCAGTAAAAGTAAAAGGTAGATAGCTATGTCATTTTTTCTTAGAGTTAAAGAAACAGGGTGATGTGAATTCGAACTGTGCGTGTGTGTACCTTTGTTTACAGGTATGATATATTTTAGTGTAGGGTAGCTGCATATTTTCTTTTCTCTTGTAGGTTAGGCCAATGTGATTTGAAATATAAAGTAGGTTTGCATGCTTAGCAATAAAAACTTAGGTCTGCATGCGTTATTTTTGACGGCGCGTCATTGGTTAGGGAATAGAGTACGATTTATATAATATTCTATCAAACTTAACAAATGAGGTACCTTACCGGCGTAGGATTGGGGTATAATAGTTCTCATATGAAGGAATTGGTTTGTTTTATTTATTTATTTGTAAATTGTCGTTATACATAGCTGAGCATTATATATTTGTACCGCCACACATGAATTCTAAACATAGTAAAAATGGATACACTGCTATGTTTGGACACTCCGGATCCAGTGAAATCAATTACGTTGAATCCCGACTCTGTTTGTAGAACGACGTTATTTTAATTTCAATTTATTTATCGGTTCCCATTTAAATTGGACGTACCGACAAAACAACCCCAATTGACTCAAAACTGGAAATCTAGCAATACTTAGCCATACACATTCTAATAAAATTCGTTTCATTGAAAACGGAGGTTGTTTGAAAAACAAATATTCATACGGGTTATATAATATTGACAAATTATAAATTAAATCCCAAACAATTAAATTAAATAGTAATAAATTATTATCATCGAATATGTCCAACTAAAAACGTTATAATATTTTTGGGTTAAAACAATTCGTTTCAAATTAAACCAATATAGGATTAAAACTCGATATTAATATTTCCGGGTTAAACGATATCCAAATATATAGAGATCCCTTTTAAATAAATTAAATAAATGCTATAATTTATAAACGATTTCCATAACCACTTTTTCAAAATTTGATTTGGACATAACTTACAACATATATGTTAAAATTCTGAATTTTCTCATTCGTTAGAAAATTATAAACAATTTGATTCCAACATTTCTTCTTTCATAGAATTCTGACTTAAAACGGATTATGTATATCCAATTGAAGTTCAGAACTCAATATTACGAACTACCCCACCGTTTCGAGTTCGTTTTAAATTAAATATAAATATAAATGTTTATCCGTTGTTTAAATTAACAAATTCGATATTAAAATCCATAAATAATTCAAATATAATATTTAAAATAGATTTAAATATTCAAATCAAATTGCTAAAAAATCCGGGTCGTTACAGTATACACTGGGATTCAACAAGAACATATTGCAACCCGACCACACATGACCGCCTACTCAATTAGCTTGAGTGTAGTGAATGTATTATCACCCAGCTGTTTTAAGGGCCCACTGCACATCCGCGGAGATACTGAATCGATAGAAGAACAAATAAGGAATTTCTCTAGATTGGTGATAATACATAATGCATGGGTATGACCCACCTAGCTATGCTGCCTGCCCGATTTTTTGTCATTTCCCGGTTGTAAGGCTTGAGGCTACGTTTACTTTTTTAGAACATTACACTTTGTATGCCACATCGTCAAACCCGTCAAATCACTATTTGATCTTCCCAAAAATATTATGGGTATAAAAGCTAAGAGAAACGAATTCCTCCGCCACCAGATGTAATACCTTGAAAAGATCGTCTTATGTGATCCATTAGGAATACTCTGTTAGACATTCGTCTATACAAGTTGTCCTGGTTCTGGACAAACAGAACAACCCTTGCATTTCACTCCTTCTTCCATTATATTCAGCATAATCTAATTCGCAATGCCTATACCTAAACGGAGTGGTTTTCGGATAATAAATTCAACGGTCTCTCCGTATTGGCAATGATGGTAAAAAATCTTTGATAGCCGGTGATTTAATTATCAAAGGAAAAACAAACATTCCATCAAATAATCACTGGCCCTTTCTAATATTATTTGAACTACTTTCCAAAGTCCTTATCGAATTCTATATATTAATATATTGATTTCTAGTTATCCAAATTTCTCAAAATATTCTAACTCCTAAAATATCCGAAAAATTTCACCAGAACCTCCTTTGTACGGGTCAATAGCTCAAACCCACAACTCGCCTCTTTAGGCCCTTTTCATTCAAAAAGTAAATCAAAAATCCAAACGGCTTGCCCAATAGGCTCATAAAGTCTCATATGGAAATTTAAACATGTACCTTTTGTCGGGCACTTAAATTATAAATCTTCATACTCTCTTCATAACCTTCATCCCATATCTGTTACCATATATATGACATTCCTAATTCATTTAAATCAATTCACGCCTTTTTACTTTAGACGCTTTCCATTTGCTAATTAAAATTTTAATTAGCTTCTTTGGTTAATCACGTTCAAATATATTTGTATACACAATTTAAACTCAACCCCTTCCTTGCTTCTAATTTATAATCCAAGTTCCATATTCAAATTTTCAATTTCAGTTAACAAATTTGATTCACTTAAAGAAAATTAAATTCGAGCCAAGCACTCTATTAATTAATTTCTTTTGGAATTAGTAAATGTCATTTGATAATTAAAAATCTGATCTTTTATTCCAAAAAACAATCTGTTTACTTCACTTGAGTTCATATTTATTTTATAGCTTAAGTGAGGATCTTACTCATGGAAATTTGGATTTTTATTCACTAAAAATACTTTTATTTAATTAAGTAAACCATTATGGTTTTAAAACGATTATGGCATTGTTTTTATGAAAATTTGATTTTGATATAACTTAAAATCTATAAAACGAAATCCGTATTTTTCTCTTCCATTAAAAAACTATCATTAGATAAGTCCCAACGTTTCTTGTTTCATCGAATTTCGACATATGTTGAGTTTTATATACTCAGTTGAAGTTCAAATCGTCAATTTACGAACTACTGCGCTACAGCGAGTTCGTTTTAATTAAATTAAATATAAACGTTAAAAGTTTCGTTTGTAAAATAACCTGAACTCCGTTTTCAATAAATTGAACTCATTATCGAAAACTAACTTAACAATTCAGATTATTCCACTCATCGATTATTTTATTCCATATTCATATCTCAGTTATGAATAAAACTCAAATTTCTATATTCAATACCAATTCTTATGAAATTATATTATTTATAAAATGTTGATATAATTGAATTTCCAATTATAAATTTCCTTTATGAGAAAATCAATTTATTCAACATCCTTCACCATTACAAACTAATATCATCCTTTGATACTAGTGAAGTCGTTCAAGTTAGGGTATTTTATTTACCTCTTAGAGCTTGACCGACAACGTTCTTATCTTGAGACAGATAAAAGCTTTTAATACACAACTCGATTTAAATCTCGTCTTCTACTCCATTTCTTACATTTGGAAATTTATTTCAAAATTACACAATGAAAATTACTTCATCTCATTTATAAACGTTGTTTATAAATTAACTTCTTTATTAAATAAACTTCTATTTAATAATCTTTTTGAAACTCCATTCTAATTTGGAATATTTTATTTCTATAACTTATATACGTATATATATATACATAAATGAATAGGGAATCTATTTTCGTATTTAAATTTTAAATTCTAGTTTTTATCCAATGAAATCCCAATATCTTACTTAGTAATAATTTGTTTTGTAATTTCGATAAGGTCGAATTCCAATCATAAATCCATATAGATTTATTTCAATTCATTTTACATTCCTAACATCGGAATATATTTCATCGTTTCCTTTTCCTGATACGATTTCGAATTATAAATCCCTTAAGAAATTATCAATTCAAATCATTTTGTCGGGCACTTAATACATAAATGCGGGTTGTTACATTCTTCCCCCCTTAAGAAATTTCGCCCCCGAAATTCCCTAACCAAAACACACAAAAGGGTCCCGCATGCCTATCAACCATAAAACAACCATCAAACATGCAAAACAAGTCTATCCTAGCATGCGGAATAACTAAATTACAAGGTAAATCTTACCAGGCAAAGAGTTCTGGATACGTCTTTCTAATGCTCTCCTCTGTCTCCCAAGTGCAGTCATTCTCGTTCTCGCCCCACTGAACCTTGACTAGCTTCACCGCCTTACTTCGAAGTTGCTTCGTATCGTGCTCGACAATACGAATCGGCTTGCGGTTCCCAACCGCCTCGGGTTCTACTTCGAAGTCCTCTAACTGGTCAGGTGAAATAGTCATATCTGGGTCATGAACGAACTTCCTTAACTGAGAAACATGAAATACGTTGTGAACACCCGCCATCTTCTCTGGTAAGTCAACGCTATACGCCAAATTCCCAACTTGTTCGAGAACTGGGAATGGTCCAACGAATCTTGGTGCTAACTTGCCTCTCCTGCCAAATCGTATCACGCTCTTCAACGGAGAAATCTTGACAAACACCAAGTCACCAACGGAGAATTTTAAGTCTCTTCTCCTCTTATCAGCATAACTCTTCTGCCTATCTTGGGCAGCCTTCATTCGTTGTTGAATGGTCTTATTCTTATCTGAAGTTTCCCTCACCACATCTGGTCCAAGCATAAACTTATCGCCAGTCTCTACCCAACATGATGGTGAGTTGCATGGTCTTCCGTACAAAGCTTCATATGGAGCCGTACCGATACTGGATTGGTAGCTATTATTATATGCAAACTCTACTAGATGCAAATGGTCATCCCATGATCCACCAAAATCCAATATACATGCTCTCAAGAGATCTTCCAATATACGATTCACCCTCTCCGTCTGACCGTCGGTCTGAGGATGATATGCGGTACTGAGATGTAATTCTGACCCTAGAGCCTCTTGTAAGCTCTTCTAAAACCCACTAGTGAACAACGGGTCTCGGTCACTCACAATGCCTTTAGGTACTCCATGAAATCTCACTACCCACTTCATATACAATTCTGCCAACTTAGCTGTCGTTCTGGTCGACTTGACTGGTATAAATCTTGCACTCTTAGTCAATCGATCCACAATTACCCAAATGCTATCATGTCCCGATCTAGTCCTTGGTAAACCATCGATGAAATCCATCGAGACTTGCTCCCATTTCCATTCGGGAATTTCTAATGGTTGCAAAAACCCACTAGGCTTCTTTTGCTCGGCTTTAACTAGCTGGAAATTCATGCATTTGGATATAAACTTCCCAACGTCTCTTTTCATCCCTTCCCAGTAGTAAGTCTGCTTCATGTCTCGATACATCTTATTACCACCGGGGTGTATAGTCAGTTTTGAGTGATGACATTCTCTAAGCACTTCATCTCTCAAACCATTTACGTTGGGCACAACTAGTCTTCCATTCTTTCTAATCCATCCATCCCGATCAAGCCCATACACATTCATCTCCTCACCGTCAATGTTCATCTCTAACTTGGAGATGATTTCCAATAGATTAAGATCGTCCCTCTGGCTGGAACCAATCCGCTCTATCAAAGTGGGTCTGATCGCTATACTAGCTAGCATTTCTGGATCTAATTCGCATTTTGGTCTGAAATCAAAACCTGCGATATACTCCAGTTGCTTCCATTCAAGAAACATAGCCCCTAAACTAGCATGTCTCCTACTCAAGGCGTCAGCTACCGCGTTACCTTTCCCAGGTGTGTAGGCGATATCAAAATCATACAAAGCCAAGAACTCTAACCATCTCTGCTGATGGAGATTCAGGTCTTTCTGAGAGAAGAGATACTTTAACGATTTATGATCGGTAAACAACTCAAATCTTTCTCCCAAGAGATAGTGTCTCCACATGTTTAATGCGAACACAATCGCTGCCAGTTCCAAATCATGGGTAGGATGCTTCTTCTCATGCGGCTTTAGCTGCCGACTAGCATAAGCTACAACCCTACCTTCTTGCATCAACACAGCACCTAGTCCGGTACCACAAGCATTAGTGTATACCATCATCTCTTCATTCCCTTTAGGAATGACTAGCACTGGCGCACGCGTCAACTTTTCTTTTAGACTCTTGAATGCTTTCTCACACACTCCGTCCCAGACGAAGGACTGATTTTTCTTAGTCAACTGAGTCAACGGTGCTGCTATCTTGGAGAAGTCCTGGATAAACTTACGATAATATCCAGCTAACCCCAAGAAACTTCTTACATCTGTTGCATTCTTGGGTGTAGGCCAATCCTGTACCGTAGCCACCTTCGCAGGGTCCACGGCAATACCATTCTCTGAAACAACATGGCCCAAGAATCTCACTTCCCTCTTCCAGAAGTGACACTTAGAGAATTTCACTTTCAATTGGTGTTTCCTCAACACCTCCGTCACTATCCTCAAGTGTCCCTTGTGTTCCTCCTCTGTTCTTGAGTAAACAAGGATATCGTCTAGGAACACAAGAACAAACTTATTCAACTGATCTCTGAATACTCGATTCATAAGATCCACAAAGTAGGCTGGTGCATTGGTCAACCCAAATGGCATGACCAACCACTCATAGAATCCAGACGGCGTCCTAAATGCCGTTTTCGGAACACTCTCATCTGCCACTCGGAGCTGATGAAATCCTGTCGCGAGGTCCAACTGGGAGAACACTCTTGCTCCTTCCAGTTGATCAAACAAATCATCTATCCGCGGTAGAGGATACTTATTCTTCCTCGTCACCTTATTCAACTCGCGATAGTCCACACACAAACGAAGGCAACCATCTTCCTTAGTGGCAAACACAACTGGTGCTCCCCACTCGGAGACACTTCTTCTAATAAATCCCTTCTTCAAAAGATTGTTGACTTGCACCCCGAGCTCTCACTGCTCCCTTGGTGCCATACGACGAAGTGGCATCACTATAGGTCTGGCATCTTTCACTAAATCAATACGGAACTCAATCTCTCGGTGTGGTGGAAGCCCGGTCACCTCCTCGAAGACGTCCGGATACTGGCCAACCACGGGCACATCTGACAACTCATCATGCGGGATGTCGAGGGAATTTATAAAACTAGCCATTACCCCATCACTAGGTAGACAACCAAACACTGCCCTCCGCCCATCATCCGCCCTAACTGTCACCAAAAAGCCCTCACAGTCTACCACCACCCCGTATCTTTGGAGCCAATCGACCCCCAATATAATGCCATACCCAGTAAAGCCCAAAACAAAGCAATCACAAACAAACATACATCCATGACTCGATAAGACCAAATTCCTGCAAATCATACTAAGGCTAGTCGAACCACCAATCGGGTTCATCACAACCAATGGTCTATCTACTATCTCGGGTTCCAGTCCCAACCTATCTACCAGGTCACTAGATATGAAGGAACGGGAAGCCCCAGTATCAAACAAAACTCGAACTGGTACATCATAAATAGAAAGCATACCTTGAACAACAACATTCTTTCCTTTCTCCGCCGCAGTTGGGGCATTCGACGAAGAAGGAACAACATCAATAGCATATGCTTTCACAATCTGCTTCTCTTTAAGAGGTTGCAGACACTTATCCTTATGATGTCCCACTTGGCCACAGTTATAGCACTTCCTATCCGCTGGCTTGGCCCGACATTCTTTAGCATAATGGCCCTTCTTACCACAGCTGAAGCACTAAACATCTTTCTTGTTCTTTTTCTAGCCATCCTTAGATTGGTTCTGTTTTCTCTTATTCTGAGAGTTATTCTTGCCTCCACCGCCCGCTTGTGGCTTCAGCCCTTCCGCAGATGCAGTCTCAGTCTTTGACTTAGGGTAAAGACTCTCTGATCTCAAAGCTTTCCCCACAATCGATTCAAAAGTCTCATCGATGTGGTTGATAAGCCTTTCCCCCAAGTATCCATCCAAACCAGTAATGAACTTCTCATTCTTCTTCTCAGGAGTATCGATAAGAGATAGTCCATACTTCGAGAAAGTGTCGAACTCAGCAATATAGTCAGAGACTGCCCTACCATTTTGTTTGAGTTCCAAGAATCTCTTAAACAAAACTGACTTCTGGGCAGCTGGAATGAACTTCTCGCTAAAGCGAGCCTTGAACTGATCCCAAGTAACCTGATCTTCTGGAGTAGCTGTTCTAATGGCATTCCAACAATTCATCGCTCGCCCTTGCAGCTGACGAGACGCTAGCCTTCTCTTCATCGCATACTTGATACCTAAGTCGTCGAAGATACGATCACAGCTATCCAACCAATCTTGAACATTTGTGGCCGACTCCGTTCCATGGAACGGTTTCCCACCAAGGTTAGTGTAATCCTTGCACAACTTGGCGAAATCGACCCTAGGCGCCTGCACTACAGGGCCACCACCAATTCCGGGATTGGGAACTGCCCCTTGCACCTCCCTAAGCATGTCTCTCATGAGGTCAGTAAACATCACCCTCATGTCAGCAGCATTCCCATTATTGGCTCCCCTACCAACACCCCTTGCATATCGGCTCGTCATTCAATCTGTAAAGGGAAACGATTAACGACACCATAGTGGTGCTAGTGCAATACGACTTCATTCTTATACTACTAATAGTATATATATATAGCTTTTAAAAACCAAAGTAATCACAAATACACGCTCTCATATACGTACTATCTCTCCCTAGTGTCTTTCCCTAGGTTAACTACGCAACCTAGAGCTCTGATACCAAATGTGATGGCCCGCCCCGCACCGACCGACATTTACTCCAAAAGTGCGCAGTACACATGTCCAGTTAGCACGGAACGGATCGTCAGAAGAAAAGGGAAGAATGAAATGAACTAACAAGGAACCTGTAGAATGTCTCACAGTGCATGGAACAAAATATAATAACAACATACTTGACATAAAATAGGTGAGATAGTGCATAAGCTGAAAACAACTAACATAGCAGCGGAAAATCCAAGTACAGCTTATGATCCAAAGTTAACATTATTACAACTTTTCAAACTGTCTCAAAGAGCAAAATCAAGATAAAAGAGGTACACTACTAATGCCCAAGTAGCGACCACCAACGACACATGGAGAATATCTATATATCATATGTGGAAGCCTCCTGCTCGCCTCTGAATCAGCTACTCGCGCATCACCAGCTAACCTGTCTCTAGTCTGCTCGTGTGAGCACCCAGAGTAATAAGAAGAGACATAAAACTCTGGGTCAGACATAAAGCCTGGTATGAGCGATAAGCATCTAAACAGAACAATAACAGGTAGACTAAACCATACCTGAACCTGGACCTGCAACCAAAGAGTTAGCACTACATACTGTACAACACTCTAAGGTGCCATTTCAAGTAGTGTAAAGATAACGGGGGTGGGGGTGTGCATGTCATAGTATGGCAAACAATCAAGCATAGCAACCATCCTCACATCTCTCACTCAGTGCATAAAGCATACGATATTCACCACTTCGATCACCCAACATACTTTGCTATGATCACCTTGCCCCATGAAGTCATAAATGACTTCACTGCACTGATACATAGCCACTAATCCTTCGCTATGTCCACTTTGCCCCATGGAGTCGCAATGACCTTACTGCACTGGCTCATAGCCTTACTAATCCTTTACTATGTCCACTCTGCCCCATGGAGTCACAATGACCCCACTGCACTGGCTCATAGTCTTACTACGCATCACTTTGCCCCTCGAGTCATAATGACTCTACTGCACTGATACCGTAGTCTTGCTACCATCACCTTGCCCCTCGAGTCATAGTGACTCTACTGCACTGATAAGTAGCCCATCATCCATTTTCAGTGGTGAATCGAAGTTATGAATGTCGACAACTCCTTAGCACTCGTCCCGCAGCAAAGCCCAACCATGAAGTGAACTCATTGGTTCCCAACTGGATCCTGAGCTCTAACTTCCATTTGGACTACCTTTGCATCTCGGGTTATTGGTCATCATCGGATCAGTTCGGATCTCCCCCTAATCATCGGTTCGGATCGGAATGCTCCTTCTTCACAGGATCGGTTTGGGTCTCCAGAACAAGCCTTCTCCTCTGCTCCGGATCGGATCGGGGTCTACACTTCCTGGCAAGCTTCTTCGGATCGGATCGGATCGGAAGTCCTCACAAGATGTTGGATCGGATCGGTCTCCTTCGTAGCACCCGGTTCGGGTCGGAGTCTCCAATCACGTCACCATACAGTACTACGGAGCGGAGCGGAGCTTCTTCATATGATGATGGAGCGGAGCTTCTGAACTCGCGTGGGAGGTGGTTCGGATCGGGTCCTCTTCTCCGTTCCGATCCGGATCGGCCAATTTTCTGCACTTTTCCAACAAGCAGTTTTACGCCACTCGTCGGCGTTTTTGACCATTTTACCTATTCTAATCAATCACAAAACATACCATACAGTCATAGCAACAAGTAGAAGTGACCTCAAACACCAAAACATCAATATGATAGGTTAAAATGGATCAAACATACCCAAAACCCCATATTTCCCCTTAAGTATGTTTAGGTGAAACTAATGATAGGATTAGCAAAACTTAACCAAATTAACCTAAGTTCATATCAGAGGTCTAAAACATCATTTCGAATTTTATAAATAATTTTCCAGAATTTTATCATGTTTAAATTCGCTAATTAACACTAATTACCCTTAATTAGCCATAATTAGTGAGGAACTATGCAAATCACTCACCTTAGCCACAAATAAAACTTAGATCTGAAATAAATCTTTGATTTGGTGCGATCCCAATGCTAAACAGCAGCTCTAACGTTGATTTGGTGAAGTTCTCCCTTGATTTGTTGTTGCTAAGCTCAATCTTCAAGTAGAAAGTGATTTGGAGGTGATTTAGAGGTTGGAGGCCATTTTTAGGGTTTCTAAGAGGTAACTGGAGGCTAGAAAACTGAAATGGAATGAATCTCTAACCCTTTTCAGCCTCCCATAACCATAATCCCGAAATGGGTTATGGGCCCATTCTCTAATCACCCTATTTGGCCCGGTTAAGCAGTTTTTCACCTTCCAAACCTTATTTCAGCCATATCTCCCAAACGGTAAGTCTGTTTGGCTATTATGACCACTCTACGGAAAGGTAAATCATCAAACGAATCTAATGTAAGTGGTTTTAGATCAAAATTCCTTTCCGATCAAAAGTTATGGCCAAAACAAGATCAACTAGGGGCAAAACGGTCATTTTAAAAATCGACAAAAATCTGGAACATGGGAAATGACTCTATTGGTTGTTTCCCAAAGTTACATGACCATACGACTTCATATGGGAAAGAAATAAATATTCTACGATCCTCCGATGCGTAGAATGCGGGTTGTTATAATAAATTTTCCGCCGCCAAACAGATATACATTTAATATAAATCAATCACACAAAATAAAATCCAATGTCAGACACACACAGTCCATTTACAAGTTCATTCTGGGTCTGAACGAAACCGGAGGCACCTTTTACCTCGCATCTCCATCGATCTCCAAGTACGTCTGGACGACCACTAACTGATTCCCTCCTCTTGGGTGTACGGCCCAATCAAGATCATCAGTAATCACCCAAACGACGTGAAGACCTCCGGTCTTCAACCGACGTCTTCCTCTTCGACACCACGTCGAATCAATTATTCAGAATGGGATAAACCCGGTCTTTCTGAATAACTCGCGTATATTATAAACAAGTGTTACACAAACACAACATACGCCTCATTCCAATTCATCAGTCACTAACCGTAAATTAGTAAGGGAACAATTCCCCAAATATTAACCCCGAAGGCCGAAACCAACATCAGATCAATACCCAGGAAACCATTCATCTTAACTAATCTTCAGTTAGTTGCTAAATTTCACATTCTTAGGGATAGGTTCCCATTAATTTTATCAAAGATAAATTCCTTAAATTTATTCTTTAATCTTCTTTTGAATATCAATTCAACTAGTCGGGATTAGCGAACCACACTGAAGTAATCATTTATTTTATTTCCCAATCCCAACCTATTCATCCCATGAAGTAAAACTGGTAATACTTCATATCTAACACCACGAAGTTATCGGTAAATTCAATTACCATTTCATGTTCAAATTTAATTAAAGATTTAACTATCGTCTGCAGTAAAACTGGGGATACTCCATTCTCGACCTTTTCAATCTAATTAAAGATTCATTAAAACTCCACTTAGTTTTAATCTTTAACTGGGTTAAAGAACCGATGTCATTTAAAACACGGTTAACGATAAACCCCAAAATCACATCACATTTTAATCAGTCCCTAACCGTAAATTAGTAAGAGGACATTTCCCTAAATATTAACCCCGAAGACCGAAACCAACATCAGATCAATATCCAAGAAACCATCCAACTTAACTGATCCCCGGTTAGTTCTTAATTTTCTTAACTCCATTTGGGTTTAAGAACAGTGTTATTAAAGATACCGTTCACGACAACCCAAAATCCCATTTTTTATTAAACACAAGGCTTTGAATAGAAAATATATCGGCTTATATTCAATATCAAATTCTAAAACCAACAAATCTCGTATTGGAAATAACGATATCAATATATCTTTCAAATTTCCATAACAACAACTGTATGGTCATGAAATCCAACATCGAACTATTCCGAAGATGATTTTGATTCAAATCCATTCCAATTCATATATTGGAAACTTCTGGTTATTTTAAAACCATTTCAAATCCAATTAATTTATTTTAAAAATAAATAAATTATTATTCTAGTTCAAAACTAGTTCATTTCGATAAAAATATATTTTTATCCCTTCAAATAGGGAATTTTTCATCCCAGTTCTTCCCAAATCATTTCTTATGATTTTACACAAATTATTACTATTTTTAATAATTTCATCAAAGCCCGTACAGTCGATTTCCATCAACGGCCATCGAACTGCACTTACAACGACCTTTTCCAAATTTGATTTGGACGTATCTCCAAATCCAACTGTTAGGTTTTTAATTTCTAATATTCGTTAGAAAGCTCTTTTCGATACGAACCCCACGGTTCCGGTTTTAGGAGAATCCAACGGTCGGATCTCCCGTAATATCCATTCGAAGTCAATGGTCGAAATTCGTGAACTGCCGCGGCGCGACGCGTTCCATTCAGGCCATTATATATATATAATATATAATATATATATTATATATTTTGGCTATTTCCTTTCAAAACGTACTTTATAAATAATTTTAAATTCGTTTTCAAAATGATTTCAACTTCATATTCAATTTCTAATCAAAATTGAATATTCCACATCATCGATATACAAATGATAATATTTTCAAAACGTTATATTTTGAAACCACTTCCTTTTCTATATTCATTTTAAAAATGAATATAATCGATATAAATATCGATTCACGTCAAAATGATGAATATCTAACCAACACGGCTTTATATACATTTCAATAACTTCGTTATTCTATTCAACAAATGAATATTTTCTTCAACACATAAATATTTATTTTTCTATTCAACACATGAATTTATTTTCTAAATTGGAATAAGGCCTAATCAATTACCATATAATGTTAATTATATGGATTTTCTACAACACATGTATATAATAGCAACGATAGATAATCAACGATCATCCAGAGTGCACCACTCAACTGCATAAGCATTAAATATAAATAATTAACGCTTACACAGTCTGTCAACCCATCGATTGGCATACAACTAAACAATCGGGATTAGTATACGTCAAATATCATCCCAATACCCGTGTGGGGTTTCAAAACAACAAACACATATTTTATTTGTGCAGTTGAGCGATGTGTAAAATTTATCGTCCCAATCAATATCAGTCAAATCAGTGTATATAAACAAATCGTCTGATTTGTTTATAAATATTTATTATATATACATGTTAAAAATCATATTTTTAACTATAAAATATTTTCCACTATAAAATATTTTATTTCATTTCACATCACACAATCAAATTTCACAACACAGAAATCAAACAAACAAGTCATCCATGGTCCGTGGACGATGGGTGTCGGATGCTACTAAACACCGTTTGCAACCTAGTATATATTTAAACTAGAAATAAATTAAAAGTGAGGAGTTCTCACTGACTAGCTAAACCAAATGCCACGACTCTTCATATGTAGAAAATCTTCGCCGTGCTCGCCTTTCGTCACTTTCGTTGCCCGTATTCACTACAAATATAAAAATCACATTTTTATATTGTTGCTATATATATAAAAGTCACATTTTTATACCGCTGTTATATAAATAAAAATTCAATTTTTATACCGCTACTATATAGATAAAAATACTATTTTTATACCGCTATTATTTAAATAAAAATTCTATTTTTATACCGCTACTAAATAAAAATCATATTTTTATTCTTCCTATGATATAAAAATCATATTTTTATTCTATTCTATAATGTATACAAATCTAAACCTTTCTTTATTTAAAAATATAAACTTTCTTTATTTAAAAATAAAATCTAATCTTTACCATATCAAAAATCTAATCTTTACCATATCAAAAATCTAATCTTTATATGATAAAAATTGTATTTTTATTCTCAAATCATATACATAAAGTTCAAATCTCTCTTTACTAATATCATGTTTGGAAATCCCATCTTTTTACGCTACTTATTTATATTAAAATTCAACCTTTATAAATGAAAACCCGTTTTTAAATCAATGTGAATTTATATAAAACTGAAAAATAAATTCATGACGGAGTAAAATAAAAACCGAGAATAACTTACGTTGAATCTCAGAGAAAAGGGGGTTTTAGTTGAGGAGAACGACGGCTTGGTGCTTGCAGATGAGGAGGAGGCACAAGGGGGGTTTCAGGCGGAAGGCGGTGGAAGAGGAGAGGGGAGGTGCGGCAAGAGGGGGCGCGATGTTCGATGGAGCAAAATGGCTCGTGGGGTTCGATTTGTGGGGGCTCGAGGTGGTGGAGGAAACGGGGGAGATGGAGGAAGTGGGAGGAGGAGGCGACGCCCCTCCTGGGTGGTGGCGCCAGAGGCGCAACGCCCCTGATGGGTGGCGGCGGCGAATCGTGCCCCCTCATGCGTCATCGTTTTTTTTTCAATTCCTGCGTTGACTGAATGGAAGAGAAAGAGGGGGGGCCAAGGTTTTATATAATTATTTATTAATTTATTTTTGAATTTTGAATTCCATAAAGTACACTTTCCATTCGAACTCGAAATCGAACCCACCGACTGTCGTCCCTAGCGTATTACCCCCATTCCGAACACAATGGGATATGTATCGTAGGCTGATTCGACTATTTCGATCAATTTTCGTGAAAATCAAAATATAACTCTATATATTGAATTTGAACGCACATTTAATTTACCGGGGCCACATACTAACTAGAAAAATTCCCAAAAAATATTTTCTAGCTTCGTATTGACGATACGGTCCTAACAAAACTAAATTCGTCAGATTCCGAGACCGTTTAAAAAATGGCCATTTTCCAGTCGATTAAAATCAACTAAAACTGGTCAAACGCGTTTTCCTTTGCGACGCTCACATATTGATTCAGAAAATTACGAATTTTGGAATCTAGCAATATCTAGGCATCCCGGATCCATCAAAAGCGGTTTCGTCGAAAACCGAGGTCGTTTGCAAAATTTCCATTTTTAAGGGCCAAAATTCCATAGCGACTTTTCTGAATTTTCAACTGGACGTAACTTTTGATTCCCGCTATGAAATTTTGATTTTTCGAATTCGTTGGAAAGATATTCACAAATAGATTCTAATATTTTTGGTTTTACTAAAATCCAGTTTATTTTGAATCCTATACATTCATTTGAAATTTGAAATCGAATTTTCAAACTATCGCGCCATTTTCAGGCTCGTTATATAATTAAAATAAATTATTTATATTCTAACGATGATTCGAATAAATATATACGTTCTAATTCTATTCAAAATAAATTTCTCGTCGTTATTATTTAAAATAATTCATTTTAAATAATCAAAATTCACTAAAATGGCCAAAATAAAAATTTTAAATTGGCTTAGATTTTCCGGGTTATTACAATCTCCCCCACTTAAAACTTTTCTTCCTCGAAAAGGAACGAAGCCGAAAGTTGTTTCACAGATCAACTCAACTTTCATTATTTTCATTACGGCTTAAGTTCTTCAACTTTTCATTTTCTAAGAACTTTTCAAATTTTTCAAAAATTTGGCTAACACCCTAAATTTTCGAAAAATTTCGCCATAACCTCCCCTGCACCGGGGACTTCGGGATATTGCATATAGCCTCCCATGGCCTTCTTCAATCCAAAAGAAAAGGAAAAAGCCAAGCAGCTAGCCAATCGGCTCATAAAATCATCCAAAACCCAAAGGAATACAATAAACATGTACCTACTTGTCGGGCAAACAATTTTATTCTTCTGCTCTAGCCTCCTTGCTATGACCTGTTCAATGTAAGTACATGTACATGCATGCAAATACGACAAATTTTCAATATAATTCACTATTTGGTTCAATTTGGCTAAATGGCCCAAATTTTAATTAATCAACCAATAATCAAACAACACAATCAGCAATCAATTTGTTGATTATCATTTCAAACTCATAACTTTGATATATAATCAAAAATCACGTTTTTGATGCCAAGTCACAACCATATATTCTAACTATATTTTGGTTCTCACACCAGCCTAATGGAAACATATAGGCATTCAACTTTCGTCACTCGAACATAAATTCCGATGATGTTTCGAACCACCATCAGAACATCCACGGGCGACTAGAGTGCGATTTTATATATATCCAGTATATTAAAACTTCGAATACACGTGGATCAGACGTATACGCAAAATCTTTATATACTGCACTGTCCAAATTCAATATAAAATAAATAATCAAATACGAATAGTTGATTTAAATTTTCAAAACAAAACTTGTTTTCACTTTTATTTCAAAAACACCACTCTTCACACTCGTTCTAGGATACTACTGATACCATCTCTAACGAGTCATTCTCATTGGATATTACTAATCCAATCTCTGATGAATTCTTTCGTTCGATTCTAACGTGTCTTGTTCTCAAGCTTTGTAAACCAAAGCTCTGATACCACGATGAAACAACCCGAAATCCCCCTTACGGGAAATCACGGATTGAGTTGAGGACAAGACATATCAGAACGCAAACAGAAGAACATTTCATTGTATATTGCAACAATTCCATCAGAATATAAGAATATACAGAGTATGAATAAATATTACACAGAAAATATCAGAGATTTAAATTACATTTAAATACATCACTGCAACGGAAAATAATACAAAACACAACTGAAGGAGATATACAGATACAAAGCTTTCTGAATATCATTCCAGCTGTAAACCAGGATCCTGTGAATATAAATCTGCAAAACCAAAACTACTAGCTGCCCGTGTCGAAAATAAGGGCACCCAGAGTTTAGGTTAAAACAATAAACTCCAGGTCAGTCATGGGACTGGTGTGAGAACTAAAACAGTTATTAATCTTTATTTTAAAGTTAGGTAAATCAAGGGACCACGCCGTATAACACGGAACGGGTTTCCTCCCAAGAATACCAGTGCATAAAACAACAGCGCAATGCTAAATAAAGAACAATGAAGCTATTATAAGACCCAGGTCCCATCACACAATGCAACGCAAACCGAAGGATAGGGTTTTTACATTATAATAGCCAAGAATGCTTGATACTTTTAAAACAAATCATTTGATACTATTATAAGTGCATAGTGTATAAAACAACTTCAAATCATAAGTATCAATCATAGACGGCATAAGCGCCTCATCCCACTATGTCTCCATACTAGGATCTACAAATAAAACCGCAAAGTCACGTACTGGAAGTTGGATTTCCATCTATGAACTGAGGCAAAAGATATTCCTCTACCGATTCGAGACTGTCTAGCCCGAGTCTCAGGATCAGAGCTCGAGTGACCCTTGGAGCGACAGGGCCGGTCCACCGATGTGGATTAAAATGCCTGAACACTACGTTTCCCCGCCCTTTGGGGTGTAAATGAGCCAACAAATGACTCCATCGGCTCCACATACTCACCGATATATCTGAGGCGCCTCGCAACAGCAACAACCACATAAGTCAAACTCGTCAGGGCATGTAAAACCATTGACGACACATCTAGCTAGAAGGAAACGCATGTCCTCCCTGAGGTCCTCTCCCGTTTCTAGTTCACAACCGGTGTGTGAGGCTTGTGAATTCACGTTACACAAAGTTATGTCATACAGGCGGTGCTTTGATCATCAACCACAAGACTTTGCTTTTCAACAAAAGCCTTGATCAATTGCCACTTAGGCATGCCACACAGGCAATTCACTCCATGCGATTGATATCCATCAATATATAACCTCTGAGCTCGTACGTCTCAGAGAAGGGCGTTAAGCTAGAGAATAAATTCTCCGCCGCCAAACAGATATACATTTAATAGAAATCAATCACACAAAATAAAATCCAATGTCAGACACAAAGTCCATTTACAAGTTCGTCTGGGTCTGAACGAAACCGGAGGCACCTTGTACCTCGCATCTCCATCGATCTCGGAGTGTGTTTGGACGACCACTAACCGATTCCCTCCTCTTGGGTGTACGGCCCAATCAAGATCATTAGTAATAACCCAAACGATGTGAAGACCTCCAGTCTTCAACCACCGTCTTCCTCTTCGACACCACGTCGAATCAGTTATTCAGAATGGGATAAACCCGGTCTTTCTGAATAACTCACATATATTATAAACAAGTGTTACACAAACACAACATATGCTTCATTCCAATTCATCAGTCACTAACCGTAAATTAGTAAGGGAACAATTCCCCAAATATTAACCCCGAAGGCCGAAACCAACATCAGATCAGTACCCAGGAAACCATTCATCTTAACTAATCTTCAGTTAGTTGCTAAATTTCACATTCTTAGGGATAGGTTCCCATTAATTTTATCAAAGATAAATTCCTTAAATTTATTCTTTAATCTTCTTTTGAATATCAATTCAACTAGTCGGGATTAGCGAACCACACCGAAGTAATCATTTATTTTATTTCCCAATCCCAACCTATTCATCCCATGAAGTAAAACTGGTAATACTTCAAATCTAAAACCACGGTGTTATCGGTAAATTCAATTACCATTTCACGTTCAAATCGAATTAAAGATTTAACTATCGTCTGGAGTAAAACTGGTGATACTCCATTCTTGAGCTTTTCAATCTAATTAAAGATTCATTAAAACTCCACGTAGTTTTAATCTTTAACTGGGTTAAAGAACCGATGTCATTTAAAACACGGTTCACAATAAGCCCCAAAATCACATCACATTTCAATCAGTCCCTAACCGTAAATTAGTAAGAGGACAGTTCCCTAAATATTAACCCCGAAGGCCGAAACCAATATCAGATCAATATCCAAGAAACCATCCAACTTAACTGATCCCCAGTTAGTTCTTAATTTTCTTAACTCCATTTGGGTTTAAGAATAGTATTATTAAAGATACCGTTCACGACAACCCAAAATCCCATTTGATATTAAACACAAGGCTTTGAATAGAAAATATATCGGCTTATATTTAATATCAAATTCTGAAACCAAAAAATATCGTATTGGAAATAACGATATCAATATATCTTTCAAATTTCCATAACAACATCTGTATGATCACGAAATCCAACATCGAACTATTTCGAAGATGATTTCAATTAAAATCCATTCCAATTCATATATTGGAAACTTCTGGTTATTTTAAAACCATTTCAAATCTAATTAATTTATTTTAAAAATATATAAATTATTATTCTAGTTCAAAACTAGTTCATTTCGATAAAAATGAATTTTATCCCTTCAAATAGGGAATTATTCATCCCAGTTCTTCCCAAATCATTTCTTATGATTTTACACAAATTATTACTATTTTTAATATTTTAATCAAGACCCGTATAGTCGATTTCCACCAACGGCCATCGAACTACACTTACAGCGACCTTTTACAAATTTGATTTGGACATGATTCCGAATCCAACCGTTAGATTTCTAATTTCTAATATTTGTTAGAAAGCTCTTTTCGATACGAACCCAACGGTTCCGGTTTTAGGAGAATCCAACGGTCGGATCTACCGTAATGTCCATTCGAAGTCAATCATCGAAATTCGCGAACTTCCGCGGCCCGGTGCGTTCTATTCAGGCCATTATATATATAATATATATATTATATATTATATATTTTGTCGATTTCCTTTCAAAACGTATTTTATAAATCGTTTTAAATTCGTTTTCAAAACGATTTCAACTTCATATTCAATTTCTAATCAAAATTGAATATTGCACATTATCGATACATAAATGATAATATTTTCAAAGCATTATATTTTGAAACCACTTCCTTTTCTATAATCATTTTTAAAACGAATATAATCGATATAAATATCGATTCGCGTCAAAATGGTGAATATCTAACCAACACGGCTTTATATATATTTCAATAACTTCGTTATTCTATTCAACAAATGAATAATTTCTTCAACACATGAATATTTATTTTTCTATTCAACACATGAATTTATTTTCTAAATTGGAATGAGGCCCAATCAATTACCATATAATGTTAATTATATGGATTTTCTACAACACATGTATATAATAGCAACGATAAATAATCAACCATCATCCAGAGTGCACAACTCAACTGCATAAGCATTAAATATAAATAATTAACGCTTACACAGTATGTCAACCCATCGATTGACATACAACTAAACAATCGGGATTAGTATACGTCAAATATCATCCCAATACCCGTGTGGGGTTTCAAAACAACAAACACATATTATATTTGTGCAGTTGAGCGATGTGTAAAATTTATCGTCCCAATCAATATCAGTCAAATCAGTGTATATAAACAAATTGTATGATTTGTTTATAAATATTTATTTTATATACACGTTAAAAATCATATTTTTAACTATAAAATATTTTCCACTATAAAATATTTTATTTCATTTCACATCACACAATCAAATTTCACAACACAGAAATCAAACAAACAAGTCATCTATGGTCTGTGGACGACGGGTGTCGGGTGCTACTAAACACCATCTGCATACTAGTATATATTTCAGGAGTTCTCACCGACTAGCTAAACCAAACGCCACGACTCTTCATATGTAGAAAATCTTCGCCGTGCTCGCCTTTCGTCACTTTCATTGCCCGTATTCACAACATATATAAAAATCACATTTTTATATTGTTGCTATGCATATAAAAATCACATTTGTATACCGCTATTATATAAATAAAAATTCTATTTTTATACCGCTACTATATAGATATAAATTCTATTTTTATACCGCTATTATATAAATAAAAATTCTATTTTTATACCGTTACTAAATAAAAATCATATTTTTATTCTTCCTATGATATAAAAATCATATTTTTATTCTATTCTATAATATATACAAATCTAAACCCTTCTTTATTTAAAAATATAAACTTTCTTTATTTAAAAATATAAACTTTCTTTATTTAAAAATAAAATCTAATCTTTACCATATCAAAAATCTAATCTTTAACATATCAAAAAACTAATCTTTAAATGATAAAAATCATATTTTTATTCTCAAATCATATACATAAAGTTCAAATCTCTCTTCGCTAATATCATGTATGGAAATCCCATCATTTTACGCTACGTATTTATATAAAAATTCAACCTTTATAAATAAAAACCCGTTTTTAAATCAATGTGAATTTATATAAAACTGAAAAATAAATTCATGACGGAGTAAAATAAAAACCGAGAATAACTTACATTGAATCTCAGAGAAAAGGGGGTTTTAGTTGAGAAGAACGGCGGCCCGTTGCCTGCAGACGGGGAGGAGGCGCAGGGGGGTTTCAGGAGGAAGGCGGTGGAAGAGGAGAGGGGAGGTGCGGCAAGAGGGGGGCGCGATGTTCGATGGAGCAAAATGGCTCGCGGGGTTCGATTCGTGGGGGCTCGAGGGGGTGGAGGAAACAAGGGAGATGGAGGAAGTGGGAGGAGGCGACGCCCCACCTGGGTGGTGGCGCCAGAGGCGCGGCGGCGGCGAATCGCGCCCCCTCCTGCGTCGTCGTCTTTTTTTAATTCCTGCGTTGACTGAATGTCGTCCCTTTCCATTCGAACTCGAAATCGAACCCGCCGAATGTCGTCCCTAGCGTATTACCCCCATTCCGAACACGATGGGATATGTATCGTAGGCTGATTCGACTATTTCGATCAGTTTTCGTCAAAATCAAAATATAACTCTATATATTGAATTTGAACACACATTTCAATTTACCGGGCCCATATACTAACTAGAAAAATTCCCAAAAAATATTTTCTAGCTTTGTATTGACGATACGGTCCTAACAAAACTAATTTCGTCAGATTCAGAGACCGTTTGAAAAATGGCCATTTTCCAGTCGATTAAAATCAACTAAAACTGGTCAAATGCGTTTTCCTTTGCCATGCTCACATATTGATTCAGAAAATTACGAATTTTGGAATCTAGCAATATCTAAGCATCCCGGATCCAACAAAAGTGGTTTCATCGAAAACCGAGGTCGTTTGCAAAATTTCAATTTTTAAGGGCCAAAATTCCATAGCGACTATTCTGAATTTTCAACTGGACGTAACTTTTGATTCCCGCTATGAAATTTTGATTTTTTGGATTCTTTGGAAAGATATTCACAAATAGATTCTAATATTTTTGGTTTCACTAAAATCCGGTTTATTTTGAATCATGTACATCCATTTGAAATTTGAAATCGAATTTTCGAACTACCGCGCCATTTTCAGGCTCGTTATATAATTAAAATAAATTATTTATATTTTAACGACGACTCGAATAAATATATACATTCTAATTCTATTCAAAATAAATTTCTCGTCGTTATTATTTAAAATAATTCATTTTAAATAATCAAAATTCAATAAAATGGCCAAAATAAAAATTTTAAATTGGCTCAGATTTTCCGGGTTATTACAAAATCAAAAACCCAGGGCACTTATTGGAGATTGGATTCCTACTATGACAAGGTATGGGACCACCTCCCGAACAATGTATTCTAGAGGGTATACACTGGGATTCAACAAGAACATCTTGCAACCCGACCACACATGACCGCCCACTCATTTAGCTTGAGTGTAGCGAATGTATTATCACCCAACAGTTATAAGGGGCCCCTGCACATCCGCGGAGATACAAAATCGAAAGAAGAACAAATAAGGAATTTCTCTAGATCGGTCGATGATAGTACACCCTGCTTGGGTATGACCCACCTAGCCATGCTGCCTGCCCAATTTTTCGTCATTTCCCAATTGTGAGGCTTGAGGCTATGTTTAATTTTTTAGAACAGCTGGCCACCATACACTTTGAATGCCACATCGTCAAACCTGTCAAATCACTATTTGATCTTCCCAAAATTATTACGAGTATAAAAACTAAGAGAGGCGAATTCCTCCACCACCAACGTAATACCTTGAAATGATCATCTTATGTGATCCGTTAGGAATACTCTGTTAGACATTTGTCCATACAAGTTATCCTGGGTCTGGAAAAACAGAACAACCCTTGCATTTCACTCCTTCTTCCATTATCTTCAGCATAATCTAATTCTCAATGCCTATGCCTATACGGAGTGGGTTTGGGATAATAAATTCAACTGGTCTCTCCGTATTGGCAACGATGGTCAAAAATCTTTAATAGCCGGTGATTTAATTATCAAAGGAAAAACAAACATCCATCAAATAATCACTGACTCTTTTTAATATTATTTGAACTACTTTCCAAATTCCTTATCTAATTCTATATATTAATATATTGATTTCTAATTATCCAAATTTCTCAAAAATATTCTAACTCCTAAAATTTCCAGAAAATTTCGCCAGCACCTCCTTTGCACCAATCAATAGCTCAAACCACAACTCGCCTCTCTAGGCTCTTTCCATTTAAAAAGAAAATCAAAAAGCCAAGCGGCTTGCTCAATAGGCTCATAAAATATCATACGGAAATTTAAACACGTACCTTTTGTTGGGCAATTAAATTATAAATCTTCATACTCTCTTCATAACCTTCATCCCATATCTGTTACCATATATATATATGCCATTCCCAATTCATTTAAATCAATTCACACCTTTTTACTTTAAACGTTGTCCATTTGCTAATTAAATTTTTAATTTGCTTCTTTGGTTAATCACGTTCAAATATATTTGCATACATAATTTAAACTCAACCGCTTCCTCGCTTCCAATTTCTAATCCAAGTTCCATATTCAAATTCTCAATTTCAGTTAACAAATTCGATTCAATTAAACAAAATTAAATTCGATCCAAAAACTCTATTAACTAATTTCTTTTGGAATTATTCGATAATTAAAAATCCGATCTTTTAATCCAAAAATCAATCCATTTACTTCGCTTGAGTTCATATTTATTTTATAGCTTAAGTTCGGATCTTACTAATGGAAATTCGGATTTTTATTCACTAAAAATACTTTTATTTAATTAATTAAACCATTACGGTTTTAAAACGATTATGGCATTGTTTTTATGAAAATTTGATTTTGATATAACTCAAAATCTATAAAATGAAATCCAGATTTTTCTCTTCTATTAGAAAACTATCACTAGATAAGTCCCAACATTTCTTTTTTCATCGAATTCCGACTTATATTGAGTTTTATATACTCAATTGAAGTTCAAATCGTCAATTTACAAACTACCGGGCTACGGCGAGTTCGTTTTAATTAAATTAAATATAAATGTTAAAACCTTCATTTATAAAATAACCTCAACTCCATTTTTAATAAATTGAACTCGTTATCCAAAACTAACTTAACAATTCAGAATATGCCACTCATCAATTAATTCATTCCATATTCATATCTCAGTAATGAATAAAACTCAAATTTCTATATTCAATTCCAATTCTTCCGAAATTATATTTTTTGTAAAATATCGATATAATCAAATTTCCAATTATAAATTTCCTTTTTGAGGAAAATTAATTTATTCAACATCCTTCACCGTTACAAACTAATATCATCCCTTGATAATAGTGAAGTCATTCAAGTTGGGGTATTTTATTTACCTCTCAGACCTTGACCGACGACATTCTTATCTTGTGACAAATAAAAGCTTGTAATACACAACTGGATTTAAATCTCGCCTTCTACTCTATTTCTTACATTTGGAAATTTATTTCCAAAATACACAATGAAAATTATATCATCTCATTTATAAATGTTGTTTATAAATTAACTTCTTTATTAAATAAACTTCTATTTAATAATCTATTTGAAACTCGATTCTCATTTGGAATATTTTATGTTTATAACTTATATATATATCAACATATAAATGAACACGAAATCAATTTTCATATTTAAATTTTAAATTCTAGTTTTTATCCAACGAAATCCCAACATCTTACCAAGTAATAATTTATTTGTTTTGTAATTTCGATATGGTCGAATTCTAATCATAAATCCATATAGATTTATTTCAATTCATTTTACATTCTGAACTTCATAATATATTTCATTGTTTCATTTTCTTGATACGATTTCAAATCATAAATCCCTTTTTAAATTCATACTTGAATTTAAATTATAAATTACTCAATAAAATTTCACCTCTTTTATTTTAAAACATCGTTTATAAATTTTACTTCTTGTTTTAAATATTAAAACAAGTTTTCAATTTTAATTTCTCTTTGAAATCCAATTTCCACTTTGAAAAATAAATTTTTATTTTAAACTTCATACTTGAATTTAAAACCAAATAAAAACATCGTTCATAAATTCAATTACTTGTTTTTATTATTAGAAACAAGTTAATATTTCATATCTCGTTCAAAAATTCCATTTCTATTTCAAAAAATAAATTTTCCCTTTTAAAACCTAAAAATCCCTTTTTATAATATTTTAAATATAAATATCTAGGGCCAGTGATATTCTAAAATCCAAACACACAAATCATCCATTCAATTCACACATCACACAAATAGTAAATAGATTTAAGGAATCCAGTTAGACTCCTCCAACTTGTTTTCCTGCATTCATAGATGTTAGATAACATAAATAATACCAATCCTACTTCAAGGCAGGATATCGCGGTATAGAAGGTCATCCACTCATATATCATGGGGCAGTAGGGTCATCCGCTAATGGTACTGCGGGCATCTGCTAATGGTAATGCGGGAAATATCCAGTATATATATATATATATATATATATATATATATATAATAACCACAACCACCAAACCTAATATAACTAACATATATCTAACCACAATAATGTAACCAAGCATCCAACCACTTATTTTTAACAATTAAAAGTAAACTTAAATATAAAACTTTGAGTGAGATTTACTCACCGTTATTTTTATTTATCGAATACTCCAGTTAAAATCCTATTGTTTGCGGCTACGAGTCTACTTGAGTTGTCTTGAATGCATCTGTTTAGCACGTACGATTATTTATTAATCAATTACTGTATTATTAATTTAACTAATCTAAAATAAATAATTAAGTTATTCTTTGTATTTAAATTTTCTAAAAGGTATACGTTACGGTCTTGCAAGGTATTCGACAAACACGAATCATGCTCCAAAAATTTCATCGACTCATCTTACTGAAATCATCTCAAAATACACTTCATTCCTACTTCGACATTCCATCAAGCATCTTGCAGTCAATTTCCACTAAACTGAAAACTCTGCTGCAAGTCACTGGCCAACTGCTACCCTATTGTTGTGGCAATTACATCAAACCCAGCAGTCCACACTTTTCATACGCTCCCCCATCGGCAACCCAACATCCCAAGAATCGGAGACGGGATACCCCTAATCCTGACCATCGAATTCCTCAAACCTTCCACTGTCGAACTTTAGTCTCGTTCAACTATCAGACCAATTCGAACTCCTTCCCAAAAGAATGTTGCTGAACGCCAGACAACTCAGTTCATCATCCATACATTTTACTCCCAAAGTCAGCATCGACCACGTTCAACTGTCGCAAACCACAACTATCACCACTACATCATACCATTTCAAACTGATCGTAACCCTCTCTGTAACTTAACAAGATCCACAACAACTTCAGCGAGCACCTCCTAATGCCGAGAGCTTCGAATAATTTTATTGCGATCACCAATTCGAGAGCGCCTTCCTCCAAAACTATGTGGAGTCTTCAGAGCTTCGTGGGATTAGATCGCAATTGGATTTAATCATGATTTTCTATTGGGAACTCTTTTTTCTTTTCTTTTTTCGATCTGTGGGATGGGTACTTGATTTTATTGGAATGAATAAGAATATGGGGATAGTGGCTTGAATGAATGGGTATTCGTGGATTGTGAATGGCAGAAAACAGAAGTGTTATGACCTAATTTATAGACCAACGACAGATGAAATGTACGTGATATTTCAATTCACCATTAATTTTGTGCTTTTCTTTGTTGGAAAGGAGAGAGGCAAAGTGTGTTGCTCGAATAGAATAGACTGCGGTGTTAAAATATTTAGGTCAGTTGATTTTAAACATAGGGTGGCCATGATTAGATTAGGTAATTTATTTGATTTTATTTTATTAAATAACTACCCTTGCTTGAAGTCATGAACTGCTATATAGTCGCAGTGCCCGACGTTACCAAGATTATACGATATTCTGAACTCAACGGAACAAAGTCCTAAATTTAATTTGATCATATACATAGAGTAACCAAATTAAATGGATATAAATAAATTTTAAATTTAAAGAAAATAAATCCTTAATAATAAATTATTATTATCGTTTATGTTCAATGTTTATATTCAAATATAATTCATATTAATCGACTGAATTGTTTCGGTTCAGTTTTAACTCAACATTAAATCATTTCATATTTCAGTATCACGATATTTCAATATGTTCAAAGTTAAATTTTATATCGATTATTAAAACAATAAATTCAAATTAAAAATCCATTTATTATTCCAAATCAATATTTAAAATAATTTAAATATTCAATATTAAATGGCTAAAAATCCGGCACGTTGCATCCAATTTTTTCCAACATAAACAGTTTATAGTTCCTCATGGATGTTCTTTACCGTTTTCTCTTTTATTACATATGGAAGTATTTTTTATATTATTGTCGATGTTTTTATTAATTTGCAATGCCATGAAAGTTGCTTTAGCTTTTTTATGATCTTGAGTGGTTTAGTACGATCTTCTCATAAATTAACATTGATGGGTATAACCTAGTTCTAATCGAAGCATTATGCTTCGGGTAGAGGGATTTGATTAATATGCAGGTTCTTCAATTGAATTTAGTCACGGCCCAAAGACGTGGCTAAATTATATAAATAAATTATGATTCCAAATTGCCACGGCTCAGAGCCGTGGCAAACTGTTATTTTGCCACGGACTAAAGCCGTGGTAAAACATAATCTGCCATGACTTTGGACCGTGGCAAAATTTCAATCTGCCACGGCTTTGAGCCGTGGCAAAATTTTTGCCACACGCAATTTTTCCACGGTCTAAAGCCGTGGCAAAACTGATTAGCCACGGCCCAAAGCTGTGGCAAAATTGTTTTCAGGTGTAGTGAATTAATCAAACATTGGAAACCGAGCCTGAAAGAAAATCATGGATGACCACTATAAAGAATTTCTTGCAACATGGAACACTTTTAGAAAGGAAGAAATAAAAACGCACCATTGTTCGCAAAGCTTCAAGATATAATACGTCGCATGGTACGCTTTAAAGGAGAGGATTTTCTATTCCATTGCTCTAGTGCATCGCTAATGATGACGTCAAGCACATATTACGAGAAGTACACGAAGGAGATTGTAGCGATTATATTGGAGGGTAGACTCTGGCAAAGAAGTTCCATAGTATGGCTATTTTTGGCCAACAATAAACCGGGATTTGGCAAATTATTCACGATGTTGCGACAAATCCTAGAGATTTGTTAAGATCCCTAGGGATCCGCCTAACCAACTCACCCAAATGGTGAGTCCCTGGCTATTTTCAGTGTGGGAAGTGGATATTATTGGAAGCCTTCTGATATCCAAGGGTGAAGTGAAGTATTCAATCGTGGCAGTGGATTACTTTACAAAGTAGGCTGAAGCAGAACCATTAACCACCATCACGACCAAGTAGGTGATCAACTTCATCGTCAGGAACATCATGTATAGATTTGGGCTCCCCAGGACCATCATTACTGATAATGGAACCCAACTCGATAGCGTAGATTTCAAAGATTTTTGTCGACGAAATTATATCGGGAAGAAATATACAACAGTTGCACACCTACAATCAAATGGACAAGTAGAGGTCGTAAAAAAGATTATCAAGATCATTCTGAAGAAGCGACTGGAGCAGGAAAAGTCTAAGTGGGTCGATGAGTTACCATTAGCTCTGTGGGCATATCAGTCTACCCACAAATCAGCAAATGGCCATACTCCTTTTGCGCTCTCCTATGGTTCAGAAGCAGTTTTCTCGGTAGAACTTGAAGTCCCGTCTCATAGAATAATGTGCTATGATCCTTTGACGAACATGGCTCTTCTCCTAGAATCACTAGACATGATTGACGAGAAGAGAGAGGAGGCAGACTTGCGTGCTTTCAAGTAGAGGCATCAGGTTGTTCGATACAATAATTGGAAAGTACGACCTAGGACCTTTGAGCCTGGCGACCTCGTTATGAATTGCGTCTTCCTGACTCCCTTCTACGTGGGCCCGAAATGGGAAGGACCATACGTCATTTAATATAAGATTGATAATAGAGCTTTCGGGCTAACTATAAGGACCCGAAACATCGGCGTGAAGGAAATCCCGGATTGCTTTGAGAACACGACAAATCAGAACACAAACAGAAGAACATTTCATTGCTTAGTACAACAATTCCATCAGAATACAAGAATATACAGAGTATTAACAAATAATATACATCAGAAAAAAATCAGAGATTCAAATTACATTACATAACAGCGGAAAATAATAAAAAAACATAACTGGAAGAAATACATGGATACAGAGCTTTCCGAATATCACTTCAGCTATAAACCAGGACCCTGTGAATAAAAATCTGCAGAACCAAAACTACTAGCTTCCCGTGGAAAATAAGGGCAACCAGATTTCAGGTTAAAACAATAAACTCCAGGTCAGTCATGTGACTGGTGTGAGAACTAAAACAGTTATTTAAAATTTTACTTTTAATCAGATATATCAAGGGACCACGCCATATAATACGGAACGTGTGTCCTCCCAAGAATACCAGTGCATATATCAAAACAACGCAATGTTTTTTGGAAAAATGAAGCTATTATAAGACCCAGGTCCTATCACACAATGCAACGCAAGCCGGGGGATAGGGTTTTCCCTTATAATAGCCGAACATGCTTGGTACATTAAATCAAATCATTTGATACTATTATAAGTGCAATATGTATAAAACAACTTCAAATATAAATGTATCAATCCTAGACGGCATGGGTACCATATATCATGTTGCCAATACTATGTTGTACAATCAAAACCGCAAATGTCACGTATTGGAAGTTGGATTCCCATCTGTGAACCAAGGCAAGGGATCATCCTTACCGCTTCGAGACGCTCTAGCCCGTGTCTCAGGACCAGACTCAGGTGGGCCCTTGGATCGTCAGGGCCGGTCCACTCGATGTGGATTAAAATGCCTGAACACTACGTTTCCCCGCCCTACGGGGCGTAAACTTGTCATGTCCCGACCAAACCATCGGCCCCGGAAAAGACCGATATAACCGAGGCGCCTTGCTATCCATCATCCACATAAGTAAAATGTCCAGGCTTTTAAAACCCAAAACACCACTCCTAGCTAGAAGGAAACACATGTCCTCCCTGAAGTTCTCTCCCGTTTCTAGTTCACACCGGGGTGTGAGGCTCGCGAATTAACGCTACACAAAGCTATGCTATATTAAAGCCGTGCTTTGATCATCAACCACAAGACTCTGCATTTCAAAAGAAGCCTTGATCATTTGCATCTCAGTATGCCACACAGGAAATTCACGCTATGCAACCGATGTCTATCAATCACACAGAGTGAAATCCGATGTCAGACACACATCCATTTACAAGTTCTTTATGAGTCTAAATGAAACCAGAGGCAACTTATTCCTCATCCCGTATGTCCAATACAAGAGAGAGGTCCTCGCATATCCGGTTAATCTCCAAGTACGTCTGGACGATCACCACTTATTACCTTGTCTTGGGTGTACAACCCAATCAAGACATCCGTAATCATCCAAACGATGTGAAGACCTCCAGTCTTCGACCACCGTCTTCATCCTCGACATATCGTCGAATCAGTTATTCAGAATGGGATAAACCCGATCTTTCTGAATAACTCGAGTATATAATAAACAAGTGCTACAAAAACACAACATACGCCTCATTCGAATCCAGAATATTCCTTTATTCAAATATTCTTATACTTTGGGAAAGGTTCTCATTAATTTTATCAAAGATAAATTCTTTAAATTTATTCTTTAATCTTCCTATCGATTTCAATCCAAACTAAATCGTGGTTTATCCAAACTAGTCGGGATTAGCGGACCTTACCGAAGTAATCATTTATTAAATTTCCTAACCCCAACCTATTCATCCTATGAAGTAAATTTGGTAATACTTTGTATCTAACACCACGGTGTTATCGGTAAATTCAATTACCATTTCACGTTCAAATCTAATTAAAGATTTAACTAAGAAAAACTGGTGATACTCCATTCTCGATCATTTCAACCAAATTAAAGATTCATTAAAACTCGACTTTGTTTTAATCTTCCCAAAAATGAATATTAATGATTGTTTAACTTGGTAAATCATATCATGTCTTTAACTGGGATAAAGAACAAATGTCATTTGAAACACGGTTCACTATAAACCCAAAATCACATTCCATTCCATCAGCCTTTAACCGTAAATTTGCAAGTGAACAGCTCCCTAAGTATTAACCCCGAAGCCCGAAACCAACATCAGATCCATACGCAGGAAACCATTTAGCTTAACTAATCTCTAGTTAGTTTCTGATTTTCTTAACTCCGTTGGGTCTAAGAATAGTATTATTAAAGATACCATTCATGACAACCCAAAATCACATTCATTAACAATGGAATATTCATGGAAAATAAATCGATAAAAACTTCAATATCCAACCAATAATATAAATGGAATAATGAGAAGGCCTTTTAAATTCCATATATGTTAACCGTTTTCCTCTATAGAAGCTTACTTCGATTATTACCAAATCGAATTCCATTCAATTCCAATTTAATATGTTAAATTAGAAAACTTTACTTTAGAAAATCTCCTTTAATTCTTAACAAAAGAGTTATAAATTCCAAATCCCATTTCACTGTAAAACGGGTTAAAGAACGAATGTCGCTAAAACACAGTTCACGATAAACCTAATTCACATTCCATTTTATTCCAATTATTAAATATAATTGGAAACTATAACAATCTTAATTAAAAGATTAATTCTCTTCACATGGGGTTCAAGAACAGTGTTGCTGAAGACACCATTCACGACAAACCCAAAATCCCATTTGATATTAAATACAAGGCTCTGAATAGAAAATATATCGGCTTATATTCAATATTAAATACTACAACAACAAATATCGTATTGGAAATAATGATATAAATATATCTTTCAAATTTCCATAATAATATCTGTATAATCACGAAACTCAACATCGAAATATTACGAAGACAATTTCGATTCAAATCCATTCCAGTTCATATATTGGAAATTCCGGTTATTTTTAAAACCATTTCAAATCCAATTTATTTATTTTAAAAATATTGGATTTATTATTCTAGTTCATAGCTAGTTCATTTCGATTAAAATATATATATTTATCTTTCCAAACATGGAATTTTTCATCCCAATTCTTTCAAAATCATTTATTATGATTTTACACAAATTATTGATATTTTTAATAATTTTATCAAGACCCATACAGTCGATTTCCATAAACGGTCATCGAACTGCACTTACAATGACCTTTTCCAAATTTGATTTGGACATGATTCCAAACCCAACCATTAGATTTCAAATCTCTAATATTCGTTGGAAAGCACTTTTTGATACGAACCCAACGGTTCCGGTTTTAGGAGAATCTGACGGTCGGATCTCCCGTAACGTCCATTCGAAGTCAATGGTCGAAATTCCCGAACTGCGGCGGCGCGGGGCGTTCTATTCAGGCCATTATATATATAATATTATATATATTTCATCGATTTCCTTTCAAAACGTATTTTATAAATTGTTTTAAATTCGTTTTCAAAATGATTTCAACTTCATATTCAATTTCTACTCAAAATTGAATATTCCATATCATCGATATATAAATGATAATATTTTCAAAATATTAGATTTTGAAATCAATTCCTTTCCAATTCATTAAAGATCACAATTTTTAACCCTTTAATAATTATTTCTTTGTATGCTCATTTTATAAACAACATACATGCGATAAAAATCACGTTTTTAATATCACTACTATATGTATAAAAATTATATTTTTATAACGCTACACGTATAGAAAAGATTATGTTTTTATATTCTTTATTATATACAAATCATGTTTTTAATTCGCTACTCATATAAAAATATTATTTTTATTTTCTCTATTATATATACAAAATCATATCTTTTTATATAAACAAAACTTTTATATTTTCAAAAATCAAATCTTTTTGTTTCAAAAATCAAATCTTTTTATACGCTACTACATGATAAAAATCACATCTTTATTTGTTCACTTTCAATATAAAAATCACATTTTTATTCCAAATCTGTTCATATAAAAATCCAAACCTTTATATAAAAATTCAATCTTTCTTTCTATAAAAATCTTACCTTTTTATGTTTAAAAATCTTCTCTTTTCATGAACAAAAATAAAAAATTTTCTAATTAAAAATCTCTACTTTATATATTCAAAAATTATAATTTCATGTGAATAGAAATCTAAGCTTTAATATAATTAAAAATCTGAACTTCCATGTAGATAAAAATCTAAACTTTCCCACGTCATGTATAAATAAAAATCATTTCTTTATATGTAAAAATTATATTTTTATTTACTATTCGTATATATATATATATAAAGATCCTATTTTTATTAACATAAATAAATAAAAATAAATATAAAAACTCACTTTTCTTTCTTCTAAAAATTCAAACTTCGACGGAGGAAGGTCCATGGTCTTCGGTAGGAGTTGCTGGAGCGGCAGTGGAAGGCTCAAGCGGCGACGGGTCTCTCAGGAGTGGTCGTTGTTGTTGGGGTGGGGGGGGGGGGTTGGGGTTAAGGTCGTTTCGAATTAGAGCAGGAGGAGGGAGGAGCTTGTGCAGGAGGTCAGGGAGGTGGCGGGGGTGGCGCACTGGCCGGCGGTGGCGGAATGGGGGGTCCGGCGGTTGGTATTCGTGAATTGGGGAGGTGTTCGTAGGTTTTAACGGAGCAGGGAGGAGGAAGACAGGGGGAAAAGGTGCAGCAGGGGGGTCTCGCCGGAGCTTCGGTGGCGTGGGCGGTGGAGCAGCGACGTGGGTGGCGGCGCGGTGGTGGGAGGGCGTCGGGTTCAGTTAGGTTTTTTTTATTTTCCGAATCGATTTTGAATGGAGAAAGTTAAAGGAGGAAGAGAGAGAAAGGTGAGAGGGGGGAGAATATATATATATTTATTATTATTATTTTATTTTTCTCCATAAAGTTGTCTTTTCGTTTGGACTCCGTATCAAACCCAACGACTGTCGCCCTTAGGTAATTACCCCCATTTCAAACACAATGGGATATGTTTCGTACGCTAATTCGCTTGTTACGGTCAGTTTCCGTTCAAATTAAAATATAAATCAATGTATATTGAATTTGAATGCACATTTCAATTTACTGTGGTCATATACTGACCCCAAAAATTACAGAAAAATTATTTCTAGCTTTGTATTGACGATACGGTCCTAACAAAACTAATTTCGTCAAATTTGAAGACCGTTTGAAAAATGGCCATTTTCTGGTCGATCCAAATTGACTAAAAATGTCAAAACACGTTTTCTTTTGCCATGCTCCCATATTGATTCAAAAAATTATGAATTTTGGAATATAGCAATAATTTGACATCCCGGATCCAACAAAAGTGGTTTCGTTGAAAACTGAGGTCGCTTGCAAAATTTCCATTTTTAAGGGCTATATTTTCCGTAACGACTATTCCAAATTTTCCACTGGACATAACTTTTTATTCCCGCTATGAAATTGCAATTTTTCAGATTCTTTGGGAAGATATTTTCCAATAGATTCTAATATTTTTGATTTCGCTAAAATCCGGTTTATTTTGAATCCTGTACATTCATTTGAAATTTGAAATCGAATTTTCAAACTACCGCTCCATTTCCAATTCCTTTTATAATTAAAAATGAATAATTGTATTCTAACATTGATTCAAATAAATATATACGCTCTAATTCTATTCAAAATAAATTTCTAGTTGTTATTTTATAAAATAAATCATTTTAAATTTTCAAAATTCATCAAAACTACCAAAATAAAATTTTTAATTTGGTTCGGATTTTCCGGGCTATTACAATCTCCACCACAAAAATTTTTCGTCCTCGAAAAGGAACGGAGCTGAAAGTTGTTTTACAAACCAACTCAACTTTCATTCTGGCTTTCATTCTTCAACTTTTCAGTTTCTAAGAATTTTCCAATCCTTCAAAAATTTGGCTAACACCCTAAATTCTCAAAAAAATTCGCCATAACCTCCTTTGTACCGGAGAAGCGGGAAAATCCCCAAACCGCCACATAGGCCTCTCCAATCAAAGAGAAAAAGAAACAACCAAGCAGCAAGCCAATTTGGTTATATGTACCATTCATTCACATAATGGTTTTATTGGTTAACAAATAATCACACAACACAAACATCAATCAATTAATGGATTATCGTTTCAAATATATAACTTTAATACATAGTCAAAAAGCATGTTTTTGATGCCAAATCACAACAAATAATCCTATCTAGTTTTGGTTCTCACACTAGTTAATTGGAAATATATAGATATCCCACTTTCGAAACTCGAAAAAGACTACTGATGTCGTACATCATCGATAGAATCATGACCGGGCGACTAGAGTGTAATTCTATATCCATCCGGTATATTTGAGGCTTCAATACACGTGGATCAGACATATATTCAAATCTCTATATACTTGATAGTCCAAATAAATTTAAAATAAATATTCAAATACGAATAATAAAGTTTAAATTTTCAAAACCAAATTTGTTTTCAAATATATTTTTTTTAAAACACTCTTCGGACTCATTCTAGGATACTACCGATCCTATTTCGAACGGTTCATTCTCATTGGATATTACTAATCCAATCTCTGATGAATTCTTTCGTTTGGTTCTAATGTGTCTTGTTCTTCGAGCTTTGTAAACCAAAGCTATGATACCACTGTAAGGACCCGAAACTTCCCCGTGAAGGAAAGCTCGGACTGCTTTGTGAACACGACAAATCAGAACACAAACAGAAGAACATTTCATTGCTTATTACAACAATTCCATCAGAATACAAGAATATACAGAGTATTAACAAATAATATACATCAGAAAAATATCAGAGATTCAAATTACATTACATAGCAGTGAAAAATAATACAAAACAAAACTGGAAGAAATACACGGATACAGAGCTTTCCGAATATCGCTTCAGCTATAAACTAGGACCATATGAATATAAATCTGCAAAATCAAAACTACTAGCTGCCCATGGAAAATAAGGGCACCCAGAGTTTAGGTTAAAACAATAAACTCCAGGTCTGTCATGTGACTGGTGTGAGAACTAAAACAGTTATTTAAAACTTTAATTTAAATCAGATATATCAAGGGACCACGACATATAACACAAAACTGGTTTCCTCCCAAGAATACCAGTGCATATATCAAAACAACGCAATGCTTTTCGGAAAAATGAAGCAATTATAAGACCCAGGTCCTATCACACAACGCAACGCAAGCCGAGGGATAGGGTTTTCCCTTATAATAGCCAAACATGCTTGGTACGTTAAATCAGATCATTTGATACTATTATAAGTGCATAGTGTATAAAACAACTTCAAATATAAATGTACCCATCCTAGACGGCAAGAGAACCATATATCATGTAGCCAATACTAGGCTCTATAATTAAAACCGCAAATGTCACGTGTTGGAATTTGGATTTCCATTTGTGAACCAAGGCAAGGGATCGTCCTTACCGCTTCGAGACGCTTTAGCCCGTGTCTCAGGACCCAGATTAAGGTGGGCCCTTGGATCGTCAGGGCCGGTCCACTCGATGTGGATTAAAATGCCTGAACACTATGTTTCCCCGCCCTATGGGGCGTAAACTGGTCATATCCCGACCAAACCATTGGCCCCGGAACGACCGATATAACTGAGGCTCCTCGCTATCTGTCATCCACATAAGTAAAATGCCCGGGCATGTAAAACCCAAGACACCACTCCTAGCTAGAAGGAAACGCACGTCCTCCCTGAAGTTCTCTCCCGTTTTTGGTTCACACTGGAGTGTGAGGCTCGCGAATTAACGCTACACAAAGCACACTATATTAAAGCCGTGCTTTGATCATCAACCACGAGACTCTGCTTTTCAACAGAAGCCTTGATCATTGGCATCTCAGCATGCCACACAGGCAATTCACACTATGCAACCGATGTCTATCAATCACACAGAGTAAAATCCGATGTCAGACACGCATCCATTTACAAGTTCATTCTAGATCAGAAGGAAACCGGAGGCACCTTATTCCTCATCCTGTATGTCCAATACAGGAGAGAGGTCCTCGTATATCCGATCGATCTCCAAGTACGTCTGGACGATCACCACTTATTACCTTGTCTTAGGTGTACAACCTAATCAAGACATCAATAATCATCCAAATGATGCGAAGACCTACGGTCTTCGACCACCGTCTTCATCCTCGACATATCGTCGAATCAGTTATTCAGAATGGGAGAAACCCGGTATTTATGAATAACTTGCGTATATAATAAACAAGTGCTATAAAAGCACAACATACGCCTCATTCCAATCCAGAATATACCTTTATTCAAATATTCTTATACTTTGGGAAAGGTTCCCATTAATTTTATCAAAGATAATTGCTTTAAATTTATTCTTTAATTTTCCTTTGGATTTCAACCCAAACCAAATTGTGGTTTATCCAAACTAGTCCGGATTAGCGGACCTTACTGAAGTAATCATTTGTTAAATTTCCCAGCCCCAACCTATTCAACCCATGAAGTAAAACTGGTAATACTTCATATCTAACACCACGGTGTTGTCGATAAATTCAATTACCATTTCACATTCAAATCTAATTAAAGATTTAATTAAGCTAAACTGGTGATACTCCTTTCTCTATCATTTCAATCTAGTTAAAGATTCATTAAAACTCCACTTGGTTTTAATCTTCTCAAAAATCAATATTAATGATTGTTTAACTTGGGAAATCATATCCTGTCTTTAACTGGGTTAAAGAACCAATGTCATTTAAAACACGGTTCACTATAAACCCAAAATCACATTCCATTCCATCATCCTTTGGCCGTAAATTAGCAAGTGAACAATTCCCTAAGTATTAACCTCGAAGGCGAAACCAACATCAGATGCATACCCAGGAAACCATTCAACTTAACTAATCTCCAGTTAGTTTCTGATTTTCTTAACTCCGTTGGGTCTAGGAACAGTATTATTAAAGATACCATTCACGACAACCCAAAATCACATTTCATTAACAATTGAATCTTTGTGGAAAACAAATCGATATATATATATATATAATCGATATAAACTACCATATCCAACCTATAATATAAAGGGATTAACAACAAGGCCTTTTAAATTCCATATATATTAACCGTCTTCCTCTATCGAAGCTTACTTCGATTATTACCAAATCGAATTCCATTCAATTCCAATTTAATATGTTAAATTGGAAAACTTTACTTTGGAAAATCTCATTTAAATCTTAACAAAAGATTTATAAATTCCAAATCTTGTTCCACTGTAAAAGGAGTTAAAGAATGAAAGTCGTTAAAACACAGTTCACAGTAAACCCAATCCACATTCCATTTTATTCCAATTATTAAATATAATTGGAAACTTTAACAATCTTAATTAAAAGATTAATTCTCTTCACATGGGGTTCAAGAATAGCGTTGCTGAAGACACCGTTCATGAAAAAACCCAAAATCCCATTTGATATTAAATACAGGGTTCTGAATAGAAAATATATTGGCTTATATTCAGTATCAAGTACTACAACCAACAAATATCGTATTGGAAATAATGATATAAATATATCTTTCAAATTTCCATAACAATATTTGTATAAGCACGAAACCCAACATCGAAATATTCCGAAGACAATTTCGATTCAAATCCATTCCAATTCATATATAGGAAATTCCGGTTATTTTTAAAACCATTTCAAATCCAATTTATTTATTTTAAAAATATTGGATTTATTATTCTAGTTCATAACTAGTTCATTTTGATAAAAATATATTTTTATCTTTCCAAATATCGAATTTTTCAGCCCAATTCTTTCCAAATCATTTATTATTATTTTACACAAATTATTGATACTTTTAATAATTTTATCAAGGCACATACAGTCGATTTCCATAAACGGTCATCGAACTGCACTTACAACGACCTTTTCCAAATTTGATTTGGACATAATTCCAAATCCAACCGTTAGATTTCAAATTTCTAATATTCTTGGAAAGCTTTTTTCGATACGAACCCAACGGTTCCGGGTTTAGGAGAATCCGACGGTTGGATCTCCCGTAATGTCCATTCGAAGTCAATGGTCGAAATTCGCGAACTGCTGCGGCGCGGCGCGTTCTATTCAGGCCATTATATATATATATATATACACAATATATATTAAATATATTTCGTTGATTTCCTTTCAAAAGGTATTTTATAAATCGTTTTAAATTGGTTTTCAAAACGATTTCAACTTCATATTCAATATCTAATCAAAATTGAATATTCCATATCATTGAAATATAAATGATAATATTTTCAAAATATTAGATTTTGAAATCAATTCCTTTCCAATATTCATTACAAAAATGAATAAAATCGATATAAATATCGTTCGCGTCAAAATAGTGCATATCTAATCAACATGGCTATAAATATTTAAATATATTCATGTCCATCCCAAATCAGACATCAAAGTCAAATTTTGATCTTTTACTGAATATTATTTTAAAATAATCATTATTTTAAAATATTCGTTATTTTAAAATATTCATTATTTTAAAATATTCATTCTTTCTGAGCTGGAATCAGACACAGTCAATTACCATATAATGTTATTTATATGGATTTCATACACACATGTACACAACAACAATCAAACATAGTCAGCCATCATCCAAAGTGCATTCTACACTGCATAAGCATTAAATATAAATATTTAACGCTTACAACAGTCTGCCAATCAATTGATCGACATACAGCTAATTATTGGGACTAGTGTATGTCATCTATCATCCCAATACCCGTGTGGGGTTCCAACAAACAAATATTGGATATTATTTGTGCAGTTGGGCGATGTGTAAAATATATCGTCCCAATCAATATCAGTCAAATTGGTGTACATAAAAAAATCGTCCGATTTGTTTATGAATATTTATTTTATTCATTTACATGTTAAAAAATATATTTTTAACTAAAAAATATTTTATTTCAACACAAGAACATTTTTTTCAACCCATTTCACATCACAAACAATTTTCACAACAAAATCAAACAAACAAACAAGTCGTCCATGGTCTGTGGACGACGGGGAACAGTTCATATATGCAATCATAAAATAAATAACTGTATAAGAAAATTATAGTGAGGAGTTCTCACCTTGGGACCCACTCCTCCATTTCTTTTCTGAATTTCAGATTTGCCAATTTACATAACATACCTACGTTACAGATCACATTTTTAACCCTTTAATAATTATTTCTTTGTATGCTCATTTTATAAACAACATACATGCGATAAAAATCACATTTTTAATATCACTACTACATGTATAAAAATTATATTTTTATAACGCTACACGTATAGAAAAGATTATATTTTTATATTCTTTATTATATACAAATCCTGTTTTTAATTTGCTACTCATATAAAAATATTATTTTTATTTTCTCTATTATATAAACAAAATCATATCTTTTTATATAAACAAAACTTTTATATTTTCAAAAATCAAATCTTTTTGTTTCAAAGATCAAATCTTTTTATACGCTAGTTCATGATAAAAATCACATCTTTATGTGTTCACTTTCAATATAAAAATCACATTTTTATTCCAAATCTATTCATATAAAATACCAAACTTCCTTTATATTAAATTCAATCTTTCTTTCTATAAAAGCTTACCTTTTATGTTTAAAAATCTCCTCTTTTCATGAAAAAAAATCATAAATATCCTAATTAAAAATCTCTACTTTATATATTCAAAAATTATAATTTCATGTGAATAGAAATCTAAGCTTTCAAATAATTAAAAATCTAAACTTCCATGTAGATAAAAATATAAACTTTCCCACGTAATGTATAAATAAAAATCATTTCTTTATGTGTAAAAATTATATTTTTATTTACTATTCGTATATATATATAAAGATATTATTTTTTATTAACATAAATAAATAAAAATAAATACAAAAACTCACTTTTCTTTCTTTTAAAAATTCAAACTTCGACGGAGGAAGGTCCATGGTCTTCGGCAGGAGTTGCTGGAGCGGCGGTGGAAGGCTCAGGCGGCGGGGGGTCTCTCAGGAGTTGTCGTCGCTGTTTGGGGGGGGGGGGGGTTGGGGTTAAGGAGGTTTCGAATTAAAGTAAGAGGAGGGAGGAGCTTGCGCAGGAGGTCAGAGAGCTGGCGGGGGTGGCGCGTTGGCCGGTGGTGGTGGAATGGGGGGTCCGACAGTCGGTATTCGTGAATTGGGGAGGGGTTCACGGGTTTAAACGGAGCAGGGAGGAGGAAGAAAGGGGAAAAGGTGCAGCATGGGGGTCTCGCCGGAGCTTCGGTGGCGTGGGCGGTGGAGCGGCGACGTGGGTGGCGGCGCGGTGGTCGAAGGGCGTTGGGTTTAGTTAGGTTTTTTTTCTTTTCTGAATCGATTTTGAACAGGGAGAGGTAAAGGAGGAAGAGAGAGTAAGGTGAGAGGGGGGGGAAGAATATATATATTTATTATTATTATTTTATTTTTCTCCATAAAGTTGTCTTTTCGTTCGGACTCCGTATTGAACCCAACAACTGTCGCCCCTAGTTGATTACCCCCATTCCGAACACAACAGGATATGTTTTGTATGCTAATTCGCTTGTTACGATAAGTTGCCGTTCAAATTAAAATATAAATCAATGTATATTGAATTTGAACGCACATTTCAATTTACTGTGGTCACATACTGACTCCAAAAATTACAGAAAAATTATTTCTAGCTTCGTATTGATGATACGGTCCTAACAAAACTAATTTCATCAAATTTGAAGACCGTTTGAAAAATGGCCATTTTCTGGTCAATCTAAATTGACTGAAACTGTCTAAACACGTTTTCTTTTGCCACGCTTGCAAATTGATTCGAAAAATTATGAATTTTGGAATATAGTAATAACTTGACATACCAGATCCAACAAAAGTAGTTTCATCGAAAACGGATGTCGTTTGCAAAATTACCATTTTTAAGGGCTATAATTTCCATAGCGACTACTCCAAATTTTCCACTGGACATTACTTTTTATTCCCGCTTTGAAATTTCATTTTTTTTAGATTCGTTGGAAATATATTTTCAAATAGATTCTAATATTTTTGGTTTCGCTAAAATTCGGCTTATTTTGAATCCTGTACATTCATTTGAAATTGGAAATTGAATTTTCAAACTACCGCGCCATTTCCAATTCCTTTTATAATTAAAAATAAATAATTATATTCTAACATCAATTCGAATAAATATATACATTCTAATTGTATTCAAAATAAATTTCTAGTAGTTATTTTATAAAATAAATAGGTGTTAATATTCAAAATTCATCAAAATTACCAAAATAAATTTTTTAAATTGGTTCAAATTTTCCGGGTTGTTACACTAACAACTGTTGATGGCGATCATCTTTTAAGAGCATGGAATGTCGAGCAATTGCGGCACTATTTGACTTAAGCTTTTATTTTGTCTTGGATTATGTGTTGAGGCATAGTTTGCCCAAAGCGATTGTTTACAAATAAAAGCTCTTTCCATGCTTTGTAACTGTTTTTGTTGATTTTTCTAAGTATTGAAATCTAATTGTCCTATGGAAAATATGAACGAAGGGAGTAAAAAACTCCCTAATAACGTTCGTTCGCTCATGCCCCAATGAGCTAACTCAATTTCATGACTAATCAGACTTGAGTTAACAAGATTCGAGCTTGATAGTGATGCTTGGCATAACAACCCTCACTTTATGAACCAAAGTGAGAAGACGATGCTTAAATGACATATGGAACTCTTCCCAACCTTGGTGGGACGAGTATAAATAATAGGTTCGACTATCCCTAAAGACAATGTTTTCCCTCGACAGAGGCCAAAAGAACATGACTCAAACAAGTGTGAGCCGACCACTTGTCCAATTAATTCCGTTCCTTAGAGTTTGAAATGGAAATTGACTTAATTCGAGTTCGATATCGATACTTGAATCGGGAAAATCCCACTTTAGGATTAAAAAATGTAGAATGGATGCCGAAGCGAATGACATGACCATTCACACGACCAACTCTAACTCTCACGACTCAAGGGAGAGTATAAAATCAGGGTAGGCATGAAATGGTGCACCACGACTCAGACTACTTTAGCCTGGAACTCACCTGAATTCATGACATGAGAGTATAAAAGCACTTGGATTCTTAATCTAAGGGACTGAACTTATACCCATAGAAGGTTTGGGGGCATGAATGTAAACTTAGCCTAAGATCCTCACTGACGTTGGGGACAATGGCACGAACTCACAAATTAACCTCGAACATGCCATGGACTTGGCATGTAATTCCAGATTAATTGGGGGTATATATAGTATACCTCCGAACCAGTAATGACCTGACCTATAAGCCTAAAAATTAAATCGCAAGTACATTGAATGGAAAGAGAGTAATAGAAACAAACTACTTCATTAATTATTGATTTGTAAAGTGTAGTAAATACTTTACTAACTACTTGTTTTATACAGAGTGATATAGCAAAAAGCGAGGGTCGCACTCGCAACATCTTTGCCAAAGGCCATCTTCGCCAAAGGCCAGAAAACAATGAAAAGGATTGTCATCAAATTCGCAAAGAATATTCAAAAATGCTCGACGACCAAGTAAGTGATGCTATATGAGACATTGTTAGGTTTTATGTATTGCACTTGTTCCATTTCAAGGTTTCTCCTGCTTATATATCTCTATTCTACTTCTACAGATAGAAAAACAGTTCTATTCCTGCTAGAACAATATGGAACTCTTGCACAAAGAATTCAAGAACTGAACACGAAACGTGCGTTGCTCGCAGAGCAACCAGATATATCACAAATCTCTGTACTAAGAGAAGAATATTGTAACAACCGAATTCCAACAGACCGATTTTTTTTTCAAAATTCCAATCTATCGAAACTCAAGCTATTGTGCTTTGGTATCCCGCAGAAAAGACAAAGACATAAAATATGTCATAGCTAAGAAAATATCTCACAGCGGAATGGATAAAATATATTATACTCAAAGTATAGCCTTACCGTATTAATAATACTGCCTAACCAGTATCTAAAGCTATCATGTCTCTGCCACAAATCTAACCTGTGAGTATGTTATGAGGAGGGGGTCAGAACACAGGTTCTGGTAACTGGATTTAAATTATATACTTTGGATAACACTACGTATACCATTCAATCATATTTTCTTATTTATTAGGTTGCTTGGGCTGACAACACTCAAGTCATACACACATGTCGCACCCATTTACTTCCTAGTGGATTAACCTAATACAGTATATATGTAGCTACCCCCAATATTGAGGTACACCCCATGGTACCCCACCCGCACGATCTCCACCGTATTGCCACAGAAATGTACGCAGTCCCTCGTCCAACGCTGGAGTGACGTACAGATCTCTATATAACAATGTTACGTTCCACATATATTTGTGATTACAACGCTATGTAAGCGTACGGACTGCCATCGTTGATCGAATCAGATTTCATACCTGAGTAATGCCCTCAAGTCTATGATACACCACCCAGAGCCGACATGTATGTATCTAGACTGTCCCACGTACGTATTGTCAATTGTAGCTCGATGCCTTAACTGCGTGTCCTCTAATGTGCACCAGGTTCCGTGGTAGGGTGATACAAGGAACACAGAACACGGTCGGGAGCTTTTCCATATTTGTACGGGCCCACCTTTAAGAGCCTCAAAATACAGATATTCCTAAGGTCTATTTTTCATGGTGGTTGTGGCCCCACCTCGGCCCTCACTCAACTAGTAAAGACTACAAGAGCTAAGCGACATGCCCCTAACAATAAACAATCTAGACATCCATTTGGCATCTCCCCTCAACCACCTTACCTCGATAGTGAAAGGAGAATGGTCTATTGGGTTTAGCTCTGGTATTTTCGCTTCCTACTGGCCGCCGATGACAGGTATCCGACGATCTATTTTCCTTGTTGGTCGTGACCCTCCGCCTCCTCGCTGAGGAAACCGCCAAATCACCCTGGTGTCACCGCGTCACAGCATTCTGACTGCAAAGCTACTATTTCAGTCAAGGCCCACCCACCTAGTATTTACGTGCAGACCCAACATCTACGAGCACAACCTAAACATCTGCCACCGCACAGAGGACTACTAGGAGCACCTTACGTATCTCAGGAAGCTGCGTGCTTCCCCATCCAGTCCTTCGGAGCCGACAGAATAATCAGAAGAACGTGCGCTCCCCTCGTGCCTTATAACACCACGATGAACTACCCCGTTGGGTATTCACCCTCAAACGTGCGGACTGGTCCGAGCACCTCATTTTAACATGATATTAAACCCTATGTCTAAACATTCTTTTATGCGCTTTCCTTACCTCATCAGGTTTCCATTTAACTTGGTTATTCCCATTTATATTGAATTCTTAATCAAGTTACCAAGTTCCTCTGGCTTATTAATTTCAGTCATACAACTTAACCCACTTAATTTTATTAATAAGCCCACAACATGTTATTTCCTTAATTGTTGTCCAAGGTCTGTAATCCACAATCCCTTTATACTCTTGTTTGATTTCAAGGTTACCGTAACATGTTCTACATAATATATTATTAAGTATATCTCAAATCACATGTTTTCTAATTAACATGTCACTTACCATTTATGATCAAATATAACTTATTTCAATTCATAAGTTTTTCCCATTCTTTCTCATTTAATCATAATTTCATCTTATATTGCCACTACAACTTATCGTTCTTTACTTATCAACTTAGTTTTCTTAACTAAGGTCCAATAATAAGTTTCTCTTCCCATAACTTATATTGTCCTCATCCGTAGATTTCATACTCTTGTTCTCACAAATAACTTAATTTACAGTTAAGTACAATATATCTCTTAACATAAGTTATTCTAATTTTCTTATTGTTTTCTTATAACCTAAGTTATAATTCTCACTTGTCTCTAGGACAAGCCTTAACATGTTATTATTATCAGTAGATTTCAGATTTCCAATTTTACAGATTAATTAATTTATAATTAAGTACAATTTCTTACATTTCATAAACTTTCCCCCTTTCTCTACTTATTTCAAACAACTGGTTTCGGTCTTCCCCATTTACTTATTACTTAATTTACAATTAAGTGCCACTTACCTCATTTCACCAGTTATCTCATTTCCTTACTAGTTTATTATAACCTAAGTTCTAATCTTTACTTGTTCTGAGGACAAGTCTACCTATTATACGACATTCTCATTAATGCAATTTATTTATAATAGGTTATTATCATTCCCCATTTCCATTTACTGTTGTTATCACCTTTCATTCAATTCCATTTATTACCATTAATTACACAATTAAAGATGTTTATTAGTCCTGCCATTCATATATATTTATATATATACTTATGTACTAAACCACTCACATTAAGCCTACACTTGTGGATGCTGGATTTGCCGGGCGGTTCTGGGCAGACTTCTTCCACAAGTTGACTTAACCTAGTGTCTTAGCATCGTTACATGTTTTAATTATGCACTTAGACCCCCACATTAGATTTACCACTTGTGAATGCTGGATATGTCGGGCGGTTCTAGGCAGACTTCTATCACAAGTGAAATCTAACCTCGTGTCTAAGAGCATTATAGTGTTAAATTGTTGTAAATCTTCCATATAATCAAGGCATGACTATTTCTTTTAAATTTCCACTGTAATTTATAATTTACAGATCATCATATTATGCCTATTTTATGTCATACGTTCTTTCCCACATATAATCAATTCCTTTTTGACATGTACAGTTAATTAGATAATTGTTCAAATCACATAAAATGTAACAACCCGGATTTTCAGAACCAATTTTAAATTTTTATTTTAGCTATTTTAATGGATTTTGAATATTTAAATGATTTATTTTAAATATTAACGACTAAAAATTTATTTTGAACCTAGTTAGAACGTATAAATTTATTTTAATTATAAATAGAGTTTGAAATGGCGCGGTAGTTTGAAATGGCGTGGTAGTTTGAAATTTCGATTTTAAATTTCAATTGAATGTACAGAATTCAAAATAAACCGGATTTCAGTAAAACAAGAAATATTTGAATCTGTTTAATTATATCTTTCTAACAAATGTAAGAAACTGAGATTTCATAATCTAAATTGAAAGTTAAAACTGGTTTAAAATTTAAAATAGTCGCCATGGAATTTATATATTTTTTAATATAATATATAGCCCTTAAAAATAGCCATTTTGCAAACGACCTCCGTTTTCAATGAAACCACTTTTGTTGGATCCAGAATGTCAAATTATTGTCATATTCAAATTTTCATAATTTTTGGAATTAATATGTGAGCGCGGTGAATTTAAACGTGTTTGGTAATTTCAGTTGAATTTAATTGACTGGAAAATGACCATTTTTCAAATGGTCTCCGAATTCGACGAAATTAGATTTGTTAGGACCGTATTATCAAAAGATAGCAAGATATATTTTTCTGGAATTTTTGGAGTCAATACATGGCCTCGGTAAATTAAAATATATGTTGAAATCAATTTTGAACGTTATATTAATTTATATATCAATTTTGATGAAACTTATCGAAATGGTTGAATTGGCTTATAGAACATATCCCATTATGTCCGGAATGGGGGTATTTAGCTAGGGGTGACAGTTGTTGTGTAACGACCCGCATTCTACGCATCATAGGATCGTAAAATATTTCTTTCATTCACATACGAAGTCGTATGGTCATGTATCTTTGGGAGACGACTAGTGGGGTCATTTCCCATGTTCATGATTTTTGTCAATTTTTAAATGACCGTTTTGCCCCTAGCTGATCTTGTTTTGGCCATAACTTTTGATTGGAAAGGATTTTTGACATGAAACCACTTCCATTGGCTTCGGATGATGGTTTACCTTTTCGTAGAGTGGTTACATGTGAAAAACGGACTTACCATTTGGGAGATATGGCTGAAATAAGGTTTGGAAGGTGAAAAGCTGATTAACTGGGCCAAATAGGGTGATTAGCGAATGGGCCCATAACCCATTCCGGGATTAAGGTTATGGGGAGGCTGAAATGAGTTAGGTTTTCATTCTATTTCAGTTTTCTAGCTGCCACTTACCTCTTAGAAACCCTAACAATGGCCTCCAACCTCTAAAACACCTACAAATCACTTTCTAATCATGGATTAAGCTTAGCAACATCAAATCAAGGCGGATTAGCACAAGGATCGAGGTAGAGCTGCTGTGTTGCATTGGTATTTACGCCCAAACAGTAGAGTTTCAATTCTAAAGGTTCTATTTGTGGCTAAGGTGAGTGATTTGCATAGTTCCTCATTAATTATGGCTAATTAAGGACAATTAGTGTTAATTAGAAAATTTAAACATGATCAAATTATGGAAAAATATTTATAAATTCTTAAATATTGTTTTAGACCTCTGTTAGAAAACTTGGCTAATTTGGTTAAGTTCTGTTAATCCTATCATTAGTTTTGCTTAAGCACGCTTAGGAGAAAATATGGGGTTTTGGCTATGTTTGATCTATTTTAACCTATGATGTTTGTGGTTGATGTTATATGTTCCTATGACTGTTTGGTATGAATTGTGATTGTTTAGAATAGTTAGATTGGTCGAAAACGCCGTCGAATGGCGTAAACAGTTGCTGGAAAGAAGTGCAGGAATTTGGCCGATCCGGATCAGATCAGAGGAAGGTTCCCGAACCGAACCAACCAGAAGACCTCTCCGCGAACCGAACCGCCCCTCCAAGCTGTTGTATCCACGAGACGATCAGGACCCGAACCCACGACCCGATCCGCTTGTGGAGATGGAGAACGATCCAAAGTGGGGAAAAAGACAAAAGTGAAGCCAGTGGTCCGACCCGACCCGGTGCACCACCCGAACCCCTCCCACGATCTGAACTACGTCACCCAATCCAAACCGATACACCATGGAGGGAGTTGAGGACTTCGATCCGACCCGATGTGATGACCACAGCCGATCCGAACCGTTATGAGATGGGGGAGTGGATCCGAACCGAATGACCTTGGAGAGCACGATCCGGAGTGAATAGAAGGGGAAGCCGAACCGATCTAGAGAAGAAGACCAATAACCCGAGATGCAAAGGTAGTCCAAATGGGAAGTTTGTACTTAGAATCTAGTTGGGAACCAAAGAGCGAACTTCGTGATTGGACTTTGCTGCGGGACGTGTGCTAAGGGGTTGTCGATATCTGTAACTTCGAATCACTATGTGTAGGGAGTACGTGAACGGATTCAGGGCCATAGTGGCCTAGGTATGACTAAAGAGCTATAGACCAATGAAGTGTGGTCATTTGTAAAGGTTTGGTCATGACTCCATGTGGCAAGCTTGGTAGTAGCAGTAGTTATACAAGTTGAACTCTGTCACTACTTCGATGGGTCTACTGATCGAAGCGGTAGATATCGTATGCTTTACGCACTGAGTGAGAGATGTGAGGATGGTTGCTATGTTTGATTTGTTTGCCATCATTATGACATGTGCACACCCTACCCCCATATCTTTACACCATTTGTTTTGTGGCACCTTAGAGTGTTGTACGGTATGTAGTGCTAACTCTTTGGTTGCAGGTTCAGGTATGGTTAGTATACCCGTTATTGTTCTGTTTAGCTGCTTATCGCTCATACCAGGCTTTTTGTCTGACCCGGAGTTTTATGTCTCTTCTTATTACTCTGGGTACTCTCACGAGCAGACTAGAGACAGGTTAGCCGGGTATGCACGAGTAGCTGATCCGGAGATGAGCAGGAGGCTTCTACGTATTATACATATAGATATTATCCCTATGTTGCTGAAGATCACTGCTTGGGCATTAGTAGTGCATCTTCTACTTTAGCTTTCTTTTGCTTTGGAGATAGTTTAAAGTTGTAATAATGATGTTGGATCATAAGCTGTATTTGGATTTCCGCTGCTATGTTGGTTTAGTTTTCAGCTTATGCACTGTTTTGCCTGTTTTATGTCAAAATATGTTACTATTATATTTATTCCATGCGTTGTGAGACATTCTACAGGTTTTTTATTAGTACATTCTCTTCTTTCCTTTCTTTGGCGACCATTCCATGCTAGTCGGGCATGTGTACAGCGCACGTTCGGAGGAAATGCCGGCTGGTGCGGGGCGGGCCGTCACACTTGGTATCAGAGCTCTAGGTTGCGTAGTTAACCTAGGGAAGTCATCAGGGAGAGATAGTATACGTATATGAGACCGCTTACTTGTGATTATTTTAGTTTTTGAAAGCTATATATATATTATTAGTATAGTTAAGGATGAAGTCGCACTGCACTAGCACCACTATGGAGATGGTTAATCGTTTTCTCTTTACAGATTGAACGATGAGCCGATACGCAAGGGGTAATGGGAATGTTGTTGACATGAGGATGATGTTTACTGACCTCATGAGGGAGATGCTTAGGGATGTACAGAGGGAAGCTCCCAATGGTGGTAATGGTGGTGGTCCAATAGTGCGGGCGCCTAGGGCCGATTTCGCCAAGCTGAACAAGGATTATACTAGCCTTGGTGGGAAGCCGTTCCACGGAACAGAATCGGCTACGGATGTTCAGGATTGGTTGGATAGCTGTGAGCGTATCTTCGAAGATTTGGGTATCGAGGATGCGATGAAGAGAAGACTAGCATCCCGTCAGCTGCAAGGACGGGCAATGAATTGGTGGAATGCTATAAAGGCAGCTACTCCCGAAGATCAGATTACTTGGGATCAGTTTAAGGTTCACTTTAGCGATAAGTTCATTCCAACTGCTCAGAAGTCAGTGTTGTTTAAGAGATTCTTGGAACTCAAGCAGAATGGCAGAGCTGTCTCGGAGTATATTGCCGAATTCGACACTTTGTCGAAGTATGGGTTATCTCTTATTGATACTGCCGAGAAGAAGAACGAGAAGTTCATAACTGGCTTGGATCAATACTTGGGGGAAAGGCTTATTAACCACATCGATGAGACGTTTGAATCGATTGTGGGGAAAGCATTGAGGTCAGAGAGTCTTTACCCTAAGTCGAAGACTGAGGTTGCATCTGCAGAGGGGCCAAAGCCGCAAACAAGCGGTGGAGGCAAGAATGGTTCTCAGAATAAGAGAAAGCAGAATCAGACCAAGGATGGCTAGAAGAAAAAGAATAAGCAAGATGTTGAGTGCTTCGGCTGAGGTAAGAAGGGCCACTATGCCAAAGGGTGTCTGGCCAAGCCAGCGGATAGGAAGTGCTTCAACTGTGGCCAAGTGGGAAATCCCAAGGACAAGTGTCTGCAACCCCCCTAAAGAAAAGCAGATGGTGAAAGCATATGCCCTTAATGCTATTCCTTCTTCGTCGAATGCCCCAACTGCGGTGGAGAAGGGAAAGAATGTCGTTATCCAAGGTATGCTTTCTGTTTAAGATGTTCCTGTTAGAGTTTTGTTTGATACCAGAGCTTCCAGTACTTTCACATCTAGTGACCTGGTAAACAGGTTGGGATTGGAGCCCGAGATTGTCGATAGACCTTTAGTAGTGACGAAACCGATTGGTGGTTCGACTTACCTTAGCATGGTTTGTCGTAATGTGGTCTTATCGAGTCATGGATTCTTATTTGGTTGTGATTGCTTTGTTTTGGGCTTTACTGGGTTTGGCATTATTTTGGGAGTCGATTGGCTCCAAAGATACGGGGTGGTGGTAGACTGTGAGGGATTTTTGGTGACAGCTAGAGCGGATGATGGGCGGAGGGTAGTGTTTGGTGGTCTACCCGGTGATGGGTTAATGACTAGTTTTCTAAATTCCCTCGACATCCCGCATAGTGAGTTGTCAGGTTTTCCCGTGGTTGGGCAGTATCCGGACGTCTTCGAGGAAGTGACTGAGCTTCCACCACACAGAGAGATTGAGTTCCATACTGATTTAGTGAAAGATGCCAGACCAACAGTGATGCCACTTCATCGTATGGCACCAAGGGAGCAGCGAGAGCTCGGGGTTCAAGTCCGCGATCTTTTGAAGAAGGGAATTATCAGAAGGAGTGTTTTTGAATGGGGAGCACCAGTTGTGTTTGCTACCAAGGCGGATGGTTCCCTTCGTTTGTGTGTAGACTACCGCGAATTAAATAAAGTGACGAGGAAGAATAAGTATCCTCTACCGCGGATAGATGATTTGTTTGATCAGTTGAGTGACGCGAGAGTATTCTCTCAGTTGGATCTCGCGACAGGTTTTCATCAGCTTAGAGTGGAAGCTGAGAGTATAGCTAAAACAGCATTTCGGACGCTGTTTGGATTTTATGAGTGGTTGGTCATGCCATTCGGGCTGACCAATGCCCCAGCATACTTTGTGGATCTTATGAATAGAGTATTCAGAGATCAGTTGAATAAGTTTTTCCTTGTGTTCTGGATGATATTTTGGTCTATTCGAGGACAGAGGAAGAATACAAGGAACATTTGAGGATAGTAATGGAAGTGTTGAGAAAACACCAGTTGAAAGCAAAATTCTCTAAGTGTCACTTCTGGAGAAGGGAAGTGAGATTCTTGGGCCATGTTGTTTCAGAGAATGGTATTGCCATGGACCCTGCGAAGGTGGCTACGGTACAAGATTGGTCTACGCCCAAGAATGCAACGGACATATGAAGTTTCTTGGGATTAGTTGGATATTATCATAAGTTTATCCAAGACTTTTCCAAGATAGCAGCACCATTAACTCAGTTGACCAAGAAGAATCATGCCTCCATCTAGGACGAAAGGTGCGAGAATGCATTCAAGGGTCTAAAGGAAAAGTTGACATGTGCACCAGTGTTAGTCATTCCTAAGGGGAATGAAGAGATGATGGTGTATACGGATGCATGTGGTACCGGACTAGGTGCTGTATTGATGCAAGGAGGTAGGGTTGTAGCTTATGCAAGTCAGCAACTGAAACTGCATGAGAAAAGATACCCTACCCATGATTTGGTATTGGCAGCGATCGTGTTTGCATTGAAGATGTGGAGATATTATCTCTTGGGAGAAAGATTCGAGTTGTTTACCGATCATAAATCATTAAAGTATCTCTTCTCTCAGAAAGATCTAAATCTCCAACAGCAAAGATGGTTAGAATTCTTAGTTTCCTATGATTCCGATATCGCATACACACCAGGAAAGGGCAATGCGGTAGCTGATGCATTGAGTAGAAGACATGCCAGTCTAAGGGCTATGTTTCTAGAATGGAAGCAACTGGAGTACATCGCTGGGTATGATTTCAGACCAAAGTGCGAATTGGATCCAGAAACGTTAGCAAGTTTAACGATCAAACCCACTTTGATGGAGCGGATTGGTTCCAGTCAGAGGAACGATCTTAACCTATTGGAAATCGTCTCAAAGTTAGAGATGGGAATCGACAGAGAGATGAACAAGTATGGGCTTGATTGAGATGGATGGCTTAGGAAGAATGGAAGACTAGTTGTGCCCAATGTCAATGGATTGAGAGATAAAGTGCTTAGAGAATGTCATCACTCAAAACTGACTATACACCCCGGTGGTAACAAGATGTACCGAGACATGAAACGGACCTACTACTGGGAAGGGATGAAAAGAGATGTTGGGAAATTTATATCCAAATGCATGAACTGCCAGCTAGTTAAAGCTGGGCAAAAGAAGCCTAGTGGTTTGTTGCAACCATTAGAAATTCCATAATGGAAATGGGAACAAGTGTCAATGGATTTCATTGATAGGTTACCAAGGACTAGATCGGGCCATGATAGCATTTGGGTGATTGTGGACCGATTGACTAAGAGTGCAAGGTTTATATCCGTCAAGTCAAACAGGACGACAGCTAAGTTAGCTGAACTATATGTAAAGTGGGTAGTGAGATTTCATGGATTAGCCAAAGGCATTGTGAGTGACCGAGATCCGTTGTTCACTAGTGGATTTTGGAAGAGCTTACAAGAGGCGTTAGGGTCAGAACTACATCTCAGTACCGCGTATCATCCTCAAACCGATGGTCAAACAGAGAGGGTGAATCATATATTAGAAGACCTCTTGAGAGCCTGTGTATTGGATTTTGGTGGATCATGGGATGACCATTTGCATCTAGTAGAGTTTGCATATTATAATAGTTATCAATCCAGTATCAGTATGGCTCCGTTTGAAGCTTTGTACGGAAGACCGTGCAACTCACTGTCATGTTGGGTAGAAACTGATGAGAAGTTTGTACTTGGACCCGATGTGATAAGAGAAACTTCAGCTAAGATTAAGATTATCCGATAGCGAACGAAAGCTGCCCAAGATAGGCAGAAGAGTTATGCTGATAGGAGGAGAAGAGAATTAAAGTTCTCCATTTGCGACTTGGTGTTTATCAAGATTTCTCCGTTGAAGAGTGTGATACGATTTGGCAGGAGAGGCAAGTTAGCACCAAGATTTGTTGGTCCATTCCCAGTTCTTGAGCAAATTGGGAATTTGGCATACAAAGTTGAATTACCATAGAAGATGGCAGGAGTTCACAACGTATTTCATGTTTCCCTGTTAAGGAAGTTCGTGCACGACCCAGATGTGACTATTTCACCTGATCAGTTGGATGATATCGAAGTTGAACCCGAGGAGGTTGGGAACCGCAAGCCTATGTGTATTGTTGGGAACGATATGAAGCAACTTCGAAGGAAAGCGGTGAATCTAGTCAAAGTCTAGTGGGGCAAGAATGAGAATGACTGTACTTGGGAGACAGAGGAGAGCATTAGGAAGACGTATCCAGAACTCTTCGCCTGGTAAGATTTTAACTTCGATTTAGTCTTTTCGCATGCTAGGATAGGCTTGTTTGTTTGTTTTGTATGTTTGATTGTTGTATGTGGCTGGTAGCCATGCGGGATCCTTCGTATGTTTTGGGCTAAGGAATTTCGGGGACGAAATTTCTTAAGGGGGGAGAGTGTAACGACCCGCATTCTACGCATCATAGGATCGTAGAATAATTATTTCTTTCACATACGAAGTCGTATGGTCATGTAGCTTTGGCAGACGGCTAGTGGGGTCATTTCCCATGTTCATGATTTTTGTCGATTTTTAAATGGCCGTTTTGCCCCTAGCTGATCTTGTTTTGGCCATAACTTTTGATTAGAAAGGAGTTTTGACCTAAAACCACTTCCATTGGCTTCGGATGATGGTTTACCTTTCCGTGAGTGGTTACATGTGAAAAACAGACATACCGTTTGGGAGATATGGCTGAAATATGGTTTGGAAGGTGAAAAACTGTTTAACCGGGACAAATAGGGTGATTAGTGAATAGGCCCGTAACCCATTTCGGGATTAGGGTTATGGGGAGGCTAAAATGAGTTAGGTTTTCATTCTATTTCAGTTTTCTAGCCGCCACTTACCTCTTAGAAACCCTAACAATGACCTCCAACCTCTAAAACACCTCCAAATCACTTTCTAATCAAGGATTAAGCTTAGCAACATCAAATCAAGGTGGATTAGCACAAGGATCGAGGTAGAGCTGCTGTGTTGCATTGGTATTCGTGCCCAAACAGTAGAGTTTCAGTTCTAAAGGTTCTATTTGTGGCTAAGGTGAGTGATTTGCATAGTTCCTCACTAACTATGGCTAATTAAGGGTAATTAGTGTTAATTAGAGAATTTAAACATGATTAAATTCTGGAAAAATATTTTAATTTCTTAAATATTGTTTTAGACCTCTGTCAGAAAACTTGGCTAATTTGGTTAAGTTTTGTTAATCCTATCATTAGTTTTGCTTAAGCACGCTTAAGGGAAAATATGGGGTTTTGGCTATGTTTGATCTATTTTAACCTATCAAGTTATTGTTTTGATGTTTGTGGTTGATGTTATATGTTCCTATGACTGTTTGGTATGAATTGTGATTGTTTAGAATACTTAGATTGGTCGAAAACGCCGTCGAATGGCGTAAACAGTCGTTGGAAAGAAGTGCAGGAATTTGGCCGATCCGGATCGGATTGGAGGAAGGAGCCCGAACCGACTAGAAGACCTCTCCGCGAACCGAACCGCCCCTCCAAGCTGTTGTATCCATGAGACGATATGGACCCGAACCGACGACCCGATCCACTTGTGGAGATGGAGACCGATCCAAAGTGGGGAAAAAGACTAAAGTGAAGCCAGTGCTCCGACCCGACCCAGTGTGCCACCCGAACCCCTCCCACGATCTGAACTACGTCACCCAATCCGAACCGATACACCATGAAGGGAGTTGAGGAGTTCGATCCGACCCGATGTGATGACCACAGACGATCCGAACTGTTACGAGATAGGGGAGTGGATCCGAACCGAATGACCTTAGAGAGCACGATCTGGAGTGAAGAGAAGGGGAAGTCGAACCGATCTGGAGAAGAAGACTAATAACCCGAGATGCAAAGGTAGTCCAAATGGGAAGTTTGTACTTAGAATCCAGTTGGGAACCAACGAGCAAACTTCGTGATTGGACTTTGCTGCGGGACGTTTTCTAAGGAGTTGTCGATGTCTGTAAATTCGAATCACTATGTGTAGGGAGTACGTGAACGGATTTAGGGCAACAGTGGCCTAGGTATGACTAAAGAGCTATAGACCAATGAAGTGGGGTCATTTGTAAAGGTTTAGTCATGACTCCATGTGGTAAGCTTGGTAGTAGCAGTAGTTATACAAGTTGAACTCCGTCACTACTTCGATGGGTCTAGTGATCGAAGCAGTAGATATCATATGCTTTACGCACTGAGTGAGAGATGTGAGGATGGTTGTTGTGTTTGATTTGTTTGCCAACATTATGAAATGTACACACCCCACCCCTGTATCTTTACACCATTTGTTTTATGGCACCATAGAGTGTTGTACGGTATGTAGTGCTAACTCTTTGGTTGCAGGTTCAGGTATGGTTAGTATACCCGTTATTGTTCTGTTTAGCTGCTTATCGCTCATACCTTACTTTTTGTCTGACCCAGAGTTTTATGTCTCTTCTTATTACTCTGGGTGCTCTCACGAGCAGACTAGAGACAAGTTAGACGGGTATGCACGAGTAGCTGATCCGGAGACGAGCAGGAGGCTTCCACGTATGATACATATAGATATTCTCCCTGTGTTGTTGAAGATCACTGCTTGGGCATTAGTAGTGCATCTTCTACTTTAGCTTTCTTTTGCTTTAGAGACAGTTTAAAGTTGTAATAACGATGTTGGATCATAAGCTGTATTTGGATTTCCGCTGCTATGTTGGTTTAGTTTTCAGCTTATGCACTGTCTCGCCTGGTTTATGTCAAAATACATTACTATTATATTTATTCCATGCGCTGTGAGACATTCTACAGGTTCTTCATTAGTTCATTCTCTTCTTTCCTTTCTTTGTCGACCGTTCCATGCTAGTCGGACATGTGTACAGCGCACGTTTGTAGGAAATACCAGCTGGTGCGGGGCGGGCCGTCACATGTTGGGTTCAATTTGGAGTTCAAATTAAAAACTAACTTTTTGGAATTTAAATTAAATTAAATAAATAATTATATAATTAAACCCTAACCCTCTCTCTTCCTTTATCGTTCAGAAAAAAAGAAAAGAAAAAGAAAAAGGGGAAACCCAATTCCGTCGTTCCTATCGCCCCTCTCCAGGTCGCACCGCCGCCAGAGGCGCTCCCCTCGCCACCGCAACCCGCCGCCGTCCCCCTCCCTCCTCCTCCGACCTCCTCCCTCTCTCTCCCCTCCTAAAACCGCAAGCCTAGCTCGAAACCCTGCCCCAACCAACGGTGCCACACCGCCGTCTGACCAGACCTCCTCCTCCACCTCCCAAACCTTCCAGCCACCCTCCTCTGCCACCTCAGCAGCTATGGGGTCCCCTGTAAATAAAAATCCATTTTTTTTATTGTTTTCGGTGTATACACTGTAGCCCAAACCTTTCCGAACCCATATCTCCTGAACCGTGCACTTCTGGCCAAAACTCCAAATACCAAAATCGAAGAGCACGATTTTCTCTTTGATTTGACTATATGGAAGCCATATTTTGGATTGTGGAGTCGCCCGGAAAACGCATCCAAAGTCTACTATCCAAATACTGTCTTTTCGCGATTTCCGGCGAAATGCAGCATTTTTGGAAGAAAGGCCACTAAGCGAAAGTAGTCTGGAATGGCGTGCTCAAACTAGGAAAAAAGATCGTGTGAAGATTGGAACTCGTTTGCAAAGTCTGGAATCAGAAAAACAAATCAGTGCGTTAGAAAATAATGGCGGAGTGGATCCCAATGTGAGAACTCCTTCTCACTCAAATTATTTTTCAGTTAAATATATACTAGGTTGAAGACGGGGCTTAGTAGCCCCTGACGCTGTTTATTGTACAAGCCGTAGTTGTTTGTATGGAGTGTATTGTGGAAATTTGGATTGTGATTGTAAAATTGATTGTGGGATTGTTTGAATTGGTTGTGGTTATTGTTTATGGCACGAGCCAGTTTTGGGAGAGGGGTAATGCTAAACATTACTCCAGTTCTAATATCGCACCATTATAATGCCGAAATTTTCTAAAATAAAATGTATCATTAAAAATATCATTTTTATTGAATGTATGAACTCGTAAAAATAGTTATGTGTTGAAATAAATATTTTATCGTTAAAAATATAATTTTTAACGTATATGTGAACAATATAAAATTATCTTGAAATGAAAATATATATTTATTTACAAATCGGACGATTTGTTTATTTACACCCATTTAACTAACACTGATTGGGACGATAAATTTTACATATCGCCCAACTGCATAAATAATATTCAGTATTTATTGGCTGAAACCCCACACGGGTATTAGGATGATATTTGACATACACTAATCCCAATTGTTGAGTCGTATATCAATAGATTGGTTGACAGGCTGTTGTAAGCGTTAATTATTTATATTTAATGCTTATGCAGTTGTGTAATGCACTCTGGATGATAGATGATTGTTTATCATTTTTTTTGTATACATATAATGTATGAAATCCATATAAATAACATTATATGGTAATTGACTGTGTCTGATTCCAGTTCAGGGATAAAGAATATTTTAAAATAACGAATATTTTAAAATAATATTCTGTAAGGGATTAAAAAGTGAATTTGATGTCCGATTTTGGATGGACACGAAAATATTGAAATGTGAGAAGCTGTATTGATTAAATATGCACTATTTTGACGCGAACCATTTATATATCGATTTTATTCATTTTTATAATGAATATCGAAAAGGAAAAGATTTCAAAATGCGATATTTTGAAAATATTATCATTTATGTATATTAATGATATGGAATATTCAATTTTGATTTAAAATTGAAATGGAAGTGGAAATCGTTTTTAAAACGTATTTATAAAATACGTTTTGAACAGAAATATATATATATATATATATAATGGTTTGAACAGAACGCGCCCCGCAGCGACCGTTCGCGAATTTCGACCATTGACTTCGAATTGACATTACGGGAGAGCCGACCATCGGATTCTCCTAATACCTGAACCATAGGGTTCGTATCGGAAAGAGATTTCCAATGAACATAAGAATTCGAAATATAACGGTTGGATTTGGAATTATGTCCTAATCAAATTCTGAAAAGGTCGCTATGGATGTAGTTTGGTGGCCGTTATTCGAAACCTAGTGTACGGGCGTTAATGAAATTATTAAAAATATTAATAAATTTTGTAAAATCATAATAAATTATTTGGAAATAATTTGGATGAAAAATTCCACATTTGTAAAGATAATAGTGTATTTTTATGAAAATGAACTAGTTATTAACTAGAAAGATAATCCAACGTTTTTAAAATAAATAAATTGGATTTCTGAATGGTTTTAATCTAACCAGAATTTTTCATTGTACGAATTGGAATTGATTTGAATAGAAATCATCTTCGGGATATTTCGATATTGGATTCCGTGACTATATGGATATTGTGGAGGAATTTGAAAGATAGATATATATTGTTATTCCTCATACGATATGTGTTGGTTTCAGAATTTGATATTGAATATAAGCCGATATAATTTCTGTTTAGAGACCTATATTTAATATCAAAGTGGGATTTGGTTTGTCGTGAATGGTGTCTTAAATAACACCGTTCTTAAACCTCGTGTGAAAAGAATAAATCTTTTAATTAAGATTATTAGAGTTTCCAGTGATATTTAGTAATTAGAATAAAATGGAATGTGAATTGGGTTTATTGTGAACTGCGATTTTAACGACATTCGTTCTTTAACCCGATTATCAGTGAAATGTGATTTGGAATTTAGAAATCTTTTAATTAAGATTAATGGAATTTTCCAAAGTAAAGTTTTCCAATTAATTAATATTTAATTAGAATGGGATTCGATTTAGTGATAATCAAAGTGAGAAGAATGTTACTATATATGGAATTTAAAAGGCTTTGCCGTTACTCTATTTATATTATTACTCGGATATGGAAATTGATATCGATTATATATTGATCAGTTTCCCGTGAAAGTTCCATTTCTATGGAAGAGGATTTGGGTTCATCGTGAACTGTGTTTTAAATGACATTAGTTCTTTAACCCAGTTAAAGGCAGGATAACATGTCTAGCATTGTATTTCGAACTGTGTTGTTGATCTCTGCTAAATATATATCTGTTTGGTGGCGGAGAATTTATTCTCTTGCTTAACACCCTTCTCTGAGACGTACGAGCTTAGAGGTTATATATTGGCAGAAATCAATAGTACGGTGTATATTGTCATTGTGGCATGTTTGTGTTTCCAAAGTTAAATAATCATTAGATAATGATTTTGGAAGATTAAAACTATGTTGAATTTTAATGAATCTTTAATTAGATTGAATTTTGAATGTGATAATTTAAATTATCAAATGTAGGTAATGATAGAGAATGGAATATCACCAGTTTTATTCCATGTGATAATTAAATCTTTAATAAGATTTGAACGTGAAATGGTAATTAATTTTACCGGTAACACCATGGTGTTAAATATGGAGTACTACCAGCTTTGCTCCATGGGATGAATAAGTTGGGATTAGGAAATAAAATAAATAATTGCTTCAGTAAGGTTCACTAATCCCGACTAGTTTGGAAAACCTTAATTTGGTTTACGTTGTAAAAAGAATATTTGAATAAAACAATATTCTGAATTGGAATGAGGCGTATGTTGTGTTGTTATAGCACTTGATTATAAGATGCGTGAATTATTCGGAAAGGCCAGGTTTATAACCATTCTGAATAATTGATTCGACGATAAGTCGACGATGAAGAGAGTGATTGAAGGCCAGAGATCTTCACATCGTTTGAATGATTATTGATGTCTTGATTGGGTTGTACACCTGAGAAAAGGTAATAAGTGGTGATCATCCAGACGTACTCGGAGATTGACCGGATATGTGAGGACCTCTCTCCTGTATTGGACATATGGGACGAGGAATAAGGTGCCTCCAGTTTTGTTCATACCCATAACGAACTTGTGAATGGATGTATGTCTGACATTGGATTTCGTTCTGTGTTGGTTGATTTCTATTAAATATATATCTGTTTAGCGGCGGAGAATTTATTCTCTTGCTTAACGCCCTTCTCTGAGACATATGAGCTTAGAGGTTATATATTGATGGATATCAGTCGCATGGCATGAATTGCCTGTGTGGCATGCTGAGATGCAAATGATAAAGGCTTCCGTTGAAAAGCAGAGTCTTGTGGTTGATGATCAAAGCACGACTTTAAATAGCATAGCTTTGTGTATAGCATTAATTTGCAAGCCTCACACCTCGGTATGAGTCAAAAACGGGATCATGACAGCAGGGAGTGCACGACGTTTCTTTCTAGCTATGGGTGGCGTCATGATATGGAGTCCAGTCATTTATATTTTTACCTATTTGGATGATGGATAGCGAGGCGCCTCAGATATATCAGTCACTACGGGGCTGATGGATAGGTCCGATAGGACCGGGAAACATGTGTTCAGGAATAACTAATCCACAAAAGTTAGTGTGGACTGGCCCTGAAGATCCAAGGGTTCGCCAGCGTCCGAGCCCTGAGGCATTTGCAAGAGTGTCTCGAATCGGTGAGGAGCCATCCCTGGCCACGACTCATGATGGAAATCCAATTCCCAATATAACATTTCGGTTTTGATGGCAGAACTAGTATGGCGACATAGTAGTATGAGATATTATGCCGTCTATGATTGGTACATTTATATTCGAAGCGATTTTGACACTATACACTTATAGTAATATCAAAATGAATTGTTTTAAAACGTACCAAGCATGTTTGGCTATTAGAAGGTAAAACTCTATCCTCCGCCTTGCGTTGCATTGTGTGATGGGACCCAAGTCTTATAATAGCTTCATTTTTCAAAAAAAGCATTGCGCTATTTGTTTTATGCATTGGTATTCATGGGGGTAAACCCGTTCCTGTTATACGACGTGGTCCCTTGATTTACTCTATTCCTAAGTAAAGTTTTAAATAACTGTTTTAATTCTCACACCAGTCCCATGACTGACCTAGAATTTATTATTTTAACCTAAACTCTGGGTGCCCATATTTTCCACACGGGCAGCTTGTAGATTTGGTTTTGCAGATTTCTATTCTACAAGATCCTGGTTTACTTAGAGCTATATTCGAAAAGCTTTGTATCCGTGTATTTCTTTCAGTTGTGTTATGTATTATTTTTATACTGCTATGGAATGTATTTTAATCTCTGACATTTTCCTGATGTATATTATTTATTCATACTATGTTATATTCTTGTACTGATGGAAATTGTTGCAATAGCAATGAAATGTTCTTCTATTTGCGTTCTGATTTGTCGAGTTATCAACTCAATCCGGGCTTTCCCGTAAGGGCGAGTTTGGGTCGTTTCATATTGGTATCAGAGCTTTGGTTTACAAATCCTGAGAACAAGACACATTAGAACCAAATGAAAGAATTCCGCAGAGAATGGATTACTAATATCAAATAAGAATGACTCGTTAGAGATAATATCAGTACTATCCTAGAACAAGTGTGAGGAGTGTTATTTTTAAAATCAAATTTAGTTTTAAAATTTTATATCAAGTATTCATATATGAATATTTTATTTTAAATTGAATTTGGACAGTCTAGTATAGGGAGATTTGAGTATATGCCTGACGAGATGTATATTTGAAGCCTTAGATACTAGATAGATATAGAATCACACTCTAGTCGCCCGGAGATGTTTCTGATGATGGTTCGAAACATCATCATTGCTTATGTTCGAGTTTCGAAAGTGAGATATCAATATATTTCCAATTGGCTGGTGTGAGAACCAAAACATAGATAGTTCTATTGTTTGTGATTTGACACTAAAAATATGATTTTTATGTATATATAGAAAATTATATATATTTGAAAAGCTATTCAACTAATTGATTGCCGGTTGAGATGTCTGATATTAGCTTAACTAATTAGGATATTGGAATTATCAAACCAATAAGAAAATGGAAGGTAAATTTAGCCAAATCGAATCAAATATTGAACTGAATTGATAATTGATTGCAATTGCATGTATGTGCATGTATATCCATTGAACAGGTCATAGCATGGAAGCTAAGAAGAGGAATAAAATTGTATGCCCGACAAATAGGTACATGTTTACTGTATTTCTTGGGTTTTGACGATTTTATGAGCCGATTGGCTAGCCGACAAATAGGTCAAAGGAGATTATGCGAAAATTTTCGAAAATTTAGGGTGTTAGCCAAATTTTTGAAAAATTAGAAAATTCTTAGAAGCTGAAAAGTTGAAGAATGAAAGCTAGAATGAAAGTTGAGTTTGTTAGTTAAACAACTTTCATCTCCGTTCCTTTTCGAGGACGAAAAGATTTTAAGTGGGGGAGATTGTAACAACGCGGATTTTCAGAACCAATGTAAAATTTTTATTTTAGCTATTTTAATGGATTTTGAATATTTAAAATGATTTATTTTATATATTAACGTCTAAAAATTTATTTTGAACGTAGTTAGAACATATAAATTTATTTTAATTATAAATAGAGTTTGAAATGGCGTGGTAGTTTGAAAATTCGATTTTAAATTTCAATTGAATGTACGGAATTCAAAATAAACCGGATTTCAGTAAAACAAGTAATATTTGAATCTGTTTAATTATATATTTCTAACGAATGTAAGAAATTGGGATTTCATAATGTAATTTGAAAGTTATGTCCAGTTTAAAATTTAAAATAGTCGCTATGGAATTTATATATATTTTAATATAATATATAGCCCTTAAAAATAGCCATTTTGCAAACGACCTCCGTTTTTGACTAAACCACTTTTGTTCGATTTGGAATATCAAATTATTGTTGTATTCCAATTTTAATAATTTTTGGAATTAATATGTGATCGTGGTGAATTTAAATGTGTTTGGTAATTTGTTGAATTTAATCGACAGGAAAATGACAGTTTTTCAAACGGCCTCCAAATTCAACGAAATTAGTATTATTAGGACTGTATAGTCAAAACATAGCTAGATTTATTTTTCTGGAATTTTTGGAGTCAGTACGTGGCGTTGGTAAATTAAAATGTACGTTGAAATCAATTTTGAACGTTATATTAATTTATATATTAATTTTGATGAAAACTGATTGAAATGGTCGAATTGGCTTATGGGACATATCCCATTGTGTCCGCAATGGCAGTATTTTGCTAGGGGTGACAGTCGTTGGGTTCGAATTAAAAACCAACTCTTTGGAATTTAAACTAAATTAAATAAATAATTATATAAGTCAACCCTAACCCTCTCTCTTCATTTATCATTCAGAAATAAAGAAAAAAGGGGGAAACCCGATTCCATCATTCCCGTCGCCCCCTCCAGGCCGCACCGCCGCCATAATCGCCCCTCTCGCCACTGTAACCCGTCGCCGTCACTCTCCCTCCTCCTCCGAACTCCTCCCCCTCTCTTCCCTCCTAAAACCGCAAACCTAGCTCGAAACCCCGCCCCCAGGCAACGGTGCCGCGACGCAGCCTGATCGGACCTCCTCTGCCACCTCCCCGACCTTCCAACCACCCTCCTCCACCACCTCAGCCGCTGTGCCCCCCTCCCCCCACAAATAAAAATCCAACTTTTATTATTTATGGCGCGTACACCACAACCGAGACCTTGCCGAGCCCATATCTCCCAAACCGTCCGCTTCTGGCTAAAAATCCACATGCCAAAATCAAAGAGCATGATTTTCTCTTCGATTTGACTATATGGAAGCCATATTTTGGATTGCGGAGTCATCCGGAAAACGCGTCCAAAGTCTGCTGTCCAAATACTTGTCTTTTCGTGATTTTCGGCAAAATGGAGCATTTTCGAAAGAAAGGCCACTAGGCGAAAGTTGTCCGTAATGGCGTGCTTAAACTAGGAAAAAAGACCGTGCGAAGATTGGAACTCGTTTGCAAAGTCTGGAATCAGAACAGCAAATCAGAGCGTCAGAAAATAATGGTGGTGTGGATCCCAATGTGAGAACTCCTTCTCACTCAAATTAATTTATAGTTAAATATATACTAGGTTGCAGACGGGGCTTAGTAGCCTTCGACGCTATTTATTGTACAAGCAATAGTTGTTTGTTTGGATTGTATTGTATGGTGAAAATTTGGATTGTGGTTGTAAAATTGATTGTGAATTGATTGTTGGATTGTTTGAATTGGTTGTGGTTATTGTGTAGGGCGCGAGCCAGTTTCAGGAGAGGGGTAATGCTAGACATTACTCCGGTTCTAATATCGCGCCGTTATAATGCGGAAATTTTCTAAAATAAAATGTATTCATTAAAAATATCATTTTTATTGAATATATGAACTCGTAAAAATAGTTGTGTTGAAATAAATATTTTATCGTTAAAAATATAATTTTTAACGTATATGTGAAGGACATAAAATTCTCCTGAAATGAAAATAAATATTCATTTACAAATTGGACGATTTGTTTATGTACACCCATTTAACTAACATTGATTGGGACGGTAAATTTTACACATCGCCCAACTGCACAAATAATATTCAGTATTTGTTGGTTGAAACCCCACACGGGTATTGGGATGATATTTGACATACACTAGTCCCAATTATTGAGTCGTATATCAATCGATTGGTCGATAGGCTGTTGTAAGCGTTAATTATTTATATTTAATGCTTATGCAGTTGTGTAATGCACTCTGGATGATGGATGATTGTTTATCATTGTTTTTGTATACATGTAATGTATGAAATCCAAATAAATACAATTTTATGGTAATTGACTGTGTCTGATTCCAGTTTAGAGAAAAATAATATTTTAAAATAACGAATATTTTAAAATAATATTCCGTAAGGGATTAAAAAGTGAATTTGATTTCCGGTTTTGGATGGACACGAAAATATTGAAATGTGAGAAGCTGTATTGATTAGATATGCGCTATTTTGACGCGAATGATTGATATATCGATTTTATTCATTTTTATAATGTATATCGAAAAGGAAAAGATTTCAAAATGTGATATTTTGAAAATATTATCATTTATATATATTAATGATATGGAACATTCAATTTTGATTTAAAATTTAAATGGAACTGGGAATCGTTTTTAAAAAGAATTTATAAAATACATTTTGAACGGAAATATGTATATGTGTGTATATATATATAATGGTTTGAACAGAACGTGCCCCGCAGCGACCGTTCGCGAATTTCGACCGTTGACTTCGAATTGATATTACGGGAGATCCGACCGTCGGATTCTCCTAATACCGAAACCGTTGGGTTTGTATCGGAAAGAGCTTTCCAACGAATATAAGAATTCGAAATATAACAGCTGGATTTGGAATTATGTCCAAATCAAATTTGGAAAAGGTCGCTATGGATGCAGTTCGGCGGCCGTTATTGGAAACCGACTGTACGTGACTTAATAAAATTATTAAAAATATTAATAAATTGTGTAAAATCATAATAAATGATTTGTAAATAATTTGGATGAAAAATTTCACATTTGTAAAGATAATAATGTATTTTTATCAAAATGAATTAGTTATTAACTAGAAAGAACGTTTTTAAAATAAATAAATTGGATTTGTGAATGGTTTTATTCTAACCAGAATTTTCCAATCTATGAATTGGAATGGATTTGTATAGAAATCATCTTCGAGATATTCTGATATTGGATTCCGTGACTACACGGATTTTGTGAAGGAATTTGGAAGATATATATATATATATCGTTATTCCCCATACGATATGTGTTGGTTTCAGAATTTGATATTGAATATAAGCCGATATAATTTCTGCTTAAAGCCTTATATTTAATATCAAAGTGGATTTTGGGTTTGTCGTGAATGGTGTCTTAAATAACACTGTTCTTAAAACCTGTGTGAAAAGAATAAATCTTTTAATTAAGATTATTCGAGTTGCAGTTATATTTAGTAATTGGAATAAAATGAACTGTGAATTGGGTTTATTGTGAACTATGTTTTTAACGACATTCGTTCTTTAACCCGATTAACAGCGAAATGTGATTTGGAATTTAGAAATCTTTTAATTAAGATTAATGGAATTTTCCAAACTAAAGTTTTCCAATTAATTTATATTTAATTGGAATGGAATGGGATTTGATTTAGTGATAATCGAAATGAGCTTCTGTGGAGGAAGACTGTTACTATATATGGAATTTAAAAGGCTTTTCCGTTATTCCATTTATATTATTAGTCGGATATGGAAATTGATATCGATTATATATTGATCTATTTCCCTTGAAAGTTCCATTTTTATGGAATAGGATTTGGGTTTATCGTGAACTGTGTTTTAAATGACATTAGTTCATTAACCCAATTAAAGACAGGATTACATGTCTAACATTGTATTTCGAACTATATTGTTGATCTCTACTAAATATATATACTGTTTGGTGGCGGAGAATAATTTCTCTTGCTTAACACCCTTGTCTGAGACGTAGGAGCTTAGAGGTTATATATTGGCAAAAATCAACGGTACGATGTAGATTGTCAATGTGGCATGTTTGTGTTTCCAAAGTTAAATAATCATTAGATAATGATTTTGGAAGATTAAAACTAAGTGGAGTTTAAATAAATCTTTAATTATATTGAAATGTGAATGTGATAATTTAAATTATCAAAATTGGGAAATGATCAAGAATGGAGTATCACCAGTTTTACTCCAGGCGATAGTTAAATCTTTAATTAGATTTGAACGTGAAATGGTAATTAATTTTACCGATAACACCATGATGTTAGATATGGAGTACTACTAGCTTTGCTCCATGGGATGAACAGGTTGGGATTGGAAAATAAAATAAATAATTGCTTCGATAAGGTTCGCTAGTCCCGACTAGTTTGGAAAACCTTAATTTGGTTTACATTATGAAAAGAATATTTGAATAAAAGAATATTCTAAATTGGAATGAGGTGTATGTTGTGTTGTTATAGCACTTGATTATAAGATACATGAATTATTTGGTAAGGCAGGGTTTATAATAACCATGTATTAACTTGGATCCAATGCGCAACAAAGTACAAAATTTAATGACAATTACTCAGGCCACAAATAGTTTGTTCAATATAAAGCTGGAAACATAAACTAGACACCAACTGTCACTACATAGTGAACCATTTATAAATAGTTAAATATGAGATTATATATCAGAAACGACCCAAACTCACCCTTACGGGAAAGCTCGGATTGAATTGAGAACACGACGCATCAGAACATGAACCATAGAACATTTCATTGTTATTACAACAATTCCCATCAGGGTACAAGAATATAACAGAGTATGAATAAATAATATACATCAGAAAAATATCCGAAATTAAAATAATTTACATAGCAGTGAAAAATAATACATAACACAAATGAAAGAGATACACGGATATAGAGCGTTCCGAATATAGCTCCATCTATACACCAGGATCCTGTAAAAAGAAACCTGCAAAACCAAAACTACTAGCTGCCCGTGTGGAAAATATGGGCACGCATAGTTTAGGTTAAAACATAAACTCTTGGTCAATCATGGGACCGGTGTGAGAACTAAAACAATTATTAAAACTTTACTTTTAAAATAGAGTAAATCAAGGGACCATGTCGTATGTCACGGAACAGGTTTACCCCCAACAATATCAGTGCATAAAAATAAACAGCGCAATGTTTTTTGAAAAATGAAGTTATTATAAGACTCAGGTCCCATCACACAATGCAACGCATCCAGAGGATAGAGTTTTCCCTTATAATAGCCAAACATGCTTGGTGCGTTTAAAACAAAATTCATTTGATACTATTATAAGTGCATAGTGTTCCAAAAACAACTTAAATATAAATGTATCAATCATAGATGGCATGGGTACCATATATCAAGTCGCCATACTAGTTCTACAATTAAAACCGGACAATGTCGTATTGGAAGTTGGATTTCCATCATGAACCAAGGCAAGGGATCATCCTTACCGAATTCGAGACAATCTAGCCTACCATGTCTCAGGATCAGTAGCAACTGCACCTTGGATCTTCAGGGCCAGTCCACACTTACATTAGTGGATTAGTAATTCCTGAACAATACGTTTCCTTGCCCTATGGGGCATAAGTCTGGTCAGTATGTCGACCATATCATCCATCAGCCCCGTAGTGACCGATATATATCTGCGGTACCTCGCTTTCCATCATCCACATAAGTAAAAATGTCTGGGCTCCTTACCATGACACCACACTCCTAGCTAGAAAGAAACGCATGTTCCCTTGCAGCCCCCTCCCGTTTCTGGTTCATACCGGGGTGTGAGGCTCGTGAATTAATGCTACACAAAGCTATGCTATTTAAAGCTGTGCTTTGATCATCAACCACAAGACTCTGCTTTTCAACAAAAGCCTTGATCATTTGCATCTCAGCATGCCACACTGATAATTCACGCCATGCGACCAATGTCCATCAATATATAACCTCTAAGCTCGTACGTCACAGAGAAGGGTGTTAAGCAAGAGAATAAATTCTCTGCCACCAACAAATATATATTTAATAGAGATAAATCAACACAGAATGAAATCCAATGTCAGACACACATCCATTTACTAGTTCGTTCCGTGTATGAACGAAACCGGAGGCACCTTATTCCTTGTCCTATATGTCCAATACAGGAGAGGTCCTCGTGTATCCGATCGATCTCCAAGTACGTCTAGACGATTACCACTTATTACCTTGTCTTGGGTGTACAGCCCAATCAAGACATCATTAATCATCCAAACGATGTGAAGAACTTCGGTCTTCAGCCGCTCTCTTCATCATCGACTTATCATCGAATCAGTTATTCAGAATAGGCATAAACCCGATCTTTCCAAATAACTTTCGTATTTTATAATCAGTTTCTATAAAAACACATCATACGCCTCATTCCAATTCAGAATATTTTTTTATTCAAATATTCGGGAACGGTTCCCATTAATTTTATCAAAGATAAATTCTTCTAAATTTATACTTTAATCTTCCTTTGGATATTATTCTAAACCAAATTAAGGTTTATCAACTAGTCGGGATTATCGAGCCTTACCGAAGTAATCATTTGTTTAATTTCCCAATCCCGACCTATTCATCCGATGGAGAAAAACAGGTAATACTCCATATCTAACACCACAGTGTTATCGGTAAATTTAATTACAATTTCACGTTCAAATATAATTAAAGATTTAACTATCGCCTGAAGTAAAATTGGTGGTACTCTCTTCTCGATCATTTCCCAAATTTGATAATTTAAATTATCACATTCACATTTCAATCTATTTAAAGATTCATTAAAACTTCACTTAGTTTTAATCTTCCCAAATATCATGATTAATGATTATTTAACTTTGAGAAATCAAACATGCCGCATCGACAATCTACACCGTACTATTGATTTCTTCTGATATATAACCTCTAAGCTCGTACGTCTAAGAGAAGGGTGTTAAGAAAGAGAATAAATTCTCCACGACCAAACAGATATATATATATATATATATTTAGTAGAGATCGACTATATAGTTCGAAATACATTGTTAGACATGTAATCCTGTCTTTAACTGGGTTAAAGAACTAATGTCATTTAAAACACAGTTCACGGTAAACCCAAAATCATATTCCATTAACTATGGAATTTTCACGAAAAACAAATCAATATATAATCGATATCAATTTCCGTATCCGATTAATAATATAAATGGAATAACGACAAAGCCTTTTAAATTCCATATATATTAACAGTCTTCCTCCACAGAAGCTCACTTCGATTATTACCAAATCGAGTTCCATTCCATTCCAATTTATTTTATTAAATTGGAAAACTTTACTTTGGAAAATTTCCATTAAATCTTACTAAAAGATTTATATATTCCAAATCACATTTCACTATTAATTGGGTTAAAAAACGAATGTCGTTAAAAACACAGTTCATAATAAACCCAATTCACATTCCATTTTATTCCAATTAAATACTAATTAATTGGTAAATTTCTCTAAAACTTAATTAAAAGATTTATTCCTTTCTCAACTGGGTTTGAGAACAGTGTTAATGAAGACACCTTTAACGACAAACCAAAAATCCAATTTGATATTAAATATAAGGCTCTAAACAAAAATTATATCGGCTTATATTCAATATCAAATTCTAAAACCAACACATATCGTATGGGGAATAGCGATATATATATATATATATCTTCCAAATTCCTCCACAGAATTAGGGCAGGCCCCGAATCAAAACCAACCCGCAACTAGGCCTACCGCTCGCCAGAAAGGAAAGAACATTGTCATCAACACTATAGTAGGAGGACCTGATCCTGCTGGACACAGCTTTAGGGCAATGGATCAGTATGTGAACGCGGTCAAAGACCTTGAAGTAGGAGAATGCAGTAATCCTGAAATTGCAGCTCCGGTAAAGCAACACAAAACAATGTTAGACGATGTCATCTTTCGTGATAGAGATAGTGTAGGAGTTCACACCCCCAATGAGGACCCTTTAGTGATCACGGCGACCATTGAACCTACTCGGGTTCACAAGGTTTTAGTAGACAACGAAAGTTCAGTAAACGTTTTGTTTAAGAAAGCGTTTGATCAGATGAAGCTTGAAGCGATAGATTTGAAGCCCTGTGATGAACGGATACGTGGCTTCAATGGAGCCTCAACATCCCCAATCGAATATGTGGAATTGTCAGTAACTTTGGAGAAGGAGATCACCGGAGAGTGAGAATCTTCCGTTTGTGGTGTTGGATACGAATCACCTTATAACGCCTTCCTGGACCAACCAGCCCTAGCAGAATTCAGAGCATGTATAGCACCCTGGTGCCTATTGTTAAACTTCCCAATAGATGCAGGAGTGGGAGTGGTTAGAGGTGACCAAGTTGCAGGACGAGCTCAAAATGCAATCCATCACCAAACAGCATCACCATCTAACACTCCTGAGTTATCTAAGCATTCTATAATTAACTACTTCTCCATACAACCCAAAAACGATCCACAAACCGACAACCTCGACACTGGCAACTAACAACTTTCTTGACCACCCCATTTCAGAAAAAGTGATAATATCCTACACTTCTATCCAAATCTGTCCAAATCGGTTCTATTCCGAAATTCAATTTCCCAATTGCTGAATCCCTAGTCCAGCTGCAACTCAGCGACAGGAGGACTCATTAGCATGGGAATTGATCTCATCGCTAATGGCAGGAGCAAGAAGACAAAGCGCACGAGTACCGTGATTTGATAAAAAAAGAATGGGGGAGGGGCGTTTTGAGGACGATTGATTTTATATGCCAATTGATTTGGGTAACCGGCTAAACAGGTCAACATGTAGATGGGATCAATATGGGAAGGGACCTCCAATACTCGGGATTAACTAAAAATAATCCAAACTATAGGTTAATATGGGAAGGCACGTGAAACTTCAAGTTAATGGTGTCAATTTATCCATTTATAAACTAATTTTATAAATATTCAACTAAGTTAAGTAAGTTGTGAAATTTAACTAATGGTATATAAAATTTAACTAGGTTAATCGAGTTTATAAAATTTAAATAAAGGAATACAATATAATAAAAAAAATTATAAATATTTAACTAATTTAATCGAGATTTACAAAATTTAACTAAAGGTATATACAAATAAATATATAACAATATTATAATATAATAATAATAGTAATTCAATAATAATAATAATAAATTTATAAACAAATATTATAAATATTTAACTAACAATATAATATTATGAATATTACATATTCTCTATTTTGAAATCTTTATTAAATTGTTATTAATGTTGACTAAGTTAATAAAAATCTTCTAATTTTTTATAAAAATTAGACTAAGTAAACCAAGTTATAAAAATTAATTAATAATATTACAATATGATATGATATAATAATATAATATAATAATGATAGTAATACAATAATAATAAAAACAATTTAAACTAATATTATAAATATTTAACTAATAATACAATAATAATAAAAATACGAATATTACATGTTCTCTATATTGAAATCTTTTTAAATTGTTCTAAAAAGTTGACTTACATTTAGTAAAAATCATCTAATTTTTAATAAAAATTAACTAAGTTAAACAAATTAATCAAGGTTACAAGTCAACTAAATTTGTAATAATAATAGTATAATAATAAGGTAACTAAGTTAATTCATTTTTCAAATAATTAAATAAATAACTATTTTCTTAAATTAAAAAAGTTCATAAAATTCATTTAAGTTTTATATGAAGTAATAAGCTTATAACAATAGACATGTAATTGAATACGTATGCACATCTAGTAGAATATTAAATTGCTTTTGCAAAATACATATATTAGATGTCACTTTTGAGTATTTTCTTTGCTTTCTACAATTACTTTTCTCCATATTTTACTATTCTTGATAGTTTACATTTAGATTTTATGACTAACAGACATGTTTTTTTGATAGGCGTTGTATGATGATTTATGTTTACGATATGATGAAAGGCATGAAAATATATATTGTTGCACTCATTCTCCTTCAAATGTATTTTGCATCGATGTTCATACATCTTTACTTTTGCACTGTATCGTTTTGGTCAGCTACGGTTGTATGGATTGTTCTTTTTAGTATGCATTGTTTTAGTAGCAATGATTGTAAGAGTTGTTTCTTTTGATCACTAATATTTATATGCTTCGAACTTTGTATGACATACTTTTGATCACAAATATTTATATGCTTAATATTGTGTATGAAATACTTTTAATAATGGCTATACATACTATAGAATTATACTAGTGAAATAAGAATATTCTGCAACGATTAAACATCATTCATGGCAAGTAAATAATGCTATAAAATACTACATTAAACTTTCAACAACGTTTATAGTTGCTATAAATAGTCTTTAAATGATGTCATAAATATTAGCAGCATAAACCACAACTCTGTGTAAAAGTTTTATAGCAAGCAACAAACGCTATAGATAGGAATTTTTATGTTACAAATCGTCCATTTAATAGCAATTCTCAAACGTTGTAAGTACCATCATTTATAACATGTTTTTTATAGCGAGTATTAGGTTGCTATTATAGACCTCTGACATATTACAACATGTTGATATACGACGTTTATAAAAACACCATTGTTTCCTTTCATAGTTTTTTAAACGTTATAAAAAGGCATTTTTCTTGTAGGGTACATACTTAACTCCGCGTTTCCACTTTAATCTTAGTTTTTACAAGTAACGTTTGCAAAGTAGTATGGTTATAAGGTAGATTTTATCTATAATGAATAGATTAATGGACCAAATTCGCACTTCAGTGTATGAAAAAATTGACTAAATTAATGATATACAACATGGTCATGCAAAGCGTCAAAATGAAATGACCATCTACATTTCAATAGTAATTTGTGTTTGCGTAAATGCAATTATATCACATTGTATTTGTAGTTTAAAATTGTTGTATTAGTATAATTGTACTTGCATCATTGTTTTACGCGTAACTCCAAATTGTTATGTTAGTATAAATGTGTTTTTCCCTCAAAATGATTATCAAAATTTCACACTAGCTTATAATTATAATTTAGTATCAATTTGCATTCTTGCAATAGCTCAAAGTTTTACTGTTTTGATTGTGAATATATAACTAGTTTTATATATTTGAATAAATGATTTTGAAAGCTTAAATAATTCTTTTTTATTATTTAATAATGATATTGAACTCATTTCTTAAGTTTGTTTATAAAAAAGAAATAGAATAATGAAAAAATGAAAATGTGACCAAAAGGAGTTTTTTGGATTTTCAACTTTTTAACGAATAGAAGTTGTTGCATACATATGCACCTATAGAGAAACAAGTCAAAAAGTGTTTCCACGTGATTCACACTAATTCAAATAATAATTATTCACTCGTTTCTTGACGGCAAAAACTTTGTTAATGATATTTTTCGTCAACACCAGAGATGGGTCAACAGGAACGGATCTAAAGGAAAAATAGGCAGTTCGACCTATTTTTCAGGTTAAATCATATCTCCACCCTAGATATCGAAGCTCGGAGGTGTGGGATCGCTAAGGATAATCAGACTGGATCTAAAATTAGAGAATGAAGCACATTTTACTATTCGAGGACATGTAAGGATGGAAATCCATGCTTATCTGGAGGATGAATAGTAAAGTGCAACAGTGATGATTAGAAAATAACAATATATACTTACAGAGCAATTTTCTTATAAGAAGATCCCTTTTTATTGAACTTTCATTGGGATTACATAGATGTAATAGGGGAATCCCTGAATTAACCTCAGTGCCAAGCTTATTTTTAAGAGTATAAGTGTAAAGAAAAATATCCCCCCTACATGTGACCCCTGGGGTCTTACTTATAGTGGTTTAGGGCTCCCTCCGCTGATGGGCTATTATTGGGCTTATGGGGGTCTTTGTCAGTCACTTTTTCCTTAGTTTTGGGCACTTGACTTCCGACTATCTTTGGAGTATCAGTTATGGTCTTTAGGCGGTATCTGAATCCTTGATAACAGCTCTCGAATGTAGGCTCTCGGACATAAGCTCGGATGTAGGCCTTCGGCATTATCATGAATACTTATAGGGGCTTGACCTTATGATGTATGTTGATAACTGTCGGTTCGAAGCCGCTGCGGGTTTCGGTACTAGGTAGATTAGTACGGGTAGCCTGTATCTTTGCTTGGGTCCCGGTTAGTTCTTTGACGGAGTTCTTTTGAAGTATCCTGGATCCTCGAAAGAGGGCTTCTGGTGTCACTTATATTTTATTTGTGGATTTGGCCTTCCCACATTCATACGGCAAATTCCCCAGAAGCTGGTTCTGGATGATCCTTGTGTTTTCCCGGTTTAGTGCCTTCGATGCCCTCGCCTTCAGGTGTATCGGTTCTTAGGCAGGTCATTACCAAGATCTCTTTGAGCTTCACTGATGGGTTTACTCCTTTTGACTTTCTTGGTTTCGGATTAGGATAACTCTCTACCGCAGAATCTTTATGTCGGGCTGGTACTGTCAGAAGGACTTTGTCGGATTGAACCTGACGGATAGACCCCGTTGGTTATGCCCCGTAGCTTTTACGATTCTTGGCCCTAGGAGGGTTTCGGTCGACACATCTTTAGGGTTATTTCTACTTGCTCTCAGCCCTTTCTAGTACTTGGCCCCACTTCCTATTGAGCATTCAGTGAGCTTTTGGTCATCCGACACCCCTTCACTGCCATCTTATGCTAAGATAATTTTGGTAGTAAAATTTTCCCTACTAGTAAAGGGGAATCTTCGACTTTTCAAGTCAAGCTTTTATCTTTTTCTAAGGTACTATTCCTATATCTCCTGATTTCCCTCAGTTGGGTGCGTTGGTTACTCTCCTTATGGGCGTCTTGATCATCTCTAGATTCTAAATACAAATTCTTCTTTCTTTCTTCTTTTACCCTCGGCCAACGTTTCTGTTTTCTTCGTATGAATCTTGTTTGTTGATTTGGCCTCAGATGTGCGTTTGAGATGCAAGTGGACCTTTTTCTTTTTCTCTCTTCTCCTTTTTTTTGAAAAAGGAATTTTCTTTTTCCTTTCTCTCTCCTCCTTTTTCCTGCATAACATTTCACTAAAGCAAGATTATTGTTCATCGAAATTTGCCATACTACCTCCCTAGGATTTCAGATCCATCTAGTAGTAAGTATTCCTGTTTGAATTCTAATTACCGATTGGGATTATACTTCGAATTGGGAATGGATGATTCTAACGTAAAATTAAACTCTTCCTAATTGTCTGAACTGGTGATTTATGGCGACCTTTTACGGAGTCATACCCATCGCTATCTATTATTTGGGCTTTTGGAAGTAATATTTACGCAAACAAATAATGCGTAATAGTAGGTAATCCAACACGATGACATCAATTTTTCCAGCAAAGATTGTTGTCTCATAGGATAACGAAATTTCAATTTACTTGTATGTCTGTGTGGTGTTTGTGTATAATCATTAATCGAAAATTAGACTAAAATACATATTTATGTTATGGTATCACCTGGCAGAGCTATGTTTGAGACTTCACAAATTGGTGATTCCATCCCGAGCAAATTCGGGCTTTGTCTGACGGAGGAAAAGCGTAGAGTGAAAGGGTTTCAAATGAATAGTGCCATAGGTGAAGCCCCAGGTGCCTTGAACCAGCTCTCTGCCCTGCTATTCACGAACATTCCTGGTGGGCGCATCTCTTCACCTTTGGGACAAGATCTTCTAGAGCAACCTTCTCTCTCTCTCGCTCTGTCTTTCTTGTGGATTGTTCATACCGTCCTTCCGTGGTTTTTGCCATCCTGAATTTTTGTATAAGAAGAGATCTGTTTCGGCCCTCAATAGTGGTCTTTTAAGAGATCATAAGAGGGCAAATTTTGTTTCACGTTCTTCTGGGGTTGGAATTGTTGAGCCACCTTGCCATCGGCTACTGCATACCCCTCTTGCACCTTTTTTTGGAAGTTTTCATAATGTCTTCCCTTCTTCAATGGAGACTATAGGAAGTGATTTTGTTACTAGTTCCTAAGATCTGATTCTCATGGAGATTCGGATTTAGGGGAGCATGAGCCTTATCGGCTATGTGACTCCACGAGTCTTTCTTTTCAGGCCTTGGATTTTGACAAGATAATCGGATTGTTTTACCCTCTATTGATGTTTCAACTGTTCCGGAACTTGCTTCCAAAAAATGGTCTATGTTTTTCCTTGATCTTGTTAAACGACAACTTTTGGTTTATAATCTTACTTCCCTAAAAAAATTCCATTCGCCTTATTGATGTAAGGTCTAACACCATACCATTCTCTTTCCCTTTTTTAGATATTCAGGAATTGGTACGCTGCCAGGGCGACAACTACCTCCTTATCCCAAGAGAAAAAAGAACTTCAAGAAGAGAAGACCATGTCAAAGTCTAAGCTTCTTGATTTAACCTCTGTGAAGAGTAGCAATAAAGAGATCTATAGCCGACTGACGGAATGCCTTGAGAGGGAAAGGGATGACAACAATTCCTTGGTTGCTAAAGTGTCAACCCTCAGGCGCGAGTAGTCGGATATGTTGACGAAGCATGCAGGGAAATTAAAAACAAGGGAAGCAATTCTTTCTAATGCCAGGAGGATAGTTTACGAGACTCGGGATCGGATTTCCTTGTTTTTGAGGGTGCATTTCCCAGACATGATGTCTGATTGTTATGAAAAGGCTCTCTTTTTAGTTTACCGTGATAAGTTTGGCGAGTTCCCTGGTATGAACTTTCCTTCTCTTCCCTCATCCCTTCGAAATAGAATCTTGGGGGGGAGGGGGTGTTATTGCTTCAAATTGGGATGCTGAGGTTTCTAAAGGGAGGAAGGCAAGGGTTGAGGATCTTTTGTTTGTCGAAAAGCTACTTGACTGTTTAATGTATGTAGATAATGAAAATTTTATTTCGCATATAGAAGGTGGTAATGTAGGTGGTTCGCGCGAAGATGGTGGGTTTGAAGAGGGAGTCAATCTTTTGGAGCATGATGAAAGAGAACAGGTGATGCACATAGCCTCCCCTATTCCTCAGGTACAAATCTCAGTTTCTGAATTCTTTCTTTACTTATAGAAGTTGGCCCTTGATGACTTGTTCTTATGGTGATGGAAATTCTGTTTTTGCTGGTTACCCTGTTTTCAAGGATGACCTTCATTCTCTCTCTAAGCTGAGGAGGGAATTTCTTACAAGGCCTCCTTATAAATCGGACAGGGAACGCTTCTTGAAGGAGCTCAAACATATCTATATGAAGTACACTCAGTTGTCTCTCAACTTCTTGGTGAATGACAGGGAGGTGATATTAAAGAAACATACAACTTATCATGTAAAGTTAATATGTAACATGATCGAAAAGAATACTGGGGAAAGAAAATAACTTTGTAGTATTCTTTTTAGTTGACAACAACGCGTTTGGACGTGAATTATATTCATTTTTACCTTTTATTTCCTGTTACATGCATCTCTGGGGTTCAAATAATGATGTTTTCTAGCAATAAATCTCGCAAAAGGTAGCTTATTTGTTTATATAAACAGGAAAATTCATCCGAGGACACTTGCTCTTTCGTAGATACAGGTATTTTGCTTACTTTGCGTTCAGCAGATTTTTCAAGGAATTTCCCTCACCGACATTGGTGGTGGGCCCGCTTTGTCAGGGGAGCAATTTACGCAATGTTTGATAGAACAAATAAGTGTATTGGAGGCCCAAATAAGGCAAAAGGATAAAGACATCCTTGAAGCAAAGAGGAGTATAATGACGAATCCTTCTATCGATTTTGGTGAAGAAAAGGACAAACTTTAACGTCAAGCTATGGACTTAGAGGAGAGATACAAAGACATAGTAGTAAAATGTAAAGAGTGGGGTACTGTCTTCAGATGCATTCTTAGGATCCCCTCTTCTGGCGTTTCGCAGGCTCCGATGGGACCTGATTCTTTGGAGTTTGAGATAGGAGACTTTCCCTATGGAATGGATTATTCCTTTGCTGTCAGGTGGTATAGACAGGCTAAGTCCAATATGAAAAGTTTTTATAATAGGAAGGGGATTGAGGGTAACACTCCTCATACTGACTTTTATACTCCAAAAATTAGGCAATTACAAAAGGATAAACAGTCCTTGCGCAAAGACGCCTTTGACTTGAGGAAGGAAAATAAAAAACTTCATGCGATGGACAAGGCTTTCGATCAAGCTCTAAAGTGGCAGCCTAAACCTTCACAAGATTCATGTGCGGTCATAGAGAAGGTGCGAAAAGTCGATGGGATATTGCGCGCTGCAATTCATCATTCCTCCACTTCTTTCTACTCAGATGAATAAAATACATTCTACCGAGGGTTAGACTACTGCTTATACATAAGTCATAGTGTCGGGGCATGGTTCCTGTAATGACCCAGGGAATTTGCGACTTTGGATATCAGCATACTATACCATGTCGAACATCCAAGAACCGAAAACACTGGATAGTCCATGAAAGAAATTAGAGGGTGAGAATAAATAAGATAGAAACTTAGAATAGAAGAAGGAGAAGAACATACAACATCAGAGTAAACACGAATCTCACAGCGGAACGAACAATATATAATAGATACATAACTTTGAAATAAAATCAGTATATGTATACAGTAACATTATCAGAGTACACCACTTACAACACAGCGGAAATAACAATATCTATATAATCCTGAAGCCTCCTGCTCCAAGCGCTAAGTATCTGAAAAATCCCGACTACTTGACTGCCCATACAAAATTAGGCACCCAAGAGTTTAGGGTATAGCAAAAACAAAACAAACTCTGGGCCAGTCATGAGATTGGTGTGAGTAAAACAATTTAAAACAGTTTGAGCAATTAAACGATATCTTATAAGACCATGTCAAATAACGAAACGGGTTTTTCCCTTATGAAAATCCAAATCATTTGATTTATCATCAAAAATCCTTTTGTAGGAAACAATGATCTTTTATATCAAAATTCTTTTGATATTATAATAGTGTCTATCAACCACAATATAATAATCATCTAGCAGAACGCTTTCATCTCATGTTCCACATGCATAATATATAATCAAAAACTGCAGGCTCTTATTGGGTAATGAATTCCAACTGGCAAGGTATGGGACCACCTTCCGATAGTGTATCTCTAGAGGGAAATACACCTGGTTCAACAAGAATATCTTGTAACCCAGGCTAAACATGACCGCTCACTCATTTCGCTTGAGTGTACCAAATGTATTATCACCAACGGTTGGGATCAACAACCATTTCCCGAAAGGGACAGCATCGAAATAGATTATAAAAGTAAATGGAATTTCTCTAGATCATGTGACAATACACCCTAATTGGCAGCAAACCACTTAGCCATGCGACCAACCTGATTTTATACCATTTCTCGGTTGTGAGGCTAGAGGCCATACGTACGGATCACACCTTTATTTACATTGAATGTCACATCGTCATACCCGCTAAATCACAAATTGATTTCCCTAACAATACCATGGTATACAGCTAAGAGAAATGAATTCCTCCGCCACCAAACGTAAATACGTTTGAAGAGATCAACTTATGTGATCTATTAAATATACACTGTCAGACATTCTTCCATACAGGTCCTGGAACTGGACAGACCGAAGGTACTATTCTGTAAATCCATCTTAGGAAATTTCTACCTAGGATTTACTGAACAGGCCTTGCATAACTCCGTCTTCAATTATCTTCATAATATTTGATTCGCAACACTAATGCCATACCGAGTGTTTTTCAAATAATATATCTAATCCCGGTCTCTCCGTATTGACAACGGAAACGGTCAAAATCTTTGATAGTCGGTGATTTAACTATCAAAGGAAAACATGTGTACAAACAATGGTCGTATTCCCAAATAGAAATCTTACCGATCAATCATCATTTCATTTGCCAATTTCCCATTTACCGTTTCCATATATTCATAAATTCCTTATTTTCTAAAATTAGAAAATGTATGTTATTAACTTTGGAAAACGTTTCCATTTCTGATTCACGCATCAATATCTTCCTACCTCTATCAGTCTCTAACTGTAAACTAGTAAGAGAACAACTTCCCAAGCATAAATCCCGAAGGTCGAAACCAACATCAGATCGATACCCAGAAAGCCATTCAACTCAACTAATTTCCAGTTAGTTTCTAATTTCAGTAATTCCATTTAAATTCCAAATTCAAACCTCAAATTCCTTTATAATATTTTATTTGCAAAATATTTACTTTCATCAACTTTTTCGCATAGAATGTGAATAATATTTCTTTATATAATCAAAACAGTTTGATTTCGTATTTAAAAACAATGTCTCAAACCTAAATTCTATTTATATTTTTATATGTAGAATTATTCATACAAATCTCCTTTTTATTTCTAACACTTAAATCTCATTATTAATTCCCTTTATATAATTCTATTAATTCTATATAAATCCTTTTATATAATTCTATTTATTCTATATAAATCCTTGTATATAATTCTATTTATTTTATATAAATCCTTTTGTATAATTCTATTTATTTCATATAAATCCTTTTTTATAATTATAATTATTTTATATAAATCCTATTATATAATTCTATTTATTTTATATAATTCCTTTTATTTTCAATATTCACCTTGAAAATTTCCTTTTTACATTCTAGTATTTCATGTGATATTTAAAACACCAAATAACATGACCAGTGTCATTATAATCAATCACAGATTATATATCACATCAGATATCACAATATATGAAAACAAACAGTATTATAAATATTGAGGAATCCAGTTGGATCCCTCCAACCTGTTTCCCTGCATCACAGATGTTAAACAATATAAATAACATTGATTTCATTTCAATATGAAATATTCCGATAAACAGAATCAATATTTGATTAACGATATATATATATATATATATATATATATATATCGTTATCTATAATTTCAACTCATACATCAGCAATTCAACCAAACAATCAACACACAACAATCAATTATCATTTATCATTACTAGATTATATTTATAAAAATATAAATTGATCAGAGTTAGTGAGATTTACTCACATTGGACGATCATCGTTAAATAACGATAATTGTTGTTTATTCAGATCTGACAATTTATTTCACTATAAATTGTAACGAGCTCCAATTCACTCCTAGTTAGTTCCGTTGTGTAGTCACCGTCCATACAATCCCAATGGATTTTGTTTTGTTCAATTCTGACACCGTATGAGGAAGTTATGTATTTTACAAGTTCATGCATATATTTAATTAAATTAAACTGAACATTATTAATAAAACTGGGCCTTATCCTTCAAGAACCGGCACAATCCCCTTTTTAAATTCCATGGCCCATTTTCACTCCTTCCTCAATTGGAAAACCCGAACTCCACGCACCCAGAACACAGCCATTTCCTCCCAAAACTCAAATTTGAACTCCTTCTTTAGTTATTTTAAAATCAAACAAAAATCACGAAAATTCCTCTCATCTAATTCTCCACTTTCCCATATAACTTACATCATGCTCGAACCAGACGACTGCCTCACATTCTCCAATTTCAGCTTCTCTTTAACATGCCATTTTCAAACATTCGATCTCAACTACTCCCTCCCCAATCCCCTAGAATTAAAAATAAAATCACCATTCAACTTAGTACCAAAATCTCTACAAATCCATACCATCCTTGTTCAACTTGACACCACTTTCTTCAACGCATCGACCAGCTACGAAGGCCACCAACAATACAAGGTGCGAACCAATTCATGTTCGAATTTCACCCCAGTTTGAACGCAAGTGGTACTCGATGCCAGGAATCAAAATATCATACTCGAATTACGAATCGATTACTCAAACTCTCGAATCGATGAACTCTAGCTCGCGTTGGAAAACTGGGGTGATGAAAACGAGATTCGAACCATGTAAATTGCATATGGAATTGAAGAGGGTGATTCCAGGAACGTGAATATATACGTTTGAAGATTTATAGAAATTTATATCATTTGTTATGATTTTGTGAAGATAGTTTTTCTCACGTTATGAAGAAACAGTGTCGGCAGAAAAAGTATTGACCGCTGAATGAAGTATTTGGTTTAGGGTATAAGTGGTATAAGTTTTATAGAATAATTGTATTATTTTTATATTTGATTATTATATTAATTTATAACCAATCGCTGTCGATATTTATCGTCTAAAAATTTCTATGATCACATGCAACATCCAAATTCGATAAAAATGGACACACCACTATAGTTCGACATTACGGACCCAACGAAACTTGTTTCGTCGAATTCTGAATCTGTATGCTCACACAGCGTATTTTTAAAGTCAAATTATTGACTATTTTTTACATTAAAATTTCGTACGGCCACATACTGACTCCAAAAATTACGAAAATTGAAATCTAGCAATAATTTAATATTCCTGATCCAACAAAATTAGTTTCATCAAAAACGTAGGTCATTTGCAAAAATAGCTATTTTTAAAGCTCTAAATAAATCCATTTAAATATAAATATATTTAAATTATTAAATTTAATATTTATACATAAATATGATCGTATATATTCACATAGAATATAATACAACACCAAAATATTCCTATCTGAATTTATAACTCGACATTTCAAATCCCGATTAAATCGATATTCGATTTATAATGAAATTTCTTTTATAATATAAATAAATCGTTATGATTATAAAGGAATTCCATAGCAACTATTTTAAAATTTGATTTGGATATAACTCAAAATCTACACGACGGAATCTCGATTTTTCTCTTCCATTAGCAAAACATAGTTCACCAGCTCTGAACGTTTCTTGTTTCACAGAAATCCGGCTTAAAACGGATTCTGTATATTCAATTAAAGATCGAATCGCCAAATTATGAACTACCACGCCATTACGGGCTCGATTATAATTATACGTTCAAACTGTCGTTATTAAAGTATATTCGTTAATATAATAAAATTCTAAGCTGAATTAAATATTATAAATAATCCAATTCACACAATATTGTTAATTCCACTATTTCAGAATTAAATATATTATTCTATTATTTATATTAATTAAATATTCAATATTATTTAATTAAATAACCATTTAAATCTCTAAATCACTATTTAAATAATAAATAAATAAATTATTATACCGTCAAAATACGGGTCGTTACATTCTTCCCCCCTTAAAATAATTTCGTCCTTGAAATTGCGAAGGTAGAAAACAAACTCCACCAACTGGGTTAAAAATTATTTATTTACTTTTAAACTCTAGTTTCACTGAACCAGTTTATTCCAGTTAAAATATTAATTTATTCTATTAACGAAAATTTTCAAAAATTCTTGAAAATTTTCTAACACCTTAAATTTTCGAAAAATTTCCCCAGCACCTCCTTTGTACGACTCAATCGTTACAACTACAACTCGCCTCTCTAGGCCTTTTCCAATCCAAAAAGAAAATCAAACAGCCAATTTGGCTCACAAAAATCTCATACCATATGAAATATAAACCTGTACCTTTTTGTCGGGCATATCATTATATCATTCCCACCTGTTACCAATTCTGCATATACCAATATATCCATTCCAATTGATCACCAATCAATTTATTCTCAACTAATTATTCGTTGATATCCAAACCATAATAACATTTCAAACTCGGGTTCCATCCTCGATTCCAAACCCTTAACTCATCAAACAAATTCAACAAAATTCCAGATTCCTATCTCACTATCCAATTTTTCCTGTATCTTATTTTTCGATTTTCTTTCACAAATTCTAATTTAATTTGTTTTCAAATCAAACAATCCTGGGGGGTTTTAAACAGTTTACCATATCAAAAATCAAACTTCCCTTTCAAGATTCAAAAAGCTTGTTTTTTCCAAAACAATTTGAAATCAATAACTTTGGTAGTAATTCATCACTTAGAAACTCGAAAATGAATACCGATGATGTTCGGATCATCATCAGAATTGTTTCCCAGCGACCGAAGTGAGTTCAATACTGTATCACTTTCAAAACCATTTCTAAACACTTCTATTTTGAAATACAATTCAAAATACCGTTTACAATGCTTGTAAAACAATTTAAAATCTCCTAGGATTTTAAAACTCTCATATATTAATCCCAAATCCATTTACAAACACCTTTCCAAATTTCCAGGGTTCTAATTTCAATTCTGATTTAAATTTAATTCATTTCGTAACACTTATACGAATTTTGATTGGTTATTTACATAACCGTTTCAATTATAATCGTATCTGATTATAATAACAACCAATATATCCAATATACTATAATATTTCAAATATCTATGCTTTTTTTATATCAAAATATATTTTGGGTGAAATTATTTCATTTACCCTCTTTTCAAAACATACCGTATCGATTCATCCTATTCAAGTGTTTATAAACTCCTACCGATACAGTGGATCAAACTGATCGACCAGAACTTATAAACAACTCGATCAATAAATCTCCATAATATAAAACAATTTTTATATTGAATAAACAAATATGCGCTCATATATATACACACTCAACTCAATCAACGGTATTGCTAACCCCATCTCTACTGAGTCACGCCACAGAGCCAAGGTAATTACTTAACCTAATACTCTGATACCACTAACGACCCGGGGAATTTGCGACCTTGGATATCGGCATACAACGCCATGTCAAACATCCAAGAACTGAAAACACTGGATAGTCCATGAAAGAAATTAAATGGTGAGAATAGATAAGATAGAAACTTAGAATAGAAGAAGGAGAAGAACATACAACATCAGAGTAAACACGAATCTCACAGCGGAACGAACAATATATAATAGACACAACTTTGAAATAAAATCAGTATATGTATATGGTAACATTATCAGAGTATAACACCTACAACACAGCGGAAATAACAATATCTATATAATCCTGAAGCCTCTTGCTCCAAGCTCTCAGTATCTGAAAAATCCCGACTACTTGACTGCCCATACAAAATTGGGCACCCAAGAGTTTAGGGTAAAGCAAAAAAAAAAAAACTCTGGGTCAGTCATGGGACTGGTATGAGTAAAACAATTTAAAACAGTTTGAGCAATTAAACGATATCTCAAAAGACCACGTCGTATAACAGAATGGGTTTTTCCCCAATGAAAATCCAAATCATTTGATTTAACATCAAAAATACTTTTGCAGGAAATAATGATCTTTTATATCAAAATTCTTTTGATATTAAAATAGTGTCTATCAACCACAATATAATAATCCTCTAGCAGAACGCTTTCATCTCACGTTCCACATACATAATATATAATCAAAAACCGTAGGCGCTTATTGGGTAATGAATTCCAACTAGCAAGGTATGGGACTACCTTCCGACAGTGTATCTCTAGAGGGAAATACACCGGGTTCAACAAGAACATCTTGTAACCCAGGCTAAACATGACTGCCCACTCATTTCGCTTGAGTGTACCGAATGTATTATCACCAACAGTTGGGATCAGCAACTGTTTCTCGAAAGGGACAACATTGAAATAGATTATAGAAGTAAATGGAATTTATCTAAATCAGATAACAATACACCCTAATTGGCGGCTAACCACTTAGCCATGCGACCTACCCGATTTTATACCATTTCTCGGTTGTGAGGCTAGAGGCCATACGTACGAATCACACATTTATTTACTTTGAATGTCACATCGTCATACCCGCCAAATCACAAATTGATTTCCCCAAAAACACCATGGGTATACAACTAAGAGAAATGAATTCATCTACCACCCAACATAAATACGTTTGAAGAGATCAACTTACGCGATCTATTAAATATACTCTATCAGACATTCTTCCATACAGGTCGTCCTGGGACTGGACAGACTGAAGGTACTATTCTGTAAATCCATCTTAGGAAATTTCTACCTAGTATTTACTGAACAGTCCTTACGTAACTCCGTCTTCAATTATCTTCATCATATTTGCTTCGCAACGCTAATGCTATACAAAGTGGTTTTCAGATAACATATCTGATCCCGGTCTCTCCATATTGACAACGGAAACGGTCAATATCTTTGATAGTTGATGATTTAACTATCAAAGGAAAACATGTGTACAAACAACGGTCGTATTCCCAAATGGAAATCTTACCGATCAATCATCATTTCATTTCCCAATTTCACATTTATCGTTTCCATATATTCATAAATTCCTTATTTTCTGAAATTAGAAAATATATGTTATTAACTTTGGAAAACATTTCCATTTCTGATTCATGCGTTAATATCTTCCCACCTCTATCAATCTCTAACTGTAAACTAGTAAGAGAACAACTTCCCAAGCATAAACCCCGAAGGCCGAAACCAACATCAGATCGATACCCAGAAAGCCATTCAACTCAACTAATTTCCAGTCATTTTTTAATTTCAGTAATTCCATTTAAATTCCAAATTCAAACCCCAAATTCCTTTACAATATTTTATTTGCAAAATATTTACTTTCATCAACTTTTTCACATTGAATGTGAATAATATTTCTTTATATAATCAAAACAATTTGATTTTGTATTTAAAAACAGTATCTCAAACCAAAATTCTATTTATATTTTTATTTGTAGAATTATTCATACAAATCTCCTTTTTATTTCTAACACTTAAATCGCATTTATAATTCCCTTTATGTAATTCTATTAATTCTATATAAATCCTTTAATATAATTCTATTTATTTTATATAAATTCTTTTATATAATTTTATTTATTCTATATAAATCCTTTTATATAATTCTATTTATTTTATATAAATCCTTTTATATAATTCTATTTATTTTATATAAATCCTTTTATTTTCAATATTCACTTTGAAATTTTCCTTTTTACATTCCAGTATTTCATATGATATTTAAAATACCAAATAACATGACCAGTGTCATCATAATCAATCACAGATTATATATCACATCATATATCACAATATATGAAAACAAACAGTATTATAAATATCGAGGAATCCAGTTGGATCCCTCCAACCTGTTTCCCTGCATCACAGTTGTTGAACAATATAAATAACATCGATTTCATTTCAATATGAAATATTCCGCTAAACAGAATCAATATTGAATTAACGAGTTATATATATATCATTATCTATATTTTCAACTCATACATCAGCAATTCAACCAAACAATCAACACTCAGCAATCAATTATCATTTATCAATACTAGATTATATTTATAAAAATATAAATTGATCAGAGTTAGTGAGATTTACTCACATTGGCCGATCATCGTTAAATAACAATAATTTTCGTTGATTCAGATCAGACAATTTATTTCACTATAAATTGTAACGAGCTGCAATTCAATCCCAGTCAGTTCCATTGTGTAGCCACCGTCCATACGATCCCAAGGATCTTGTTTTGTTCAATTCTGACACCGCGTGAGAAAGTTATGTAATTTACAAGTTCACGCATATATTTAATTAAATTAAACTAAGCATTATTAATAAAACTGGGCCTTACCCTTCCAGAACCAGCCCAATCTCCTTTTTAAATTCTATGGCCCATTTCCACTCCTTCCTCAATTGGAAAACCCGAACTCTACACACCCAAAACGCAGTCATTTCCTCCCAAAACTCAAATTCGAACTCCTTCTTCAGTTATTTTAAAATAAAAAAAAATCACGAAAATTCCTCTCATCTGATTCTCCACTTTCCCATATAACTTACATTATGCTCGAAACAAAAGACTACCTCGCGTTTCTCCAGTTTTAGCTTCTCTTTAACACACCATTTTCAAACAATCTATCTCAACTGCTCCCTCCACAATCCCTCAGAATTAAAAATAAAATCACCAATCAACTTAGCACCAAAATCTCTACAAACCCATACCATCCTTGTTCAACTCGACACCACTTTCTTCAATGCGTCAACCAGCTTCGAAGGCCACCAACAGTACAGGGTGCGACCCAAATCATGTTCGAATTTCACCCCAATTTGAACGCAAGTGGTACTCGATGCTAGGAATCAAAATATCATACTCGAATCGATGAAAACTCTCGAATCGATGAACCCTAGCTCGCGCTGGAAAACTGGGGTGATGAAAATGAGATTCGAACCATGTAAAATGCATATGAAATTGAAGAGGGTGATTCCAGGAACGTGAATATATATGTTTGAAGATTTATAGAAATTTATATCATTTGTTATGATTTTGTGAAGATAGTTTTTCTCACGTTATGAAGAAATAGTGGTGGCGGAAAAAGTATTGTCCGCTGAACGAAGTATTTGGTTTAGGGTATGAGTGGTTTGGTATTTATAGAATAATTGTATTATTTTTATATTTGATTATTATATTAATTTATAACCAATCGTTGTCTATATTTATCGTTTAAAAATTTCTATGATCGCATGCAACATCCAAATTCGATAAAAATAGGCACACCACTACAGTTCGAAATTACGGACCCAACGAAACTTGTTTCGTCGAATTCCGAACCTGTATGCTTACACAACGTATTTTTAAAGTCAAATATTGACTATTTTTCACATTAAAATTCCATACGACCACATACTAACTCCAAAAATTACAAAACTTGAAATCTAACAATAATTTAATATTCTGGAACCAACAAAATTAGTTTTGTCGAAAACGTAGGTTGTTTGCAAAAATGGCTATTTTTAAAGCTCTAAATAAATCCATTTAAATATAAATATATTTAAAAATAATTAAATTTTATATTTATAAATAAATATTATCGTATATATTCACATAGAATGTAATACAACTCCAAAATATTCCTATCTGAATTTATAACTTGACATTTCAAATCCCGATTAAATCGATATTCAATTTATAATAAAATTTCTTTTATAATATAAATAAATCGTTATAAATTATAAAGGAATTCCATAGCGAATATTTTAAAATTTGATTTGGACATAACTCAAAATCTACACGACGAAATCTCAATTTTTCTCTTCCATTAGAAAAATATAGTTACCTACTCCGAATGTTTCTCATTTCACAGAAATCCGGCTTAAAACAGATTCTGTATATTCAATTAAAGATCGAATCGCCAAATTACGAACTGTTGTTCCATTACGGGACCGATTATAATTATATTATAATTATACGTTCAAACTGTCGTTATTTAAATATATTCGTTATTATAATAAAATTCTAAACTGAAATAAACATTATAAGTAATTCAATTCACACAATATTGTGAATTCCACTATTTCCGACTATTTCAGAATTAAATATATTATTTTATTATTTATATTAATTAAATATTCAATATTATTTAATTAAATAACCATTTAAATCTATAAATCACTATTTAAATAATAAAATAAATTAATTACTATACCATCAAAATACGGGTCGTTACAGTTCCCCAATGTATTTATCAATGGAGTTTTGTGTTTTAGAGAGACAATATACACTGATAAGGGTAGGACCTACAATGATTTTACTTAATACGCGACCGCACATCTCAATATAAATGTTTTCCCTTTAGCTATGGTTATATCCCGACATGGTGCACATTCCCGGCATTTATCGTTTGGAGTTTGTCTTGCGGGATTTTAAATAGCATCCCATACTCTTTGTGGGATCAACGTTATTGAGGTGTGTCCAACATGAAAGGTCTATAGCGATCACTCGTGTTTTGTGTGTTAGTGCGAACATTTGATATACTCGTGTAAATTGAAGACACTTTCCTGAGCAAAAAGAAAGAAGAGGTAGGTTACCAGTTCGTGCCTAACGATGGTGGAAATGCGTTTCCAAGCCGGATCTGAGTTGGGATAAGGGTTGACTAACTCTTCCCTGTTCAGCTCTAAGAATTTGAATGATCCAGATCCGGACGCCTTGTGCTTAGACAGGGACCCTACATCCGAATGTGATTTGCGCCTAGGCTCGACATCGAGACAGAGTTGGATTACTTCCTCCAATATTTGTAAAGAACTGAATTGACCACGATTCGAATATTTAAGATTGTAGGCTAGAGATTCTTTTTTGACTCTAGTGGAAGTCCCAAAATAACCCTTATCCAAATAATTTAAAGATTGGGAATCATGGAGCCCTCCTTCCGGCATTCGCAAAGCGTTGACTCAACCCAGACTTGGGTATTGATATAGACGACCGGAACCTCCTTCGGTATTTGTGAAGAGCCGAATTGACCCAGATTCGAGTGTTAATATAGACGATCGGAACTCCCTCCGGTATTTGTGAAGAGCCGAATCAACCTAGATTCGAGTGTTAATATAGAAGACCGGAACTCCCTCTGGTATTTATGAAGAGCTGAATCGACCCAGATTCGGGTATTAATATAGAAGACCAGAACTCCCTCCATTATTTGTGAAGAGTCGAATCAACCCAGATTTCGGTATTAATAAAGAAGACCGGAACTCCCTCCGGTATTTATGAAGAGACGAATCGACTCAGATTCAGATATTAGTATAGAAGACCGGATCCCCTTCCGGTATTTGTTGTTTTGGTATTCCTTTTGGATTCGATTGGTGAAGCAGAGGTTGTACATGCTTCTTGAGCCTCTCCTCGGGCTTTTGATGTTAAAGCAGAGGATGTACGTGCTTTGTTGGCCACTCTATGGGCCTGTGCGTCCGGAGCGCTTGGCTAGATTATCCACAAGCAGAGCCCAAGGACTTACCCGACCTCCCTCCAGAAGTCACCTTACCTTGACCATTGAAGGCGATGATAAGGTCTTAGAAACTTAGAGGGGGCCATCATAGACAAAAAAAACTAAGGTTTACTCTTCTAATGCTCTATACGGACCATCGTAGGTACTAGTAGAGGCTTATATGCCGCCCTCCTCCGAGGGGTGCCCTATCCTGACCATCATAGGCAATTATAGGGGTTTGCGCTCCCTTCTGTGGGTAAAGCGGAACATAAGCAGAGGTAGGGCGTGCTCTTCTACGAGCATAGGTAGGACATGCTTAGTTCTAGCTGAGGAAGGGCATACTCTTCTACGAGCAGAGGTCGGGCATGTTAAAGTTAGATGCATCACCACGACCATTTCTGGTGTGAAATGGAGGCTTACACTTTTGATGCTTTAACCCTACCACCTCTGATTTGGGTATGGAGAAAGACTAACATGTCACCCCCCACCGGGGGATGCCTCGTCCTGACCAATTTGGAGATTACGAGGGATTTAATCCGTTTACACTCTGACTCACTTTCGGGTTTTCTTGTGACTTCTAAGAAGAGGGTCTTTCATACACTTGAATCATGTTTGGTAATCTTTTTCCTAAGGATTCTTACCGAATTTGCCTCGATCTTTTCATAAATTCTCGTAATTGGCCTCGGCTAACAAATCTAACGATGGTTTCCCTGAGGGTTCTGCAGTGATTAGTCTCATGTCCATTCATCAGGTGGTAATGGCAGTAAGGCCCTCCCTTTTTCCTTTCGAATTTGGGATTCTTCTTCATGAATGCCCAATTTTCATGTTTGGTTAGGAAGTAAACCTTCTCCATTGACGTAGTGAGGTAGTATTCTTTGGGTACACCCGGCGTACGTTCTTCTCTTTGCTGCTGGGGTTTAATCCTCACGTGGCCTAACCTAGCTGTGGTGTTCTGTAACGACCTGGATTTTGATGATCTTGGTTATCTGATATACAACCCATATCGAACATCCAAGGATCGAAAATAACCGAATAGTTAATGAAAGAAATTAGAGGGTGAGGAAAGATAAGATAGAAACTTACAGAATAGGAAAAGAAGAGGAACATCATCATCAGAGTAAACACGAACCTCACAACGGAACGAATAAAATATAACATAACTTTTGAAATACAAACAGTATATGTATACAATAACAATGCAGATTACAACACTTATAACAACATCGGAAATAAATAATAGCTATATGATCCTGAAGCCTCCTGCTCCAAGCTCTCCGAGTATATCTGTAAAATCCTGACTACTTGACTGCCTATATAAAATTGGGCACCCAAGAGTTTAGGGAAAATAAACAAAATAAACTTCGGGTCGGTCATGGGACTAGTATGAGTAAAACAGTTTAAAATAGATTGAGCCATTAAACGATATCTCATAAGACCACGCCGCATAACGGAACTGGTTTTTCCCTTATGAGAATCCAAAATATCTTTATATCAAAACCCTTTTGATATTATAATAATGTCTATCAACCACAATATAATAATCATCTAGCAGAACACTTTCATCTCACGTTCTACATATATAGTATACAATCAAAACCGCAAGCACGTATTGGGTAATGGATTTCCAACTATGACAAGGTATGGAACCACCTTTCGCTAGTGTACCTCTAGAGAGGAATACACTGGGTTTAACAAGAACATCTTGCAACCTGGCCACACATGACCGACCACTCATTTCGCTTGAGTGTATCGAATGTATATCACCAACAGTTGGGATCAGCAACCGTTTCCCGAATGGGACAGCATCAACAATATATTTTTAGAAGTAAATGAAACTCTAGATCAGGTGATTATACACCCTAATAGGTGTGACCTACATAGCCATGCTGCCTGCCCGATTTCTGTCATTTCCCGGTTGTGAGGTTAGAAGCTACGATTATCTCTGACAGATCACACGTTTATTCACTTTGAATGTCACATCGTCATACCCGCCAAATCACAAATTGATTTCCCTAAAAATACCACGAGTATACAGTTAAGAGAAACGAATTCCTCCGCCACCAAACGTGAATACGTTTGAAGAGATCATCTTACGTGATCTATTAGATATACTCTGTCAGACATTCTTCCATACAGTTCATCCTGGGACTGGACAAACCGAAGGCACTATTCAGTACATCCATCTTAGGCAACCTTTACCTAAGATTTATACAACGGCCCTTGCACTTTACTCCGTCTTCAATATATTCAGCATACTTGATTCGCAACGCTTATGCCAATACGGAGTGGTTCTTCGGATAATAACCCAACCAGTCTCTCCACATTAATAATGTCAAAATGGTCGAAAACTTCGATAGTCGGTGTGTTAACTATCAAAGAAAAACACGTGTGCAAACAACGATATTATTTCCAGAAGGAAATTATATCGAACAAATCATCAACCATATATATATATATATATATATATATATATATATATTCTCATTTTCTATGTTTAGAAAATACACGTTATTAACACTGGAAAACATTTCCATGGCTTAATTACGTATCACTATTCTTCCACAACTTTCAGTCCCTAACTGTAAACTAGTATGAGAACAATTCCCTAAGTATTAATCCCGAAGGCGGAAACCAACATCAGATAGACACTTAGAAAACCATTCAATTTACTAATCTCTAGTCAGTTTCTAATTTTTCTTAACTCTATTGTTTAATTTATTATTTGATTTACTCGACTAACTCGACTCGATTAACCAACTTGGCTTAGCTCGATTCGATTAACCAACTTGGCTTAACTCGATTCGATTAACTACTTGGCTTAACTTGATTCGATTAACTAACTTGGCTAACTCTTATTATATCTCATCAATTTCCTTTTTTTTACTTCTATTTATTTTCTGAATAAATATTCCTTTATAACTCTATTTATTTCCTAAATAAATTCTCCTTTATATTTCCTATTTATTTCCTAGATAAATTCTCCTTTATATTTCCTATTTATTTACCAAAAAATTAATCCATTAAAAATGTCTTACTATCTTATCTTAATAAATAATTCAGTTTATAAATATTCTATTTATAAATATCCTTTTTATAAATATTTCCTATTTATAAATATTCCTGTTTATAAAATCTTATTTGATTTTATAAATGTTTTCTCTTTTATAAAATCCTTTGGTTTTATAAATATTTTATTTCCAAATATCACTTTGAAAATTCCCTTATCAACATTTCAGTATGTTATGGTATTTAACATATCAAATCACGATGACCAACATCGTCCCAATACACATAATCGACAACAGATTATATATCACATCATATATTACAATATATGGACAGAACAGTATTATAAATATTGAGGAACACAGTTGGGTCCCTCCAACCTGTTTCCTGCATCACAGATGTCAAGCAATACGAATATAATATATTCTGTTAAATAGAACCAATATTCGATTAACGATATATATATATATATCGTTATCTATGATTTCAATCAGTACACAAACAATTCAACCAAATAGTTAACACGCAGCAATCAGTCATCATTTATCAGTTCTAAATATACGTTATAAAAATATAACTGTTCAGAGTTGGGGAGTTTTACTCACATTGGACGATCATCGTTAAATAACGATAACCATAGGTTGATTCAGACTGACAATTTATTTTGCTATAAATTGTAATGAGCTCTAATTCACGTCCAGTCAGTTCCAGTTTGTAGTCGTCGTCCATACGACCCTAACGAATCCAACCGTTCGAAATTCTGATAAAGTATGATAAAGATATTTACTATACAAGTCAATACATTATTTTAAATTTAAATAAAACTTAAATAACCAAACTTATTGGACCTTAACCTTTAAATATGTTGGCCTATTGACTTTCAAACCCATACCCACGATGTACAGTAGTCTTCTTCCCAAATACAAAACGCGGCTCCCTCCCGTACACTACTCACCATAGCCGCCATTTTCATCCTCCAATTCCTCCTTCTCTACTTCATAAACTAATCAATCTCACCACCATCTTACCAGGCTCAAATGCCACCATCACATAATGTATCAACAGCCGGCCCTATATATTTAATTGCTACAAATCCTCAAAAACTATCACGTGAGCTTTTCCTGTGCAAACCGTACTTCAGCTCTCTGTATCCTCTTCATTTTGCATCGCCGAAACCACCTCCTTCTTCCTAGTCACCTTCATTGATCAAATCCGAATGGCCTTCACCACTCAACACTCTATCCAACGTAGTACCGCCAGCTCTCCCCATCTTTCACTTACTCCCAGTCACTTAAGCACACATCGCTCCCCTTGGAAACCATCGAAGTAAAATCTCATTGAATCCCGTATCCAGCATGTTTCCTGGATCCCACTAATCATGCCATGCGACGGAATATCCTTTGCGAATGAGATGGGAAAATAGTCACGTACCCAAGAAGCATGTTATATATACGGTTTTAAAAATGAAAACGTGGTGCTGTGAACTCCAATCATGGTCTTGTGGTTAATGGGATATGCAACGTGGTTGAATAGAGGACTTAGGAATTTAGTAGTACTAATACATATATATTATTAAGTCTAGTGAATTTCGTTAAGTAAAATCACTTCATGTCCGAGCTGGTACGGACTGAAATAAGGATACAGTCGTGTCCAGTGATGAGCCACGATCCCAAAAGTATAATTATACCGGTAGATTAACTCATATTGTGAAACCCCAAAATCGCTGATTAAGGGTGCAAAATACTCCAAATAAAAAGTTGCTTATTTAATTTATTAAAAACTACAGTAAAATTCTAAAAATTAATTTATCACTACGTCTCAAAGGGATTGTCTAAATTCGAGGCTAATATTTAATTATAATTAAATATATTGTTATGGTTTATAAATGATTCCACAACGACTATTTTAAAATTTGATTTGAACATAAATCAAAATCTACACGACAAAATCTCGATTTTTCTCTTCCACTAGAAAAACATACTTCATCAGCTCCTAGCATTTCTTGTTTCACAGAAATCCGATTTAAAACAGACTCTGTATATTCAGTTGAAGTTTGAATCGCCAATTTACGAACTGCAGCGCCATTTCAAGCTCATTTTAATTATAATATAATTATACGTTCAAACTGTCGTACAAATAATATATTCGTTATTCTAATTCAATTCTAAACTGAATTAAATATCACACATGATCCAGTTCACACCATATCGCCATTTCAGCCAATTCTGATTATTTCCGAAATTTAATATATTATTAAATTTATTATTTTAATTAAATATTCACCATTATTTAATTCAACGACCATGAAATCCTTTTAATCACCTTTTAAATAATTACATAAATTAATTATTATATCGCTGAAAAATGCGGGTCATTACATTCTTCCCTACCTAAAATAATTTCACCCTCGAAATTGCTAAGGTAGAAAACAAACCCTATCGACCGGTTAGAACTTATTTGTCTACTTCTTAATTTTAGTTTCAACTAAACCAATTTAATTTCAATTAAATTATTAATTAATTTTTATCATCGAAAATTTTCAAAAATCCTGAAAATTTTCTAACACCTTAACTTTTCAAAAAAATTCGCCAGCACCTCCTTTGTACTGGTCAATACGTCAAACCACAACTCGCCTCTCTAGGCCATCTCCAACCCAAAAGAAAATCAAACAGCCAAGTGGCCTGCCAATTCGGCTCATCAAAATCTCAAACCCATATATAATATAAACTGGTACCTTTTTGTCGGGCATATCATTATATCCTTTACATCTGCTGCTAGTTCAGCATATGCCAATGTCATCCCAATCAAATTTCAATCTGTTTCTTATCACCAACACAACCATTCGCTTATATCCAAGCCAAATATCATTTCAAATTCAAGTATTATGGTTGATTCCAACCCATAATACCTTATTCTGGTTCCAATTCAAATTCAATTCAATTACCACTGAACTGGCTTTATTTTTAATCCCCATTTGCTTTTACAAATTCTCTTTAATTTTTCTTAATTCAAACAATATTTTTCCTAGGAGTTTTTAAAATGGTTTACTTTTTTCAAAAATCAAAATTTTATTTTTGAAATTCAACACTCTTGTTTTTCCCCAAAACAAATTCAAAACAGTATCTCTGGTAGTAATCCGTCACTTACCACTCGAAAATGAACACTAATGACGTCGCGATTCATCATCAGGGTTATTTCCCAACTATCGAAGTGAGTTCAAAACTATAACAATTTCAAAACTTATTTAAACACCTTCATTTTGAAATCACTTTCAAAATATCCTTCACAATGCTGGTAAACAATTTAAAATCACCTAGGATTTTAAAATTCTCATATATTTAATCCAAATCCAATTACAAATACTTTTCCAAATTCCAGGGTTTTAATTCCAATCCTGATTTAATTTCAGATTTAATTCATTTCGATTTCATATATTTCACTTATACGAATTATGATCGATTATTTACATAACCATTTCTCTTTTCATAATCTTATTCGATTATAATAACAACCAATATATCCAATATATTATAATCATTCCAATATAAATCCTTTATATCAAAATATAATTTGGGTAAAATTATTTCGTTTACCCACTTTTCAAAACATACCATGACGGTTCATCGTATTCGAGTGTTTCGAAATTCCTATCGATACAGTGGATCAAACTGATCGATCATAACTTATACACAACTCTATCAACAAATCTCCACAATATAAAACCATTTTATATCAAATAACAAATACATTCACTCATATATATACACTCAACTCAATCTAGGGTATTTTTAACCCTATCTCTACAGAGTCATGACGCAGAGCCAAGGTGATTGCTTAACCTTAAGCTCTGATACCAACTGTAACGAACCGAAATTTTGACGATCTTGGTTATCCGATATACAACCAATATCGAACATCCAAGGATCGAAAATAACCAAATAGTTAATGAAAGAAATTAGAGGGTGAGGAAAGATAAGATAGAAACTTATAGAATAGAAGAAGAAGAACATCATCATCTGAGTAAACACGAACCGCACAGCGGAACGAATAAAATATAACATAACTTTTGAAATAAAAACAGTATATGTATACAATAACATTGCAGAGTACAAAACTTACAACAGCAGCGGAAATAAATAATAGCTATATGATCCTGAAGCCCCCTGCTCCAAGCTCTCCGAGTATATCTGTAAAATACTGACTACTTGACTGCCCGCATAAAATTGGGCACCCAAGAGTTTAGGGAAAACAAACAAAATAAACTCCAGGTCAGTCATGGGACTGGTATGAGTAAAACAGTTTAAAACAGATTGAGCCATTAAACGATATCTCATAAGACCACGCCGCATAACGGAACGGGTTTTTCCCTTATGAGAATCCAAAATATCTTTATATCAAAAACTTTTTGATATTATAATAATGTCTATCAACCACAATATAATAATCATCTAGCAGAACGCTTTCATCTCACGTTCTACATATATAGTATACAATCAAAACCACAAGCACGTATTGGGTAATGGATTTCCAACTATGACAAGGTATGGAACCACCTTTCGCTAGTGTACCTCTAGAGAGGAATACACTGGGTTTAACAAGAACATCTTGCAACCCGGCCACACATGACCAACCACTCATTTCGCTTGAGTGTATCGAATGTATATCACCAACGGTTGGGATTAGCAACCGTTTCCCGAATAGGACGGCATCAACAATAGTTTTTTAGAAGTAAATGAAACTCTAGATCAGGTGATTATACACCCTAATAGGTGCGACCTACATAGCCATGCTGCTTGCCCGATTTCTGTCATTTCCCGGTTATGAGGTTAGAAGCTACGCTTATCTCTGACAGATCACACGTTTATTCACTTTGAATGTCACATCGTCATACCCGCCAAATCACAAATTGATTTCCCCAAAAATACCACGGGTATACAGCTTAGAGAAACGAATTCCTCCGCCACCAAACGTGAATACGTTTGAAGAGATCAACTTACGCGATCTATTAGATATACTCTGTCAGAAATTCTTCCATACAGGTCATCCTGGGACTGGAAACACCGAAGGCACTATTCAGTACATCCATCTTAGGCAACCTTTACCTAAGATTTATACAACGGCCCTTGCACTTTACTCCGTCTTCAATATATTCAGCATACTTAATTCGCAATGCTTATGCCAATACGGAGTGGTTCTTCATATAATAACCCAACCGGTCTCTCTATATTAACAATGTCAAAATGGTCGAAAACTTTGATAGTCGGTGTGTTAACTATCAAAGAAAAACACATGTGCAAACAACGATATTATTTCCAGAAGGAAATTATATCGATCAAATCATCAACCATATATATATATTCTCATTTTCTATGTTTAGAAAATACACGTTATGAACACTGGAAAACATTTCCATGGCTTAATTATGTATCACTATTCTTCCACAACTATCAGTCCCTGACTGTAAACTAGTATGAGAACAATTCCCTAAGTATTAATCCTGAAGGCCGAAACCAACATCAGATAGACACTTAGAAAACCATTCAATTTACTAATCTCTAGTCGGTTTCTAATTTTGCTTAACTCTATTGCTTAATTTCTTATTTGATTTACTCGACTAACTCGACTCGATTAACCAACTTGGCTTAACTCAATTCGATTAACCAACTTGGCTTAACTCGATTCGATTAACTACTTGGCTTAACTTGATTCGATTAACTAACTTGGCTAACTCTTATTATATCTCATCAATTTCCTTTTTTTACTTCTATTTATTTTCTGAATAAATATTCCTTTATAACTCTATTTATTTCCTAAATAAATTCTCCTTTATATTTCCTATTTATTTCCTAAATAAATTCTCCTTTATATTTCCTATATATTTACCAAATAATTAATCCATTAAAAATGTCTTATTTAATTATCTTAATAAATAACTCAGTTTATAAATATTCTATTTATAAATATCCTTTTTATAAATATTTCCTATTTATAAATATTCCCGTTTATAAAATCTTCTTTGATTTTATAAATGTTTTCTCTTTTATAAAATCCTTTGGTTTTATAAATATTTTATTTCCAAATATCACTTTGAAAATTCCCTTATCAACATTTCAGTATGTTATGGTATTTAACATATCAAATCACGATGACCAACATCGTCCCAACACACATAATCGACAACAGATTATATATCACATCATATATTACAATATATGAACAGAACAATATTATAAATATTGAGGAACCCAGTTGGGTCCCTCCAACCTATTTCCCTGCATCACAGATGTTAAGCAACACGAATATAATATATTCTATTAAATAGAACCAATATTCGATTAACGATTTATATATATTTATATCGTTATCTATGATTCCAATCAATACACAAACAATTCAACCAAACTGTTAACACGCAGCAATCAGTCATCATTTATCAGTTTTAAATATACGTTATAAAAATATAAATGTTCAGAGTTGGGGAGTTTTACTCACATTGGACGACCATCGTTAAATAACGATAACCATCGGTTGATTCAGACTGACAATTTATATCGCTATAAATTGTAACGAGCTCTAATTCACATCTAGTCAGTTCTAGTTTGTAGTCGTCGTCCATACGACCCTAACGGATCCAACCGTTCGAAATTCTGATAACGTATGGTAAAGATATGTACTATACAAGTCAATACATTATTTTAAATTTAAATAAAACTTAAATAACCAAACTTATTGGACCTTAACCTTTAAAAATGTTGGCCCATTGACTTTCAAACCCATACCCACGATGTACAGTAGTCTTCTTCCCAAATACAAAACGCGGCTCCCTCCCGTACACTATTCACCATAGCCGCCGTTTTCATCCTCCAATTACTCCTTCTCTACTTCATAAACTAATCAATATCACCACCATCTTACCTTGCTCGAATGCCACCATCACATAATGTATCAACAGCCGGTCCTATATATTTAATTGCTACAAATCCTCAAAAAGCTATCATGTGAGCTTTTCCTATGCAAACCGTACTTCAGCTCCCTGTATCCTCTTTATTTTGCATTGCAGAAACCACCTCCTTCTTCCCAGTCATCTTCATTGATCAAATACGAATGGCCTTCACCACTCAACTCTTTATCCAACGTAGTACCGCCATCTCTCCCCATCTTTCACTTACTCCCAGTCACTTAAACACACACCGCTCCCTTTGGAAACCATCGAAGTAAAATCTCACTGAAATCCGTATCCAGCATGTTTCCTGGATCCCACTAATCATGCCATGCGACGGAACCTCCTTTGCGAATGAGATGGGAAAACAGTCACGTACCCAGGAAGCATGTTATATGTACGGTTTTAAAAATGAAAACGTGGTGCTGTGAACTCCAATCATGGTCTTGTGGTTAATGGGATATGCAACGTGGTTGAATAGAGGACTTAGGAATTTAGTAGTACAAATACATATATATTATTAAGTCTAGTGAATTTCGTTTAGTAAAATCACTTCATGTCCAATCTGGTACAGACTGAAATAAGGATACAGTCGTGTCCAGTGATTAGCCACTATCCCAAAAATATAATAATACCAATAGATTAACTCATATTGTGAAACCCCAAAATCGCTGATTAAGGGTGCAAAATACTCCAAATAAAAAGTTGCTTATTTAATTAAATAAAAATTACAGCAAAATTCTAAAAATTAAATTATCACTACGTCTCAAAGGGATTGTCTAAATTCGAGGCCAATATTTAATTATAATTAAATATATCGTTATGGTTTATAAACGATTCCACAGCGACTATTTTAAAATTTGATTTGAACATAAATCAAAATCTACACGACAAAATCTCGATTTTTCTCTTCCACTAGAAAAACATACTTCATCAGCTCATAACATTTCTTGTTTCACAGAAATCCGATTTAAAACAGACCCTATATACTCAGTTGAAGTTCGAATCACCAATTTACGAACTGCAGCGCCATTTCAAGCTCGATTTTAATTATAATATAATTATACGTTCAAACTGTCGTTCAAATTATATATTCGTTATTCTAATTCAATTCTAAATTGAATTAAATATCACAGATGATCCAGTTCACACTATATCGCCATTTCAGCCAATTCTGATTATTTCAGAAATTTAATATATTATTAAATTTATTATTAATTAAATATTCACCATTATTTAATTCAACGACCATGAAATCCTTTTAATCACCTTTTAAATAATTAAATAAATTAATTATTATATTGCTGAAAAATGCGGGTCATTACATGTTCAAACTTTCGTTCTTTCCTCCCGAAACATACTGAAATTGAGGTGACGTCTCCTTAAACCATTTGTTGGCAAAGTGGTTGAAATCGTCCATTATCTCTCGTTTGAGTATCATTCCTTTAACTTGCCCGTAGAGAGCATTCTTTATGTGAGAGAAAACACTAGTATCCTCTAATATTGATCCACCGGGTGGAAGCGCTAATGTTTGTCCTATGTGGGAAAAGCAATTATCCCTAGTATCGTGAGCATGTAGTTCTATTTTTTTCTTCCTCTTTATCACCCGCGAGGCATTAGCTCTTAATTTTTCCTCCTCCATCACCCCATGGCTGGTGGTTCTTGACTTATCCGTTAGAGATCCTGAAAACCTTCGTCTAGGTCTCTTACTCATAATTTTGCTTCTTTAATGCTAGTCCAATCCGACATTGTTAGACCAAATATTGGTTCTAACACCCAAATTAGCTATGATTTCATTGAAACAGAATCAAAAAGCAACCAAGAACACATGATTTATAGTGGTTCGGCATTAAAGAGCCTACGTCCTCTTTGTTTTATTTTAATTGATGATTTGGATACAAATACAACAATGATTCTCACTCAACTTCGCAATTACAATGCATAAACTCACTCAAATCTCTCAAAAATGGACTTTAAGAGATGATTTTGATCTGAATATGATTGTAGAATTCGGCTATGGAGGAAGTAAGAACTGAGAATTTGCCGAAAGATCCTTTCAAATGCCTCTAGATGGTGTATTTATAGGTGAAAAATCTCTTCCAAGTGGCTCCGGTTCGGAATTGCGTGGCACCTATCCCATACGAGTCGGGTTCGGAGGCTTCCAGATGATGACAGCACATTAATTTAGTGGGAGATCGTGGGAGAAATAGTCATGCTTGGTCCGAGTCTTCAGGGAGCGTGTGTAGCAACGGTCACAGGCTTAGAGAAAGCGGTTCGGATCGGCTGCCTCTGATCCGATCCGATGAGACCACTGGCTATCTTCTGTTGCTGACGTACTTCTCCGCTCCGAACCGATAAGGCCACTCACTATCCTTTGATATAGCTAAGGTATCTCTCTGATCTGATCCGATGTGATTTATGCGTCTTTGATCTACTTACTTCCTGCGCTATCTTCCTCCGATCCGAACCGGCTGGTGGCTTTCTCGCTGTTTGCTCTTTGTGTAGCCTAGTTCACAAAGTAAGCTAACATTTTGCCCCCTCGAAGTGCACTCTTATTTAAGATAAAGTGTGCTTCGAAGCAGTTTATGAATCATCCTTTGAATTAGAACCATTGAATGATCGCCTCCATTTACTTGTAGTGTTGTGTCGCTTCATAAAGTCGTGGTTTTTTGCTTCTTGTATAGATCCACGATCCATATGAGTTGCTTTCTTCATTTTCAAACAATTTTAAGAGATTCTTTTAATGTCTAGTGATTCTTCCAGGTGAGCTATTTCTTTACTTTTCCTTAAATTCACCCTGCGTGTCAAACCAGTGTATGTGGTCCCTTTCGGTTTGGATTCCGATATGAATGGACTTCCTCCAGCAACACACTCGGATGGGCCCTCCGGTATCGCTTCACCATGGACTAACAGGCCAGAGTGCCTTCATGGGCTTGACTCCCGGTCCGAACGGGTCAGAGGAAACTGGGAATACGAGTAGTCACCACAACTTCATATAAGTATCCCTCCCGTCTTCTTCTTCCTCTTCTTCTTTTATCATTCTCGTCTAACAGAATTTACATCAAAACCCTAGAATTTCAAAAACTCTGAAACTCTCTCATTTTTCCTTAAATTAAACGACTTGGTAGGTTCAGAGTCTCGAATTACTTTGCTGTAATCATTTTCGATTTAGATTTGTGGTAAAACTGGATGATTCGAACATGGTGCATGTTTAATTCCAACGCCACCGCCCTCTCTCTCTCTTCGCCGTCGTCGTTGGTGGCTCTTGTCACCACCTCGAGGCGTTGAGAGGAATAATTTGGGTTCTACAGTATATCTGAGCACGTAAGTGCTTGGACTTAATAGGGATTTGTGAAATGGAGTTGGGTATTGGTATCGGTTAAGCGAGATGGAGAATGAAGGAGATGAAGAAGAGGAGAGGAACTGGGATCGGTTCGGGTGAAGAAACATTGGAGTGAAGGAAAGGGAGAAATGTTTACAAGATCGGATCGGGTTAGAGCAGAAAAAGGCAAAGAAAAGGGAAAACGAAACCTACCTGATCGGGTTGGATCGGAACAAAAGAAATAGCAAAAGAAAGGGGAAACAAAGCCCATTTGTCCGGGTCGGATCGGAGTAAAAAACAAGGAGGAGGAGAGACATGATAATTCAAGTCAATCCGAACCGATCCGGTTGCCTACGTCCGAACCGATCTGGTTTTACTCACTTGGTGTGAATATCTGCTTCAAATTGAAACACGACTTTAGCCTCCAATCTGACCCCACTACGCATACCCAAACCGAACCGAAATAGTCCAATTCAACATGCGAGAATTTTTCCAACTAACTTGATCAATGTTCGGCATAACCTTCAACTTGATGAACAGTTAGGATAGCGCCTTATGAACATAACAAACATCAAGAACTATTCTGAAACATTATTCCTTCTTTGAATCTTCATATCACGCTCTTATGTGTTTACTTTGCATCTTTGTTACACGTATCACACACTTTAGTTCATATACACACACGGGGGACACGGGCAACTTTACTCTAATCCTTGCCATTGTTTCTTCAATAGTCTAGTGATCATAGCTGAGAGACATTCTTCTAGATTAGCAAAGAAGATGGAAGTTGCGGAAACTTCTGAGAAATATACTCTTGATGACATATCTTCTTCTTCAGACCCTGAATGGGACGATGAGGGCCCAGATTATGAAGTAGGAGCGCATAACAACAAAACGCCTTCCGATAGTGAAGTTTCTCTGGGCGCTGAAGAGGAAGGAGGGATTGGAGATAATCGAGCTCCTGATGAATTTGAGTCCACCGTCATATTGGAATTACCTAAATATTCTGGTGAATCGACGATTGATAATGACTGACTTGTTCGAATATGTTTAAAGCACGGGATACTGAAAAGAGACACCCTGGTGCCATCGAAAGCTGATCGTCCTCACAATCTTCCGGAAGGATTTATGGCAGTTACTCGATTGATGTGTATGGTTGGGGCCATTCCACTGTTCCCGCCTTTTGTCGTCGACTTTCTAAGACAGATGCGGATTGCCCCCATGCAGTTACATCCCAACTCTTATGCTTATTTATATACCTTATTTATTGCATACAGAGAGGTGTTAGGTGTGGAGATCACTTTCGATGATGTCCACTTTTTTTACAACTTCAAGCATCGGACTCGAGAAACTCCTTCCTTCTCCTACTTTGAATCAGTCCCAAAGAGGAAAATTATTTCAACTCCATTTAGCAGCAAGGCCGGCGATTCTAAGCTCGAATGGTTTTATATCAGACAACAGCTGGGATGCGCCAGGAGGTGGACCAAATCAAGTAAAGCATCAATCTTCTAGGTTTTAATTTTGAATGTTCATGTCAACACATCAACCTGCTTTTCTCTTTTATCCGCAGTTGATAACCCAAAACAAATATCGGGTCAAGTGTACTTTGATCGGATGCATCGGCTCCTCAATGGCGATCAGAAATTTCTAACCATCGATGAAGTTCTTAAGGATGAGTACCTCCATCATCACGGGTTATTATCCATTACCCGTAGCATAGGTCATGAGTCGGGTCCGTATGTATACATACCCCCAATAGACATTATTCCTGAAACGGGCGAGCGCTCGAGAGATCCAGCGATACCGCTTCGGACTTCACCTTCCCCATCTTCAACTCAGGACGATGAATTGGCCAACATAGCCGAAAAGCACAGAGAAGGGTACGTCGTCCCCGATGATGCTATCTCTCCTGAGAAGTCAACGTCTCCTAAAGAACTGCCAATAGACGCTTCTCAAGGAGATGTCCCCACTACCGATGATTCCACATTCAAGGTTTAGGTGATCTCCCCCTACCTGAAACCATCTACACTTCAGAGGATTTTGGCAATAATCCTTTAGTTTTCACTTCTTCAGAGGAGACTACTCCCGTTAAGGCCAAAGAGCCCACCCGCGCTGGTCTGGCTTCGGACTCGGGTTTGTTGGGGGGAACACCGCTTAGGATGCACTTAACATGATAGCACCACACTCCACAGCACTTACTTCTCATGAGAATAATGATTTTGAATTCTACTTACATTGTTACGCATGTACAATGTCTCGTCCTTACTATGACATCAGGAAAATACGTCGCAGCATGACTATGCCCCCTTCTGATGTTGAGCTTGATCGCCGTGAAAGACGGGGTAGAGAGGACAGAAGGCCTCATGATTCTTATTAGTCGCACACCTCGCGCTCTCGCTCCCCTGTCCGGTCGGATCCAGACCGATATAGAGGCTATCAGAGTCGTCGAGGAGAAGACACATCGCAACCCAGAGACCGAACTTCTCCTAAAGACAAACACAGTCGGGAAAGGAGTCCGCCGAAAGATACCGACTCACGAGGCAAACATAATGTGTCTGATAAGCGGCCTAGAAAGGGTGATGCAGCCATCGTGCCCACTAAACATAAGGATACTGAGTTAACATACTACGAACCTCCACCACTGGATGCTGAATCTAAAGTTAAGCGGGCATATCTGGAGAAGCAGATCCCCGACCACTATTTTGAAAATCTAACTTTCTTACCTGCTCTCGAGCCTATTTCCTCAAAGTGGGCAAATGAGGCCAAAGCAAAGATTGACGCGGTAGAGAAGCAATATTCGGAGATGTTCAAGTATTCACGTAACCTCTCTAGAATCATTTGAACTTTAATTACAGATGTTAATTCCATGAAAAAGACTGCAGTCGCCGACGCAAAAGCCTTAAAAAATCTGGAGAAGGACCTTGAGGACACACAGGCCCAATTTGTCATCGCTCAACGAGACGCTACCAACTTTAAACAGTAATTTGAAGAGTTACAGAAGCATTATCATGACTTGCTCGAGTCTCATAGTCAAGAGCGTTTGGAGTTGAAGAAACAAGCGAAAGATGCTAAGTCGGATAACGCCAAAATGCAACTAGATTACAACACTCTTGAGCGAGAAAAAACCGAGTTAGCAAGAAAAAAATGCTGAATTGGAGAAGCGAAACACTGACTTGGAATCCAAGTTGATGGAGGCCGAGAACAGGGCTGCCCTAGCGGAGGGTAATGTGGAAAATGTTATTAAATCCGCCGAAGAGACCCGCAAGCAGCTGTCAGAGGCTCAGCAAGAAGTGCACGGTTTCGGCGAATTACTGATTGAATTCTTCGTGCATATAATTCGTCGCCGAAACATCTCTTGGATTGAAGATTATCCAACTACCTTGGTTCACGTATGGAGCCAAATTATCGAATGGGAGAATGAGGAACTCAAGGTAGATTCCATCGACGAAGATAAACTCATGGAAAAATATCTGAGAGATGATGAGCCGGCACGTCTGGTCGAAGGGCGTCGCCTTATCGCCGCTGCTATGGAGGAGGAGAAGCGGATGGATAGACAAAAGAATATCCCCGAGGCTGGTTCTTCTTCTACTACCGCCGAAACTTCTGAAGTTGAGGGATATGACCCTGAAAACCCGGGGATCCCTCAGGCATCCCTTTTATCCCCCATACCCGAAATGGCGTCAGAGACGGCAGTCACTCTAGCTGAGAAATCATCGGAAGGTATCTCTACCTTTTCACCCCAATTCGCCAGGGCTGTCTTCACTTTTCATCACATAATTGGGCATTCAATGGAGGATCCTTTATTTTCTCCTGAGTTGATAGCTGTTGCTTCTCATTCTGTAGGTGTTGAACCGACCGAGAAGACTGGCGGGCCTCAGGGAACCACCACCGGAGCAAAATCCACGGAGAAGGCTCAAGGAGAAAAGGTTAAGGCTTTCACTGTAGAGTCAGGAGGGGGAGCTGAACTGTCTAAGGCTGATGCTCCTCATGATGACGAGATGATTGATGCTTTAAAAGATGACGGTGGAAATGAAGGGCATGAAGAGGATCCTGACGTGGCTATAATTGGGGATTCAAAAAGCGCCGATGACATCACTTTGGATGACATGAAAGCCGAGCAAGACAAACGTATGCAGCTAAATGTTGAAGACCTGGACCCCAAAAGCCTTAAGCCTCTTGCAGTGGTGGATGCTGGATCAAGGTTAGTTGTTAAGCTTTCAACTAGGTCTATTACAGAAGAGCTTGCTAAAAAGTCTTCTCTTGATTCCAGTGTTCCGACTCTTGGGGAAAAATCAACCGATTCTAGCAATTCGGTCGCAGGGAAGAAAAAGCCAAAGCGCATTTTGACTGATGCTGAAAAAGAGGCTAAGGACGCTCAGAAGGCTGCTAAAAAAATCCAAGTCCACTCCAAAGCCCAAGTGATGAAGTGCTTTGCTTTATTTTGCCATTTAATTGGTCCGCAATTGTTGCAGCGAGTGCGGCCCTCGCATCTTCTTTTTTGCTTTTTTTCCTTATACAAACTTACATGTTTGTAAATAAAAATAATTTATTCCCTGCAATGTCTGATAGTCGTTAGTTCAGCGCCTAAGTGAAAATACAAAAGTATGTCATATTAAAGTTATACAATAAATTAGTTGTTGAGGGGAATATGTATGCACGTATATGCCCCCAGTTAACCTTGGATAACTGAGCCAGAATTATTCAAGATTGACTAAATTAAAAAATCGAATTGCCCCCGATTCTTTGACGGGGCCATATTCCTTTTGTCATTGATGCCTATTCTTTCTAGCATCTTTATACTCTCCTGTCTCATAACCAGGTTAGAGTTTCGTTGAGGCAGTCTCTCATCTGGGTGCACCTTCACGCCTCAGGGGACGTCGTCTTCCTGTCCTTTATACTCTCTCTCAATTCTTGAGTGTTAAGAATGTCGTCTTCCTATTCTTCTGTGTTTTATCGTATAGACAGTCATTTTATTTACTCCTGCACATGGGTCATCCCCAACTTTCCAAATTTGATTTAACATTTCGTGTTTCATAATTGTTGAAGGTATAAATAATGCAGGAAAGTAAATGGCACATGATATTTTTATAGTGGTTCAGCTAAGTCATAGTCTACATCCACTTTATAATCCTTTGTTCACATAAACATACTTTTTAAGGCAAGTCGTGCCTTTTTACATAGCTTATGAAAACAAAAGAAATGACATTTCATATTTACTCAGATATCGTCGTAGGTGCTAAGCGTTCCAAGCTCTAGGAATCTCCTCACCATCCACGGTCGTTAGCTTGAATGCTCCTGTATCAAGCTTCCGTTGGATGGTGTATGGCCCTTCCCATTTTGGACCCAATTGGGTTGGAGGCGGGAAGACTCATTTCAGTACTAGGTCTCCTGGTTCAAAGGTTTTGAAGCGAACCTTCCGGTCATAATAACGTGCCACTTGATGTCGATGTCTCGAGGCACGCAAGTCGGATTCATCTCTTTTTTATTCAATCATATCAAGAGATTCTAGGAGGAGTGCTTTATTAGTCATCGGGTCATAGTACGCAACTCGATGAGAAGGGACTTCCAACTCTACTGGGATCACTGCTTCTGGCCCAAAGGAAAGTGAATGATGAGTATGGCCGGTAGCCGTCTTAAAGGTCGTCCTGTAGGCCCATAAAGCTAATGGCAACTCATCTACCCATCTAGCTTTGGCTTGCTCCAATCGCTTCTTTAGAATTGATTTAATGACTTTATTTACGGCTTTGACCTAGCCATTTGACTGCGGGTGAGCTACTGCAGCGTATCGTTTATCGATCTTATATTTCTGGAAAAAGTTTCTGAACTCGATGCTGTCAACTGCGTCCCATTATTAGTTATGATGGTCTTCGGTATCCCAAATCGACAAATAATGTTTCTCACCACAAAACTAATCACTTTCCTCGCCGTGATGGTTGTTAGAGGTTCAACTTCCACCCATTTTGTGAAGTAGTCCACGGCAACGATCGCATACTTAGCTCCTCCTCTGGCATTTGGTAGCATCCCGATAATGTCGATTCCCCACATGGTAGACGGCCACGGACTTACCGTCGACTTGAGCTGAGTCGGAGGCGCTCTGGGAACTTTGGCATATCTTTGACATCTATCGCAGCGTCGTGAATAATCAGCCGCGTCTTTATTCACGATAGGCTAGAAATATCCGTCTTTCTTTGCTAGGATCTGACCCCCAGTGTGATCTCCACACTCACCTTCATGCACTTCTCGCAGTACACGTTTAATGTCGTCGTGTGCGATACACCGTAATAGGGGCATTGAAAACCCTTGATGATAAAGGACGTCGTCCTGTAAAACGTATCTTGCAGCCTTGCGTATTACAGCTCGTCTTTCTCTCTTTTTTAACGGGAGGGTTTCGTTCTTGAGAAAATTCTTAACTGATGTCATCCAGGATTCTCTTTCTGGTTCAATTTCTAAGTCTAGCTCTGCTTCCATTAGGTCGAAACTCGGTGATTCCAACACCTCTATCGGAAACATTTCGGCTTATTTAGGATTATCAGAACTGGCTAGCTTCGCCAGTTGATCTGCTTTCTGATTTTCTGTTCTTGGAATGTGTGTTATGCTATAATGCTTCAAATCTTCCAATAATTCCTTTACCTTTTTGAGATAAGCGCTGAGTCGAGGTCCTTTAGCAACAAATTCTTCCCGAACTTGACATACAACTATCTTGGAATCGCAATATATATCTAGTGTCTTCACTCCCAAATCTTTGATGAGTTTCAGCCCGGCAATCAGAGCTTCATACTCGGAATCGTTGTTAGTAGCAGCGAACTCTAACTGTAATGCATAGTAGATATATCGTCCTTCAGGAGTTATCAAAACAACTCCGGCGCTGGACTTTCTATCATTCTTGGCCCCGTCCGTATATAATTTCCACAGACTGAGCTCTAACTCTCGATCCAAAGCAACACCTTGTCACCCACCGTTTCCTCTTCAGGAATTGTAAATTCAGCTACGAAGTCAGCCAAGGCCTGCCCCCTTGTTGATCTTCGTGGCTGAAAGTTCAAATCAAACTGGCTCAGCTCGATATTCCATTTAAGTAATCTCCCCGATGCTTCGCGTTTCTGCAACACTTGTCTCAAAGGTTGATCGGTATATACAACTATCAGGTGTGCCTGAAAATAATGGCGAAGTTTGCGGGAAGCAATCAGGAGGCTATAAGAAAGCTTCTTTATCTTCGGATAGTTACGTTCTGCAGCAGCCAATTTTTTTCTTACGTAATACACAGGTTTCTGGATTTTATCCTCTTCACGTACTAGTGCTGTGCTGATGGCGTGGGATGATACCGCTAAGTAGACTAACAAGTCCTCATGTTCCACAGGCTTTGATAATATTGGAGGCTTTTCTAAGAAGTCTAATAGATTCTGGAATGCCTCCACATAGTCGGGAGTCCATTCAAAATTTTGCTTTCCCCGTTTTATGAGATCGAAGAAAGGTACGCACTTGTCTGTTGCCTTGGAGATGAGCCTGCCCAGTGCTGCAACCTTGCTAGCTAAGCTTTGAACATCCCTGATCTTCTACGGTTGCTCTTTGTTCCGGATTGCTGCTATTTGGTCCGGATTGGTTTCATTTCCTCTGGAACTCATGATAAAGCCAAGGAACTTGCCTGATGCCACGCCAAAAGAACACTTCAAGGGATTCAACTTCATCCCATACCTTCGTAGTATGCTGAACATTTCTGCTAAGTCCTTCGTATGATCGGGAGATTACTTGGTTTTCAAGAGCATATCATCTACGTAGACTTCCATGGTTTTCCTAATTTGATTGTAAAACATGCGGTTGACTAGGCGCTGATACGTGGCTCCCGCATTTTTAAACCCAAATGGCATTACCACATAACAATACAACCCCAAGTCTGTGATAAAGCTCGTATGCTCCTGATCTGATATATGCATGGGAATTTGATTGTACCCGGAATAGGCGTCCATAAAGGATAAAAGTTCATGCCCGGCTGTCGAATCTACTAGTTGATCAATTCTGGGAAGAGGAAAGCTATCCTTCGGGCAAGCCTTGTTCAAATCAGAAAAGTCGATGCACGTTCTCCACTTCCCATTGGACTTTTTGACCAGGACAGGATTCGATACCCAGTCGGGATATTTTGAATCCTTAATGAATCCATTACCTTTTAATTTCTCTACTTCTTCTTTCAAAGCTGCTGACCGCTCTGGGCCTAACATCCGTCTCTTTTGCTTGACTGGTGGGTGCTTTGGATTGATACACAAAGAGTGGCTCATGATGGTTAGTGAAATCCCACACATGTCAGCGTGAGTCCAGGCAAACACATCCAGATTTTCCTTTAAGAAATCAGCCATTTCCCTCGCTCTAACTAGATCCAGTTGCGAGCCGATCTTTAGTACTTTTGCTGGATCTGTTTCATCAATAGGTACGTCGATTGTTATTTCGTTGGGAGTTGCCTTCCTGTCCCCGGGTTCTCTATCCTCTATGGGATCTATGTCCTCGAGCACGTCTGAGGGCGACTCTCTTGGGGCAGGACCTCTTAATTGCTATGCTGAGGCCTCCTTTGGAGGGGTGGATTCATCCATAGCATCTATATTCAACCCCTTCTTTAACATCTTTAACTCTGCCATGTAACAAGCTCGTCCCGTAGCTTGGTCGCCCCTTATTGTTCCAACTCCTGAGTCAGTCGGGAATTTAAGTAGCAAGCACCAAGGAGCAATACGTGCCCTAAATTCGGCAAGGGCTGGTCGGCCTAGGAAGGCATTATAAGGCGACTCCAAATTCAAAACTACAAACGGCAGGATCCTTACTCTCTGGCGATCTCCCTGCCCTAGTGTGACTGGTAATTCCACAAAACCCATCGGATCTGTAGATACTCCGTTAAAGCCACGTATCCATCCTTGACATGACTTTAAGTCTTTTGCCTCAAGCTTCATCTATTCAAAGGCTTTCTTGAAAAGGATATTGACCGAGCTTCCATTGTCCACTAACACTTTATGGACTAAAGCAGGGCCAATTGTTGTGGTGATTACTAGCGGATCGTTGGTTGGAGATTGAACTCCGGAATCATCTCTATTGCGGAATATGACGTCGTGACATCGTCTTCTATTGTTTTACCGGGATAACATCATCTAGGCTACTGCACTCTCCAACCTCAAAATGCTTAGAGGCGTTGACGTACTGGTCCATAGCTTTAAAACTATGACCAACTAGGTGAGGTCCACCTATAATAGTATTAATGACGATCCTCTTGCCTTTTTGCTGGGCTGTGGGTTTCGAGGTAGACGGGTTTAAGTCGGGGCTTGTCCCCCTTGCCCCCGGTCCCTTGGGGCGGCCTTGTACTCATCCAACTTCCCTTCTCGCAGCAATTTTTCGATGATATCCCTCAAATGACGGCACTCATTGGTGGAATGACCGTGTGTACCATGAAACAAGCAAAACTTTCCTGTTTAATCTCTTTCTCAGTATAATCTCTAGGTGATGGTTTTTTGTACTGCAATATGCTGTACGTATCTAAATAAATGTTCTCCAATGTATCATTTAACGGAGTGTAAGTTTCAAAAGTATGGAATCTGGGTCTTTTATTAGAGCTATTCCCTCGATTTCTGTTTCTTCTGTTGTCGTTCCCATTTCTGTTGTTATTACCACCACTTTGGTTGCCAACATTTACTTCCACCTTCCCTGAATTGTCACCATATTGCTTCACAGCAACGTTACTTTGGACACCTTCCTTTGAGGCCCTTCGGACTTTCTCTTCCAATTTGCCTTAGCTTCCTCTCGCCTTAAGCGGATATTAGCCTTTTCATAGAACAATTCTCTAGTATGAGGTGGTTTTCCAGCTAAGTAATCCCCAAACTCTGTGTCAGGATCTACCCCTTCTATCAATGCCATCAGGATAGTAGGCTCATGGGGATCACTAACTTCGGTGACGGCCAGGTTGAACCGATCCAAATATGACTTTAAAGATTCTCCTGAGGCTTGTTTAATCCGTGACAATTCTATGATGGTCTTGGACTTTTGGGGATGGAGTCGAAACTGATTCATGAAACGCTCACTTAATTCAGTGAAATTTGATACCGACCGAGGAGGGAGTCGGGTGAACCACATTAAGGCTACGTCTTCAAGATAGATTGGGAAAGCTTTGCATTTTACGGCATTTGGAGCTGCAGTCGCATTCATGAACCATGCATATCTCATCAGATGCTGCCCTGGGTCTGTTTTTCCTGAATATCGATCCATCTGAGGCAATTTGAATCGTCGGGGAAACTGGAAATTCAGTATGTCATCTGTGAAGGGGGTATGACTTCGTTGAATGCCCCAATCTTCATTAGTATACTGCCGGCTTTCGGACATGATCTTGTGCACCATTTCCCATACATCGGCGTTTGTTAATGTCTGTACAGGCTCCATAGATCTGATGTTCGGATTACCCCTGGGTTCCTGATCAGGGGATAACCTCCTGTTTCTAGCAGCAGCTGCTCTACATTGCTCTCTGTGCTCCCATTTGGTCTCAGGAGGTAGAGGTTGGAGAAGCTGTTGTTGCGTGGGGTTGGTAATATTAGGATCCCTGGGTAAGACGTGGGATCCGCGCATAAGCAGCAGCATAGGCTGTTGCAGACTCGGGTCATCAGGGCCTAATACACGAGCAGCATCTTCTCGGGATCCTAAAGATCCAAAAGTCAATTGATCGAGGTTTTGAGGTCATTCAAGCGGCCTTCTCTCACGGGGACGTTCCTCCTCCTCAGGAATCATCTGTAGTAGACGGCGTGCTGGGGAAGGAGACTTTTGCCTCCGGAGCTCTTGCAGTTCTCTACCCATAGTGATCATGTTTTCCTGCATGTGAAGGTTGTCACATCTTTGGGCTTCCAATGCTTCTTTAGTGCTCTGAAGCATGTCAAGAAAACGTGAAAAATCTACCTGAGTAATGGGTGCAGATGGATCAGGCTGAACATTAGTCATCATGGCTGGAATCGGAGCGTTGGAGGGAGCTCGAGTAGAAGTTCCAGCTTCGTTCTGGTTCGGATCGGATCGGTTCACAACAGCCTGGTTGGGGCGGTTCGGATGGAGAGAGTGAATGCCCCCGTCCTCGTCAGATCGGATAGGATCGGTGCCTTCCACCCGGTTCGGATCGGCACCTCCGATCCGGTTCGGATCCTACTAATTGGAGCGATCTGCTCCAGAGCTTTGAGCGCGTGACCTTGTTAACACAATAGCTTGCTGATCTTCTCTGGAGTCATTTCCCCTAGCGCCTTGCACTTCTTTTCCTTTGGTCTTAGCCATAATACTTGATTCTTCAACGGTTAGTCAACAGGTACTGAAAGATGTCAGAGAGAAGGGATTAACTTCTTTAAACTTGAAAGTCCAAATAGTAGAATGATAATCCCGAAAAGGCTGAGAATTCGAAAGTGTCTCAGTGAAAGCACCAAAATGTTAGACCAAAAATTGGTTCTAACACCCAAATTAGCTATGATTTCAATGAAACAGGATCAAAAAGCAACAAAGAACACACGATTTATAGTGGTTCGGCGTTAAAGAGCTTACGTCCACTTTGTTTTCTTTTAATTGATGATTTGGATACAAATACAGCAATGATTCTCACTCAACTTCGCAATTACAATGCATAAACTCACTCAAATCTCTCAAAAATGGACTTTAAGAGATGATTTTGATCTAAATATGATTATAGAATTCGGCTATGGAGGAATTAAGAACTGAGAATTTGCCCAAAGATCCTTTCAAATGCCTCTAGATGGTGTATTTATAGGTGAAAAATCTCTTCGAAGTGGCTCCGGTTCGGAATTGCGTGGCACCCATCCCATACGAGTCGGGTTCAGAGGCTTCCAGATGATGACAGCCCATTGATTTAGTGGGAGATCGTGGGAGAAATAGTCATGCTTGGTCCGAGTCTTCAGGGAGCGTGTGTAGCAACGGTCACAGGCTTAGAGAAAGCGGTTCGGATCGGCTGCCTCTGATCCGATGAGACCACTGGCTATCTTCTGTTGCTGACGTACTTCTCCGCTCCTAACCGATAAGGCCACTCGCTATCATTTGATATTGCTGACGTTTCTCTCCGATCCGATGTAATTACTGCGTCTTTGATCTACTTACTTCCTGCGCTATCTTCCTCCGATCCGAACCGGCTGGTGGCTTTCTCGCTGTTTGCGTAGCATATTTCACAAAGTAGGCTAAAGGCACAGAATAGCCCAGGTAGATATGTGATGGGGTTAACCAAAGGATCGGAGGTTCTGCTCTCCTTCTAGCGCCAAAATGTTAACGATATTTTTCGTTAATGCCGGAGATGGGTCAACAGGAACGATCTAAAGGAAAAATAGGTGGTTTGAGCTATTTTTCAGGTTAAATTGGATCTCCACCCTAGATATCGAAGCTCGTAGGTGTGGGATCGCTAAGGACTATCATACTAGATCTAAACTCAGAGAATGTAGTACATTAGGATGGAAATCCATGCTTATCTGGAGGATAAATAGTAAACTGCAACAGTAATGATTAGAAAGTAACAATATATACTTACAGAGCAATTTTCTTATAAGAAGATCCCTTTTTATTGAACTTTCATTAGCAGTACATAGATGTAATAGGGGGATTCTCTATATAAACCTCAGTGTCATACTTATTTTTAAGAGTACAAGTGTAAAGAAACCCTCCCTCCCTAAATGTGACCCTTGGGGTCTTATTTATAGTGGTTCTGGGCTACCTCTGCTGATGGGCTATTGGGCTTGTGGGGGTATTTGCTGGTCGCTTTTTCCTTAGTTTCGGGCGCTTGACTTCCAGCTACCTTTGGAGTATCAGTTATTGTCTTTGGGTGATATTTGAATCCTTGATAATAGCTCCCGAATGTAGGCTCTCGGACATAAGCTTTCGGATGTAGGCCTCCGGCTTCATCGTGAATATTTAGAGGGGCATGACCTCATAATGTATGTTGATAACTACCGGTTCGAAGCCGTTGAGAATTTTGGTACTAGGTTGACTAGTACGGGTATCCTGTATCTCTGCTTGGGTCCTAGTAAGTTCTTTAACGGAGTTCTTTTGAAGTATCCTGGATCCTCGAAAGGGGGGTTTCTGGTGTCACTTCTATTTTATTTGTGGATTTGGCCTTCCGGTATTCGTATGGCAAATGCCCCGGAAGCTAGTTCTGGATGATCCTCGCGTTTTCTCGATTTAGTGCCTTCGATGCCCTCGCCTTCAGGTGTATCGGTTCTTAAGCAGGTCATTACCAAAGATCTCTTTGAGCTTCACCCGACGAGTTTACTGCTTTTGACTTTCTTGGTTTCGGACTAGGATAACTCTCTACCGCAGAATCTTTCTATTGGGCTGATATTGTCGGAAGGACTTTGTCGGATTGACCCTGGCGGATAGATCCCATAGGTTATGCCCCATAGCTTTTACGATCCTTTCCCTAGGAGGGTTTCGGTCGATGCAGCTTTTAGGGTTATTTCTACTTACTCTCAGCCCTTCCTAGTACTTGGCCCCACTTCCTATTGAGCCTTTGGTGAGCTTTCGGTCATCCGACACCCCTTCACCGCCATCTTATGCTAAGATAATTTTGGTAGTGACACACTTGTTATAGATTTTTAATATGATTTTGAAGTTTTTTCTCCATCATAGCGTATGGTGCGTAAGGAAAATCAAGAATTCTATTCAAGAAACTAGATTAGAGTTCGCATTAGAGTAATCGGGTTATCGATACTAGTTCGAAAGAGAAATTATGTGATGGAATGAAAGATCAGGTTTGATGTAATATGAATGATATATGCACATCATAAGAGTCTTAATAGATATTGGATAATATGTCGTTGGCTTTTGGAAATTAAGAAAACCGACACTTCAAATTGTTCATGGTAGTGTGAACAATCGACTAAGCAAATACCAAGGCTGTCAAACGTAATGTACACTTAGTAATTTATTTAACATCCATATTCGATATCAAAATCACTGAACCTAAACAAATTGGCCAACATTGATTGCTAGTAATGATGAAAATTATTAGGTATGAATGCGTGGTGATTCCTGAAATTGTTTGTTAAAGATGCCATATTAAATAATGAAAATCTAGTTCACTAACTTTGGAATTTAGTTTGGAATGATTCTAAGTGAACGATAACTTGAAATTAGAAGGACAATAACATTAATTTGATAATAATGATGTTGTTTGAACATGGAATACTGATGTTAATTGAATTGAATGTTAATATGGTAAAGATAATTATTTGAATATTAGAATAGTATTTATAAATGAAAATTTCTTTACGGAAATTGATGAATCTTTCAAATAACTCTATAAGCAATCGAACATGGAAATTATTCGCAAACGGAATTCGTATGAATTTATAATAAAAGTCCCTTGTTGAATTTAGGTCTTTGAGAGATATTTCAAAATATCAAGATCGAATGTTATTCGAACACGAAACGTATCCAAACTATTAATTTTAAAATATTAAAATTTGGAGATTAATGATCTTATATTTATATAAGTGTGAAACTAAAATAGTTTTGTAATTTATTGATCAGTAAAATCATCGAATTCGTCAAGGATTTGATAAAATTGGTTCTTATACAAAATGGAAATTATATAAATATGTAGTGAATTCGATACTACTGATTTGAAAGAATTCGAATTGGAAAGAAAGAAAAAATATGTAAATGGAATCTTATATAAGAATGACATTTGCAAAGTTATGATATGAATAATACTATATGTAGTATCATATGTTTTGAAATTGAAGACATGGGAAGCATCTTCCATCGAAAATTGCAATTCTACTCGTTAGGATTGTGTTAGAACTATATTCGTTAATTTCATCGGAAATCGGAGTCCTACTCAGTAGGATCGCGTCGGACTCTCACTCGGTGAGGTCACATCGGAATATTGCTAGGTGAAATCACTATGGATTCCCACTCGATAGGGTAACATCGGAGTCTACTCAGTGGATTAACATTGATTGATTGTATTTATTTGATATCAATTGACACGTAAATTGAGGGCAGTGATCGTCTACGGTACTATTGGTTTCTGCTGGGATAGCAGACGTAACCATTTGTGTATTGTGATCTATCAAGTTTCGTTTTAAAGTGTTAATCGAGGGAAGTGATTGTCTATAATACCATCGATATCTACTATGATAGCAGACTTAACCACTTGCGTGTTGCGACGTACAAGGTACTTTCATGGTGTAAATCGAGGGGCGTTGATGCCTATAGTTTCAATTGATTCCACTGGGATAGTGGCATAACCACCGCATAACTGCGATTCATGAAGGAGTGTTCTTTACATATATATTATTAAATATTTTAAGTATTTTCACTAGGTGTTAAAACAAGTCTGTTAAGTATTTAGAGACTTTTAGACATGCGTCTGATCGACAAATACCTAAATTCTATAAGAACGAAAATATACTAGTTAAGACATTGAGTTATAAAAGTATCATCGTGTAATGACCCAGAAAATTTGACGTTCGAATTTTGACAACAATAAAAAATCTTGTATTATTTTCCAAAACCCAAGTATCAAAAATCTAGATCTACAAGTCGAGACCGTAGTTACGAAACCTTGTAAGCTGCTTCGTGTTGTGGGGAATGACGTGAAACATCTTAAGAGGAAGACAGTTAAGTTGGTCAAGGTACAATGGAGTGAGGATGAAAACGATTGTACGTGGGAGACGAAAGAGAAGATGAAGATGGCCCATCCAAGACTCTTCGTCAGTATGACCCATTGATATCGTGTCATCTTGCATCATTGTAACTTGCACTATTGTTGTTGCAATTCCGTGTGCTAGGATAAGGCTATGGATACATGGCTTGATGGCTACTAGTTTGGATGATAGAATTGGCTACTTATGGATGTTAGGCATGCAGAGTTGTTTTGGTTGCTTGTGTTTGTTGGGATTTCGGGGGCGAAATTCATGAATGGGGTAGAGAATGTAATAGCCCGCATTTTACGTATCGGAGGATCGTAAAATATTTTTATTTAATTTCCTGATGGTTGGATCATTCTCATATTTTGATATTTTGGTTGTGGGGATGTGAGACATGCCCATAAATTTTACCAATTTTCTTTGTGAACGTTTTTCCCTTACCAGTTTTGTACAGGGCATAACTTTTGACTAGGATTGAATCAAGTGTGCGATCAGCCTCAATTGAAAGGAAATAGTGTTGCCAGTTCAGCAGAGTGGTCACAGTAAAGATTTGGTTAGCGGTTTGGGAGTAATTGCTGTTTTATTGTTTTACAGTTTGTTGTTCAAGTTTTGAGCCATTAGAGAGCTGGTTTGGAAATGCCCATTAGTGGGCTGGTGGAAGGATATAAATAGGGGTTAGAGGTATGGAGGGAGGGTTACTTTTCTTCATTCTCTCATTTGGTTGAGCTCGTGATCCTCCTAGCTCAATCAAATACTCTTTCAACCATTCAAATTCTAGATCTAAGAAAGAGAATCGAAGATCTACATCGTTGGAAGCTAGATCTACATCAATCGAAGAGAGATTTCATCAAATCGAAGAGTTTGAAGACTATTCTTCGCTGTTCAGACAGAAAAATCGGTGATTTTATATTATTTTGAAAAATTGGAAAGTGATATGCATCTATCACACGGATTCAATCAAGTATATAAGTTGTATGATCATAGTTTCATCATTTTAAGTCATTTTCACCAAGATCTACATCATGGTATATATATTTTCATATGAATCACCATAAGATCTAATATAACAACTTAAAATCGGTAATTACCATATGATTTCATATGTTTATGCAAGTTAGATCCATTGTTTTACTTTATGCATTGATTTACCATGATTTTTGGTGAAATTTACATGATTTTGGATGAAAATTGCCATTTTGATGTTGTTGATGTTTTCATAACATGTTAATTGTTGAATTGGACGATTTGGATCGGTTGTTGAATCAACATTGTCGTTGGGCGAAGATTTAGCCAAGATTGAAGCTATTTTGGTCAGATCTGGAGTTAGGTCATTTTTCTTGGCTTAGGTCATGTAGCTTGTTCCCTAAGAAATGGACTCAGGTCATTGGATGGAAGCTTGGACTGTTGGAATTATGGTTAGAGAAATGATAGTGTTGCTTTGGGTCGGGGTGGCTCCAAGGTCACAGGTCTTTCAGGCCTTGGGAGTATAGATGTGGGAAAATGCAGGAGGCTTCAGGGTAAGGGACGACCTAGTCAGGTCGTTAAGGGGCACGTGGTAGAAACGACCTGGTCAGGTCATTCTATATGCAAAGAGGAAGCGGGTCGGTTTGCTATAGGAAGGAAAGGTTGGGCATATGTCTTCAATTTCAGGCCGTGGGGTCGGAGAAAACGACCTAAGGGGAAAATGAACTAAGGGTATTGAAGGGACTAGGTCAGGTCGAAAAAAGACAGGTTGTGGGACGACCTTGGAGGGACCGACCTGATTTTATTAGACCATTATATTAATGCTGTTTTGGTTCAGTAATGGATGTAACTTTGAAGTATATTCAAGGTGGAATGTTCGATGTGTGAGCAGATGTTCATTGATCGGTGAAATGCAACGGATATACAGCCAACTCAATGTGGTGAGTTCGTGGATAATGGTTGCTCGAGAAGGTGCTTGTGCTTGTGAATAGTCATCGGGATGGATGACTAGAGATGATGAAGGCCAAGAGATTATCGTTGTCGTAGCTTCTAGCGGACTCAAAGCAGGGGTATAGTTGGCTATCACGATGGGTGTAGAAATACTTTGGGCAGTCACGATGGGCCTAGAGATACGAGTCGTGAAGGCGTATAGAGTTTTGCTAGAACCAGGGTTTACCATTAGCCCTTGATGGATGATAAGTGTTGAGCCGGTCATGCGATTAGCGATGTTTCTAAAGCAAAATTGGCAGTGATAGCCAGAGTCATGGATGATGATTGTTTTGCTTGTATCGTCTTATGTAGATTATTCGATGTCGAGGGAGATATCCCTTAGGTGCTTGTCTGATTTTGGTTTAGGCCTCTGGGGCTTGTGCTTGGGAGGTGTCGATGTTGATTAGAATGGTCTATGCTTGATAATTGATTGTTATGAATGTACTATTATTTCTGAATGATTGCATGTAAAGCTTATCACTGTCAGATGTGGGGAAGATGGATGTGGGTTCTTCTATGTCAATGTTAGTAAATTAGTTGATTAATCTTCCTATTCTCATATACTTTATTAATGATGTTAGATAGTCGTTTTATCGCTCACTAAGACTATTGTCTTACTCAAGGTTCTATGTTTCCCTCTTATTACCTTGGCATGTTCATCCATGTGTTGGATGGGCAGACTGGGTAGCAAGTGGCATGTGATATCTTAGTGAGGACGATGATGCTTATCGATGGCAAGTTGGAGGTGTTCGTACCAGTTTCTTACAACTATCTAGTATTTCTGTTTTCGCTATTTGATGAACGTTGTTGTGAGGGTTCATGTACAGACTTTGATATTGTATCCAGTTGATGTATGGATAATCTTTTAGGATGTTATGAAAGTTTAAAAGTTTGTTATATGATGCTCCACTATTTTTCCTGTTGTATATGTTCTATTATATTTTATCCTTGCCCTGTGAGTTATACGACAGGTTTCGTGTGATGTTACTTTGATGATCGTCCATAGCTGCATGGCACGTCTTTAGCGCACTACTCTTCTTGTTAAGTGCAAGGGTTACGGGCGATCGTCACAATTGGTATTAGAGCTATGGTTATCGATTTTAATCAAAGTTCGAAGACGTAATTACATATGAGTGATGTACTTGTAGATTCCTGATGGATGTATACTATATAGTAGTATATAGTATAGTAGCGTTTGAACTCCATTAGCAGTTTTTCTCGTAAATGGATGATCATTACCTAATTGTAGATTCATAATGAGTTGACGAACATCGAAACACGCTGTGAGGGAGGAGACTGTGCCTGGAGGGGAAATGGAGGTAATCCAGACTACCCAGCTATATTCAAGACCATGGCAGCAACGATCATGAGGTGGGCCCCGCTCTAGAGACAGCTGTGGTTGATGTATGAGTTCAGGTGCCTAGGGTTATGGATTTCGTGAAGCTATGTAAGGACTTCACATCTCTAGGGGGAAGCCATTTAAAGGGACAAAGCCAACTGAAGAGGTTCGGAGATGGCTAGATACTTGTATTCATATTTTTGGAGACTTGGGAATTGATGATGCAACAAAGAGGAAGCTTTCATCGAGACAATTAGTAGGCAGAGCTATGGACTAGTGGAAATCTGTCACTCTTGAGACTCCTGAAGATAGTATTTCACGGGAGCAGTTCCAAGTCAAGTTCAAGGCAAAGTTTATCTCTACCGTGCAGAAATATATTATGTTGAAGAAGTTTTTTGAGCTTAACTAGAATGGTCGACCAGTGCTGGATTATGTTTCTGACTTCGAGGCTTTTTTGAAGTATGCTCATTCGTATGTGGATACTCCTTACCAAAAGAACAAGAAGTTTGTTATGGGTTCGGACGAATATCTAGGGAATCATCTTGTGGATCATCTCGATGACACTTATGAGAAAATTGTCGAGAAGGCTTTGAGACATGAGAGTATTTTTCGGCTTCGGCAAGCTTGCCAGCAGTGGTGGAAGCTGATTCAAGAATGTTGTTAGCATTAGTCTCGGCAAGAACCGCTCGCCCCTCAACCTGAACAAGTTGGTCACTCAAGACCTCTTTTTCTTTCTTGGCAGCCGCAAGACTGTTTTTCGAGTCCGCCCTCTCCTTCTCCCAAGCAGCCTTCTCAGCATCAAAATGGCTCTGCGCTGCCCTCAAATCAGCATTGGCCATTCTAAGATCCTCTATTTCCTTTTTCAAAGATAATCGTTCTTGGCTGTTAGAATCCTGCTCGCTACGAAAACGCTTCCTGGCTTCCTCCAATTCTGTCTTGCAGTTCTATGCGTCTCGCTGAGCTAAACCAGTTGAGCCTGTGCATCCTCCAGTTCCTTTTCCATTTTGTTCCTGGCTCTTTCATTATTCTCAATTCTCACTTTGGATCTGGCCGCGTTCGTTTCTAGCTGACGGATTGCATTCAAAAGGTTAAAGACGTGCTTTTTCATTACCTCACACTGTTTGGCTACATGGCACACATATCCTATCACCTCAGTATCCCAGTCCCTGGGAACCGGCTCAAGATCCGGTGCAAACATCATCCTCTCAAAGAAAATGTCGGGGAATTCCTTGCGCAAGCGCGCCAATCTAGCCTGATTCTCGGGACTATGGGTAGCATCTCGCGCAACGAGACTGTCGGAGTCGCGATCGTCAGGAGAGACCAGAGTTTCTTTTCCTTTCTTCAGAATCTTGTCCTCGTCTTTATTTTTGACCTCTGACTCGCACTATTTCTTGGAAGATTGGACGTGAGAGGGCGTACTTTTTGGAGGGGTTAAGTCCCTAGGAAGTTGCTTACCCCCAGCCGATGGCAGTGGACGACTGTGAGGTTTCCCGGGACCATACCTGGAAGGAGATCGAGATCGTGTAGGATAAGCTTGAGGAGGGTCGCGAGACCGATAACTGTCCCTCCCCCGACTATCGCTGCGAGCAGGATTTGGATGAAGACTAGGTGTGCCTTCATGAAGAGAGCGATAAGAATAAGATCGTTTGCGAGACATCTTTCCTGCAGGAGAAACAAGTACATATTAAAACCTTGAATACTGTTGGTATAAAAGTGTGGGGTCAGACAGTGCATGTGATTTGTGCATCCTGTATAATTCCCCCTAACAGACCAGGGCCCGAAGTTAGGCTCGTCTGGGTAGTCTCTCGTTCTTCAACTGGAACAGTTGTTTCCTCAGAGATAGGAAAAAATGGCTCCCCTTCGAAGTCTTCCTGTGTATATACATCGTCGGGTATAGGATCTTGTTCAATTCTTTAAATAACTGCTCCTCTGTTAAATCATCGGGAGCGGCAGGCTCAACCGGTAGAGAGGCCCTTGAGGGGGAACCCCCCGGAGAGGCTGGGATTTCCTTAAACTTGTCAGCACGGGCCTCATCTCCTCTATATACATTTAAATCTTCATCGTCCTGGTTAATTATTGGCGAAGGACTCTTATGAAGGTTAGTTGTCTCTGCTGCCTGTGACGTTCCTTCTCCCTCGGCCGGGGGCACGTATTTGTAAGGTTTGCCACCCGTGCCAAGTCCAAATCTTATATCCAGAAGGCGGTGCTTGTGGAGATTCCCGTCAGTAATACATTTCTTGATCTTTAGGAAGTCGGATTTGCTTTTCAGAAGGAGGGATAGTCGATTACTATACACCGAACCCTCCGTCTTAGGAAAGGTATGATCTGCATAGAGGAAAGAAGTATGTTAGCGCTTCGATTTCTTAAATAGATTATTCATTCAAAGGTCTAAAATTTACTTGATTCAAGCCATCTTCTTGCGCACCCAGCCTGTCTTTTTATATAGAACCAATCGGCCTTGGGATCCCCTATGTTGCTGTAACCATCAGACAAGACCTTCCTATTTACTACCGATTCGAAGAAAGAAAAATTTAGGGTTGCGGTAGAACGATGCTTGAAAAGGTAATATAATTTCAAGTCTTTAAACGTGAGCTCAGTTTGCAGGATTTCCGCATATGCGATGTATAAAGTGTATACGGCTGCGTAGGCATTGGGATGAAGCTGCATCGAAGCAATACCCAATCGTTTTAAGGTTTCAATGGCGATTGGAGGAAATGGAGGAATAGCGCCTACCCAGCACATGAGTCGGCTGACTATCATATACCCCTCCGTAGCCAGACGAGGTCTCTCTTCGCTTCCAGGTGTTCTCACATCATCCCAGGGGATCCCGTGTTTCAAGCAGATTTTCTTAAGCTTTATGTCATCTAGTTTGGAAGCTAAAGAGTCGGTGAATTTCTCTGTTTCTAGTGCACCAGGAATCTCATCGGGAGCTTGGTTGTCTACTTCAGACTCCTCATCAAGCGAGGTACTCTCAGATGAATCCGATTCCTTTTCTGCCTCATATTCGGATTCAGAATCCTCACCCTCTGGGTTAATTGGAAGAACCTCGGGGTTGTGGTGCTCAGACGTCTCGGGATCCATCTTTGTATCAGATCTTGAAGGGGAACGATTATCCGATATTACTGTTTAGGCGAGTAAACATGAGAAATTAGAATATAATTACCCGTCCCCCGTATGTGCAAGTGCAAGTGTGTGTTTGTGCATGCATAGGAAGAGAGCATAAAAGTTAACAGGATCATCGAGATATTAGTAGTTGTCCGTTGTTAAGTTATGCTGCTGATCAGTCCAGAAAGTCCGTCTTAAAGGCTCTAACCTAACTGTCCATTAATGTACCAGGCATAAGTTGCATTGCTTATTACACAAGTTCATTGGATCGTTCAGCATGCGGATCGTGGAACATCTTCGGATCGCATTGGGAGGTCCAGATCGTGGTACGTCTGCGGATCGTGAAGTAGGCATATACTTGCAGCAAAAACGTTAACTCATGAAGGTGCGTCGCATCGGGTCGGGAACCGAATCGGGTCGCTATACTCACCACCGCGATCCGATCCTTTCTCTAACCCACACTTCTTTCATCTTCACCCACCACGATCTGCTCCCTTGCCGTTCCCACGATCCGATGCCTTGCTATTCTCCTTCAACTCCGTCCTCATCCCTCCTCACTCACGATCCGACCTGGTCAACCCTTTCCTTCTCTTCTTCTTCCCCTTCCACTCCTCCTCTTCTCCATCGCGGAACGCGAGCAGTCGAACCCATCAGCCATGTCGCCTCACAGACCCTCAACACCTCAAACGCTATGAATTGCACCACTTTTTCCTCCCAAAATGGTCAAAAACTCAAAACAAACAAGGGCAGACTTACGTAAAGATATTCTTTTTTATAATTACCTTTTTGAAAAGGATGAAACAATTGGGTAGTTGGAGTATTAAAAATTAGGGTTTCGTATTTATATAGATATAACTGCGACCGTTAGTCTCCCCCTTTTTTGTCTTACTCGAATCGCGGAAATGGTGGACCACGAGCCAAAGCCCAACGTGCTTCGTGGAAAAGCCCATCACGATCCGAAGCCCGAACACCCTCGTTTGACCGAGTCCAGCATTTCACCATGCGGACCGTGGTGAGCTGAAGCGATCCGAACCGACGAACCACATACCGAAGTGAAAATTCAGAAATATACCTGGCAAATTTGATAATGAGATCTCCAAAGATTCCAGAAATGAAAATTATTCAATAAACAAAGAAATGATGGAATACTTTGTTAGAAATTTATACTAATCAAAAGATGCAACTTTCCGAAATAACGCGACATTTCAGACAGACGCGACCATTGATTTGCATCTCCCTATGAAAATACAACTCTGCAGTTTCGAAGCATGTTCCATCCTCGATAAAACATACTTCGAGGGGGCAAAATGTTGACTAGCTTTTTGACCAAGCCACCAAGGTTCACACACAAGAAGAAAGTATGAAGCTTCACGCCTCTAGTCCATGAAAACTGGATCGTGGTCATTTCATCCTATCGGATCGCAGCGCCCAACCGGGTCACCTCGCCCCTACTCGATCCGATCCATACTTGCTAGCTCGATCCGATCCGAGCTCCAGGAACCTAAAAATGAAGGCTATGACCAACTCTTCCACAATCCGATAATACATGATCTCGCGACACCTGTCCACAACTGTCATATTGACCAATTCTCCATCAAGATACGAACCAGTACGAGGTCCTCGGGATGTGTGCCACTTATGACCGCGATCCTCCTGAAGAAATCAGCTATAAATAGCCCAGAACTTGGCATTTTTGAGGATCCTTCTGGCAATTGAGAGATCTGACTCCACTATTATCATATCTTCATCATTTTTACTTAGAGTTACCCTGAAATTATTGAGAGAATCATAATTGTTAGAGTGAGATTGAGTGAAACCATTTGATTGTACTTGCATTCAGCATATGATCAACTACATATAAAGTGGATGTAGGCTCGTTAACGCCGAACCACTATAAATTTCGTGTGTTTTCCTGCTTTTTCTTCATATTGTAGTTATAAATCTTCGTAGATCAGAACAGCTTGGGTGTTAGACCCAATTTTGGATCTAACAATGGTGTATATATAAACGATAAAAGTTATGACTTTACGAAGCGACATAACCCTACGAACAAATGGGAGTGACTATTCAACAATCCAAGTTCAGAAACCAATACACAGACAATTTCGAAGCACACTCCATCTTCAATAGAAGTGCACTTCGAGGGGGCAAAATGTTGGCCTACTTTATGAACTAGGCTACACAAAGTTAAAAGGGGAATTGATGAAGAGTATTGATCAGAAAAGCGTACACTGTGGGCTCGGATCGGATCGGGGGTCTCAATCCAAAGAAAAAGGAAACAATGCAGAAATCCGAAGAAGCTGGGACAAATTCGGATTGGATCGAGGTATCCCAATCCGCTCCTCTTTTTTCTCCGTACCTCCAAACCGAGACGAGGCGAATGAAAGACGGTTGCATCCCACCCTTAAAATACGGAACAGTTAGACACCCATCATCCCACGTTCGACTGAACCTGCTATGTGTTGGCATCATCTCCAAAGCCACCATCACCGAACCGAGTTGGATCGCCGCCACGTGTCCTCAATCTGGAGCCACTCCAGGGAGATTTTTCACCTATAAATACACCTTCAACGGTCATTTGAAGGGATCTTTTGGCAAATTCAGAACTCAAACCCTCTTGTCAACAGAATTTCATCACTATATTCCAATCATAATCATCTTTCAAACTATATTTTTGAGAGAATTCAGTGGATCTATGTATTGTATGAGTGGATTTGAGTGAAAGTCATTAGTGTACTTATATCCAAATCATCAATTAAAAAAGTAGAAAGTGGACGTAGGCTCTTTAACGCCGAACCACTATAAATCGTGTGTTTCCCTTTACTTTTTGATTTCATTTTACTAGAACTATTGCTAATTTGAGTGTTAGAGCCATTTTTGGATCTAACATAATTTAACTTCTCAAATGATGCTAATCGCGAGAAAATCCTACATTCTGATCCTATTTTCATACGGGGCAGAATGTTTATTATCATGAAATGGGATCCATCAATTGGATGCTCACAATCTCGAATCAGGAAGGTACCGGTTTGGATTCAATTATTTAGAATTTCAATGATTTTACGGACTTTGGTGGGAATCAATTGGTTAGTCAATCACATTGGTAGATTAATATGCTATGATGCTAACATTGAGAGGTTGAATAGATTCAGACATGCCAAAGCGATAGTTGAGGTGACTCCAGATTTTGAGCTTCCTGAGTTTATTGGGATGGATGAATTGGGTGACAATTGTCCTCCTGTTCAGGTTAAATATGATTGGAGACCAATGATATGTACCAGCTGGAAGGTTTTTGGACATGCTAGTTCTACTTGTGAGGTTCATTGCAAGGATAATATGCATAGTATAGAGCATTTTGATATTGATGAATATTTTTGTATGGATAATCAAGCTCGTCCTGTTGTTAACAGGAATAATTGGACCACAGTTAATAATAAGAAAAAGCAGTTTTGGAGAAACAAGGATGTTAGTGGCAATAAGGCTAATGTTGATAAGGTTTCTGGAGCTGGCAATGTGAGAGGTAATGCTTTTGATTCCTTGGCAACTGGTGGTACTTCAAACATAGGTGGCTTTGTTCATGTAACCGCAGTGAATGTTAACAATGGAGATGGTTTGGGAAATAATATTTTTGATAGCAATAATGGAATTAACATAGCTGATCAATCAAACCTGCATAATGACATGACAGAAGATAATTCTCATTTTAATAATGAAGCTAATTCTGAAGGAAATGCTAAAAGAGATGGTAATCATGTCAATAATGAGGAGGAGGTTCGAGATTTTGGACTAGGTAGTTTATTTAATAACGGAAATGCGTCTAATATATCTTTACAGAAGGGGAAGACAGTAAATTCTGATGTGCAGGGTTGTTCAAAATCAAACATTCAGACGTCAGATGCGGCTATTCATGATTTAACTGCTAATTCAAATTCATTTTCTTCAAGTCATAAGGCTCAGGTTGATCTTCGTTCAACATCTTCTTATTTAGGTAAATTTTCTGCATCGTCGACAGGTTTAAAAGGGAAGTTTTGGAAGGATTCTAAAGATGTAACTAACGTTAGACAAGCTGAAGAGTTATCTTCAAAGTGTAATGTTGGCTGCGCAAATGCTAATACTTCTACTTCCAACATTTCTCCTTATTCACATTTAAAACCTCCTCCTCACATTATTTTGCCACCCCCCCCCCTCTAATATTTCTTCTACTGGTACTGCTTCGTCTTCAGCTAAAACGATAACTGGTTCTAAGAATGCCAAAAGGCGTGCTCGAAGGAAAAAGGTTGCTGAGAGCGTTGACGAAGATGAGGGTATTGATTACTCGCTTGAAGACTTTCTTCTTGATTCTATGAAATTTCCATCTAGCCACACTAGGAGGAATCCTATCTAATTGTGATCTGATTGGTCGTCTATTCATGGATTCCTGTATTGGCAAGGAGCGCTCAGTAATTTTTGGTTATTTTGCGATGCAGTATGATGTTTGAGAGTAATAATGGAGTTCTATTTGGTTGATAACAAGCATAAGTGTTCAAGATTTATTTTGGAGTAATGAAGTTTCACTGGGTATTTGGTTATACAATTGCTATGCTGGTATTGGAGTGTGATATAGCAGTATTTTAAGTGAAGAGATGCAGAAGGTTTTGTGAAAATGTTTTAAGTGAAGAGCTCATGGATTGCCGTTGCTGTGTTGATGAAGGCTTTTGGCTCAAGTGATTCTAGTTGAAGTAGTGATGGTTCAGGTGATTGCATGGTGGTACTGGATATGTTTGTTCTGTTTTGTTCTGTTTGTGTAGAGTTAGATTGTGGTATTGAGTTTTTATTTTATTTTTTGGTTTGTTTGTAATATTGTATAGTTTTTTTCTCAATGCCGCAAAGTAGTTCTTCTACTATAGTCATATTGTATATCATTGTAAAAGCTTCCAGAGTGAAATAATATAATAATTGCCTATCAATATTATAAGCAGTACTCGATAATAATGATTTTTTGTACTAATTATCTTTGTAAAAAACATTTCACATTAGAACTTATGTAATCGGGTAGGTCATAGTTCTAACATTGTACACATTAAACTTTGTAAGTACAAATCCAAATCCTTGGCTCAATAATAATAATAATCAACTGTACTTTTTTGGCCATAGAATTTGATTTCGAGTTGACTATTGTTGATCATAACACTGACCTCGTATAACCAACGAGATGAATTCTCCGTTGAATATTATTTAACTTCCAATGTTTCAGCTCAAACTAGCTATAGTTGTTTGACAGTCTATATGCCATGATCTAACTATAGTCAAAGTAGAGTGTTTACATTTAAGTTTCCCAGTATTCTCAAGTTGAGAGAAATATACAAATCATCACCTCGAGTTTTTATATTTTATCATAGTTATGAAAATAAATAGAATTTTTTTAGGATAACGTTCTAAAATTATCTGATAACTATCCAATTATGTTCCCTTAGCGATTGAGTACTGATCAGCATAGAAATATGTTAATTTATGCACCTATATTTTATCTTTTTTTTGTATATAAATAAATATTACGTTGGGTATTTTGTTGTTGTTTTTACAGATGAATTGTTCAAGCCTTATATAGCTTTAAAAGTGAAGATTTTGTGCCATATACATGAACATTGCATAAGAAGCTGTCATTGGAGGCTTGTTGTGTTCACACTGGTCACTTTGGAGGGAGATTGGTAGAAAAGATCTTTTAAAATCTTCTGATTGACACATGGCAAAGAGGGATAAGTTGAATATCATACCACAATCTTTGATGAGAAGGCCCATTAGAGGATTAGGATTTCCAATTCATCTATAAAAGCACATGTATACCCATTGTAAATCCTATCCTATATCTTATTCTATTCTCTTCTCCATTAATAAAACTCATTTTTTTTTCCTGCATTTTTCTATTTCTTAGCAATCGGTGTTGTCTTCACAATTAGTTTTGGAAGAACACCAATTGTATTTTACACTTTTTTTCATTAGCGATTGACCGTCTGATTAGATTCAGCGGTAATCCTAATTCTTATTTTCTGTTCGTTTAATTCTGTTCTGCAATTTTATTTCCATTGTTCTATTTTATCTTTAATCGTTGAATTTATTACAGATTCGATTAGATTCGAATCTGAAGTGAATTTAATTGCATCTTTTATTTGTAGTTTCAATTTTTATTTTGTTTTGCAAAATCAACCTCCAACTTCGTCTAACTCGCCCACGAAACATATAAATAATAAAATTTAACTTTCCTCCCTGTGTTCGACCTGTATGCTACAAACCTGTACGCTTGCAGTATTTATTTAAAAATTCGCGCTTTTCTAATTCATAGATTAGCGTCGATCAAGTTTTTGGCGCCGTTGCCGGGGAGGTAACGATTGAATTTTATTATTTATTTAATTTCTGATTCGTGTTAGTTTTGTTTTTTTTTTCTTTTGTTTTTCTTGTATATATAGAAAAAATTCTTGTTTAGTGGATTTGGTATTGAGTATTGATACTGCAATCTCTGAATCAAGAAAAAAAAACAAATCTTGCCTAATTTTCTTTAATTTCTTCCCTTTTCTTTTCATCTACTCCTTCCTTTCCTTTACCTTCTTTCCTAATTTTAGTACATAGCCTTTCTGTTTATTTACAAGTCTATAAAAAAAACAAATTTTTTTATTGCCATTTCTTTCACCATTTGTTTCTTTTCCTTTTACAACTTTCCTTCCTATTTTCATTACAGCTGTTTTTCTCTTTTCAACAGTTAAAAAAAAACTTGCATTTTTTTTGATTTCTTTCCTTTTTTTTTCTTCTCTCTCAATACCATTCCTCTTTTACATTTTTTTTTCTTTCAACATATATAAAAAAAGAATATTCCCATTTTTCTTTGCTTTTCTGTTCTATGCATCTTCTTCTCCTCTTTATCTTGCTTCTGCTAAATCTCTGTTCTATCAAAACTTCCTGATTTCTTCGATCTACCCACCACCGAATTAATCACAGTCTTAAGAAAAATCACCTCGGGGATCTCGTCTTCAACCCCAAATCACATATCAAACAACCGACCTTCCTTCATCAACAGCTTTCTGTTCACACAACGAATCCAACCATACCCCATCAACTCCCACAGACCACGTTCTACACAACACCAAGCTGCCGCAATCCTCACCCTTCACACAAACATCTTGCAAAATCCCTCAGTCCACAAACCCCCCAATTCAAAATCTCCACCGCAGTCCCCTTATCATCACGTTCAGGTCCCCTCTCACAACCAAAGCCAGTCCAAAAATCCATCTCCACGTCCATACCATCAACATCATATCCCAATTCCTTCAAACCACTTCTGCCAAATTTACACCCCAATTCACAACTCCGACCACCTTTCAACCCACCGCTCACAGTACTTCAAACCCAAACTTCAAGCAATACAAGCCTCGCAAGTACACGAACACCTTCTCGCACCAGATCCTTCAACCTCAGATCAAATCGCAACCCTCAGCTCCCTTAACCCACGTCCATCCTCATCATCCCCCATCCAAATTATCCCCATACTCACGCATCAATTCTAATCCCCCTCAAACCCAGTCCGCACCAAAAATACCCTGAAACCGCCACGCCCAAACACCGTTCATCACCTACAATCGCACCCGACAAACCACTTTGAACCACGGTCCCCCTTCACTTTCTGCAACCACAATACCAAAAAAAAAAAAAAAAATCTCTTACAAAACCGCTTGCAACCCTAAATCGCAGATCAATAATTGACTCCAGTAAAAACGCAACAGCCCTAAGAAGACGACCTCACACAAGCATCCGAACCCCAGTGTAGTCGAATCCTCACCAGACGAATTCGAAACCCTCCAATCGACTACTAAAATCGCAGAACCCAATTTACGCAAGATAGCGTGGAGATCAAACACTCGAACCCTGATTCGATTGCAACTCAGCTCTATTCGAAAGCAGAAAAAAAAAGGGGCGAGTTTTATTTCGTTGTTTGACTTTTGAGGAGCTGGTGCTTATTCTCTGAAAGAAGTAATACTTGGGGCGTGGTTTAGATATTGACCACTATGGTTCCTGCGTGTTTAAGTTTGTTAGTCTTGATTCCTTTTTTTTTCCTTATTTTAGTTGCTTCAACCTTTTGCTTTCCTTTCTCCTTGCAACTTTTTAGTGTTTAGGTTTGTTTTTAGTTGTAGTTTTTTTTTCTTTGTCTTGTTTTATATATATTTTTTATTTTTTTTCTTTCAAAAAAAAAAGAGAAAAAAAAAGAAAGTCAAACCAAATTCAAAGACCAAAGCAAGAAATAGTGTTCAAGCCATTGAAAAGAATTCGAGGGTGAGCAAATTGCAAAGACTGAGATTTTAATGAAAAATTCGGGCGTGCTGTAACCACTCTAATTTTTCTGGAAGGACTGCCATACACCACTGTAAAATTTTCTGAACTCAACAGGTGCTTCAAAAATATAGAAATTGCTTGTAAAAATCTTCTGCAAGGGCAGCGGCTTGCTTGTACAATTTTTTTTTATTCTGCTGTTATTTTCTTACTATTATTCTGCTATTATTCTGTGACTGTTCTGCTACTGAAATTTATGAATCTGTTTGTGACGAACGAATTTCCATAACCAAAATCATCTCTCTCGTCGTATTTCAATTATAAAATCAGATTAGATAATGCAAAATAACATAATTGAAAAGTGGTGCTTTGTGAAGTTGATTGTCTCATATAATTGGATCGCGGATATATAGTAGTTCAATTTATTGAACTATTAGCAAAAGAGGTTGCATACTACCCGTAAAACATTTGTCGTATCTCTTAGTATTTATACTATACGTGAACGGCCATAAGACTCTCTTCCCCCTTCCAATTGAGTCAGTTAATTAATAGAGCACAACTCATTCTTTTATACTATTTTGAACTAAGAATAATTTCTATCTTCTGTTGATTTCATTCAAATGTCTGATTCAAAAAAATCATTGAGGGAAATGTGGGATAATAGTCGAAGTAGACGTCCGCTTGAAGAGTATGAGTACGAATTACAACTCATGAGGCAAGATTTTCCAAAATTTCGTGAGTCCAATGTCAACAATTTTCAAAATTTTCCAACTGACCAACATTTTCAAAATCATAGATATAATCGAAACGACGATTTCAATTTAAATTTCAATAACTTCAATTATGGGCCACATCCACATCAAAACGGTTTTGAATCGCAACGTACCTTTGATCAACATCAATATGGGGTTGGAAACCAATTCGAAAATAATTTTGAAAATGATTTTCAAATCGATCAAAATTTTCAAAACTACGACCCATATCCACATCTTGAGAATGACCAAAATTGGAATTTTCCCACCAATTTTAACAATTTTGGTTACGAACCTAATTTTCAAAATCAAAATGATTTCCAATCTCAATTTTCTGAAAACTCAGATAATTTTGAGAATCAAGAAATCCAAAACGAGAGCTCTCAAATCAACGATCGTCTTAACATTCTTAGAGAGAGGGAAGAAAGACTAAATAAAAAGGCTGATGAACTTCTTTGTTTATTGACATCTTTGAAAGAACAACGAGAGCAACAAAATCAAATTCGATGCGATGAATCAGGAAATAATCCATTCTTTACTGATATTGAAAATTTTCAGATTACAACTTTGGAGATTGAGAATAACGATCTAAATGAAGTTGTTCAAAATTCAATAAATGATTTGGATTTCGATTCTTTTCAGGAACAAGATTTAAGCTCAGATTTTGATCTTCCTCTTTCAGGCTGGGAAAAACTTGAAATTCTAGAAATTGAACAGAATGAAAATGTTGAATTTTTCAATTCAAATTTGGAGATGGATTTTAATGAACACAAATTTTGTGGATTGTGCGAGGATGAATTGCCAAATGAGGAAGAAGTGGATTCACGTCACGAGTTCGAAAATTTTAACTTTGAGAAAATTTCAAACGAACTTGAAATTGTCAGTGTCGAAAATAAGTTGTCAATTAATGATGAGAAATGTGATCACATACTCTTGAACAACACTCAGAATTCAAATTTCACTGAATTTAAATACGATCACAAATTTTTGAATAATTACACTGATAAATTCATTGAACACATGAATTATTTTTGGAATGTTAGTTTGATTGAAAAACTTCATGTTAGGACGACCCTGAACATTCATTTACTGGACTATAAATCGAGGTATAAAGATGAGATGGTTTTCAAAAACTCTTGCTTGTTAGAAAACATGCCTAGACACAGTGGGAACGGGACTCATCGAGCTAGAACCAAGTGTGGGGGAAAAAGATGGTGGTCTTCTTTGCATCGCATGCATCGCAAACACATATATCATTGTACATATGATCCATTCTTACATATAGCTAGATTGCATTTCATTCTTCAAATAATTTTGCATCTCATTCACCTTTGGGTGCGATCTTTCAAATTTAGGAAACGTTTACAGTGTGGACACTGTTTAGTTCTAGTGTGGGGGGGAGTCTGCATTTCACTCATTTTCGTTTTTTTTTTCTTTATTTTTCTTTCTTTTCATTTTCATCCATTTAAATAGGACCATCATGCATTTTAGACTGTAGTAACATGCCATTTTCTTTTTTGAAATACTACTCATTTTAGATTTGATACAACAAAATAAGTTAAGGATTATTAATCAGTTGATAGTATTTTTTTTCTCTCAGCTTAGATCAAATAAGAAATATAATGAAAAGTTTAATTTTGAGGGATAATAGTGTAACCGGTACATAGGGAGATTCTTAGGTGATGGCCATGAAATATATTCTATATTGTAGACTTTGTTTAAATAAGTGGAGGACTTAAAATACTTATAATGGCTTGTCAAATCTTTAAAACTAAGTTGTGCTAAGTTGAATTCGCTTAACTCTTTTTTTTGTGCTTATAAATTCAATAATAATAATAATAATCCAAGGGTATCCAACATTGATTGTATATCGAGCGTTGGTGTGCAAACCCGCCAAGCTCTATCCGACATGTTGTTGACAAAGTCAACGTTGGAATATCTTGGTCTCATTTTATGAGATTGGACACCTAAGGATTACCGACACGTTGTTGACAAAGTCAAAGTCGGCCTGCACAATCCGCCAAGCTCTTTACCCACTCTCCGTTAGTCCGCGAGGCAGTGTATGGGTGGTAAACCTTGGTCTTCTAAGTTAGGTGTATGTACTTAATCATAAATTTTAAAATTTTATAGAATAAAGAATAAGCGATGATGCCCAAACACTTCTTGACCTTATTGATTTGACTAACCATACATGAGAAAATTAGAATACCACTTTGCAAACTGTGCCAAGCAAACTAAGAATTTATTTCATGGCTGCACTATGTTATCGACCGAACTAACTGGCTAAACTGGAATTTAACATTTGAAAACTTGATTTATATTGAAAATTTGTGACAAGTCGAGGTATCTAAAATAAAATCAACTGATCAGAAATTGTTAACTTAATTTGTTGTACCACTTTCCTGAAATAAGTCCTGTTTTCATTTTTTTGTTTTCAACTGCATAAGCCCGTTGCATTCATGTAGTTTCATTAGAATCATAACATACTGCATTTGGATTTTGTGGGTAGTATCCGCTGAAAAACCTCACGAGACACCACTCGTCCTACTAGGGACACCTAAAGGTTTAACGGCTTGTTGCATACGCTCAATGCAATCATGTTTCCTACGAAAGTGTGACCTACCTAGTTAGTTTTTCATTTTTGTTTTACTCGACGACGAGTAAAAGATAAGTGTGGGGGTATTTGATCAGCATAGAAATATGTTAATTTATGCACCTATATTTTATCTTTTTTTTTTGTATATAAATAAATATTACGTTGGGTATTTTGTTGTTGTTTTTACAGATGAATTGTTCAAGCCTTATATAGCTTTAAAAGTGAAGATTTTGTGCCATATACATGAAGATTGCATAAGAAGCTGTCATTGGAGGCTTGTTGTGTTCACACTGGTCACTTTGGAGGGAGATTGGTAGAAAAGATCTTTTAAAATCTTCTGATTGACACATGGCAAAGAGGGATAAGTTGAATATCATACCACAATCTTTGATGAGAAGGCCCATTAGAGGATTAGGATTTCCAATTCATCTATAAAAGCACATGTATACCCATTGTAAATCATATCCTATATCTTATTCTATTCTCTTCTCCATTAATAAAACTCATTTTTTTTTTTTCTGCATTTTTCTATTTCTTAGCAATCGGTGTTGTCTTCACAATTAGTTTTGGAAGAACACCAATTGTATTTTACACTTTTTTTCATTAGCGATTGACCGTCTGATTAGATTCAGCGGTAATCCTAATTCTTATTTTCTGTTCGTTTAATTCTGTTCTGCAATTTTATTTCCATTGTTCTATTTTATCTTTAATCGTTGAATTTATTACAGATTCGATTAGATTCGAATCTGAAGTGAATTTAATTGCATCTTTTATTTGTAGTTTCAATTTTTATTTTGTTTTGCAAAATCAACCTCCAACTTCGTCTAACTCGCCCACGAAACATATAAATAATAAAATTTAACTTTCCTCCATGTGTTCGACCTGTATGCTACACGCATGTACGCTTGCAGTATTTATTTAAAAATTCGCGCTTTTCTAATTCATAGATTAGCGTCGATCAAGTACCCATGAATAATACACCACCTAACATTTGGAGAACTCACGTACTCTAGCTTCAATGGACAAATTGATATCCTATCTCAAGATATAATGACTAGGAATATTTGAAGTAATACGTTATTTTATGATTAAATTTTCATGATTACGTGCTATAATAACTACCACATAACATATCGTTCGAGGATTTTCTATTTGATATCTTTAAATTAATTGTTACTTAGCTATTTATATCATAATATAACAAGTATATAATAGATAGAAAATACTTTATGTCTTGTACATGTTTGGACTTTATCGCATCCTCTTATTTAACTCATTACATCTTTGTTTTTTCTTTTCTAGAATTTTTGTCTTGTTTATGCCTTCAATTTACTCTAGAATGTCCTATATTCCCCTTGCACTCACAATTTATCCTATGAATTTCCTAAACTAAATTGCAACGACACAGTTTAATGAGCTCAACTTCATTACATACTACCTTATAGGGTAACGAATCTTTCTTCTAGATCATGCATATGATTAAAAGATTCTTTGATTTTAGCAACATGTCGTAAAATTTTGATGTTCTTTTCAATCTTATCAACGATCATCATATTAAGTATTAACTCGCCTTTGACATGTTGCTCCCATGTTCATTTAATCCAAATTACATTTGTAGCAGTATAGTTTGCTATCACTGATGAATCTCAAATGCTAGTAATCTAGCTCGAATATATCTATCTGGTTGTAACATGAATACGCTTCCATGAATGTCAATAATTTGTGTTTGCTAGCTGCTTCAACCAACTTATCAACTCTAGGTAAGAGGAGACTATCATTGGGGCAGGCTCTGTTCAGGTTAGTAAAATCTATGTAAGTTCTCCCTTCTCATTCACATTTTTTTAACCATAACTGGGTTTGCTGTCCATTTTGGATAGTATACTTCTAGGATGAACCAATTCTCCTTCCACTTATTAACCTCTTCATGAAGAACATTATACCTTTAATAGTTTAAGACGTGTTTCTTCATTATACCTCTAATGGATCTCTATGTGTGCTTTAGATAGATACTGCATAAATACTATGTTGTACTCTTCTGTCTTCATAATGTGCAGGTTTTGGTTTTTAATAGATGTTGTGGTTGTAGATAGACCTGTTTCAGTCTGCCTTAGAACCTTGTTGCGGTGCAACTCTTTGAACTGGCTTACAGTTATATCTTCACCTTTACGTAAATTAGAAGGGGAAACACATAATTTTGAACAATTTTATTGTTATGATTCAAAAGCTACATTGTATAATTCCTAACTAAAGACGTTCTCCTCTCACACTTCCTACTCTTATGAAGATATGAAATTTCATGAGTTATTTTCTCTAGGAGATAGCTACCCCAAGGTCGATCACAACATAGGCCTCCTTAAGAAAGCAGGGTATGAGGATTGTTGATCTATAACTAAAAAACTCGCATAACATTGGTGATGTTCTACTGTAATAAGGAGTTTGGCCATTCCCACTGGAACAGTGGTTGAACTATTGAAACCATATACAGGTTTCGAACTCAAGCTTCAGCACTTTAATTGGACTTGGAAGTCCAATATTTTTGTATGCAGATTTACATATAACATGCATAGAACTTTCCAAATCAATAGAACTTTTTTATGGTGAAGTTTAAGAGATCTGCACAGTTATTATCAACAATGCCAGTGTGGGAAGATGATTCCTACTGAATTTGTTATAGTAAACGTGATACGAAACATAGGCTTCAGCTTAATATAGAACAAGGTTCTGCCCTTAGTTTGGGCACTTGGATGTATATTTCATGCACCTTCTTTCTCTTGCCTACAAGGCAGGGTCACCCCATAAATGGAAACAGTGAGAGTATTAGGGTTCTCTACTAGACCTTCATGAGGATCTGGTGATTTTTAAGTACCTAAGTATTTTCATATATATTCCTCCAGCCGCTCTTGCCTTCTCATTACGTATATGTTCATCAGCTCTTTCATGAAAAGCTTTCATATTAGCATATGATTTTCAACTGTTCATGTCCCATATATCTGTATCATTGTTCACTTCCGTCATGAGCATTCAAAGCAATGCCTCGGCCTCCTCATTAGCCGCTCCTATTCTCATCGCTTTCGAAGGCATGTATGTAACTAACAAGCTTTCATCATCCATCTATTTAATGCATGATGGGCAGTTGGGTTTGGAAGGATTTACCTTCTTAGACTAAATTGTCTGTAGAAATCCATTGATACACCCAAGAGTGAATTTCTCTAGTAAAGTACCTCTGAAAACTTCTAAAGGTTGCTGAAACAAGGTTTGATGGGAATAACTGGCATAAATAGTCATCAAATGTTAGATGATTCATCATAATATTTAGTCATCATGACTCTAAAGTTATTAGGAAAATCTGATTTAGTAATGCCTTGTTGAATGAGAAACAACATTCCTCCCTTCTTTCCTCCTTGTTATTTTGTTCACATAGGTTGACTGCTCTATGCAGACTTTGAGTTCCCGTAGTACCTTCTCGTCCTTAGCACTTGTTCACGATTAGCTATCTCTACAAACCGTAGTTGACTTATCAACATCTCGTGCAACATAGTTAATGCACGTTCTCAGCAATAAAGGTTGGTATGGTATTGGCCGGCTTAGTTTTACGTTTGAGTTTACTTGGACCTTGTTTTTAGCTTTTGGTCCCAACTCTAATGGTTCAATATCACCGCTCTTATTAGCGAGATTATCATATTTATTCCTACCTGTAATTGTTGTCAGTAGGTGAATGTCACTACAAGAACAGCTTCAGATAGCGACAGCTTTTAGCCGTTCGTAGTCGTGGCAAGCCGTCGTCAACCGCAGCTAAAAGTCATCGCTATACAACCTGATGCTAACAAAATAGCGTCATGTCTACGACGGCTCCATAACCAAACTAGCTATGGTTTGCGGCTAATGTAACCATGTGACATGTTTGTGAACAATCTAGTTCGTGTCACTAACTGTCCCAACCATCACAAAATATCTGTAACAAGTTGTCGCCAACCGAACCTAATCTGGAACTACAAGCCACATAATTAGTCATTGTCAACCGTAGCTCTACGTGACTGAAAATCCATCGCTAGTCGTCGCTATTTTGGAACTTTTATGCTATTTTCATGCCACTATACTACCATCAAGCCACGCATACGCATATATATTATCATTTCACAACTCATATACGATCAATTCCACAACCCAGCATGTCAAATATACTCAAATTCATAACAAAAACTAACATATATATTATAAGCCAACTCATATACCACAAACTAACTAATAAACCATAAGTAACAACATTAAACATTCCATAACAAACCATATTCACAACTTCATATCCATAAACCATCATAGCAAACCATATCCATAACCATCACGTGTTTATATTTACAAAAGCTACAAAAGAAAATCAAAAGAGACAAATACCTACTCGTCTCCATCATCATAATTCCCATCGCCCGATCCATCCTCATCCCCTGGCATCCTCACATGCTCAGAAAAATATGCAGCGATCCGCTCATCGAGCATGACAGTCAGTTCACTCGTCTTCCAATCTTGTAGCTCAGCCACCTGCTGACGGAGCATGTCGATCTCCTCTTCCTCCCGGGATCTCCTGTAAGAGACCCGAGTCGTCTGTAATATATTATATTACAAGTGTGAATCCGTGCTATGCGTACGGGTACACCATATAAAATATTTAACAATGCTTTCTTTGACTTTTTAGTTATACGAAGCTAGGACACATGTTTATGTGCTGTAATTTTAATTTAATTATTTCTTGAACAGTAAAAAAAAAATTGTTGATAAATCTTCAAATATAATCTTGAATCAAGTAAAATATAATTAATTCTTAATGCATAATGGCTTTATACAACGAATGATGACATCTACAATAAATATTTTTAACTTCATAAGGAATATACAAATCAAAGCATTCCCATTAATTAGCTTTTAGGATAAGTAGACATAAGTGCAACATAGATTTATTCCCTATTTAACATGTGAATTTCAATATATAAATTGGTAATAGTATTCTATATCTGAGTTAGAGAAACCATACTAAAATTAAAATGTTGTCTACAATTGGTTAAAAAAACAATACTATTACATCCCGATTGTGATGCTATGACATTACACATAACAAATAAATAAAAGAAAAATATTATAGTAAATTTGAAGTATCATATTTTCTAATATATACAGCAAAATAAGAGCTGAGAATTGATTGTACATTATCACAATGGGTAACCAAATTTTCGAATGACAAATAATCTATCCACTTAACTTAAAATATTAGTGCGAAGGTAAAAACTTAACAAATACGGTAGTAGTCATTACTCAGAGTAATTTAATATTACCATTGGAATAAAATATTGTTAAACTTGTATAAATAAACATAGTGAACGAAGGAAAATAATAACTAATGGGTTATTAAATTTATTTAGAAGGTTGTATTATAGGGTTGAAAAAAGTATTATGTAAAAGCACCTACATACAAAACAAAGCTAATTAGATAGTTAATTATTTTCATAACGGAACAAAACATATGGAATGTAGCAATTCAAAAATAAAGCATGCCTTTTTCCAGTAGATGTTAAACTATTTTGCATGTATCGTTGGAGTTAGATAGATCATCACTATTAGTTAGATTTCCCCTGTTTTCCATATCATTCTTTGTATTATTATATGCAAAATTGCATTCGGACATTAGTGGAACTGTGAGGAAGAATGAATGAGAATTAATCAGTTGAAAATAGTTAAATAAGAAGGCTAATAAAGGGACTATCTAAACTTATTTTTTCATGTTCAGTTTAATTGATTTACGTCTGCCATAAAAAAGGTCTGGAAAATACTCTCCCTTGTTAAGCAGAAAAAAAAAGCTCAGCAAAGAATATTGACATAAAAATTTAGGTCCAGAGTAAAATACTTGTGTTCGATGTAAAAATTCGCTGCTAAACGTCCTGATAAACTCTTGCTTCCAAACACAGTGTTAATCCCAGTGATATGCACAGAAACCTCTGAAACCATTTAATGATAGACTTAACATTACGCAATGCATATGTCGTCTTATTCACGTAATCGTTACCACTATCCTGGTCGCAACATTAAATAGGCTGACACCCATCGAGGTTTGTCTTAATTGTTTTCTATTATCAAGAAACACAATCTTTTCGTTACATATTCAAAAGAAAATAGGCAACCAAACCAAAATTCGTATTTTGAAACAAAGCTTTATATTTGAACTTTGAAGTCTAACATACAAAAAAAGGCCTTTGAAATCCAAATTCATGAATGATAGTACAATGTTAGAATATGAGACTAAGTAATATACAATAATCAATTATCCTAAGACAGTTGCAGTAATGAACATAAAGCCGTTCAACCTTAGGGTTGTCAATGGATACCCGAAAAATCTAATATCCGTCTGCATCCATACCCTAAAATACGAAATATATCTGTTATCCGAGATGAGGATATCCGATATCCGAAAATCATTCCATATACGGATATGATTGCAGTGGTATCCGTATCCAAAAAATATCCATCCGATTTCTGATACGTGTATGTATGTATGTATGTATATATTATATAACTTTTGATTTATATTTAAGATTAAGTTAATATATAAATTTCCTTAAAATAGCTAAACTAAACTCAACTATTGAATTATAAAGGAATGTTGTATTTGGTATTATGCAACATTTTAAATCATGTACTCATTTTATTTTGTGGTATGGTTATAATTAAAACATAATTGTGTATGTGCTTCTATGATTTATGTTTTGTTTTGTTTTAGTCTTACGGCTGTGTATTTCATATTTTGAACACTTTATCTCTTAAAATATTTGTTGTAAGAAATTTATTTGATGTCCTGCTTGTAATTTTTAATTAGATGTATTCACATTTTCAAAAAATATTTTATGAGCCAAATTTGCATGTGAGTGATGTATTTGTAAAATTTTATTGTTTTATTTTCGGATATTTTCAGATATTTTCCGGATATTTTCGGATAAACACATCCAATGTACAGTTTTAAGTTTCAGATACGGATATTTTCTGATATCCGTATTCGCTAAGCCGAATACGGATATTTTCGGATATCCGAAAATATCCATGGATACGATACAGATATTTTTAACTGGTATCCATGGATATTGAATACGGATTTTCATTTTCGGATACAGCACTATCCGTATCCGATTGCATCCGTTTACAGCCTTATTTCAACCTACATGAATTGTTCAAAGGACTATCGTTGACAAATGAAATATGCGTATATTAATTGTTTGAAGCATAGAGTGTTGGGAATGGGTCCCTTCCTATGTGCAAAAACTCATATTTAATTGATTGGAGCAATAAGTGTTGTTACGGTATTTCGTGTTTTTATTTGAATAGATGACTATTTGACCTTTTGGTGTGCCTTGATATTTGCATCTTTATGGGAATTGTCATCTTATTAAATATGGCGGTTGAATGGAGACTTCAGGGTGCCTCTTTGGTGGCTATATATACATCCATTTTTGGGTAGCAAATATACAAGTCTACAACATCAAAACTTTGTCAGTTTCTCCTAAACTTTTTGGGTTGCTTCTACTTCTTTAAGATTGCCCTTTGCTGGAGTGTTATTGCGAGATCTCTCAGCTTTTCTGAGCTTTGTTTCCCAGTGATATTTCTCACTTTTCTCGCTTTTGTTTTGATGCTGTTATTGCTAGCTTTTGTTGGATAATTTGTGTATCCACTTTGTGACTTGGATTTGGATTTGTGTACTACTCCATTTTCATAGTAAGAGAAGTTTGGGAGGACCCCTGTCACTGGTCCCGTGGTTTTTACTCTTCACATCGAAGAGGTTTTCCACGTTAAAAATTCGTGTGTTATTACTTTATTATTATCTCTTGTTCTGTTGATTATTTGCATTAATCATTGGTGATTGTGGTGCATTTGGCTGAGTTTGCCGGTGTCATTCATAACAAACTGGTATTAGAGCAAGGTTGGTTAATTTGTAATGTCCCCTGATGGATTCTAGTAATATCAACATAAGTAGAATGATTAATTTGAATGGAGCTAACTATCATATTTGGAGGAGAAAAATGAGAGACTTGTTGTATGTCAAAAGTTGGCATTTGCCTGTGTTTAGTGATGAAAAACCAAAAAGTAAATCTGATGATCAGTGGCAATTTGAACATGAACAGGTGTGTGGATTTATTCGTCAGTGGGTTGATGATAATGTTTTGAATCATATAAATGATGATGTTCATGCAAGATCAGTATGGCAAAATCTTGAGTCTCTTTATGCTAATAAGCCTGGAAATAATAAATTGTACCTTATCAAGCAATTGATGGGCTTGAAGTACAATTCAAGCAAGTCACTTTCTGATCATATAAATGATTTTCATGGCATTATTCAGCAATTATCAGCTATGGATATAAATTTTGATGATGAAATTCAGGGATTTTTGTTACTTAGCCTCTTCCTGATTCATGCGACACTTTCAGAATGACACTTTGCAACTCAGCTCCACATAGCAAAGTTACTCTGGATATTGCCAAAGTTGGTATTTTGAATGAGGAGATGAGGAACAAATCTCTTGGTGTGTCGTCTTCATTCGAGGAAGTATATGTTGCTGAAAACAGAGGAAGAAGCAAGAGTAAAGGTCCAGTTTCCAGAGGCAAAAGAAGAAGCAAATCTCGTGGAAGATACGCAAATATGAAATGCCATTATTGTGATAAATCCGGTCACATAAAGAAATATTGCTGCAAGTGGAAAGGAGACAACAAGGTTGGTAAAGGCATGGAAGATAAGAAGCAAGATAAAAAAGATTGCAATAATGATGATAGAGCCGCTACTACAACTGGCGGTGATCTTATCATTGTACATGATGAGAGCTATGTGAACCTTACTAAATATGAGTCGACTTGGCTCATTGACAGTGGAGCATCACTACATGTGACATCACGGAGAAATTCTTCATATCTTATACACCTGGTGACTTTGGAGTGTTGAAGATGGGTAATGATGGTGTGGCTCAGGTTGTGGGCATTGGAGATGTATGTTTGGTGACCAACATTGGAGGAAAGTTAATGCTTAAAAATGTCAAACATGTTCCGGAAATCCGATTAAACTTGATCTCTACTGGAAAACTCGATGATGATGGCTGCTACAACACTATTCATTGCAGTCAATGGAAGCTTACTAAAGGAAACATGGTGCTAGCTCGTGGGAAGAAGCACACAAGCCTATACTTGCTGCAAGCCTCAATTCCCACTGATTTTGTAAATGTGGCAAATGACGATCTTGCAAAATTGTGGCATAGAAGACTCGGTCATATAAGTGAAAAGGGGCTAAGTTGTTTAATGAAGAAAAATGCACTACCTGATTTGAAGTATGTAAAATTGGACAAATGTTCTCATTGTTTTGCGGGAAAGAAGAATCGGGTCTCCTTTAAGAGACATCCTCCTTCAAGAAAATCAGGTTTGCTTGATCTTGTTCATTCTGATGTTTGTGGTCCGTTAAAAGTTAAGACCTTTAGTGGGGCACTTTACTTTGTTACTTTTATTGATGATTGTTCAAAGAAATTGTGGACATATGCTTTAAAAACAAAAGATCAGGTATTTGATGTTTTTAAGCAGTTTCAAGCCTTGGTTGAAAGACAATCTAGTAAAAAAGCTAAAGTGTTTATGTTCTGATAATGGTGGTGAGTACATCGGTCCACTTGATGAATATTGTAAAGCTCAAGGTATTCGGCATCAGTTTACACCAAAGAAGACTCCACAGCAGAATGGTGTAGGAGAGAGAATGAATAGAACTTTGTTAGAGAGAATGAGGTGCATGCTTTCAGAGGCTAAGTTGCCAAAACACTTTTAGGGTGAAGCTTTATTTACAGCTACAGATGTGATTAATTTGTCACCTTGTTTTTCTTTAAATGGTGATGTTCCAGATAAGGTTTGGCTTGGCAAGGAGGTTTCTTACAGTATTTACGTGTCTTTGGGTGTAAGGTATTTGTGCATGTGCCTAATGATGAAAGATCGAAGCTGGATTCCAAGACTCGCCAATGCATCTTTGTGGGCTATGGTCTTGACAAGTTTGGCTATAGGTTTTATGATCCTATAGAGAAGAAATTGATTCGTACCAAGGATGCACAATTTGTTGAAGACCAAACAATTGAAGATATTCAGAAACCACAAGAGGCTACATCACATAAAGGCTATGATCTGGTTGATTTAGATCTTCCTCCTTTGACTCCTACAACTCCTGCACCAGCTCCAACTGAATAAGTACAAGAAAATGACAATGAAAGTCATGTACCTAAGGAAGATGATCCTCATAATGAAGATGCTGAAATTGATCATCATGCTTCTCCTAAAATTAAAACAACCTTTGTAAGGCGATCTACCAGGGAACGACGTCCTTCCACTAGGTATCCTTCTTCCGAGTATGTTCTCTTAACCGACGGAGGAGAACCCGATACCTTTAAGGAACCTATAGACAGCGATGATAAGCAACTTTGGTTGGATGCAATGAAAGAAGAGATGAAGTCGTTGTATGATAACAAAACTTTTGATCTAATGAAACTACCAAAGGAAAAGAAGGCTTTGAAGAATCATTGAGTTTACAAGCTGAAGCAAGATGAAAATGCAAAGACGCTTCGGTACAAAGCAAGGCTTGTTGTAAAAGAATGCAACCAAAGAAAGGGAATTGATTTTGAAGAGATATTTGCACCGGTTGTCAAGATGTCTTCCATCAGAGTTTTTTGGGTCTTGCTGCTAATTTGAACTTAGAAGTTGAGCAGTTAGATGTGAAGACCGCATTTCTTCAAGGTGTCCTTGAAGAAGACATTCACATGGAACAACCGGAGGGCTTCAAAGTTAAAGGGAAGGAAGAATATGTATGCAAATTGAAGAAGAGTTTGTATGGTCTAAAACAAGATCCAAGGCAATGGTATCGCAAATTTGACTCTTTTATGGGGGAGCAAGGCTACAAAAAGACACATAATAATCATTGTGTTTTCTTGAAGAAATTTGCTAATGATGATTTTATCATTTTGCTACTTTATGTTGATGACATGCTTATTATAGGGCAAAATGTAGATCGGATTGCTAGTTTGAAGCAACAGTTGAGCAAGACTTTCTCCTTGGTCCGGCGAAGAACATTTTAGGAATCATAATTATTCGTGATCGCAAGGCTCGAAAGTTATGGCATCACAAAAAGCATACATTCAGAGAGTGCTTAAAAGGTTAAATATGGAAAAAGCAACGCCTGTGAGTACTCCACTTGCTATGCATTTTAAGTTGTGTTCTCTACAGTGTTCTTCCACAACAGAAGAGAAGGAGAAGATGATGCATGTTTCTTATGCTTCCGCCGTGGGTAGTTTGATGTATGCAATGGTTTGCACTTGGCCTGATATAGCTCATGTTGTAGGTTTGGTTAGTACATTTCTTTCTAATCCAGGTAAAGAGCATTGAAATGCTGTGAAGTGGATTATGAAATACTTATAGGGTACTGCCGATATGAAGCTTTGTTTTGGGAGTGACAAGTTTTGTCTTGTTGGTTATTTGAGATTCTGATATGGCAGGTGATATTGACTCGATAAAATCTACTTCGGGTTATTTGATCACTTTTGTAGGGGGAGCAATGTCTTGGCAATCTAGGCTACAAAAATGTGTGGCTTTGTCTACTACTGAGTCGGAGTTTATTGCAGCGATAGAGGCATGTAAGAGTTATTGTGGATGAAATAGTTTGTTCATCGGCTTGGATTTACGCAAAAGAGGTATGTGTTATATTGTGATATTCAACGTGCATTCCATCTTGCTAAGAATTCCACTTTTCTTGCAAAGTCGAAGCATATTGATGTGAGATATCATTGGATACGTGATGTTCTCGATGAGAAGTTAATTGAGCTTGAGAAAATTCATACCGATAATAATGGTTCCGACATGATGACTAAAGCTTTGTCAAAAGACAAATTTGAGACTTGTCGTTCAATTGCCGGAATGGCAACCACCTCCACATAGTCGGGAGGGGGAGATTTGTTGGGAATGGGTCCCTTTCTATGTGGAAAAACTCATATTTAATTGATTGGAGCAATAAACATTGCTACGGTATTTCATTCTTTTATTTGAATAGGTGACTATTTGACCTTTTGGTGTGCCTTGGTATTTGCATCTTTATGGGAATTGTCATCTTATTAAATATGGCGGTTGAATGGAGACTTCAAGGTGCCTCTTTGGTGGCTATATATTCATCCATTTTTGGGTAGCAAATATACAAGTCTACAACATCAAAACTTTGTTAGTTTCTCCAAAACTTTGTGGGTTGCTTCTACTTCTTTGAGATTGCCCTTTGCTGGAGTGTTATTGCGAGATCTCTCGGCTTTTATGAGCTTTGTTTCCCGGTGATATTTTTCACATTTCTCGCTTTTGTTTTGATGCTGCTATTGCTAGCTATGGTTGAATAATTTGTGTATCCACTTTGTGACTTGGATTTGAATTTGTGTACTACTCCATTTTCATAGTAAGAGAAGTTTGGGAGGACCCCCGTCACTGGTCCCGTGGTTTTTCCTCTTCACATCGAAGAGGTTTTCCACGTTAAAAATTCGTGTGTTCTTACTTTATTATTATCTCTTGTTCTGTTGATTATTTGCATTAATCATTGGTGATTGTGGTGCATTTGACTGGGTTTGTCTGTGTAACATCCCTATATTTTTGACCGTTCAAATCGACAATGATCCTCAATGTCGACATAAACAAATCAAAAATAAGGATAGTTATTGGGATTTATATAAGAAAAAAAGAAGAGAAGAAGAAGAACAAATACAAAATCTCGCAGCGGAAGGACTAAATATAATAAATAAATAACAGTTTATAAAGCTGTTAAAAACATACATTTTATTTCATTTACAACAATTATCAGAGTAAATTAACATTCAACATACCGATGCATTTGCAGCGGAATAATAATTATAGTACGTCTGTTGAATTCCATCTTCATCTTGTATCTTCAAAGTAAGAAATCATCGCTAACTGCAACTCGATCTGACCCGAGCGTATTGCAAAAAGAAACACAACAAACACTCGGATCAGAACTAAATCATTCTCATATTAGTTAAATCAAATTTCATGTAATAATATGAATGCAATAACTTAAGAGATGTTACGGGAATTTCCATCTCTTAAGGATCCGTCAAACTAATACTATATAACATAATACGCTATTATAATAATGTCTATGGTTAAATATAACATAATAAAATAATGTAAGCGGGATTACCATTATTACCCTTACACCGTTTATACCGTCGCCGTACAGTTTGCATATAACACACCAGTACGTCGGCGGATAGGGATGCGCCGTGATACGACAACGTTAAATCAAAATCGTAGGGGGCTCGATCAGGATAAATATGACAAGGCATCGAGGCAATACCCATCAGTAGTGATTCTACCGGATTGCTGACCCAGGCCGGTGGTAACGCATAGCCGCAACTACCGCCCACCCCAGACATACCCCCAAAATCAAATCAAAGGCGCCAATCAATCACAAAGTATATATATGGTATCGAAGAAGTATGCCTGCTCAGAGTAGCTAACTCAATTAACCTGGGTATGGCTCCTGTTTTAGTCATTTTAATTATGACCCGAAGGTCAAGGTTATCCATCATCGTTCTCTTTCTTCAAATCCAGTAATCGCCTCCAAATCCATCCAACACCATTTCTGGAACTCCACCACGTACACAGTTGTTAAAGTGGTTTTCGGTATTGACAGAGAGTATGACAATTTCCGATCCCGGTCTCTTTAACAACCAAACGTTTACATTTTTCACACCGGTCAGTTCTTTTACATTTCAAAGGGGTTCATACTTCATATCAAAATATTAGATTTTCAAAATCATTCAATATTCAAGATAGAATATTATTCATACTAAAATCTCCATTTAAACCAGTTAAAATCTTGAAACAATTCCAACTTTAATAATTTGAATATTAAAATAGTTAACAGTATATTTAAAATAGTTTAGATATATAATTGAAATAGTTTGAAAATAAATAGTTTGTAATTAAAATAGAATTTATCAAATTTATTAAATATATAGTTAAAAAATTAAGTAATTTATAAAATAAATAGTAAATGTTAAAATGATTTATTTAAAGTAATTTATAAAATAAAATAGTGATAAAGTAAAATAGTTTATAAAGAAAAATAATTATTATTAAAATAGTTTATAAAATGAATTTGAAATACTATTGTTGGAATTAGAATCGTTTCTCTAACATTTTAAATTAAACTTGAAGTCAAATTTCAAAACTTCAATTCAACCAACTCAATTTTTAATAATTCCACCGATTAAAATTCCTATTTACATTCATTTCAATTCGATCAAATTAATTCAATAGTTACATAATCAAGTTCTCATTTTCAATGATTTCAATTTATAACAAATATCAAGTTCACAATTCATATATAATTCAAACCAATGTTGATTCATAATAAATTTCAAAGGTGGGTGAAACCATTCAATTTCAATAAATTCTATTTACATTTTATTTCACTTTATTTAGCTTCATTTACAATACTAATTTATTCTCCCTTTTTTTGTTTATATTTCAAAATTCAAGGTTCAAGTTCAAGGAAAAATAAGTTATAAACATCACTTATTTTGTCTTTAAAACAATATTTCAAAATTCATGGTTAAAACAAATTTTATTTAACCAACCGGTGTCCGTATATAATTTTCTATCCTATGGCCAAGTGATACTTAAATTTTAATTTTAGTATTTGGGAAAGGATATATATCATTTCAATCCAAATCAGGGTCATAGGTATTTATCATTTCAACCTACGTTCTTAATTCATTTTAATGATTAATCTCGGGTTTATTTGATGCCCGTAACATCTACGGTAAAGATTGGGATTAATCAATACAACAATGGTCATATATAAATAAATGTGAATAACAGGTAAATTCACACAATTAAGATCAATATGTCAAACATATCAAATTCAAGTCATTCATCACATCAATACATACAAACAGTCAAATAGCATATAAATTTACCAATTATCAGGTATCAGGTTTTAAAACAGTAATTAAATGTCAAATTTTAACTTAACTGTAAAATTAAATCTAACAGTCAAATTTAATTACGCTATCGATGCAAATCAATATAAATATGTAATTTAACTGTCAAACATCAATCCATACAATCATATCATGACATGATATTAATTTAACTAACAATCAAATATTTTAGTTAGGTGTGAGTTGAACTCACCTTCAGTGGCATAGAAATAGAGACGATAACTGAGAGGCGCAGAAATGAACGGCACTGAAACTTCAACGAACTGGACAAACAAATTATGGTCAAGACCAGTACAAACGTAGCGAAGTTATATTTCACAAATAAAAAAAAAGAAAAAAAAAAGGAAAAAGATTTTTTTATATATATATAATTGCGCATGGAAGTCTAACCCAACTAAACAAATTATGTATGTCTAGTTTATAATTCCTGTAGGTTACATTTCACAACAACCTTTCATGCTTACAACTTTATTTATATCGTAATAACGGTCTTACTTTGACAAAATGCCTGGGTATAGTTTACATTCCTATCCAATATTGTATGTACCAATAAATCTTAGCAAATCCCTCTTTTTTTTTTTTTAGTATACACAAAATGCATATGCCCAGGCACAAAAAAGAAAACTTTGTTTCCTACTCTTCAAAAGTTTCAACACGCAAGTGTAAATGTACAACATAACTTAACAACATGCTCTTACACGCTTGGTGTATATTATTATAAGATTAACAAATGAATCCATGCTACAACAAAACTATAATCCTTTTTTTTTTTTTTTTTTTGTAAAACGCAAATATTAAATACCTGGTACTAATTTTCTTTATTCTTCCCAAAAGTTCACATGCATGTAAAATATGTTTATATCTCTTAACTTCCTTCCACTACTTATAAAAAATATTATACCCATGATTGTACATGTGTTATGCATGGGGAAGGATTATATTTCTATGCTATAACAAACTTAGAAAAACTAAAAGTGTCCATTTTTTTATTTGACAAAACATATAGAACAACGTTGGTAATCAAAACGTTTTTTTTTTATATATAAAAACATGGCAGTTTGAATTGTAAGGGAAAAGAGGAGCATTTCAGAATGGGAAAGATAGGCAAATCTTTGTTCAAGGTTTCATGTAAAAACAAAAGGAACAAAGTGAAGAAAAAAACAAATAGTAAGGCATGGGTTCGTTCGGAATTTGTTCACAACTTTTCAAATTAACGTATTTCGATGCGATAAAAAAAATAGATTAAAGAGAAATAATATTTTTAAATCAGCGTATTACCTGAAGATGCAGATCTACACACAAGAATTTACACCGAGAAGAGAAGTTTGGAGGAAGAGAACGAATAGTTTTTTCTCAGTAAAAGAGGAAAATAATATACAAAAAGGAACAACCATGTAAATGCTTTCTTAAGGCTTTTCAAATTTATTCCCCTTTTAACGTCAATAAATGGCTTTTTAATACCAAACATTAATGAATTAATCCTAATCTAAACCAGGACTTAAATTAGTTATGGAATAAATGGCATATACTATAAATCTCAAATCAAATTACAACAATCACAATTGAGCATTTAATTCTAAAACAACCAATTCATTTTATTTTAGTCTTACAATTTCACTATAAATTTCCAATTTATAAATTATATTTTAAATTCACGTTTTACGTTTTTATTTAAAATTTATATCCCATGCAAACATACCATTTATTACTTATTAATTCACCACTTTACTTATAGCATTCATTTTATTTCTACCTTACTATTATAACTATCACTTTTAATTTATAATAAATGCGATACTTAATTATATGGATTCTAGTTGGTTACCATATCAATACCAAATAGTTAATGTTTGATTTGTTCATACTTTCCAATTTTTATAGCAACATAATTTTCAAATATATATATATATATATATATATATATATATATATATAACACAATGTAAAATGCACATTAATCCATATATATATATATATATATACACACATATCCTATGCATTGAATAGTTACCAAATCAACTGAATTTCAATTGTAAATTAAATAAATCAATTTCATCCAAACATTTTAATATTAATTACAAATTTCAGTATTTATATTTACAATCCAATTGTAATTTCATTTACAATAACTACAAGTTATTATTATTGTAAACAACTAACATACATTACTTAATCAAATTAATTAAGTTACAAATAAATTTACATAATTAAGTCATCAAATTTTGTTTATAACCATAAATACTCAAAAAAATCATAATAAATTCAAAAATTAAATAATAGAAAATTATGGGTTGTTACACTCTCCCCCACTTAAAACTTTTCGTCCTCGAAAAGGCGTAGTAAGGGAGTTGTCAATTATATATATATTACAACACAATGTAAAATGCACATTAATCCATATATATATATATATATATATACACACACACACACATATCCTATGCATTGATTAGTTACCAAATCAACTGAATTTCAATTGTAAATTAAATAAATCAATTTCATCCAAACATTTTAATATTAATTACAAATTTCAGTATTTATATTTACAAACCAATTGTAATTTCATTTACAATAACTACAAGTTATTATTATTGTAAACAACTAACATGCATTACTTAATCAAATTAATTAAGTTACAAATAAATTTACATAATTAAGTCATCAAATTTTGTTTATAACCATAAATACTCAAAAAAATCATAATAAATTCAAAAATTAAATAATAGAAAATTATGGGTTGTTACACTAGGTTCAAGTTCAAAAGAAATCAATTCATATATAATTCAAACCAATGTTGATTCATAATAAATTTCAAAGGTGGGTGAAACCATTCAATTTCAATAAATTCTATTTACATTTTATTTCACTTTATTTAGCTTCATTTACAATACTAATTTATTCTCCCTTTTTTTGTTTATATTTCAAAATTCAAGGTTCAAGTTCAAGGAAAAATAAGTTATAAACATCGCTTATTTTGTCTTTAAAACAATATTTCAAAATTCATGGTTAAAACAAATTTTATTTAACCAACCGGTGTCCGTATATAGTTTTCTATCCTATGGCCAAGTGATACTTAAATTTTAATTTTAGTATTTTGGAAAGGATATATATCATTTCAATCCAAATCAGGGTCATAGGTATTTATCATTTCAACCTACGTTCTTAATTCATTTTAATGATTAATCCCGGGTTTATTTGATGCCCGTAACATCTACGGTAAAGATTGGGATTAAGTAACACAACAATGGTCATATATAAATAAATGTGAATAACAGGTAAATTCACACAATTAACATCAATATGTCAAACATATCAAATTCAAGTCATTCATCACATCAATACATACAAACAGTCAAATAGCATATAAATTTACCAATTATCAGGTATCAGGTTTTAAAACAGTAATTAAATGTCAAATTTTAACTTAACTGTAAAATTAAATCTAACAGTCAAATTTAATTACGCTATCGATGCAAATCAATATAAATATGTAATTTAACTGTTAAACATCAATCCATACAATCATATCATGACATGATATTAATTTAACTAACAATCAAATATTTTAGTTAGGTGTGAGTTAAACTCACCTTCAGTGGCATAGAAATAGAGACGATAACTGAGAGGCGCAGAAATGAACGGCACTGAAACTTCAACGAACTGGACAAACAAATTATGGTCAAGACCAGTACAAACGTAGCGAAGTTATATTTCACAAATAAAAAAAAATAAAAAAAAAGGAAAAGGATTTTTTAATATATATATATAATTGCGCATGGAAGTCTAACCCAACTAAACAAATTATGTATGTCTAGTTTATAATTCCTGTAGGTTACATTTCACAACAACCTTTCATGCTTACAACTTTATTTATATCGTAATAACGGTCTTACTTTGACAAAATGCCTGGGTATAGTTTACATTCCTATCCAATATTGTATGTACCAATAAATCTTAGCAAATCCCTCTTTTTTTTTTTTTTTTTAGTATACACAAAATGCATATGCCCAGGCACAAAAAAGAAAACTTTGTTTCCTACTCTTCAAAAGTTTCAACACGCAAGTGTAAATGTACAACATAACTTAACAATATGCTCTTACACGCTTGGTGTATATTATTATAAGATTAACAAATGAATCCATGCTACAACAAAACTATAATCCTTTTTTTTTTTTTTTTTTTTGTAAAACGCAAATATTAAATACCTGGTACTAATTTTCTTTATTCTTCCCAAAAGTTCACATGCATGTAAAATATGTTTATATCTCTTAACTTCCTTCCACTACTTATAAAAAATATTATACCCATGATTGTACATGTGTTATGCATGGGGAATGATTATATTTCTATGCTATAACAAACTTAGAAAAACTAAAAATGTCCATTTTTTTTATTTGACAAAACATATAGAACAACGTTGGTAATCAAAACGTTTTTTTTTATATAAAAACATGGCAGTTTGAATTGTAAGGGAAAAGAGGAGCATTTCAGAATGGGAAAGACAGGCAAATCTTTGTTCAAGGTTTCATGTCAAAACAAAAGGAACAAAGTGAAGAAAAAAACAAATAGTAAGGCATGGGTTCGTTCGGAATTTGTTCACAACTTTTCAAACTTACGTATTTCGATGCGATAAAAAAAATAGATTAAAGAGAAATAATATTTTTAAATCAGCGTATTACCTGAAGATGCAGATCTACACACAAGAATTTAGACAGAGAAGAGAAGTTTGGAGGAAGAGAACGAATAGTTTTTTCTCAGTAAAAGAGGAAAATAATATACAAAAAGGAACAACCATGTAAATGCTTTCTTAAGGCTTTTCAAATTTATTCCCCTTTTAACGTCAATAAATGGCTTTTCAAATTTATTCCCCTTTTAATGTCAATAAATGGCTTTTCCAATTTATTCCCCTTTTAACGTTAATAAATGGATTTTCAAAAAAAAAAAAAAAAAAAAAAAAGGCAGCCATTTTCAAAGCAATGAACATAAAGAGATCTAAATTAGGTTAATATCTAAGATCATTTATAGGCAGTGACATTGCAAAGGTAAATTAATTTATAAAATTTCAATTTCCTTTTATTCACCTAAAATTTAATACCAAACATCAATGAATTAATCCTAATCTAAACCAGGACTTAAATTAGTTTTGGAATAAATGGCATATACTATAAATCTCAAATTAAATTACAACAATCACAATTGAGCATTTAATTCTAAAACAACCAATTCATTTTATTTTAGTCTTACAATTTCACTATAAATTTCCAATTTATAAATTATATTTTAAATTCACATTCGTTTTACGTTTTTATTTAAAATTTATATCCCATGCAAACATACCATTTATTACTTATTAATTCACTACTTTACTTATAGCATTCATTTTATTTCTACCTTACTATTATAACTACCACTTTTAATTTATAATAAATGCGATACTTAATTATATGGAATCTAGTTGGTTACCATATCAATACCAAATAGTTAATGTTTGATTTGTTCATACTTTCCAATTTTTATAGCAACATAATTTTCAAATATATATATATTACAACACAATGTAAAATGCACATTAATCCATATATATATATATATATATACACACACATATCCTATGCATTGATTAGTTACCAAATCAACTGAATTTCAATTGTAAATTAAATAAATCAATTTCATCCAAACATTTTAATATTAATTACAAATTTCAGTATTTATATTTACAAACCAATTGTAATTTCATTTACAATAACTACAAGTTATTATTATTGTAAACAACTAACATACATTACTTAATCAAATTAATTAAGTTACAAATAAATTTACATAATTAAGTCATCAAATTTTGTTTATAACCATAAATACTCAAAAAAATCATAATAAATTCAAAAATTAAATAATAGAAAATTATGGGTTGTTACCGTCTGTGTCATTCATAACATAGAGGAGGATGGTAAATTTATGAGTATTAAACATTAGGGAGGTACAAATGAAACACCGAAGCAAGTATAGATTACTTCATATAACATGGAGTTCCTTAAGGTGAACGTCCCTAGATATGGCAAGCTCCAAAGTCGTTAACATATTTGGGAATTTGTGAGTATTCTCCAACAATAGTTTTTTAAACTTCGCTCAAAGAAAGTCTACCCAAAAATAGGAGTAATACCATGATGGAAACCAAATAACACCCCAATGAAGAAAGTGTTCGATAATAACATCCTTGGATCTGTTATCCATTTTGTTGACAGTTGTAAACGGTAATGAAGGCATTTAATTGGTAAAAAACATAATGAACCATAAACATGTATATAAATAGTTCAAAACAAAATAGGGTATAACCAGAAGGTTGCAAATTTGTTCTTCTTTTTAACAAACATGCAATATATATCATCGCTGAAACGCAAATAAAGAAAATGTATTGATGAAAACTTCAAGATCATTCCCATGTGTTAAATATTTATGCTTGTTGGCACTTTATTAATTAAACCAGCACCATATCATGTGCCCTTTTAGCTTCTATCAGCAAAAGTATGACTCACACCCTCGTTGTGATAACGGTAGATAACCGCCCAGTCCGAGAGCTAGTTTGTTCACACTTATTTGACTAATGTTATGTTCACACCACTAACGGTGTTAGTGGTGTGGGGCTGAGATTAAATAGGTGGAATTCAGAGGCCAATCACAGCCCTACACCACTAACACCGTTAGTAGTGTTATGTTCACATCTGTAAAATAGATGTGAACAAACTCGTGCTGGCCCGGTCCTGCCAATTTATTGAATAGTGATGTGACACTGTGATCTTGCCAATTTTCTTTGTTGCATTGCATCAGTTTCAATTGTCAAACCAACAGAGGCATCAGAGAAATTGTCAAAAAAAAATAGTACATGGACTTCTATTTCTTCACATTTATGGGTCTGAGGCGCAGTGATATCATAGTTGAATGAATTTGAACAACTTTGATAATTTGTGACAGTCAGAACACATTGATTCAAAACTTTGAACATAAGAATAGTTGAATCATATACATTTCAAGGGCCCAAGAACATGAGACTGGATGAACACACTTTTGTGTTTCTCAAAACTATAGTCTATATGATACCCGAACATGAATTTGTATGATAGGAACCAAAAATCAACAAAATTTACATACTTTTCAACTTCAGGATCCTATTATCTTATGAATGCTCTATAGTATAGTATATGAGGGTGGGTGTGTATGAGAGAGGATGCATGATCAAATAATAAAATTAAAATATGAACATCATTCTTTCTTTGACATTCATGAAAAATAAAATGTCAACGAAGTTCTAAACTGAATTTAAACACGCTATACCTTCGCACTCCAAAATTAATTAAGGAGTGGCTCATTTTTTATTTTATTTTAAATTTGCTATGGGGAGGACGTTACAAAGTGATCCTTCTTTAAAATTAAATTATAATATAATCAAGCTACCCTTATCTTCATAATTGGGGCATGTGTTTATCAGTTGTTATCAACACTCCGCTTTTTGCTAAGGAGGGACTCAGTTGAAATTTGGCAAGGTCCTGCCGAATGTATCGGTGGAATTTGGTAAGGGTATGTCGAGTTTATGTCTCAAAATTGGAGAAGAGCCGCCAAAAATGATTAAAATCGAAAATGGTGGGGGTATACCGAATTTTCATTTATGGACGTGACTCTCCTTAACCAAAATTAGTGTCAATAACAACACCCGAAAGGTAAAGTATGAGTATTTTCGTATACAAATTTTAGTGTTCCGTACGTCTCATAACAATTTTAAATATGACTGAAGTTTTGTTAAAATTGATCACGCCTAATCCAATTTTGAAGTGCGAATAACAATGCTCTTTATTTTTTGTAACACGAAAATTAAATTGCAAGAAAAACTAACAACACCTAACTAGTGGTACTTTGGCATCATCATCATGATCATGATTGTCCTTGCATCTGCCGCAACACATACAAATGAAATTTAAAAGGTGGAAGCGCGTGTTAATGTTTATGGTAGATGAAAAAGACAACATAATGGACATTTAATTTTAGGAACTACTATTTGGACACAAAATTAGGAGTTTAAATTCCCTATACCCAAAATCCTCTATCTCCTATATCCAACCAATCAAAACCCACTGATTTCCACCTTTTCAATTAAACCTTCTTCTTTTTCTCTGACTTAATTGTAAAAAGTGAAAATAAGAGGATCCTGATTGGTTGGGTACAGAGAAACAGAGAAACTTGAGTACAAAGGATTTGCTCTCCAAAATTAGATACAAACAAAGAGACATGAAACCTCAACCGCTGGATCTTTTTGTCTTTAAATTGAGAGGTGAAATTCACGGGGTGATCCAACGGTGCAAATCAATTCTGTCACCACTTATGTCAAAATTTTGTGTTTAAATAGACTTTCCTTTTAATTTTAGTCAAGTATTCTGGTAAATATGCAAATTGGAAATGTACTTATACAAAAGAGGTGAATAATCAAAGATCCCCTCTACAGACATAAACAAATGCCTATGCATGAATAAATAAATATGCAAGACACATAGATAACGTGTTAATTACTTACGGTTACACGTTGCCAGTAAATAAGTCAGTAATATGAGATGATGAGTATTGGTTTTGGAGCAGCATGCATGTGGCTCATTTCATGCTCATTCCTGGCATCATAATCCTACACATCATAAAACAAACATTTAACCTGCTTTAAACTATGGAGTACTCATCTTGATAAGAAGAATTTTCTCATATATGTAGCCAAATCATTATAACCCCTTTCTGGCATCGGTTTTATCAATTAATTACATTTGCATATCTAAGCTAGATCACTTAACTTAGTAGATCCAACTCTATTTGATTATTATTTTGTAAACCATGCTCTAGTTACTAAAAAACATATCTAATGATTTAAAAGAATAGATCATTAAACAGGAAAATAAAATAGCGAAATTAATGTTAGAAAGCCAAAAACTGGGTATATAATGTATTATCTATTGTATTGACATTATAAGGGTGGTGTTGTATACAATATGACTGAATATATAATAATGTTACAGATATTTACTATGCTTTATTTTATGTCTACAACATGCATACATTATGCTTTCATGATAGACTAAGAATAAAGATAAAAGGTGGATGATTACTATTTCGCATTATAAAAACTGAATAGTCAACATTAATGCACCAGCAGATAGTTATTTTAAAAAAATAGTAAAAGCGGTATAGTTGGAATATAAATTCGTTAATGTATGGTACATGCACTCAAAACAAAATTTCAAACGCAGATAGTTTCGCATGTAACATCATAGCATTAGATAGTAGTATTTTGGGGAGTAATAAAAGGTATATATAATCAAACAAAAAAAAACAAGAAAAAAAATATTCAGTTGTCTTACATGTGAGTATGCAGTAGAAAAATCCTTAACTCAATTAACCTTCAGATTGGCCATTAATACTCTATTTGGAGTTAGGAAAAACAATACAAATTTCTTGCTTATATGATCTGATGTAGCAATGTCAATTGATCCTGAATTGGAAAATATATTAGATACTAAAAATAATCAACTATAAGTACTTTTACCAACCTAAAGCAACTGTATAAATATGAAATAAAGACAAACAGCAGGTTACAAATTCCCTGTATACTTTTATTAGACCGTCGATGTCAGGTAATCCTGACTGCAAGCGGGTTATAGTCCTAAAAGGAAGGCTAAACTTTAGTGCAAATGCTCGAATAATTCCCTGCATATGATTCAGCGTAACCAAATATTAGTACCAATGACACTAATGAATAATTCATAAGTAAAGCAGAATGTATTGATATTTATTTATTAGCAACATGAAAATATTAACGAAATAATTGCAGAGAGGAAAAGAAGTGAGAAGTTTAATTAGAAATTCATTGCACTTGTAGCAAGCATCCCTGGTTAAAAGAAAGTTGGCAAAGCTTCAATCCTATGTGACACAATCAACCATGTAAAACAACTGGAGCAACCTCTAAAATCTCTTGAAAATCAGAATGCAAGAAACACGGTAGAATCCATAGTCGTCTTTAACAACTCTGAGCAATGCATCCCAAACCCAAGTGATATTTTCTAAGCAAAAAACTTCACCGGAAACATATCAAAACCATAAAACTATATTGAGAACTCCAATAGTGGAAGTTCAGGAAAAAATTCAAGTTACCCTGAAATTCAAGTAAGGCTAAGCGCAAGAACTTGTGAAAATTCATTGTGAAAACACCATAGGAGTTCCAGTGGAAGTTCTATCGGAGACGGAAAGCTCAATCTTCTAGTCATGAATGCTAGCTAGCACCATGTCTTTCACTGAATCTTTTGTAGACATCTCTATGATTGTCTAATGCTGAGTTTTGTGCGCAGCGGAAGTTTGACAAAACACCTGAAAAACAAGATCTTTTTCACTCAATCATTTGAAGATGAATTTGATTGAAAATAACAATACAATAAATCGGAAATAAAAGCAATACACAAATATTTCACACAACCGCCCTCTTTATTAATTCACCAAAAAAAAAAATGTTTACATACAATGGATCAAAACAAAAAATAAACAAAATACAATAAATTAATAACCTTATTGAAATAGAGCCAGAGTATCTATATGACAACAAATATTGTTGGAGCAGAAGAGCGATGAAAAACGACGACAAACCCTTGGACAATTTAGAGGCATCAACTACGTCTTTCAGCAGTAAATACGAATAGCTACCATGAACCCAAATTCCTACATCTTCCTCTACACGACGCAAGCCCATGAAGGCACACAACCTCACCAGATATCCTCACATGGTTTATTGTAGATTTTTATACTTCTGATCTAACCAAGAAAGCTGCATATATAGGAGAATAGAACACCTGAACAAATATCCAAAATGTCCCTTCAAGATATCTCCAAAATATAATCTTTCATTTTCTTTTATAATCAAATCAATCAATCAAATCAATTAGTCAATTAATTAATCAATTAAATCAATTAATTGATTACATCATCTTCATAAAATATTAAAATCAAAAATTAACTCTCCACCTTGATTCAGATATCACATATCTCCAACAATCCACAAACAAGTCAACCTAGCTCTTTCAATGACACATAATCTCAATTAAAACCAACCTCGATTTTAAAGCAACGAGATAAACCCCAGTCGATTTGAAAGGACTACGACCACACCTTAATTACAAACATAACCCACCGTCTGCAAAAATGCATCTACCACCCGAGCTGTACCGCACAAAACTAATGGTCTAAAAGTGCTTGTAATACCACAAATACCTCTATCTCGTATTTATGGATTTCTCTACTCGACATCCGTCTTTCGTTTGACATGATCTCTTCATCTCCGGGATCCCTCGAGCATTGTCAACATCTAGACCATTGTCGATACCATGCTCCTCCACATTAGGACCATCAGCAGTGACCATATTAACTTCTCCATCTTGTTGTGGACTAGGTTCTTCAACCATCACCCGCCTTCCACTTCGTCTTCTTCCATCTTCCTTCATTTATATCAGAGGGTTTCTTCTCAATTCTATCAATCAGACCATTGAGGTATGTAAAATCCACCATCATAGGCTTCCAAATCCCCCAATATCTACCATAAAAATAGTCATCCACGGAAGCAACATCATCTCTGATATCTACAATCATCAATCCAAAATCACTCCAAGTTATGCGATGAACTCAGCTCTGATACCAACTGTTGGAGTTTTGTGCGCAGCGAATGTTTGACAAAACACATGAAAAGCAAGATCTTTTTCACCCAATCACTTGAAGATGAATTTAATTTAAAATAACAACATAATAAATTGGAAATAATAGCAATACACAAATATTCCACCCAACCACCTTTTTTATTGATTCACCAAAAACAAATTTTGTTTACATACAAGGGATCAAAACCAAAAATAAACAAAATACAATGAAACAATAACCTTATTGAGATAGGGCCAGAATATCTAGACGACTACAAATATTGTGTGAGCAGAAGAGAAATGAAGAACGATGACAAACCCTTAGACAATCTGAAGGCACCGACTACGTCTTTCAACAGTAAATAGAAATAGTCACCCTCAGCTCAAATTGCTACAACTTCCTCTCCAGGACGCAAGCTCATGGAGACACACAACCTCACCAGATATCCTCACATGGTTTATTGTTGATTTTTATACTTCTGATCTAACTAAGAAGACTGCATATATAGGAGAATAGAACCCTGGGCAAATATTCAAATTGCCCCTTCAAAATATCTCCAAAATATAATCATTCATTTTTTTCTTCTATGATCAAATCAACCAACCAATCATTCAAATCAATTACTCAAGTAATTAATTAAATCAATCAAATCAATTAATTGATTACATTCTCTTCATAAAATATTTGAATCAAAAATTCATCACCTAAATGTAAGAAGTCTCAATGTGGACAACTAAAGATTTATGAAGACAATAAGCTCCATTTCTCTTCATTTCGCTGATATTTCATATTTCACATGACTAAAGAATCCTTGCTTCTTTTATTTAGTTTGGTTAAAATGAGAATCAAAATATGTACGCTTCCTAGTAATGTGTATTTGAGTCTACATAGCTTAAGGAGGTAACATTAGATCCAGTGTAAAAGCGTCTCTGATTTCTAAATGCTATGATGATTATTTCTATCAGTTAGTGTGGAATTGCAGAAATGTCTCTACTGTGAACATCCTTCTTTTTAATGAAGAGTGTTAAATATTGTGTTTATAAGAAAAAAACAAAATGTATGAAGAATATATTGTTGGAATATTTCGACAATTGGGTCACATATGTAAAATAAAATGTGTTGTGCTATTTTGGTGTAAAGCCAGATTAAAGTGATCTAATTTTAGATTAGAATTAATAGGCTTAAAGTTTAAGTTATCATGGGCCTAATGTGTAGATACCGGGGCATTTTATAATTTGTTGAAGGGCCGAATTATAAAATGCCAACTCTATAAATAAAGGGTTATGGTCCCCGAATTACGCAAGCCTTAGCAACTCTCTAACCTCTTCTACGGAGAGCTGATTTCAGATCTAGGGTTTGTGTCAATTTGAAAGACCAAACCTAATTCATTTTCTCGTTTAACAACCGACTACGGATTCAGGTATTGCACTGACTAAATACAGATTCAGGTACGCTTCCGCTAATTAAGTTATCTATTTTCTGATTTGTTCTCAATTAAATCAATATGGATTACATATTTGGATCTAGGGTTTCACAATTGGATATTGTTAAAGTATACTGAAATCCTAACAAGTGGTATCGGAGACATCCATATTTGATTTTATTGAGAAATAAAGTAATATCATTGTCTTTAAAGAGAATCATTATCTTTGATTCAACTGCGGTTGCTTCTTCGCTTAAAGTTTAAGATTTGTTTTCTTTTATTAGAAAGAAGTAAATTAAGAACTATAATAAGACGATGTTGAAGATAATTTTTCTTTAAGCTAAGGATACTGCTTCAAGAAAACAAACTCAACAACCTCAAAGATGCAAGATCACTAAGGAAATCCACCTAAATGGGAAGAAATGCTATTTTAGATTGTTGTGTAGTATTTCTTCATAAAGATAAATAATGGATTGATAAAGATGATGCTACAGACTTACATAAATCCATGTAAGTACTAATTTAAAATGTGGATTTAAGAAATGAACATATAGTATAAATCTATATGGATAATAAAGTTTGAAATTTCCCTCTAACTTAAGTGATAAGATCATTGGTTATGAATAACTATTCAAAACCAAAAGGGATCAAGTGGGTAATATTGAATTTTATAAGACACTTTATAGAAAGCACTATTATTAAAAGGAAATTTTATTTTCTTTTAAGAATGTTTCATTTTGGACTTAGTAAATGATTCTGAATCGATCACTTTGGAGCTTACTACAGTTTGTACTTTTGAGCATTATCTGATGGAGATTAAAGTTATATTTCTCAATGGAGACATTGGTGAAACTACTTAAGAAACTCATTTATGGATTAGTCTTTTGTATTTGGGATTCAAATTCACCATTATTGTTCATGGGGTGATATTTTGGATTATTACAAAAGAATTAAGAAGATAAATGCTTCAAAGGTTAAGTATGTAAACTGCGATTCAGTTGATTTTCTTTTACCAAAACAGATAAATGTTGTCATCCTTGAAACTAAAGAAATGCAAAAGATTTTTCATGCATTTGCAGTTTGAATTCCAATGCATACTAATGTATATACATATATGGATATGCGTGTATTATTTGGCAGATACCTTACTGATATTAAAAGTGGATCACTGATTTAGTAGCCAAAATGGTTATGAGATATCTTTAAAGAATAAAATAAAAGATCATATGCTCATAGATAAAAGATCAGATCGGTTGAAGATCATGAAGAATTACGATCCAGATATTTTGGATGTCATTACTGTAAAAGATCCACTTCTAGCAATGATAATATATTTTATGGGTGAAACTATATAAGGGAAAAGTGTCACTTAGGCACTTATAGTTTTCACCACTTTGAAAATATCGTCTTTGGTTAATTATAAGACATCCAAATATGGAAAATAATAATGAAATTTTATCACAAGACTCCAGTTATTGATAAAGAATTGAAAGACCAAGTAATATTGTGACAGTAAAGTATATATTATTTTCCAATAAGGGAAGAGTGCAAAATATATTGCAAATCATAGAGCATATTTAGACAAACTCCATTATGGCGGATCCGCTTACCAAAAGACTATCACCTAAGGTCTTTCATGAGCATATAGCTCAATTGGTGTAGCTTTTATGTAAGGATATTTTGGTTCAGGGGGAGTTTGTATTTGGTATTGTCGTATGACTCACTGCTCTATGTTTCGGTTACAGATATATGTAAATCAAGTTCTTTTTCTGATCAGAAATAAAGTAATGAAGTTTTCTTTGCACTCCGGTTGTTTAAATATTAAACGTTTTGATCTCACTAAAGAAGGACCAGTTGGAAATAGACATGCATATATCACATTTCATGTAATTTCCATGCTACGCATCCATGATTGATCTATGTCATTTGATTGTATTGATATATGTGACCATTGATGGATTTAGTTACGATAAATGTAACGAATGCCGCTTTGATCCTTTGTCAACGCAATTAATGGACGAGATTGTTTTAGATACACCATATGTTATAAATAGCAAATTTTGGAGCTCATAAAGTTAAACACATTTTAAGGTTATATCATATGTGACCCAGGGGGAGATTGTTGGAATATTTCGACAATTGGGTCACATATGTAAAATAAAATGTGTTGTGCTATTTTGGTATAAAGCCAAATTAAAGTGATCTAATTTTAGATTAGAATTAATAGGCTTAAAGTTTAAGTTATCATGGGCCTAATGTGTAGATACCGGGGCATTTTATAATTTGTTGAAGGGTCGAATTACAAAATGTCAACTCTATAAATAAAGGGTTATGGTCCCCGAATTACACAAGCCTTAGCAACTCTCTAACCTCTTCTACGGAGAGCTGATTTCTGATCTAGGGTTTGTGTCAATTTGGAAGACCAAACCTAATTCATTTTCTCGTTTAACAACCGACTATGGATTCAGGTATTGCACTGATTAAATACAGATTCAGGTACGCTTCCGCTAATTATCTATTTTCTGATTTGTTCTCACTTAAATCAATATGGATTACATATTTGAATTTAGGGTTTCACAATTGGATATTGTTAAAGTATACTAAAATCCTAACATGTATATTTTCCAAAATCAAATGATAATGTATAATCATATTTTAGTGGAACAAAAATATCAATGAAGACGTATATAATTCCATGGAGCTTATAATCATTGCCCACAAAATCCTAGTTAATGTAATTTTCATAAATTGGACATTTCTATCAAAAGCCCTTTAAAACCACCATATTCATATCATAGGCCATGGTTAGTGTAAGAAAAAATGATATTAATAAAATAAATTAATAGTCATGAGAGATGGATCTTATTAACATTATTCTCCAGAAAATAATTCACCATATCTTTCAAAATTCCCACGCAGATCGGACAATGCCTTAATGACATTTATCAAGGCGGAATTCAAGAGAATACACAATCAAAAGATGTGTTATCTAACCGAAATAAACTGCATTTTGCAAAAAAGCTATTTATTTACGTTTCTAACTATAGAAAGGTTAGGTTAAAAATATGAGAAGATAATTGTAATCTATGTAGGGCATATGAAACATGAAGAATTGGGTTATGTGGGAGGATGAAACGGTGTAGCACAGAACTATAACAAATAAGAAAAGAAAAAAAAAAGATTGTATTATGAAACTGCAGTGTCATCTTGAATACCGCACATCAAAGCCACAAAAAGAAGAAAGAGGTACTTACAGTGGGAGAAGGACTGAAACTTTCGAAGAAAACCCATCAATGATGCATGATGTACCAATCCCCTTTAGATGATGCAGTCAAATAATGTGGATGACGTGATTAGGAAAGTCAAAAGGTTAGAGAGGCGAATGTTGTCGTCAGCCAATTGGGTGGAAGTGCGGAATCGAACAGACTATCAGCGTTTGCAGGAGGAGTCGTCAACCCGAAAGTAAGGAAAAGGCATAAATTGGGCAGAAATTGAATATCTGCATTTAGACGAAAAGTGAAGGGGAGGAGCTGTGTTTAGGATGGAAGATCTAGAAAAAATGGTTTCATAAAAGAAAGAATAAAAGTGGGCTCGTTAGAGGTTCGACAAAGACAAATGCGAACGTTAATTTCAGCAAAAGTGAGACGGTTGAGTTTTAGGTCCTCCGAGATATTTGTTAGCTTCTGAAATCAAACTCAGTAATTATAATATAGTATAGATATTACATATAAACATAAGCAATCAACGCATAATTATATCATATCCAAACTCACCACATATTTTGTAAGTTCTCTTTTACGGAACTTCCATTCCTTTTTTTTTTCTAAGGTTTGTATCTTTAATCACCACATATTTTGCAGTTTCTAATATTAGTATCATATTTTTAGTACAACATGCAACCTTTTATACAAGTATCTATTTTCTGGTATGGCAGACCGAAAGCCGACATTAGACAGTCGCATATTAGATTATCGAGTGGCATATGTCTTTTTGCAGCTTGTACAACTGTTGTAAATCCAAATTCTATAAGGTTGAATTATGATTTTATTATGGTGCACTCTTACCGATAATTCAGTTCCACTTTTACAACCGTTACACAACGGCCTCTTAGCCGAAGCCAATATATCTTTTTTTTTTTTTTTTTTTTTTTTTGCATTCGCATTCGGTTCTTCTTTAATATTGACGCTGTCATTGTCAACTTGACCGGTAGGGAACATTGACCGTGCTGCATCTTCTACCATATCTTCTATTAGAATCGCCGTAACTAATTCAACATTTGACACTACAGGATTCACTGTAAGTGCAACAAGTTCTTCATGATAATCTCATAAATAATAATTTTGCATAAAACCATATTTATACAAATGTACTTTAATGGTGTCTTGTTTTCAAAACCTCACCAGTTTGCAACTACTATACAGACAACGAAGATCTTTGTAATTTCGATTATTAGATACTGTAAATCTAATAAATTTGTTTATATCATTGTAGAAATGTGCTTTTACCAAACCTTTCATTTTAGCACTAGCTTCATACATCCAACTACGGTCGACATAATAATCGATCATATTTTCTAATTCAAAAATATATGTTAGTGATTTCGATAACATATACATATGTTAATGTAAATTCTTTTGGGACTAAATGTTGCACACACCACACTTCTGTAAAACTTCGACGGTGTATTGTTACATTTCTCTTTTACGCATTAGTTGCATTCAAGGGGTATTTTTTTTCCCATTCTAAAAATAAAAAATTAAGTAAAACATTTTAAGACTAAAGGTTTTACACATCACACTGTCATATCTCGATCGTACTTCGCTTCACTTCTCTTCTACAAACCACCATTTGTCTAATCTAAGAAAAATTAATTTATTAAAATATTTGTTGTTATTATTTTTATTTCTAAATTGTTTTCGAAATCAGTTTCTGTATGGAATTTACCGTTGTTAAATTCATTTCTAACTCTTTAACAAAATTTATTTAAGTATAATATTTCTTACCTTCTGTTAAACTAAACTTTTAAACATATTTTAAAAATCATATTTGGACTTGATAATCAACAAGCGTTATTTTAAATATCATAGTTAAGTATAATTGTTAACTTTTTTCGCATAAAACTTTAAGAAACGTTATTTAATTAATTGGCTCATCACATTCACGTAAACTTATCCATATGCATTTTAATCACGAATTGTACTCTAATATTTGGAATTTACATCAACCATATTTTCTTAAAACATATTAAATATATCAAACTACTAATTACCATTCTTACATAAACTCACACTCAATATTATCATCAACTAATATACATATATACATATAATATATATATATTCAAGTGATCACGACCCTTTACTTTTAGAGCTTATAATTCCTGATACATCAAAAGGATTCCCATTCAGATATTCAAATGAGTGGCATCTCAAGGAGGGTTATGATGTATGTATTTTTAGAGGGTTACAGACTAGTGGTTAGGGTTTTGCTAGTTTTAATTTTTGGCAGAAATTACAAGCATGCAAACTGGAGCTGAAAAAATGGAACAAAGAAAGGCCGAAAGGTAATAAACTACTTATAGAAGCTGAAGTTTAATTTAGCGAAAGAGAGATAGCATGTGATCTAGACCTTGAAAATTTGACACTGTTTGATAGTATGTTTGAAGCAAAGCAAGCTTTTTTGGTGTAGAAACGAATTAAGTTTTGGAGTTATAAACAAAAGGATTCCCATTCAAGTGATCACGACCCTTTACTTTTAGAGCTTATAATTCCTGATACATCAAAAGGATTCCCATTCAGATATTCAAATGAGTGGCATCTCAAGGAGGGTTATGATGTATGTATTTTTAGAGGGTTACAGACTAGTGGTTAGGGTTTTGCTAGTTTTAATTTTTGGCAGAAATTACAAGCATGCAAACTGGAGCTGAAAAAATGGAACAAAGAAAGGCCGAAAGGTAATAAACTACTTATAGAAGCTGAAGTTTAATTTAGCGAAAGAGAGATAGCATGTGATCTAGACCTTGAAAATTTGACACTGTTTGATAGTATGTTTGAAGCAAAGCAAGCTTTTTTGGTGTAGAAACGAATTAAGTTTTGGAGTTATAAACAAAAGGCAAAGGTATCATGGTTACAAGCTGTAGACACTAATTCAAGTTTTTTCATTCTAAAATGTCTTCTTGAAGACATACAAATAATCTGAAAGCCTTAATAAATGATGATGGTGATTTTTTACTTAAATCTAAAGAAGTTGCAGAGGAGGAAATTAACTATTTCAATGGCTTATTCAACGGCTCCTATGATATAGAGTTCCCTTCATTCCGATCGATAGTTACCATCAATGTGCAAGGTCAACAGGTATTGCTTCAACCCATATCTTTAGGCGAAAATTGCAATAGATTCAGTTCATAACGATTCTAGTCCCAGTCCTGATGGCTTTAACTCAATAAAATTAAGCTTCATTGGGAGGTTATAAAATTTGATCTTTTAGCTGCCATGCAAGAAATATTTGATTTTGGAAAATTACCAAAGGGAAGTAATCACACATTTGTTACTTTAATCCCTAAAGTAGGGAGGCAAACTGAAATATCCCAATTTTTTCCAATTTCTTGTTACAACATGTTTTACAAAAAAAATTAGTAAAATATTGTGCAATAGAATAAATTGGTTTCTGCCTCATCTAATTTCTTCAAATCAATGTGCTCTTGTTCCCAATCGACATATTTGTGATAATATTCTTCCAGCACATGAGTTATTAAGGGACTTTAAGAAGCCAGGGATGAATAAATTTTATGTAAATGTTGAATTACATAAGGCATAAGATATGATAAATAGGAAATTTGTTTGTCACATAATGTTAGAAATGGGATTTCCTATTCATTTCATAAATGTTGTTTATGAATGTATATCTACCCCAACTTTCTCAATACTGATTCAAGGTGCTCCAAAGGGATTTATTTCATCAAATAGGGGTCTTCGCCAGAGTGATCCATTGTCCCCTAATCTCTTTTCTATCACAATGGAATATTTCACTTTCTGTACGAATGAAGTAGTCCTTCAAAATAAATTTATTCCCGTGCATAAATTTGAACCAGTAGTGACATAATTGATGTATGCAGATGACTTAATGGTATTTGGTAAATGTCTTCATAACTGTGTTCCTCGAATGGCATTTTTGATAGATTAAAACTGTATAGTGGTCTTATAGTTAGTGCTCTCAAATCAAAGGTATATTTCAGTTTACATGCACATAATACAAATGAAGTATCATCTAATTTAGGCTTTCAAATAGATCAATTTCCAGTTAGATATCTGGGTGTACCTCTATCTTCTAACTACATTCATTATAATGATTGTCATCTATGCTTTATAGAATTCAGCTGAAAATCCAAACATGGGATGCAAAATTTCTTAGTTTTGCAGGGCGAACTTAGTTGTTCCAATCAGTTTTAACTCCAAGTATTTTGTGTTGGTTATCTATTTATCAGTTGCCAAAACATATAATTCATAAGTTGCATACAATGTTTTCGGATTTCTTTTGGGGTGGATCATCTCACAAAGTTAGTTGGGAGAAACTACGCTCACCGAAGTCTGAATGTGGAATTGGTTTGTTATTATTGTTTGGCTTAAAGAAAGCGGCTTGTATAAAGCTAATGTGGAAATTTCTATCTTGTTCATCATTGTAGAGCTAATGGATGAAGATTAACTATTGTAATGGTATTTTTTTTTGGAATATGTGTATAGACAATAACTCATCTAGTACATGGAAAGCGATGCTTAGATTAAGAAGAAAAGGAAATCAATTATTTAACAAGGTGATTACTTCGGGAACTTCAACTCTTCTATGGTTCGAGCCTTCGATAAATAGTAAGTGTCTTGTTGATATATTGGGGCTTTTTAGATTTAACAGTTTAGGCAGGCATGATGAATATGTGTCTTTTATCATTGTTGATAGGAAAATAAATGGTAATATCCATGCTGCTACTTGAGAAATTTAATAGCAGGTTAATTCAATCTCTTTGAACCAAAGTCCACGTGATGATTTTAATGAATGGAGTGAAGGCGAAGAATTTTCTTTTCATAAAGCATGGAATAGAGTTAGAGAGAAACATTCTGGAAAACCCTATTTTAAAGTAGTATGACACTCGAGGAATGCAAAGAGAATGTCGTTTGTTACCTATCTAGCTGATAATGGAAGATTGTCAACAAAAGAAAGATTGATGAGACTCGGTTTGGTTGAAGATGAGGGTTGTGTTCTGCATTAAAGAAATGTAGAATTAGTGAAGCATTTGTTCTTTGAATGTGAGTATACAATTTTTTTATGGAGGTATATTGTTATCGAAACTTGGGTTATCATTTGATATTGATGGATCATTAGAGTTTGAAGCTGGAATTTTTTTGAATGTCTTCAAAGATAAAGATCAGACTTTGGATTTAGCTTGTGCATCACACACAACTGCCGTATATCAGATATGGCATGAGAGGAATTTAAGAATTTTTAACAACAAATGCATTTCAAAAGAACTTCGGCTGAACATGAGTGAGAAAGAAGTGTGTTGGTTGGTAAAGGATAATGGTAGCAAATTTGTTCATTCTCAGGTGAAGATGGACATGATGAAAAGATGGGGTATAGATCTGTTTGATTCTGGTTAAATATACGTTGTATATTTATTTCTGTTTTTATACTGTAGTGTGCGGTAGTGGGTGGTTTGAGATGGTTTGTTGCGTGAGGTAGAGAGTTGTTATGATGTATGCTGTATTTTCTTTTGTATTCACTACACCATATATCTAATTAGGCTGTGTTCTTAGTCGTATCTAACACAATTAGGCACGATTATAAGCCGTATCAAAAAATGGCGTGTAAATTATAAGATACGGCTATAAACCGTATCTTACTAGTTATAACATATGGCTCTTACCCATATCTAAATGATTACTATATACAAATCTAAACCGTGTCTAAATAATTTATAGATGTATATGGTGTGATTCAGACACGGTCTTACACCGTATCTAATTACACATATATGTATATATATATATGTGCATATATATATATATATATATATATATATATGTATATGTGTGTGTGTGTGTGTGTGTGTTTGTATAGATATAAACAGAAATTGCAACACATATTTTTCATAACACAAAACATATAACACAATATATAAAAAGGATAACCCAATTTATACTCAAAGCATATATAACAAAAAAATCATAACACTAACACAATTTATACAAAGCATGTACAATAAAAGGAAACTGTCAAAAAAATTTCATCAAATTACAAAGTAACAAACTTAAAGAAAAAACAGACTAGCTTGATAAAACTGCAAGACGCTGGGAAGATTAAGCATGTTGATCATGTTGTTGAAACACGCTGTTGTAAATCAAAGAAGTACAAGTAAGCTAGATGGTGATATACAGAATGTACAAAATTTATATGTTTCAAAGCAGTGATGAGCATAATTAAGCTAACTATTGATGTGTGCACGAATCATGAGCACACTGTGTGCATATTCATGAAAATACTCAAACAATCATTACATAAAATTCAAGATCAAATTCTGGCATCACTTAAAAATAAACATTGTTTACAAATTAATCTTTTTATTAAATAAAATTAGAAACTTAAACTACTAAACAATTAGTAGATATCACAATTAGGAAATAAAAGTTTAAACTAACTACATGTTGTTTCAACACAAGAATATAACCAAATATCCATGATCATTTTTCGCCAATTGTTAAATGTAGGAAACACTCAAGCGCGAAGCGTGTGCCATGATGCCTGTATTTTAATAGTAGGTTTTACTTTGGACTCAAGCTATTTTACCTACATTAGTACGTGGAAAGGACTACAAAAAATAAATATATGTTGTTTACCACATTTCACTACAACAAAATGACCATATTACAACAGTGGAAAACCGTTGTAATATACATTTTTACAACGGAGGGCTAACCATCGTGTATTAAGAAGTTGTAATAGACTAAAATCTTTTACAACTTTTTTGCACCGTTGCAACACCGTTGTAATATGTATATTTTACAACTTTTTTCCATCGTTATGATAAACTTTATTACAACAGTTATGCACCGTTGTTGTAATTTTTGCAACAATTTATAACCATTGTGATATATTTTATTACAACGTTTATTTTACAGTTGTAATATATCCACAAATTATATGCAAAAGAATCTATATATATATATTTTATATGTGCAACAATAATTAGATAAATAACATAAAAAATAGATGTAAGTTTAAAGGCATCATAATCCATTCATTGACAAAATCACAGCTTTATATCTTGAATACAATTTATAAATCATATACCACATACAAATGTATTTATGTGTAGACCTTTTTCTTGTAGCCTTGCCTTTTGGAATGCACCTCCTTGTATGATGTTTTTATTTTGTACGTCCTCGCCTAAACTGCTGTCATTTGTTTCATGGATTTATAAAAGTTCATTTTTTAGCACTGCTTAGTTTTCATATACCATCAGATCCACAAACTTTACATGTTTTATGTAGACATGCCTTATATGCATGACCTACTTATTGGCTGCTGTAAAATGTTATTCCATTTCTGTCCATTTAAATTTCTTAATTGAAATCCCCATTAAAAAAATTGTTTTCTTACCATTATCATATCATTTGCATGCTTGGCTGGATAGGAAATTTTATTTTTGTTATGTTTTCCTTTCCACTTATAGCATGAGGTTGAATTGCCAATGAAATATCAACAATATTGACATTGTTGGTTTTGACAAGTAAATCCCCGCTGTATAAAGCTGAAGTTCCTTTAAAATATTTTTTCTATATGTTTTTTTAGTAAATTGCATGATACCTATATTTTCGAAGAATTTGTTTTTCTCACTGTTGTTTTTCTGTGCGTATAACATATTGATATATGGTCACATTTAATTTATGTTGAAAGCTAGCCTAGCTCTTTTAGGTGTTTTTGCTTAAATTTAAAATTTTGAAGATGTGTGAAGGTTATACGTACAAAAATGTCCTTTTTTGCAGTATTTTTGTTGCGCAAACGATGTGTTATAGCGATATTATCAACTAAAAGTAATATGTATTTCATTTAAAATCGTTTGCTTAAATCTATGTTGTATATATAACTTGCCTAACTCTTATTTAATGTGGTTTTGATTTCTTTGCTCTTCTGAGACCTCCTTGGTGTCATACTTCATATATATGCTTTGCACCTTCATATGTGCTTTGCCAAACACTGTACTTGTATTGCATATGCATATTTACTTATGTTGAAACCGTTGTGATTAATCCGATTCAAGACCACTCGAATCCGATATCCAAATCACAAAGCGCTAGCGGAAGACTAGATCGTTGTTAGACTTGCAGAAACAACCAAAGCAATAACTCTAGTCACAAACCAATATCAACTAATCACGAACAATCCAAATCTCAATCACAAGCAAGAAACTAATGACAAAATAGCAAAAATAAATCACACAAGGATTTATAGTAGTTCCACTAACATCTTGTTAGTGTACATCCACTTTAGAGAGAGTATTTTATTACCACGATGAAAGGAATACAAGAGATTGATCCAATAATCACTATATTTCAATATAGAAAAGAGTTTGAGGAGAATAGAATTGAAGAATTGGAATTAGGTTATAAACCCTAATTCTCCCTTGAGAATAAACCCTTGATGCCAAATCAAGTTTCTAAGCTACCAAAGCTCTCTCTAATTCACTTCAAAAAATAGCTTATATAGAGGTTGGCCAATTACCCAAATTGCCCCCAAATTAGTCACGAATCAGTTTGCTAATCTTCAGCCCGAAAATAGCCCAAAACCCACTCAGACGTCTGTCGAACCTCCTAACAGACGTCTGTCATCTTCCAGGGATTACTTAGGCAAAACCACTCAGCACAGACGTCTGCCGGGAAGTGTCAGACGTCCGTCTGGGCTCTTGGGAAACCAATTCCCTACAGTCAGACGTCTGACATCCCCTATGACGGACGTCTGTCACACCAGACCACTGAAAACTACACCTTTCTTCTCATATTTCCTCCATACGAGCTCCGATTTGCGAACGGTCACCTCCGACTCGAAGATATCTTCGTCCTCTTCAATCCAACACATATAGTATCGCATATCACAACACTCCACCTTGATACTTTAACTATCTCCACTCCAAACTCCAATGCACCTAAGCATTTCCTTCTACCTTCTACCAAGTAACCTTGAATGTTTCCCCAATGAGCTCCGGCATGGCCACCGCCCATTTCACTACACCAACGAGTTCAGGCAATGCCCCCACCTGCCAATGTAGTGTTGAAAACATTCAAACCAAAAAAAAACTGTCTCACCAAAGGACAATGTACTTGGAAGTGTAACAAGTACTTACCATGAAGATAGATTTCCAATCTCTCACCGCTATTCCTTTCCATCAAACACAAAATCACTCTCTCCATCTCGTGCCACCCCGTGGCACCTAGCAACTCAACAAGCGAATTAAGTTCGAGCAATGCTCGAACTTCCCATACGGCAATGCTTTCGTAAACATATCGGCCGCATTATCCTTTGTGTGCACATTCCGAAGGTATACTAGCTTACCCTCATCCATGGCAACAAGAAATGACTCCCTCACCTCAATATGCTTGGTATGGGAGCAAAATGCCAAATTCTCCGCCAAATGGACAGCACTTTGGCTATCACATCGAACATCAACACTCTCATGTTCGAAACCCAAGTCACACTACAATCGCTTCAAGTAGAATGCCTCCTTGGTCGCTTCCACAATGGCAATCAACTCCGCCTCCGTAGTGGATAAAGCAACTACGGTTTGCAATCGCGATCTCCAACTAATGGTCGTCCCTCCAAGTGTGAAGACATGCCCGTAAGTTGATTTCCTCCGATCCTTATCACCAGCGTAGTCCGAGTCACAATAACCAACCAACATGCAACTCTTCTCTTTACTACCCCCAAAAACAAGGCCATGACATGTTGTACCTTTCAAGTATCTCAAGATAAGCTTCACTGCTTCCCAATGCGATTTCCCCGGATTAGCCATGAACCGACTAACCACCCTGACGGCATTTGCAATATTGGGTCTTGTACACACCATGGCATACATCAAACTTCCAACCGTACTAGCATATGGAACCTTTGCCATGTAAGCCTTGTCTTTCTCCTCGATAGGCGATCCCTTACTCGAAAGCTTTATACGCAAAGGTAAAGGTGTATTTGACGCCTTTGCATCCTCCATGCTAAACCGACAAAGCACTTTCTTATTGTATTCCTTTTGAGTCAATCTTAACTCAAAACACTTTTGGTCCCTTTCAATTTCCATGCCCAAGATTTTTCTTGCTTCTCCAAGATCCTTCATCTCGAATTCCGATTTCAAAAGCATCTTTAACTTGTTGATTTCATTTTGATCCTTGGAAGCAATAAGCATATCATCCACATACAAGAGTAAATACACCCAACAATCATTTCCCAACCTCTTGAAATATACGCAAGAATCCTTGATGCTTCGATGGAAGCCACTATCAAGCATCAAATGATCGAATCTCTTGTACCATTGTCTAGGCGATTGCTTTAACCCATATAGTGATTTCTTCAACTTGCAAACCATATTAGACTTACCGTCTACAACAAACCCTTCCGGTTGCTCCATGTAGATGTCTTCATCCAAGTTTTCATGCAAGAAAGCGGTTTTCACATCAAGTTGCTCCAACTCCAAGTCATGGATAGCAACTATGGCTAGTAAAACTCGAATAGATGTATGACGAACCACCGGTGCAAAAATTTCATCATACTCCTTTCCTTTGTGAGAACCCCTTTGCCACTAACCTTGCTTTGTACCTTCCATCATCCTTCACCTTGTAAATCCATTTGCACCCTATAGCACGGTTTCCTTGAGGAAGTGGAACCAACTCCCAAGTTTGGTTCTTCATAAGCGATTGCATCTCATCCTCCATGGTGCAAATCCACTTCGAGCTCCCTCTTGACTCCATGACGTCATCAAGGTCCATTGGCTCATCTTGGACTACATTGAGAGCATAGTCCAAATGATCACTAAAGCTAAGGTAGTTCCAATCACCATATCTTTCGGGAGGCCTTATTGCAGGTCGACCAACCCGAGTAGCAATACTTTCACCTAAACCCCTTTCGACTCCACCTTGAGTCGAAACTTCTCTAGTATCATGTACATCACCAACATCATTACTAGAGGAACCATGTGGACTATGTGATGTTTCATCAACCGCTTCAACCCCACGAGCTTCTTCAACTCTACTACCACTTGGACGGAATGTGGGAATGACTTCCTTCTCCTTTGATTCACCATGAACCAAATCCGGAACATCCGATGAGTTCTCATTCACCTTGAATAAATCCGACTCATCAAAAGTGACATGACGAGAATTAACAACCTTCTTTGTTTCCGGATTCCAAATCTGATAGCCTCTCACGCCATCCGTGAAACCAAGCAAGATCCCTTTGAATGCTCTAGCTTCTCCAAGCTTATCATTCCCCGGATCATGCACATAAACCGGGCTACCAAACACACGAAGATATCTCAAGTCAACACTCTTCCCTTTCCACACTTCATCCGGAATTTTGTCACCAATGGCCGAGCACGGAATTCGATTCGCAATATGCACCGCGGTTGACAAAGCTTCAGCCAGAAATCCCTTAGACAAACCCGATGTCAATCTCAAGCATCGATCTTTCTCAAGTAGAGTTCGGTTCATTCTCTCCGCTACTCCATTAGATTGCGGATCTCTCGGTGTAGTAAAATGTCTCCGGATCCCGTGATACTTACAATATTCCAAGAATCCACGTGAGACATATTCGCCGCCATTATCGGTCCTTAACACCTTCAAAGTCTTACCACTCTCATTCTCAACAAGAGCCTTCCACACTTTGAACTTAGAAAATGCCCCCGACTTGGTCCCCATTACATACACCCATACCTTGCGAGACAAATCATCAATGAAAGAGATATAATACCTTGCTCCTCCCGAAGAAGCAACCGGTGCCGGTCCCCAAGCATCCGAATGAACATACTCAAGAACCTCCTTTGAGTCATGCTTACCTTCATCGAATGATAACCTTGTTTGCTTCCCTATGACACATTCCTCACAAAACTCTAGTTTGTTGAAACTCTCACCATCAATCATCTCCCGCTTCCAAAGAATATCCAAACTCCTCTCCAAGACATGACCCAATCTCAAATGCCACAACCGTGTCGCATCCAAGTCACTAAAACTATCAACACCCACACGAGTCTCACCTCCTACGGTCACACCTTGAAGCAAATATATATCATGAGTCCTAGCACCCTTCATAACCACAAGCACTCCCTTCGAAACTGTAATGACCCGCATTGGCAGAGGTATTATAATTAATTTTTTTAATTATATAAATAGTGATATAGTGAATTTAATGGTCGTGGAATTAAAATATGGTGAATATTTAATTAAAATAATAATTTAATAATATATTTATCTCTGAAATAATCAGAATTGGATGAAATAGGGATATGGTATGAACTGGATCATCTGTGATATTTAATTCAGTTTAGAATTGAATTTGAATAACGAATATATTATATAAACGACAGTTTGAACGTAGAATTATAATATAATTAAAATCAACCTTGAAATGGCACTGCAGTTCGCTATTTGGCGATTTGAACTTCAACTGAATATACAGGATTTGTTTTAAGCCGGATTTCGGTGAAACAAGAAACGTGTGGAGCTGGTGGAGTATATCTTTCTAGTGGAAGAGAAAAATCTGGATTTCGTCGAGTAGATTTTGATTCACGTCCAAATCAAATTTTAGAAAAGTCGTTGTGGAATTCCTTTATAATTTATAAAGGAATTATTTATATTTTAAAAAGGAATTTCAATATAAATCGAATATCGGGTTAACTCAGATTGAAATATCAAGTTAGAAATTCATGTAGGAATATTCTAGAGTTGTATGGTATTCCACTATGAATATATATACGATAATATAAATTTACAAATATTTAATTTAATTATATTTAAATATATTTATATGTTTAAATGGGTCATCCAGAGCTTTAAAAATAGCCACTTTTGCAAATGAAGTCAGAATTCGATGAAACTAATTTGGTTAGATCCGCAATGTCAAATAGTTGCTAGATGTCAGTTTTCGTGATTTTTAGAGTCACCGTGTGGTCGTACGGATTTTTAGAGTGAGAAACAGTCAGTATTTCGATAGTTAAAAATACGCTGTGTGAGCATACGAAGTCGGAATTCGACGAAACCAGTTTCGTTAGGACCGTAATGTCAAACTGTAGCTGCATGTCTAGTTTCGTGATTTTTAGGTACTGTGTGTGATCACACTGATTTTTAAAGTGCAAAAACGAATATAAAAGGATTAAAATAAAATATCTAACAAATATCTATAAATATCTAGATATTTTATCCACCCTATAAATACCTCCTTAACTTCTCCTAAACCCAAGTTTCATTCCTCTGGCCAATATTTTTCCGTCGCACTTCTTTTTTTTTTCTTCCTCAAACAAATTCGTGATGTACAATAAATCAAAACAATTCGTATAAATTCCTAGAAATCCAACTACATATAGATTTAGATTGCTCGTATGATGCTCTTCCTGGTGATATCAGTTTAGATGGGTGCAGGGAAAAATTTGTTCGATGTTTTGGTGGCATCGTGCATAGCAGTAAGGCTAGGGTTTGATTTTAATAGTGATTGAAAACTCGGATGCATGTTTCGATGTCGGTTTGGGATTTAAGGTGGAAATCCGCACCTGTATGCTTTCGATTTGGTGAATCCGACACATTTTGTGTCGACGATGTCTGTGCAATACACAAAGACGACGGGAGTCGCTGGGAGCGGGGTGAACTCAAGTTGGGTGATAATGGCACCAGTAGATGGAGGAGCCCAAGAGAAGGATTTTGATGATGTCGGATCTGACTTCGGTTGAATGATGAGGGGGTTAAGGATCGAAGAAATGGCCGGTTTTAGGTTCCTGCAGCTTTCGGTTTTTAAATTTGGGATCGGGGAAGAAACATACGGTGGGGGATCGGGTTTTAAAGTGGGAGATGGGCCAAGAAAGTGGGGTAAGGCCCAAGGGTTTAAATTAAAGTTTTATTTTATTTTAAAAATGTACATCAACTTATAAATTAAATATCTTTATCATACGTGATCGGTTTTCAATGAAACAAGATCCGATGGGATCGTATGAATGGTGGCTATACACTGGAACGGACTAAGAGTGGATTGAAGCTCGTTTGAATTTATGGTGAAATAAACTGCTTGATTCAAATCAAATAACAGTTTATCGTTCTTTAACGATGAACTGCCAAAGTGAGTAAATCTCACTAACTCTGAACAGTTTTTAATTTCATGTTGTAGTTTTAGAACTGTTAAATATTGGCTGACTGACTGTGTTTTGACTGTTTGATTGAACTGCTAGTCAGTTAGTTGAATTTCTATATTGATTCTGTTTAACAGAATATATCATATGAAACTGAAAGTGATGTTATCTATATTGTTTAACATCTGTGATGCAGGGAAACAGGTTGAAGGAATCCAACTGGATTCCTTAAACATTTATTTTACTGTGACTCATATATTGTAATATATGATGTGATATATATAATCTGTTGTCGATTATATGTGTTTGAACGATATTGGTCATCGTGATATGATATGTTGAACACCATAACATACCGAAATGTTGATAAGGGAATATTTTCAAGATTATATTTGAAAATAAGATATTTATAAATGGAATATTTATAAATAAGAAATATTTATAAATTGGAATATTTATAAATAGGAGATATTTAGAAAAAAAGGAAAACGTTATAAAAAGGAAACTATTATAAGAAGGAAACCATTTTAAAGTGGAGAACCGTTACTAAAAGTAAATCTTTAAAAATGAATAAACGTTGTTAAAAGGGGAATCTTTATAAAGCGAATAAAGGAGTTAAATCGGATATAGTTTATTCGAATAGAAGCAAATGAGTTAATCGAATATAGTTTATTCGAATAGAAAGTAAAAGGAGTTAATTGAATATAGTTTATTCGAATAGAAGCAAATGAGTTAATCGAATATAGTTTATTCGAATAGAAAGTAAATGGAGTTAAATCGAATATAGTTTATTCGAATAGAAGCAAATGAGTTAATCGAATATAGTTTATTCGAATAGAAAGTAAAAGGAGTTAATCGAATATAGTTTATTCGAATAGAAGCAAATGAGTTAATCGAATACAGTTTATTCGAATAGAAAGTAAAAGGAGTTAATCGATGTTAGTTTAATCGATTAGAGTTAAAGTAGAAGGAGTTAACCGATGTTAGTTTAATCGATTAGAGTTAAAGCAAAGGAGTTAATCGAATATAGTTTATTCGAATAGAGTAAAGGAGTTAATCGAATATATAGTTTATTCAAATAGAATTAAAGAGCTATCGAATATAGTTTATTCGATACGAGTTAAGTGAATAGAGTTAGAGTTAAATCAAAAGAGTTAAGTGAATAGAATAAATTGAATGGAGTTATCGAATATACCTTATCGAAGGAAAGAATTATCGAATAGAAAAGATTTGAAAGAGAGTTACGTAAGGAAGTTTGTTAAAGAATTTAAAGGGTGAACTTTGTCTATTTCAAGGTTAGAAACGTTGTTCAGTTAAGGTCTGAGAGGTAGTATTACCCCAACTTGATTGACTTCATTTTTAACTAAGGAATGGTTAAGGTTCGATAGTAAAGGATGGTTAAGCGAATTTAGTAATTAAAGGAAATCGTTTGAGTTGGCATCGCGATGGTTTGTTTAAACATCTGTCTAAGACCAATGAAGGAGTTTTGGAAATGTTTTCCAAATAAGAACCAGAAATGTTTTCTGATATAGAAAACAAGAAATGGAAATGTTTTCCAATGGTAATAACATATATTTTCTAAATTTAGAAAACAAGAAATGTCGAATATAGGGAAACAGGAGATAAGTAAATTAATGAAATAAAGAGATAAATGCTGAATGATGTTTGATTGATATAAATTTCCATTTGGAAATAATATCGTTGGTTGCACACTTTTTTTTCTTCGATAGTTAAATCACAGACTGTAACAACCCGAATTTTAATAACGTGTTAAGACAAGAATCGAGGCAGAATTAAATTTTAAAATAAGAATCAAGAGAAATGGGTTGCGTCGTTGCGTTCATCTCGGAATTCTGGTTGGAAACGAGTTCGAAATTTCATAAATCAGAGTCTGTATGACCGAGATATGGCCTCTAGAAGTTTCACGAAAAATCAGAAAACGAAAACAGATTTTCGAATTTCGAATTTAGCCCCAAACAGACAGGGCAGGAAAATTTCCCGCTCGGCCCCAGGTCGACTGTGGAGTCGACTGGGGAGTCGACCCCCCAGGGACCAGGTCGACTGGGCAGTCGACCTAGGTGTCGACCTAGGGGTCGACCTCCTTGGTCGGGCCAGGTTGGCCTGGTGCACCTGCTTGCTCCTTTGGGTCTGTTCTGTTGGCCTGTGACAAGGTTGGATGGTTCAGATCTAAACTAGGGTTAATCTAAGGGCCTAAACTAGTCCTAACTTCTATAAAAACACCCTAAGACCTAGCCTAATTCACTACAAACCATCCTAACAACAAAGTGCTGCCCAAATGACTCTTGATCATGTCCTCCATCTTCAACTTCAAAGGCTTAAGCATGCAAGCTAGATTCAAGTCAAAGGAGCAAGCTTTCTACATCAAATCAAGGAAGTAGAGCATCATCTCAACACTGTTCTACGACAAATGTTTTCTCATAAATCTCTAGCCACGCTTTGTAAGTTCTAGCTACTTTTAGATCTAAATGGTAGTTCTAATGTTGACATGGAATAAAATGAGATGAAACCTAAGTATGTTAGTCTATGTGAATCTCGTCTTGCCCCTCTCTTGAACCTATGACTTTGGGCTATTTCTTAGTGATTAAATCATGCCACTCATGTTGTGTTTGACCAAGTTTATCATGCAATATTGAATCTTGACTTGTGGAATGTTGGCATTAACCCTTAGAACAATTTGACTTGTGGAACATTCATATGAACTTGACTTGGGGCTTATGCATGTAAAAGAACCTAAACCCCTCATGACCATTTACATGCCTATGATGATGAACCTAGTGTTATGCTATCATACATGTTTGAGACCAATCCCTTTATGCTATCATACACGTTTGAGGCCAATCCCTTTATGCTATCATATATGTTTGGGGCCAATATGTTGTCACATTATTCCTACTATGTTGACTCGCTTTCACTTGCGTTGGGAATACGCCTTGGGTAGTTTAGGCAAACTTGAGATGGGCTATGAAACTTAACATGAATTAAGTAATGGGACAATGGGCATAAGTGGAAAACATGGACTTTGTCGTAGCCTAAATTTGACATGAACATGACAAGTAGGAAAACATGAAAGTGGCCAACTCGAGGTTGGGTTGAGTTTGTAGCATAAATCTACCCGGAACCGCCCGGCAAATCTAGTAGCTATAGACCATAAGACCCAATGTGAGTAGTTGGTCATATCGCGCTTAAAACCCGAGGTTAGACTAGGTTGTGGGGTAAAGCTGCCCGGACCTGCCCGGCTTAACCAGTAACCACAACAAAGTCTAATGCGAGAGGTTGTGGTACATTAATTTACTTAATGCCACATAATAAGGTTAAGTTAGTTTGACTAATGGCACTTAACCGATATGACATGAATGCGTAGGTTAAGTAAGATTGGACTTAATTACTTAAAGACACTTAACAATATAACACGATGAGTGGATGGGGTTAAGTTAACCTACACTTAACCAATCCGACCCGATAATTTAATGGGGTTAAGTTAACTTTTACTTAACCAAATCTGGCTTGATGATTTGATAGGGTTAAGTCACGAACCTCTTAAATATGCTTAACCAATCCGACTCGATAATTTAATGGGGTTAAGTTAACCTATACTTAACCAATCCGACTCGATAATTTAATGGGGTTAAGTTTACCTACACTTAACCAATTTTACTCGATGATTTGATGAAGTTAAGACAACCTATACTTAACCAATCTGATGCGGTAGCTTGATGAGTTAAGATAACCTATACTTAACCAATCTGACATGGTAATTTGATAGGGTTAAGTTAACCTATACATAACCAATCTGACACGATAATCTAGGGTTAAGTCATAAACTTCTTGATTTACTTAACCAACTTGATACATGGTTTGTAGGGTTAAGTCTTGAACTTGAATACTTAGCCAATTTTGACATGATTCGTAGGCGGGGTAAGTCATGAACTCGAATGACAACACTTAACCCATTAGACAAAACCCTAGTTCAGGGGACTAAGTGGAAAAGCGTAGTTAATAAGGATAACGGGAAGGGAAACTAAGTGATAAACCTTAGTTAAGGATAACTAAGTAATAATTCTTAGTCATGAGAATTGGACCAGTTCACAAATAGATGAGTAACCTAATACGGTAGGTCATCGTTTAAACAAACACACGAGGAGGAGCGAATGTATATCTGACTTAGATAAAGGCTCCAGCGAACTGGGTGACGAAGCGGTAGCTTCGGGGGACGTGATGGTACTCTTGGTATCCCTCTGTGAGGTTGCAGATGATCCGCCTGGGCTCACAGAGGTTAAAGGTCTGCGGTAGAAGAACCAAGGGTATGCCTTGGTTGCTGTGCGAGCAACCTAAAGACTCGGGTGGATTAGCATGGAGTCGGCGATACTTAGTTTAGCCCTGTGGTAGCACGTCGTCGACTACCTACCATCTTTAGTCAATCGTGTACGTATGCGAAAAGGCAGAGAACTCCCAACAGACCATATACTTGCTATCTAGTTATGGGTGAGGTTGTCCAATAGGAAAGTGGGGCATGGATGGCCAGAGTATAGTTCTCGTGCATGATTTTCTTGGATTGCCTTTCAGTAGTTGAGGGTGGGGTCACGTGGGACCATAACCACCGGTAGAAAAACAGACCTTTATATCTGCATCGGTAGATAACCTAAAACTCCCGACCGATCCTGTAATTCTTGATTAACCCTGTCACGGGACTCGGATGGCACATTGAGATACATGTGCATCTAGACATGGAAAAACGATTCACGATACATACATGGGAAAAAGGGGCGTGGTTGACGGGTAGCGTAATCCGTAGCGGTCCTAGGTGGCTAAAACCCAAACTGAGTTACGAAAATGTTTAGTAGGTAGCGTAATCCCTAGCGGTCCTAGGTGGCATAAATCCTAGCCAAACATTTGAGAATTCATGGTAAGAAAATACAGCTTGATCAAGGGTGACAGTCCAAATGATTTCAAGGATAATGGAACTACGTTGAAGTAGTATAGAACCACGTGAGGAAGCCCGTAGGATTTACGGCAAAGGACTAAACATATACATGGGAAGAAACATACGAGTTGGGAAAACCTACATTAGGTTGACATGGACCATTTCATGACATTGGGCAGGGGACATTTTGTAGCTAACACATGACACGGGTTGGGATGCTAGTACGGAAGGTGCAGGGCAAATACACTTGATAGAACCTTGGGGTGTTATACTCGATAGAACCTTGGGGTGTTATACTCGATAGAACCTTGGGATGTTATACTCGATAGGACCTTGGGATCTTATACTTGATTCATAGTGACCGTAGTTTATCTTTATACAGTAGTTCATCCTGTTACCTTGGTTTAGCTTGTCTATCTTGTCATCATCCTTATGTTTACTTTCAGTTTATGCATGTCATGTTACCTTTACCTGTTTTTATGCTGGAAGTAGATAGGACTTACCAGTCTTTATGACTGACCCCGTTTCTTTCGCCTCTTTTTCTTCCGTTTCCCCTCCCCCCCTCCCCCCCCAGGTTTTCAGGGAGGAAATACTGTTATTTAGCTCGGACTTCTTCTGCTTCAAGGTCATCATGTATGGCTTGGATTTTTCTTGGCTATGGCTGCTTTACCGTTTTACTTGGGGAATATTTTATGACTGTGGTTTATGCTTCTTTAACTATTGCAAGACAGGTTTCCAATGTAATGGCTTTTAAAGGCATTTTGATATAAAAGGCTTTATACCTTATAATTTTATGAGGTAATAAAATTTGGTTTTTCTTCCACTGTTTTATATGTTCTGCCTTGTAATATTTCTGTGCATGTTTACCTAGACAACGCCCCTCCAAAGCTAGTGCATTCTCTTGTGAGTGACCCTGGCGGAGGTGGGGTGTTACATTTGGTATCAGAGCAGAAGGTTACCAGACTGGGCAAAAGTTTTAAAACCTTCTGAAAACTATTTGAAAACCGTTTACAAAGAAGCATTTTTCAAGGAAAGTTTTATTTTTAAAGGCCATTCCCCAAAGGCCATTAGCATTATCCTTTGTTTCCTTGATTGAATCTCTTTTCCTTTCTTTCCTCCACCTGTAGTCACAGTGGTTTGAACTGCGACTAATCCTTTTCTAACTACGTCAGTATTTTCGGTACGATGGAGGCATTTTTCGAGAGACCTGTTACTGCATTATAAGAAAGGATAGTAAGAACAAGGATAAAGGATACAAGCTTAAGGAGAAGCAACTTTTTGGTATGACTTAATCCACAAAGGAGGAAAAGGGGGAATGATAAAACCCATGACAAGAGAGAGTATCTCTAGTAGGGTAAAAAGGGAAAGATAGTCAAGTATTATGAGACGAGGACAAGATCATCGAGAGGGCAATTGTATGCTCTCACTGTTAGCGTACCTAAGAAGGATGGTAACGTTTCTGTGAAAGGTTTAGCTTTTCTTCTCTATCATCCCGTCAGGACTTTGCTATGATCACCGCATCGTTTAAGTCTGCTTCGATAGTTGAGTCTCTGCACCTTCGTACTAGCATAGTAGAGGATCCCATTTTTGTCTCAAATCTTGTTGAGGAATCAGTCTATTTATTCATGACTTGTTTGGATTTGAGGACTCCTATGACTTTTGGGAATAATGCTTATGCTTTTAAGCTATGGGTTGAATTCTTGGAATGGAGTGGTTATCCAGTAAGGGTGCCATTCTCGGTTCTGAAAGGAGGGTAGATAGGCTCTTGACTTTCCTCGGTAATACCCTCGAAGCCTCGTGTAACCTTTAGGGTTCTGTCATGATTGGTTACCTAGAACCTCTTGATGCATTTGTTGGTAATCCGTTCGAGTAGAGTTCGCCACTAAGGCAGATGGTTCATTTCGCTTGTGCATGAGTTATGGAAATCACTCTAGTAAGTACACTTGGTAACATGGTTGGCATCTGTTTGTTTTTAAGAGATAAGTTCTTCTGCGTGGAATGCCGTAGAGCGAATAAACGAGATCCATGATTCACTAGTGAATTTTGGAGAGCTTACATGAAACCATGAGTGCACGGATACGGTTGAGCCAAGTAAACTAGAGGGAGAATAAGTAAAAGTGGAACGAGAGGCGACAATGAAGTGAGTTCCAGCTCATATTTGGAAATAGGAGTTAAGAGGCCACGAAATCATGAAGTTAAAGATGGTTAATGCACAATGGAATTAAGCTCATGGAAATGCGACTTAGAAGATTGAAGACAAGATACGCGCATCATATCTCTTTTTAGGAGTATATTCTTGATCCCTATTTTCCTGTAGAGTTTTCCCGCATGCTATCTTTTATGCATATCCTCTCGGTCCTATTCTCGATCTTATTTCTGTTGCAAACTCCATAGGGGGTATGACTCATCGGTTAATAGTACATGTCAGGGTTTGAAGGTGTCCGTTAGGTTGACTAAACCTTTTGGGCATTATAGGATATGGGTTGGGTTTAAAAAGGGATTTCTTGTAATCCAAAAGGAGTTTATCTTAATTATCTTCTCGGTCCTATCTTGAGGACCTTAGGTAGAACCCTGTGGATGTAAACATGTATTTGAAAACATGTTATGATTGATATGGTTGCAAGTGGTTGCTCGTGGATGCGCGAATAAACACTAGGAACTAGATCGGCTCAGTCACATTTCATATTTCATATGTATACGTGTTTATACTTGTTTATGGATGAATCTGAATGTGTTATCATGTGAATATTGCATATGGATGAATGGTTGTGCACACATATAGTTTTTATGTGACTGGGACTATTTGCATACATGTGGATTCATGGCACTAAACATATTTTGCATTTAGAAGATCAATCAGGCATGATCATCTGCATTAGATAAGGAACATATACACACACTTTCTGCATATGTTCATATGGTATTAGAAATCTTTTAAGGACAATGGTTGCTTGTGGATGATGTCTTGAGTAGATGGACGGTAGGATACGTTCTTCCTAACTTAGAGATTTCGGGGACAAAATCCTTAAAGGAGGGGAGAATGTAACAACCCGAATTTTAATAACGTGTTAAGACAAGAATCGAGGCAGAATTAAATTTTAAAATAAGAATCAACAGAAACGGGTTGCACCGTTGCGTTCGTCTCGGAATTCTGGTTGGAAACGAGTCCGAAATTTCATAAATCAGAGTCCGTATGACCGAGATATGGCCTCTAGAAGTTTCACGAAAAAACAGAAAATGAAAACAGATTTTCGAATTTCGAATTTAGCCCCAAACAGACTGGGCGGGAAAATTTCCCGCCCAGCCCCAGGTCGACTGTGGAGTCGACCCCCCAAGGACCAGGTCGACTGGGCAGTCGACCTGGGTGTCAACCTGGGGGTCGACCTCCTTGGTCGGGCCAGGTTGGCCTGGTGCACCTGCTTGCTCCTTTGGGTCTGTTCTGTTGGCCTGTGACGAGGTTGGATGGTTCAGAACTAAACTAGGCTTAATCTAAGGGCCTAAACTAGTCCTAACTTCTATAAAAACACCCTAAGACCTAGCCTAATTCACTACAACCATCCTAACAACAAAGTGCTGCCCAAATGTCTATTGATCATGGCCTCCATCTTCAACTTCAAAGGCTTAAGCATGCAAACTAGATTCAAGTCAAAGGAGCAAGCTTTCTACATCAAATCAAGGAAGTAGAGCATCATCTCAACATCGTTCTATGACAAAAGTTTGCTCATAAATCTCTAGCCACGCTTTGTAAGTTCTAGCTACTTTTAGATCTAAACGGTAGTTCTAATGTTGACATGGAATAAAATGAGATGAAACCTAAGTATGTTAGTCTATGTGAATCTAGTCTTGCCCCTCAATTGAACCTATGACTTTGGGCTATTTCTTAGTGATTAAATCATGCCACTCATGTTGTGTTTGACCTAGTTTATCATGCAAGATTGAATCTTGACTTGTGGAATGTTGGAATGAACCCTTAGAACAATTTGACTTGTGGAACATTCATATGAACTTGACTTGGGGCTTATGCATGTAAAAGAACCTAAACCCCTCATGACCATTTACATGCCTATGATGATGAACCTAGTGTTATGCTATCATACATGTTTGAGACCAATCCCTTTATGTTATCATACACGTTTGAGGCCAATCCCTTTATGCTATCATATATGTTTGGGGCCAATATGTTGTCACATTATTCCTACTATGTTGACTCGCTTTCACTTGCGTTGGGAATACGCCTTGGGTAGTTTAGGCAAACTTGAGATGGGCTATGAAACTTAACATGAATTAAGTAATGGGACAATGGGCATAAGTGGAAAACACGGACTTTGTCGTAGCCTAAATTTGACATGAACATGACAAGTAGGACAACATGAAATGACCAACTCGAGGTTGGGTTGAGTTTGTAGCATAAATCTGCCCGGAACCGCCCGGAAAATCCAGTAGCTACAGACAATAAGACCCAATGTGAGTAGTTGGTCATATCGCGCTTAAAACCCGAGGTTAGACTAGGTTGTGGTGTAAAGCTGCCCGGACCCGCCCGGCGTAACCAGTAACCACAACAAAGTCTAATGTGAGAGGTTGGGGTGCATTAATTTACTTAATGCCACATAATAAGGTTAAGTTAGTTTGACTAATGGCACTTAACCGATATGACATGAATGGGTAGGTTAAGTAAGACCGGACTTGATTACTTAAAGACACTTAACCATATAACACGATTAGTGGATGGGGTTAAGTTAACCTACACTTAACCAATCCGACCCGATAATTTAATGGGGTTAAGTTAACTTTTACTTAACCAAATCTGGCTTGATGATTTGATAGGGTTAAGTCATGAACCTCTTAAATATGCTTAACCAATCGAACTCGACAATTTAATGGGGTTAAGTTAACCTATACTTAACCAATCCGACTCGATAATTTAATGGGGTTATGTTAACCTACACTTAACCAATTTTATTCGATGATTTGATGAGGTTAAGACAACCTATACTTAACCAATCCGACGCGGTAGCTTGATGAGGTTAAGATAACCTATACTTAACCAATCTGACACGGTAATTTGATAGGGTTAAGTTAACCTATACTTAACCAATCTCACACGATAATCTAGGGTTAAGTCATGAACTTCTTGATATACTTAACCAACTTGATACATGGTTTGTAGGGTTAAGTCTTGAACTTGAATACTTAGCCAATTTTGACATGATTCGTAGGCGGGGTAAGTCATGAACTCGAATGACAACACTTAACCCATTAGACAAAACCCTAGTTCAGGGGACTAAGTGGAAAAGCGTAGTTAATAAGGATAATGGAAAGGGAAACTAAGTGATAAACCTTAGTTAAGGGTAACTAAGTAATAATTCTTAGTCAAGAGAATTGGACCAGTTCACAAATAGATGAGTAACCTGATACGGTAGGTCATCGTTTAAACAAACACACGAGGAGGAGCGAATGTTTATCTGACTTAGATAAAGGTCCAGCGAACTGGGTGACGAAGCGGTAGCTTCAGGGGATGTGAGAGTACTCTTGGTATCCCTCTGTGAGTTTGCAGATGATCCGCCTGGGCTCACAGAGGTTAAAGGTCTGCGGTAGAAGAACCAAGGGTATGCCTTGGTTGCTATGCGAGCAACCTAAATACTGGGGTGGGTTAGCGTGGAGCTGGCGATACTTAGTTTAGCCCTGTGATAGCACGTCGTCGACTACCTACCATCTTTAGTCAATCGTTTACGTATGCGGAAAGGCAAAGAACTCCCAACATACCATATACTTGCTATCTAGTTATGGGTGAGGTTGGCCAATAGGAAAGTGGGGCATGGATGGTCGGAGTATAGTTCTCGTGCATGATTTTCTTGGATTTCCTTTCAGTAGTTGAAGGAGGGGTCACATGGGACCATAACCACCGGTAGAAAAACAGACCTTGATATCTGCATCGGCAGATAACCTAAAACTCCCGACCGAGTCCTGTAATTCTTGATTAGGCCTGTCACGGGACTCGGATGGCACATTGAGATACATGTGCATCTAGACATGGAAAAATGATTCACGATACATACGTGGGAAAAAGGGGCGTGGTTGACGGGTAGCGTAATCCCTAGCGGTCCTAGGTGGCTAAAACCCAAACCGAGTTACGAAAACGTTTAGTAGGTAGCGTAATGTCTAGCGGTCCTAGGTGGCATAAATCCTAGCCGAACACTCAAGAATTCATGGTAAGAAAATACAATTAGATCAAGGGTGACAGTCCAAACGATTTCAAGGATAATGGAACTACGTTGAAGTAGTATAGAACCACGTGAGGAAGCCCGTAGGATTTACGGCAAAGGACTAAACATATACATGGGAAGAAACACACGAGTTGGGAAAACCTACATTAGGTTGACATAGACCATTTCATGACATTGGGCAGGGGACATTTTGTAGCTAACACATGACACGGGTTGGGATACTAGTACGGAAGGTGCAGGGTAAATATACTTGATAGAACCTTGGGGTGTTATACTCGATAGAACCTTGGGGTGTTATACTCGATAGAACCTTGGGATGTTATACTCGATAGGACCTTGGGATCTTATACTTGATTCATAGTGACTGTAGCTTATCTTTATATAGTAGATCATCCTGTTACCTTGGTTTAGCTTGTCTATCTTGTCATCATCCTTATGTTTACTTTCAGTTTATGCATGTCATGTTACCTTTACCTGTTTTTATGCTAGAAGCAGATAGGACTTACCAGTCTTTATGACTGACCCTATTTCTTTTGCCTCTTTGTCTTCCGTTCCCCACCCCCTAGGTTTTCAGGGAGGAAATACTGTATTTAGCTCGGACTTCTTCTGCTTCAAGGTCATCATGTATGGCTTGGATTTTTCTTGGCTATGGCTGCTTTACCGCTTTACTTGGGGAATATTTTATGACTGTGTTTTATGCTTCTTTAACTTTTGCAAGACAGGTTTCCAATGTAATGGCTTTTAAAGGCATTTTGATGTAAAAGGCTTTAGACCTTATAATTTTATGAGGTAATAAAATTTGGTTTTTCTTCTGCTATTTTATATGTTCTGTCTTGTAATATTTCTGTGCATGTTTACCTAGACAATGCCCCTCCAAAGCTAGAGCATTCTCTTGTGAGTGACCCTGGCGGAGGTGGGGTGTTACACAGACTATCAAAGTTTTGACCGTTTTAACGTTGTTAATATAGAGAGACCGGTTGGATTATTATCCAAAGAACCACTCGGTATTGGCATAAGCTTTGCGAATCATATATGCCAAAGGAAATTGAAGATGGAGTTATGCAAGGGCTATCCTGTTTACAGAATAGTGCCTTCGGTTCATCCTGTTCCTGGGTGACTCGTGTGGACGGATGTCTGACAAAGTATTTCCAGACAATCATGTATATTGATTTCTACAACCGTACCAAGAGTGGAAGCAGAGGAGGAAACTTCTTTTAGCTAACACATAATGTATGGTTGAGGACGTCAATCGGTGATTTGATGGATTTGACGATGTGGCTTTCAAAGTGAATCTGGTGTGATGATAAAGCGTAGCCTCTAGCCTCACATCCGGTAAATGACAGAAATCGGGCAGGCAGCATGGCTAAGTCGGTCACACCAAAGTAGGGTGTATAATCACCTGATCTAGAGTTTCATTTATTTCTAAAAATCTATTGTTGATGCTGTCCCATTCGGGAAACAGTTGCTGATCCCAACCGTTGGTGATATACATTCGATACGCTCAAGCGAAATGAGTGGTCAGTCATGTGTGGCCGGGTTGCAAGATGTTCTTGTTGAACCCAGTGTATTCCTCTCTAGAGGTACACTAGCGAAAGGTGGTTCATACCTTGTCATAGTTGGAAATCCATTACCCAATACGTGCTTGCGGTTTTGATTGTATACTATATATGTAGAACGTGAGATGAAAGCGTTTCTGCTAGATGATTATTATATTGTGTTGATAGACATTATTATAATATCAAAAAGTTTTTGATACAAAGATATTTGGATTCTCATAAGGGAAAAACCCGTTCCGTTATACGGCGTGGTCTTATGAGATATCAATTACCTTTTTGAACTGTTTTAAACTGTTTTACTCATACCAGTCCCATGACTGACCCGGAGTTTATTTTGTTGTTTTCCCTAAACTCTTGGGTGCCCAATTTTGTACGGGCAGTCAAGTAGTCAAAATTTACAGATATACTGGAAGAGCTTGGAGCAGGAGGCTTCAGGATCATATAGTTATAGTCATTTCCGCTATGTTGTAAGTTTTGTACTTTGATAATGATGTGTATTCAAGTGCAGATGTATATTTCAAGTTATGTTATATATATTATATGTTATTCATTTCGCTGTGAGGTTCGTGTTACTCTGATGTTGTGTTCTTCTTCTTCTTCTATTCTAAATTTCTATCTTATCTTTCCTCACCCTCTAATTTCTTTCATTATTGACCGGTATTTTTCGATGTTTGGTTAGACATCATTGAGTTTATGGCGATAACCAAAGTCGTCAAAATCCCGGGTCATTACAGTTGGTATCAGAGCCTAAGTTAAGTGAATTACCTTGGCTCTGTGGCATGACTCCGTAGAGATAGGGTTAGTAATACCCTAGATTGAGTTGAGTGTATATATACGAGTGAGCGTATTTGTTATTGATATAAAAATTGTTTTTTATTGTGGTGATTTATTGGTTGAGTAGTTTATGAGTTCTGGTCAATCAGTTTGATCCACTATATTGGTAGGAGTTACTAAACACTCGAATACGATGGATCGACACGATATGTTTTGAAAAGAGGGTAAATTAAAATAAGTTTACCCAAGGTATATCTTGATATAGAGAAGATATATAAATCAAAATTATAATATAATAAATATATTGGTTGTTATTATAATCGAGTAAGATTATACATTAGACGGTTATGAAGATAACCAATCAGAATTCATATAAGTGAAATACGTGAAATCAGATGAGTTAAATCTAAAATTTAAACCAGAAATTGAATTAAAACTCTGGAGAATCGGATAAGTGTTTGTAAATGGATTTGGATTAAGAATAAGGAAAATTTAAGATCCTAGGAGATTTTAAATTGTTTTACAAGCAGTGCGAAATTTATTTTGAAATGAATTTCAAAATGGAAATGTTTAAAAATAGTTTTATAGTATTGAACTCACTTCGATCGCTGGAAAATAGATTCTGATGATGACAGCTGCATTATCAGTATTCATTTTCGAGTTGTAAGTGACGAATTACTACCAGAGATACTGTTTTGTATTTGTTTTAGGAAAGACAAGTTGTGTTGAATTTCAAAATGGGATTTTAAAAAATAGAATTTGAATTTTTAAATAGATTTGAAATATTTACTTGTTTTAAAAGAAATAAAATGAGAAGTTCCTTTATAAACGAAGTTTATAAATAGTTCTTTTATAAATGAAGTTTATAAATGAAGTGAAAAGAATTATCATTGGATAATTCAGAAATAAAAATACAAGTGTGAAGTTGAAAGGGAAATCTATTTTCCAAAGGTAGAAATATCGATTTCAAAAGGAATTGAAATCGAGACTTATTTAAAGAATGAATAAAGAAAGTTTGAAAAGGAATTTGAATAGAGGAAGTTCAAACATAGAATTTAAATAAGAAAATTCAAAAGGGGATTTGAATATAGAAAACTCAAAGGGGATTTGAATATAGAAAATTCAAAGGGGACTTGAATATAGAAAAATCAAAGGGGATTTGAATATAGAAATTCAAATGAGATTTGAATAAAGAAGATTTAAATAATGGAAAATTGAATATAGAATGCATATAGAGTAATAATAGGATTCGAATATAGAAATTCAAAGGGAGTTTGAATATCTGGAATTCAATGGAATTGAAATAGAGTTAGAATATATGAAATTCAATGGAATTGAAATAGAGTTTGAATATAGAAATTCAAATGGAATTTGAATATAGAATTCAAATGGAATTTGAATATAGAATTCAAATGGAATTCAAATATAGGATTTGAATATAGAATTCAAATGGAATTTAAACTGTAGAATTTGAATATATAGAATTTGAATAGAATTTGAATAGAATTTGAATAATAGAAGTGATATAAAATTTGAATAGAAATTGAATAGAATTAACTAAGTCGAAGAGGAATTAGTTAATCGAGTTTTGAATTTGAAGTTGAACTTTGAAAGGTGAATTGGATTTGTAAATGGATATTCGAAATCGAATATAGAACTTAATTTTGAAATTTGGATTCAAATTAGTTAATAAGCAAGTTAAAATATATTTGAACATGTCATGTTCAAATATAAAAGTGAAATAGACTAAAGAGTTAATTAACAAATTAATTAACGAATTGAGTCAAAATGATCAGGTATAGTTAAAATAGATTGGGCAGGTATAAATATACATGAGATAGGTATGCATAAGGTATGAAGGTATATAAATAGAATGCTCGATGAAAAGGTATGTATTTAATTCATATATGAGATTTTATGCGCCGTATCGGCTAGCCGCTTGGCTTTTTCTTTTTCTTTTGGATTGGTGAGGGCCATGGGAGGCTATTTGAAATATCCCGATGCTCCTGGTACAAAGGAGGTTATGGCGATTTTTTCCGAAAATTTAAGGAGTTAGAATATTTTTAAGATAATTTAATACTTAGAAATCAACGTTTCGATATATATACAAAAGTCGATAAGGAAACAAACTTAGAAATAGAATAGTAAAATCAAAAAGGAAGACTAAGAATAAAATCTAGTAAGAATAGAAAAAGGAAGCGTATACGTGTTTAAAAGTGAATAAGTAGTTGTATGGTATTGATTACTCGAGTAAGTAGTCATATCTGTTTTTACGTTATAAATGTTATTCAGTCAAGGTCTGAGAGGTAGTTATACCCTAACTTGATTGATTTCATTATTAACAAATAAATAGGAAGATTTCAGGCTTGAAGATCAATGTTGAATAAGAGTTAGTTGAATATAGTATTTGGGTTGTCATAACGATGTTTTACACAACATCCGTTTTAACCCAAATAAGTGTAAGCTTGGAAATATAATAAAGAATATTTCCTAAGTATAGAAATAAATGAGATCGGAAAAGAGATAAGAAATTGGAATATTTTCCAATTATAAATAGCATATATTTTCTAAAGTTTAGAAAATAAAGGAAGGCGATATTCGGAAATATTTTCCAAATAACATAAAAGGCCAATATGGTTATTGAAAATATTTGGTTAACAAATATTGATAAAGAAATAGAGAAGTGAATTGACTAATGGAATATTAATTAAGGGCTCAGTGACATGTTCAAAAGGAAAATTTGATTTTTGGAAAGAGTAAACTGCTTAAAAACTCCCAGGGAAAGACTGTTTGAATTAAAAACAAATTTAACAGAAATTTGTGAAAGCAAAATTGAATTAAAGAAAAGCCAGTAAAGTGGTAACTGAGATTGAATTAAAATAATATCAAGACAAATTGGATTGTGAGATTCAAATTGAAGTGTAATGTGATAATCAAGTTAAGAGTTGGGAATCAAGAAGAAACTCGAGTTTGAAATGAAATTCGACTTAGGTATAAGCGAATGGTTGATATTGTGGATAAAAGCAGATTGGAATTTGATTGGGATGACCCTTGTATCTTCTGAATTGATAACAGGTGGAAAGGATATAATGATATGCCGACAAAAGGTACAAGTTTATATTTCTATTGGATATAAGATTTATGAGCCGAATTGGCAAGTCGCTTGGCTGTTTGATTTTCTTTTGGGTTGGAGATGGCTCAGAGAGGCGAGTTGGAGTTGGAACGATTGACCAGTACAAAGGAGGTGCTGGCGAAATTTTTCGAAGAGTTAAGGCATTAGAAAATTTTCAGGATTTTTGGAAATTTTCGATGATAAGAATTAATTAATAATTTAATTGAAATTAAATTGGTTCAGTTGAAACAGAAGTTAAGGAGTGAACAAATATGTTTTAACCAGTCGATAGGGTCGTCCTCTACCTTTTAGCAATTTCGAGGACGAAATTATTTTAAGTGGGAAAGATTGTAATGACCCGCATTGGCAGAGGTATTATAATTAATTTTTTTAATTATATAAATAGTGATATAGTGAATTTAATGGTCATGGAATTAAAATATGGTGAATAATTAATTAAAATAATAATTTAATAATATATTTAATTCTGAAATAATCAGAATTGGCTGAAATGGCGATATGGTATGAACTGGATCGTCTGTGATATTTAATTCAGTTTAGAATTGAATTTGAATAACGAATATATTATATAAACGACAGTTTGAACGTAGACTTATAATATAATTAAAATCAAGCTTGAAATGGCGCTGCAGTTTGCTATTTGGCGATTTGAACTTCAACTGAATACACATGATTCGTTTTAAGCCAGATTTCTGTGAAACAAGAAACGTGTGGAGCTGGTGGAGTATATCTTTCTAGTGAAAGAGAAAAATATGGATTTCGTCGGGTAGAATTTGATTCACGTCCAAATCAAATTTTAGAAAAGTCGTTACGGAATTCCTTTATAATTTATAATGGAATTATTTATATTTTAAAAAGGAATTTCAGTATAAATCGAATATCGGGTTAACTCAGATTGAAATATCAAGTTAGAAATTCAAATAGGAATATTCTAGAGCTGTATGGTATTCCACTGTGAATATGTATATGATAATATAAATTTACAGATATTTAATTTAATTATATTTAAATATATTTATATATTTAAATGGGTCACCAAAGCTTCAAAAATAGCCACTTTTGCAAACGAAGTCAGAATTCGACGAAACTAATTTTGTTAGATCCGCAATGTCAAATAGTTGCTGGATGTTAGTTTTCGTGATTTTTAGAGTAACTATGTGGTCGTACGGATTTTTAGAGTGAGAAACAGTAAGTATTTCGATAGTTAAAAATACACTGTATGAGCATACGAAGTCGAAATTCGACGAAAGCAGTTTCGTTGGGACCGTAATGTTAAACTGTAGCTGCATGTCTATTTTCGTGATTTTTAGGTACTGCGTGTGATCACACGAATTTTTAGAGTGCAAAAAAAATATATAAAAGGATTAAAATAAAATATCTAACAAATATCTAGATATTTTATCCACCCTACAAATACCTCCTTAACTTCTCCTAAACCTAAGTTTCATTCCTCTTGCCAATATTTTTCTGCTGCACTTCTTTTTTTTCTTCCTCAAACAAATTCGTGATGTACAATAAATCAAAACAATTCGTATAAATTCCTAGAAATCCAACTACGTATAGATTTGGATTGCTCGTATGATGCTCTTCCTGGTGGTATCAGTTTAGATGGGTTCAGCGAAAAATTTGTTCGATGTTTTGGTGGCAGCGTGCATAGCAGTAAGGCTAGGGTTTGATTTTAATAACGATTGAAAACTCGGATGCTTGTTTCGATGTTGGTTTGGGATTTAAGGTGGAAATCCGCACGGGTATGCTTTCGATTTGGTGAATCCGACACATTTTGTGTCGACGATGTCTGAGCAATACACAGAGGCGACGGGAGTCGCTGGGAGCGGGGTGAACTCGAGTTGGGTGATAATGGCACCAGTAGATGGAGGAGCTTAAGAGAAGGATTTTGGTGATGTCGGATCTGACTTCGGTTGAATGATGAGGGGGTTAAGGATCGAAGAATGGCCGGTTTTAGGTTCCTGCAGCTTTCGGTATTTAGATTTGGGATCGGGCAAGAAACATACGGTGGGGGATCGGGTTTTAAAGTGGGAGATGGGCCAAGAAAGTGGGGTAAGGCCCAAGGGTTTAAATTAAAGTTTTATTTTATTTTAAAAATGTACGTCAACTTATAAATTAAATATCTTTATCATACGTGATCGGTTTTCAGCGAAACAAGATCCGATGGGATCGAATGGATGGTTGCTATACACTAGAACGGACTAACAGTGGATTGAAGCTCGTTTGAATTTATGGTGAAATAAACTGTTTGATTCAAATCAAATAACAGTTTATCTTTCTTTAATGATGAACTGCCAAAGTGAGTAAATCGCACTAACTCTGAACAGTTTATAATTTCATGTTGTATTTTTAGAACTGTTAAATATTGGCTGATTGACTGTGTGTTGACTGTTCGATTGAACTGTTAGTCAGTTAGTTGAATTTCTATATTGATTCTGTTTAACAGAATATATCATATGGAACTGAAAGTGTTATTATCAATATTGTTTAACATCTGTGATGCAGGGAAACAGGTTGGAGGAATCCAACTGGATTCCTTAAACATTTATTTTACTGTGATTCATTATATGATGTGATATATATAATCTGTTGTCGATTATATGTGTTTGAACGATATTGGTCATCATGATTTGATACATTGAGCACCATAACATACCGAAACGTTGATAACGGAATATTTTCAAGATAATATTTGAAAATAAAATATTTATAAATGGAATATTTATAAATAAGAAATATTTATAAATTGGAATATTTATAAATAGGAGATATTTAGGAAAAAAGGAAAACGTTATAAAAAGGAAACTGTTATAAGAAGGAAATCATTTTAAAGTGGAGAACCATTTCTAAAAGTAAATCTTTAAAAATAAATAAACGTTGTTAAAAGGGGAATCTTTATAAAGCGAATAAAGGAGTTAAATCGAATATAGTTTATTCGAATAGAACCAAATGAGTTAATCGAATATAGTTTATTCGAATAGAAAGTAAAAGGAGTTAATCGAATATAGTTTATTCGAATAGAAGCAAATGAGTTAATCGAATTTAGTTTATTCGAATAGAAAGTAAAAGGAGTTAAATCGAATATAGTTTATTCGAATTGAAGCAAATGAGTTAATCGAATATAGTTTATTCGAATAGAAAGTAAAAGGAGTTAATCGAATATAGTTTATTCGAATAGAAGCAAATGAGTTAATCGAATATAGTTTATTCAAATAGAAAGTAAAAGGAGTTAATCGATGTTAGTTTAATCGATTAGAGTTAAATAAAAGGAGTTAACCGATGTTAGTTTAATCGATTAGAGTTAAAGCAAAGGAGTTAATTGAATATAGTTTATTCGAATAGAGTAAAAGGAGTTAATCGAATATATAGTTTATTCAAATAGAATTAAAGAGTTATCAAATATAGTTTATTCGATACGAGTTAAGTGAATAGAGTTAGAGTTAAATCAAAAGAGTTAAGTGAATAGAATAAATTGAACGGAGTCATCGAATATTTCTTATTGAAGGAAAGTGTAACACCCCGAATTTTCTATTAACACTAAAGTTGCTAAAATATTAATAAGTGTGTAAGAGAGGGGATGTATCTAATATGAATATAAAAATATTAATAAGTGTGTAAGAGAGGGGATGTGTCTAATATGAATATAAAAATATTAATAAGTGTGTAAGAGAGGGGATGTATCTAATATGAATATAAAAATATTAATAAGTGTGTAAGAGAGGGGATGTATCTAATATGAATATAAAAATATTAATAAGTGTGTGAGAGAGGGGATGTATCTAATATGTATATAAAAACAATAATAAGTAAAGGGGGATGTATCTAATATGTACATTGTAGAAAATATATATATATTTATGACATGAATAGAAGTTTATTAATATGCTGAGTGTTTGCTGAGTCACTTCTGACTCATTGCTGAGTCAACAAGATAAACCCCATCTTGTCTGAACGGCTGCGGTTATTTCTAGGTTAAATCTAATGGCCTAAATGAATTCTAAAATCTATAAATAAGTGGGTAGACCCTAGACCTAAATCACTTGTAAAATTAGAGAAGCTACCGTCATGCTGCTGTCATGGAGTTCAGCATAGCCGTCACAAACTAAGAAGAGGAAGCCTAATCATCTACAACTAAATCTACGCAAATCAAATCAAAAGATCTCTCTTTCTCCAATTCTTTTCTTTTGTTGGTGAGTATGATGATTCTCACAAGACTATTACAAACTAATTTGACTCAGTTATGAATGGATCACAAGAAAGTGATGTGATTTGTAATTGTAAATTCTATATATTGTGGATCTCTTATTATGTTATTATGTTGTCGTATGATGTAAATTATATATGCTATGTCATGCTATGTTGTAAATTCTCTTATGCTATGTCGTGCTATGTTGAGAATCATGTCAAGCTATGTTATACTATCATACTATGCCATGTTATAAATCATGCTATATTATGTTGAAAAATCATGTTGTTGGATCATGCTTAAAGTTATGTTTTTTTTTCTTAATTTAAATGGATCTTGTTTATGGGAATTTGCCTATTAGGTTAGGTGTACCCATAAACTTGAAACTATAATTAAATAAAACTTGATTATGGGAATTTGCCTATTGAGTTAGGTGTACCCATATAAAACCATGTTGTTAAAAAATTAGATGATGTTGATTCACACATGTTCATATGTAAGTTTATGAAAATTGATTGAGATCATATTAGGTGAATTTTGAACAAGTTGACACCTTTAGATCCATGACATGTATAATCTATGCAAGTTGGACATATGCAAGTTTCACCCCTTATTATGATTCATTTGGTCACATATACATGTTGTTATTATGATAATCTCTTTTATGCTATGAGTTAGGCTATTCGAGTCTAACATATATTTTGCGAATAAACGTTCAAACGTGGGGTAGGGGTAATATTAGGAATTAATAAATTGGGTGCAATTTTGTAAGATTTTGCATACCATGAATGGATGTCCATAATTGAGTCAATTATGGACATTGTTAAAAATTGGAAGTAATTAATAATTCAAGTAGGGAATTATTAAAATTGGGGGAAAGTGGATTATTATTAATAATCAATGCTTAGGACACGAGGTTGGACCCGTTTGTGATGTAAACCTGCCCGGACCCGCCCGGCAAATCCAGTAGTCACAAATGTCGGCCCAATGTGAGAGGTCCTAGGCCCAAACTAAAGCATAACAGTTGTAAAGACACGAGGTTAGACTCTTTTATGGTGTAAGACTGCCCGGACCCGCCCGGCAAATCCAGCTGCCATAAATGCCAGTCTAATGTGAGAGGTCTTTATGAGGTTATGGCCTTAATGAACTAAGAAATACTTAACCAGATAATCATGTAAGGTGGGACATGGGGGTTAAGTAGGTGCCTTGGGTGGCATGAGGAATCTGGTGGTTGCCTTTAGAGGCATTTGAAATACGATTAGACTTAACCAAACACACATGTAAATGAACATGACTAAGTGGGTTAAGTGGGATGGACTAATGGGGACAAGCTTAGGTGGAATGCTTGTGGTAAATAGTGGGGGCCCATTTCAACCAGTATCGCAAAACGTATCTTTGTGGGCTCGACCCAAGTCGAGGACGGGACACGCATACTGGGTTTGACTATAAGAGGCCAAAACAGGGAGCGGTGGCAACGCAAGTCCAACGGGTTTCATATGCGTGTGTGGACCCGGGCTGGTAGGTAAGACGTTGTTGCATCGTGTAGGTATAAGCCGTGCACGTCCATTGTATCAGGTTGCCACTTTAGGGGAGTGATACACCCCACTGTGGGGCCAGCACGGGTATCTACGAGTTAGGGAGCCGATCGAATAATGGGAAGTAGGGTACACCTAGTGGAGATAGGGGCAGGCGGCACCTATGTAGTCAGCTAGGGGTACGTAAAGCCATTGGGAAAGTTTCTAAGTGAAGCTAAGTGGGATGAATCTTTAGGGTGACTGGTGTGGTGCAGTATAGTGTTTATCCTTTAGTATTTAGGAGCGCCTATAACGTTGCCTTTAGCGATTGTCTATGTCCTTAATCTGCTCTTCATAGACATTTTCTTGTTTTCCAGCTTATGCCTTAGTCCAGTTATTTTGGTAATAGTATTGTAGAATTATCATATTCACCAGACTTTATGTCTGACCCCCTCTTTTCCATCCTTTTTCTCCCTTCAGGTCCGCAGGTTGGGCCAAGTTCTAGTGGAGTCTAGTTGGATCGCTTATCTTCTGGAAAGCTTGGACTGCTGAAGTAAAGTCCAGCTTGTTATCTTTCTTTTTAATGGCTATTCATGTAATGGGATTATGTACTTGTTTTATCAAGATAGATATTGTACTTGACATTGAATATGGTGTTATGATGTAATCAAACATGTTTTGACTTCTGCTACAATGAAATAAAGTTTTTGAATTTCCAAGTACTATTTTATATCTGTCTTGTTGTAATTTTACTGTTCTATATTCACTTAAAACCTCCATGGAAGTTAATGCATTCCCTTTGTGAGTGACATTAATGGACGTGGGGGTGTTACACGTGGTATCAGAGCATAAGGTTACCAGAACAGATAAAAAAAAAATTTAGAAAATTATTTTTTTTCTAAAGTATTTTTGGAAGAAGTGCTTTCAAAAAAAAAAAAAAAAAAAAAAAAAAAAAAAACATGTTATTCAAAGAGAGTTTTTATGAAAAACATAATCCCAAATAGCCACATCCTTATCTTTATCTTTCGAATTCTCCATTTTGAATCTTTCCTTTTTTCGTTTCAGCATGGCTGAAGATCTTAATCTCCCAGAAGGTATGACGATTCCAGGGTGGTTTAGGAGATACTTGGAGGCTAGGGCCACCACTGCAGGCCCAGCGGATACTCCTCCACCCCTAGTTGCACCCATTCCTCCTCCTCCTCCTCCTCGTGTTGACACTTTTGCAAAGACGTGCAAGGAATTCAAGGCTATGGGAGGAAAAACTTTTCAAGGGACTGAGACGTTTGTGGAGGCCAGAGATTGGCTTAAGGAGACTGAGGAATTGTTGGATATCTTTGAAGTGGAAGATGGGAGGAAAGTTCGTTTAGCTGCTTGGTTAATGAAGGGAGAGGCCTCGTTTTGGTGGGAGGTCACTAACGGGGAACGTCCAGTTGATTCATGGGCGGATTTCAGACGAAGGTTTGAGGCAAAGTTTCTTTCAAGGGGAGAGGAGAACTTAAATATGGAAAAATTCCTGGCACTAAAGCAAGGGAGCTCATCAGTAAAGGAATATGTCAATAAATTTAATCAGTTAGCAAGGTTTGGCTTGGAGTTGGTGAACACGCCAGAGAAGAAAGCTTTGAGGTTCGTTAGAGGCTTGAATGAACCGTTGCAAGGGTTGGCTATGACCCACATCCCTATGGGAGCCACCTTTGAAAAGCTAGTAGAAATGGCACTTATGCATGAGGATAAGGCAGTTGAAAAGAAAGGGGATCAGAAGAAACCCCAACAGCAAAATAAGAAGGGTGGTAAAAACAATAATGGCAAAGGGAAGAAGAAATGCTTCAATTGTGGGACGCCTGGCCATCTCAGCAAAGATTGTAGAAAGAAAAAGAAGACTGGTTGTTTTCATTGTGGAGATGCGGGACATTTAGTGAAGGACTGTCCAAAGAAGGGGCAGAGGGCAGGGTCTACCTCGGGAGGACAGGTGCAGGCTCTTATGGCACCAGGGCAGGCAAGGGGGCAAGTTCAGGCTATTGCGGCCCCACCGCTGCAAGAAAGAGGTAGAACAATTTCTGTTGAAAGCTTAGTTTTTCTGTTTGATCATCCTGTCCGTACCTTATTCGATTCTGGCGCATCTCATTCGTTTATCTCTGCATCATTAGTTGAATCACTGCACTTGAACACCAGTTTAGTAGAGGATCCCTTGGTCGTTTCAAATCCAATTGGGGGTTCGGCTCATTTGACCATGATATGTTTGGATTTGAAAATCTCTATACTTAGCGTTGAATTTTGATGTGATGCTTATGTATTGGGCTTCACGGGCTATGGGCTAATTTTAGGAATGGATTGGTTGTCTATAAATAGGGCCATTCTTGATTGTGAAAGGAGAGTAGTTAGGCTTGTGACTCGCCTTGGTAATGCTCTCGACATCTTTTGTAATCCCATAAATTCCGTTATGCTAAGTTATCTTGAATCGCTTGACGCGTCTGTAGAGAACCTGCGATCGGTAGAAGTGGTCCGGGAATATCCGGATGTGTTTGAGGAGGTGAAGGTCTTACCTCCAAAGCGGGAGATAGACTTTTGAATTTATCTTGTGGATAATGCTAAACCCGTATCTTTGCCAGTGCGCCACATGGCTCCTCGTGAAAGGAGGGAACTCAATAAGCAAGTAAAGGAGTTGCTTGAGAAGGGGTTCATAAGATGTAGTATATCGGAGTGGGGTGCTCCAGTAGTTTTTGTCACAAAGGCGGATGGGTCTCTTAGACTTTGTATGGACTATAGAGAACTAAACAAGCTTACTAAAAAGAACCGACACCCACTGCCGAGGATTGACGATCTCTTTGATCAGTTAGTTGGCGCCTCAGTGTTTTCGCAGTTGGACTTAGCCACTGGCTTTCATCAACTGAGAGTGGCTGAGGATAGTATAGATAAGACTGCTTTTAGGACTCCTGACGGATTCTATGAATGGCTAGTGATGCCCTTTGGTTTGACAAACGCCCCTGCATATTTTGTTGATTTGATGAGTAGGGTGTTTAGGGAATACCTTAACAAATTCGTGGTAGTCTTTGTGGATGACATCTTAGTCTTTTCTAAGAATAAAGAAGAGCACTCCCTACATCTTAGGGAAGTGTTGGAAACCCTTCGAGCGCATAACCTTAAGGCAAAATTTTCTAAGTGTCACTTCTGGAGGAAGGAAGTACGGTTCTTAGGGCACGTGGTTTCCAAAGAAGGGATAGCAGTGGATCCCGCAAAGGTGGTGGCCATCCAAGATTGGAAGGTCCCTAAAAATGCAACCGAAGTAAGAAGTTTCTTGGGGTTGGCTGGCTATTATAGGAAGTTTATCAAAGACTTCGCAAAAATATCAGCTCCATTAACACGGTTAACGAAGAAGAACCTGGTTTTTACGTGGGACAAAGATTGCGATGATGCGTTCCAACGTTTAAAGAGAGCCTTAACTTCAGCCCCAGTCTTAGTGCTACCAGACGGGAATAAACCGTTTACCATCTATACTGATGCTTGTGGGACGGGACTTGGCGCGGTCCTCATGCAAGAGGGAAGAGTAATAGCCTATGGTGGAAGGCAGTTGAGGGTTCATGAAAAGAATTACCCCACGCATGACTTAGAGCTAGCCGCAATTGTTTTCGCGCTTAAGTCTTGGCGTCACTATCTTCTTGGTGAGAAATTCGAACTGTTCACTGACCACAAATCATTAAAATACTTATTCTCTCAGAAGGATTTGAATTTAAGGCAGCAACGGTGGATGGAATTCTTAGCCTCCTACGATTTTGAAATAGCATATACCCCGGGCAAGGGTAACGTGGTGGCAGACGCCTTAAGTAGGAAAAGGTTGTCCTTGAGTCCGTTGTTTGTTGAACGACAAAGCTTAGAATTCATCTCTATGTTTGACTTTAGACCCTCCGTTGACTTAGTACCCGGTCTGTTAGCATCCTTGGAGGTTAGACCTACACTTCTAGGATGGGTTGGTGAGGCACAGCGAGACGACCCACAGTTGGTTGAGATAGTAGAAAAGCTCAAAGGGGGGGAGTCGTCAAGCCATCTTCGTAGGTATACCCTAGACGATAAGGGTTGGTTACGAATGGATAATAGACTTTGTGTACCACAAGACGAAGACTTAAGGAAGGCCATTCTTGATGATGCTCATCGCTCAAAAATGACCATTCATCCCGGCGGGGATAAGATGTACAAAGATATGAAGCGGGTTTTCTTTTGGGCCGGTATGAAAAAGGATGTGGCCGAGTACGTCGCTAGATGCTTGGTGTGCCAACGAGTTAAAGCAGAACAAAAGAAACCCGGTGGGTTGCTTCACCCATTAGAAGTTCCACTATGGAAATGGGAAAGCATCTCAATGGATTTTGTGGATGGATTACCAAGATCAAGGAAGGGTAACACGGGGATTTGGGTTATAGTAGATAGACTTACTAAAAGCGCCCATTTTATTCCCGTGAAAAGTAAGAGGACTGCTCCGTGGTTGGCTTCTGTATACATTAAGGAGATAGTTTGTTTGCACGGTATTCCTTCTAGTATAGTAAGCGACCGTGACCCCATCTTTACTAGCGAATTTTGGAAGAGTTTACAAGAGGCGGTAGGGACTCAGCTATGTTTGAGCACCGCATATCATCCTCAGACAGACGGCCAGACCGAGAGGGTGAATCGCATTCTAGAGGATCTTTTAAGGCTTTGTATCCTAGACTTTGGGGGTACATGGGAAGAGCACCTTCCGTTAGTAGAATTCGCATATAATAATAGCTTTCAGTCTAGTATTGGCATGGCACCTTTCGAAGCTCTTTATGGAAGGCCTTGCCGTTCGCCTACATGTTGGTGGGAATCTACCGATAAAATCCTACGTGGGCCCGATATGGTTAGGGAAACCTCGGAGAAGATTGAGTTGATTCGAAGGAGGATGAAAGCAGCACAAGATAGGCAGAAATCGTATGCTGATAAGAGGAGGACAGATCTTGAGTTTGACATTGGGGACATGGTTTTTATCAAAGTATCTCCGTTACAGAATGTTGTCCGCTTTGGGTCCGTGGGGAAATTAGCACCAAGGTTTGTAGGGCCGTTTCCTGTAAAAGACAGGATTGGGAAGATGGCATATAGGGTGGAGTTGCCTGAGAAACTTAGTGGAGTACACGACGTATTCCATGTATCACATTTGAGGAAGTGTTTGCACAAGACCGCGGAGGTGGTAGAGCCGAGCTTGCTTAAAGAGGTGGAAATAGAGCGTGATGCAACAATTAGACGAGCTCCTACATGCATTCTTGGGTCGGAGATCAAAAAGTTGAGGAATCGAGAGGTCAGACTGGTTAAAGTGCAATGGGGAGATGATGAGAGCAACGCAACTTGGGAGACAGAAGAGAAGATGCGTTCGTTGTACCCTTTTCTTTTTGAGGGTATGTCTTTTAATTTCTCCTTTATCGCTTATCTTATCTTATCTTATCTTTAGTATGTCCTCTCATTAGTATCTTTGACCTTTAGTTAGGATAATCCTATGGTTGAAACATGTGTTTGAGACATGTTATGTATGATGGATGCAAAATGGATGCAAGTGTTTGCTAGTGGTTGCTCGTGGATGCATATATACACACACTTTAGGCACTAGATCGACTCAGTCACTTCATATTGCATATTGCATATATATGGATATATTTAGTATAATGGATGTATAATGGTTGTACCATCATATGGATGCTGCATTCGGTTGAATGGGTGTGCACGCATATAGAAGTAGTATGTAAGCAATTAGGATCTTTTGCATACATAATGGATTCATGACACTTACATAATTTGCATTAAGGAGGTCAACTGAATCAGTAGACCGCCTGATTTCGCATTAGGTAAGGACATGTACACACACTTGCATATGATCATAAAGCATTAGAAGTCTTTTAAGGACAATGGATGCCTGTGTATGATGGATGAGTAGATGGACGTTTGGATGGTAGGATATACATTCTTCCAGACTTGAAGATTTCGGGGACGAAATCCTAAAAGGAGGGGAGAATGTAACACCCCAAATTTTCTATTAACACTAAAGTTGCTAAAATATTAATAAGTGTGTAAGAGAGGGGATGAATCTAATATGAATATAAAAATATTAATAAGTGTGTAAGAGAGGGGATATATCTAATATGAATATAAAAATATTAATAAGTGTGTAAGAGAGGGGATGTATCTAATATGAATATAAAAATATTAATAAGTGTGTAAGAGAGGGGATGTATCTAATATGAATATAAAAATATTAATAAGTGTGTGAGAGAGGGGATGTATCTAATATGTATATAAAAACAATAATAAGTAAAGGGGGATGTATCTAATATGTACATTGTAGAAAATATATATATATTTATGACATGAATAGAAGTTTATTAATATGCTGAGTGTTTGCTGAGTCACTTCTGACTCATTGCTGAGTCAACAAGATAAACCCCATCTTGTCTGAACTGCTGCGGTTATTTCTAGGTTAAATCTAATGGCCTAAATGAATTCTAAAATCTATAAATAAGTGGGTAGACCCTAGACCTAAATCACTTGTAAAATTAGAGAAGCTACCGTCATGCTGCTGCCATGGAGTTCAGCATAGCCGTCACAAACTAAGAAGAGGAAGCCTAATCATCTACAACTAAATCTACGCAAATCAAATCAAAAGATCTCTCTTTCTCCAATTCTTTTCTTTTGTTGTTGAGTATGATGATTCTCACAAGACTATTACAAACTAATTTGACTTAGTTATGAATGGATCACAAGAAAGTGATGTGATTTGTAATTGTAAATTCTATATATTGTGGATCTCTTATTATGTTATTATGTTGTCGTATGATGTAAATTATATATGCTATGTCATGCTATGTTGTAAATTCTCTTATGCTATGTCGTGCTATGTTGAGAATCATGTCAAGCTATGTTATACTATCATACTATGCCATGTTATAAATCATGCTATATTATGTTGAAAAATCATGTTGTTGGATCATGCTTAAAGTTATGTTTTTTTTTCTTAATTTAAATGGATCTTGTTTATGGGAATTTGCCTATTAGGTTAGGTGTACCCATAAACTTGAAACTATAATTAAATAAAACTTGATTATGGGAATTTGCCTATTGAGTTAGGTGTACCCATATAAAACCATGTTGTTAAAAAATTAGATGATGTTGATTCACACATGTTCATATGTAAGTTTATGAAAATTGATTGAGATCATATTAGGTGAATTTTGAACAAGTTGACACCTTTAGATCCATGACATGTATAATCTATGCAAGTTGGACATATGCAAGTTTCACCCCTTATTATGATTCATTTGGTCACATATACATGTTGTTATTATGATAATCTCTTTTATGCTATGAGTTAGGCTATTCGAGTCTAACATATATTTTGCGAATAAACGTTCAAACGTGGGGTAGGGGTAATATTAGGAATTAATAAATTGGGTGTAATTTTGTAAGATTTTGCATACCATGAATGGATGTCCATAATTGATTCAATTATGGACATTGTTAAAAATTGGAAGTAATTAATAATTCAAGTAGGGAATTATTAAAATTGGGGGAAAGTGGATTATTATTAATAATCAATGCTTAGGACACGAGTTTGGACCCGTTTGTGATGTAAACCTGCCCGGACCCGCCCGGCAAATCCAGTAGTCACAAATGTCGGCCCAATGTGAGAGGTCCTAGGCCCAAACTAAAGCATAACAGTTGTAAAGACACGAGGTTAGACTCTTTTATGGTGTAAGACTGCCCGGACCCGCCCGGCAAATCCAGCTGCCATAAATGCCAGTCTAATGTGAGAGGTCTTTATGAGGTTATGGCCTTAATGAACTAAGAAATACTTAACCAGATAATCATGTAAGGTGGGACATGGGGGTTAAGTAGGTGCCTTGGGTGGCATGAGGAATCTGGTGGTTTCCTTTAGAGGCATTTGAAATACGATTAGACTTAACCAAACACACATGTAAATGAACATGACTAAGTGGGTTAAGTGGGATGGACTAATGGGGACAAGCTTAGGTGGAATGCTTGTGGTAAATAGTGGGGGCCCATTTCAACCAGTATCCCAAAACGTATCTTTGTGGGCTCGACCCAAGTCGAGGCCGGGACACGCATACTGGGTTTGACTATAAGAGGCCAAAACAGGGAGCGGTGGCAACGCAAGTCCAACGGGTTTCATATGCATGTGTGGACCCGGGCTGGTAGGTAAGACGTTGTTGCATCGTGTAGGTATAAGCCGTGCACGTCCATTGTATCAGGTTGCCACTTTAGAGGAGTGATACACCCCACCGTGGGGCCAGCACGGGTATCTACGAGTTAGGGAGCCGATCGAATAATGGGAAGTAGGGTACACCTAGTGGAGATAGGGGCAGGCGGCACCTATGTAGTCAGCTAGGGGTACGTAAAGCCATTGGGAAAGTTTCTAAGTGAAGCTAAGTGGGATGAATCTTTAGGGTGACTGGTGTGGTGCAGTATAGTGTTTATCCTTTAGTATTTAGGAGCGCCTATACAGTTGCCTTTAGCGATTGTCTATGTCCTTAATCTGCTCTTCATAGACATTTTCTTGTTTTCCAGCTTATGCCTTAGTCCAGTTATTTTGGTAATAGTATTGTAGAATTATCATATTCACCAGACTTTATGTCTGACCCCCTCTTTTCCATCCTTTTTCTCCCTTCAGGTCCGCAGGTTGGGCCAAGTTCTAGTGGAGTCTAGTTGGATCGCTTATCTTCTGGAAAGCTTGGACTGCTGAAGTAAAGTCCAGCTTGTTATCTTTATTTTTAATGGCTATTCATGTAATGGGATTATGTACTTGTTTTATCAAGATAGATATTGTACTTGACATTGAATATGGTGTTATGATGTAATCAAACATGTTTTGACTTCTGCTACAATGAAATAAAGTTTTTTAATTTCCAAGTACTATTTTATATCTGTCTTGTTGTAATTTTACTGTTCTATATTCACTTAAAACCTCCATGGAAGTTAATGCATTCCCTTTGTGAGTGACATTAATGGACGTGGGGTGTTATAGAAAGAATTATCGAATAGAAAAGATTTGAAAGAGAGTTACGTAAGGAAGTTTGTTAAAGAATTTGAAGGGTGAACTTTGTCTATTTCAAGTTAGAAACGTTGTTCAGTTAAGGTCTGAGAGGTAGTATTACCCCAACTTGATTGACTTCATTTTTAACTAAGGAATGGTTAAGGTTTGATAGTAAAGGATGGTTAAGTGAATTTAGTAATTAAAGGAAATCGTTTGAGTTGGCATCGCAATGGTTTGTTTAAACATCTGTCTAGGTCCAATGAAGGAGTTTTGGAAATGTTTTCCAAATAAGAACCAGAAATGTTTTCTGATATAGAAAACAAGAAATGGCTTTCCAATGGTAATAACATATATTTTCTAAATTTAGAAAACAAGAAATGTTGAATATAGGGAAACAAGAGATAAGTAAATTAATGAAATAAAGAGATAAATACTGAATGATGTTTGATCGATATAAATTTCCATTTGGAAATAATATCGTTGCTTGCACACTTGTTTTTCTTCGATAGTTAAATCACAGACTATCGAAGTTTTGACCATTTGAACGTTGTTAATATGGAGAGACCGATTGGATTATTATCCAAAGAACCACTCTGTATTGGCATAAGCATTGTGAATCATATATGCCAAAGGAAATTGAAGACGGAGTTATGCACGGGCTATCCTGTTTCCAGAATAGTGCATTCGGTTCATCCTGTTCCTGGGTGACTCGTGTGGACGGATGTCTGACAGAGTATTTCTAGAAAATCACGTATATTGATTTCTCCAACCGTACCAAGAGTGGAAGCGGAGAAGGAAACTTCTTTTAGCTAACACATAATGTATGGTTGTGGACGTTAATCGGTGATTTGATGGATTTGACGATGTGGCATTCAAAGTGAATTTGGTGTGATGATAAAGCATAGCTTCTAGCCTCACATCCGGTAAATGACAGAAATCGGACAGGCAGCATGGCTAAGTCGGTCGCACCGAAGTAGGGTGTATAATCACCTGATCTAGAGATTCATTTATTTCTAAAAATCTATTGTTGATGCTGTCCCATTCGGGAAACGGTTGCTGATCCCAACTGTAACACTGCACGTCCATTAATGTCGCTCACAAAGGGAATGCATTAACTTCCATGGAGGTTTTAAGTGAATATAGAACAGAAAAATTACAACAAGACAGACAATAAGTAGTACTTGAAAAATCCAAAACTTCAATTTATTGCAGCGGAAATTAAAATGTTTATTACATCACAAAACCATTAATCAGAATCAAGTACATTATCCATCTTCATAAAAACAAAATACATAATACCATTACACAAATAGCCATTAAAAAGACAACAAGCTGGACTTTACTTCAACGGTCCAAGCTTTTCAAAGAGAGATGAGCAATCCAATCAAACTCCACTAGAGCTTGGCCCAACCTGAGGACCTGGAGGGGGAAAGAGGATAGAAATGGAGGGGGGTCAGACATAAAGTCTGGCGAGTATGACAATTCTGACAATACTATTATCAAATTAACTAGACTAAGGCATAATCTGGGAGACAAGTAAATGTCTATGAACTATTAGGTATGGAATGAACAGATAAAGATAACGTTAAAGATAACGGTAAAGGCACACCTAATTTCTAACGAATAATTACTACACTGCACCGCACACCACTACACTGCACCTCACTAGTCACCCTAAAGGTTGATCTCACTTGCTTCACACAGAAACATATAAATAGCCTTACGTACCCCTAGCTGACTACATAGGTGTCGTCTGCCCCTATCTCCACTAGGTGTACCCCACTACCCACTTTCGATCGGCTCCCTACTCGTATATAACCGTGCTGGCCCCACAGTGGGGTGTATCACTCCCCTAAAGTGGCAACCCGATACAACTGAGAATGCACGGCTTATACCTACACGATGCAACAACATCTTACCTACCAGCACGGATCCACACACGCATATGAAACCCGTTGGACTTGCGTTGCCACCGCTCCCCGTTTTGGCCTCTTATAGTCAAGCCCAGTATGCGTGTCCCGTCCTCGACTTGGGTCGAGCCTACAAAGATACGTTTGGGTTACTGGTTGAAATGGGCCCCCACAAGCTACCCACCTAAGCTTGTCAACAATAGTATATCCCACTTAACCCTCTTAGTCATGTTCATTTACATGTGTGTTTGGTTAAGTCTTACTAATCATATTTCACATGCCACTAAGGGCACCCACTAGATTCCTCATGCCACCCAAGGCACCTACTTAACCCCCATGTCCCACTTTACATGTTTTATCTCGTTAAGTATTTCTTAATTCATTCAGGCCATAACCTCGTAAAGACCTCTCACATTAGACTGGCATTTATGGCAGCTGGATCTGCCGGGCGGGTCCAAGCAGTCTTACACCATAAAAGAGTCTAACCTCGTGTCTTTACAACTATTATGCTTTAGTTTAAGACTAGGACCTCTCACATTGGGCTGACATTTGTGACCACTGGATTTGCCGGGCGATTCCGGGCAGGTTTACGTCACAAACGAGTCCAACCTCGTGTCCTAAGCATTGATTGACAACTTTCAATCTTTTACCCCAGTTTTAATAATTCCCTATCCAAATTATTAATTAAGTCCACTTTTATTGATGCCCATAATTGACTCAATTATGGTCATCCACTCATGGTATGCAAAATCATATCAATTGCACCCCAACATCTTATTATTAAATCTTTAATATTACCCCTACCCCACGTTTATACGTTCGCTTATTCAACGCATAATATAGGCTAGACTTGAATAGTCTAACACATAACACAAGGACAAATTACCACAACATATAGACAATAAAAATGAATCTAATCATAATAGGGGTGAAACTTGCATAAACTACACATGTTAAGGATCAAACGGCGTCAACTTGTTAAATGTCACAATTTGCATGATATGATCATAGCCCAAATCTATACATAAACTTACATATGGGGTTTTTAGGCAACATAATGATGGTGTGAACTAGCATAGAATATCACATATGTCATAGCATAATTATAGATGTCATAATAGATGTCATGGCATATGTTCATAGCTTTTCTAATCAATCTAACTTGCATATGTAACTTGTCATATAGATCAACATAGCCCAAACATGATGATTTAATTAATATGAACTGACTAGCATAGATAGTAACATCATGGCTTTTTACATGTATGATTCATCACAACTTAGCATAGAAACTTTCAACATACATAACATCATCATAGCATGATTTACAGCATATAGGATATCATCACCACATAGCATAGAATTTATAACATACATGATAGCATATGACAATTCACATCATCTACTCATAATCCATTCATGACTCAACCTAATTAAAATGATAAAAATCTTGTTAAGACTATCATACTCACAATTTAGAGAAGAAAAGAGAGAGTTTTGCTTTGCTTTAGAGTTGAGAGAATTAGGTTTGAATTGGCTTTTCTTCCTACTTAGTTGGCGGCGGCTCCATTGATTTCCATGGCGACGGTATGACGGTAACTATTCTATTTTTCTTATGAATTAGGGTGAGAGACTACCTAGGTATTTATAGAGTTAGGATTTATTTTAGACCGTTAGATCAGTTCAGAATTAATCCCAGCCAACCAGATTAGGTCAGAAACCGTAATGGGTCATTAGCCCATTAAAAACAGGTCAGCCAGAAACCCTAGCCGCCAGACCCGTGTCGACACCCAGGTCGACACTACAGTCGAATTGGGGGGGGGGAGTCGACAGGGCATTCGACTTGGGGGGGGGAGATCGACACTAGTGTCGACTCCCCAGTCGACCTACCTGGGCGGGAACACTTTTCTGTTTGAATTTTTAAATTTTCTGCGAGTTGTTTTGAATTTTCTGAAACTTCTGATGGCCATAACTTCTTCATACGAAGTCCAATTCACGCAAACTCGGACTCTATTTCAACCAGAATTCCGAGACGAACACAATGGCGCAACCCGTTTCCCACAATTCTCACGTCTGAGATTAGTTATTCTTTAATTTGTGAATATTAATATTAATAGAATTACGGGGTGTTACATTCTCCCCTCCTTAGAGGATTTCGTCCCCGAAATCTTCAAGTCAAGAAGAATGTATATCCTAACATCCAAACAACCATCTACTCAACCATCAAACACAGGCATCCATTGTTCTTATAGACTTCTAATGCTTTCATGTTTAAATGCACAGTGTGTGTATATGTCTCTTTCTAATGCAAAATCAGGCGGTCCACTGATTCAGTTGACCTCCTTAATGCAACCCATGATAGTTTCATGCATCCATTATGTATGCAAAAGTTCCCTAATGCTACATATTTTTTCTACATGCGTGCACACCCATTCACCAAAATGCGGTATCCATATGATGGCACAACCATTATACATCCATTTTACTAAATACAGCCATTTATATGCAATATGTAGTATGAGGTGACTGAGCCGATCTAGTGCCTTATATTGTGTGTATATGCGTCCACGAGCAACCACTAGCAAACACTTGCATCCACTTTGCATCCATCATACATAACATGTCTCAAACACATGTTTCAACCATAGGATTATCCTAACTAAAGGTCAAAGATACTAACGAGAGGATATGCTAAAGGTAAGATAAGTACAAGATAAGCGATAAAGGAGAAATTAAAAGACATACCCTCGAAAAGAAAAGGGTATCGTGAATGCATCTTCTCTTCTATCTCCCAAGTAGCGTTGCTCTCATCATCTCCCCGTTGCACTTTGACAAGTCTGACCACTCGATTTCTCAGCCTCTTAATCTCCGACCCAAGAATGCATGTAGGAGCTCGTCGAATCGTCGCATCACGCTCTATCTCCACCTCTCTAAGCAAGTTCGGCTCTACCACCTCTACGGTCTCGTGCAAGCATTTCCTCAAATATGACACATGGAATACGTCGTGTACACCACTAAGTCTCTCTGGAAACTCCACTCTATACGCCATCCGTCCAATCCTCTCCTTAATAGGAAACGGTCCTACAAAACTTGGTGCTAACTTCCTAACGGACCCAAAGCGAACAACGTTCCGTAATGGAAACACTTTGACAATGACCATGTCCCCAACTTCAAACTCGAGATCTTTCCTCCTCTTATCCGCATAAGATTTCTGCCTATCTTGCGCTTTTTTCATCCTCCTTCGAATCAAGTCGATCTTCTCCGAAGTCTCTCTAATCATACCGAGCCCAAGTAAGATTTTATCCATAGATTCCCACCAACATGTAGGTGAACGACAAGGTCGTCCATAAAGAGCTTCGAAAGGTGTCATGCCAATGCTAGACTGAAAGCTATTATTATATGCGAACTCTACTAACGGAAGATGCTCTTCTCATGTACCCCCAAAGTCTAGGATACATAGCCTCAAAAGATCCTCTAAGATGTGATTCACCCTCTCGGTCTGGCCGTCCGTCTGAGGATGATATGTGGTGCTCAAGCATAACTGAGTCCCTACCGCCTCTTGTAAGCCTCTCCAAAATTCGCTAGTGAAAATAGGATCGCGGTCGCTCACTATGCTAGAAGGAACACCATGCAAACAAACTATTTCTTGGACATATACAGAAGCTAACCATGGAGCAGTCCTCTTACTCTTCACGGGAATGAAATGGGCGCTTTTAGTAAGTCTATCTACTATAACCCAAATCCCCGTATTACCCTTTCTTGATCTTGGTAATCCATCCACAAAATCCATCGAGACGCTTTCCCACTTCCATAGTGGAACCTCCAATGGGTGAAGCAACCCACCGGGTTTCTTTTGCTCTGCTTTTACTTGTTGGCACACCAAGCATCTAGCGACATACTCGGCCACATCTTTCTTCATGCCATCCCAAAAGTAGACTCGTCTCATGTCCATGTACATCTTGTCCCCGCCGGGATGAATGGTCATCTTCGAGTGATGTGCTATGTCAAGAATAGTCTTCCTTAGGTCATCGTCTTTAGGTACACAAAATCCACCGTCCCTATGTAACCAACCCTTATCATCTAGGGTATACCTACGGAGATGGCTTGATGACTCCCGTCCTTTGAGCTTTTCTACTAACTCAACCAACTGCGGGTCGTCTCGCTGTGCCTAGCCAATCCGTCCCAAAAGCGTAGGTCTGACCTCCAAGGATGCTAGCAAACCGGGTATAAAGTCAACGGAAGGTCTAAAGTCAAACATCGAAATGAATTCTAAGCTTCGCTGCTCAACAAACAAAGGACTTAAGGATAATCTTTTTCTACTTAAGGCATCGGCCACTACGTTACCCTTGCCAGGGGTATATGCTATCTCGAAGTCGTAGGACGCTAAGAACTCCATCCACCTTTGCTGCCTTAAGTTCAAGTCCTTCTGAGAGAACAAGTATTTTAAAGACTTGTGGTCAGTGAATAATTTGAATTTCTCGCCAAGAAGATAATGACGCCAAGACTTAAGCACGAAAACAATAGCGGCCAACTCTAGGTCATGTGTAGGATAATTTTTCTCATGCGCTCTCAACTGCCTTCCACCATAGGCTATTACCCTACCCTCTTGAATTAAGACTGCGCCTAGTCCCGTCCCACAAGCATCGGTATAAACAGTAAACAGCTTACTCCCGTCTGGCAATACTAAGACTGGGGCTGAGGTCAAAGCTCTCTTCAAACGTTGGAACGCATCATCACAATCTATGTCCCATGTGAAAACTAGGTTCTTCTTCGTCAGGCGTGTCAATGGAGCTGATATCTTTGCGAAGTCTTTGATAAACTTCCTATAGTAGCCAACCAACCCCAAGAAACTTCTCACTTCGGTAGCATTTTTAGGGATCTTCCAATCTTGGATGGCCACCACCTTCGCGGGATCCACAGCTATCCCTTCCTTGGAAACCATGTGCCCTAAGAATCGTACTTCCTTCCTCTAGAAGTGACACTTAGAAAATTTTGCTTTAAGGCTGTGCGCTCGTAGGGTCTCCAATACTTCCCTAAGATGTAGGGCATGCTCTTCTTTATCCTTAGAAAAGATCAAGATGTCGTCTACAAAGACTACCACGAATTTGTTAAGGTACTCCCTAAACACCCTACTCATCAGATCAACAAAGTATGCGGGGACGTTTTTCAAACCGAAGGGCATCACTAGCCATTAATAGAAACCGTCCGGAGTCCTAAAGGCAGTCTTGTCTATGCTATCCTCAGCCACTCTCAACTGATGGAAACCAGTGGCTAAGTCCAACTGCGAAAACACTGAGGCGCCAACTAACTGATCGAAGAGATCGTCAATCCTCGGCAGTGGGTGTATGTTCTTCTTAGTAAGTTTATTAAGTTCTCTGTAGTCCACACAAAGTCTAAGGGACCCATCCGCCATTGTGGCAAATACTACTGGAGCACCCCACTCCGATATACTTCGTCTTATGAACCCCTTCTCAAGTAACTCCTTCACCTGCTTATCGAGTTCCCTCCTTTCACGTGGAGCCATGTGGCGCACTGGCAAAGATACTGGTTTCGCATTATCCACAAGATATATTCGAAAATCTATCTCCCGCTTTGGAGGTAAGCCCTTCACCTCCTCAAACACATCCGAATACTCTCGGACCACTTTAACAGATCATAGATTTTCCTCAGACGCGTCAAGTGATTCTAAATAACTTAGCATAACGGAATTTATGGGATTACAAAAGATTTCGAGGGTGTTGCCAAGGCAAGTCACGAGCCTAACTGCTCTCCTTTCACAATCAAGAACGGCCCCATTTCTGGATAACCAATCCATTCCTAAAATTAGCCCATAGCCCGTGAAGCCCAACACATAAGCATCACATCGAAACTCAACGCTAAGTATAGAAATTTCCAAATCCAAACACATCATGGACAAATGAGCTGAGCCCCCAATTGGATTCGAAACAACTAAGGGATCCTCTACTAAACTGGTGTTTAAGTGCAGTGATTCAACTAATGATGAAGAAATAAACGAATGCGATGCGCCCGAATCGAATAAGGTACGGACAGGATGATCAAACAGAAAAACTAAGCTTTCAACAGAAATGGTTCTACCTCGTTCTTGCAGCGGTGGGACCTGAGAGCCTGAACTTGTCCCCTTGCCTGCCCTGGTGCTATAAGAGCCTGCACTTGTCCTCCCGAGGTAGCCTCTGCCCTCTTCCCCTTCCTTGGGCAGTCCTTCACTAAATGTCCCGCATCGCCACAATGAAAACAGCCAGTCTTCTTTTTCTTTCAGCAGTCCTTGCTTAGATAGCCTGGGGTCCCCCAGTTAAAACATTTCTTCTTTCCCTTGCCATTATTGTCTTTACCACCCTTCTTGTTTTGCTGTTGGGGTTTCTTCTGATCCCCTTTCTTCTCGGGTGCCTTATCAGTTTTAGCACTTTTCTCCTCGTGCATGAGCGCCATTTCTACTAGCTTCTCAAAGGTGGCCCCCATAGGGATGTGGGTCATGGCCAACCCTTGCAGCGGTTCATTCAAGCCATTCACGAACCTTAGAGCCTTCTTCTCTGGCGTGTTCACTAAGTCCAAACCAAACCTTGCTAGCTGATTAAATTTGTTGACATATTCTTTCACTGATGAGCTTCCTTGCTTCAATGTCAAGAACCTTTCGATATATAGATTTTCTTCCGCCCGAGAGAGAAACTTCGCCTCGAACTTACGTCTGAAATCCGCCCAAGAGTCAACAGGACGCTCCCAATTAGTGACCTCCCACCAAAACGAGGCCTCTCCCTTCATTAGCCAAGCTGCTAATCTAACTCTCCTCCCTTCTTCCACTTCAAAGATTTCTAGCAATTCTTCCACCTCCTTAAGCCAATCTCTAGCTTCCACAAACGTTTCTGACCCTTGAAAGGGTTTTCCACCCATAGCTTTAAATTCATTGCACGTCTTTGCAAAAGTATCTATGCGAGGAGGAGGAGGAGGAACGGGTGCAACTGGTGGTGGAGGAACATTGGCTGGACCTGCAGCGGCCCTAGCCTCCAATAACCTCCCATACCATCCTGGTATCGTTACACCGTCAGGTAGATTAAGATCTTCAGCCATGCTGTAATGAAAAAGGAAAGATTCAAAATGGACAATTCGAAAGATAAAGATATATGGCTATTTGGGGATTATGTTTTTCATAAAAACTTCCTCTTTAAATTTCTCATTAAAACATGTTTTTGAAAACATTTCTTCCAAAAATAACTATTTTTCTAAAGTATTTATATCTGTTCTGGTAACCTTATGCTCTGATACCACGTGTAACACCCCACATTCATTAAAATCACTCACAAAGGGAATGCATTAACTTCCATGGAGGTTTTAAGTGAATATAGAACAGAAAAATTACAACAAGACAGATAATAAGTAGTACTTGAAAAATCTAAAACTTCAATTTATTGCAGCGAAAATTAAACATGTTTATTACATTACAAAACCATTAATCAGAATCAAGTACATTATCCATCTTCATAAAAAAAAAATACATAATCCCATTACACAAATAGCCATTAAAAAGATAACAAGCTGGACTTTACTTCAACGGTCCAAGCTTTTCAAAGAGAGATGAGCAATCCAATCAAACTCCACTAGAGCTGGGCCCAACCTGAGGACCTGGAGGGGGAAAAGGATAGAAATGGAGGGGGATCAGAAATAAAGTCTGGCGAGTATGACAATTCTAACAATACTATTATCAAATTAACTAGACTAAGGCATAAGCTGGGAGACAAGTAAATGTCTATGAACTATTAGGTATGGAATGAACAGATAAAGATAATGTTTAAGATAACATTAAAGATAACGGTAAAGGCACACCTAATTTCTAACGAATAATTACTAAACTACACCACACACCACTATACTGCACCGCACCAGTCACCGTAAAGTTTGATCCCACTTGCTTCACACAGAAACATATAAATAGCCTTACGTATCCCTAGCTGACTACATAAGTGCGGTCTGCCCCTATCTCCACTAGGTGTACCCCACTACCCACTTTCGATCGGCTCCCTACTCGTAGATACCTGTGCTGGCCCCATAGTGGGGTGTATCACTCCCCTAAAGTGGCAACCCGATACAACTGAGAATGCACGACTTATACCTACACAATGCAACAACGTCTTACCTACCAGCCCGGGTCCACACACGCATATGAAACCAGTTGGACTTGCATTGCCACCGCTCCCCGTTTTTGCCTCTTATAGTCAAGCCCAGTATGCGTGTCCCGTCCTCGACTTGGGTCGAGCCTACAAAGATACGTTTGGGTTACTGGTTGAAATGGGCCCCCACAAGCTACACACCTAAGCTTGTCAACAATAGTATATCCCACTTAACCCTCTTAGTCATGTTCATTTACATGTGTGTTTGGTTAAGTCTTACTAATCGTATTTCACATGCCACTAAGGGCACCCACTAGATTCCTCATGCCACCCAAGGCACCTACTTAACCCCCATGTCCCACTTTACATGTTTTATCTCGTTAAGTATTTCTTAATTCATTCAGGCCATAACCTCATAAAGACCTCTCACATTAGACTGGCATTTATGGCAGCTGGATTTGCCGGGCGGGTCCGGGCAGTCTTACACCATAAAAGAGTCTAACCTCGTGTCTTTACAACTGTTATGCTTTAGTTTAGGCCTAGGACCTCTCACATTGGGCTGACATTTGTGACCACTGGATTTGCCGGGCGGTTCCCGGCAGGTTTACGTCACAAACGAGTCCAACCTTGTGTCCTACGCATTGATTGACAACTTTCAATCTTTTACCCCAGTTTTAATAATTCCCTATCCAAAATATTAATTAAGTCCACTTTTATTGATGCCCATAATTGACTCAATTATGGTCATCCATTCATGGTATGCAAAATCATATCAATTGCACCCCAACATCTTATTATTAAATCCTTAATATTACCCCTACCCCACGTTTATACGTTCGCTTATTCAACGCATAATATAGGCTAGGCTTGAATAGTCTAACACATAGCACAGGGACAAATTACCACAACATATAGACAATAAAAATGAATCTAATCATAATAGGGGTGAAAATTGCATAAACTACACATGTTAAGGATCAAAAGGTTTCAACTTGTTAAATGTCACAATTTACATGATATGATCATACCCCAAATCTATACATAAACTTACATATGGGGTTTTTAGGCAACATAATGATGGTGTGAACTAGCATAGAATATCACATATGTCATAGCATAATTCTAGATGTCATAATAGATGTCATGGCATATGTTCATAACTTTTCTAATCAATCTAACTTGCATATGTAACTTGTCATATAGATCAACATAGCCCAAACATGATGATTTAATTAATATGAACTGACTAGCATAAATAATAACGCATAAATAGTAACATCATGGCTTTTTACATGTATGATTCATCACAACTTAGCATAGAAACTTTCAACATACATAACATCATCATAGCATGATTTACAGCATATAGGATATCATCACCACATAGCATAGAATTTATAACATACATGATAGCATATGACAATTCACATCATCTACTCATAATCCATTCTTGACTCAACTTAATTAAAATGATAATAATCTTGTTAAGACTATCATACTCACAATTTAGAGAAGAAAAGAGAGAGTTTTGGTTTGCTTTAGAGTTGAGAGAATTAGGTTTGAATTGGCTTTTCTTCCTACTTAGTTGGCGGCGGCTCCACTGATTTCCATGGCGATGGTATGACGGTAACTATTCTATTTTTCTTATGAATTAGGGTGAGAGACTACCTAGGTATTTATAGAGTTAGGATTTATTTTAGACCGTTAGATCAGTTCAGAATTAATCCCAGCCAACCAGATTAGGTCAGAAACCCTAATGGGTCATTAGCTCATTAAAAACAGGTTAGCTAGAAATCCTAGCCGCCAGACCCGTGTCGACACCCAGGTCGACACCACAGTCGATTTGGGGGGGGAGTCGACAGGGCAGTCGAATTGGGGGGGGAGGTCGACACTAGTGTTGACTCCCCAGTCGACCTGCCTGGGCGGGAACACTTTTCTGTTTGAATTTTTAAATTTTCTGCGAGCTGTTTTGAATTTTCTGAAACTTCCGATGGCCATAACTTCTTCTTACGAAGTCCAATTCATGCAAACTCGGACTCTATTTCAACCAGAATTTCGAGACGAACATAGTGGCGCAACCCGTTTCCCACAATTCTCACGTCTGAGATTAGTTATTATTTAATTTGTGAATATTAATATTAATAGAATTACAGGGTGTTACACCAACCGTTGGTGATATACATTCGATACGCTCAAGCGAAATGAGTGGTCGGTCATGTGTGGCCGGGTTGAAAGATGTTCTTGTTGAACCTAGTTTATTCCTCTCTAGAGGTACACTAGCGAAAGGTGGTTCCATACCTTATCATAGTTGGAAATCCATTACCCAATATGTGCTTGCGGTTTGGATTGTATACTATATATGTAGAACGTGAGATGAAAGCGTTTCTGCTAGACGATTATTATATTGTGTTTCTTGACATTATTATAATATCAAAAGGTTTTTGATATAAAGATATTTGTATTCTCATGAGGGAAAAACCCGTTCCGTTATACGGCGTGGTCTTATGAGATATCGATTACCTGCTTGAACTGTTTTAAACTATTTTACTCATACCAGTCCAATGACTGACTCGGAGTTTATTTTGTTGTTTTCCCTAAACTCTTGGGTGCCCAATTTTATACGGGCAGTCAAGTAGTCATGATTTACAGATATACTGGAAGAGCTTGGAGCAGGAGGCTTCAGGATCATATAGCTATAGCTATTTCTGCTGTGTTGTAAGTGTTGTACTTTGATAATGATGTATATTCAAGTACAGATGTATATTTCAAGTTATGTTATATATATATATTATATGTTATTCGTTCTGCTGTGAGGTTCGTGTTACTCTGATGTTGTGTTCTTCTTCTTCTTCTATTCTTAATTTCTATCTTATCTTTCCTCACCCTCTAATTTTTTTCATTAATGACCGGTATTTTTCGATGTTTGGTTAGTCATCATTGAGTTTATGGAGATAACCAAAGTCGTCAAAATCCCGGGTCATTACAGAAACCCTCAAGCAATCCTTTACGATAGTGATCTTGCATCCTAGAGAATCCAATTGCCCCAAATATATAAGCGACTTCCTAAGTCCCGGAACATAGCTAACATTGGTGAGCGTGCGAACAACTCCATCAAACATCCTTATTTGCACGGAGCCACTACCCATCGACTTGCAAATAGCACCATTTCCCATAGCAATTGCATTTACCTCTTTGACCTCAAAAGACGAAAAACAATCTTTATTTGGCGTCATATGATACGACGCACCCAAATCGAGTACCCATTTGTTACCCGAAACACCTGATGCTACCGCCGTCAACACATTCTCATCTATCTCAACAACTCCACTCTCCACCGCCACGGATGAAGACGCTACTTCCTTCTTATCTTTGTCCGGACATTCATTTTTCCAATGTCCCAGTTTCTTACATATAAAGCACTTCCCATTTCTCTCTTTCGATTTACCTCCTCCACCGGGTTTTCTTGATTTAGAACGCCCCCGGTTACCATTCTTCACATTCTTTTTCTTTCTCCACAAACAACCCGTGACTACTACTAGCTCCACTACTACCCTCACTAATTTCCTTCATTTGATCTCTCAACTCCTCACTAAGAAGACCCGTCTTGACATCATCTAGAGTCAAGGTATCCCGGCCATAGATCAAACTATTTGAGAAACTTATATAGCGATCCGACAATGAACAAAATAATATCATCGCCTTTTGCTCTTCCTCAATCTTCAAATCAACGGCCTTCATCTTCATGAGCAAGTCATCAAAGGCATTCAAATGTGCCTTAAGCGAATTACCCTCCTTCATCTTGAAGGTGAAAAACGTTCGCAATAAGATCAAACGATTAGTGAGCGACTTTTTCATATAAAGTTCTTCCAACTTGTCCCAAATACCTTTAGCGGTAGTCTCACCACTAATTTCGTAGATCACATTCTCCCCCATAGCAAGTTAAAGAGTAGTGTAAGCCTATTCCTCCATCTCCTCTCTCTCAACATCTGAGATATCACTTGGCAATAAGTGAGTATCAATTACTACTCGGTGCACCCGATTCCGCCTAAGAACTGCTTTCATTTTCCATTGCCACTTCTCAAAGTCATTATCACCATTCCACTTGTCAATAACCAATTGAGAACCCGACGCCGCATACGAACCCCGTACGTATGGCACCACACTATTCGGACTTTCGGTTGAAGGACTTACCGAGCTACTATCCGTCTGCGACATTTTCACAAACACCTAACAAGCACCAAAACAGCTCTGATACCAACTGTTGAAACCGTTGTAATTAATCTGATTCAAGACCACTCGAATCCGATATCCAAATCACAAAGCGCTAGCGGAAGACTAGATCGTTGTTAGACTTGCAAAAACAACAAAAGCAATAACTCTAGTCGCAAACCAATATCAACCAATCACGAACAATCCAAATCTTAATCACAAGCAAGAAACTGATGACAAAGTAGCAAAAATAAATCATACAAGGATTTATAGTGGTTCCACTAACATCTTGTTAGTGTACATCCACTTTGGAGAGAGTATTTTATTACCACGATGAAAGGAATATAAGAGATTGATCCAATAATCACTATATTTCAATATAGAAAAGATTTTGAGGAAAATAGAATTGAAGAATTGGAATTAGGTTATAAACCTTAATTCTCCCTTGAGAATAAACCCTTGATGCCGAATCAAGTTTCTAAGCTACCAATGCTCTCTCTAATTCACTTCAGAAAATAGCTTATATAGAGGTTGGCCAATTACCCAAATTGCCCCCGAATTAGTCACAAATTAGTTTGCTAATCTTCAGCCTGAAAATAGCCCAAAACCCGCTCAGACGTCTGTCGGACCTCCTGACAGATGTCTGTCATCTTCCAGAGATTACTTGGGCAAAACCACTCAGCACAAACGTCTGCCGGGAAGTGTCAGACGTCTGTCTGAGCTCTCAGGAAACCAATTCCCTGCAGTCAGACGTCTAACATCCCCTATGACAGACGTCTGTCGCATCAGACCACTGAAAACTGCACCTTCCTGCTCATATTTCCTCCATACGAGCTCCGATTTGCGAACGGCCACCTCCGACTCGAAGCTATATTCGTCCTCTTCAATCCAACACATGTAGTATCGCATATCACAACAACTTACACTTGTGCCTATATACTTTTGCTATTATGTCCATGTCAGAACTGGAAAGGGATCATATATCATCAGAATTAAAGGTTTTGGTACAACAATATACATTATATACATTGACTACATTTCAAATATATTTTTCCCTTGTTAAATGTTTTTCATTTTGGTTGCATTTGTCCATATTGCCCTTGAATGCCTTATACTATGTTACTATCATTTGGTGTTGTATTCATCCTTAGGTGATCACTACCAATTCATGCTTTGTTTTTGGTTTCCCTGATCTATTACACTGGCACTGCATGAACCTTGTATCTTTGAGTGTTAGATCTGCCTATGCGGAGTGTGTGACTGTGCATGACTTTGTGTGTTCATGCTTGAATGCCAGCCCTGCGAGCATGTAGTTTTGAAGTACACTTTGAACTTTTGCGCCAGTTTCCATATATGTATGGCTTAGATACATGCCTTATCTGTTTATATGCTTCACGCATGCTTTGACTTGTAAAGTTTAAAGCATATTTCTTCCTCTAATGTTTTCTATTAGATTAATAAGTAAACTGAAGTTGAATAATTACTAATTAATGAGATCATATACTTTGTCTATTTTCTGACTGCTTACTTAATTGGTTTAAATTGGTTCATACTGGAATGATTAAGCTTTGTCACATAATGAAGTTTAATAAAAGAAAAGATAGAATTAACTGATTTCTCATTAGATGAACATTTTTATGCTTTTAATTTCATGCTTCTGAATGGTGATGGAGCTTTGTAGTTCTTTTATTCTTTTTTCTTTTTTGCTGAAATGGTTCAGTTCAGTCCATGTAATTACAAGTAGGTTAGGTAGTGGTCATAGTACTAATGTGTATTTGAAAGATTTACAGTGAATTCAATCAAAATGAAAGCTTCCGGTTGAATTCATTTTATTACTTTTACTTTATTTAGCTCATAAATAATCTAAAACACAAAACATATGCTCACCATTGCTATTAATTTGTTGTATAATAGCCAACAGAACAAAAAAAACTTAATAATATGGTATTTTTTGAGATAGCATAACATTTATTGCTTACCAAATATTGAGAGAAAATGAAGTTATTACTCATATCGGTAAAAATTAATATGCAGTCTATTTGTATGGACAAAAATTAGAAATAAATCTGTGGCAAACGGCCTACCTGTGACATTAAGCAACTCTGGTTTATAAGAAATGTTAAAATAAAGATGAATAATTTACAAATTATTAGGTTTTCGAGTACACAACGATGGAATAAATGCTAATACGTCAAATATTTAAATGTTCAAATTTGTGTGTTGTAAGTCTTCCAATATTATGATCATTATTCAAATGTTAAGACATATTTCTTTGCAGTGAGAAATCCTAAAGCGCAAAAAATCCCAAAGCGCAAAAAGCGCATTTTTTCATTCGAAATGTTTTTTTTAAAAAAACTTAGATTGAATGTTTTTTTGACCACTTATGTGAACCCCGTAGATGAATTTGGCTCCGTCCGACAAGTGTTGTATATGGTCGTTATATGGATATTCGTTTTTACACAAAACGGAAATCTATATTCATCTGATACAATATTTGTTGGATTTGTCCTAGTATTGGACAAGTTACAAATATGATAACGTGAGCATATTTTATAAATCATTTCAGTTTAAAACTGTTAACAAAATTTCGATGGCACTTTCTTTTTGTTCCCTGTGTACACGCATTTGTGTACGATACAGGGACCAAAGGGAAGTCCTGCCGAAATTTTGTTGAAGCATTTAATTTGAAATGATTTATAAAATATGCTTATGTTATTATATTTGTAATGGGAAGTAGGTAGACCGGTCGTCAAAGTAAAAAGAAATAAACAAAAAAACCGAAAACATGTAATAGTTTACAAGTATAATAACGTAAGCATACATCTAATTTGCATAAATGGAAGAATTTAAACATTTAAAAGAATAAGAATTTTTAAGTTAAAATAGCATACATCCAATATTGTATTTGTATGTGTACGAAATTGAAATTATTTCCATCTAAATAAAATAATACAATAATTAGGTAAGTATTAAAATAATGAAATTACTATAGTTCTATATAATAGTAATATAAATACCCATCTTATAATATAACATGTCTTAATTATGCAGTATAAGATGGAACAATTGAAAGTTCATCGTGCTTGGATGTACAAAGATGTTGGACATAGACGAACAATTCCATTTCAATTTTTAAGAGGTTTAAATGAGTTCATGCTAGTGGCATCTTCCAATGGAACAGATATAATGGAAATATGTTGTCCTTGTAAGAAATGCAAAGCTACAAAACATCATCATCATGAAAATGTTCAAAGACATTTGACTAAAAACGGTTTTATGGATGATTACTATGTGTGGATACATCACGGTGAAGATGCGGTGAACGTTATTAATACGTCGATTGATGTTGAGGATGATAATGTAACTTTTGGTGTCGATTTTGATGAATCTAGTGCTATAGAAAATAGAATGACTGAAATGGTTATCGATGCCGCTGGTCCGAGCATGTTTTCTAATTTATTAGATGTAGAGGAAGAGCCAAATCCAGAAGCTAAATCTTTTTTTGATTTGTTAGAAGCATAAAAAAAACCGCTTTCTGATGGATGTCCTATGACAGAGTTGGCAGCGACTGCTAGGCTAGTTACAATAAAATCCACATCAACGGTACCCAAAAATTAATGAATGACGTTCTTAGTTTAATTCGAGATGTGGTCCCATCCGGTTTGCAAACTAGATTGGCTGAAAATTGGTATCAACTAAAAAAACAAGTGTCTGCATTCGGATTGCCGTATGAAATGATAGATACATGTCGAAGTGACTGTATGCTATATTGGAAAGAAGACATAGACCGTTCATAATGTAAATTTTGTGGCTTAGGAAGATACGAAAAGAAAAAAAGGCAACGGTAAAGGTGTTCTTTTTACTCGTTTACATTATCTTCCGATTATTCCTAGATTGCAAAGATTGTATTCGTCTTATGCCGCTGCAGAGCATATGAGATGGCATAGTGAGCGAGTTCGAAAGAAAGAAGTTTTATGTCATCTTGCAGATGGAGAAGCATGGAAACATTTCAATGACAAATATCCTGATTTTGCCAATGAATCACGAAATATTAGGCTCGGTTTATACACTGACAGTTTCCGACCTTTCAGCCAGTATGGTAAAAAATACTCCACTTGGCCAGTTATTTTGACACCTTACAATTTACCTCCTTGGATGTGTATGCAAAATTCATACATGTTTTTAACCCTAATTGTACCTGGACCCAGAAATCCGAAAAATGGAATAGATGTTTATTTGAAACCTTTAATCGAGGACTTGAAGAAAATGTCGGTAGAGGGTGTTGACACATACGACGTATCAAAAAGGAAAATTTTCAAACTATTTGCTTGTTTGTTATGGACGATAAGCGATTTTCCCGCGTACGGGATGCTTTCGGGCTAGAGTATGGGAGGTAAATTATCTTGTCCTGTGTGCATGGATTCAACAAAAGCATTTACACTGAAGCATGGTGGTAAGCAGTGTTGGTGGGATTGCCACCATCGATTTTACATACAAATGACACATTTAGACGTGATAAGAAAAACTTTGAAAGAAATAAAACTGTAAATTTGCAACTACCAACTTTTTGAATGGAGAAGATATATTTGATATTGTATAAGATTATGCAAAATTACCTGAGACAGGAAACAAAGAGGCCAAAATTCCTGCCAAAGGTGATTATCACAATTGGTGCAAACAGAGTATATTTTGGGAATTGCTATATTGGAAGGATCTAAAAATTCGACACAATTTGGATGTGATGCATATTGAAAAAAAAAATTTGAGAATTTCTTTCATACAATCATGAATGCGAAAGGAAAAAACCAAAGACGATTTGAGATCAAGAAAAGATGTCGAATACTATTGCAATCGTCCAGAACTTAAGATTAATCCTATTCGTCCAAACTTCAAAGTTCTTGCTTGTTATGAGCTGGGTAGGACTCGTTGTATAAAATTACTAGAGTGGGTCAATTCTTTGAGATTTCCTGATGGGATTGCTTCTAATATGAAATGATGCGTTGATATGAAGGATCTTATTCTGTCAGGTATGAAGAGTCACGATTGCCATGTATTTTTAGAGACTCTATTTCCGATAATATTTAAAGAGCTTTTACCACAAAAGGTTTGGATGCCTATAACAGAGCTCAGTTTATTCTTTAAAGATATATGCTTGACAACTCCATCTAAAAGCCATTTGCAGAAGCTTGAAGGAGATATACCCAAATTAATATGTAAATTGGAGAAAATATTTCCTCCTGGAGTTTTTAACTACATGGAACATTTGCCAGTACATTTACCAACTAAAGCATTACTACGGGGACCAGTGCAGTATGGATGGATGTATCCTTTTGAGAGGTATGTAATAATTATATTTATTTACGTAATGTTTAAATATAGAACATGACATATTAATTTCACACATTTTCCTATTAAGGTATCTGGTCCACCTAAAGAAAAAGGTGAAGCAGAAGTACGTGTTGAAGGTTCTATTTGCCAAGCGTACATTATTGAAGAAGCATCCATATTTTTTAGTAATTATTTCGATGATCATATGAATTTAAATTTTAATCGTGGTCATCGCAATGAAAATGATATTGTGGATGATTCAGTCGATAACATTGTCTCGGTATTCAAAAAACAAGGACGTCCATCTGGTAAATGGAAGAACGTTAAAGGCTTCACTACAACAAAGGATTACAATCTACCCAATGCAACCGTGCTTCTTAATTGCAATGAATTGGCTGATCTTATAAGGTACTATAATAATTTGATTATTCATTATTAAATTAATGTCAATCTCTTCAAGCTACACACTATACTACTTGGATATTAACATGTGTATTTCATTTAAACAACAAGTTCGAAAGTGAATATCCCAATGCTGAACTCTGTAAAGGATTCGGGGGATGGTTTAAATAATATGTAAGTATGATAAGTCATGTTTTTTTAACCTTGCACGATATCCATTATATATTAACTTGTGTATTTAATTCAAATTTATAGATTGATACGAACAACATCACTGACATTTGCTATAGGAAACTTGCGTTTGGTCCGCATACTAGTTACAGAATATGTCCAATAATGTTTATAAATGGATTTAAGTTCCACACAGAAGAACATGGAAAGAAAAAGACAACTGTTAATAGTGGAGTTTGTATCAAAGGCGGGAACAACGATGATGACATAACAGATTATTATGGTGTACTGGAGGAAATAATCGGGTTAACTAACTCGGTGGTGTCGGAATTAAAAACGTTTCTATTCAAATGTCGATGGTTTGATAATAGACCAAATATCGGAGTAAAACGCATACATAAGGACTACCCTCTTATTGAAGTAAACCACACAAAAAAATATTTAGGGTATGATCCATTTGTGTTGGCAGCACAAGCTACACAAGTTTATTTCACACTGTATCCTGCTATCGACAACAGTCGTTCAGATTGGTGGGCTGTTATTAAAACAAAACCGAGATGGTTATTTCACTCAAACACGATCATAACCGATAATATGGCATATCAAAACAATCCAGAACCTAATGAGCTACTAGAGATTGTACAACAGGTAGAAGACATAGGATCTCTTATTAATGACGTCAATGATGGGGTCAAAGTATATGGAGATGGCGATGATCAAATTGAAGTAGAGGAAGATGAGTGTGAGCTTGAAGACGAGAGTGTTAACATTGAGAGTGACGATGATAATGAAGATTGGTAGCATGCATATTTAATTATGATTATTTGCATGTGTTTTTAGTTGCTCGGTTGCTTTTATGTTTACGAAGTTGTTTATGTTTAGTTAGTAGTAAAATTTTCAATTGTTGATTTACATTCTATGCTCTCTGATGAATGTTTTCAAACCTTGTCTTAAATAAAGTTCACTACTTTCATGAAATGTTAGATTATCTTATGTATATAGTTGCAAATGTCGTATTCATGTAATAGATATGAGTTCTCGTGGTCGCGGTGGCCGTAGTAGCGGTGGTGGTCGTGATGGTCATAGTGGTAGTGGTAGTCGTAGTTGTAGTGGACATGGTGGTCATGGTGGTAGTGGACGTGGTTTGGGTTTGATCGAACCAGCACCACCCACTATCGATCAACAATCCACCCCTTCAGATGAATGTGATCATGATGAAGACACCCCTAGGCTATCTGGACAAGTGTCACAGACTGGCTCGACTTCTTCAATCGGTACAATGTACATCTATTGTAGGAATAGTGGCGAGTAAGTAAAAAATTTAAATTTTTGAATTATTGTGTATTTCAATAATGCATTAAATAATTTACTCTAATTTCTGCATTAACAGGTGGGAATTCGCGAATAGTGGCACGACATCTCGTACTTTATCTAATATGCTTAAGGCCCGTTTGACATCATTTTAGCCTTGTTTCAGTACGATTCCTACTAATATTAAGGATCATTGGTTTGGCGAGTTTAAGGTAGAATAATTTGGAAATTCAGGTTCTTGCAATATTTAGTTATTCATGATTAAGTTTTCCAGTTTATTTGATCCTAAAATCTTGTGTAGGCATTGTACACTTGGGATACCACTACTTCTTTTGCTGATGTCAGACTGTTATGGAATCAAAAGTGTTCTTTGAAGTATAGGTGGATTGTTGGAGACATGAAAAGGAATAAAAAGAAGAATGCTTGTATAACAGATGAGGTATGGCAACAATTTTTAGCATATTGGGAGAGGTAGGATGTGAAGGAGCTTTCTTAAAAAAACTCAACTGCTCATAAAAAAAATCCAAGGCCACATAGATGTCGTTCTAAGTCAATGGCACAATGGATGAACGATATGGTAATTGTTTAAATTATTAACTTATAATAGTATACAATCCAAATAAAGATATGATAAACTGTTTTTATTCTTTCAGGAGAAAGAACAAGGCCGAACACCAACTTTCATGCTGGTTTATATTCAAACACATTATGTTGAGAAACCGGACGGTTCTATAGATGGGGGATGGGTTGATGAGTACTTGGAACAGTTTGTTGTATGTAATCAACAAAAGTTTTAAATTATAGTTTTCAATTTTCTAATTCTGTTAAACAATACGATATCTAACTTTTATGTAATTTATAGGCCAAATACAATAAGCGGGTTGCTCAAATGACCGAGAGTCAGGGTGGTGAGCTCTCTCACGACGAGCTAAACTATCTTTACATGCAGCTTTTTGGAGAAGATGAGACGTGTGCTTCTTCAAGAAGCAAATGAAGGCCTGGTACCGGCAATATTCCTGGGGTATTGGCATGAAAACTTAATTTATTTATTTTCTAGTTATGTTCATGCTTTATACTGTAGACTTTTAGTTGATAATGCTTCTACTTAATATTTTGAAGTTAGGTTTCTTTGATTCAAAGTAACAATGAGAAAAGTTTGTGATAACATCTAGGCTTAATAAAGTCTTACAGTTAAGCATGAAATAAAAATGTTGTTTCAATTATATTTCGAGAGATGCATCCCATCTTAAGGTGTAGTAGAGCAACTTAGTGACATTAAAGATCATATTATTTTCTTTTACGTACTGGTGCTGTAGATTGTTGTGATGCTATAACTATGTCTTTAATGTAGCATTTAAGTTATAAATTGATTAGAAAAGGTGTAATTCCGGTTTTCATTTTTTTAACTGTTTTCCAAGCTTTTGTAAAGTTTGTTTATTTTCAAGTTTTTGTATTGTTCTTTACGTACGAGTTCGTTAATCATTCATCCTTTAGTGTTCGACCGACAAATATTTTTTTGAACTATTTTGTTACAACGTGCGATTACAAATGAGAAACAAGTTAATTGTAACACAAATATTTGCATGATTAACACTTTCATCATAAATATTTACACTTGAAACATGGTATTAACAACATTTTTTTATTGAGATGTGGTTGATATATCAACATAAGAGGGAAAATGTTTTTCAAGTTGTTGTACATTGGGACAAGGAATTGATTCAATGAAAGATAATGTTAGTAAATTGAAAACAAAGCTTTGATTTTGTCTTTTTTATGTGAGATAGTCAAATTTGTACCAAATATGTGTACACTGAATCAAAGGTATAACTATCCTTTCTGTTCGCTAAACAACTCGGTCTTAATCAATATGAAAATGAAACGCTACATAATTTCTTTCTTCCTTTTTTGTTTTTTGTCTATGCAAAATTTGATGTGTTAAATACATCAGATTCAACATTCGTCCTTCGTAAAGCATTTGTGAAATATCAAATCCGGTAACGACGGTAATTTTTACATAAAGTCGGCAATAATTTTACAATATGAAGACATGGATGTGACTGCTATGTTTCAAGGGTGAGTCGTGAATCTAATTTTTGGTGTAAAAAGATGTGATTCAAAATGTCCTGTGAAAAGGATGCAAGGGTTTCATGGGTGGCAATAAATATGGGCTTTAGACAAAAAGCCAAGGGTGTTTATAAGAAAAACATTGCTAAAATGTTGGAAACCTATTAACTGGGTTGTGTAAAAAATTATTGGTGAAATGCATAATTAAGATAATTACAAGATTCATATTTGTTACCCTATTGAAATCATTTCAGATTTTCTCTTTGGTATAAAACCTTTCAAATGGATGTACCAATATAGACTGATGTTATCCCCTTCGTGCATAAAATGTACATCTGCAAAATGGTGCATAAAATTATACTCGATAATTATAATTGACATTGGTTGAAGCGGACATACCCAACTTGATCCCTCTTGGAAGTCTATTGGTCTATAGGGTTCTCCTAGTAGTGTATTAATAAACAAAAAAAAAAAAACCATGTTGGGGAATTTAAATATAAAATGATGCCATCATGTACTGTTTGTGAAAAGCTAGCAATAGCAACTTGAGCTGCTGTGCACAACAGCTCGTTGTTGTGCAAACAACAGCTCAAGCTGCTGTGCAAACTGCAGCTCGAGCTGCTGTGCACAACAACTTGTTTCTGTGCACAGCAGCTCGGGCTGCTGTGCACAACAACTCGTTTCTGTGCACAGCAGCTTGAGCTGTTGTTTGCACATCATGTCGAGTTGATGTTGCACAACAGCTCGAGCTGTTGTTTAACAGCATTGTTGTTGCACAGCAACTCGCGTTGCTGTGCAATAGCATCTCGAGGTGCTGTGCAAACAGCAGCTCGAGCTGTTGTTTGCACATCACCTCGAGGTGCTGTGCACAGCAGCTCAAGCTGCTGTGCACACACAACACCTCGAGGTGCTGTGAAAACAGCAGCTAGAGCTGCTTTGCACAACAGCAGCGAGCTGTTGTGAAAACAACAGCAACGAGCTGTTGTGAAAACAACAGCTTGAGATGCTGTGCACACAGCAGCTCGAGCTGCTGTGCACAGCACCTCGAGGTGTTGTGAAAACAGCAGCTCGAGGTGTTGTGTGTGCACAGCAGCTCGAGCTGCTGTTTGCACAACACCTTGAGTTGTTATTGCACAGCAACGCGAGTTGTTGTGCATAGCAACCCGGGTTGCTGTTTGCACAGCAACCCAGGTTGCTATGCACAGCAACTTGGGTTGCTGTTGCAGAGCAACTTGGGTTGCTGTTGCACAGCAACTTGGGTTGCTGTTGCACAACAACGAGTTGTTGTGCACAACAACTCAAGTTGCTGCTTCACAACAACTTGCTGTTTGCACAGCAACTCCAGTTGTTGTGCAACAGCAACCCAAGTTGCTGTGCAACAGCAACCCGAGTTGCTGTGCAATAGCAACCCCAGTTGTTGTGCAACAGCAACTTGAGTTGCTGGCACAGCAACTTCAAGTTGCTGTCACTGAGCCTTAAAAGCTTCAGCGGAAACTGAGCAATTTCGGCTCAGCGAAGCTGAGCCATTTCGGCTCTGTTTCGCTGAGCCTTAAGCTCAATTCCGTAAAACTGAACATTTTACTTGATTGTAATATGAAATGCATTCATTGTACTAATTGGGTTAAAAACTTTATGTGTAGATGTACAAAGACAATACATACACCGTTAGGTTTGGAGCTACAGATGATACAGAAAAGCTTGTGAAGGAAGTTGAAGAGTTAAGAGATAAAAATCAAGAAATGAGTGTCACTATTAGCAAACTACAAGAGCAAATGAGTTCTGTACAAGAGTTTTTACAAGGGTTACGGTGAGAGCAAGAACCGCAAATATGACGTACGATGTACTTTATGAATTAATCTTATTTTGGTAGTGAGTTTGATGTTCTATTTGTGTAAAGCACATTACACGATGTTTGAATTAGATGAGACGATCATGTTTGAGTTATGTAGCAACTTTATTTTATTGTTTGTTGGACATGATTTGTTTTAAATATATTTGTAGCTAGTTTATGGTAATTCGACCATGAAATTCATTTTACATCATTGTTTTTATTGATATATATTGCTATGATTTTGCATGTGTTTGGTTTTATTATGATTTGTGGTAGACGAAGATAAATATAAAACTACCATATTGACATTTTGTGTACGGATGCGTAGGGAAGGCGTAGGGAAGGGGTAAGGATGTATATGAAACTTGGCGTAGGGATGGCGTAGGAAATTTGGCGTAGGGATGACGTAAGGAACTTTGCGTAGGGATGGCGTAGGAAATTTGGCGTAGGGATGACATAAGGAACTTGGCGTGGGGATGACATAGGAAATTTGGCGTAGGGATGACGTAGGGAATCTGGTGTAGGTATGGCGTAGGGAATTTGGTGTAGGTATGGCGTAGGAAATTTGGCGTAGGTATGGCGTAGGGAATTTGGCATAGGTATGGCGTAGGCAAATTGGCGTAGGTATGATGTAGGGAAATATTTGCGACGAGCTGTTTTCCGACTTCCTTGTTGGCGTAGGTATGGCGTAGGGAAATTTGATTCCCTGCGCCATACCAACGCCAAATTGGCGTATGGAATTCAGAATTCTTTTATAGTGAAATTTCGATAGTGTATTATTACACTTCTCTTTTACGCATTAGTTGCATTCAAGGGGTTTATATTTTTTCCATTCTAAAAATAAAAAATAAAGTAAAACATTTTGGGACTAAAGGTTTTACACACCACACTGTCATATCTCGGTCGTACTTCGCTTTACTTCTCTTCTACACACCACCATTTGTGTAATCTAAGAAAAATTAATTTATTAAAATATTTGTTGTTATTATTTTTATTTCTAAATTGTTTTCGAAATCAGTTTCTGTACAGAATTTACCGTTGTTAAATTCATTTCTAACTCTTTAACAAAATTGATTTAAGTATAATATTTCTTACCTTCTTTTAAACTAAACTTTTAAACATATTTTAAAAATCATATTTGCACTTGATAATCAACAAGCATTATTGTAAATATCATAGTTAAGTATAATTGTTAACTTTTTCGCATAAAACTTTAAGAAACGTTATTTAATTAATTAGCTCATCGCATTCATGTAAACTTATCAATATGCATTTTAATCATGAATTATACTCTAATATTTGGAATTTACATCAACCATATTTTTTTGAAACATATTAAATATATCAAACTACTAATTACCATTCTTACATAAACTCACACTCAATATTATCATCAACTAAAATATATATATATATATATATATATATATATATATATTCAAGTGATCACAGCCCTTTACTTTTAAAGCTTATAATTCCTGATACATCAAAAGGATTCCCATTCAGATATTCAAATGAGTAGCATCTCAAGGAGGGTTAAGATATATGTATTTTAAAAGGATTACAGACTAGCGGTTAGGCTTTTGCTAGTTTTAATTTTTGGCAAAAATTACAAGCATGCAAACCGGAGCTGAAAAAATGGAACAAAGAAAGGCCGAAAGATAATGAACTACTTATAGAAGCTGAAGCTTTATTTGGAGAAAGAGATATTTAGAGAAACAGAGATAACATGTGATCTAGACCTTGAAAATTTGACACTGTTTGAAAGTATTTTTGAAGCAAAGCAAGCTCTTTTGGTGAAGCAAGCTATTTTGGTGTAGAAACGAATTAAGTTTTGGAGTTATAAACGAAAGGCAAAGGTATCATGGTTACAAGCTGTAGACACTAATTCAAGTTTTTTTCATTCTAAAATGTCTTCTTGAAGACATACAAATCTGAAAGCCTTAATAAATGATGATGGTGATTTGTTACTTAAATCTAAAGAAGTTGCAGAGGAGGAAATTAACTATTTCAATGGCTTATTCAATGGCTCCTATGATATAGAGTTCCCTTCATTCTGATCGATAGTTACCATCAATGTGTAAGGTCAACAGGTATTGCTTCTACCCATATCTTTAAAGGAAGTGAAAATTGCAATAGATTCAGTTCATAACGATTCTAGTCCCAGTCCTGATGGCTTTAACTCAATAAAATTAAGCTTCATTAGGAGGTTATAAAATTTGATCTTTTAGGTGCCATGCAAGATATATTTGATGTAACAACCCTGAATTTTGGGGTAAATTTAAAAATTTATTTTAAGTAATTTTAATGGGTTTTGATACCTAAAATAATTTATTTTAAAATAATAATGATTAAAAATTGATCTAAATCGAAGTTATAATGAATAATTTAATTTTAATTATAAAAGAAGTTAAAAATAGTGCGGTAGTTTGAAAAGTCAGACTTGAACTTTGACTGATCGTACAGGATGAAAAATTTAACGGATTTTAGTGAAACCAAAATTTTTGGAATCTATTTAAAAATATCATTCTAACGAATCTGAAAAATTGAAATTTCATAGCGGGAATCAAAAGTAATGCCCAAATTAAAATTTAGAAAGGTCACTATGAAATTTATAAAGGTCAAAATGCTACTTTTTGCATACAAAGGAATTTGAACTCGAAACCAGTTCCATTGAGTTCAGAATGATGTTACTGCATTTAAAAACAGTAAACATTTATATATTTCGAGTTTCAGAAATTATTTGTTTAAAATGTATTTTTAATATTTAATATATACGCCTTGAAAATAGCCATTTTCCAAACGACCTCTGTTTTCAACGAAACCACTTTTGTTGGATTCGAAATATCAAAATATGGCTAAGTTTAATTTTTTATAATTTTAAAATTAATTTGTGAGCGCAGCACAAGAAAATGTGTTTTGTTAATTTCAATTGAATTGAAGCGATTTAGAAAGAGGCCTTTTTACAAACGGGCTCAGAATTCAATGAAATTAATTTTTCTGGATTCGTAGCGTCAAAATATAGTTAAAAACATTTTTCGGGAATTTTTAGAGTTATTTTGTAACTTCGGTAAACTTTGACGTACGTTTGAACTTTAATACATGACTTAAATTTTAAATCTAAAAAACGTAGGCCAAGATGACCATTTGGGCTAACAGGGCAGGTCCAGATGAGTCCCGAATGGGGACTAATGGATAAGAACGATAGTCGTTGGGCTAAAATTGGATAAAGTTGCAAAACGGGCCTTTTAAGGAATTAAAATATTATTTAAATGCACACATATCGAGACAAACTCATGCTCCTTCTTCCCAAATCACTCACGCACGCTGAACCCATCAGCCGCCTCCCCTTTCTCACCTTCTCTCCTCTCTTTCTCCTAATACGCACACAATTAGACCTAGCAATAGTTAAACCTTTTGAAGTTCTTTATCTCCTCTTCGATTCTAGACAAGTTTCAAACCTTCTCGTGCACTGTAGCTCCCGAATCACCTCTCCAAACCCGCTGCCTTTGAACCTCCACCCCGCCTCGATTGCTGCGCCGCACCCCACCCCCTTCCAGCCGAATACCCACCTCTCCAAGCCCTCCATCGTCCAACAAACGGCACCCATAACCGTTAACTATAGCTCAAGAAATTGTGATTCAAAGTTTTGAACAATTCAAGGTTATATAAATTTTAATTTTGTTGATTTGCAACACTTGATTTCGTTGCTAACTTTAATTTTAATTATTAGAAACATGTTTTTGATCCAATTCGATACAGAAACCGACAAGTTTGACAATCTTGGAACAACGTGACATAACACAACGTCATAGATCTGTTGTGTACAAGCTTCTGACTTTCAATTCGTTTCTAGATCTGACGAATACAAAGGTGAGAGTTCTGATTTACAAAAATCAATTTTAAACTAATTATTCTCCTCGCTTATAGATGCATGATATTTATATTATTGTTTCTAATCCGTGATGTGAGATTATTGATTGTGGATAATGGTAAACAAAAGTAGATTTACTATGATTATATGTTGATGCTTTGGGTTTGGATTTGACCGTACTGTAAATTTGGATGTTTGGATTGTTCATATTTATTTAGATCTATTTTAATTAGATCTATAAACACCTATTTACTAAGATCTATATACACCAATGGATTTAGATTTGGTCTCGTTGATTCATGACGTATATGGTAACACTCAAATACAGTTGTTGTTCATGTGTCATACTTAGATTTAGTGTGTGTGTGTGTATATATATATATATATATATATATATATATATATATATGAGATCATGATCATATGTTGACACCAAACTTATAAATTTGGTTACATATTTTAATATGAATCATGATGTGAATGTTGACATCATAAATTTTTGTTCGTTTCATGCTTGAATCATCACCATATGTGATTTTGTTGAAACATGAAATATAAGCATATGTAATTTTTATTGAAACATGAAGATATAAACATATTGTAGCGTTTTGTTGAAACATGAGATTAAGAACATTTTAGCGTCTTTATGAAATAATCAAATAAAAAGATTAAATCTTTATGTTGCGTCTGAATGAAATAAAAAGGTTAAATCGTTATGTTGCGGCTGTAGTCAAATAATTTAAGTTGACGTTGAAATTTCCATTGTAATTAAAGTATGATATTACACCGTAAAAGAAATTATCTTTATTTTTAATAAATAAAGAATAAGATTTGCATTGTAAATAAAAAGAACAAGTTTACACGACACATTTATTTACATTTAGTTATTACAAATAAAAAGAACAAGTTTACATGACAGATTTATTTACATTTACTTATTACAAATAAAAAGAACAAGTTTACATGACACATTTATTTACATTTGGTTATTACAAATAAAAAAACAAGTAGCACGACATCTTTATTTACATTATTTTTATGTAAACAAAAAGGACAAAATTAGATGATACTTTTATTTACATTTTTATGTAAATAGAACATGAAAAGAATATTTTTATTTGTTGTTTTGTGTAAATAAAACATGAGATAAATAAAAGGGATATTTTTATTTACATTTAATGTAAATAAAAAATGAAGAAGAATGACATTTTTGTCGCTATGTCATTTTAGATAAAATGAACATATATTTTAGCGTATGTCATTTTAGATAAAATGAACACATATTTTAATATATGTCATATTCAGTTGAAATGAACATAATTTTAGCATTATGTAAATTTAGTTGATATGAATTATATTTTAGCGTTGAGAGAAAATATGTTTACATTAGATTTGTCATTTTAATGTTAACACATTAGATTTTTCATTTTAATGTTAAAATATTAGAAATTATCATTTTAATGTTAACATATTAGAATTTGTCATTTTAATGTTAACATATTAGGAATATCATTAATGTTAGATATGTACTGTCTAAATATGCATATCATTAATGTTAGATATGTATTGTCAAATATGTATATCATTAATGTTAGATCTGTATTGTCTAAGTATAATTATCATTAATGTTAGCAATATACTCGCTATATATACATATATATCATTAATGTTAGAAATGAATGGTCCAAATAAAAATATCATTAATTTTAGAAATGCATGGTCTAAATAAAAACGACATTTTTGATTAGAAATAGGTTATATAAATAAAAGCTATATTTTTATTAGAAATGTCATGATTAAAACTTCATTTTCCAGAAGAGTCATGCGAGATTAAAAACTTAGGGATAAGACTTGTAAAAGAATATTTTATTTACATTTTTGCATGTAAAAGAGATATGTATTATATACATTCTACAGGTAAATAAAAGACATGAAATAAGAAAGTATATTTTATTCACACTTTAGATGTGAATAAAAACTTAGAATTATTTCTGTGGCATGCATGATATGATGTGAATTGATGTTTGGATGTGATACAATGTTTGAATTTTGAAAATAGGTAGCATGCTAATTAATGTTAATTTATTATTATTTATGATAATTCAAATATGTTACACTGCCATATACAAGTTGCCTGACTTGTATATGTTGATTGGGCTGATATTTTCACACATTGCCCAGGTGCACAAATAATATATTATTATTTGGATTTTGTTTGAATGTCATTTGAATGTTGTGTGAATGTTATCTGAATGTTATTGGAATGTTAATTTGGTGATAAAGGAATGTATATCATTATTTCACAAATTCGTTGTATGAATCCATTAATTAATGGTATTTGATTTGAGTCTCATTCCAATGCAGAATTTTCTAAAGTTATCAAGAATGGCTAATGCAGTAATAAATAATTACTTAATATTGGAAGTTTGAATTTCAAAATTATACATTTTGAAAATATTATTATAATATTATTTTAAATATTATAAGAATAAATGTAGCAATAAATGACTAATTAATATTTCAAGTTTGAATTTCAAAATTTTACATTCTACAAATATTATTTTAATATTATAAGAATATGGAAAGTTACAATTTATATCAAGATACTTGAAATCAAGAAACTTAGAAATAAAGGATATCTTAAAATAAAGATTCCTTAATGGAAAGGATAATTTCAAATAATATGTTTTTGGAAAAATTAATGATAATTATAAATTATAATTGTGCTTGGACACGAGTTTAGGTTACATTTGTGGTGGAAGTCTGCCCGGAGCAGAACGGCATATCCAGCAGCCACTAATGTTGAATATAATGTGAGAGGTCCAAGTGCACAAATACGAAACGGGCCATGACACGAGGTTAATCCCAACTTGTGGAATAAGTCTGCCCAGAACCGACCGGCACATCTAGTATCCACAACCCGTAGGCTTAATGTGAGAGGTCTAGCCCATTATAAAATACAAATGGATAAGAAAATGAGTTGGGCTATTTAATCCGTTTAAAAAAAATAGCAACGCATTTTAAAAACCTGAACGAGTTTATCGATTTATTTTATAATGAATATTAAAAGAGAAATTTCAAAATTAATATTTTGGAAAATAATATTATTATAAAAGGATAACATATAGAATAATCAATTTTTAGATTATAGTTGGAATCGTCTTGGAAACGAATTTACAAACGTTTTAAAATACGTAAAAATAAGGAAAATCTTTTTATTTAGATTTAAATGAGATTCTCAATTATTAATTATAATTGAAATAAAAAGGAAATAGATTATGGGTTGTTTGTGAACAATGTTTTGAAGGACATTAGTTCTTGAAACTCAAATCAATAGTGAAATTTTGATTTGTTATTAATTAATCTTTTAATTAAGATTAAACGAAATTTTCTAAAAGAAGAGGTGCCTAATATTATATATTAAATTGGGAATTAATATTATATATTAAATTGGGAATTAATGAAACATGAAATGGGGTCTCTCGTGAACTATGTTTTAAATAACATCAGTTCTTAAACCCGGATTAAAGATAAGATTATTCCAGAAAAGTGATTAGTCATTTAACAATGATTTTAGAAGACTAAAACTTAATAAAGTTCTAAATAAATCTTTAATTAGATTGAAGGTGAATGAAGGAAGATTAAAGAATCAGTTGAAAGATTTATCTTTGATAAAATTTATAGGAACCTTTCCCAAATAATGTGAATACTTTATTAAAAGGATATTCTGAATTGGAATGAGGCATTGATGTGGTTTATGTATAGCACCTAATTTTTTATCACGCGAGTTATTTGGAAAGTCCGAGTTTACTCTCATTCCAAATAATGATACGACGTTCGAAGAATTGAAGATGGCAATTGAAGACCGACGATCTTCACATCGAATGGGTAACTAGCGTTGAGGCCCTTGATCGATTTGCTCCCAAGATGGGGCTAAGATGGTAGTTGTCTGGACGTAGTGTTGATTTGCACGGATTTGGCTTTCGCTCTGACCCAGAGCATAAGCTTATAAATGGAATGTGTGTCTGACATTGTATTCCTTTATATTGTATTTATTGATTTTCTGTCGAATGTATGCATGTTTGGTGGCGGAGAATTTATTCTCTTGCTTAACACCCTTTCATATATTTTGAAAAAGGACTGGTAGTGTGATATGGAGTGACAGTGTGGCATACTAAGATGCAATGATCAAGGTTTCTTGTTGAAAAGCAGAACCTTGTGGTTGATGATCAAAGCACGGCCTGTTTAGGCGTAGCTTTGTGTATGGCGTGACTTCGCGAGCCTCACAACCCGGTTGGAGTCAAAAAAATGGAAGAAGGGAACGCAGGGAGAGCAACACGTTTCTTTCTAGCTAGAAGTAGTGTTAGTGCTTAAACTGGCTGATATTTTACTTATGTGGATGATGGAATGAGGCGCCTCGGATGATAGGTCCTATAGGATCGGGAAACGTGTGTTCAGGAATTGCCAATCCACGAACCGCAAGTGTGGACCAACCCTGCAGGATCCAAGAGTTCTCTGCTGGGAATCCTGAGACATTAGCTAGAGTGTCTCGAATCGGTAAGGAGCTCCTCCCTAGCCTTGACTCATGTTGGAAACCCAATTTCCAATACGACCTCATACGGTTTTGATTGTATTACTAGTATGGAGGCATAGTATATGGTAGCTATGCTTCCTAGGATTGATACATTTACTTTGAAATGTTTTTGAAACATATATACACTAATAATAATATCAAATTCATTTTTAACATATCAAGCATTTTTTACCATTATAAGGTAAAACTCTATCCTCCGGTTTGCGTTGCATTGTGTGATGGGACTTGAGTCTTATGATGGTTTCATTTTATAAAAATCATTGCGTTGTTTTAACGATTTACTTTAGTTTATGCACCAGCAATCCATTGGAGTAAACCCGTTCCGCGTTAGCGGCGTGGTCCTTGGATTTGTCTTATTGTTATTTGTGAAATTAGTTAAGAATTCTCACACCAGTCCCATGACTGACCCGTTGTTTGTTTCCACCTTTACAAACTCGGGTGCCCTCTTTCCACACGGGCAGTCGAGTAGTTTATCTATAGGTTCTTATCTCGAGCAGGATTCTGGATTGAAGCCTAAAGCTGTGTCCAGAGCATAGCTGTCTTCTGCTGCCTTAGTTATTTTATATCTGCTGCAATGTATTAAAATATTGTAATTTATCTTTCGCTGTAATTTTATTCGATGTACTCTGATGTAACATTATTGTAATGTTTATAAAAGTCTGATGTTATTGTTCTGATGTTGTTGTATTCCCAGAGTTAACGTACTCGGGTTTTTGAACGGTCCTGGTCGATTTTGCGATCGATCGGGTCAGGCGGAACCGGGGTCGTTACATTTGATTTTGAAAAATTACCAAAGGGAAGTAATCACACGTTTATTACTTTAATCCCTAAAGTAGGAAGGCTAACTGAAATATCCCAATTTTATCCAATTTCTTGTTACAACATGTTTTACAAAAAAATTAGTAAAATATTGTGCAACAGAATAAATTGGTTTCTGCCTCATCAAATTTCTTCAAATCAATGTGCTTTTGTTCCCAATCGACATATTGGTGATAATATTCTTCCAGCACATGAGTTATTAAGGGACTTTGAGAAGCCATGGATGAATAAATTTTTTGTAAAGGTTGATTTACATAAGGCATATGATATGATAAATAGGAAATTTGTTTGTCGCATAATGTTAGAAATGGGATTTTATATTCATTTCATAAATGTTGTTTATGAATGTATATCTACCCAACTTTCTCAATATTGATTCAAGGAGCTCCAAAGGGATTTATTTCATCAAATAGGGGTCTTCGCCAGGGTGATCCATTATCCCCTTATCTCTTTTCTATCACAACGGAATATTTCACTTTCTGTATGAATGAAATAGTCCTTCAAAATAAATTTATTCCCGTGCATAAATTTGAACCAGTAGTGATATTTGATGTATGCAGATGACTTAATGATATCTGGTAAATGTCTTCATAACTATGTTCCTCGAATGGCATTTTTGATAGATTAAAACTATATAGTGGTCTTATAGTTAGTGCTCTCAAATCAAAGGTATATTTCAGTTTACGTGCACATAATACAAATGAAGTATCATTTAATTTAGGCTTTCAAATAGATCAATTTCCAGTTAGATATCTGGGTGTACCTCTATCTTCTAACTACATTCATTATAATGATCGTCATCTATGCTTTATAGAATTCAGCTGAAAATCCAAACATGGGATGCAAAATTTCATAGTTTTGCAGGGCGAACTTAGTTGTTCCAATCAGTTTTAACTCCAAGTATTTTGTGTTGGTTATCTGTTTATCAGTTGCCAAAACATATAATTCATAAGTTGCGTACAATGTTTTCGGATTTCTTTTGGGGTGGATCATCTCACAAAGTTAGTTGGGAGAAACTACGCTCACCGAAGTCTGAATGTGGAATTGGTTTGTTATTATTGTTTGGCTTAAAGAAAGCGGCTTGTATAAAGCTAATGTGGAAATTTCTATCTTGTTCATCATTGTAGAGCTAATGGATGAAGATTAACTATTGTAATGGTAATTTTTTTGGAATATGTGTATAGACAATAACTCATCTAGTACATGGAAAGCGATGCTTAGATTAAGAAGAAAAGGAAATCAATTATTTAACAAGGTGATTACTTCGGGAACTTCAACTTTTCTATGGTTCGAGCCTTCGATAAATAGTAAGTGTGTTGTTGATATATTGGGGCTTTTTAGATTTAACAGTTTAGGCAAGCATGATGAATATGTGTCATCTATCATTGTTGATAGGAAAATAAATGGTAATATCCATGCTGCTACTAGAGAAATTTAATAGCAGGTTAATTCAATCTCTTTGAACCAATGTCCACGTGATGATTTTTATGAATGGAGTGAAGGTGGAGAATTTTATTTTCATAAAGCATGGAATAGAGTTAGAGAGAAACATTCTGGAAAGCCCTATTTTGAAGTAGTATGACACTCGAGGAATGCAAAGAGAATGTCATTTGTTACCTATCTAGCTGATAATGGCAGATTGTCAACAAAAGAAAGGTTGATGAGATTCGGTTTGGTTGAAGAAAAGGGTTGTGTTCTGCATTAAAGAAATGTAGAATTAGTGAAGCATTTGTTCTTTGAATGTGAGTATACAATTTTTTTATGGAGGTCTATTGTTATCGAAACTTGGGTTATCATTTGATATTGTTGGATCATTAAAGTTTGAAGCTGGAATTTTTTTGAATGTCTTCAAAGATAAAGATCAGACTTTGGATTTAGCTTGTGCATCACACACAACTGCCGTATATAAGATATGGCATGAGGGGAATTTAAGGATTTTTAACAACAAATGCATTCCAAAAGAACTTCGGCTAAACATGACTGAGAAAGAAGTGTGTTGGTTGGTAAAGGATAATGGTAGCAAATTTGTTCATTCTCAGGTGAAGATGGACATGATGAAAAGATGGGGTATAGATCTGTTTAATTCTGGTTAAATATACGTTGTATATTTATTTCTATTTTTATACTGTAGTCTGAGGTAGTGGGTGGTTTGAGATGGTTTGTTGCGTGAGGTAGAGAGTTGTTATGATGAATGCTGTTTTTTCTTTTGTATTCACTACACCATATATCTAATTAGGCTGTGTTCTTAGTCGTATCGAACACAATTAGGCACGATTATAAGCCGTATCAAAAAATGACGTGCTAAATTATAAGATACGGCTATAAACCGTATCTTACTGGTAATAACATATGGCTCTTACCCATATCTAAATGATTACTATATACAAATCTAAACCATGTCTAAATAATTTATAGATGTATATGGTGTAATTCAGACATAGTCTTAGACCGTATCTAATTACACATATATGTATATATATATGTGTGTGTGTGTGTGTGTGTGTGTGTGTGTGTAGATATAAACAGAAACTGCAGCACATATTTTTTATAACACAAAACATATAACACAATATATAAAAAGGATAACACAATTTATACTCAAAGCATATATAACAAAAAAATCATAACACTAACACAATTTATACAAAGCATGTACAATAAAAGGAAATTGTCAAAGATTTTTCATCAAATTACAAAGTAACAAACTTATTGAAAAAACAGACCAGCTTGATAAAACTGCAAGACGCTGGGAAGATTAAGCATGTTGATCATGCTGATGAAACACGCTATTGTAAATCAAAGAAGTACAAGTAAGCTAGATGCTGATATACAGAATGTACAAAATTTATATGTTTCAAAGCAGTGATGAGCATAATTAAGCTAACTATTGATGTGTGCATGAATCATGAGCACACTGTGTGCATACTTATGAAAATACTAAACCACTCATTACATAAAATTCAAGATCAAATCCTGGCATCACTTACAAATAAACTTTGTTTACAAATTAATCTTTTTATTAATTAAAATTAGAAACTTAAACTACTAAAAAATTAGTAGATATCGCAATTAGGAAATAAAAGTTGAAACTAATTGCATGTTGTTTCAACACAAGAATATAACCAAATATCCATGATCATTTTTTGCCAATTGTTAAATGTAGGAAACACTCAAGCGCGAAGCGTGTGCCGTGATGCTACTATTTTAACAGTAGGTTTTACTTTGGACTCTAGCGATTTTGCCTACATTATACGTGGAATGGACTACAAAAAATAAATATATGTGATTTACCACATTTCACTACAACAAAATGACCATATTACAACAGTGGAAAACCATTGTAATATACATTTTTACAACGATGGGCTTACCATCGTGTATTAAGTTGTAATAGACTAAAATCTTTTACAACTTTTTTGCACTGTTGCAACATCATTGTAACATGTATATTTTATAACTTTTTCTAATCGTTATGATAAACTTTATTACAACAGTTATGCACCGTTGTTGTAATTTTTACAACTATTTATAACCGTTGTGATATATTTTATTACAATGTTTATTTTACAGTTGTAATATATCCACAAATTATATGCAAAAGAATCTATATATATATATATATATAAATTTTATATGTGCAACTATAATTAGATAAACAACATAAAAAATAGATGTAAGTTTAAAGGCATCATAATCCATTCATTGACAAAAATCACAACTTTATATCATGAATACAAATTATAAATCATATACCACATACAAATGTATAAAATTACAACTGTCCTTATTTGTCTTTTTAAGCCATTAATCCAATTACAAAGCTTATTTGCCTATGAAATCTACAAAGCTCAATTGCATAAATATTCTCTTTTTTCCGTGCGTTTAGAAAGGAATAAGTAACCTTTTAAAGCCATCCGTCCAAATAGAAAGCACTTGAGCCATCATAGTTGTTGGAATTTGAATGAAATTAACACCACAAAGAAAAGCGGCAGCAACATGGTCCTATCTATGGGTCATTCGAATATACGAAAACTGATGAAAATGATAATAATAACAATAAAAATAGCAGTAACAAATGAAAATTAAAAGAAGAAAAATCACCTTTTGAGGTTTCTTGCTGTCATGATTATTTCTGAGCAATATCACATGCATTGTAATTATTGCAATCAGTATATATACATATTAGACCAACAACTAGTCATCTTAATAAAATCTGCAAAATACATTCCATTAAATTAGAAATCAATATATGGTCATGAATGACCATTAAAAATTAGACCTTTAGATATCAAAGACATGGTTGTTTAGGACTGGAAAAATAAAAATTATACCAATTCCCAAAATTCAATTGCAAAGATCGTATCTAGCAATAAATTTAATGGTTTCACCTGCTCCACTATGTAAATTAAATGACGTCTAACTCCGGCTCTAGCGCCTATATAATCAATCTCTCCATCTCGATTTGAAACTCATATATATTCTACGTACAAGTAAATAAGAATAGATCAGGAAAAGGAAATGAGGACTCAATCCATGATAACATTAACATTTGTTTTCTCATTATTACCACTGTAACAGTAGTATCATCTTGCTAAGAAGGAGAAGCACCTTCTCCAGTGAACTCTGCAGTGAAAAAGAAAGAGCTGATGTCTGAACTAACAAAGTGCTTCACAGTAGTGTCCAGTGAAGCCAACGACTGTACAAGTATCATCGTGGATGACATAATTAGTTATGATTTGATATTGGGCACTCCAAAATGCTGCCCTGTTCTGGAATGTATGAAACACAGGTGTGTGATGCATTATGTTGGAAAGAATCTTGGTGTGCTTTTTCCAGATGTTGTGGGGAGGAATTTAAGGGTAGGGGTAGTTTATGTAAAATATAACTCCCCTTGTTATGCAACTCCAGTCGAATAATTTATGTAACTCCCCTTGCTCCCCAATATCAATTCGCTATACCTCAACCTATGCAAATTATAAAATAAGTAATTACAAAAATTAGCATAACCAATATGAAAGTTAGATATAATGCAAAAGTTATCATATCACTAACAAAGCTACATACGGTTTCATAAAAAACACATGAACTTTAGAGAAAGGAAAACAATTTCATATATAATACATTGGATACAAATGTAATTATATCACCAACAAAGCTATACGCTGTTTGATAAAAAAAACACATGAGCTTAAAAGGAAGGAAAACAGTTTAATATATAATACATGGGAAAATAGCTTCGTATTTAGTGCTAATACATCACTAACAAACCTATATATAATACAAAATATTATATAATACAAAACATCAATATTGTACCAGTGAAGAAAAGAGCCACCTTATGGACATAAAAAACACAAAAGTTCAAAGAGAAAGATAATGTGTAAAGCTATATGAACATAAAAAACACAAGAGGGAAAATAGGTAAAGACTACGCTGCAACCAAGAGGATCCGACTTCATCCCCAATATTAAATCATATTCAAAAGGAGACAAAGGTGATAACTCGCAATCCTCTTACACCAAGATTAGCTGGGAAAATTTTTAGTTAATATTACACAAAATCCCAGGTTAGACTATTACAAATTGAAATTGTTCGCTGCTTTCTTAGAACACTCTTTCCTCGAGATTAGAAGGTTCTTTGTTTACATTTGGAAACTATCTGACTATGACGTAAATCAATTTTAACTCAATAGCATATAAATTTTAAAGCGCAAGCAAGCGGTCATTAAAAATGTAAAACAAGCCTAAAAAAATAGCTTACTTGGAGCAATCGAGATTCGAAGGGGTAAAAATGAATTAAACACCCCAAATCCCCAAATCTTAAACGTTGAGACTAGGATCGATTTCTTACCCATAGTAATTTGTATAAAGCAGCGACAGTTCAGATCTGAACCCAGAGGATAGGTTAAGGAGAACAAGATCTTCGGCATAAAATGGTGTGAAAAAAATTGGTACGAATAAATCACCCTTTTGTGAAGGCTTGATCATTTAAGGTTCAAGTAGAACCACTACATTCATTTGAAAATTAAAATCGAATTTCGGCCATGGCTTCCTCATCAACCCCATCAACCATTCCTCCTCTTCCGGCTCTCCTATCTCGTTTTCTAGTCAAGCACAAACCTTTCCTTCTTCCTCGCTCGTCGTTGCCATCCTCCTCTTCATCTGTTCCTTCTCATCGTTCTTCTCGTCCCTCTCTTTTTCCTCTATCTTCTTGTCCAGCCCCTTCCTTTATTCACTATGTTCCAGCGCCTCATAACCAATCAATTTCGTCTGATTCTGGCCAAAATCGACCTCCAATCCATCAAAATCATGATCTTTCTCGTCTTCTAGCTTCTTCAAATCGTATCTCCTCTCTTTCTGATCCTCTACTTGAACCCCAACCTCCCCTGATTAACCCGGCTGCCCAAGTGGCCAAAACCCCACCTCCTACTAAGTCGCCAAAACCGCCAACAAAGAAACCCAGAAATCTGCTTCCTATTTTCAAATCCATTTTTCAAACAGCTAATTTTTTGAAAAATAAAAAACGCTGTTTGAGATGTGCATGTAATGAACACGTGGCAAAAAGTTGTAGGGAGCCAACAATATGATATTATTGTGGTTTTTTGGACATGCAGCTCCACGTTGCCCAAACAAAAATAGACGCACGCACGCTTCATCTTCTGAACAACATCAAGGCAAAATGAATAATGACAAGAAAGTACACTGGGTCCCAAGAAAACTGCTTAAAATACAGAACCGTCACACTACACATCTCCTCGAAAGGCCACCTGTCATCATTATTACCATAGCTTTTCAAATCCAAACCCTAAAGCAGACGTCAATCTTCATTCTCCAGAACCTTTTTCCTCAAAACCTGAAGCTTCAACACTCTATCAAATGGCGGACTCTTCTAAATGCATCACGACCATTGTCCTCAACGGAAAATGGAGCATGGAATCTCTCCATTACACATTAGAACAGACACTGCAACACGACTGCTGGCCGATGATGATGATTAGCAACAATTCTTTCCTAGTCTATTGTCCCTCTTACCAAACACGTGACCAAGCACTTCACCTTAAAATACTTACTAAACCTGAAGTTGCAATCAGCTTGAAGGCTTGGGACGATGGCATAAATGAACCAGAACTGGCTTTAGAGGTTGAATATTAGGCTAAAATTGAAGGCATACCTGAATTCCTAAAGCATAATGAGGATGCAGTGACAGAGTTTCTAAAACCTATCGGGAGAGTCCTAGCTTTTGATGACTGTGATTGGTGTCACTTGGATCACTACCAATATCTAGTCAAGATTCAATTTTTCGAAGGTATAGGTGCAACAAACTCATTTGCAGCCTATTTTAACAATAAAACCCACATTATCAAGGTAAAAAGATGCAATCACTGGCACCATGGTGCAAGACCTGAACGAGTATTCCTGGGTAACGATGATGAATAGATTGTACCATGCATACATGAAAATCATTCACCAATGGACACTAAAGAAAGATTTGATGGCATGATTAACGAAGTAGCCATGCTCCCCCCTCTCCCACCCATCTTCCATGAAAATTTGTTTAATGACTTTGCTGACCCAAACCCACCTGATTTTGGCTCTCATGAAGTCGATCAACAAGATCCCTTTGAAGTTGACCAAGTAATGGAGGATAACTCAAACATGCCTCTGAACCAACTTATTCCTTTCCCATCTGAAACCTTTGCTCCACCGTTCAACTTTGTTGTCCTACCTATCCAAGTTATCCCATCAGTGGAAATTCCTCCTCCTCAATCTCCTCAGCATCAAAACTGGATGGAGGACCATGATTGGCCTAATATCTCTCTTCAATCTTCTTTCGTCGTAGTGCCAGACACAACAACCCCAGCACATCTGGTAGCTTTTAAACACCTGTTGTTTTTTCATCGTCTAATAAGCGTTTAAATAAAAGAATTGTGAATTGTATGGGTGTGAGTTTGTACGACTCACATTATGATGCCATGCATGCATTAGAACAGGAGCGTATCAATAATCATCAATGAAAATAGTCACGTGGAATGTACGTGGTTTGGGCGACCACTCAAAATGCCATGCAATCAACCTTGTATTATCTCCGCTTAACTTAGACATCTTAATGCTTCAAGAATCAAAATTATTTGATCCCTCCAATTATCACTTCGTACTTATAGGTGGACCATTCCTAACTGGAAAGATTCATGTTAGTGCCATTGAATCAAGGGGGGTCTTATAACATTATGGAATGAATCTATTTGGTCCCTGCATCAATCTTTCTCTAACCAATCAGCCTTGCATGTATCCCTTAAGCATATTCCCTCAAACATGATCTACTTTTTCTCAAATATCTATGGCCCTCAAAACATTTATGAGAGAATAAACCTTTGGGAACATTGTAAGCACCTTGCAAACCAGTTTAATGGCCCCTGGATCATTAGTGGGGCCTTTAATACCACAAGATCAATTTTTGAAAGAAATACAGCCAGTACGTCACCAGATTCTGAGGCTTTCAACACATTTATCTTTGATTGTGGATTAATTGACCTCCCAATCAGTAACCGCTCATTCACCTAGTCAAGTCACAGATCAGATCCTATTCTTGTTAAACTCGATCGTTTTCTTTTCAACTCAGTATGGGAGGATCTTTTCCCTTTATCGACGGTCCATGGTCTTGCTTCCATCATCTCTGATCATTGTCCCATCCTTTTGAATACTGGTTCTCTTAACCAAGCCAATCATCCATTTAAATTTGAAAGTTTTGGCTCCTTGAACCTTCTTTTTCAGATTTTGTTACAACTATTTGGGCCCAACCTATCCAGGCCCAATCGGCAGACGATCGAACTGTTTTAAAACTAAGATCTTTGAGAAAATTAATTATTCCTTGGGCCAAACAAATTTGGGGGTCCATTCGATCACGTATTTCTGAAATTCAAGATGTTATATTGGATCTCAACATCACAGAAGAATCTCGTCCCTTAAATATTGATGAAAGAAACCTCTTGAAAATCCTTGAAAATGAACTTGACAGACTTTTTAAGCAAAAAGAAATTGGATGGAAATAAAGATCTAAGGCTAAATGGATTGAAGAAGGCGATCGCAATATAGCTTATTTTCATAGACTAGCCAATGGTAGAAGGAAATCATCCATCATCTCAGAAAAAATTCACAATGATCAATCGTTTTCTGATCAAGCCTCCGTTCTTCATCTCTTTTCTAATTACTATCGTTCACTTATCGGCAAAGCTCCTCCTCTTTTGCCTCCCATTGACTGGCAGCTTTTATACCCTAACCCTCCCTCCCTTTCCGTTGATCAACCATTCACAGAAAATGAAATTTAGGCCACAATTAAAGAAATGGATGATGATAAGGCTCCTGGGCCTGATGGGTTTGGGCCTTCTTTTTTCAAGCACTTCTGGCCTACTATTAAACGAGATATTATTGATATGTGTATGGAATTTTATGTGAACCCTAATCAAATATTCAGATTAAACTATGCCAATATCATCCTCATTCCCAAATTCGCTGGAGCTAACTCTCTTTCTGCCTTTCTCTCCATCAGCTTGCTTAATACTTCTTTAAAAATCATTACCAAAGTGCTTCCAAATCGTCTTCAATCTATAATTTCCCCTCTCGTTGGACCTGAACAGTTAGCCTTCATCCATGGCTGAAACATTTTAGACTACGTTGCAGCTACGCAAAAAGTGATATCCTTCTGTCACAATACTAAAAACCCTGGAGTCCTTCTGAAATTAGATTTTTCAAAAGCTTTTGATTCTATTAATTGGGATTACATTATGCAGATGATGCAAGATAGAGGTTTCCCCACGAGATAGTGCAATTGGATAGAAAACATTTTACACACAAGTTTCTCAACCATTACAATCAATGGTGGTTCAGGCAGCTTAATCAAATCAACCAGAGGGCTTAGACAAGGAGACCCACTTTCCCTACTCATTTTTGTTCTTATAGCAGATGTTTTCAATCAAATGATGAAAAAGGCTATCTCTAACAATCTATTCAGTGGTATCCATCTCCCAAACTCTACAATTTCAATCACTAACTTGCAGTTTGCTGATGACACCATCATCTTCTCCTCTCCTGACCTCAAACACATTCACTATCTCAAAGTTCTGTTGTGTGTTTTTGAATTGATCTGTGGCCTATCAATCAATTTTTTCCAAAAGTTCAGTCATTATGTTGGGGAACTCTGATCACTTGAGTCATGCAGTATCCTCCCTCCTCAACTGTACCATTGAACATTTCCCTATTTCTTATCTTGGTATTCCCCTTATACTAACAAAACTACTTAAAAATGATTGGTATCCTCTTATCCATAAGATAGAGTCGAGGTTATCTGCATGGAAAGCCAACTCTCTATCTTATGCTATACGTGTAATACTCGTAAAATCAGTGCTTTCTACAATCCCCACTTATTGGATGTCTTTTAATAAGCTTCCTAAATGGGTAATTAACAAGATTGATTCAATCAGAAGCTCCTTTTTATGGAATGGCAATGTTAGCCTACTTTGTGAACTAGGTTACACAATGATAAAATAGTGAGAAAGACACCAATCGGTTCGGATCGGAGGAAGATAGTGTAGGAGGTGAGTAAAGATCAAGAACGCAGAGATCACATCGGAGAGATACGTCAGCTGTATCGAAGGATAGTAGGTGGCCTCATCGTATCGGTTCAGATCGGTGATACGTCAACAACCCTAGAAGATAACGAGTGGCCTCATCGGTTTGGTTCGGAGAGATACGTCAGCAATATTAGAGGATTGCGAATGGCCTCATCAGATCAGATCGAAGAATATGGCAGCGATATCATACAACAAATGGCCTCATCGGATCGGATCGGAGGAGTACGCAAGCAATATCAAGGAATAGCAAGCTGCCTCACCGGATCGGATCGGAGGCCCCAATCCGAACCCCTTTTTCCCCTTCCATCTGTGTTGCTGCGCATATCTCCTGAAGACTCGGACTAGGCCTGACCATTTCGCCCACGATCTCCCACAAAATCAATGCACTGTCACCATCTTGAAGCCTCCGAACCCGACTCTCAAGGGATGGGTGCCACACAATTCCGAACCGGAGCCACTTCGAAGAGATTTTTCACCTATAAATACACCATCTAGAGGCATTTAAAAGGATCTTTTGGCAAATTCTTAGTCCATCCTCCATAGCCGAATTCTACAATCATATTCAAATCAAAATCATCTCTTAAAGTCCATTTTTGAGAGATTTGAGTGAGTTTATGCATTGTAATTGTGAAGTTGAGTGAGAATCATTGTTGTATTTGTATTCAAATCATCAATTAAAAGAAAACCAAGTGGACGTAGGCTCGTTAATGCCGAACCACTATAAATTGCGTGTTCTTTATTGATTTTTTAATTTTGTTTCATTGAATTCATATCTAATTTGGGTGTTAGAGCCAATTGTTTGTCTAACATTTTTGTGCTTTCACTGAGAATCTTCAAATTTTAAGCCTTTTTGGGATTATCATTCTACTATTTGGACCTTCAAGTTCAAAGACGTTAATCCTCTTTCTCTAATATCTTTCAGTACTTGTTGACTAACCGTTGAAGAATCAAGTATTATGGCTAAGACCAAAGGAAAAGAAGTGCAAGGCGCTAGGGGAAATGATGTTAGAGAAAATCAGCAAGCTATCGTGTTAACAAGGTCACGCGCTCAAAGCTCTGGAGCAGATCACTCCAACCAGGAGGATCCGAACCGGATCGGAGGTGCCGATCCGAACCGAGAGGAAACGAACCGAATCGTGTTAACACCGATCCGAACTGATGATCCGATCCGAACTGATGGTGTGGGGGGCTCTCACTCTCTCCATCCAAGCCGCCCCGACCAGGCTGTTGTGAGCCGATCCGATCCGAATCAGAATGTAGCTAGAACTTCTACTCGAGCTCCCTTCAATGCTCCGATTCCATCCACGACGACTAATGTCCAGCCTGATCCATCTACACCCATTACACAGGCAAACTTTTCATGTTTTCTTGACATGCTTTAGAGTACTAAAGAAGCATTGGAGGCCCAAAGGCGTGACAACCTTCGCATGCAGGAAAACATGATCACCATGGGTAGAGAACTACAAGAGCTCCGGAGGCAGAGGACTCCTTCCCCACCATGTCGTATTGCTACAGATGATTCGTCTTCTTCGGAGGAGGAACGTCCTCGCGAGAGAAGGCCGCTTGAACGACCTCAGAACCTCGATCAATTGACTTTTGGATCTTTAGGATCCCGATAAGATGTTGCTCGTGTATTGGGCCCTGATGACCCGAGTTTGCAACAGCCTATGTTGCTACCCATGCGCAGATCCCACGTCCTACCGAGGGATCCTAATATTGCTAACCAAACACAGAAACAACTTCTCCAACCTCTACCTCCAGAGATTGACCGAGAGCACATAGAGCAACGTAGAGCAGCTGCCGCCAGAAATAGAAGGTTATCCCCTGATCAGGAACCTAAGGGTAATCCGAACATCAGATCTAAAGAGCCTGTGCAAACATTAACCAACGCCGATGTATGGGCAATGGTGCGCCAGATTATGTCTGAAAGCCGGCAATATACTAATGAAGATTGGGGCATTGAGCGAAGTCATACCCCTTTCACAGATGACATCCTGAATTTCCAGTTCCCCCGATGATTCAACTTGCCTTAGATGGATCGATATTCAGTAAGAACAGACCCAGGTTAGCAACTAATGAGATATGCATGGTTCATGAATGCGGCAGCAGCTCTGGACGCTGTAAAATGCAAAGCTTTTCCAATCTATCTTGAAGATGTAGCGTTGATGTGGTTCACTCGACTCCCTCCTCGGTCGGTATCAAATTTCGCAGAATTGAGTGAGCGCTTCTTGAATCAGTTTCGACTACAAGCCCAAAAGTCCAAGACAGTTATAGAGTTGTCACGAATTAAACAAGCCCAAGGAGAATCTTTGAAGTCATATCTGGATCGCTTCAACCTGGCTGTCACCGAAGTTAGTGATCCACATGAGCCCGCTATCCTAATGGCCTTAATAGAAGGGGTAGATCCTGACACAGAGTTTGGGGATTACTTAGCTGGAAAACCACCTTCTACTAGAGAATTGTTCTATGAAAAGGCTAATGTTTGCTTAAGGCGAGAGGAAGCTAAGACAAATCGAAAGAGAAAGTCTGAAGGGGCCTCGAAGAAGGGTGTCCAGAGTAACATTGTTGTGAAACAATCTGGTGATAGTTCAGGGAAGGTGGAAGTAAATGTTGGCAACCAGAGTGGTGGTAATAGCAACAGAAATGGGAACGCCAATAGAAGGAACAGAAACCGAGGGAATAGCTCTAATAAAAGACCTGTATTCCAGACTTTTGAAAATTACACGCCGTTAAATGATACGTTGGAGAACATTTATTTAGATACATACAACATATTGCAGTACAAAAAACCGCCACCCAGAGATTCTACAGAGAAAGAGATTGAAGCAGGAAAGTTTTTCTTGTTTCATGGTACACACGGTCATTCCACCAATGAGTGCCATCATTTGAGGGATATCGTCAAAAAATTGCTACGAGAAGGAAACTTGGATGAGTACAAAGCCACCCCAAGGGACAGGGGGCAAGGGGGACAAGCCCCAAACCAAGACCAGCCTGCTTCAAAACCCACAGCTCAGCAAAAGGTAAGAGGATCGTCATTAACTCTATTATAGGCGGACCTCATTTAGTTGGTCGAAGTTTTAAAGCAATGGACCAGTATGTCAACGCTGCCAAGCATTTTGAATTAGGAGAATGTAGTAGTCTTGAAGACGTCACTCCAATAAAACAGCAAAAAATGATGTCAGATGATGTCATATTCCGCAATAGAGATGATTTTGGAGTTCAATCTCCAACTGACGATCCATTAGTGATTACCACAACAATTGGCCCTGCCTTAGTCCATAAAGTGTTAGTAGACAACGGAAGCTCGGTTAATATCCTCTTCAAGAAAGCTTTCGAACAAATGAGGCTCGAAGCAAAGGACTTAAAGCCATGTCAAGGATGGATAAGTGGTTTTAACGGAGTATCTACAGCTCCGATGGGTTTTGTGGAATTACCAGTCACTCTAGGGCAGATAGATCGCCAGAGAGTAAGGATCATGCCGTTTGTAGTTTTGGATTTGGAGTCACCTTACAATGCTTTCCTAGGCCGACTGGCCCTTGCTGAATTTAGGGCATGTATTGCGCCTTGGTGCTTGCTGCTTAAATTCCCGACTGACTCGGGAGTTGGGAAGAAGAGGGGCGACCAAGCCACGGGACGAGCTTGTTACGTGGCAGAGTTAAAGATGTTAATGAAGGGGCTGAATATAGATGCTAAAGATGATTCCGCCTCTCCGAAGGAAGCTTCAGCATAGCAACTAAGGGGTCCTTCCCCGAGAGAGTCGCCCTCAGATGTGCTCGAGGATACAGATCCCAGAGAGGATAGAGAATCCGGGGACATGAAGGCAACTCCCAACGAAATAACAGTTGATATACCTATTGATGAAACGGATCCAATAAAAGTACTGAAGATCGGCTTGCAACTGGATCCAGTTAGAGCGAGGGAATTGTCTGATTTCTTAAAGGCAAATCTGGATGTGTTTGCTTGGACTGACGCTGACATGTGTGGGATTTCGCCTACTATTATGAGCCACTCTTTGTGTATTAATCCAAAGCACCCACCAGTCAAGAAGAAGAGACGGATGTTGGGCCCAAAGCAGTTAGCAGCTCTGAAAGAAGAAGTAGAGAAATTAAAAGGTAACAGATTCATTAAGGATTCGAAGTATCCTGACTGGATATCGAATCCTGTCCTGGTTAAAAAGTCAAACGGGAAGTAGAGAATGTGCACTGACTTTTCTGATTTAAACAAGGCTTGCCCGAAGGATGGCTTTCCTCTTCCCAGAATTGATCAACTAGTAGATTCAACTGTCGGGCATGAACTTTTATCCTTTATGGACTCTTATTCCGGATACAATCAAATTCCCATGCACATACCAGATTAAGAGCATACAAGCTTTATTACAGACTTGGGATTGTATTGTTGCATCGTAATGCCGTTTGGATTAAAAAATGCGGGAGCCACATATCAGTGCCTAGTCAACCGAATGTTTTACAATCAAATTGGGAAGACCATGGAAGTTTACGTAGATGATATGCTAGTGAAATCCAAGCAATCTCCCGATCATACGAAGGACATAACAGAAATGTTCGGCATATTACGAAGGTGTGGGATAAAGTTGAACCCCTTGAAGTGTTCTTTTGGCGTGGCACCCTTGGCTTTATCGTGAGTCCCAGAGGAATCGAAATCAATCCGGACCAAATAGCAGCAATCCGGAACATAGAGGAGCTGCAAAAGATTAGGGACTTTCAAAGCTTAGCTGGAAAGGTTGCAGCACTAGGCAGGTTCATCTCCAAAGCAATAGACAAGTGTGTGCCTTTCTACGATCCCATAAAACGGGGAAAGCGAAATTTTGAGTGGACTCCGGACTGTGTGGAGGCGTTCCAGAATCTGTTAGACTTCTTAGAAAAGCATCCAATATTATCGAAGCCCGTGCCACATGAGGATTTGTTCGTCTACTTGGCGGTATCATCCCACGCCGTCAGTGCAGCACTAGTACGTGAAGAGGATAAAGTCCAGAAACCTGTGTATTACAAAAGCAAAAAACTAGCTGCTACATAATGTAACTACCCAAAGATAGAGAAGCTTGCTTATAGCCTCCTGATTGCTTCCTGCAAACTCCGCCATTATTTTCAGGCACACCCAATAGTTGTGTATACCGACCAACCTTTGAGACAAGTGTTGCAGAAACCTGAAGCATCAGGGTGGCTACTTAAATGGAATATCAAGCTGAGCCAGTTTGATTTGAACTTTCAGCCGCAAAGATCAATAAGGGGGCAGGCCTTGGCTGACTTCATAGCTGAATTTACAATTCTTGAAGAAGAAACGGTGGGTGACAAGATAGTTACTTTGGATCAAGAGTTGGAGCTTAGTCCGTGGAGACTATATACGGACGGAGCCAAGAACGATAGAAAGTCCGGCGCCAGAGTTGTTTTAATAACTCCTGAAGGACGATCCATTTATTATGCATTACGGTTGGAATTTACTACTACTAAAAATGATTCCGAGTATGAAGCCCTGATTGTCGAGCTGAAACTCGCTAAAGATTTTGGAGTGAAGACACTAGGTATATATTGCGATTCCAAGATAGTTGTATGTCAAGTTCAGGAAGAATTTGCTGCTAAAGGACCTCGACTTATCACATATCTCAAGAAAGTAAAGGAGTTGTTGGAAGGTTTGGAGCATTATAGCATAACCCACATTCCAAGAGCGGAAAATCAGAAAGCAGATCGATTGGCGAAGCTAGCAAGTTCAGATAGTCTTAAAGAATCTGAAATGGTTCCGATAGAGGTGTTGGATTCACCAAGTTTCGATCTAATGGAAACAGAGCTAGCCTTGGAAGTTGAACTGGAAAGAGAATCCTGGATGACATTAATTCAGAATTTTCTCAAAAATAGAACCCTCCCGATAAAAAAGAGCGAGAGACGAGCTGTAAGACGTAAGGCCACAAGGTACGTTTTACAGGACGATGTCCTTTATCATCAAGGGTTTTCAATGCCCCTGCTACGGTGTATCGCACACGACGACATCAAACGTGTACTACAAGAGGTGCATGAAGGTGAGTGTGGAGATCACACTGGGGGCCAAACCATAGCAAAGAAAGTGTTACGGTACGGATATTTCTGGCCTACCGTGAACAAAGATGCGGCTGCTTATTCATGACGCTACGGTAGATGTCAAAGATATGCCAAAGTTCCCAGAGCGCCTCCGACTTAGCTCAAGTCAATGGTAAGTCCGTGGTCTTTTGCCATGTGGGGAATTGACATTATTGGAGTGCTACCTATTGCCAGAGGAGGAGCTAAGTACGTGATCGTTGCCGTTACTTCACAAAATGGGTGGAAGATGAACCTTTAACAACCATCATGGCAAGGAAGGTGATCAGTTTTGTGGTCAGAAACATTATTTGTCGATTTGGGATTCCAAAGACCATCATAACCGATAATGGGACACAATTTTATGGCATTGAGTTCAAAAACTTCTGCCAGAAATATAAGATTCATAAACGATATACTACAGTAGCCCATCCGCAGTCAAATGGACAGGTCGAAGCCATAAATAAAGTCATTAAATCAATTCTAAAGAAGTGGTTGAAGCAGGCCAAAGCCGGATGGGTAGATGAGTTGCCGTTGGCTTTATGGGCCTACAGGATGACCTTTAAGACGGCTACCGGCCATACTCCCTATTCACTTTCCTTTGGGTCTGAAGCGGTGATCCGGATAGAATTGGAAGTCCCTTCTCATCGAGTTGCGTACTATGACCCGATGACGAATAAAGCGCTCCTCCTAGAATCTCTTGATATGATTGAAGAAAAAAGAGATGAAGCCGACTTGTGTGCCTCAAGACATCGACATCAGGTAGCACGTTATTATGACCGGAAGGTTCGCCTCAAAACCTTTGAACCAGGAGACATAGTACTGAAGCGAGTCTTCCCACCTTCAACCCAATTGGGTCCAAAATGGGAAGGGTCATACACCATCCAACGGAAGCTTGATACAGGAGCATTCAAGCTAACAACCGTGGACGGTGAGGAGATTCCCCGAGCATGGAACGCTAAGCACCTACGATGATATCTGAGCTAAATATGAAATGTCATTTCTTTTGTTTTCATAAGCTATGTAAAAAGGCACGACTTGCCTTAAAAAGTCTGTTTATGTGAACAAAAGATTATAAAGTGGATGTAGGCTACGACTTAGCCGAACCACTATAAAAATATCGTGTGTCATTTACTTTCTTGCATTATTTATAACTTCAACTATTATTCTATTATGACTATGGAATACGAAATGTTAAAATAAAATTTGGAAAGTTGGAGATGATTTATATGCAGGAACAAACAAAACGACTATTTGTATGATAAGACATAGAAGAATGGGAAGACGACATTCTTAACTCTAACTCTCAAGAATCGAGAGAGAGTATAAAGGAAGGGAAGACGACGTCCTCTGAGGCGTGAAGGTGCACCCAGATGAGAGACCGCCTTAGCGAAAACTCTAACCTGGATATGAGACAGGAGAGTATAAAGACGCCAGAAAGAACAGGCATCAATGACGAAAGGAATATGGCCCCCGTCAGAGAATCGGGGACATTTGGACTTTTCAATTTAATTTAATCTTGAATAGTTCTTGCTCAGTTATTCCAGATTGACTGGGGGCATACATGTGCACACATATTCCCCTCCACCATGACTTCATTGCATAACTTTTGTATGACATACTTTTGTATTTTTACTTAAGTGTTGAACTAACGACTATCAGGCATTACAGGAAATAAACTATTTTTATTTACAAACGTGTGAGTTTGCACAAGGAAAACAAGCAAAAAAGAAGATGCGAGGACCACACTCGCTACAACAATTGAGAACCAATTAAATGCCAAAATAAAATGAAGCACTTCATCATTTGGGCTTCAGATCAGACTTGGATTTTTTGATAGCTTTCTGAGCAGCCTTGGCTTCCTTTTCAGCTTCGGTCATAAAGCGTTTCAACTTTTTCTTCCCTGTAGCCGAAGTGCTAGAATCAGTTGGTTTTTTCCCAGGAGACGGAACGCTGGAATCAAGAGAAGACTTTTTAGCAAGCACTTCTGTAATAGATCTAGTTGAAAGCTTAACGACTAACCTTGATCCAAGGTCCACCACTGCAAGAGGCTTAAGGCTTTCGGGGTCCAGGTCTTCAACTTTTAGCTGCATACGTTTATCTTGTTCGGCTTTCATTTCAGCTAAAGTGATGTCATCAGCGCTTTTTGAATCACCGACTATAGTCGCATTAGGGTCTTCCTCATGCCTCTCGCTACCGCCATCATCTTTCAAGGCATCTATCATCTCGTCATCATGAGGAGCATCAGCCTTATCCTTTTCTCCTTCAGCCTTCTCCGCAGATTTTTCTCCAGAGGTGGTTCCTTGAGGCACGTCTGTCTTCTCGGACGGTTCAAAACCTACAGAATGAGAAGCAACAGTTATCAACTCGAGAGAAAATAAAGGGTCCTTCATCGATTGCCCGATTATGTGATGAAAAGTGGAGACGGCTTTGACGAATTGGGGTGAAAAGGTAGAAATACCTTCCGATGATTTCTCAGCTGGAGTGACTGCCGTCTCTGACGCCGTCCGGTTATGGGGGGTAAAAGAGATGCCTAAGGGATCTCCGGGTTTTCGGGGTCGTATCCCTCAATTTCAGAAGTTTCAGCGGCAGTAGAAGAAGAACCAGCCTTGGAGATATACTTTTGTTTGGCCATTCTCTTTTCCTCCTCCATAGCAGCAGCGATGAGGCGACGCCCCTCAGCCAGACGTGCCGGCTCATCATCTCTTAGATATTTTTCCAGGAGCTTGTCTTCGTCGACGGAATCTACCTTGAGTTCCTCTTTCTCCCATTCAATAATTTGGCTCCACACGTGAACCAAGGTAGTCGGATAATCTTCAATCCAAGAGATGTTTGGGCGACGAATTTTATTTGCAAAAAATTCGATCATTAATTCGCCGAAACCATGCACATTCTCCTGGGCCTCTGAAAGCTGCTTACGGGTCTCTTCGGCGGATTTAATAACACTTTCAACATTACCCTCCGCTAGGGCAGCCCTATTCTCTGCCTCCGTCAACTTGGAAGCCAAGTCAGCATTACGCTTTTCCAATTCAGCGTTCTTCCTCGCTAACTCGGCCTTTTCTCGCTCAAGAGCAGTGTAAGCAAGTTGCATTTTGGCGTTATCCGACTTAGAATCTTCTGCTTGCTTTTTCAGCTCCAAGCGCTCTTGACTATGAGACTCGAGAAAGTCATGATAACATTTTTGTAGCTCTTCAAATTGCTGCCTGAAGTTGGTAGCATCCCGTTGAGCGATGACTGGTTGGGCCTATGTATCCTCAAGGTCTTTTCCCAAATTTTTCAAAGCTTTTGCGTCGGCTTCTGCAGTCTCTTTCATCGAGTTAATATCCGTAATTAGAATTCGGATGATTCTGGAGAGGTTATGTGAATACTTCAACATCTCTGAATATTGTTTTTCGACTGCGTCAAACTTCGCTTTGGCCTTGTCTGCCCACCTCGAGGAAATAGGCTCGGGAGCAGGTAAGAAAGTCAGGTTTTCAAAATAGTGCTCGGGGAATTGTTTCTCCGGATATGCCCGCTTAACTTTAGCTTCAGCATCCAATGGTGGACGTGCGCAATATGTTAGCTCTATATCCTTATGATGAGTGGGCACGACAGCCGTATCACCCTTCCTAGGCCGCTTATCAGAAACCTTATGCTTGCCTCGTGAGTCGGTATTTTTCGGCGGGCTCCTTTCCCTACTGCGTTTTTCTTGAGGAGAGGTTTGATCTTTGGACTGCGGCGGGTCTTCTCCTCGACGACCTTGGTAGCTTTTGTATCGTTCAGGATCCGACCGAACGGGGGAGCGAGAGCGCAAGGTCCGCGACTGATAAGAGTCATAAGTCCTTCTATCCTCTCTACCCCAGCTTTCGTGGCGATCATGCTCAACATCAAAAGGGGGCCTAGTCATGCTGCGACGAATTTTCCTGATGTCATAATGAGGGCGAGACATTGTACCTGCACAACAATGTAAATGGAATTCAGAATCAGTATTCTAATGAGAAGTAAGTGCTGTGAAGTGTGGTGCTATTGTGTTAAGTGCATCCTAAGTGGTGTGCCCCCCGACAAACCCGAGTCCGAAGCCAAACTAGTGTGAGTGGGCTCTTTGGCCTTAACAGGAGTAGTCTCCTCTAAAGAAGTAAAAACTAAAGGATTTGTGCCAAAATCCTCGGAAGTATAGATAATTTCAGGTAGGGGGAGATCTCCTGAGCCCTGAAATGTAGGATCATCGGTAGTAGGGGCATCTCCTTGGGAAGCATCTGTTGGCAGCTCTTTAGGAGATAATGATTTCTCGGGAGAAATAGCATCCCCAGGGATGATGTACCCTTCTCGGTGTTTTTCGGCTATGTTGGCGAGCTCATCGTCTTGAGTCAAAGATGGAGAAGGTGAAGTTCGAAATGGCATTTTGGGGCTTTTCGAGCTCTCGCCCGTTCCTGGAATTACATCCACTGGGGGGATGTCTACATATGGACCCGACCCATGACCTATGCTACGGGTAATGGATAATAGCCTGTGATGATGAAGGTATTCATCCTTAAGGACTTCATCGATGGTTAGAAATTTTTGGTCACCGTTAAGGAGCTGATGCATCTGATCAAAGTACACTTGACCCGATATTTGTTTTGGATTATCAACTGCAAACAAAAAGGAAACAAATTAATGCGTTGGCGTGAACATTCAGAGTTAAGATTTAGAAAACCAATGCTTTGCTTGATTTTGTCCATCTCCTGGCACATCCCGGCTGTTGCCTGATATAAAACCATTCTAACTTGGAATCGCCGGCCTTGCTGCTGAATGGTGTCAAAATAATTTTTTCTTTTTGGGACTGATTCGAAGTAAGAGAAGGAAGGAGTTTCTCGAGTCCGATGCTTGAAACTATAAAAAAAGTGAACGTCGTCGAAAGTGAGCTCTGTACCTAAAATCTCTTGGTATGGTATATATAAGGTATATAGGTAAGCATAGGAGTTGGGACATAGCTGCATGGGGGCAATCCGCATCTGTCTTAGAAAGTCGACAACAAAAGGAGAAAACGGTGGAATAGCCCCAACCATGCACATCAATCGGGTGATTGCCATAAATCCTTCTGGTGGACTGTGAGGACGGTCAGTTTTCGATGGCACCAGAGTATCCCTTTTTAATATCCTGTGCTTTAAGCATATGCGGACAAGTCTATTGTCGTCAATCATCGATTCAACAGTCTATGGGTGATTCCAAGATAATGGCAGACTCAAATTCGTCAGGAGCTTGATTATCTCCAATCCCTCCTTCCTCCTCATAGCCCAGAGAAACTTCGCTGTCAGAAGGCGTTTCGTTGTTATGCGCTCCTACTTCATAATCTGGGCCCTCGTCGTCCCATTCAGGGTCTGAAGAAGAAGATATGTCATCAATGGCAACTCTCTCAGAAGTTTCCGCAACTTCCATCTTTTTTGCCAATCTAGATGAATGTCTTTCGGCCATGATCACTAGACTATCGAAGAAACAATAGCAAGAATTAGAGTAAAGTTTCCAGTGTCCCCCGTGTGTGTACGTGAACTAAAGTGTGTGCTATAACAAAAATACAGAGCGAATACATGAAAGCATAATGTAAAGGTCTAAGGAAGCAGTAATATTCAGAACGATTCCTGATATTTGTCATGTTCGAAAGGCGCTATCCTAACTGTTCGTCAAGTTGAAGGCTATGTCAAGCATTTATTAAGATGGTTGAAAAAATTCTTGCACATTAAGTTAGGCTGTTTCGGTTCTGTTCGGATGTCTGTATTGGGATCGGATCGGAGGGAAAAGTCATGTTTCGATCGGAAGCGGAAGTCCTACCCAGTGAGTCAAACCGGATCGGCTCGGATGTAGGATTTCGGAGCGGATCGGATCAGCTTGACCCTTATTACCATCCGATCCGAACATGTGAGTTTTGTTTTCCCTTTATTTTTGCCTTTTTCTACTCCTACCTGATCCGATCTTGTAAACACCATCTGATCCAGTTAAGTGGGTTTTGTTTCCTATTTTCTACTTTTTCTTTTGTTCCAACCCTATCCGGTCATGTGAACACCTCTCCTTTTCTTTCACTCCAACGTTTCTTCATCCGAAACGATCCCATCTCCTCTCTTCTCCTTCATCTCCTTCATTATCCATCTCGATGAACCAATGCTGAACCCGATTCAATTTCACAAAACCCAATCGAAGCCAAGCACTTACGTGCTCAAGCATACCATAGAACCCTAATTCTCTCTCTATGCTTCGAAGTGGTGACATATCCAACAACGACGACGGCGAGAAGAGAGGAGGCCAAGGCATTCAAATCAGGCAAATGCCATGATCGAATCATCCAGTTTTTCCACAAACCTAAATCGAAATCGATTACAGTAAAGTAATCGAAGCTTTTGACCTACCAAGTTATTGAATTTAAGTAAGAACGAAATAATTTCAGAGTTTTTTGAAGCTTTGGGTTTCGATGCTAAGTTGCTTGGGCCAGAATAAATAAAAAGGAGAAGAGGAAGAAAGTAGGAGGCGGATTTATATAAAAAAACTAGGGTGACCACTCGTATTCCTAGCCTACTTCACTCCGTTCGGACCGAGAGTCGAGCCCATGAAGGAACTCTGGCCTGTTAGTCCATGGCATAGTAGTGTTAAAAGGCCCAACCGAGTGTGCTACTGAAGGAAACCCGTTCGGATCGGGATCCGAACCGAAGGGGATCATATGCACAGATTTGTCACACCGGGAGAATTCTAAAAAAAAAAAAAAAGAAAAAGTTCACCTGGAAGAATCAGTAGACATCAAAAGGAGATCTCGAAGTCGTTTGAAAATGAAGTAAGTGATTCATATGAATTGTTGATATATGTAAGCAGCGAAAGCCACAACTTTATGAAGTGACACAACACTACAAGTAAATGGAGGCGATCATTCAATGATTCTAGTTCAAAGGATGCTTTGTAAATTGCTTCGAAGCACACTTTATCTTAAATAAGACTGTACTTCGAGGGGGCAAAATGTTAGCCTACTTTGTGAACTAGGTTACACAAAGAGCAAATAGTGAGAAAGACACCAATCGGTTCGGATCGGAGGAAGATAGTGCAGGAGGTGAGTATAGATCAAGAACGCAGAGATCACATCGGATCGGATCGGAGAGATACGTCAGCAGTATCGAAGGATAGTAAGTGGCCTCATCGTATCTGTTTGGATCGGTGATACGTCAGTAACCCTAGAAGATAACGAGTGGCCTCATCGGTTCGGAGAGATACGTCAGCAACATCAGAGGATTGCGAACGGCCTCATCGGATCGGATCGGAAGAATATGGCAGCGACATCATACAACAAATGGCCTCATCGGATCGGACCGGAGGAGTACGCAAGCAACATCAAGGGATAGCAAGCTGCCTCACCGGATTGGATCGGAGGCCCCGATCCGAACTCCTTTTTCCCCTTACATCTGTAAGTGTTACTGCGCATATCTCCTGAAGACTCGGATTAGGCCTGACCATTTCTCCCACGATCTCCCACAAAATCAATGCGCTGTCACCATCTTGAAGCCTCCGAAACCGACTCTCAAGGGATGGGTGCCACGCGATTCCGAACCGGAGCCACTTCGAAGAGATTTTTCACCTATAAATACACCATCTAGAGGCATTTGAAAGGATCTTTTGGCAAATTCTTAGTCCATACTACCTCCATAGCCGAATTCTACAATCATATTCAGATCAAAATCATCTCTTAAAGTCCATTTTTGAGAGATTTGAGTGAGTTTATGCATTGTAATTGTGAAGTTGAGCGAGAATCATTGCTGTATTTATATTCAAATCATCAATTAAAAGAAAACAAAGTGGACGTAGGCTCGTTAACGCCGAACCACTATAAATTGCGTGTTCTTTATTGCTTTTTAATTTTATTTCATTGAATTCATATCTAATTTGGGTGTTAGAGCCAATTTTTGGTCTAACAGGCAATAATATCAAAAGACTTGTTAACTGGCAAATTGTATGCTTACATACCAATTAGGGAGGTTTAGGGATTGTTAATTTATCAAACTTTAACACTTCTCTACTTTCAAAATGGATCTGGCGCCTAATATCCCCTGGATCTTTTATTTGGAAATCATGGATTCTTTCTCTTCACTATTCTTCCAATGCCCATTTTATTTTTCATTTCCCTCCTTCATCTAAACCTTCTCCTTTCTGATCTGGTGTCATCTCTGCCTTACCTAGAATTAAAAACTTGTTTCATGTCATATTAGGTAATGGTTCTTCCTGTCTATTCTGGTTCGACATTTCAGTTGATGAGCTTCCCCTATCTTCTCTTTTCCCTGCTCTTTTCTCCATTGCCAATCACCTGTTTAGCTCTGTTGCTTTGATCTCAGCTTCTGGTCCTTTTTGTCTCTTTCCCTCCTCAATTTTCAACTCTCCCATTTTCCTTAACCTTCTCTCTATGGCAAGATTGCTTCGTTAGCTTCATTTATCTGATTGTCCCCATTATTAATTCTGGTCTTTATCTCCGAACAAAGGCTTTTCTGTTGCATCACTATACCACTTCCGCAACTTTGCTGGAAGATTATTTAACTTCTCAAGAGTTTGGAAATGTAAACTACCCCCAAGAGTGATCATCTTTCAATGGTGTATAATTCATGAACGAGTTGGCACCAAAGCCAGACTATATAGATATAACTTACTATCAAACCCTACCTGTGCTCTATGTTCTAACGAAGAAGAAACTTTATACCACTTATTTTTTGACTGTGATATATCATACCCAATCTTTGTTGCCACTAGTGTACTAGTGTACATCTTCTGGGTCGTATCCCCCATATTTCATCAGTTTTTGACTACTGGCAGCTAAGCCTGATGGATCCCCCCTTGGATTCTTTTCTAGCCGTTTATTGTTGGTGTATATGGAAAGAAAGAAATGCCTTTTCATTTGACAAACCTCGCAAACACTTTGATGGATTATGCAGGCTCATTATTAAGCTCTATTACAATTGGACAGGTACGGCAGCTCATGCGCAGTTTAGGCTGGCGGTGCCCCTTCCAGAAAGCCCCGCCGAGTCTGTTGGATCAAACCAGGGAAGTTCCAATCCAGACTTGCACCAATCGAACTCACAAATGCATCTTGAAAGTCTAGGTGGTGTAGCTCAGTTTGCTTGTCTATGTTTATTGTTGTATGCAAATATATGGTATGTAGGTTTTTGATGGGCTGTTATTCTTTAAACATTGCTCTTTTGGGTTTGATATGCCACCAGTTGGGCTTGTCAACTGGCTTATTTATTATCTACATATAATATATTAATCGGTTGGATAGAGACATGCTACACTCCGTCTTCCTCAAAAAAAAAATTAGAACCACTAATCAGATTGTGCTAAAGTTTTGATTGAATAAACAAAGGGTTGAATTTCTCTGAAGCTTCCATTATCAAGAAATGAATGGAGTCGGAAGGGATTGGAAGAGGATCGATTTTGAGTTATAGTTGTGGAGTGATTTAGGGAAGGCGATGCATGGCATGCGTGAGGAAGTGGAAATATAACATGTGAATAAACTTTGGAGCCAATTTTTCGCAGTTCACGCCTACATTTTCTGCGAAATCCCGCCATCTTTTCTTGCATCATAGACCACAATTTATAAAACTAGATATTATAAGTTAAAATTAATAAGTGAATATTTATAATAAATATGACATGAATTTCTAAAAACTAATTTTATTAAAGTGCTGAATATTATTTCTTAATTATTATCACTTTTTATTTCTAAGTTATAATTGAATATTAATTATTAAAAAATAATTATTAATTATATATTACGAATTATTAATTATAATAAAAAAGGGTTATCGAAAATAATTTTATATAACTTTCTAATAAAATTTTTATGGTTATCATGTATATGCATCTACTACAAGTTGCAAACAAGAAAAGTTGTAATAAACATCTATTGCAACTAGAAAAATAAAAGAGTTGTTAAAAATAAGTTTATTACAACTTTCTAAAAATTAAAGTTGTAAAAAACCTTTATTACAATAGGCATTTTTTGACCATTGTAAAAGTATAGTTGTAATATGGTATTTTTGTTGTAGTGTTTTTTTTAAGGCTTACCATTAGCCTGCAAACTCCGAGAAATTGTGTATGGAATATAATAGAGAAAATCATTTAAATTCTTTATTATGTGGTTTGATTAAAAAAAATATCCTAACAGAATGCCAGAAATGGTACTAATAAGGATGATTAATATCAATTTAGCCTGATAAATGCTAAATATAGCAAAACCAAACAATTAGTATGTGGTTTAAGTATAAGTACCACATTACGCTTATGTATGAGAGATTGCAGTAGAGAAGGATATGAAATGCTGAGTTGTTTATACAGCTGGAAAGGACTTCCATCCATTTTATGATCCTGCTTCCCAAAAAGAAGTAAAATAATTTTATATGACAAATTCCAAGCAAATAAAGGCACATAAAGAGTAATCGTTCTAACTGTTCATGTTGCTTCCTATGACTATGCTAGTCAATTGTATCTATCATAACGTGTTTATGATGCTAATGCCATGATTTCATGAACTTGGATAGACAAATTAGAAACATGTCAGCATCTCACATGCTTTGTGGTTTAACATGACCTCCGACATCGTATATAACCAATACACCTCCCCACCTTTTCTGTTTTCTCCAACAGGACTGGATATAAATTCATTACACAAGTTATAAGTACTTCACTTGACAGGAGATCGACATTGTAAATCAATGTGACTGAGATGCAAACATGAATGTAGAGAAACTAAAATAGCATTTGGTTCGAAAACAAGTTTTCTATTTTTGTGTAGTTGATCGGTGTGTTTGTGTACAGAAAAACTAAAAATACGCATCCATGTGTTTAATATAGAGAAACTAAAACAGCATATTAAGCCTCATCCATGCGTTTGCGTAATTGATCAGTATATGTCTCAAAGATGAATGAATACACATTGTAAACTGGTTTTTCTATAACCATAGGCTTTTAAGATCCAAATTTCTGGCTACACACAATACATATGGACACAATACATATGCAAGTGTTAGAGTAAAATCAAACTACCATATGCGCACAATACATATGGACATGGTTTTAACAAGGCATCGTACGAGTGCAAACAACATGTTCGTTCAATTCTTATGTTAGATACTACATAGAATTAAGTGTAAAAATATATGTACTTGCTCCAGCATCTAAAGATATCGAATCATCATCTTCAGATGACACACATACTCGACTTTCTTGTTAAGAATTTACTAGGTGATCCACTAGGTGGATGCATTTTAGCTCACATGCAGGGTCAGGTATCCATGCTTATTAGCTTTATTCAAGTGTCAAATGCTTCTTCACTTAACCTTTGGAAAAAGCTGCTTTAACTTGCAACTTTCAGTTTCTTTGAAGTAAACTGTGTAGTAAAACTTACACTAGATAGTCTCTGCTACATAGTAGGTGAAAGCTGCTAGTAAAAACAACTTTTTACTAAGGTTAAGTGAAGCAACATTTGACACTTGAATAAAGCTAATAAGCATGGATATTGCACGTGAGCTAAAATGCATCCACCTAGTAGATCGCTCATTAAATTTTAACCAGAAAGTTGAGTAATCATCCATCTTCCAAATTTTCAGCAAACCTGTTAATATGTTTTCAGTAAACATGTTATCTCTCAAAATAGAGTAATCGTTACAAAGTATGATATGGTATGACAACAATATAACACAAAGTAGCAATCATATGGAAATCAAACTATAACAACTTGCAATTTCTTACCAAAAACAATTCAAAATCCTTCGGATAACACATACCAATCAGAACCAAATAAAAATACACTAATTTATAATTGAACTTGTCATAGTAAGACTTGAACTTGTGATTGAACTAAATTCAAAATCCTTCTGTTAATACACTAATACATACCAATTAAAACCAGTATGATTTATCATGGTAAGACTTCAACATGTGCCCTACTATCAGGCATGCACAACAGAATTCCATTGAAACACTTACCGACGCACTTCGGTACAATTAACATCTCAAATTTCATTTCATTTTTAACATTAAAGTCAAATAAAAAGAACGGTTTTCGTTAAACTAGAAACACATACCTGCTATCGAAGGAGGTTGAGACCTAGGGTTGCTGCGTTTTTGTCGAAGGAGAGGGCGGCTCGTCTCTGTCGAAGGAGGAGAATCTAAAGAAACGTGGAGGCACGATTTGGTGACCAGAAACCCTAATTTAGGTTTTCAGTCACCGCTGAAGTAAAAAAAGGAAACTGGGAGCGACCGAAATTTTTAATTTAAGTGTCAAAGGGGATGCACAATATGATACGCATTTGATTCGGCCTAAAGTCATATGAAATTAACTTGTCCGGAGCTTTGTTGATGGATAGTCAGATTTAAGGTGTATGGGGTGGTGCAGATCTTAAAATGTGGTTCGATACGGATGCTCACGCTATCAAATTTGATACGGCTTTAAGCCGTATTGTATCTCTGCATCCTTGTGTGCCAAATTTGTTATTTTAGTGTAGTGATTGTTAATATATGGCATTTATATGTACTTTTTCCCCTTATACCACACCCATTTAGGTTAGTTGGCATAAGGTTTTGATGAGGCATATAAACAAATTATATGATTGGTATTAGCAATAAAAGGTACCAATTTTAAAAAAAAAATCTAATTAATTAAATTCCAAAATTAGAGTTTTAATCATATTCCAAAATCAAGTATTAATCTAGTATGATTATCGTCTAATAATAGTTCATTAACATATACATATACACAAACATAAACTTATACACAATATTCATTGATTTCAATTGGTAATCAACTTATTTCATAACATAAGATTTTAAATATATTCCTAAGTCATCTAATAATCTAGTATTATCATCTAAGAAAAGGAAATCAATATATTCATACACAATCATCAAAATTAAACAAAATAAAAATTCATACCGTAATCAACTCAACAAAAAATGAAGGAGGAGAGGTGGAGTAACTTGGAGGAGGAGAAAGGGAGAGGCAGTGAATGTCACGGGGTTGTGGCGAGAGGCAGCCGACGTCAACAGCTAGGGGGCATGGGATGGCAACTTTAGGGATTTGGCACGAGTGTTGGGGGGGAAACGAAATGAATTATTTTGTCATTGGGTTCCCGGGTAATAACAGGTTTGACGACGGTTAGCGATAACTTGTGTCGGCCGCTAAAATTGACTGTCAATAGCCGTCATTAGGGTCGGTCGCAATTTGCTTGGTTTCTAATAGTGTGTTGGTGGCAAACTACTGAGCCATGGGGATTCAATTGACGACAGCTAGGGGGCGTGGGATGACAACTTTAGGGATTTGGCGCGAGTGTTGGGGGGAAACGAAATGAATTATTTTGTCATTGGGTTCTCGGGTAATAACAGGTTTGATGACGGTTAGCGATAACTTGTGTCGACCGCTAAAATTGACTGTCAATAGCTGTCATTAGGGTCGGTCACGATTTGCTTAGTTTCTAATAGTGTGTTGGTGGCAAACTACTGAGCCATGGGGATTCAATTGCCCACATGAGGGATATTAAGGCACTGGTCGGGTGCGTGGGATGGAAACTTTAGGGATTTGGCGCGAGTGTTGGGGGGAAACGAAATGAATTATTTTGTCATTGGGTTCCCGGGTAATAACAGGTTTGATGACGGTTAGCGATAACTTGTGTCGGCCGCTAAAATTGACTGCCAATAGCCGTCACTAGGGTCGGACGTGATTTGCTTAGTTTCCAATAGTGTGTTGGTGGCAAACTACCGAGCCATGGGTATTCAATTGCCTACATGAGGGATATTAAGGCACAGGTCTTTCGATCACAGTCATTCTATCATTAAACCTATTTATGAATGCATTGAGGGCTTCAAGTATAAAGTCAATTTCTATTTTCGTGGTGGGTATATCAGTTTGGATGAGGAAGTGAAAAGTCATTTATCCATTTTTACTGCTAGGCGATTAGATTCTTATAGGTGAGGAGTACAAGAGTTTCCAGGTTGCATTGTTCAATTCATTTAGAAAATTATGGAAATCAAATATGTAGGTAATTCAAGTAAAAACTGCTAGCGTCTTGACCCTCATTCTAGCGCGAAAAATAATAATGAGATTTTTTTTCATCTTGCAGGACAACATAATTATGAAGTAATTACGATGTTGAATGCTTTTGTTTAAGAATCAACTAACTTAAGTAATATTAAATTCAGCTTACGAGTAGTAATTTTGTAGTTGAATGCTAACGAAATTAAGTAATTGAACATTAACTATTTATAAATTGTCAAATGCAAAATTATATCCAATGCAATTAAAATCCAATAAAATCTAATGTTGAAAACAATAAAATAAAGTGTATAAAAAAGCAAAGGACGTATGAATTTACATGGCTTATACTTTTCTTATATCAGTCTTTGCACAATCTATTAATGGGAGTCAATGCAGGAATTTCAAAATTAATTTCAGAGAAATCCATGAAAAGTCTCATTCTATATTGTAGTCTTCCTTTTTTCATAGTATCAAGACATCACATGGATCATTAAAGTTGTGCTCTTACCTTTTTTCTTAACTATCCAATCTTCCACATATCTCTCATTACGGTTCTTGCTAATAGTCCATGGATTGCTTATCTAGCTAGAAACATTGCAAGGGGAGGGTGTGTGGAATGCATTTAGAGGCAAGAATTATGAATTTGTTGCCAGTAGATAAATCTAATATATTTTTTGCATCACCATATGAAATTCACCCTAAATAGACATAAGATTTTTAAAATCAAATATAAATATAAATAAATCAATAAAATATTAATGCGTTGAAAAATAGGATTTTAGGAAATTGAAAATTAGACCACAAAAGTATTACATGTATATTAGTGGCGAGATTCTGATCCGTTTTTGTAATGACCCGCATTTTATGTATCGGAGGATCATAAAATATTTTTATTTAATTCCCTGAGGGTTAGATCATTCTCATATTTTAATATGTTGCTTATGGGGATGTGAGACATGTCCATAGTTTTTACCAATTTTATTTATGTCGATTTTGCCCTTGTCAGTTTTGTGCAGGGCATAACTTGTGACTGGGATCGAAACAGGTGCTTAAATTGATTTCATAGAAAAGGAAATGATGTTTCTAATTCCATAGAGTGGTGACGTTAAAGATTTGGTTCAGCGCTTTGGGAGAAATTGGTGTTTTAATTTCACAAAAGTATGTTCAGGTATGGGTTGTTATTAATGGGTTGAATTAGTGAGGCCCATTAATGGGTTGTTGGCTATAAATAGGGGGTTGGAGGGATGGAGAGCGGGTTACTTTTCTATATTCTCTCATTTGGTTGAGCTTGTGATTCTCCTTGCTCAATCGAATATACATTTCCACCATTTAAATTCTAGATCTACGCAAGAAGATTGAAGATCTACATCAATCAAAGTTGGATCAACATCGAGTAAAGGAAGATCACATCAAATTGAGAGGTTTGAAGGTTGATCTTCGCTGTCTAGATTAGAGTTTAGTCGATTTCAAGCTATTTTGAAGAATTGGTGCGTTATAATCATCTCTCGCAAGGATTCAATCAAGTATATGGGTTGTATGATCATATGTTAATCATTTTAAGCTGTTTTCATATAGATATAATCGATGTAAGTGTGATTTCAATTACAAATCACCATAGGATTTAATCTAGCAACTTATAAACAGTAAAACCATATGTTAATTCAATGTTTAGATCCGTTTAATTATTTGATTAGTTGTTAAATCGTTGTTTTAATGTTTATCGATAATTGCATGATTTTTTGTAGTTATATCGATTGAATCGTTATTGAAAAAGTTGGAGTTTGATTGGTTTTTGAGCACGGAATGAGCTGTGCGCAAACGTGAAGATTAGTCGAAGTTTGGCAATTTTAGGTATGGATCGGGCTAAATTATTGGCCATGGATTTGGTGGAAAAGTGGTTGCTGGATCGGGCAAAAATTAAGTGGAAGAATCGATTAAAATCAATTTTTGGCTTTCACAGCGTTTAAAAACGTTATAATTGACATGGATCAGGCAAAACTGCTGCGCATGGATCGGGTTGTACCAACACAGGCATGCACACATGAAAAAATTGGATTTGGCCAAGTGCACATCGGAGGATCTGCGCAAATCTATGGATCAGGCGAAATAATGGGGTGGTTTGGCCATGCGCACTGCATGATGTCTAAATGTTGGAAGTACCAGATTTGGGGATTTGGAAAGTACCAAGTGCCAGAATGTGCTGCACACGGTGAAATTAGTGATTTGCCAAGGTATGCGCTGGGGATTTACACTGTTTTTAGAGTACCAAGTGCCATAGTGAAATAATTGAACCACGGATATGATAGCATTTCATAAATGCTGTAAAAGGTTGTTTTGACGTTGTGGCCAGTTTTTCATATTGAAAAAGTTGGAAATGTTATGAAATGTAGTATAGACCAAACGAAGCTTCTTTTTGAGTCGACGATGGTTCTAGCTTAAACGCGAATTCAAGGAGGAATGTTTGAAGCATCATGAAGTGTTCGTTTATCCTCATATTGCAACGAATATGAAGACCACTCAAGGGTGTTGAGTGGTAGACAATGGCTGCTCAAGTATGTTTTGAGCTTACGGATAGTCGTCGGTGATGACGCTAGAGTTATGGAGGCCGAGGAATTATTGTTGTTGTAGGTTGTAGCTGAATCAAAGCAGGGTATAATGGGGATTCCCAAAAGACTAGAAATGATTGGTCGAATACCTTGGATATCTCGATGAGCCTAGTTACGTTTTGTTGTATGGCGTATGGAATTTTGCTAGAACTGGGGTTTACCATTAGCCCTTGACAAATGACGGTGAGGTGTTCAGCTGGTCATACGATTAACGATGGTTTCAAAGCAGGATTGGCGGTGATAGCCAGAGTCATGGACAGTGATTATTTTGCTTTTATCATCTTGTGTAGATTATTCGACATCGGAGCAGATATTTCTTGGGTGCTTGTCTGATGTTGGTTTAGGCCTTCGGGGCTTGTGCTTGGGAGATGTCGATACCGATTAGAATTGTCTACGCATGATAACTGATTGCTATGAATGTACTGTTTGTTTCTACTTGATTGTTGTAAAGGATATCACTGTCTGATGTGGGGAAGACGGGTTTGGGCTTTTCTCTATTGATGTTGGTAGATTAGTTGATTAATTTGCCTATTCTCATATACTTTATTGTTGATGTTAGATAATTTTTTTATCGCTCACTAAGACTGTTGTCTGACTCAAGGTTTTATGTCTCCCTCTTATTATCTTGGGTTGTTCATCCATTTGTGGACGGACAGACAGAGTAGCAAGTGATTGGTGATAGAACTCGGTGAGGACGATGCTGCTGAATGATGACGAGCAGGAGGCTGGCGTATTATTTTCTACTATATAGTATTTGTTGCTTCCAATGCTTGATGTATTCTCTGAGTGTTTTTAGTGAGGCTTATTGTACAGAATTTTAAAGTGTAATCTAATGTTGTATGGGTATTTCATGGTGATATGAAAAAGTTTAAGATTCTGCTCAATTCTTCTTCACTATTATTATCTGTTGTATAAGTTCTATTATATTTTATCCTTACGTTGTAAGTTATACGACATGTTCCGCATGTGTTTACCTACCTCTATGAATGTCCATAGCTGCCCGACACATCTTTCAGCTCTTTATTCCTCTTGTTAAGTGTAGGAGTTATGGGCGGTCATCACATTTGGTATCAGAGATCTGGTTAATCAATTTTAGCTAAAGTTTAAGGACGTAATAACGTATGAGAGACGTATTTAAAGATTCTGAGGGAAGTATATTATATACTAGTGTATAACATAATAACGCTTGAACTCCATTTGCAGTTTATCTCATATGTGGGCCTTTATTTTATTTTTCTTATTTAGAATGGGTCGTCGATCGTCGAGACGCACTGCTGGGGGGAGACTATTCCTGGAGGGGGTGATGGCGGTATACCAGATTAACCATCTATGTTCGAGGCTATTATGGCAACAAAGATAAGGAGGGTACCCGCTCCAGGAGCAGCCGCTGTAAATGTTGGTATTCAGGTGCAGGTACCAAGGGTGGTTGACTTCGCAGAGCTATATAAGGAATTCACAGCTTGGTGGGAAACCATTTAAGGGGACAGAGCCGACTACAGAGATTCAAAGGTGGCTTGACACTTGTACATGTATACTTGGAGACTTCGGTTTTGAGGACGTGACTAAGGGGAAGCTTGCATCAAGACAACTACAGGGCAGAGCAATGGATTATTGGAACTCTATTGCTTTAGAGACCCTAGAAGATGAGATCACTTGGGATCAGCTCCGAGTCAAGTTTGAGACAAAGGTTATCTCTACCACCCAAAACTTCAATTTAAGAAGTTTGTTGAGCTAAAACAGAATGGTTGACCAGTGTTGGATTATGTTTTTGATTTTGAATCTCTGTCCAAGTATGCTCGTTCATATATTGAAACTCCTTACTAGAAAGCTGAGAAGTTCGTCATGAGCTTGTATGTCGCTTGGGTTTGGAACCCAAGATTTGAGATAGACCATTTATTGTGACTAATCTAGCCGGGGGTTCATCCAGTTTGTGTATGATATGTCGTGGTCTAGTGTTGGCGAGTCATGGTTTCTCATTTGTGTGATATTTCTTTGTTTTGAACTTCACTAGGTTTGGAATTATTTTGGGTATGGACCGGCTCAAGAGGTATGCGGCAAAAGTAGATTGTGAGAAGCTAGAGGTGACAGTCAGGAATATGGAATGTCGAATGGTTGTGATTAGATGTAAGCCCGAAGATGGTATTTTCGTGAGCTATTTATATTCTCTTGTTATTCAATGGGAAGACTCGTCATCAGTGCTGATCGCAGGAGAGTTTAATGATGTCTTTGACGAGGTCAAAGGGTTGTCGCTGCATCACGAGATTGAGTTCAGAATCGATTTGGTCGAGTTTGCTAGACCTATCGTTATGCCACTTAGGCAGATGGCTCCTAAGGAACAGCGGGAGTTAGAGGTGCTAGTTCATGACATTTTGGGAAAAGGATTCATTTGGAGGAGTGTATCCGAATGGGTGCACCGGTTGCGTTTGCAACCAAGGCTGGAGGATCATTGAGATCGTGTGTGGACTATCATGAGATGAACAAGGTGACCAAGAAGAACAGGTATTTGTTGTCGAGGATAGATGACTTGTTCGATCAGCTTCAGGAGGCTAAGGTGTTTTCTCAGATGGATTTGGCAACGGGATTCCACCAATTGAGGGTGGCAAAGGATAGTGTGCCGAACACTGCTTTTAGGACACCATCTGGTTTCTTGGAGTGGCTAGTGATGCCATTTGGTTTGCCTAACGTACCAGCGTGTTTCATGGATCTTATGAATAGGGTTTTCAGAGATCATTTGAACAAGTTTGTGTTTGTGTTTGTGGATGATATTCTGGTTTACTCTTAGAATGAGGAAGAACACAAGACGCATTTGTGAGTTGTTTTGGAAATCTTGCGACAGCATCAGCTGAAAGCTAAGTTTTCAAAGGGTCACTTCTGAAAGAGCGAAGTGAGGTTCTTAGGCCATGTTGTTATTGGAAATGGAATAGCGGTTGACCCCGCTAAAGGTGCCAGTTATCCAAGACTGGGGTAGACATAAGAATGCGACGGATATTAGGAGTTTCCTTGGGTTGGCGAGACATTATCGTCGGTTTATCAAGGATTTCTCCAAGATAGTTGTACCATTAACAGGAATGACGAGAATGAATCAGGTGTTCACATGGGATGCGAAGAGTGAGCAAGCTTTTGGAATCATGAAAGAGAGACTGCCAAGTGCTCCAAGTGGGAATGAAGGAATGGTGGTATACACCGATGCATGTGGTATTGGACTTGGAGCAGTGCTAATGCAGAAAGATAAAGTTGTGGCATATGCAAGTCGACAACTGTAGCCACATGAAAGGAATTATCTGACTTATGATTTGGAGTTGGTAGCGATCATGTTTGCTCTAAAATGTGAAGACATTACTTGTTGGGAGCTCGATTTGAGTTGTTTACGGATAACAATTCATTGAAGTATCCTTTCTCCCAAAAAGATCTGAATCTTCGGCAGCAGCGATGGTTAGAGTTTTTGGCATCCTATGATTTCGATATAGGCTATACTCCTGGTTACGATAATGCAAGTGCCAATGCATTAAATCGAAGACATGCAGGATTAGGAGCAATGTTTTCAGAATGGAAGAGCCTAGAGTACTTGGCATGATTTGATTTCAAACCATGGTGTGAGTTGGAACCTGAAATGTTGGCAAGCTTATCGATAAGACCTACTCTCACCGAAAGAATTGACGAAAGCCAAAAACATGATGGAAAGCTTGTCGAGATCATCTAGAAGTTGGAACCGGAGAATAAGGAAGTCAAAGTCGATAGAGATGGTTGGCTTTGTAAGAAAGGATGACTAATTGTTCCTGATATCGACGGATTGAGAGATGAGGTTCTGAGGGAATGTCATCACTCGAAGTTAATGATTCATCCTGGTAGTAATAAGATGTATCGGGACATGAAACGAGCTTACTACTGGGAAGGAATGAAGAGGGATGTTGGAAAATTCATTTCCAAGTGTATGAACTATTAGTTGGTGAAAGCAGAACAAAAGAAGCTGAGGGGATTGCTTTAGCCATTAGAAGTTCCTACGTGGAAGTGGGAGCAGATATCGATGGACTATCTAGAACTAGGGCAGGAAATGAAGGAATTTGGGTTAAAGTGGGTCACTTTACCAAAAGCGCCTGGTTTATTCCAGTCAGTTCGACTAGGACAACATCGAAGTTGGCAGAGCTTTATATAAAATGGATAGTTCGATTCCATGGTATCCTCAAGAGCATAGTGAGTGATTGAGATCCATTATTCACGAGTGGGTTTTGGAAGAGTTTGCAAGAAGCTTTGGGAATTGAACTGTGTTTGAGTACGGCTTATCATTCCTAGACTGATGGTCAGACCGAAATAGTTAACCAAGTTTTGGAAGATCTCCTTAGGGCTTGTTTATTGGACTTCGGAGTATCATGGAAAGACCATCTACATTTAGTTGAGTTTGCATGCAATAACTGCTACCAGTCAAGAATTGGGATGGCACCATACGAGGCGTTGTATGGGAAGCCATGTAATTCTCTGGCATGTTAGTTAGAAAATGGAGATAAGTAGATACTTGGGCCAGAAATGATAAGAGAAACTTTAGGTTGTATCGAGATCGTTCGGCAACGATTGAAGGCAGCCCAAGATCTCCAGAAGAGTTACGCTGATAAACGTCATAAGGATTTGGAATTCGAAGTTGATGACATGGGTTTTATAAAAAATTCTCCTTTGAAGATTGTTGTTCGATTCGGAAGTAAAGGAAAGTTACCTCCAAGGTTCGTTGGACCGTTTCCGATAGTCAAGCGGATTCAAAAGCTCGCATATAGATTGGATTTACCCGAGAAGATGTCGAGTGTGTACAATGTTTTCCATATGTCTTTTCTACAAAAATTTGTGCACAATTCGAATGTGGTGGTATCTCTGGATCAGTACGAAGACCTAGAAGTTGTGTCCGTAATTATGAAACCTCGTAAGCCGCTCCGCGTTGTGGGGAATGACATGAAACAGTTTAGGAGGAAGACGGTTAAGCTAGTCAAGGTGCAATGGAGTGAGGATGATGATGATTTACGTGGGAAATGGAAGAGAGAATGAAGGCTATCCATCTAAAACTCTTTTTTGGTATGACCCGTAAATGTCATGTCATTCTTACACTATTGTAACCTATACTATTGTTGCTGATAGAATTCTGCATGCAAGGATAGGGCTATGGTTGTATGGTTTGATGGCTGCCAGTTTGGATGATAGAATTGGATGCTTATGGACGATAGACATGCATAGTTGTTTTGCTTGCTTGTGTTGCTTGGAATTTCGAAGGCAAATTCCTAAAGGAGAGAGAATGTAAAGACCTGCATTTTACGTATCGGAGGATCGTAAAATATTATTATTTAAATTCCCGTGGATTGGATCATTATCATATTTTAATATGTTGTTTATGGGGAAGTGAGACATGTCCATAATTTTTACCAATCTTACTTGTGACCATTTCCCCTGTCAGCTTTTTGCTGGGAATAACTTTTGACTGCGATTGAATCAGGTGCTGAGAATGATTTCATTGGAATTGAAATGATGTTTCCAATTCCGTAGGGTGGTCACAATAAAGATTTGGTTCATGGTTTGGGAGAAATCGTTGTCTTAATGTTTCACAAAATTCTATTCAGGTCTGGCTAGTTATTAATGGGCTGAATTGGTGAGGCCCATTAGTGGGTTGTTGGCTATAAATATGGGTTAGTGGGATGGAGAGTGGGTTACTTATCTACATTCTCTCATTTGGTTGAGCTTGTGATTCTCCTCGCTCAATCAAATATACATTTCCACCATTAATATTCTATATCTACATAAGAAGGCTGAAGATCTACATCAAACAAAGCTAGATCTACATCGAGTGAAGGAAGATCACACCAAATTAGAGCTTAGTCGATTTCAAGTTATTTTAAAGAATTGGTGAGTGCTAAGCATCTCTAACACGGATTCCATCGAGTATATGGGTTGTATGATCATGTGTTCATCATTTCAAGTTGTTTTCATATAGATCTAATCGATGTAAGTATGATTTCAATTACAAATCACCGTAGGATCTAATCTAGCAACTTATAAACGGTAAAATCATATGCTAATTCTATGTTTAGATCCATTTAATGATTTTATTAGTTGTTTAATCGTTATTTTAATGTTTGTTGATAATTGCGTGATTTGTTGTAGTTATATCGATTGAGTTATTGTTGAAAAAGTTGGAGTTTGATTGGTTTTTGAGTATGGAATTGAGTTGTGTGCAAACGTGAAGATTAATTGAAGTTTGGCAATTTCAGCGTATGGATCAGGCTAAATTACTGGCCATTGATCGGGCGGAAAAGTGTTCACTGGATCAGGCAAAAATTAAGTGGAAGAATCGGACAAATCAATTTCTGGATTTCACAGCGTTCAAAACGCTATAATAGGCATGGATCGGGTGAAACTGCTACGCATGGATCGGGCAATACCAACACACACATGCACACATGAAAAAGTTGGATTTGGCCGAGTACGAATCAGAGGATCTAAGCAACTGAGTATCAGGTGACAGGTTATAGATCTTGGTGAGGATGATGCTGCTGAATGATGATGAGCAGGAGGCTGGTGCATTATTTTCTAATATCTAGTATTTGTTGTTTCCGCTACTTGATGTATTCTCTGATTGTTTATAGTGAGGCTTATTGCACAAACTTTTAAAGTGTAATCCAATGTTGTATGGGTATTTCATGGTGATATGAAAAAGTTTAAGATTCTTTTCAATTCTTCTTCACTATTATTGCCTATTATATATGTTCTATTATATTTTATCCTTGCGCTGTGAGTTATACGACGGGTTCTGCATGTGTTAACCAACCTCGGTGGTCATTCATAGCTTCCTGGAACGTCTTTCAGCGCTTTATTCCTCTTGTTAAGTGCAGGCGTTATGGGCGATCGTCACAGTTTTCATATTTTAATTGTTGAAAATGGAGTTCGTATGCAGAAGTTATTTAGATAACAAGTTATACGTAATTATTTACACACAAGACTTGAAACTCAAACAGATTAAATATAAATATGGAATATAATTAAATATAGATTGGCATAATGGAAAATTCCACAAGGATTTGAATTTGTATTATATATATATATATGTGTGTGTGTGTGTGTGTGTGTGTGTGTAAGCACAGGGGGACAAGAATAATCTATAACAGAAAGTAATCAATCTCATTAATTAAAAAATTAATGTAAAAAGAAGCATACATGGAAACAAATTCCCTGGTTCGACCCTAGAAGTGGGGGGGCTCAACCGCTTCTGTGGCCTGAGGTTCCCGGCCTTCCTAGTAATGGGTGGAGAGTCTCTGTTTTTGGGGTTTATTTATAATTTTTCAACAATGGACTATCCAAAATTGATTTCACAAATCCTATGGTCTATATACACACTTACAACTATAAATAAGACTGCCTAGCTACTCCCTAAACCCTACACCTAAATATATTATACGCCTCCATTTCGTCTCTCTATTTCTTAATTCAAGAATTCAGGTTAGGGTTCTCTCTTCTTTTATAACCTATATTCTATCTTTCTAGATCTAAATTCTTATAGGTATAAACTCTGAAATTAAGTTATGTATAAATATATATGAGATTCTAGACTTCGATTCTCTTAAATGTATGTATATATATATATATATATATATATATATATATATATTAGGGAGAGTTGAATACATTCATCCGAAGGCAGAAATCCATATTTTATGTAGATTCTACACTATATTCCACTAAACTCCTCTCCTAATCTCTATGAGTGTAAATTTCATAAGTTTGTTATTAAATATATTATGATAGTGTAAGTTTGTATCATTATGCCTAAAAGGGATTTTTACATAAACAAAACAATATCAAATCCTCCAAATCCCTTGTTAATTGTATTTGTTTGCCTAAATGGTCAATCAATTGTATTTGAGTTTGGATTATTGATTTAATGAAAGAAAAGGCATTTGGGTATCTGTATAATACACGAAAATGATCTAATTTAAAAATATATGTATTTAATTACAAATGCTAAAGAACTTGAGTATTGTGGATTGAATAGGTTTAAGCATTTAACTTCACAATAGATTGTTTAAACGTATTATTTGCAAGCCGCTAAAGTATTAGGAATTTTTATACGAAAATTTCATAAAAAGTGAATTAGTACAAGACGGGTACCTTACATATAGCACCTCGTCTCTATTTTGTTATTAAAATAATCATTCAAACCTAGGTTGCAAGTTATTCTATGTATGTTTTTTATTTTCCTTGTTATGTAAATACACATTTTATGTTGTGATTGGATAAGTTAGGAAAACAAACTTGTATACCTTTATCATGTTGTTGGGATTGACATTTCAAATGATTTAGGACGTTTCTTTACGTACACTTAATTTACGCCTCATTTATTATTATATATTTATAATGTAATTAACGTAATATTAATGTTTATTAAACGCGTACTAAACACTATTAAATTAGGTAATTTGAACTTTAAAATGTCCCTATAGAAATTTGTATATATGTGTGTGTTAATGGCTTCAATTATAATTAATGATACACAGACACGAGGTTAACCATTACTTATAGTAGAAGCGTGCCCGAAACTAAATGGTATATCCAGCATCTATAAATGTTAGCCTACTTTGTGAACTAGGCAACACAAAGTCAAGAAACCAACTGTTGAAGAATATTTCAAGTTATGCGACTCCGGTTCGGATCGGAAGGAAGCTCCACAATTCAGATTGATAGCAGCGTATCGGTTCGGATCGGGTAAAATTCTCTGTTCGGATCGGATATCTCTTACTGGATAAATTGGCAAAGCATACCTGATCGGATCGGAAGGCCAATGAATCTCAGGTGGATCGGAAAGCCGTCTGCTTGCCACGACTTCGGAGCGGAGCGGAGTATGATTAGAGAAGAAGAGACGTTCAAGCTACTCCGGTTCGGGTCGGGTATTCCGATCCGAACCCCCAACCTGCATGTCTCCGACCCGCACCCATGATCCAGGAAAATCTCCTATAAAGTCGCCTGGAGAACCGGACCGGATGTGACCAATTCCTACCCCTAACGTCCATCTCATTGATGCGTTGTCTGCTTGATGGCCCATCCGAACCCGAAGAGAGGGCGATGGATGACACGTGTTCCGACCCGGATTGCATCTCAGGCAAATTCACACCTATAAATACCCCATCTAGAGACAAAGAGGAGGATCTTTTTCAGCACTTTTGAGAATCCAAGTACCTCCATCATTCGAATTCCTTCACTCCCGAAAAATCCAAACCATCTTTCATTTCCTGTTTTAATCTTTCTGAGTGAACAGAAGTGAGTTGTGAGCGAATCTTACATTGTATTTGTAATTGAATTACTGAATATAGTGAAAACTAAGTGGACGTAGGCATTTCTTCGCCGAACCACTATAAACCTTGTGTGTTCTTTTTTATTTCTGCTTTACTTTATCTTGTTCCTAATCAATTTGGGTGTTAGAACCACATTTGGGTCTAACATTTTGGTGCTTTCACTGAGAATCCTCATCTAAAATTCTTTATTTTCCGGGATCTCTTTCTACTTTTTGGACCATTGAGTTCAAAGAAGTGAATCCTTAAGTTTCTCCACTTTCTTACATTCGTTGAAGTAATTGTCAAAGACTCATGGCCAGAGGAAAAGGCAAGGAAGTCCAGTCTGTTCAAGGAAATGGAGCTGGTGAAGATCAGCAACATGCTGTTGTAACAAGGTCTAGGGGGCAGAGTTCAGCAGCAGGGAGAATCAACGCAGGAAATCCGAACCGACAGCAAGGGGAAAGTTCCGATCCGATCAGAGTTGGAGACTGTGAAGCAGTGCACTCCCCCAGTCTGAACCGACCCGACTTGCTCGCTGCACACCGATCCGAACAGACACCCCAGCTCCGATCCGACCCGACTTCCTACCTCCGATCCGACCCGATGCTTGGTGAAGCTGGAACATCTACTCGAGTCCCCGCGAATGCTCCAATTCCAGCTGCCAGGGTTGGAGACCAGGCCAATCCATCTGCTCCCATCACTCAAGGAGATTTCTCGCGCTTGCTTGATATGCTTGAGAGCACGAGGGAAGCTATGAGATTTCATGAGCGCACCAATCTCATGATGCAGGAAAATATGAGGCTCATGAGTCGGGAAATCAGCGAGCTCCGCCGGCAAAGAACTCCATCGCCAGTTCGTCATACACCAGTAGATCAATCTTCATCTTCTGAGGAAGAGAGGCCCCGTGAGCGAAGGCCACTTGAACGACCTCAGAACGTGGAGCAGCTAACGTTTGGATCTTTGGGATCTCGCGAGGATATCGCACGAGCATTAGGAAACGATAGCCCATCTCGGGGGCAAAGACTCCAGTCCCCTCTTCCCGAGATCGACCGGGAACGCAGGGAAAGGAATCGAGCAGAGGCAGCTCGAAGAAGAAGGGCGTCTCCTGAGCAAGAGCCCCGGAGGAACTCGGACACTAGGGCCAGGGAACCTGAGCAGCCCCTAACTAGTGCCGATGTGCAGGCGATGGTTCGTCGAATTATGTCCGAAAGCCGGAATTATACAAACGAAGACTACGGTATAGAGCGAAGCCATACTCCGTTCACTGACGACATCCTAGACTTCCAGTTCCCCCGACGCTTTAATTTGCCACAGATGGATAAATATAATGGAAGGACTGATCCAGGACAGCACTTGATGCGGTATTCGTGGCTTATGAATGCAGCTGCTGCCCCCGATGAAGTAAAATGCAAAGCGTTCCCAATCTACCTAGAAGATGTGGCTTTATTTTGGTTTACCCGACTTCCTCCTCGTTCAATTTCTAATTACAAAGAACTAAGCGAGCGTTTCATGAACCAGTTCCGATTACATGCTCGAAAGTCCAAGAGCGTTATTGAATTGTCAAGGATCAAACAGGCACCAGGAGAATCTTTAAGGGCATATTTAGATCGATTTAACCAAGCTGTAACTGAGGTCAGTGACCCGCATGAGCCCACTATTCTGATGGCATTGAAGGAAGGAGTCGATCCCGAGTCTGAGTTTGGAGACTACCTTTCTGGGAAGACACCCCCCACAAGGGCGATATTCTACGAAAAAGCCGATATTTATCTGAGACGAGAGGAGGCCCGGGCAAACCGGAAGAGAAAGTCTGAGACAGCTTCAAAGGAGAATGTGCAGAGTAATATTGCAGTGAAGCAGTCTGGGGAAAGTTCTGGCAAGGTTGAAGTAAATGTAGGAAACAAGGGTGGAAACAGCAATACTGGAAGCGGGGGAAACAACAACAACCGTAATTCGAACGGTAACAGGAGAAACAGAAATAGGGGAAGCGACCCAAACAAAAGGCCCCGATTCCAGAACTACGAGAACTACACACCATTGAATGACACGTTGGAAAATATTTACCTGGACACGTATAATGTGTTGCAATACAAAAGACCGCCACCTCGTGATTCGACCGAGAAAGAAATGGCGACAGGGAAATTTTGCTTGTTTCACGGAACGCATGGACATTCGACCAATGAGTGTCGACATTTGAGGGATGTAATTGAAAAGCTGCTGCGTGAAGGAAAGTTGGATGAGTACAAGGTTGCCCCGAGGGACAGGGGGCAAGGAGAGCAGGCTCCAAAGCAAATCCTACCTGCTCCTAAGCCTACCGCGCAGCAGAAAGGTAAAGGGATCGTCATCAACTCCATAGTAGGCGGACCTCACCCGGCAATCCGAAGCTTTAGGTCAATGGACCAATATGTGAATGCGGCCAAGCATCTAGATGTGAATGAAGGTGACGATTTGGAAGATGTTACCCCCATCAAACAACAAAAAACCATGTTCGATGACGTGGTGTTTCGCAGCCGAGACAACACGGGAATACAATCTCCCACCAATGATCCGTTGGTTATTACTACCGCTATTGGGCCAGCGTTGGTCCATAAGGTATTAGTAGACAACGGAAGTTCCGTTAATATTTTGTTCAAGAAGTCATTTGATCAGATGAAGCTTGAGCCTGAAGATCTGAAACCTTGTGAAGGATGGATTAGAGGTTTCAACGGAGCGACGACAGCTCCTATGGGATATATAGAGTTGCCTGTGACCCTAGGGCAAGGAGAACGTAGAAGAGTGCGAATGCTTCAGTTTGTAGTACTGGATGTAGATTCGCCATATAACGCATTTTTAGGGAGGCCTGCCCTCGCTGAGTTTAGAATTTGTATCGCCCCTTGGTGCTTGTTACTAAAGTTCCCAACCGAAGCCGGGACTGGAGTAATAAGAGGGGATCAGGTTTCTGGACGGGCCTGCTATGTGGCCGAACTGAAGATGTTGATGAAAGGAGTTAATGCTGAGAATAAGGATGCCTCATCTCCCTCAAAGGGGGACTCGGCATAGCAATTAGAGAGGTTGAATCCAAGGGAGTTGCGAAAAGGAACGCCTGAAGACCTGGATCCTAGAAAAGACGAGGAACCAGAGGCTAGGAATGCAACTCCTAATGAAGCAACAGTGGAAATTCCTGTTGATAAAGCTGATCCGACGAAAGTTTTGAAGATTGGTTCCCAATTGGATCCACGTCGTGCTGAAGAGCTGACGAACTTCTTGAAGGCGAACTTAGATGTGTTCGCCTGGACCCATGCTGACATGTGTGGGATATCACCTTCCGTTATCAGTCACAAATTGAATGTAAATCCGAAGCATCCGCCTGTGAAGCAAAAGAGACGCATGCTGGGCCCAGAGAGGTCGGTTGCTCTCAAAGAAGAAGTAGAGAAATTGAAGCAAAATGGATTTATTCGAGATTCGACCTATCCCGACTGGATATCGAATCCCGTTCTGGTAAAGAAGCCAAACGGAAAGTGGCGAACTTGTATTGACTTTTCAGATTTAAATAAGGCTTGCCCAAAAGATAGTTTCCCACTTCCCAGGATTGACCAGCTTGTAGACTCGACAGCAGGTCATGAACTTCTCTCTTTCATGGATGCATATTCTGGATACAATCAAATTCCTATGCATGTACCAGACCAAGAGCATACAAGTTTCATTACGAATCTGGGATTATATTGTTATGTTGTAATGCCATTCGGATTAAAAAACGCTGGAGCTACTTATCAGCGGTTGGTAAATAGAATGTTTTATGATCAAATAGGAAGAACTATGGAAGTTTATGTGGATGATATGCTTGTTAAATCAAAGCAGTCCTCCGTCATACGCAAGACTTAGCAGAAATGTTTGGTATCTTGCGAAAATACCGTATGAAATTGAATCCTTTAAAATGTTCATTTGGAGTGGCGTCGGGAAAGTTCCTTGGCTTCATTGTGAGTTCCCGAGGAATTGAGATCAACCCTAGCCAGATAGCGGCGATTAGAAATATCAAAGAACCAAGGAAAATTAAAGACGTCCAAAGTCTGGCAGGAAAGGTAGCGGCGCTAAGTAGATTCATCTCTAAAGCCACCGATAAATGTGTTCCATTTTTTGATTTGATAAAAAGGGGAAAGAAGAACTTCCAGTGGACTCCCGATTGTGTCGAGGCTTTTCAAAATCTGTTAGAACTGTTAGAAAAACCGCCAATCTTATCAAAGCCCGTAGACCATGAAGAACTATTTGTTTATCTAGCAGTCTCGGCTCACGCTGTCAGCACAGTTCTGGTTCGAGAAGAAGACAAAGTACAAAGGCCAGTATACTATGTGAGTAAGAAATTAGCAGCGGCAGAGCGCAACTACCCAAAGATCGAGAAGCTTGCTTATAGCCTCCTGATTGCATCCCGAAAGCTTCGTCACTACTTCCAAGCCCATCCAATAACCATATACACCGATCAGCCGTTAAGACAAGTGTTGCAGAGACCCGAAGCGTCGGGAAGGTTGATTAAATGGAACATAGAACTAAGCCAGTTTGATTTGAATTTTCAACCACGAAAGTCAATCAGGGGGCAAGCTCTAGCAGACTTTATTGCGGAGTTCACCATTCCAGAGGAAGAAATAATCAATGACCGAGTGGTTAAATCCGAGGATAAGCTAAAGATGAATCCGTGGGAATTATATACAGATGGAGCTAAAAATGACCGAAGATCCGGAGCAGGAATTGTCTTAGTCACTCCGGAGGGACGGTCGTTATATTACGCCCTGCGATTAGAATTTTCGGCAACAAACAACGACTCTGAGTATGAAGCCCTGATTGCCGGGCTGAAACTCGCTAAAGACCTCGGAGTAAAAGTGATGGATATATTTTGTGACTCTAAGATTGTTGTTTGTCAAGTGCGAGAGGAGTTCGCGGCTCGAGGACCTCGACTTGTTGCTTACCTTAAGAAAGTGAAAGAGCTATTAAGTAGCTTAGAGCGGTACAACATAACACATATTCCCAGAGAAGAAAACCAGAAAGCGGATAGACTAGCAAAATTAGCTAGTTCTGACAATCCAGAAGGGACTGAGGTAATTCCAATTGAAACGTTGGAGTCGCCAAGCTTTGAGTCAATGGAAATGGAATTCGTTCTTGGAACGGAACCAGAGAAGGAATCATGGATGACTCCAATCAAGAATTTTCTTAAGAATGGGACACTCCCATTAAAGAAGAGTGAAAAGAGAGCTGTAGTGCGCAGAGCTACCAGATATGTTATACAAGACGATATTCTCTATAGACAAGGATTTTCTATGCCCCTGTTACGATGTATCGCACACGACGACATCAAGCGTGTACTGAGAGAAGTGCACGAAGGTGAGTGTGGAGATCATACAGGAGGTCAAACTTTAGCGAAGAAAATATTGCGATACGGATACTTCTGGCCTACGATCAACAAAGATGCAGCTGATTATTCACGACGCTGCGATAAGTGCCAGAGATTTGCCAAAATCCCCAGGGCACCGTCAACCCAGCTTAAATCGATGGTGAGTCCTTGGCCATTTGCCACATGGGGAATCGATATCATTGGAGTTTTACCGATCGCTAAAGGAGGGGCTAAGTATGCCATAGTAGCCGTGGATTATTTTACAAAATGGGTGGAAGCTGAACCCTTGACTAAGATCACCACAAGAAAGGTGATAAGTTTTGTGGTCAGAAATATTATATGCCGATTCGGGATCCCAAGGACGATTATTACCGATAACGGGACTCAATTTGATAGCACTGAATTCAGAAACTTTTGCCAGAAATATAAGATAGACAAACGATATACTGCAGTTGCCTATCCACAATCTAATGGGCAAGTAGAGGCAATAAACAAGGTAATAAAATCCATCCTCAAAAAGCGATTAGAGCATGCAAAGGCAAAATGGGTGGATGAACTGCCCCTAGCTTTGTGGGCATATCGAACAACGTTTAAAACGGCTACTGGTCATACCCCTTTCTCCCTCTCCTTTGGTTCAGAAGCAGTAATTCCAGTTGAACTGGAAGTTCCTTCCCACAGGGTGACATATTATGACCCGATGACGAATCGGGCACTTTTACTTGAGTCTCTTGATGAAGTCGAAGAGAAAAGAGACGAAGCAGACTTGCGTGCAGCAAGACATCGGCGTCAGATAGAGCGCTATTATGACAAAAAAGTTCGCCTCAGAACTTTTGAACCCGGAGATTTGGTGCTCAAGAGAGTTTTTCCATCCCTTCCTCACCTCGGCCCAAAATGGGAGGGACCCTTTGTCATCCAACGGAAACTTGATAAAGGAACATTCAAGTTAACGACCGTAGATGGCGAAGAAGTCCCTCGAGCATGGAATGCCCAACACTTAATGCGATATTTGGATTAGAAATGCTATACTTTTTGCTGTTCTTCCTGTAAACTCGGTAATAAGGCACGATTTGCCTTTGGAAAATATGACGATATGAATAAAGGACTATAAAGTGGACGTAGGCTATGACTTAGCTGAACCACTATAAAATATTGTGTGTTATTTACTTTTATGCATTTACATTCGTTAGTTATTCTGTTGTGATTATAAAATACAGGACAACTTAGAACCTAAAAAGGTTGAAACAGTTTGGGCATAAAAAGAAGCACAATGATTATTTGTGCAATAAGACATAAAAGAATGAGAAAACGACATTCTTAACTCTAACTCTCCAGAGAAAGAGAGAGAGTATAAAAGCGTCCCAGACTGAGCGCTGAAAAAGAAATTCTATTCTGAACTCTAACTCTCCAGAGAAAGAGAGAGAGTATAAAAGCGTCTCCGACTGAGCGCTGAGAAAGAGGTTCAACTCCGAACTCTAACTTTCCAGAGAGAAAGAGAGTATAAAGGCGTCTCCGACCGAGCGCCGAGAAAGAAATCTTTTCCCGTTGAACGACCGGGGGATAAACAAATAACTGAACTCGAACTCTAACTCTCAAGAGAGTGAGAAAGAGTATAAAAGAAATGCCAGGAAAAACAACAGGTATTGATGATACAGGAAACGCTATCCCGTTAGAGAATCGGGAGCATCCAGATTGCATAGTTAGGCACTGAATAACTTACGGAGATTGACTGGGGACACATGCCCATACACATATCTCCCCTCTTCACAACTTTGTTTCATAACTATAGATATGCATTTTTACATAAGTGCAGAACTGCTAACAAATAAACATTGCAGAAAGTGAATTATTTTTATTTACGAATGAATGAATTTGTACAGGGAAATAACTGAAAAAGAAAGTGCGAAAGCTGCTGGTGTAGCAGCACTTATTGATTTACAAAGATGCTAAAAGGACACAGAAGAACCCACTATTTGGGCTTGGAATGAGCCTTTGATTTCTTGACAGCTTTTTCTGCATCTTTTGCTTCCTTCTCGGCTTCAGTCAAGATCCGCTTTGGTTTCTTTTTCCCTGAAGATGTAGTACTGGGACCAGCAGACTTTTTCCCGGAGGGCGGGGCACTGGAATCGAGAGAAGATTTTTTAGCAAGTTCTTCGGTAATAGATCTAGTGGAAAGCTTAACAACTAACCTTGAACCTGCATCCACAACAGCGAGGGGCTTGAGGACCTCAGGGTCTAATTCTTCAGCCTTTAATTGCAAGCGCTTGTCTTGATCAGCCTTCATGGCAGCCAAGGTAATGTCCTCAGCGCTTTTCGACTCCCCGGTTATGGTAACTTCTGGTTCCTCATCATGCCCCTCGTCTCCTCCGTCGTCTTTTAACGCTGCAATCATTTCTTCGTCATGGGGAGTAGTCACCTTAGTTGATTCACTCCTTTCCCCCAAGTCTGTGGAAGCAGCCTTGTCTTCTCCTTCTTTGACCCTATCAGCGGGCTTTGTCCCAGTGGTAGCTCCTTGAACTACATCTGTCTTCGCGGAGGATTCAACGCCTACAAAATGAGAAACATCGGTTATCAACTCAGGCGAGAGCAAAGGATTTCTCATTGAACGTTCAATCATGTAGCCAAAGGTAGTAGTAGCCTTGACAAGTTGAGGAGAAAAGACAGGGATACCTTCTGAAGACTTCTCAGCGGGGGTAACTACTACCTCTGGAGTTATTTCAGGAATGGGAGATAGTAAAGTTGATCGGGGAATTCCCGGGTTTTCGGGATCATACCCTTCCACTTCAGGAGTTACAGGAGCAGAAGAAGAGGAGCCAGCTTCAGGAATGGTTTTCTGTTTAGACTTCCGCCTCTCTTCTTCCATGGCCTCAGCAATTAGACGGCGACCTTCAGCTAGGCGCTCTGGTTCATCGTCTCTCAAGTACTTCTCCATCAACTTATCTTCATCAAGGGAATCGACCTTAAGCTCTTCTTTTTCCCACTCAACGATTTGATTCCACACATGAACCAAGGTGGATGGATAGTCCTCGATCCAGGAAATGTTTCGACGACGAATAATGTGCGCAAAGAATTCGATCATTAGCTCCCCGAAGCCCTGAATATCGGCCTCCGCCTCTGATAGCTGTTTGCGGGTTTCCTCCGCAGATTTAATAGCACATTCAACGTTGCCCTCAGCCAGAGCAGCCCTGTTTTCCGCCTCTAACAATTTTGAAGCCAAATCAGCGTTTTTCTTTTCTAACTCAGCACTCCTTTTCGCTAACTCGGCATTCTTTTGCTCAAGCTCAACATAAGCGAGACGTGTCTTAGTAGCCTCTGACTTGGCTTCGTCAGCTTGCTTCTTCAACTCGGAGCGTTCCTGAGTGTGGGATTCTAGCAAATCATGATAGCGCTTTTGCATGTCCTCAAACTGTTGTTTGAAGTTAGAAGCGTTCTTCTGAGCGATAGCTAGTTGAGCTTGAGTATCTTCTAAATTTTTTCCTAAGGTTTTTAGGGCCTTAGCATCTTCCTCTGCAGTTTTGTGCATGGAGTCAGCATTTGTCAGTAGCGTGCGAATGATTCTAGAAAGAGTGCGGGAATACTTGAACATTTCGGTATATTGTTTTTCCACCAAATCAATCTTTGCTCTGGCCTCCTCTGCCCAATTAGAAGAAATAGGTTCAAGGGAAGGTAGAAAGGTCAGAGTCTCGAAGTAGTGCTCGGGAAATTGCTCCTTTAAGTATGCCAGCCTTACGGCGGTTCCCGCATCTGGTGGAGGAGGGGCTAGGATTGTTAGTTCAGCGTCCCTTCTCGAAGAAGATTCTGTAGAACCCTTGTCTGTCCGAGGTCGCTTAGTAGCAGGGACTTTTTGCTTGCTTCTAGCCCCAGTTTCCTTTGGAGGTGTTTTCTCTCTGCTTCGCTTTTCATGGGAGGAAGTGGAATCCCTAGATTGTGGTCTATCCTCCTCCCTACGACCTTGATAGCTTTTGTATTTTTCCTGTTCCGGTCGAACTGGTGAGCGGGAGCGTGAGGATCGAGATCGATAAGGATCATAGGGTCTCCTTTCCTCCCTGCCGCGGTCATCCCGGCGGTTATATTCGGCATCCTGGGGAGGATTAGACATGCTGCGGCGAAGCTTCCTTATGTCATAAGAGGATCGAGACATTGTACCTGCACGATAAGTTAAACGAAGTTTAGAATCAGCGGATCCATGGAGAGAGAAGTGCAATGAATGCTGGTGCTACGGTGCAAAGTGCATCCTATGTAGTGTATGTGTCCCCCCAACCAACCCGAGTCTGAAGCTAAAGTGGTGCGGGCAGGCTCTTTGGCCTTAGCAGGAGTAGTCTCTTCAGAAGAAGTGAAGACTAGAGGGTCCTTTCTGAAATCTTCCGAAGTGTATATAGCCTCGGGTAAAGGGAGATCCCCCAAACCCTGAAATATGTGCTCGTCGGCGCTAGGAACATCCCCTTCGGAAGCGTGAAGTGGCGACCCTTGGGGAGATTTTGATTTGTCTACCGAGGTAGTTTCCTCGGGGGCAACGTACCCTTCACGATGTTTTTTGGCCAGATTAGCCAGCTCATCGTCTTGAGTGGAAGAGGGAGAGGGTGAAGTTTGAAGAGAAGCTGCAGGAATCCCCGAGCCTTCTCCTATTTCTGGAACTGTTTCCACTGGAGGGATATATGCATAAGGGACTGTCCCATGACCGATGCTACGGTGGACGGATAGCAGCCCGTGAAAATGAAGGTACTCATCTTTAAGAACCTCGTCAATAGTAAGGAATTTTTGGTCGCCATTGAGGTGACGGTGCATTCGATCAAAGAACACTTGGTCTGATACCTGTTTGGGATTATCGACTGCAAATAAAAAGGAAAAACCGGTCAGGGTGATGATTCAAGTGTCTAGAATCCAGGGTCAGAAAATCAGTGCTTTACTTGATTTTATCCATCTTCTGGCGCATCCAGGCTGTTGCTTTATATAGAACCACTCCAATCTGGAATCTCCAGCCTTGCTGCTAAACGGTGTAGAGATTATCTTCCTCTTTGGGACCGACTCAAAGTAACAGAAAGAAGGGGTTTCCCTAGTCCGATGTTTGAAATTATAGAAGAAATGAACATCGTCAAACGTAAGCTCCACGCCTAGAATTTCACGATATGCTATGAATAAGGTATGCAGATAGGCGTATGAATTGGGATGTAGCTGCATGGGGGCAATCCGCATTTGTCTTAAGAAGTCGACGATGAAAGGCGAGAAAGGAGGAATGGCGCCAACCATGCACATCAAACGAGTGACCGTCATATATCCTTCTGGAGGGTTATGTGGACGGTCAGAACGTGAGGGCACTAGAGTGTCTCTCTTCATTATTCCATACTTCAAGCAAATTCTCACGAGTCGGTCATTGTCAATTGTTGACTCTACGGAATCTGGAGGTGATTCCAATATAATGGCTGAGTCGAATTCATCGGGTGCTCGGGTGTCACCAATCCCTCCTTCCTCCTCAAAGCCTAGGGAAACTTCATTTTCTGAAGACACTTCACCGCTTTCCCGATGACCAGCTCCGTAATCCGGACCCTCGCTGTCCCATTCTGGGTCAGATGAAGAAGATATATCCTCGAGAGTGGTTTTGTGGGAAGTTTCTGGAGCTTCTTTCCTCTCAGCTAGACGAGAAGAGCGTCTGGGCCTCATTGTCATGGAACTATTGAAGAAGCAATAGCACGAATTAGAGTGAATTATCCCGTGTCCCCTTTTTGTGTATGTGTGTGAACTAAAGTGTGTGCAACAAATGCGGGAAGTACAAAATAAGAGTACAGCAGTGTAAGACGAAGCTTTAAAGAGAAGGTGATAGTCAGAATTGTTCTTAATTCTCGTTCATGTTTACAAGGCACTATCCTAACTGTCCGCGAGGTATATTCGTCTAGAATGAGTGTTAGTTGAATTAGTTGAGTGGTCTTTATGTGTCAAGTTCAATATGTTCGGGTCGGTTCGGATATACATATGATGACTAGCTCGACGCAGGCAAAGATAACAGTCGGTTCGGATGCCTCATTAAAGCGTGGTCAGTTCAAGACAAGGGAAGCAGCGGATGCAGAAGCGGGACTGATCCGTTCGGGTCGGGTAGCCCGATCCGAACCGAACCAGAATCACCTAACCGACCCGTTTACTTCAGCCTCTTATCCCATTCACTTTTCCGACCCGAACCGCCTTTTTCTTTCCTTTCCATCTTTTCTAAGAACGAGACCCGAGCCGACATTTTCTTTCCTCCCGTCTTTCTAAGGTGTGCAATCCGAGCCGATCCCCTTTCCTTCTCCTTCCTTTTTTGGTCCTCCGTCTTCTACCCGAACCGACTCCAGATAGTCACCACGCTCCTCATCTTCTTCCTCTTTCCCTCCTTTCTCACAAACAGGTCCATTTTATCATCAAGGCCATCGTTGAGGATAAAATTTGCCCTCTCCAGCCTCGCAATGCCTTGAAGCGATAGCGCATCCACCAGCGGCGGCGGGGGGTTCAAGCAAAGCCTACGATTAAACCATCCTAATCCAACGCTAATTGAAATCAAGAACGTTTATTACGATGTTATTCGAGTTTAAAAAGCTACCTATGTGATTGATTTGAGGAATCAACAAGAAAGGAGTTCGGAGTTTTAGAGTTTTTAAGATTTTCGATGCTTGGGTCCGAGCCGCAATAGAAACGAAGAAGAAAGAAGTGAAGACGGTGATGAGTTTATATAAAGAATGGAGTTGGCTCTTCGTCTCCCTATTTTGTCTCGCCCGATCGGACCGGGGTGGAAGCCCAATAGCACAACTCTCTCTGAAGGCCCAGTGTTTAAGAACTAAACCCACGAATACGCTTCGGATCGGAATCCGAGCCGAGTGGAAATTTCACACGTTGATTTAGCATCCGACTCGAATTGAAGAGAAGGGAAGTAAAAGGAGCATACCTACAAGAAGCATTACACGGCTAGTAGAGTTCCCAAATTTGCTCAGAAATGAAGAAAAGCCACTCGGATCGGACGCCGAACCGAATGGAAATCAATGCATTACTCTTGACAATTCTGGTTGAACGACATCAAAGGACGCTTTGTACAACGAAAGCATCCTTTGAGGGGGCAAAATGTTAGCCTACTTTGTGAACTAGGCAACACAAAGTCAAGAAACCAACTGTTGAAGAATATTTCAAGTTATGCGACTCCGGTTCGGATCGGAAGGAAGCTCCACAATTCAGATTGATAGCAGCGTATCGGTTCGGATCGGGTAAAATTCTCTGTTCGTATCGGATATCTCTTACTGGATAAATTGGCAAAGCATACCTGATCGGATCGGAAGGCCAATGAATCTCAGGTGGATCGGAAAGCCGTCTGCTTGCCACGACTTCGGAGCGGAGCGGAGTATGATTAGAGAAGAAGAGACGTTCAAGCTACTCCGGTTCGGGTCGGGTATTCCGATCCGAACCCCCAACCTGCATGTCTCCGACCCGCACCCATGATCCAGGAAAATCTCCTATAAAGTCGCCTGGAGAACCGGACCGGATGTGACCAATTCCTACCCCTAACGTCCATCTCATTGATGCGTTGTCTGCTTGATGGCCCATCCGAACCCGAAGAGAGGGCGATGGATGACACGTGTTCCGACCCGGATTGCATCTCAGGCAAATTCACACCTATAAATACCCCATCTAGAGACAAAGAGGAGGATCTTTTTCAGCACTTTTGAGAATCCAAGTACCTCCATCATTCGAATTCCTTCACTCCCGGAAAATCCAAACCATCTTTCATTTCCTGTTTTAATCTTTCTGAGTGAACAGAAGTGAGTTGTGAGCGAATCTTACATTGTATTTGTAATTGAATTACTGAATATAGTGAAAACTAAGTGGACGTAGGCATTTCTTCGCCGAACCACTATAAACCTTGTGTGTTCTTTTTTATTTCTGCTTTACTTTATCTTGTTCCTAATCAATTTGGGTGTTAGAACCACATTTGGGTCTAACAATAAATAAGACAGATTGATGTGAGAGGTCTCGGTTCACAGGTCATTATAATTATTACACTAAGACACGTGGTTAAGCCTGACTTATAGTAGAAGCCTTCGCTAAACCGCCAGGAAAATTCAGCATCTACAAGTGGTTGGTTTATTGTGAGATGTCTAGTGTATAAATACGCACACACACATATATACACACACACACACACACACATATATATATATATATATTTGTGTGTGTGAGTGTGTGTATTTGTGTGTGAAGTAGGCATGTCTTGAGAAGGTGATAAGGGGATGACCTACCTTGTTTGGGTACTAAATGGTGAAGACTAAGTCTGTTCCTAAGGTTCACTCCTTGGTTTTGGACCAAAGTCATGGGACCCACCATTATTAGATCTTAAATGGTCATTGCTTCCGCCTTTCTCTTACATGGTATTAAATGGTCCTAGTAATGCGATGGCGCATGAGTAGGGTAGTTCTCTGGAAATGTCTGTTTCTTATCTAGGGGCTAAGTGATGGTTGACCTAATGATAGGATATTAAGAGTTCCGCTAATCATGTAGGGGAACCGCCTTCCTATGGGAAACATTAAATGGCTAGGAGTTCAGCTATTATACCAGTTAAATAGTAATGCATTGATCAACCGAAGGGGTCTTAAATGGAGATGAGTGTCTACCTTAGATCGGTTTTAAGTGACAGATTACTATTTCTTGTATTACAATGGAGAGAGTATTTAATAGCGCTGGTGATTATAAGACGAGGTCTTAAGTGACTAGGGTCTGCCATAGGGTATTAAGTGATAGTGGGAATTCACCCAATAATAAATATAAAATGATGGCCTTAAGGGACCTAGGGTAGTCCGCCCCATAAATAAATACGATTGATTGTGTGTTGAATTGTATAGACATAAGAAGAATTTATACCGGCAAATATAGGAAATAGTTATTCCTTAAAACTTGTATGATTCTCATTCACCAAAACTTTATGCTCTGACCTCCCTTCTATTAACATGTAAACAGGTTATTAATTGGTGGGATTACTTGATTGATCGATGGAGTCATAGGCCATACGATGGAGGATCCACAGTTATTTTTATTATTACTTATGACTGGCATTACCTTTGTATTTGTAGGATAGTTATCAGTATTATTGTGATGAACCTTTTTATAATTTTTGGGATATTTACGTAAAGCTACATTATGGTGCTTTCTTTTAATGGTACATATGTTTCAGAATATTATATTTTATCCCTTCTACTGTGTGAGATTCCAATTTCTCTTAGGTTGCACTGTTATTTCTATTTTAAGTAATTCCTTATAGGAACCAACGATCCATTTAGAATGGCTCTAAGTTCCGATGGGCCTTTTCTGAGTTGGGATTTATGTCCATTTCGGACGGTTTGTTACATGTGGTATCAGAGCATAAGGTACCCAATTATGGGGAAATATTCATAAAAGATACGTGCTTGTTATTTGATTATTTTTTAAACTATATATATGTAGTATACCCCAAATACATATGTTATTATACTAGGAAACCCTTATCTTTCTTCCTTTTAGGCCTGGATACTATCTAGGAAAGTCCACTGAAGGATTTTTCCTTTTTCAGATAGTGGAATTGGACGATAATCAGCCTGAGAAAGGGAACTCGTCAAGGCCTCAGTACTTGCTAGAATGGTTCTAACAGTACCTTAAGATTGTGGAACAAGTCCCAACTACCACTCCTACCCCAGCGGATCCAGTAGCTCAACCCATTGATGTGGTTTCCAACTTTCCTCATCTCTGTAAAGATTTCATAAATTTAGGAATAAAACCCTTTTCAGGAATCGAAGGCTTCCTTGAAACTAAGGAATGGATAACCGAGTATGAACGTATTTTTGAAGCTACAAGATAGAGGATCAGCTAAAGCATGGGGTAGTGGCTTGGCATCTGAAAGGAGAAGCATTAAAGTGGTGGAACATAATTTCGAAGTAAAATATGAGTGAATATTTACTTCAAAGGAGTTTACAACCCGCTCCACAACTAAGTTCTTACCAAATGTTGAGATGAGTCTACTGATGGAGAAGTTTATTCAACTAAAATATGGAGAGATAAGTCTGAGAGAGCATGTAAGAAGATTTACGAATTTATCCAAATTTGGTGGAGGATTGGTAGACACCCCAATAAACAAGGCATTAAGCTTCGTAAAGGAGTTGAATTCTTTGTTGAGGGAAATGTTACTATCTTAAGTAACTTTTGGAGTTATTTTCGATGCACTTGTTGAGACAACTATCTTGTATATGACTGAGGAAAAGAAGGTAACTAGTGAGAAAGGAGAAGGTGATTTCGGATTTGGAAAGAACAAAAACAAAAACTTTTAGCTAAAGAAGAAGAAGGGAGGAAAATTTAAGAAAGATGCTACGATGTGTTCGAGGTGACACAAGAAGGGCCATGAGGCCAAGGATTGTATGGTGAATCTAGCGAAGCTTGAATTCAAGGGAAAGTGCTACATTTTCATGAGGAAGGACACTTTGCAAGGAACTTCCCAAAACTTAAAGGAGGACAGAGTAGGTAGAATTATGCTTTGGAAGTGGAACGCTTCGAAGTTAAACCCCAAGAGACTAAGGACTACCAACTTTAGAAGGTATAATCTCTATTCATGGATCTTCTATATGTACCCTATTTGATTCAGGAGCAACCCATTCCTTCATCACTAAAAAGATTGTTGATTTCATAAATCTTCCTTTGTCCTCTGTTAGCAGTCTGATAGAGGTGACTAACCCTATCGGAGAAGCTATCGAACTTTTGCTTGTTTGTAAAGACCTAGCATTAGATATCAGTGATGTCAATTTCTTTTGCAATGTGTATGTATTAGATTTTGAGGGGTATAGTCCCATATTAGGGGTGGATCGAATATCATTTTATGGAGCCATCCTTAACTATAATAGGAAAGTAGTTTGCCTGAGGAGTTGTGTAGATCGTAGTTTAGAGACCCTTTGTAGGACTGGAATTAGGGACATGGCCTTACTGCATTATTTATCGTCTGAATCATAAGGGCAATCATAATTTCCCATTGTATGTGAGTTACCAGATGTCTTTGAGAAAGTCATGATACTTCCGTCCTAAAGAGAAATCTCATTTCGGATAAACCTTGGGAAGGATGCGAGCTTAGTAGTATTGCCATTAAGGCACATGGCTCCTAGAAAAAGTAGAGAATTGGATAAACAAATCTTCGATCTATTGCAAAAAAGGGTTTATTTGAAGGAGAATATCTTAATGGGGTGCGCCTATAGTATTTTCCACCAAATCCGATGGATTGTTAAGATTGTATGTGGATTATAGGGAACTCAACAAGTTAACCAAGATGGATAGATATCCCCTACTTAGGATAGACGATCTGTTCAACCATTTGTGAGGTGCTCAAATCTTTTTCAATTAGATTTGTCTACATGATTTCGCTAGCTTTAGATTTCCAAGGATTGTGAACCTAAGACGGCTTTTAGAATGCCAGATGGATTGTTTGAGCTGGATGTAATTCCGTTCGGTTTGACGAATTCTCTCGCTATTTTGAGGATCTTATATGTAGGTAATTTTGGGGCATTCTCAACAAGATAGTTGTGGTATCTGAGGGAGAACCAACTTAAGGTGAAGTTTTTGAAATGTCAATTTTGGAAGAAAGAAGTTAAATTTCTTGGACACATTATCTCGGAGAAAGGGTTGGTCATACACCCTGCAAAGGTAGAGGTTGTTCAAGAGTGGAGGATACCCTACAATGCGATGGAGGTTGGAAGTTTTCTTGGGTTGGAGGGCTACTACAGAAAATTTATTAAGGACTTCGCAAGGATTGCAGCCCCTCCAACCCAGTTAACAAAAAATAATCTTTAGTTCGTATGGAGTGAGAAGTTGGTATGGATTTCAAAAGATTGAAGGAATCTCTTATGAATGTGCCTATCCATGTTATTCCATACGGAACAAAGATGTTTACGGTTTCCACCGATTCTTATAAGACTGATTTAGGAGCAGTACTCATGCAAGAGGGTAAGGTAGTTGCCTACATAAGTAAAAAACTAAAGGACCATGAGAAAACGTACCTAGTCCATGACTTAGAGCTTGCAGCTATGATTTTTGCCTTAATATGTGGAGACACTACTTTTTAGGAGAGAAGTTTGAGCCTTTTCCTGACCATAGGTCTCTTAAATGCTTTTTTTCTCAATAGGATTTGAACCTTCGACAACAGTGGTGGATGAAGTACATTGCATCGTTTGACTTCGCTATTCAGCATACCCCAGGAAATGGTAATGCCATTGTCGACACTTTAAGTCGGAGGCATGCTATCCTAAGTGTGATTACCGAGTGGAAGCAGTTGGAGTTTCTTTCTTGTTTCAATTTCCAGCCGCCATCTGAAGCATCTTAAGGATTCCTTGTGTTTTAGAAGTAAGGCCAGTTTTGGTAGAGATGATTAACCGTGAACAAGATCTTGAATTGAGGAGGCTAAGAGAAAGGGTTATTAAGAGAGAGTCCTTTCCTTATTCAAATAGATATTCTATTGATAGTAGTGTAGTGTGAGAAGGGATGGTCGACTTTTTGTCCTTAAGAAAGGAGACCATAGAAGGAAAGTTCTAGAGGAGTTTCATCAACTGAAGATGACCATACATGCTAGAGGAGATAAAATGTTTAGGGTTATGAGGAGAAGTCTTTACTGGGAAGGAATGTAGAAGGATGTTGCAGAGTTCGTAGCTAGATGCTTGACTTGTCAAATGATTAAGGCACTACAAGGTAGGCCCGGAGGGTTGCTTTTACCTTAGAAATTCCCATTTGGAATGGAAACACATTTCTATGGATTTCATTAATGGGCATCCGAAGAGTTGGAAGGGGAATGCAGGCATTTGGGTCATTGTGGATCGATTGACGAAGAGTGCCCATTTTATCCTGATCAAGAAGAATAGGACAGCAGCTTCATTAGCCCAGTTATACGTCAAGGAGATAGTTAGACTGGATGGAATCCCGATGAGCATAGTTAGTGATAGAGACCCTTTGTTTACAAGTGAATTTTGGAGAGCCTACAAGCCGCATTGGAGACGACGCTGAGTTTGAGCACAGCCTCTCACCCATAGACCGACGGACAGACAAAGAGAGTCAAAAAAATTCTTGAGGATCTACTTAGAGCCTGCATCATCAACTTCGGAGGAGCTTGGGAGCAGCATTTTCCATTGGTGGAGCTTTCGTTTAATAGCACTTATCAAGCAACGATTGTTATGGCCCCTTACGAAGCATTGCATGGGTGGCTGTGCAAATCGCCTACTTGTTGGTGGGAAACTACTAATAAGATTTTACTTGGACTTGACCTTACCCGTGATTCTATAAAGAAAATCGCTTTGATTCATAGAAGATGAATGATGCCCAAGACCAGTAGAAATCGTACGTGGATAGAAGGAGGAAGGAACTTGAATTTAACGTTGGAGATTTAGTATTTGTGAAAGTTTCCCCACTTAGTAAGATAGTTCGATTTGGAAAAACCAGGAAGTTGACTCCCATATTTTTTTGGGTCGTTAAGATCGTTGACAGGATATGGAAACTGGTTTATCGTGTGTATCTTCACTAACGCTTATCGGGTCCCATAACGTTCTCTATGTTTCTCATCTTCAAAATTCCTTCATGATTCCGCCAATAGACTTGAGCTATATGAAATTAGGGACTTAGGAAGCCTCGAGTTGGAGTCTAGGGTGCTTCGTATTGTCGCAAAGATCATGGAGCACATAATCAAAACGCATGACAACAAATCTATTAGATTAGTCCGCGTACAATGGGGAGATAACCCTAGGGAAAGCACATGAGCAATTGAACAAAAGACAAGGAAAACTTATACAGAGCTTTTGTCAGGTAACTATTTCCTCTAAAATTACTTTTATGGTTGCATTGTGGGTGCTAGATTGGATGATAGAAGATGGTTGCAATGAAAATGCACCTGCACTCATATAGAATTATATATATATATATATATATATATATATATATTAGGATGTTTGGCGTACATACAACATTACACATACATGCTTGTACTGAGCTCACTTTAGAAAGTCTGTAGTACATAATCATTTAGAGTTATAGATGTTTTATGGATGTTTATAAATAACATGAGTGTATAACATGGTTATTAGAGCGAGTTGTGTTTTTCTCCCCTTTGGAAAGATTCCGGGATGAATTCTGTTTAATGTGGGGAAGAATGTAACACCCTATAAAATTCACCATAAATAGACATAGGATATTCAAAATTAAAAATAATTAATAATAAAATATTGATTGGCTGAAAATAGGATTTTGAGAAATTGATAATTGGGCTATGAAAATATTACAGTTATATTTGTGGCAAGATTTAGACCCGTTTTCATATTTTATTTGCTGAAAATAGAGTCCGTACGCAGAAGTTATTAATAAAACAAGTTATGCGTAAATTATTTACACACAAGACTTGAAATACGAAATGATTAAATATTAATCTAGAATTTAGTTAAATATAAATTGACACAATGGAATATCCCACAAGGATTTGAATTTTTTTTGTGTGTATATATATATAAATGAATGTATACATATATATATATATACATGTATTTATGTATATGTATATGTATATGTGCCGAAGGGGACAAGAATAATCAACAAATTGAAAGTAATCAATCTCATTAGTCAAATAATCAATATAAAGGAAGGGTATAGGGAAATAAATTTCGTGGCTCAACCTCAGTAGAGGGGTCGACCGCCCTTCTACATAAGGGGTCGATCACCCTTCATGGGTGGAAAGGCTTTGTTTTTGGGGTTTATTTATAATTTTGCAACAACGAGATGTCTAGGTTTGATAACACTAATCAGTGATTTGCGTACACGCTTGCAACTATAAATAAGATCCCCTAGCATCTTTCTAAACCCTACACCTAAATCTATTATGCACCTCCACTTATTCTCTCCATTTCTTAATTCCATAATCTAGGTTAGGCTTCCCTTATCTCTTCTAACCAATATTCTATCTTTCTAGATCTAAAATCTTATAGGTATAAACTATAGAATTAAGTTATATGTATATATGAAAATATAAATTTTGATTATCTTATATATATATATATTAGGGAGAGTTGGAATACATTCACTCGAAGGCAAAAAACTTAGTTTTTAGTAGATTCTACACTATATTCCACTAATCTCCTCTCCTAATCTCTGTGAGTGGAAATTCATAAGTTTGCTATTTACTATATTCTGATAGTCTAAGTTTGGATTATTGTGCCTAAAAGGGATTTGGATTTATACGAAATCAAAACAATATTAAATCCTCCAAATTCCTTATTATTAATATTTGTTCGCGGAAATGCTCAATTAAATGTTTTTGGGTTTGGATTATTGATGTAATGAAAGGAAAGGAATTTGGGTGTTTGTATAATTCTTGAAAATGGTCTAATTCACTTCATTGTAAAATGTATGTATTTTTGTTGCAAAAGCTTAATAACTTGAGTATTGTGAATTGAATCAGTTTAAGCATCTAGTGTAACAACCCGCATATTTAACGATAATACATTTAAGTATTTTATTTAAATATAACGTCGTTAATCATTAATCGAGTGCGTATCCAAAATGTCACATTTTGCAGATGGATGAATTTAGACTCGAAACCACTTACATTGAGTTCAAAATGTCGTTTGCGACTTCTAAAACTATAAACATCGATAGCCTTAGAGTTGGGTGAAATCTGGTCTTTTTCAATGGGTGTATGACCAAAATATCACTTTTTGCATGTGGATGAATTTGGACTCGAAACCATTTCCATTGAGTTCACACTGTCATTTACAACAGCAAAAAGTGTCTGCATCGATATAATCCGAGATTCGGAAATTTCGAGACTTTGGTTGCTAAACCAAGCCCACTCCTTATAACCAAACCATCCCCTTTCCTCCTCACTTCATTCAACCACTTAGAAAAAAATAGAAAATGGAGAAGAGAAAGGGAAATAGAAATCCCTAAACCTAATTTGCTTCTAGGAGCTTGCAATTTGAAGTAGAAATCAAAGAGAAGCTTAGGTAAGCCTCATCTTCATCTTCTCCATCTTCCTCTTTATCTCTCTAACTCAACCCCTCTTTAATTTCTGAAACTTCCTAAATCTAACTCTTAGGATATTCATTTATATGTGTGTAGATTGAAGATTTGTGAGTAGTTTTAGAGGAGAGGTTGTATGCTTTGGATCGATTCCTTGCTCCTAACAAACAAAGGTGAGTTCTTTAATGAACTCACATCTATGCCCCAAGCTTAGAGACTTGTAAAGTGTAATTTAGTTTCATTTTGAGTCGTGTATATGCATATGAATTGGTTAGATAAGTATACACTTTCCAGTTTATTAGTATTAGTTTCATTAAATTGGAATTTATCATTTAGATTGTACACACAATCGAGTGCATATGCTATGAGTTGTTTTGGCGATATTGTGAAGCTCTGTAGTCGCACCGGCAAGTTCTAAGACTTCATAACTCGCTTATATCGCGTTTGATTGCATTGGTTTAATATTATGTTTGTTTTAGATCATAAAACCAAAACCATTGCATTTAGGTTCAATACCATGAATGTAAGAGGCCTCGTTGACGTCAAGAAATGTTTACGAGACTTGAATGACCGCGCAAGATTGATGGAGGTCAACCAGAAGGGTCAAAACCCTCTCTATCTGACCTGGGCAACAACCCAGGTTCGGACCAGTTGATTGGTGGTCTTCCTGACAACAGCGAAGGTACAGACCAGTCGACTGGTCTGAAAGGGACCAGTCGACTTGTTTTGGTTGTGGAGCTGAGGGATCTCAGTCCACAGTCTAGATTGAACAGGCTCTTTTCTGGTCGAAGCCTGAACCCTTTGTCCTTTTATGTGACTTTTCAGTTTCTCTAATTCACAGAATTCAGCAGCTTGATTATCAACCATTGACGGACTGTCGATTGATTCATGGCCAATGAATTTATAATCGATAGTCATGAGATTTAATTTACGTTATTAAAATGTGAATTCTTCGTTCGCTCGTTATTTCGATAACTTTTACACGAGATTTTCCACTTCAAAATTATATAAAAAGGGTTCTGAAATTATTAGTAAATACCAATCTTTTACTAAACGGTTTCAAATTCTACTTCATTATATGAAGTTATTTTCCAAATTGTCAGCAGTTTGATTATCGACCATTGATGACTGTCGATTGATTCATGGCGAATGAATTTATAATCGATAGTCGTGAGATTTAATTTACGTTATTAAAACGTGAATTCTTCGTTCGCTCGTTATTTCGATCACTTTAACACGAGATTTTCCACTTCAAAACTATATAAAAAGGGTTCTGAAATTATTAGTAGATACCAATCTTTTACTAAACGGTTTCAAATTCTACTTCATTATATGAAGTTATTTTCCAAATTGTTTTACTCTCTACGAGTAAATGATTTCATAAACCTTTTTCTCGTTCGTATGAGAAATCTAATTAAACGCCTTAGTAAAAAACATGGACTATAAGCCCTTGTGTTTTCTTCGACGGTTAATTCTTGGACTCGTTCGATTGAACACCATGGCAATGATCGTTTCGTATTTCTAGTGGAATATATAAATTGTTCATAAATATTCGAGTAGAACAAGTGGATATACGACATGTAGCTTAACTCTTATATTTACTAGCTTGGTGTAGTTTACTCTAAACTTTGTCAATTCTGATCAATCCAACCTTCGGGACACATCGATGATCTTTGGATCATCCTGAGGAGCTTCGGCTCATGCGATCTTCAGATTCGCAATGATCTTCAGATCGTCCTGAGGAACTTCGGTTCATTTTGGTTCAGTCTTCAAACTCCTATTTTTCTTTGGTCGAGTCTTCGGACTCCCATATTGACTTGGTTGAATCTTCGGACTCCCATGTTGATTTTGATGAGTCTTCGGGCTCCCGCCTTGACCTAGGCCTTCCCCTCTTTTTGGGATCTTCTAGATTCTAATTTATTGATTTCCTTGATCTTAGTTTTATTGACATGTATGCTGTCAATTTTCGTACTGGTATCAATTTACCAATCTTTGTTACTTTTTATTTATCAAGATATCCTCATATAGCGCCGAGATTTCCCTTGGAATATTTTCTGGGCATCACAAGTCTTCACATTTTACATGTGAACTTTGTTGTTATTACTTATAAGTCATTTTCTATTTATAATACTTATCCTATCTCTGTATATTATGATGAGTACAGCTAGAATGATTTGTTTATTCTTTATTTTCTTATAAATAATACGCGGGTCAGACTGAGGTAATACTGGTACTCCTTCTTGACTATAGCATGGGCTATCTTCTCCTTTTGGCTAACTGAGCTTATTTAGTAGTTTTAACTTTATGTATTTGAGATAATGACTCCTTATGTATAATATTCTTTTGGGCTTGTACTTGTATATATTCTTATGTCGTATCGTGGATCGACTATGACCACTACCTACGTATTTATACTCATGTGTTATATTCATATTTATTTCCGCCTTAGTAATGTGAATATCTGTGTATGATTATGATTTTATTGTTATGTATTTTGTATTGCTTTCAGAATTATATATAGCCGCTGTGTAGCAATTTTGAACTTGAATTAGATGTGTTGGATTTCCTCATGATATTTGAAAAGTAAGACCACATTATCTGATAAGGTTAACACTCGTTCAAAGCTATTATACAGATGGTCGCTCTTCAATAAACTTATTCTTCGGGTTAGTTGACATCATTGCTTGCAATGACCTTGGCTAACGCAAGTATAGAGGCGGGGCATTACACTTGGTATCAGAGCCAAGTTTGGAACAATATAAGATATTATGGCGAGGATCATTGTCCTAGGTCTCCCTTAGGAAATCGTGTTTAGTATTGTATTCGAGTCTTAGGACCATCCATATCCTATCTTATATCATAAACCTTTTTTTGACCAATAAACTTTATTTGAGTCTAACCTTTTAATCCTCTTTCTTTTAAAGAAGAAGAATGGATAGGAGTTCTCCCTCCAATGTTGGGCAACCTAACCACCCTACTCAGGTTGGAGTATTCTGGACTACTCATCAACTATTGGATATTATAAAGGTAGCTCACGATTCCATCCTCGCTTCTAAGTTTGTCCATCCAGAGTCGGGATTGACATGCTCATGTTGTAATCGCACTCCTCCTGAAGGAGGGCCACTCGATGGCTCGGGAAGTGGTGGTATTATTAGTGGTGTCAAGAAGCAGCATCCATATAACAAATCTACAAATTTCCATGCTAATAAGAGAGAGAAAAACAATTCTGATGACTAAAACCCCTGCCTCTAGTCGTGGGTTATGTTTTAATTGTGGCACCAAGGGTCATTATGTTAGCAAGTCCCTGAAACTCCTCTCTTGTCATTATTGCAAAGCCCTGGGTCATTTATTACTTTCTTTCCCTAAACTCCAAAGCAAGAAAGTGAAACAAGCAGCTTCGACATCAAAGACTCCTACCCCTACACAGGGGGAATGCTTCGGTTGTGGTATAAAGGACCACTTTGTTAATGATTGTTTGAAACCTCTCTTTTGCTGCTATTGCAAAAGTTCGGACCATCGCATTTTCATATGCCTTATGCTTCAAAACAAGAGGTTGGGAAAGACGAACATTGAGCAGACCTCCAGCGACCCTTCTCTTGGACAAGGTACCTTTCTCTTTATTCCTTAAGTTTTTGATTCTCGCGATTATCTCATTTTGGTTCTTTTAACTTGTGACCATTTACCTTCTTTGCATCAAAGGAACTTGGGGGTATCACATCCTTAGGTCTTATTAGGCATTTTCTATTTATATTGTTTTGGGAAAATTCTAACATGCTTACCTTAAGTTTTTTGTTACCTATTTATTTTGCTATTGATACGTCTTTAGCTTTCTATTGGTAATGATCTCGTATTCTCTATTGCCTTACTTGTTTCAAACAAGTAATTTTGCCTTTTTGATTGAATAAGGAATTTAATTAAACGTCTTGGTAAAGACGAGTGGGTCAACACACTTGCATTTGCTTTGTGGGTTAATTTTTGGACTTATTCAATTGAGATTCAATTTCATTTTAATGGATGAAATCTTAGGATCGTGTATGATCATCTTTGTTAGATCACATATGTTGTATATCTTTTGTACATCGATGTTGATCACTCCCATTTGGGGTGTGAAGCCACCACATCGTAAGACGAAAAGCTTAGTGAGGTGTGAAGCCACCTCGCCGTAAGACGAAATGCTTAGCGATGTGTGATGCCACCACTTCGTAAGAAAAAATGCTTAGTCAACTCTCTCTGGGGTATGAAGCCACCACATCGTAAGACGAAAAGCTTAGTGAGGTGTGAAGCTACCTCGTCGCAAGACGAAAAGCTTAGCGAGGTGTGAAGCCACCTCGTCGTAAGGAGAAATGCTTAGTGTAACACCCCACGTCCATTAATGTCATTCACAAAGGGAATGCGTTAACTTCCATGGGGCATTATTAGTGTATAGAACAAAATATAACAAGACAGATACATATATAGGTATTTGAGAAATTTAAGACAACTTTTATTGCAGCGGAGAAATAGTTTGATTACATCAACTTCATAAACCAAAAGTAAAATCAAGTACGCTTAATATCCATCTTGACAAATTTCTTCCTGAGTACATAAAGTAAAAAAGCATAACCCAAACACAAGTAGCCATAAAAGAGATGAGCTGAACTTTACTTTCAACAATCCAAGCGCTTCCAAAAGAGAGAAAAAGAAATCCAGGATCAAGCTCCACTTGTACTAGTCCCACCCTGGGAACCTTGGGGGGAGGAAGGAAAGAGGCGAAAACAAGGGGGGTCAGACATAATGTCTGGCGAGTATAATAGCTTTAACAATATAATTATTAAAGTAACTAGGATAAGGCATAAACTGGTAGAACAAGATATGACGGTGAAACAAGTGGGCATGACAAAGCAAACAGGAGTAATATTCTGGCGTTAATCTCATTCCTAATCACTATAGGAAATTACTACACTGCACCAATGCTAATTACGCTGCACCATTACTAGTCACCTTAAAAGTTGATCCCACCTACAGAACATAACAATGATAATGGTAGTTTCGTGTACGCCTAGTTACCTCCATAGGTGCCGCCTGCCCCTATCTCCACTAGTTGTACCCACTACCCTCATGCAATCGACTCCCTAACTCGTATATACCCGTGCTGGTCCCACAGTGGGGTGTATCACTCCCCAAAGTGGCAACCTTATACCACTAAAGATGCACGACTTATATCTACACGATGCAACAACGTCTTGCCTACCAGCCCGGGCCCATGCACGCACATGACCCCGTTGGACTTGTGTTGCCACCGCTAACCCGTTTTGACCTCTTACAATCAAACCCAGTAAGCGTGTCTCGTCCTCGACTTGGGTCGAGCTCACAAAGAAACTTAATGGGTTACTGGTTTGAAAAGGGCCCCCATGCCTGACACAAGCTTTCCACCTAAGCTTGGTCCCCACTAAGGTTTCCCACTTAACCCCATTCTTATTCATGCCTTCTTACATGTTTCAACTTGGTTAAGTGTTTCTAATCGTATTTCACAAGCCACCCAAGGCACCCACTTAAACCCCATGTCCCACCACATGTTTGTATGGTTAAGTGTTACTAAATTCATTATAACCGTAACCTTGTAAAGACCTCCCACATTAGACTGACATTTGCGGTTGCTGGATTTGTCGGGCGGGTCCGGGCAGTCTTATACCTCAAATGAGATTAACCTTGTGTGTTTATAATTGTTACGCATTTAATTCAGGCCTTTGACCTCTCACATTAGACTACCGTTTGTGGTTACTGGATTTGTCGGGCGGGTTCAGGCAGTCTTACACCGCAAAAGGGTCTAACCTCGTGTCTTAGGCGGTTAATTATTACACATCTTTATTTAACCCCAAATTGGATTAATATCCCTATTCAAATTTGTCAACAAATACCAAATTCATTTATATCCATAATTGTCACCTGAATTATGTCTATAAACTACAAGAATATAAATTATACCTATTAATGTCTCAAATTAATAATATGCCTTTTTAAGGCCATTCTATGCCAATTCACAACTATGCATTTTTAAAATTTTCCCATCGTCCCCACGCTATTCGTACGTTTTAATATGACATATGCTAGACTCGCAATAGTCCAACTTATAAAAGGAAAAACAACGTCACAACTTGCATAGCACATAAAATAGATCTAAGAATCATGACATAAGTTTACATAGCCAATAACTTGCATATATGTGTATGGTTTTCCTATAACTTGCATATGAACAAACCAGCATATGATTCTCATACAAAACTAGCATAGGCAATTTGCATAACTATGTACTGCCATGGATCTAAGTATAGATCTAAACATAAAGGTGTGAACTTGCATATGGATCTAAACATAAAGATGTGAACTTGCATATGGATCTAAACATAAAGATGTGAACTTGCATATGGATCTAAACATAAAGATTAATGTCACATGTTTGCATATATAACTAGCATATGTATCTACATGATTCACATATGTTTTAACATCCTAACTTGCATAAGATTTACATATGTCTTAATATCCCGAACTTGCATGAGATTCATATATTTTTTTAACATCCCAAACTTGCATATAGTTCAAATAAGAATACATAGTCCAACATCACAAACTTGCATATATAAGAACATGTAATCCAACATCACAAACTTGCACATAATTCATATAAGAACATGTAATCCAACATCACAAACTTGCATATAATTCAACATCACATGATTCAAAATCATATTCTCATAATCCCAATTATAACTTATCATAATTAAATTAATTAATTATTTTGTGAAAGATATTATACTCACAAACAAAAGAATAGTCTTGTCTTTCTGGAATCTGTATTCTGAAACTGAATTGCTCACCTTTGATGTACACTAATCGTTATTTAGATTTAGATTTGATTTTGAATCTTGCTTCAATCTTGTTCTTGAGTTGAAAGAGACGGCGGCTACTCTAGGTTCTCCATTGACGGCATGGCGGCTCTTGGTATGAATTAATATGATTTTAGGTTAAGATTTAGATTGCTTATATAGAATTTTAATTGATTAAGAGTCGCCGGAATCAATCAAGACCATCCAGTCAAGATAGAATAACACCTCAGCCTAATGACTCAGCAACAGGTCAAAGCAGCGTCATCTTTCAGATCTTCCCGGGGGGGGGGGGGGGGGGGGGCGCAGGTCAACCCCCAGGTCGACACCCAAGTCGACCCCCTGGTCGACCTGGACTTTGGGCGAGAATTTTTCCCGCCTAGCCTGCTCCCTTGCTTGAATTTTAAATTTCTGATTTGAACTGTTTTTAATCTATTTAAATTCTGAAACTTCTAAAGGCCATAATTTCTTCATACAAAGACCAATTCACACAAACTTCGACTCTATCTCAAGCAGAATTCTGAGACGAACGTAATGGCGCTATCCGTTTCCCTTAATTCTCACATCTATTATATTATATGAAAGCACAATCTTTTCTCAGATCTTTCAGATCCAGATTCTCCAAAAAATTCACCGATCGACACATGTAGAGCGTTTCAATCCTAGCCCTTGTGTACAATCACCGTCCTTAACTATTCTATGACCGCTTATACCATTTAAATTGAATTCTCGCGTGCCTGCTGCCAAAATACCGTACGCCGTCCAACCTCAACTTTTTTATACCCTTTTAATTGAATTCTCCCATAACCAAAATACCATCCGCCATCCGACCTCTACTTTCTTCGAAATATCTGGCACCTACTTCAGTTTAAAAAGAACGCTTCGTTCCTCACTCCTGAACCCTCTTCCATCCCTGCCGTTGTCAGAATTAAAGCAGTGGAGTTCTCCGGAGTCGACCCCATTATCGGAATTGAAGCAGTGGAGTTCTCCGGAGTCGATCGGAATTCCTCACTCCTCAACCAACATGCGATTCAGATAAGAGCACGTCGTCGACTTCAGGTAACAATTTACATTAATCGATGCCCTACTTTTTTAATTCAGTTGAACATCTAATTTGAAAATGGTTGTACGACCGTTGTATTAACCCTAGAATATCTGTTGGGGACGGCTACGCTTCAGCCCTAATTTCTGTACTTGTGGTTGTCAACAACTGTATACTTCTTCTTCAGTTCGAACTGACCGTGTGTACTGTTAAGCCTTAGTTCATGCAGCTGCGTTACCATATATAAGCATATACTATAAGCAAATCTTAAAAGTTCTTCAAGATAACTGGTTACCTTGGAACCAAGGACTTTTACCTTTTAAAGATCAGAATGTCCTATATCATTTGCTTGCTCTTATGGTACAGTATATTCATTTTCTATTTCTTTCTTTTTTACATCTTTATTTTATACAAATTCATGAGAATATTTCAAATATATGTACCAAAGTGTCATCATACAATATGAAGGGGATAAATACCATTTTACATTTATCCTTAGCATGCCAAGTTCATTTTGACATCATGTTGACCATTATAGATTTTTTGAGTTTTTTTTCTTTCATATTTTAGCAAATAAGAAAAGAAATGGCAATAAGATTTATTCTTTAGATTACTTTGTGAATATTTAGGTAGTAAATGTTTTTTCCTATTTTCATGCTTCACAATTTTTCCAATATTTAAATTTCAGTGCCATTTTTTTCTTAATAAAGCTACATTCCCAATAATAGCAGAAAATTACTGTTATCTTCTATTTTAATCCATTTACAAGCATATATCTTGAATATAAAATATGATTTGCATACTGACTCTTTAATTATAGCGTGAGAAACTATATTTTTTAAGATATATTTTTCAGTGACATATTTGGCTCACGTTTAATTTACCAAAATTAAAAGAAATTATTTGTATAGGCATATATCTTCAAGGATTTGTTGGTCTTCATGTTCATTTCCTGAACTTGAATAAAAATTATTCACAACCTTATCGTCCAAATTCAATAAAAGAGTGGAGATGGTTACTTCCTTATCAAAATGTAGGTGGCCTTTTCTATGTTATAAAGAATAGTGTAAATTTTCGATAGCAATGAACTTGAAATCAATCGAAGTAACCCTTATTCCTATGTCATTAGGAAACAAGGGTTAATATGTCTGATCTTATGCTTACTGTTGTGCATAGTATGTTTAATTTATGACCCTTTTTATTCTAATTTTTGGCATGATTTATATTTCAACCATTTGAATCCAATAAATAAAGATAGTTATTTTCCTACTAGAATATGCTTTTTTTACTTTGTGTTATAATCTGAAAAAAAAAACAAGTATCAAGGCTACCCTTTTTCTTATATGTTTTAAAATTTATTTTATGTATCTGAGGTCATATTTTTAACGTGAAGGCTGTGAAAAAATTAGATTGCAATAACTGTATTGCCTAAATGTAATAATCCGGAAAACCGAGCCAATTAAAAATTTTATTTTGGCAATTTTAGCGAATTTTGAATATTTAAAATGATTATTTTAAATAATAACGACGAGAAATTTATTTTGAATAGAATTAGAACGTATAGTTTTATTTAGATCATCGTTAGAATATAATTATTTTATTTTAATTATATAAGGAATTGAAAATGGCGCGGTAGTTTAAAAATTCGATTTCAAATCTCAAATGAATGTACAGGATTCAAAATAAACCGGATTTTAGTGAAACCAAAAATATTAGAATCTATTTGAGAATATCTTTCCAACGAATCCGAGAAATCAAAATTTCATAGCAGGAATCAAAAGTTATGTCCAGTTGAAAATTCAGAATAGTCGTTATGGAATTCAAGCCCTTAAAAATAGCCATTTTGCAAACGACCATGGTTTTCGACGAAACCACTTTTGTTGGACCTGTGATGTCAAGTTATTGCTAGATTCCAAAATTCATAATTTTTCGAATTAATATGTGAGCATGGCAAAGGAAAACGCTTTTGACCAGTTTCAGTTGATTTTAATCGACTGGAAAATGGCCATTTTTCAAACGGTCTCAGAATTTGATGAAACTAGTTTTGTTACGACCGTATGGTCAATACGAACCTAGAAATATTTTTACGTAATTTTTAGAGTCTGTATGTGGTCCCGGTAAATTGAAATGTGCGTTTAAATTGAATATATAAAGACTTATATTTTAAATTCAACAGAAAATATTTGTAACGGTCGAATTGGCCTGCGATACAAATCCATTGTGTTCGGAATGAGGGTAATGTGCTAGGGGCGACATTCGTTGGAGTTTGTTTGGAGTTTGTATGTGAAAACACCCTTTTCGAATAAAATAATAATTTAAAAATAGTATTAATATCTCAAAAGAAAATGAAAACCCTAATTTATTAATCAGGCCGCCGTTCTTCTTCGATGAAGGACTGTGAAGCTCTGAAACTAAATCGCTGATTACTCCTCCCACAGTTCGAATTTCAAGATGAAACCAAAGCAAAAATTCAACAACTTTCTCCCCTCTTTAATCCTACACTGGTTTGATCGGAGTTGGCAAACGGAGGAGCGCAGATTCAGGGCGCAAAAATGCCGCCGTCGAGCTCGTTTTCTTTCACAAGATGGTCGCCGAGTCCACCACCACGGCTGGCACAGGAAGGCATTGCGAAGGGGCTTCATGCGGTGGGGTCTGATCATCATCAGGAGGCAAACGGTGGCACCGACGATGAGGTTCCTGGATCGAGCAATGGTTTTCCAGACCGTGGAATTGTAGAGGAATCAACGCGTTTTTGACACTACAGAAGGTAATTAATTTTAATTTTAAACTTAATTAATGTGTTAATTAGTATATAAATAAATTGTGTAAAAACAGAAATTACATTGTTCAAAAACTAGAATTGACATTGTTTTGAAACTGAAATAACATTGTTTTTGAAACTAAAATTGACAATTGTTTTTATAAAAATATAAATAATCTTTTCATGATTCAAAAAAATATTCTTTTCAGGATTTGAGAATAAAAATACATTTGTTTGAAAGAATAAAAATATATACATTGTTTGAAAGATAAAGTATATACATTGTTTGAAATATGAAAATATAAAGATCAGATTTTTGAAAATATAAAGATTAGATTTTTGAAAATATAACGATCAGGGTTTTGAAAATATAAAGATCAGATTTTTAAACCATATAAAGATGTGATTTTTATTTATATGAACACCATATAAAAATGTGATTTTTAATAATCAACTACGTGAAACAGATGGCGATGGATTAGACTGAGATCAAAACGAAGTCCAAAACGTTCAGAAATAAAGAATGGCGGAGTGGAACCCTCGGTGAGAACTCCTCACTTTTATTTTTATTTCTAGTTTGAAATATATACTAGGATGCAGACGGTGCTTAGCAGCACCCGACACCTGTCGTCCACAGACTATGGAAGACTTATTTGTTTGATTGCTGTGTTTTGAAATTTGATTGTGTGTTGTGAAGTGAAATAAAATATTTTATAGTGTAAAATATTTTATAGTTAAAAATATGATTTTTAACGTGTATACAAAAAAAATATAAACGAATTGGGCGATTTGTTTATATACACTGATTTGACTGATATTGATTGGGATGATAAATTTTACACATTGCCCAACTGCACAAATAAAATCTGTGTTTGTTGTTTTGAAACCCCACACGGGTATGGGATGATATTTGATGTACACTAATCCCGATTGTTTAGTTGTATGTCAATCGATGGGTTGACAGACTGTGTAAGCAATAATTATTTATATTTAATGCTTATGCAGTTGTGTGGTGCACTCTGGATGATCGTTGATTGTTTATCGTTGCTATTATATACATGTGTTGTATGGAAATCCATATAATTAACATTATGTGGTAATTGATTGGGCCTCATTCCAATTTGGAAAATAAGGAATATTATAGAAATAAATTCATGTGTTGAATAGAAATATTCATGTGTTGAATAGTAAAATAAAAATTCATGTGTTGAAGAAAATATTCATGTGTTGAAGAAAATATTCATTTGTTGAATAGAATAACGAAGTTATTGAAATATAAAAAGCCGTGTTAGTTAGATTGACGCCATTTTGACGTGCACGATATTTATATTGATTTTATTCATTTTTATGATGAATATAGAAAAGGAAGTGATTTCAAAATATAACGTTTGAAAATATTATCATTTGTATATCGATGATGTGGAATATTCAATTTTGATTCGAAATTGAATATGAAGTTGAAATCGTTTTGAAAATGAATTTAAAATGATTTATAAAATACATTTTAAAAGGAAATCAACGATATATATATATTATATATAAAATGGCCTGAATAGAACGCGCCGCACCGCGATAGTTCGCGAAGTTCGACCATTGACTTCGGATGGATATTATGGGAGATCCGGCTGTCGGATTCACTTAAAACCGGAACCGTTGGGTTCGTATTGAAAAGGGCTTTCTAATGAATATTAGAAATTTGAAATCTAACGGTTGGATTTGGAATTATGTCCAAATCAAATTTCAAAAAGGTCGCTATAAGTGCAGTTCGATGGCCGTTGATGGAAATCGACTGTACAGACCTTGATAAAATTATTAAAAATAGTTATAATTTGTGTAAAATCATTAGAAATGATTTGGGAAGATTGGGGATGAAAAACTCCATATTTGAAAAGATAAAAGTAGATTTTTATCGAAATGAACTAGTTTCAAACTAGAATAATAATTTATTTATTTTTAAAATAAGTAAATTGGATTTGAAATGGTTTTGAAAATAACCAAATTTTCCAATAATTGAATTGGAATGGATTTGGATCGAAATCATCTTCGGAATAGTTCGATGTTGGATTTCTTGATTATACAGATGTTATGGAAATTTGAAAGATATATTTATATCGTTATTTCCAGTACGATATTTGTTGGTTTCAGAATTTGATATTCAATATAAGCCGATATATTTTCTATTCAGAGCCTTCTGTTTAATATCAAATAGGATTTTGCATTATCGTGAACGGTATTTTAATAATACTGTTCTTAAACCCAAACGGAGTTAAGAAAATTAAGGACTAACTGGGGAACAGTTAAGTTGGATGGTTTCTTGGATATTGATCTGATGTTGGTTTTGGCCTTCGAGGTTAATATTTAGGGAACTGTCCTCTTACTAATTTACGGTTAGGAACTGATTGAAATGTAATGTGATTTTTGGGGTTTATCGTGAACCGTGTTTTAAATGACATCGGTTCTTTAACCAGTTAAAGATTAAAACTAAGTGGAGTTTTAATGAATCTTTAATTAGATTGAAAAGATCGAGAATGGAGTATCACCAGTTTTGCTCCAAGCGATAGTTAAATCTTTAATTAGATTTGAACGTGAAATGGTAACTGAATTTACCGATAACACCGTGGTGTTAGATATGAAGTATTACCAGTTTTACTTCATGGGATGAATAGGTTGGGATTGGGAAATTAAAACAAATGTTTACTTCGGTAAGGTTCGTTAATCCCGGCTAGTTTGGATAAACCATAATTTGGTTTGAATTGATATTCAAAAGAAAGTTAAAGAACAAATTTAAAAGAATTTATCTTTGATAAAATTAATGGGAACCTTTCCCGAAGAATGTGAAATTTAGAAACTAACTATAGGTTAGCTAAGAAGAATGGTTTCCTGGGTATTGATCTGATGTTGGTTTCGGCCTTCGGTGTTAATGTTTGGGGAATTATTCTCTTGCTAATCTACGGTTAGTGACTGATGAATTGGAATGAGGCGTATGTTGTGTTTGTGTAACACTTGTTTATTATATACGCGAGTTATTCAGAAAGACCAGGTTTATCTCATTCTGAATAACTGATTCGACAATTAGTCGAAGATGAAGACGGTGGTTGAAGACCGGAGGTCTTCACATCGTTTAGGTGATTACTGATGATCTTGATTAGGCCGTACACCCAAGAGGAGGGAATCCGTTAGTGGTCGTCCAGACGTACTTGGAGATCGATGGATATGCGAGGTACAAGGTGCCTCCGGTTTCATTCAGACCCAGAACAAACTTGTAAATGGACTATGTGTCTGACATTTGGATTTTGTTCTGTGTGATTGATTTCCATTAAATATATATCTGTTTGACGGCGGAGAATTTATTCTCTTGCTTAACGCCCTTCTCTGAGACGTACGAGCTTCGGGGTTATATATTGATGGATATCAATCGCATGGAGTGAAATGCCTGTGTGGCATGCCAAAGCGGCAAACGATCAAGGCTTTTGTTGAAAAGCAAAGTCTTGTGGGTGATGATCAAAGCACGGCCTGTGTGGCACAGCTTTGTGTAGCGTTGATTCGCGAGCCTCACACCCCGGTTGTGAACCAGAAACGGGAGAGGACATCAGGAAGGACATGCGTTTCTTTCTAGCTAGGGTGGTGTCAGTGACCTACCAGCCCTGACATTTATATTATTTTCACCTGTGTGGTTGTTGTTGTTGCGAGGCGCCTCGATTATATCGGTCGATCTGGGGCCAATGGAGTCATTCGTTGGCTCATTTACGCCCCAAAGGGCGGGGAAACGCAGTGTTCAGGCATTTTAATCCACATCGGTGGACCGGCCCTGACGATCCAAGGGCCCACCTGAGTCTGGGTCCTGAGACATGGTAGGCTAGATTGTCTCGAATCGGTAGAGGACGATCCCTGGCCTCGGTTCACAGATGGAAATCCAGTCTCCAAATACGTGACTTTGCGGTTTTGATTGTAGAGCCTAGTATGGCGACATGACATATGGTACCAATGCCGTCCATGATTAATATTTATGATTGAATTGTTTTGACACTATACACTTATAATAGTATCAAATGATTTGTTTTTAACGTACCAAGCATGCTTGGCTATTATAAGGGAAAACTCTATCCTCCGGCTTGTGTTGCATTGTGTGATGGGACCTGGGTCTTATGATAGCTTCATTTTTTCAAAAATCATTGCGCTGTTTTGTTATATGCACTGGTATTCTTGGGAGGAAACCCATTCCGTGTTATACGGCGTGGTCCCTTGATATATCTGATTTAAAGTAAAGTTTTAAATAACTGTTTTAGTTCTCACACCAGTCACATGACTGACCTGGAGTTTATTGTTTTCACCTAAACTCTGGGTGCCCCTATTTTCCGCACGGGCAGCTAGTAGTTTTGGTTTTGCAGATTTATATTCATAGGAACCTGGTTTACAACTGGAATGATATCCAGAAAGCTCTGTATCCATATATCCCTTTCAGTTGTGTATTGCATTATTTTTCCGCTGCTACGTAATGTATTGTAATCTCTGATAATTTATGATGTGTATTTTATTTGTTTATACTTTGTATATTCTTGTATTCTGATGGAATTGTTGTAATTAACAATGAAATGTTCATTTGTCTGCGCTCTTTTGTGTGTTGTTCTCAAAGCATCCACTCTTTCCTTCACGGGGAAGTTACAGTTTCTTATAGTTGGTATCAGAGCTTTGGTTTACAAAGCTCAGAGAGCAAGGCACATTAGAACCATACAAAAGAATTCATCAGAGATTGGATTAGTAATATCCAATGGGAATGACTCGTTAGAGATGGAATCAGCGGTATCCTAGATCGAGTGTGAAGAGTATATTTTTAAAATGAAAACAAAATTTTGTTTTGAAATTTTATATCAATTATACGTATTTGAATATTTATTTTAAATTGATTTGGATAATCTAGTATATGGAGATTTTGCATATACGCCTAGCTAGCGTGTGTACGAAGCCTTAAGTATACCGGATAGATATAGAATCATACTCTAGTAGCCAGGAGATGATACTGATGGTTGATATATCATCATCAGTGTTTATGTTCGAGTTTCGAAAGTGTGATATCTATATGATTCCTATTGACTGGTGTGAGAACGGAAACTAGATAGGATATATTGCTGTGATTTGGCATCAAAAACATGATTTTCTGTATGTATGTCAAAATTATGAATTTGAAACGTGTAACACCCCACCTCTGCTAGGGTCACTCACAAAGGGAATGCACTAGTTTTGGAGGGGTATTATCTAGTAAACAGGCACAGAGATAACACAAGACAGAACATAAATTAATCAGAGTATATAAAGCAGCGGATATAAATTTAGCCAAATCTCATTACGTGGAAAATAGAGTCAAAACCTCTTACATCAAAATACCAAGTCATTATTTCATTACATCAAGTTCTAAAGAATCAAAGTACTTAAAACAACATAAGTCCAATATTATTCCCCAAAAAGAGCATGAGTGCAGACATAGCATAGCTCAAGACCAAACCGTACATGAGCTGTCAGAAAGCAAGCAAAGTCCAAGCTAAGAGCTAGAGTTCCCTCCCTGAGAACCTGGGGGGGGGGGGACGAAAGAAAAGGAGGTGGAAGAAAACGGGTCAGTCAAAAAGACTGGTAAGCCCTAGTGACTATTAGCATAAAAACTAATAAAGTTAACTGGACATGAGAAACTGAGATTAAACATAAAAAAAATAACTGGACTGGCATGATAATAAGAGTGGCATCGCATATACAAGGTTTACTGCACTAACTGTACTAGTTTCCAAATCCATGTCAAGTATAAATCCAGGAATGATCCCTAAACCCAATAACATGAAATGACCCATTACGGGGTCCAACAGTCCATCCTAATCGATCGGCTTTACTCGTCGTGTGTCGGTGTTATACGGCCCAATTGCGGAATGTAGTCACATGTGCTAGGTCCACCCTAGGGTGTATCAGGTCCTAGGGTGTCAACCACTGACACAAATGAAGCACGCACAATGTAGTACCATGGGTGCCCATGCCTACTTTTTCAACTCCGGACTAAGTGCACGACCCTAGTCCGCCTGAACCTACACTGGCGCACCTTACTCAGCCGTTATTCTTGGTCGCTTACAATCAGCCCAGTAATCGTGCCCCACCCTGCCTGGTCCCCAGGGTATCGTGATACATCTAAGTGGGTTACTGCTGGAAGGGACCACGTGGCTAGGATTTCTAATGGGTTAAGTATTGTCAATAAAAAGGTCATGACTTGACCCTATCCAAACATGTATCTAGTTGGTTAAGTATATATACAAGCAGTTCAAGACTTAACCCTATCAAATCGACGTGTCAAATTGGTTAAGTATATTCAAGGGGTCCATGACTTAACCCTACCATGTGGCATTAATTCACTTAACGCACCCCAACATCTCAAATTAGACTTGGTTACGGTTACAGGATGTGCCGGGCGGTTCCGGGCAGATTTACACCATAACCTAGTCTAACCTCGGGTTTAAAGTGTTATATGACCAACTGTAACTCACAAAGGGAATGCATTAACTTCTATGGAGGTTTTAGGTGAATATAGAACAGTAAAATTTCAACAAGACATATATAAAATAGTACTTGGAAATTTAAAAACTTTATTTCAATTGCAGCAGAAGTCAAAACATGTTTGATTACATCATAACACCATAATCAAAGTCAAGTACAATATCTATCTTGATAAAACAAGTACATAATCCCATTACATAAATAGCCATTAAAAAGAAAGATAACAAGCTGGACTTTACTTCAGCAGTCCAAGCTTTCCAAGAGATAAGCAATCCAATCAGACTCCACTGGAACTTGGCCCAACCTGAGGACCTGAAGGGAGAAAAAGATGAAAAAGAGGGGGGGGGGGGTCAGACATAAAGTCTGGCGAGTATGATAATTCTACAATACTATTATCAAAATAACTGGACTAAGGCATAAGCTGGAAAACAAGGAAATGTCTATGAAAGAGCAGATTAAGGACACAGACAATCGCTAAAGGAAACGTTATAGGCGCTCCTAAATACTAAAGGATAAACACTATACTGCACCACACCAGTCACCCTAAAGATTGATTCCACTTAGCTTCACTTAGAAACTTTCTTAATGGCTTTACATACTCCTAGCTGACTACATAGGTGCCGCCTACCCCTATCTCCACTAGGTGTACCCCACTTTCCATTTTTCGATCGGCTCCCTACTCGTAGATACCCGTGCTGGCCCCACAGTGGGGTGTATCATTCCCCTAAAGTGGCAACCCGATATAACGGAGATGCACGGCTTATACCTACACGATGGAACAACGTCTTACCTACCAGCCCGGGTCCACACACGCATATGAAACCCGTTGGACTTGCGTTGCCACCGCTCCCTGTTTTGGCCTCTTATAGTCAAACCCAGTATGCGTGTCCCGTCCTCGACTTGGGTCGAGCCCACAAAGATACGTTTTGGGATATTGGTTGAAATGGGCCCCCATTATTTCCCACAAGCATTCCACCTAAGCTTGTCCCATTAGTCCATCCACTTAACCCACTTAGTCATGTTCATTTACATGTGTATTTGGTTAAGTCTAATCGTATTTCAAATGCCTCTAAAGGCAACCACTAGATTCCTCATGCCACCCAAGGCACCTACTTAACCCCCATGTCCCACCTTACATGATTATCTGGCTAAGTATTTCTTAATTCATTAAGGCCATAACCTCATAAAGACCTCTCACATTAGACTGGCATTTATGGCAGCTGGATTTGCCGGGCGGGTCCGGGCAGTCTTACACCACAAAAGAGTCTAACCTCGTATCTTTACAACTGTTATGCTTTAGTTTGGGCCTAGGACCTCTCACATTGGGCCGACATTTGTGACTACTGGATTTGCCGGGCGGGTCCGGGCAGGTTTACGTCACAAACGGGTCCAACCTCGTGTCCTAAGCATTGATTATTATTAATAATCCACTTTCCCCAATTTTAATAATTCCCTACTTGAATTAATAATTAATTCCAAATTTAATAATGTCCATAATTGACTCAATTATGGACATCCATTTAAGGTATGCAAAATCATATCAATTGCACCCCAATTTATTAATTTCCTAATATTACCCCTACCCCACGTTTGAACGTTTATTCGCAAAATGTATGCTAGACCCTATTAGTCTAACTCATAGCATAAAAGAAAATATTCACAACATCAACATATATATGTGACTAAATAAATCATAACAAGGGGTAAAACTTGCATACATTACAACTTGCATAAGGTTATACATGTCATGGATCTAAGGGTGTCAACTTATTCATAATTCACATAATATGATTTTGATCAAATTTCATAAACTTGTATAGGACATGTGTGAATCAACATCATTAACAATATGGTTTTATATGGGTACACCTAACTCAATAGGCAAATTCCCAAAAATCAAAATTCATTTAATCATAGATACATGTATATGGGTACACCTAACTTAATAGGCAAATTCCCATATTCAAGATCCAATTAATTTGTAGATTCATGTATATGGGTACACCTAACCCAATAGGAAAATTCCCATAATCAAGATCTATTATAAAAAAAACATAAACTTTAGACATGATCAAATTCGCATAAATACTAACATCATGATTTTACAACTTGTATGATTCAACACAACTTAACATGACATCATTATCATATAACATAAGTATTTCAGCATATGTGATAATATGAGATCTACAACACATATAAGATTTACAACATAGCATATCATAATTTGCAACATAGCATGATATGATTTACAACATAGCATAGCATGATTAATCACATATGACATAGCATAGGATTATTTACAACATAATCACTACAACATAACAACATATATATGATAACATAATAGCATAACAAGAGATCCACAACATAATTTACAAATACATAACAATTCATATCACTTTCTTGTGATCCATTCATAACTTAATCAAATTATTTTATAATAATACTGTGAGATTCATCATACTCACAATTTTAAAGAAGAGAAATAGAAAGAGAGAGAGCTTTCCATTTGATTTGAGTAGATTTAGTTTGTAGATTAGGCCTTCTTCTTCTTTAGTTTGTGACGGCTATGCTAAACTCCATGGCAACGGCATGTCGGTAGCTCTCCAATTTTTCAAGTGATTTAGTGTTAGAGTCTACCCACTTATTTATAGATGTTAGGATTCATTTAGGCCATTAGATTTATCCTAGAAATAACCGCAGCCATTCAGACCAGATGGGGTTTATCTTATTGACTCAGCAATGAGTCAGAAGTGACTCAGCAAACACTCAGCAAATTAATAAACTTCTATTCATGTTTACATTAACTGCCCATATATATATAAATATATATATATATACACACGCACCTATTCATGAATTCAAATTAATCCATAATTAACTTATGACCATTTCTACACATTAATTTTCCAATTAATGTCTTAATTCCATTTTTCGCCTTTTAAGGCAATTCACATATCTCAAATTTTTTATATGCCTTTTTAAGGCTATTTCGTGCAAATTCTCAATATTAATTCTTTTAATTTGTGAATATTAGTATTAACAGAAATACGTGGTGTTACATTCTCCCCTCTTTAAGGGATTTCGACCCCGAAATCTTCAAGTTTATATCCTATCATCAACCATCTACTCAATCAACAAACACTGGCATCTATTGTCCTTATAGACTTCTAATGCTTTCATGTTTAAATGCACAGTGTGTGTCTATGTCCGTATCTAATGCAAAATCAGGCAGTCCACTGATTCAGTTGACCTCCTTGATGCAATTCATGATAGTTCCATGCATCCATTATGTATGCAAAAGATCCTAATTGCTTACAAACTACTTCTATATGTGTGCACATCCATTCAACCGAATGCAGCATCTATATGATGGTACAACCATTATACATCCATTATACTAAATACATTCATTTATGCAATATGCAATATGTAGTGACTGAGTCGATCTAGTGCCTAAAGTGTGTGTATATATGCATCCACGAGCAACCACTAGCAACCACTTGCATCCATTTTGCATCCATCATACATAACATGTCTCAAACACATGTTTCAACCATAGGGTTATCCTAACTAAAGGTCAAAGATACTAATGAGAGGACATACTAAAGATAAGATAAGATAAGATAAGCTAAGCGATAAAGGAGAAATTAAAAGACATACCCTCAAAAAGAAAAGGGTATAACGAACGCATCTTCCCTTCTGTCTCCCAAGTAGCGTTGCTCTCATTATCTCCCCATTGCACTTTAACTAGTCTGACCTCTCGATTTCTCAACTTTTTGATCTCCTACCCAAGAATGCATGTAGGAGCTCGTCTAATTGTTGCATCACGCTCTATTTCCACCTCTTTAAGCAAGCTCGGCTCTACCACCTCCGCGGTCTTGTGCAAACACTTCCTCAAATGTGATACATGGAATACGTGGTGTACTCCACTAAGTTTCTCAGGCAACTCCACCCTATACGCCATCTTCCCAATCCTGTCTTTATAGGAAATGACCCTACAAACCTTGGCGCTAATTTCCCAATGGACCCAAAGCGAACAACATTCCGTAACGGAGACACTTTGATAAAAACCATGTCCCCAATGTCAAACTCAAGATCTGTCCTCCTCTTATCAGCATACGATTTCTGCCTATCTTGTGCTGCTTTCATCCTCCTTCGAATCAAATCAATCTTCTCCGAGGTTTCCCTAACCATATCGGGCCCAAGTAGGATTTTATCGGTAGATTCCCACCAACATGTAGGCGAACGGCAAGGCCTTCCATAAAGAGCTTCGAAAGGTGCCATGCCAATACTAGACTGAAAGCTATTATTATATGCGAATTCTACCAACAGAAGGTGCTCTTCCCATGTACCCCCAAAGTCTAGAATACAAAGCCTTAAAAGATCCTCTAGAATACGATTAACCCTCTCGGTCTGGCCGTCCGTCTGAGGATGATATGCGGTGCTCAAACATAGCTGAGTCTCTACCGCCTCTTGTAAACTCTTCCAAAATTCGCTAGTGAAGATGGGATCACGGTCGCTTACTATACTAGAAGGAATACCGTGCAAACGAACTATCTCTTTAATGTATACAGAAGCCAACCACGGAGCAGTCCTGTTACTTTTCACGGGAATAAAATGGGCGCTCTTAGTAAGTCTATCTACTATAACCCAAATCCCCGTATTACCCATCCTTGATCTTGGTAATCCATCCACAAAATCCATTGAGACGCTTTCCCATTTCCATAGTGGAACTTCCAATGGGTGAAGCAACCCACCGGGTTTCTTTTGTTCCGCTTTTACTCGTTGGCACACCAAGCATCTAGCGACATACTCGGCCACATCCTTTTTCATACCGGCCCAAAAGAAAACCCGCTTCATATCTTTGTACATCTTGTCTCCGCCGGGATGAATGGTCATCTTTGAGCGATGAGCATCATCAAGAATGGCCTTCCTTAAGTCTTCGTCTTGTGGTACACAAAGTCTATTATCCCTTCGTAACCAACCCTTATCGTCTAGGGTATACCTACGAAGATGGCTAGACGACTCCCCTCCTTTGAGCTTTTCTACTATCTCAACCAACTGGTGGTTGTCTTGCTGTGCCTCACCAACTCGTCCTAGAAGTGTAGGTCTAACCTCCAAGGATGCTAACAAACCAGGTACTAGGTCAACGGAAGGTCTAAAGTCAAACATGGAGATGAATTCTAAGCTTCGTCGTTCAACAAACAACGGACTCAAGGACAACATTTTCCTACTTAAGGCGTCTGCTACCACGTTACCCTTGCCTGGAGTATATGCTATTTCAAAATCGTAGGAGGCTAGGAATTCCATCCACCGTTGCTGCCTTAAATTCAAATCCTTCTGAGAGAATAAGTATTTTAATGATTTGTGGTCAGTGAACAGTTCGAATTTCTCACCAAGAAGATAGTGACGCCAAGACTTAAGCGCGAAAACAATTGCGGCTAACTCAAGGTCATGCGTAGCGTAATTCTTTTCATGAACCCTCAACTGCCTTCCACCATAGGCTATTACTCTTCCCTCTTGCATGAGGACCGCGCCAAGTCCCGTCCCACAAGCATCAGTATAGATGGTAAACGGTTTATTCCCGTCTGGCAGCACTAATACTGGGGCTGAAGTTAAGGCTCTCTTTAAACGTTGGAACGCATCATCACAATCTTCGTCCCACGTAAAAACCAGGTTCTTCTTCGTTAACCGTGTTAATGGAGCTGATATTTTTGCGAAGTCTTTGATAAACTTCCTATAATAGCCAGCCAACCCCAAGAAACTTCTTACTTCGGTTACATTTTTAGGGACCTTCCAATCTTGGATGGCCACCACCTTTGCGGGATCCACTGCTATCCCTTCCTTGGAAACCACGTGCCCTAAGAACCGTACTTCTTTCCTCCAGAAGTGACACTTAGAAAATTTTGCCTTAAGGTTATGCGCTCGAAGGGTTTCCAACACTTCCCTAAGATGTAGGGCATGCTCTTCTTCATTCTTAGAAAAGACTAAGATGTCATCCACAGAGACTACCATGAATTTGTTAAGGTACTCCCTAAACACGCTACTCATCAAATCAACAAAATATGCGGGGGCGTTTGTCAAACCAAAGGGCATCACTAGCCATTCATAGAATCCGTCAGGAGTCCTAAAAGCAGTCTTATCTATACTATCCTTAGCCACTCTCAGTTGATGAAAGCCAGTGGCTAAGTCCAACTGCGAAAACACTGAGGCGCCAACTAACTGATCTTGATCGTCAATCCTCGGCAGTGGGTGTCGGTTCTTTTTAGTAAGCTTGTTTAGTTCTCTATAGTCCACACAAAGTCTAAGGGACCCATCTTCCTTTGTAGAAAATACTACTGGAGCACCCCACTCTGATATACTACGTCTTATGAACCCCTTCTCAAGCAACTCCTTCACTTGCTTATTGAGTTCCCTCCTTTCACGAGGAGCCATGTGGCGCACTGGAAAAGATACGGGTTTAGCATTATCCACAAGATAAATTCAAAAGTCTATCTCCCGCTTTGGAGGTAAGCCCTTCACCTCCTCAAACACATCCGGATATTCCCGGACCACCTCTACCGTTCGTAGATTCTCTACAGACGCGTCAAGCGATTCAAGATAACTTAGCATAACGGAATTTATGGGACTACAAAAGATGTCGAGAGCATTACCAAGGCGAGTCACAAGCCTAACTACTCTCCTTTCACAATCAAGAATGGCCCCATTTCTGGATAACCAATCCATTCCTAAAATTAGCCCATAGCCCGTGAAGCCCAATACATAAGCATCACATCTAAATTCAACGCTAAGTATAGAGATTTTCAAATCCAAACATATCATGGTCAAATGAGCCGAACCCCCCATTGGATTTGAAACAACCAAGGGATCCTCTACTAAACTGGTGTTCAAGTGCAGTAATTCAACTAATGATGCAGAGATAAACGAATGAGATGCGCCAGAATCGAATAAGGTACGGACAGGATGATCAAATAGAAAAATTAAGCTTTCAACAGAAATTGTTCTACCTCTTTCTTGCAGCGGTGGGGCCGCAATAGCCTGAACTTGCCCCCTTGCCTGCCCTGGTGCTATAAGAGCCTGCACCTGTCCTCCCGAGGTAGACCCTGCCCTCTGCCCCTTCTTTGGGCAGTCCTTCACCAAATGTCCCGCATCTCCACAATGAAAACAACCAGTCTTCTTTTTCTTTCTACAATCTTTGCTGAGATGGCCAGGCGTCCCACAATTGAAGCATCTCTTCTTCCCTTTGCCATTATTGTTTTTACCACCCTTCTTATTTTGCTGTTGGGGTTTCTTCTGATCCCCTTTCTTTTCAACTGCCTTATCCTCATGCATAAATGCCATTTCTACTAGCCTTTCAAAGGTGGCTCCCATAGGGATGTGGGTCATAGCCAACCCTTGCAACGGTTCATTCAAGCCTCTAACGAACCTCAAAGCTTTCTTCTCTGGCGTGTTCACCAACTCCAAGACAAACCTTGCTAACTGATTAAATTTATTGACATACTCGTTCACTGATAAGCTCCCTTGCTTTAATGTCAGGAATTTTTCCATATTTAAATTCTCCTCTGCCCTTGAAAGAAACTTTGCCTCAAACCTTCGTCTGAAATCCGCCCATGAATCAACTGGACGTTCCCCGTTAGTGACCTCCCACCAAAACGAGGCCTCTCCCTTCATTAACCAAGCAGCTAAACGGACTTTCCTCCCATCTTCCACTTCAAAGATATCCAACAATTCCTCAGTCTCCTTAAGCCAGTCTCTGGCCTCCACAAACGTCTCAGTCCCTTGAAAAGATTTTCCTCCCATAGCCTTAAATTCCTTGCACGTCTTTGCAAAAGTGTCAACACGAGGAGGAGGAGGAGGAATGGGTGCAACTGGGGGTGGAGGAACATCTGCTAGGCCTGCAGTGGTGGCCCTAGCCTCCAAATATCTCCTAAACCACCCTGGAATCGTCACACCTTCTGGGAGATTAAGATCTTCAGCCATGCTGAAACGAAAAAGGAAAGATTCAAAATGGAGAATTCGAAAGATAAAGATAAGGATATGGCTATTTGGGATTATGTTTTTCATAAAAACTTTCTCTAAATAACATGTTTTTGAAAGCACTTCTTCCAAAAATACTTTAGAAAAATATTTTTCTAAAAATTTTATCTGTTCTGGTAACCTTATGCTCTGATACCACGTGTAACACCCCACGTCCATTAATGTTAACTTCTATGGAGGTTTTAGGTGAATATAGAACAGTAAAATTTCAACAAGACAGATATAAAATAGTACTTGGAAATTTAAAAACTTTATTTCAATTGCAACAGAAGTCAAAACATGTTTGATTACATCATAACACCGTAATCAAAGTCAAGTACAATATCTATCTTGATAAAACAAGTACATAATCCCATTACATAAATAGCCATTAAAAAGAAAGATAACAAGCTGGATTTTACTTCAGCAGTCCAAGCTTTCCAAGAGATAAGCAATCCAATCAGACTCCACTGGAACTTGGCCCAACCTGAGGACTTGAAGGGAGAAAAAGATGAAAAAGAGGGGGGTCAGACATAAAGTCTGGTGAGTATGATAATTCTACAATACAATTATCAAAATAACTGGACTAAGGCATAAGCTAGAAAATAAGGAAATGTCTATGAAAGAGCAGATTAAGGACATAGACAATCGCTAAAGGAAACGTTATAGGCGCTCCTAAATACTAAAGGATAAACACTATACTGCACCACACCAGTCACCCTAAAGATTGATTCCACTTAGCTTCACTTAGAAACTTTCTTAATGGCTTTACATACTCCTAGCTGACTACATAGGTGCCGCCTGCCCCTATCTCCACTAAGTGTACCCCACTTTCCATTTTTCGATCGGCTCCCTACTCGTAGATACCCGTGCTGGCCCCACAGTGGGGTGTATCATTCCCTAAAGTGGCAACCCGATATAACGGAGATGCACGGCTTATACCTACACGATGCAACAACGTCTTACTTACCAGCCCGGGTCCACACACGCATATGAAACCCGTTGGACTTGTGTTGCCACCGCTCCCTGTTTTGGCCTCTTATAGTCAAACCCAGTATGCGTGTCCCGTCCTCGACTTGGGTCGAGCCCACAAAGATACGTTTTGGGATACTAGTTGAAATGGGCCCCCATTATTTCCCACAAGCATTCCACCTAAGCTTGTCCCATTAGTCCATCCACTTAACCCACTTAGTCATGTTCATTTACATGTGTATTTGGTTAAGTCTAATCGTATTTCAAATGCCTCTAAAGGCAACCACTAGATTCCTCATGCCACCCAAGGCACCTACTTAACCCCCATGTCTCACCTTACATGATTATCTGGCTAAGTATTTCTTAATTCATTAAGGCCATAACCTCATAAAGACCTCTCACATTAGACTGGCATTTATGGCAGCTGGATTTGCCGGGCGGGTCCGGACAGTCTTACACCACAAAAGAGTCTAACCTCGTGTCTTTACAACTGTTATGCTTTAGTTTGGGCCTAGGACCTCTCACATTGGGCCGACATTTGTGACTACTGGATTTGCCGGGCGGGTCCGGGCAGGTTTACGTCACAAACGGGTCCAACCTCGTGTCCTAAGCATTGATTATTATTAATAATCCACTTTCCCCAATTTTAATAATTCCCTACTTGAATTATTAATTAATTCCAAATTTAACAATGTCCATAATTGACTCAATTATGGACATCCATTTAAGGCATGCAAAATCATATCAATTACACCCCAATTTATTAATTTCCTAATATTACCCCTACCCCACGTTTGAACGTTTATTCGCAAAATGTATGCTAGACCCTATTAGTCTAACTCATAGCATAAAAGAAAATATTCACAACAACAGCATATATATGTGACTAAATATATCATAACAAGGGGTAAAACTTGCATACATTACAACTTGCATAAGGTTATACATGTCATGGATCTAAGGGTGTCAACTTATTCATAATTCACATAATATGATTTTGATCAAATTTCATAAACTTGTATAGGACATGTGTGAATCAACATCATTAACAATATGGTTTTATATGGGTACACCTAACTCAATAGGCAAATTCCCAAAAATCAAAATTCATTTAATCATAGATTCATGTATAAGGGTACACCTAACTTAATAGGCAAATTCCCATATTCAAGATCCAATTAATTTGTAGATTCATGTATATGGGTACACCTAACCCAATAGGAAAATTCCCATAATCAAGATCTATTATAAAAAAAAACATAAACTTTAGACATGATCCAATTCGCATAAATACTAACATCATGATTTTACAACTTGTATGATTCAACACAACTTAACATGACATCATTATCATATAACATAAGTATTTCAACATATGTGATAATATGAGATCTACAACACATATAAGATTTACAACATAGCATATCATAATTTGCAACATAGCATGATATGATTTACAACATAGCATAGCATGATTAATCACATATGACATAGCATAGGATTATTTACAACATAATCACTACAACATAACAACATATATATGTTAACATAATAGCATAACAAGAGATCCACAACATAATTTACAAATACATAACAATTCATATCACTTTCTTGTGATCCATTCATAACTTAATCAAATTATTTTATAATAATATTGTGAGATTCATCATACTCACAATTTTAAAGAAGAGAAATAGAAAGAGAGAGAGCTTTCGATTTGATTTGAGTAGATTTAGTTTGTAGATTAGGCCTTCTTCTTCTTTAGTTTGTGACGGCTATGCTGAACTCCATGGCAACGGCATGTCGGTAACTCTCCAATTTTTCAAGTGATTTAGGGTTAGAGTCTACCCACTTATTTATAGATGTTAGGATTCATTTAGGTCATTAGATTTAACCTAGAAATAACCGCAGCCATTCAGACCAGATGGGGTTTATCTTATTGACTCAGCAAACACTCAGCAAATTAATAAACTTCTATTCATGTTTACATTAATTGCCCATATATATATATATATACACACACACACACACACACACACACACACACGCACCTATTCATGAATTCAAATTAATCCATAATTAACTTATGACCATTTCTACACATTAATTTTCCAATTAATGTCTTAATTCCATTTTTCGCCTTTTAAGGCAATTCACATATCTCAAATTTGTTATATGCCTTTTTAAGGCTATTTCGTGCAAATTCTCAATATTAATTCTTTTAATTTGTGAATATTAGTATTAACAGAAATACGGGGTGTTACACCAACTACTCACATTGGGTCCTGTTATTTGCAACTACTGGATTTGTCGGGCGGTTCCGGGCAGATTTACGTTGCAAATTCAACCCAACCTCGAGTTAGCCATTTTCAAGTTATCTAATTGTCATGTCCCAAATTCATGTTTTCAAGCTTATTCTCATGTCATATTTTCATGTCATATCATGTCAATTCCATAGCCAATTTTCAAGTTTGCCTAATCTACCCATAACGTATCCCCAACGTACATGAATTCGCATTAATACAACATGTCAAAATAGGGAATAACACAAACAGGATAGTCATAGAATGGCCAAGGTGTTCACAAGTTAAGCATGATGATTATAACATTACAGGCATATGAAATAGGGTCTCAACATCAACTTGGCAAAATATGGTGATAGACATGGTAAAGGATTGACATAAGATAGTACCCCAATAATAGTTTCAACATCACAGGCATGGAAAGATAAAGATCGTAAAGGAGTTTTAGATTAAACATGAATATATCCAAATCAGGTTCATACCAATATTCCACAAGTCAACATTTAAGATGAATAGATCTGGGGTGTACAAAACTAGATTCAAAGTAACAGATTTGAAAGTGAAAGTCATAGATCCAAGATATACAATAGTAGATCCAACTTAGTTATCATGTTTAGGCATAATTTCAGTTTACATCGTGTTCAGGTTAAATTTACAGTTTAAATCTAAGAGTGACAAAGGGCTTACAGATCATAGTCTAGAGAATGAGAAAGAAAAAAGAGTAGAAGCAGAGTCTCTAGCAAATCCCCAAACCAACGTAGCACTAACAAAGTCTGAATAGCATCCTTGTTCTCTATCTTCCAGTCTGAACTTCAGCAGCATATGGTCGGACAAGAATGTGATAGAAAGTCTAGGGTCAGGGGTTGTTTATATAGTGTTTAGAGAGTGAATCTGGACAAGCAATGAGACCAGATACATCTGGCTCAAAAACAGGCTAGGTGACCAGGTCGACACCAAAGTCGACTGCCAGTCGACTTGGTCTGGGGGGGGGGGGTCGACTGCCCAGTCGACTCCCCAGTCGACCTGGTGCTTGCAGGATTTTTCCCGCCCAGTCTGTCTGGGTTTTGAAATTCGAATTTTGAACTTGAATTCGAACTGTTTTGAACTCTGGAATTTTCTGAAACTTTGGAGAGCCATGTCTTGGTTATACGGACTCCGATTTTCGTAAACTCGGACTCGTTTTCAAGCAGAATTTCGAGATGAACGTAATGGCGTAACCCTTTTCCCTTGATTCTTAATTTAAAATTTAATTCTGCCTTGATTTATAGTTATAACACGTTATTAAAATATGGGTTGTTACATTCTCCCCTCCTTAAAGGATTTCGTCCCCGAAATCTCTAAGTTAGGAAGAACGCATCCTACCATCCACATCCATCTACTCACAACCTCATTCACGAGCAACCATTATCCTTAAAAAGATTTCTAATGTTGTATGATCATATGCAGTATGTGTGTGTATATGTACTTATCTAATGCAAAAGATCAGGCGGTTACTGATTCAGTAAACCTCCTTAATGCAAGATATGTTAGTGTAATGAGTCCAACATGTATGCAAACTCCTAACATAACTTAAAATTTCTACATGAGTGCACAAACATCATCCATGTTCAACATCCACATGATAGCATAACAAGTTCATCCATGTACAAGTATAAGCACCCATGAATGCAACATGAAAAGGTGTCTGAGCCGATCTAGTGCCTAATGTGTGTCATGCATCCACTAGAAATCACTTGCAAACACTTGCAACCATTTGCAAGCATCAACCATAACATGTTTCGAATACATGTTTGCATCCAAAGAGGGTTCTAAGGTTCTCAAGACAAGATTAACAAAACAAACATAGGTAGCATGATATGAAAGGTTTACAAGCTCAAAGGAAAAGAGACCGAGAAAGTACCCTTAAAAAGAAATGGGTAAAGCGCGCGTATCTTCTCCTCGGTTTCCCAAGTTGCATCTTCTTGGGCTTCACTCCACTGTACTTTGACTAGCTTGACTTTGTGATTCCTTAGCTTCTTGATCTCCGTCCCTAAGATATGAATAGGAACTCGCCTCAGCGTTGCTTCTTTTTCCACTTCTACGCCTTCGAGGATGCTTGGCTCAACCATCTCAGCTGATTCATGTAGGCACTTTCGGAGATGCAAGACGTGAAAGACATTGTGTACTCCGGCCAACCTCTCAGGTAATTCTACCTTATAGGCCATCTGCCCAATCCTATCAGTGATAGGGAACGGTCCTACGAATCTCGGTGCTAGCTTTCCAATTAAACCAAAACGAACTACATTGCGCAAAGGAGAGACTTTTATGAAAACCATATCTCCGACTTCGAACTCTTGATCTGTCCTCTTGTCCGCATAAGATTTCTGTCTATCTTGGGCCGCTTTCATTCGTCTTCGTATCAACTCCACCTTCTCAGAAGTGTCTCGTATTATGTCGGGCCCAAGTATAAGTCTGTCAGTCGTCTCCCACCAACAAGTTGGTGACTTGCACGGTCTTCCATACAGGGCTTCGAACGGTGCCATCCCTATGCTAGCTTGGTAGCTATTATTATAAGCAAACTCCACGAGAGGGAGATGGTCTTCCCAAGTACCACCAAAATCAAGAATGCATAGCCTTAAAAGATCCTCTAGTACTCTATTTACCCTTTCGGTATGTCCATCCGTCTGAGGGTGATAGGCTGTACTTAAATTAAGTTGCATACCCATTGCTTCTTGCAGACTATTCCAAAACTGGCTAGTGAAAATTGGGTCACGGTCACTGACTATGCTAGAAGGAACCCCGTGCAACCGTACTATCTCTCGAAGGTAAATAGACACTAGCCATGATGCAGTCCTTTTGCTTTTCACCAGAATGAAGTGAGCACTCTTTGTGAGTCTATCAACAATGACTCATATGCTAGTGTTCCCCTTCCTTGACCTAGGCAATCCATCCACAAAATCCATCGAGATATTTTCCCACTTCCATTGCGGGACCTCCAAAGGATGTAATAGCCCACCGGGCTTCTTGGATTCGGCCTTGACTTGTTGGCACACCATGCACTTTGAGACGAATTCTGCCATGTCCTTTTTCATTCCGGCCCAAAAGAAAATGCGTTTCATATCTCTGTACATCTTATCCCCTCCGGGATGTATAGTCATCTTCGAGTGATGCGCCTCTTCGAGAACTTTATTTACTAAGTCTCCCACTAGTGGAACACATAGCCTTCTATCGCGCCTTATCCATCCTTTGTCATCAATGGCATACCTACCAAGGTGACATGACGTCTCACCACTGATTAACTTGTCCATGATTTCGACTATCTGTGGGTCTTCTTTCTGCGAAGTCCCTACTTGATCTAGAAGCGTAGGTCTCAGCTCAAGAGATGCTAACGTACCAGTCAATGACTCAACAACATGCGTAAAATCAAAGGTTGCTATAAACTCTAGACTTTTTCTTTCAACAAATAAGGTGCTCAAAGTCAACCTTTTTCTACTTAGCGCATCCGCCACCACGTTACCCTTGCCAGGGGTATAAGTTATATCGAAGTCATATGAGGCCAAGAATTCCATCCACCATTGCTGTCTTAGATTCAAATCTTTTTGCGAAAAGAGATACTTAAGCGATTTATGGTCGGTGTACAGCTCGAATCTCTCCCCTAGGAGATAATGGCGCCAAGCTTTAAGTGCAAAAACAATCGCGGCTAACTCCAAGTCATGTGTGGGATAGTTCTTCTCATGAACTTTAAGTTGTCTACTCCCATAGCATAACACTCTTCCTTCTTGCATTAGGACAGCGCCTAATCTCGTGTCGCACGCATCTGTGTACACCGTAAACATTTTTCCTCCATTGGGTAATGCTAAAACTGGAGCTGTGGTGAGGCTCTCTTGAGTCTCTGGAAAGCAGTCTCACATTCTATGTCCCATGCAAACACTAGGTTTTTCTTCGTTAACTTAGTAAGAGGGGCTGAAATCTTAGCGAAGTCCTTAATGAACTTCCTATAAAAGCCCGCCAAACCGAGAAAGCTTCTCACCTCAATTGCATTCTTAGGAATTTTCCAGTCTTGCACCGCAACTACCTTCGCGGGGTCCACGGCTAAACCTTGCTTAGAAACTACGTGCCCAAGAAACCGAACTTCCTTCCTCCAAAAATGGCATTTGGAGAACTTAGCCTTTAACTGGTGTGCTCTAAGCGTATCCATGACTTCCTTGAGGTGTCTAGCATGCTCTTCTTCATCCTTTGAGAAGATTAGAATATCATCCACAGAAACCACCACGAACTTGTTAAGGAACTCCCGAAACACCCTACTCATCAGGTCTAAAAAGTACGCGGGTGCATTCGTTAACCCAAACGGCATGACGAGCCATTCGAAGAACCCATCTGGAGTACTAAACGCAGTTTTGTCAATGCTATCCTCAGCCACTCTAAGTTGATGGAATCCTGTGGCTAGATCGAGTTGAGAGAAAACAGATGCTCCCACAAGCTGGTTAAAAAGATCATCGATTCTTGGTAGTGGGTGCCTATTCTTCTTTGTCAGCTTGTTTAACTCACGATAATCTACACACAGACGAAGTGAACCATCCGCCTTAGTAGCGAATACCACTGGAGCACCCCCATTCAGAAATGTTTCGCCTTATGAAATTTTTCTCGAGCAACTCCTTGACTTGTTTACTGAGCTCTCTTCTTTCTCGCGAGGCCATATTCCTAACGGGCAATGAAACAGGCTTGGCATTATCAACCAGATAAATTCGGAAGTCTATCTCGCGTTTAGGGGGTAACCCTTTCACCTCATCAAAGACATCTGGATATTCTCGGACTACTCTCACGGAGTGCAGATTGTCGACGGACGAGTCGAGAGATTCAAGATAACATAACATGACCGGACCCTTCGGGTTACAAGAAAGTTCAAGGGCATTACCAAGGCGTGTCATGAGCCTCACTACCCTTCGTTCACAATCAAGGATAGCTCCATAACTAGACAACCAATCCATGCCCAGAATTAAACCATATCCCATGAATCTGAGAACATAAGCATTACACGTGAATCCTACGCTCAAGATGGAAATCCTCAAATCAACACAAATCATAGATAAATGGGCGGAGCCCCCAATCGGATTTGAAACACTAACGGGATCATCAACTAGACTAGTACTTAAGTGCATATTTTCAACAATATCAGAAGAGATAAAAGTATGCGATGCGCCAAAGTCAAATAAGGTTCGAACAGGAAATTCAGAAATGTAAATAAGGCTTTCTACAGAAATATTACTACCTCGGTCAAGAGCTGGAGTGGTGTTGAGAGCCTACAACTGCCCTCCAGAAGGTCCTGCTCATTGTGTTTGCCCTAGCCCCTGTCCTTGCTTCTTAGGGCAATCCTTACTGATGTGTCCAGTATCCCCGCAGTGAAAACATTCACCCAACTTTCTTTCCTTCCTCCTATAGTCTTTAGCTATATGTCCCGTGATACCACAAAAGTTGCACTTCCTCGTCTCACGTGGCTTGTTAGCATTGTTGTTGTTGCCCTTGTTATTCTTGTTATTCTTGTTGCCTCCCTTCTTGAAGTCAACCTTCTTGTTCTGAGTTTCATTAGACTTAACCTCCTTTTTGTCACCCTTGTCTTCCTCATGATGTAGGGCCATATTCACCAAGCTTTCAAAGGTCACCCCCATGGGCACGTGAGTCGTGGCCATAGTGTGGAGTGGCTCGCTCAATCCTCGAGCAAATCGTAGAGCCTTATTCTCAGTCGTGTTGACTAAGTCCAAACCAAACCGAGCAAGCTGATTAAACTTATTCACGTACTCTCTAACAGACATGTCCCTTGCTTGAGTGCCAGGAACCTCTCCATCTGAAGGTTCGCTTCTGCTGACGATAAGAATTTAAGCCCAAACCTCTCTCTAAAGTCTGCCCAAGTCTCAATTGGTCGGGTAGCGTTGGTGACTTCCCACCAAAATGCAGCTTCCTCTTTCAACAAACATGCTGCCAACTAAACTTTCCTATGATCCTCCAAATCGAAGATAACGAACAGGTCTTCAGTCTCCTTTAACCAGTTTCGTGCCTCAGCGAAGGTCTCAATTCCAAGGAAGCTCTTGCCGCCCATTCCTATAAAGTCTTTGCATATTTTGGCGAAGGCGGTGCCGGGAGGAGGAGGAGGAACCGCGGCTACTGGAGGAGGAGGAGGAGGGATGTCTGTCGGGCCCGCATCGTTGGCCCTAGCTTCCAAATACCTTCGGAACCATCCGGGTATGGGTACTCCCTCGGGAAGGCTAAGATCGACCATGCTGAAAAACGAAAAGAAAAAGATTCAAACGAGGAAACATGGAAAGTGCTAATGGCTTTTGGGGAATAGCCTTTTCTTAAAAATAGAACTTTTCTGGAAAAATGCTTCTTTATAAATTGTTTTGAAAATAATTTTCAAAAAGTTTTCAAAACTGTTGCCTAGTCTGGTAACCTTCTGCTCCGATACCAAATGTAACACCCCACCTCTGCTAGGGTCACTCACAAAGGGAATGCACTAGTTTTGGAGGGGTATTATCTAGTAAACAGGCACAGAGATAACACAAGACAGAACATAAATTAAACAGAGTATATAAAACATCGGATATAAATTTAGCCAAATCTCATTACGTGGAAAATAGAGTCAAAACCTCTTACATCAAAATACCAAGTCATTATTTCATTACATCAAGTTCTAAAGAAGCAAAGTACTTAAAACAACATAAGTCCAATATTATTCCCCAAAAAGAGCATGAGTGCAGCCATAGCATATCTCAAGACAAAATCGTACATGAGCTGTCAGAAAGCAAGCAAAGTCCAAGCTAAGAGCTAGAGTTTCCTCCCTGAGAACCTGGGGGGACGAAAGAAAAGGAGGTGGAAGAAAATGGGTCAGTCAAAAAGACTGGTAAGCCCTAGTGACTATTAGCATAAAAGCTAATAAAGTTAACTGGACATGAGAAACTGAGATTAAACATAAAGATAATAACTGGACTGGCATGATAATAAGAGTGGTATCGCATATACAAGGTTTACTGCACTAACTGTACTAGTGTCCAAATCCAGGTCATGTATAAATCCAGGAATGATCCCTAAACCCAATAACATGAAATGACCATTACGGGGTCCAACAGTCCATCCTAATCGATCGGCTTTACTCGTCGTGTGTCGGTGTTGTACGGCCCAATCGCGGAATGTAGTCACATGTGCTAGGTCCACCCTTGGGTGTATCAGGTCCTAGGGTGTCGACCACTGACACAAATCAAGCACGCACAATGTAGTACCACGGGTGCCCATGCCTACTTTTTCAACTCCGGACTAAGTGCACGACCCTAGTCCGCCTGAACCTACACTGGCGCACCTTACTCAGCCGTTATTCTTGGTCGCTTACAATCAGCCCAGTAATCATGCCCCACCCTGCCTAGTCCCCAGGGTATCGTGATACATCTAAGTGGGTTACTGCTGAAAGGGACCACGTGGCTAGGATTTCTAATTGGTTAAGTATTGTCATTAAAAAGGTCATGACTTAACCCTATCCAGACATGTATCTAGTTGGTTAAGTATATATACAAGCAGTTCAAGACTTAACCCTATTAAATCGACGTGTCAAATTGGTTAAGTATATTCAAGGGGTCCATGACTTAACCCTATCATCTGGCATTAATTCACTTAACGCACCCCAACCTCTCACATTAGACTTGGTTACGGTTACTGGATTTGCCGGGCGGTTCCGGGGAGATTTACACCGTAACCTAGTCTAACCTCGGGTTTAAAGTGCTATATGACCAACTACTCACATTGGGTCCTGTTATTTGCAACTACTGGATTTGTCGGGCGGTTCCGGGCAGATTTACGTTGCAAATTCAACCCAACCTCGAGTTGGCCATTTTCAAGTTATCTAATTGTCATGTCCCAAATTCATGTTTTCAAGCTTATTCTCATGTCAAGTTTTCATGTCATATTTTCATGTCATATCATGTCAATTCCATAGCCAATTTTCAAGTTTGCCTAATCTACCCAAAACGTAACCCCAACGTACGTGAATTCGCATTAATACAACATGTCTAAATAGGGAATAACACAAACAGGATAGTCATAGAATGGCCAAGGTGTTCACAAGTTAAGCATGATGATTATAACATTACAGGCATATGAAATAGGGTCTCAACATCAACTTGGCAAAATATGGTGATAGACAAGGTAAAGGATTGAAATAAGATAGTACCCCAATAATAGTTTCAACATCACAGGCATGGCAAGATAAAGATAGTAAAGGAGTTTTAGATTAAACATGAATATATCCAAATCAGGTTCATACCAATATTCCACAAGTCAACATTTAAGATGAATAAATCTGGGGTGTACAAAACTAGATTCAAAGTAATAGATTTGAAAGTGATAGTCATAGATCCAAGATATACAATAGTAGATCCAACTTAGTTATCATGTTTAGGCATAATTTCAGTTTACATCGTGTTCAGGTTAAATTTACAGTTTAAATCTAAGAGTGACAAAGGGCTTACAGATCGTAGTCTAGAGAATGAGAAAGCAAAAAGAGTAGAAGCAGAGTCTCTAGCAAATCCCTAAACCAACGTAGCACTAACAAAGTCTGAATAGCCTCTTTGTTCTCTATCTTCCAGTCAGAACTTCAGTAGCATATGGTCGAACAAGAATGTGACAGAAAGGCTAGGGTCAGGGGTTGTTTACATAGTGTTTAGAGAGTGAATCTGGACAAGCAACGAGACCAGATACATCTGGCTCAAAACAGGCTAGGTGACCAGGTCGACACCCAAGTCGACTGCACAATCGACTTGGCCTGGGGGGTCGACTGCCCAGTCGACTCCCCAGTCGACCTGGTGCTTGCGGGATTTTTCCTGCCCAGTCTGTCTGGGTTTTGAAATTCGAATTTTGAACTTGAATTCGAACTGTTTTGAACTCTGGAATTTTCTGAAACTTTGGAGAGTTATATCTTGGTCATATGGACTCCGATTTTCATAAACTCGGACTCGTTTTCAAGCAGAATTTCGAGACTAACGTAATTGCGTAACGCGTCTCCCTTGATTCTTATTTTAAAATTTAATTCTGCCTTGATTTATAGTAATAACACGTTATTAAAATACGGGTTGTTACAAAACGTTAATTCACTAATTGGTTGATGGTTGTGTTGTATGATTATTTGTTCTCTAATGAAACCATTATGTGAATGAACGGTAAACATAACCAAATTTTGTCGAATAGTGGAAATTGGTTGCATTTGCATACATGTACATGTATATCCATTGAACAGGTCATAGCAAGGAGGCTAGAGAAGAGGAATAAAATTGTTTGCCCGACGAATAGGTACATGTTTATTGTATTTCTTGGGGATTTTATGATTTTATTAGTCGATTGGCTAGCCGCTTAGCTTTTTCTTTTGGATTGAAGAAGGCCATGGGAGGCTATATGAAATATCCCGAAGTCCCCGGTGCAGGGGAGGTTATGGCAAAAAAATTCGAAAATTTAGGGTGTTAGCCAAATTTTTGAAAAATTTGAAAAGTTCTTAGAAACTGAAAAGTTGAAGAACTTAAGCCATAATGAAAATACTGAAAGTTGAGTCGATTAGTTAAACAACTTTCGGCTTCGTTCCTTTTTGGGGATGAAAAGTTTTTAAGTTTGGGAGATTGTAATAACCCGGAAATCCGAGCCAATTTAAAAAATTTATTTTGGCAATTTTAGCGAATTTTGAATATTTAAAATGATTATTTTAAATAATAATGACGAGAAATTTATTTTGAATAGAATTAGAACGTATAGTTTTATTTAGATCGTCGTTAGAATATAATTAATTTATTTTAATTAAATAAGGAATTGAAAATGGCGCGGTAGATTGAAAATTCAATTTCAAATTTCAAATGAATGTACAAGATTCAAAATAAACTGGATTTTAGTGAAACCAAAATATTAGAATCTATTTGAGAATATCTTTCCAACGAATCCGAGAAATCAAAATTTCATAGCGGGAATAAAAAGTTATGTCCAGTTGAAAATTCAGAATAGTCGCTATCGAATTCAGTCCCTTAAAAATAGCCATTTTGCAAATGACCTCGGTTTTCGATGAAACCACTTTTGTTGGATCCGTGATGTCAAGTTATTGCTAGATTCCAAAATTCATAATTTTTCGAATCAATATGTGAGTGTGGAAAAGGAAAACGCGTTTGACCAGTTTCAATTGATTTTAATCGATTGGAAAATGACATTTTTCAAATGGTCTCAGAATTTGATGAAACTAGTTTTGTTAGGACCGTATCGTCAATACGAAGCTAGAAATATTTTTCGGGAATTTTTAGAGTCTGTATGTGGTCCCGGTAAATTGAAATGTGTGTTTAAATTGAATATACAAAGGTTTATATTTTAAATTCAACAGAAACTAATCGTAACGGTCGAATTGGCCAGTGATACATATCCCATTGTGTTCGGAATGAGGGTAATGTGCCAGGGGCGATATTCGTTGGAGTACGTTTGGAGTTTGTATGTGAAAACACCCTTTTCGAATAAAATAATAATTTAAAAATAGTATAAATATCTCAAAAGAAAATGAAAACCCTAATTTATTAATCATGTCGCCGTTCTTCTTCGATGAAGGGCTGTGGAGCTCTGAAACTAAATCGCCGATCACTCCTCCCACAGTTCGAATTTCAAGATGAAACCAAAGCAAAAAATTCAACAACTTTCTCCCCTCTTTAATCCTACAATGGTTTGATCAGAGTTGGCAAATGGACGAGCGCAGATTGAGGGCGCAAAACTGCCGCCATCGAGCTCGTTTTTTGTCACGAGATGGTCGCCGAGTCCACCACCACGGCTGGCACAGGAAGGCATCGCGAAGGGGCTTCATGCGGTGGGGTCTGATCATCATCCGGAGGCGTACAGTGGCGCCGACGATGAGGTTCCTGGATCGAGCAATGGTTTTCCAGACCATGGAATTGTAGAGGAAGCAATGCTTCTTTGACATTACAAAAGGTAATTAATTCTATTTTTAAACATAATTAATGTGTTAATTAGTATATAAATAAATTGTGTAAAATCAGAAATTACATTATTCAAAAACTAGAATTGACATTATTTTGAAACTGAAATAACATTGTTTTTGAAACAAAAATTGACAATTGTTTCTATAAAAATATAAATAATCTTTTCATGATTCAAAAAAAAAAAATCTTTTTAGGATTTGAGAATAAAAATACCTTTGTTTGAAAGAATAAAAATATATACATTGTTTGAAAGATAAAGTATATACATTGTTTGAAAAATGAAAATATAAAGATCGGATTTTAAAAAATATAAAGATCAGATTTTTGAAAATATAACGATCAAATTTTTGAAAATATAAAGATCAGATTTTTAAACCATATAAAGATGTGATTTTTATTTATATGAATACCATATAAAAATGTGATTGTTAATAATCAGCTACGTGAAACAGATGGCGATGGATCAGACTGAGATCAAAACAAAGTCCGAACCGTTTAGAAATAAAGAATGGCGGAGTGGAATCCTTGGTGAGAACTCCTCACTTTTATTTTTGTTTCTAGTTTGAAATATATACTAGGATGCAGACGGTGCTTAGCAGCACCCGACACCCGTCGTCCACAGACCATGAATGACTTGTTTGTTTGATTGTTGTATTGTGAAATTTGATTGTGCGATGTGAAGTGAAATAAAATATTTTATAGTGTAAAATATTTTATAGTTAAAAATATGATTTTTAATGTGTATATAAAATAAATATTTATAAACAAATCGGATGATTTGTTTATATACACTAATTTGACTGAAATTGATTGGGACGATAAATTTTACACATCGCCCAACTGCACAAATAAAATCTGTGTTTGTTGTTTTGAAACCCCACACGGGTATTGGGATGATATTTGACGTACACTAATCCCGACTGTTTAGTTATATGTCAATCGATGGGTTGACAGACTGTGTAAGCGTTAATTATTTATATTTAATGCTTATGCAATTGCGTGGTAGACTCTGGATGATGGTTGATTGTTTATCGTTGCTATTATATACATGTGTTGTATGGAAATCCATATAATTAACATTATATGGTAATTGATATGGCCTCATTCCAATTTGGAAAATAAGGAATATTATAGAAATAAATTCATGTGTTGAATAGAAATTTTCATGTGTTGAATAGTAAAATAAATATTCATGTATTGAAGAAAATATTCATTTGTTGAATAGAATAACGAAGTTATTGAACTATAAAAAGCCCTGTTGATTAGATTGATGTCATTTTGACATGAACGATATTTATTTCAATTTTATTCATTTTTATGATGAATATAGAAAACGAAGTGATTTCAAAATATAACATTTGAAAATATTATCATTTGTATATCGATGATGTGGAATATTCAATTTTGATTCGAAATTGAATATGAAGTTGAAATCGTTTTGAAAACGAATTTAAAACTATTTATTAAATACATTTTGAAAGGAAATCGACAAAATATATATAATACATATATTATATATAAAATGGCCTGAATAGAAAACACCGCGCCGCGGCAGTTCGCGAAGTTCGACCATTGACTTCAAATGGATATTATGGGAGATCCGACCGTCGGATTCTCCTAAAACTGGAACCATTGGCGAAAAGGGCTTTCAAATGAATATTAGAGATTTGAAATCTAACGGTTGGATTTGGAATTATGTCCAAATCAAATTTGGAAAAGGTCGCTTTAAGTGCACTTCGATGGCCGTTGATGGAAATCGACTGTACGTGCCTTGATAAAATTATTAAAAATAGTGCTAATATGTGTAAAATCATAAGAAATCATTTGGGAAGAATTGGGATGAAAAACTCCATATTTGAAAAGAGAAAAGTAGATTTTTATCGAAATGAACTAATTTCGAACTAGAATAATAATTTATTTATTTTTAAAATAAATAAATTGGATTCGAAATGGTTTTGAAAATAACCAGAATTTCCAATAATTGAATTGGAATGGATTTGGATCGAAATCATCTTCGGAATAGTTCGATGTTGGATTTCGTGATTATACGGATGTTGTTACGGAAATTTGAAAGATATATTTACATCGTTATTTCCAATACGATATTTGTTGGTTTCAGAATTTGATATTAAATATAAGCCGATATATTTTCTATTCAGAGCCTTGTGTTTAATATCAAATGGGATTTTGGGTTGTCGTGAACGGTATCTTTAATAATACTGTTCTTAAACCCAAATGGAGTTAAGAAAATTAAGAACTAACCGGGGATCAGTTAAGTTGGATGGTTTCTTGGATATTGATCTGATGTTGGTTTTGGCCTTCGGGGTTAATATTTAGGGAACTGTCCTCTTACTAATTTACGGTTAGGAACTAATTGAAATGTAATGTGATTTTTGGGGTTTATCATGAACTGTGTTTTAAATGTCATTGGTTCTTTAACCCAGTTAAATATTAAAACTAAGTGGAGTTTTAATGAATGTTAAATTAGATTGAAAAAATCGAGAATGGAGTATCACCAGTTTTGCTCCAGGCGATAGTTAAATCTTTAATTAGATTTGAACGTGAAATGGTAATTGAATTTACCGATAACACCATGGTATTTGATATGAAGTATTACCAGTTTTACTTCATGGGATGAATAGGTTGGGATTGGGAAATTAAAACAAACGGTTACTTCGGTAAGGTTCGTTAATCCCGGCTAGTTTGGATAAACCATAATTTGGTTTGAATTGATATTCAAAAGAAAGCTAAAGAATAAATTTAAAAGAATTTATCTTTGATAAAATTAATGGGAACCTTTCCCTAAGAATGTGAAATTTAGAAACTAACTGTAGGTTAGCTAAGAAGAATGGTTTCCTGGGTATTGATAGGATGTTGGTTTCGGCCTTCGGGGTTAATGTTTGGGGAATTATTCTCTTGCTAATTTACGGTTAGTGACTGATGAATTGGAATGAGGCATATGTTGTGTTTGTGTAACACTTGTTTATTATATACGCGTGTTATTCAGAAAGATCGGGTTTATCTCATTATGAATAACTGATTCGACGATTAGTCAAAGATGAAGACAGTGGTTGAAGACCAGAGGTCTTCACGTCGTTTGGTTGATTACTGATGATCTTGATTGGTTCGTACACCCAAGAGGAGAGAATCAGTTAGTGGTCGTCCAGACGTACTTGGAGATCGATGGATATGCGAGGTACAAGGTGCCTCCGGTTTCGTTCAGACCCAGAACGAACTTGTAAATGTACTGTGTGTCTGACATTGGATTTTATTCTGTGTGATTGATTTCCATTAAATATATATCTGTTTGGCGGCGGAAAATTTATTCTCTTGCTTAACCCCTTCTCTGAGACGTACGAGCTTCGGGGTTATATATTGATGGATATCAATCGCATGGAGTGAATTGCCTGTGTGGCATGCCTAAGTGGCAAATGATCAAGGCTTTTGTTGAAAAGCAAAGTCTTGCGGGTGATGATCAAAGCACAGCCTGTGTGGCACAACTTTGTGTAGCATTGATTCGCGAGCCTCACACCTCGGTTGTGAACCAGAAACGGGAGAGGACATCAAGGAGGACATGCATTTCTTTCTAGCTAGGGTGGTGTCAGTGACCTACCAGCCCTGACATTTATATTATTTTCACCTGTGTGGTTGTTGCTGTTGCGAGGCGCCTCGAGTATATCGGTCGATCCAGGGCCAATGGAGTCATTTGTTGGCTCATTTGCGCCCCAAAGGGTGGGGAAACGCAGTGTTCAGGCATTTTAATCCACATCGGTGGACCGGCCCTGAAGATCCAAGGGCCCACCTGAGTCTGGGTCCTGAGACATGGTAGGCTAGATTGTCTCGAATCGGTAGAGAACGATCCCTGGCCTCGGTTCACAGATGGAAATCCAATTTCCAAATACGTGACTTTGCAGTTTTGATTGTAGAGCCTAGTATGGCGACATGATATATGGTACCCATGCCGTCTATGATTGATATTTATGATTGAAATTGTTTTGACACTATACACTTATAATAGTATCAAATGATTTGTTTTTAACGTACCAAGCATGTTTGGCTATTATAAGGGAAAACTCTATCCTCCGGCTTGTGTTGCAATGTGTGATAGGACCTGGGTCTTATAATAGCTTCATTTTTCCAAAAAGAATTGCGTTGTTTTGTTATATGCACTGGTATTCTTGGGAGGAAACCCGTTCCGTGTTATACGGCGTGGTCCCTTGATATATCTGATTTAAAGTAAAGTTTTAAATAACTGTTTTAGTTCTCACACCAGTCACATGACTGACCTGGAGTTTATTGTTTTAACCTAAACTCTGGGTGCCCCTATTTCCGCACGGGCAGCTAGTAATTTTGGTTTTGCAGATTTATATTCACAGGAACCTGGTTTACAGCTGGAATGATATCTGGAAAGCTCTGTATTTGTATATCCCTTTCAGTTGTGTATTGTATTAATTTTCCGCTGCTATGTAATGTATTGTAATCTCTGATAATTTGTGTTGTGTATTTTATTTGTTTATACTCTGTATATTCTTGTATTCTGATGGAATTGTTGTAATTTACAATGAATTGTCCATATGTCTGCGTTCTTTTGTGTGTTGTTCTCAAAGTATCCGCTCTTTCCTTTACGGGGAAGTTACAGGTTCTTACAGTTGGTATCAGAGCTTTGGTTTACAATGCTCAGAGAGCAAGGCACATTAGAACCTTACGAAAAAATTCATCAGAGATCAGATTAGTAATATCCAATGGGAATGATTCGTTAGAGATGGGATCAGTAGTATCCTAGAACGAGTGTGAAGAGTATATTTTTAAAATGAAAACAAAATTTTGTTTTGAAAATTTAATTCAATTATATGTATTTGAATATTTATTTTAAATTGATTTGGACAATCTAGTATATGGAGATTTTGCATATACGCCTAGCTAGCGTGTGTACGAAGCCTTAAATATACTGGATAGATATAGAATCATACTCTAGTCGCCCGGAGATGATACTGATGGTTGATATATCATCATCAGTGTTTATGTTCGAGTTTCGAAAGTGTGATATCTATATGATTCCTATTGATTGGTGTGAGAACCAAAACTAGATAGGATATATTGTTGTGATTTGGCATCAAAAAATGATTTTCTGTATGTATATCAAAATTTTGAATTTGAAACGTTAATTCACTAATTGATTGATGGTTGTGTTGTATGATTATTTGTTATATAATGAAACCATTATGTGAATGAACGGTAAACATAACCAAATTTTGTCGAATAGTGGAAATTGGTTGCATTTGCATATATGTACATGTATATCCATTGAACAGGTCATAGCAAGGAGGCTAGAGAAGATGAATAAAATTGTTTGCCCGACAAATAGGTACATGTTTATTGTATTTCTTTGGGATTTGATGATTTTATGAGCCGATTGGCTAGCCGCTTGGCTTTTTCTTTTTCTTTTGGATTGAAGAAGGCCATGGGAGGCTATATGAAATATCCCGAAGTCCCCGGTGCACGGCAGCTTATGGCGAAATATTTCGAAAATTTAGGGTGTTAGCCCAATTTTTGAAAAATTTGAAAAGTTCTTAGAAACTGAAAAGTTGAAGAACTTAAGCCATAATGAAAATACTGAAAGTTGAGTCAATTAGTTAAATAACTTTCGGCTTCGTTCCTTTTCGGGGACGAAAAGTTTTTTAAGTTGGGGAGATTGTAATAACCCGGAAATCCGAGCCAATTTAAAATTTTTATTTTGGCAATTTTAGCGAATTTTGTATATTTAAAATGATTATTTTAAATAATAACGACAAGAAATTTATTTTGAATAGAATTAGAACGTATAGTTTTATTTAGATCGTCGTTAGAATATAATTATTTTATTTTATTTATATAAGGAATTGAAAATGGCGTGGTAGTTTGAAAATTCGATTTCAAATTTCAAATGAATGTACATGATTCAAAATAAACCGGATTTTAGTGAAACCAAAAATATTAGAATCTATTTGAGAATATCTTTCCAACGAATCCGAGAAATCAAAATTTCATAGCGGGAATCAAAAGTTATGTCCAGTTGAAAATTCAGAATAGTCGCTATCGAATTCAGGCCCTTAAAAATAGCCATTTTTCAAACAACCTTGGTTTTCGACAAAACCACTTTTGTTGGATCCGTGATGTCAAGTTATTGCTAGATTCCAAAATTCATAATTTTTCTAATCAATATGTGAGTGTGGCAATGGAAAATGCGTTTGACCAGTTTCACTTGATTTTAATCGACTGGAAAATGGCCATTTTTCAAACGGTCTCAGAATTTGATGAAACTAGTTTTGTTAGGACCGTATCGTCAATACGAAGCTAGAAATATTTTTCGGGAATTTTTAGAGTCTGTATGTGGTCCCGGTAAATTGAAATGTGTGTTTAAATTGAATATATAAAGATTTATATTTTAAATTCAACAAAAACTAATCGTAACGGTCGAATTAGCTTGCGATACATATCCCATTGTGTTTGGAATGAGGGTAATGTGCTAGGGACGACATTCGTCGGAGTTCGTTTGGAGTTTGTATGTGAAAACACCCTTTTCGAATAAAATAATAATTTAAAAATAGTATAAATATCTCAAAAGAAATTGAAAACCCTAATTTATTAATCAGTCTGTCGTTCTTCTTCGATGAAGGGATGTGAAGATCTAAAACTAAATCGCCGATTACTCCTCCCACAATTCGAATTTCAAGATGAAACCAAAGCAAAAATTCAACAACTTTCTCCCCTCTTTAATCCTACACTGGTTTGATCGGAGTTGGCAAATGGAGGAGCGCGGATTCAGGGCGCAAAATTGCCATCGTCGAGCTCGTTTTTTGTCATGAGATGGCCACCGAGTCCACCACTATGGCTGGCACAGGAAGGCATCGCGAAGGGGCTTCATGCGGTGGGGTCTGATCATCATCAAGAGGCGTACAGTGGCACCGACGATGAGGTTCCTGGATCGAGCAATGGTTTTCTATACCGTGGAATTGTAGAGGATGCAACACTTCTTTGACATTACATAAGGTAATTAATTTTATTTTTAAACTTAATTAATGTGTTAATTAGTATACAAAAAAATTGTGGAAAAACAGAAATTACATTGTTCAAAAACTAGAATTGACATTGTTTTGAAACTGAAATAACATTATTTTTGAAACTAAAATTGACAATTGTTTTTATAAAAATATAAATAATCTTTTCATGATTCAAAAAAAAAAAAATCTTTTCAGGATTTGATAATAAAAATACCTTTGTTTGAAAGAATAAAAATATATACATTGTTTGAAAGATAAAGTATATACATTGTTTGAAAAATGAAAATATAAGGATCGGATTTTTGAAAATATAAAGATCAGATTTTTGAAAATATAACGATCAGATTTTTGAAAATATAAAGATCAGATTTTTAAACCATATAAAGATGTGATTTTTATTTATATGAATACCATATAAAAATGTGATTTTTAATAATCAACTGCGTGAAACAGATGGCGATGGATCAGATTGAGATCAAAACGAAGTCCGAACCGTTCAGAAATAGAGAAAGGCGGAGTGTAACCCTTGGTGAGAACTCCTCACTTTTATTTTTATTTCTAGTTTGAAATATATACTAGGATGCAGACGGTGCTTAGCAGCATCCGACACCTGTCGTCCACAGACCATGGATGAATTGTTTGTTTGATTGATGTGTTGTGAAATTTGATTGTGTGATGTGAAGTGAAATAAAATATTTTATAGTGTAAAATATTTTATAGTTAAAAATATGATTTTTAACGTGTGTATAAAATAAATATTTATAAACAAATCGGACGATTTGTTTATATACACTGATTTGACTGCTATTGATTGGGACGATAAATTTTTCACATCGCCCAACTGCACAAATAAAATCTGTGTTTGTTGTTTTGAAACCCCACACGGGTATTGGGATGATATTTGACGTACACTAATCCCGATTGTTTAGTTGTATGTCAATCGATGGGTTGACAGACTGTGTAAGCATTAATTATTTATATTTAATGCTTATGCAGTTGTGTGGTGCACTCTGGATGATGGTTGATTGTTTATCGTTGCTATTATATACATGTGTTGTATGGAAATCCATATAATTAACATTATATGGTAATTGATTGGGCCTCATTCCAATTTGGAAAATAAGAAATATTATAGAAATAAATTCATGTGTTGAATAGAAATATTCATGTGTTGAATAGTAAAATAAATATTCATGTGTTTAAGAAAAAATTCATTTGTTGAATAGAATAACGAAGTTATTGAAATATAAAAAGCCTTGTTGATTAGATTGACGCCATTTTGACGTGAACGATATTTATATCGATTTTGTTCATTTTTATGATGAATATAGAAAACGAAGTGATTTCAAAATATAACGTTCGAAATTGAATATGAAGTTGAAATCGTGTTGAAAACGAATTTAAAACGATTTATAAAATACGTTTTGAAAGGAAATAGACGAAATATATATATAATATATATATATGTTATATATAAAATGGCCTGAATAGAACGCGTCGCGGCAGTTCGCGAATTTCGACCATTGACTTCGAATGGATATTACGGGAGATCCGACAGCCGGATTCTCCTAAAACTGGAACCGTTGGGTTCTATCGAAAAGTGCTTTCTAATGAATATTAGAGATTTGAAATCTAATGGTTTGATTTGGAATTATGTCCAAATCAAATTTGGAAAAGGTCGTTGTAAGTGCAGTTCGATGGCCGTTGATGGAAATCGACTGTACGGACCTTGATATAATTATTAAAAATAGTGATAATTTGTGTAGAATCATAAGAAATGATTTGGGAAGAATTGGGATGAAAAACTCTATATTTGAAAAGATTAAAGTAAATTTTTATCGAAATGAACCAGTTTCGAACTAGAACAATAATTTATTTATTTTTAAAATAAATAAACTGGATTTGAAATGGTTTTGAAAATAACCAGAATTTCCAATAATTGAATTGGAATGGATTTGGATCGAAATCATCTTCGGAATAGTTCGATGTTGGATTTCGTGATTATACAGATGTTGTTATGGAAATTTGAAAGATATATTTATATCGTTATTTCCAATACGATATTTGTTGGTTTCAGAATTTGTATTAAATATAAGCCGAAATATTTTCTATTTAGAGCCTTGTGTTTAATATCAAATGGGATTTTGGGTTGTCGTGAATGGTATCTTTAATAATACTGTTCTTAAACCCAAATGGAGTTAAGAAAATTAAGAACTAACTGGGGAACAGTTAAGTTGGATGGTTTCTTGGATATTGATCTGATGTTGGTTTCGGCCTTCGGGATTAATATTTAGGGAACTGTCCTCTTACTAATTTACGGTTAGGAACTAATTGAAATGTAATGTGATTTTTGGGGTTTATCGTGAACCGTATTTTAAATGACATCGGTTCTTTAACCCAGTTAAAGATTAAAACTAAGTGGAGTTTTAATGAATCTTTAATTAGACTGAAAAGATCGAGAATGGAGTATCACCAGTTTTGCTCCAGGCGATAGTTAAATCTTTAATTAGATTTGAACGTGAAATGGTAATTGAATTTACCGATAACACCGTGGTGGTAGCTATGAAGTATTACCAGTTTTACTTCATGGGATGAATAGGTTGGGATTGGGAAATTAAAACAGATGATTACTTTGGTAAGGTTCGTTAATCCCGACTAGTTTGGATAAACCATAATTTGGTTTGAATTGATATTCAAAAGAAAGTTAAAGAATAAATGTAAAAGAATTTATCTTTGATAAAATTAATGGGAACGTTTCCCTAAGAATGTGAAATTTAGAAACTAACTGTAGGTTAGATAAGAAGAATGGTTTCCTAGGTATTGATCTGATGTTGGTTTTGGCCTTCGGGGTTAATGTTTGGGGAATTATTCTCTTGCTAATTTACCGTTAGTGACTGATGAATTGGAATGAGGCGTATGTTGTGTTTGTGTAACACTTGTTTATTATATATGCGAGTTATTCAGAAAGACCGGGTTTATCTCATTCTGAACAACTGATTCGACGATTAGTCGAAGGTAAAGACGGTGGTTGAAGGCCGGAGGTATTCACATCGTATGGGTGATTACTGATGATCTTGATTGGGTCATACTCCCAAGAGGAGGGAATTAGTTAGCGGCCGTCTAGACGTACTTGGAGATCGATGGATATGCGAGGTACAAGCTGCCCCCGGTTTCGTTCAAACCTAGAACGAACTTGTAAATGGACTGTGTGTCTGACATTGGATTTTATTCTGTGTGATTGATTTACATTAAATATATATATCTGTTTGGCGGCGGAGAATTTATTCTCTTGCTTAACGCCCTTCTCTGAGACGTACGAGCTCCGGGGTTATATATTGATGGATATCAATCGCATGGAGTGAATTGCCTGTGTTGCATGCCTAAGTGGCAAATGATCAAGGCTTTTGTTGAAAAGCAAAGTCTTGTCGGTGATGATCAAAGCACAGCCTGTGTGGCACAGCTTTGTGCAGCGTTGATTCGCGAGCCTCACACCCCGTTTGTGAACCAGAAACGGGAGAGGACATCAGGGAGGACATGCGTTTCTTTCTAGCTAGGGTGGTGTCTGTGACCTACCAGCCCGGACATTTATATTATTTTCACATGTGTGGTTGTTGCTATTGCGAGGCGCCTCGATTATATCGGTCGATCCGGGGCCGATGGAGTCATTCGTTGGCTCATTTACGCCCCAAAGGGCGGGGAAACGCAGTGTTCAGGCATTTTAATCCACATCGGTGGACCGGCCTTGACGATCCAAGGGCCCACCTGAGTCTGGGTCCTGAGACATGGTAGGCTAGATTGTCTCGAATCGGTAGAGGACGATCCCTGGCCTCGGTTCACAGACGGAAATCCAATTTCAAAATACGTGACTTTGCGGTTTTGATTGTAGAGCCTAGTATGGCGACATGATGTAACACCCCGTAATTTGAACATAAAAATTCACAAATTAAAGTATACTTAATTAAGTGAAATGGGTTGCGCAGAGATATATATATATATATATATATTGATATATATATATAATTGAAAATTTAATAAATAAATATGTAAAAATGTTCTAAACAGCGAATTGGGAGAGGGGAATAACCGAACCGGCCGATTTTTGAGGTCGACCCGAGCTCGCTGGGTCGACTAGGGGTTAATCCAGGGTGTTTGGCTGTCAACCCGTGGGCCGATTCGCTCGAATGCAGATTTTTCATTTGAATGGTTCTCATGGTTCTGCTTTAATCTAAAGGCCCTAAATGGTTCCTACATGTGACTTCTTCCCCAAGACATGCTTTAAAGGCTAGGATTGGTTCTAGGGTTTATCCTATGGCTAAAACTATCCTAGTCTTCTATAAAAAGACCCCTAACCCTCTCCTAAAACCCTCATGAATTGATCCTACAACTAAACTGTGCCAAAATGATTCCTCATCATGGCCTCCACTTCAACCCATGGCCTCCATATTCTTCTTCATGATAGTTTAAGTGTTCTAAGCTAGTTTCAAAGTAAAGGAGCCTCTTTTCTTCATTCATGAGAGATTCTATGATCATTTGAGTGATTTCATGCTTGTATGAGAGTTCATAAGTTGCATTCTAGCCAAAGTTGCAACCTTTTCTTGACCAAAAAGCAAGGATCTTGCATGAGAGCTCATAAGCTTCATTCAAAGCCAAAGTTGAAACCTTTCTTCTTCAAAGCAAGGATTTTTATTGATATTTGCTCAAGGGTTTCATTTGGAGCTTGTTCTTTTGGGGTTTTTGGTGATAGCATGAATGGCTTCGTCTCAATCTTTGTTTTATATGTTGATTTGTGCCTTCATAGCATTGTAAGCCCTCTTCCTACTCTTAGATATTAACTTTAAACTTAATGTGACATGTTGTAAGTTGGGTTTGAACATTAAGTATGTTGCATGCTATCATGTTATGTATCCTGTCATGACTAAAAAATCATTATCTTGATCTTGTGGGCTTAAAGATATAAACTTTATGTTGAATGTTGCATTTTGGAAACATGAGAACTATCATGTCCCTTATGATAGCTTACATGTAATGCCATATGCGAACTTCTAGCCATCTTTCTATGTCATTTACCACCATGATTCACCTATGTGCTAAGTTTGAGGTTGTGCATGTTTTTGAGGCCTAATAATGTAATATGCAAGTTAATGAACACGTTTATACCTCATTTGCCACCATGTTTAACTTGTGGCCTTATACCCCTTTTTGTCATGCCTTTGCCAAGTTCCTTCTTTTAATCCATTATGCGTTGTTGCGGATGTATATGTGAGTTTAAAAGCGTTGGGTTACATTATGGGTAAAACTTTAATGACGTGAAACATGATTTGGGTAAATGGGTATAAACATGACAACATGTAACTTTGGCTATGAGCATGGGACTTGAAAACTTGACACGTATGGGTTGTAAGTGTAATAAGACACTAGACCAAACATGAAAATGGCCAACTCGAGGTTGGGTTGAGTTTGTAGCATAAATCTACCCGGACCCGCCCGGCTTAACTAGTGGCTACAAACAATAGGATCCAATGTGAGAAGTTGGTCATGACGCGCTTAAGACCTGATAGGGTTAAGTCACAAGGCCTTTTAAAATTAGGCTTAACCATTGTAATACGATTAGTGGATGGGGTTAAGCTAACCCATACTTAACCAATCCGACTCGATAATCTGATGGGATTAAGATAATCTATGCTTAATCAATCTAACATGATAATCTGATAGGGTTAAGACAAATAAATACTTAACCAATTTTACTTGATAGGGTTAAGTCACGAGCTTCTTGGTACACTTAACCAACTTGTAGGGCTAAGCCTTGAACTTGAGTACTTAGCCAATCTTGACATGATTCGTAGGCGGGTTAAGTCATGAACTTGGATAACAACACTTAACCCATTTGACAAAACCCTAACTCAGGGGACTAGGTTGGAAATCGTAGTTAACAAGGATAGCGGAAAGAGGGGCTAAGTGGTAAACCTTAGTTAAGGGTAACTAAGTAATAATTCTTAGCTAAGGACATGGGACTAGTTCATAAAGAGATGAGTAACCTGGTACGGTAGGTCATCGCTTAGTATACGAGGAGGAGCAAGTTATCTAACTTGGATAAAAGCTCCAGCGAACTGGGTGACGAAGCGGAAGCTTCGGGCAACGTGAGGGTACTCTTGGTATCCCTCTGTGAGGTGGCGTGTGGTCCATGAAACCCGGCCTCACAGGGGTTAAGGTCTGCGGTAGAAGAGCCAAGAGTATGCCTTGGTTGCTATGCGAGCGACCTAAAGACTAGGATGGGTTAGCGTGGAGTCGACGATACTTGATTTTGCCTCGGGATAGCAGGTCGCCGACTACCTACCATCTTTAGTCAATCGTGTACGTACGGAAAGGCAGGGAACTCCCAAAAGATCATATACTAGCTATCAAGTTATGGGTGAGGTTGGCTATCTGGAAGTGGGCATCGATGGGCCTTAGTGTAGTTCTCATACATGATTTTTCTTGGATTGCCTTTCAGTAGTTGAGGGAGGGGTCACGTGGGACCATAGCCACGGGTACAAAAGTAGACCTTGATATCTGCATCAGCAGACGACTTAAAGCTCCCGACCGAGTTCCGTATTTCTTGTTTTGCCCTGGCACGGAACTCGGATGGCACATTGAGGAACATGTGCATCTAGACATGGAAAACGGTTCACGATACATACGCGGGATAAAGGGCGCGGTTGACGGGTAGCATAATCCCTAGTGGCCCTAGGTGGCTGAACTGTAACACCCCGCCTCCGCTAGGGTCACTCGCAAAGGAATGCACTAGCTTTAGAGGGGCATTATTGGTAAACATGCACAGAAATATCACAAGACAGAACATATATAAATAGCGGAAGTAAAATCAAACTTTCATAACATGAATAAATAAGGTCTAAAGCCTTTTACATCAGAGTACATCAAAACCTGTCTTGCAATAATAAAGAAGCATAAAAACCTTTTCATAAATTATTCCCCAAGTAAAAACAGTAAAGTAGCCATAGCCAAGAGAAGTCCAAGCCATCCATGATGACCTTCAGGTAGAAGAAGTCCGAACTAAACAACATTGTTTCCTCCCTGTAACCTGGGAGGGAAACGGAAGAAAAGAGGCGAAACAAAACGGATCAGTCAAAAAGACTGAGTAAGTCCTATCTACTTCCAGTATAAAAACAGGTAAAGGTAACATGACATGCATAAACTGAAAGTAAACATAAGGATAACTACAAGACAGATAAACCAGGATGGCCGGTTGAACTACTGTGGCAAGGTAAACCAAGGTATCATGATAAACTGCGGTGTTATGATAAGTCAAGGTATCACATCGTCAGATTTCTAACGAGTACATTATCCCAAGGTATCTAGTCCTAACATGTATATTTGCTCTGCACCTCTCGTACTAGTATCCCTACCCGCGCCATGAACGTCCCTTGCTCAAAGTCGTGTAATGGTCCATGTCAACCTAATATATCACATATACAGGTTACTCACATCATATGTTTCTTTTCATGTATATAAGTTCAGTCCTTTGCCGTACCTCGTACGGGCTTCCCCATGTCGTATTATCCTTGAAGTCGTTTGGACTGTCACCCTTGTTCTAGCTAGGTTCTTCCATATGAATCATCGTTTGAACTATTAGGACTTACGCCACCTAGCACCACTAGGGATTACGCTTACCTATTGCACGCTTTCGTATTTCGGTATGGGTTAAACCACCTATGCCACTAGGGATTACGCTAACCCTCAACCGCGCCCTTTTTCCCACGCATTCATCGTGAATCGTTTTTCTATAACTGGATGCACATGTATCACATCGCGCTATCCGAGTCCTGTCACCGGCCAAAACAAGAAATACAGGACTCGGTCGGGAGCTTTAGATTTATCTGCCGATGCAGATACTAAGGTCTGCTTTTCTACACGTGGCTATGGTCCCACGAGACCCCTCCCTCAACTAGTGAAAGGCAACACAAGAGAAAATCTTGCATGAGAACTACACTCCGGCCAGCCCACATCCTACGGCCTACCTCACCCATAATTAGATAGCAATTATGGTCTGTTGGGTGTTCCCTGCCTTTCCGTACGTACACGCTTGACTCAAGATGGTAGATGATCGACGAACTTGCTATCTCGGGCACCTTATGTATTCGCCGACTCACTGCTATCCACCCCAGTCTTTAGGTCGCTCGCATAGCAACCAAGGCATATTCTTGGTTCTTCTACCGCAGACCTCAACCTCTCGTGAGCCTAGTATAATGACCTGGCAGCTCACAGAGGGATCCCAAGAATATCCTCACGTTCCCCGAAGCCGCTGCTTCGTTACCCAGTTCGTTGGAGCCTTTATCTGAATCAGATAGCCTGCTCCTACGCGTATACTTAAACGATGACCTACCGTATCGGGTTACTCATCTATCTAAGAAGTGGTCCAGATTTCCTTGACTAAGAATTATTACTTAGTTTCCCTTAACTAAGGTTTACCATTTAGCCTTATTTCCGTTATCCTTGTTAACTATGGTTATTTACCTAATCCTCCGAATTAGGGTTTATCTAATGGGTTAAGTGTCACTTAAGTTCACAACTTAACCCGTCTACAAAACATGTCAAAACTGGCTAAGTATCCAAGTCCAAGACTTAACCCTACAGACCATGTGTCAAGTTGGTTAAGTATATCAAGCAATCCATGACTTAACCTCGTCTAATTATCATTTTAGATTGGTTAAGTACATATTAATTTGACCCCGTCAGATTACCGAGTCAAATCGGTCAAGCGTATTCGAAACGATTCGTGACTTAGCCTTATCATGTTTTCACGTTAGGTTGGTTAAGTATAGGTTAACTTAACCTCATCAAATTAACAAGTTAGATTGGTTAAGTATAGGTCACTTAACTTCATCAAATCATCGTGTTAAATTAGTCAAGTGTTTAACTTAACCCCATTAAATTACCAAGTTAAGTCGGTTAAGTATGGGTTACTTGACCTCATTGAATTATCAAGTTTAAATTGGTTAAGTGTTTAACTTAACCCTATCGAATTACCGTGTTTAGATTAGTTAAGCCTAATCTTAACCCCATCTATTAACTGTATTATACGGTTAAGTGTCATTAAGAAAATTTACTTAACCTTATCACGTTATCGTGTTGGATTGATTAAGTGTTGGTTAACTTAATCCCGTCCACTAGTCGTATAAAAAAAATGGTCAAGTGTCATTAGGCAAATCAAGTTACTTAACCTACCCAAGCTTATCATGTTTTGTTAAGTATCATTAGCCTAATCAAATTACTTAACCCATTTGTCCATATCATATTTGGTTAAGCCTCATTAATCAAATTAACTTAACCCTATTATGTGGCATTAATTTAATTAATGCACCCTCAACCTCTCACATTAGACCTTGTTGTGGTTACTAGTTAAGCCGGGCGGGTCCGGGTAGATTTACACCACAACCTAGTCTAACCTCGGGTCTTAAGCGCGACATGACCAACTTCTCACATTGGGTCCTATTGTTTGCAACTACTAGTTAGGCCGGTCGGTTCCGGGTAGTTTTACGTTGCAAACTCAACCCAACCTCGAGTTGGCCACACTCATATTATCTAAGTTCATCGTGTTTCCAAAACATGTTACAAGTTTTTCGAGCATTTGGGTAGACCTAACTTAATAGGTAAATTCCCAAAGGGTAGACCTAACTTAATAGGTAAATTCCCAAGCTCATGTTTTTATTCATACTTACATGTCATCTTCCATGTTATCTTTCAAGTCATATTTTCAAGTATAAACACATGTCATATTCAAGTTAAGATTTTGCGACATGTTCATGTTTATCTAACTACCCAAAATTGTGTTTTCCCAACGCAAGCAAAGCGAGTCAACATAGTAAGAATACTATGTCACATATTGTTCTCAAAACATGCATGATGCCAAAAAGGGCTTGGCTTCCACATGCATAACATCATGAGGGGGTTGGCCATAAACATGCATAGTGTCATAAGGTAATTTGGCCACAAACATGCATATTATCAAGAGGGATTTGGCCATAAACATGCACAACTTAAAAGAGGGGATTGGCCACGAGCATGCATAATCTCATAAAGGATTTGGCCACAAACTTGCATGTTAGCATAAGGGGTTTGGGTTCATAAACATGCATAAGCCCCAAAATCTAGTCTTAGCCAATGTTTCACAAGTAAAGTATTTCCTAAAGGTTCATGCTAGCATTTCATGCATAAAGACCCAAACTTGCAAGTTAAACTAGGTTATGCATAGCATGAGAGGCATGATTAAGTCACTCACATGGCCTAAAATCATAAACATGAACACAAGAGGCAAGGTAAGGTTCATGTAGGTTCGCATAATCATGTTTAGCCTCATTTTATCCCATGTCAACATTAAAAATACCGTTTTGATCCAAAAGTAGCTAGAACTTACATAGGCAAGGCTTAGAAAAGGGGTCATGCATCATCTTGACGAAGAAAGGTGGCTCCTTTGAAGAAGAACCTTCATGAAACTCGCATAGCTATGTTGATTTGGCCTCCATTTGGTGTAGCAAGCTTGCATCTTTTGATTTGAACTTGATTTGAGTGCATAGGCTCTAGGGATTTGAGATGGAGGCCATGAGAGTAGAAATTTGGCCATAGTTTAGTTACATGAGTGAATAATGAGGGTATAGGGGTAGGTTTAGGGTCCTTTTATAGAGATTAGGATAGTTTTAGGCCCTTAGATTAACCCTAGGACCAACCAGAACCGTCAGATTTCAAACCAGGCCCAAAAACCTAGCCAAGATAGCAAATAGGTGCACCAGATCAAAATCAGCCGACAGGGCAAGTCGACAGCCCTGTCGACATGCATGTCGACATGCCTGTCGACATGCCTGTCGACTTGTCTGGGCGGGAATTTTCCCGCCTGGCCCCCTTTCTGCACGTTTCGAAATTCAAATTTTCCGAAAACTTCTTTGGGCCTTAACCGGGTCATACGGACTCCGATTTTCGAAAACTCGGACTCTATTTCGCGTATTTTTCCGAGACGAACGCAATGGCATAGCCCGTTTTACTTGATTCAGAATTTAAAATTAAATTCTGCCTTGATTCTCGTTTTAACATGTTATTGAAATACGGGTTGTTACATGAACCCAAACCGAGACACGGAAACGTTCATTAGGTAGCATAATCCCTAGTGGTCCTAGGTGGCATAAATCCTAAGTGGACACGCGATAGTTCATGGTAAGAAAACATAACTAGATCAAGGATAGCAGTCCAAAATAACTTCAAGTATAAAACGTTTACATGGGAAAGCCCGTATGGCCTACGGCAAAGGACTAAACTTATACATGGAAAGAAACATACGAGTATGAAAACCTACATATACTATATATTAGGTTGACATGGACCATTACGTGGCGTTGGGCAAGGGACATTCATAGTTAACACATGACTCGGGTTGGGATACTAGTACGAGGGGTGCAAAGCAAATATACATGATATATACCTTAGGATGTTATACATGATAAATACCTTGGGATAGTATACTTGATAGAAACCTGACGATGTGGTACCTTGATTTATCTTGACACCGTAGTTTATCATGACACACTCGTTTATTTTGGTACCGTAGTTCATCCTGTTATTTTGGTTTAGCTTATCTATCTTGTCATCATACTTATGTTCATCTCAGTTCCTCATGCCAGTTAACTTTACTAGTTTATATACTGATAGTAGATAGGGCTTACCAGTCTTTATGACTGACCCCGTTTTGTTTCGCCTCTTGTCTTCCGTTCCCCCCCCCCAGGTTACAGGGAGGTGGGGTGTTACATTTGGTATCAGAGCAGAAGGTTACCAGACTGGGCAAAAAAATTTAAAAACCTTTTGAAAACTATTTGAGAAACCATTTACAAAGAAGCATTTTTCAAGAAAAGTTTTAAAGGCTATTCCCAAAAGCCATTAGCACTATCCTTTGTTCCCTTGATCGAATCTCTTTTCCCTTTCTTTCCTCCATCTGGAGTCACAGTAGTTTTAACTGCGACTAATCCTTATCTAGCTACGTAAGTGTTTTCCCGTGCGATGGAGGAAGTTCTCGAGAGACCGGTTACCGAAGTTATAAGAAGGGATAATAAGAACAAGGATAAAGGACGCGAGCTTAAGGATAAGCAACTGTTACTATGGCTTAGTCCATCAAGGAGGACAAGGACTAGATCATCGGAGAGGGCAATTGTACGCTCCCATTTCTAGGGTACCTAAAAGAAATGGTACCGTTTCTGGTAAAGGTTTAGTCGTTCTTTTCTATCATCCCATCCAGACTTTGTCTTGACCATCGTATCATTTAAGTCTGCTTGGATAGTTGAGTCTCTGCACCTTAGTACTAGCATGGTAGAGGATCCCAATTTTTGTCCCAAAATCTGGTTGGAGAGTCAGTCCATTTATTCATGACTTGTTGGATTTGAGAACGTCTATGCCAAGTGTTGAGATTAGAAGCAATACTTCTATTGTTGAGCTATGGATGGATTCTAGGGGTAAAGTGGTTATCCAGTAAGGGATACCATTCTCGGTTTTGAAAAGAGGGCAGTCAGACTCTTGACTTGCTTTGGTAATACCTTCGAAGTCTCGTGTAACCTTTTAGGTTCTGTCATGGTTAGTTACCTAGAATCTCTTGATGCATTTATCGGAAATCTCTAATCCAATCGAGTAACGTCCGCCAATAAGACGGATGGTTCATTCCGCTTAAGCATGGGATATAGGAATCACCCTAGTAAGTGTTCGTGGTAACATAAATTGGCATTGGTAAACGAGATCCAGAATTCACTAGTGAATTTTGGAGAGCTTGCATGAGTACGTAGATATGGTTGAGCCAAGTATACTAGGGAAAGAATAAATGAAAGTGGAACGAGAGGCGATAGTGAAAAGAGTTCCGACTCATACCTTGGAAATAGGAATCAAGGAGCTACGAAACCATGAAGTCAAAGGCGGTCAAGGAACAATGGAATTAAGTTCGTGGAAATGCGGCTCAGACGCGCGCATCATGTCTCTTTTTAAGAGTGTATCTTTGATCCTTGGTTCACCTGTAGAGCTTACTTGCATGCTATCGCTTGGTGGATATCCTCTCGGTCCTATTTCTGTTACAAACCCCGTAAGGAGTTTGTCTTGTTTATCTCCTCGATCTTATCTTGGGAACCTTAAATAGAACTCTATGGATGTAAACATGTATTTGAAACATGTTATGATTGATATGGTTGCAAATGGTTGCAAGTGGTTGCTCGTGGATGCGCGAATACACATTAGATACTAGATTGACGCGGTCACGTTTCATGTTGCATATGCACGAGTATTTATACTTGTTTATGGATGAAATTGAATGTGTTATCATGCGGATGTTGCATTTGAATGAATGTTTGTGCACGCATATAGTACTTATATGACTAGGACTATTCGCATACATGTTGGACTCATGGCACTAAACATATTTTGCATTAGAAAGATCATTCAGGCCTGATCATTAGCATTAGCTAAGGAGCATAAACACACACGTTCTGCATATGTTCATATGGCATTAGAAATCGTCTAAGGACAATGATGCCAGTGTTTGATGGTTTGAGTAGATGGTTGTTTGGTTGGTAGGATACGTTCTTCTTGACTTAGAGATTTCGGGGATGAAATCCTTTAAGGAGGGGAGAATGTAACACCCCGTAATTTGAACATAAAAATTCACAAATTAAAGTATACTTAATTAAGTGAAATGGGTTGCGCAGAGAAATATATATATATTGATATATATATATATATATATATATATAACTGAAAATTTAATAAATAAATATGCAAAAATGTTCAAAACAGCGAATTGGGAGAGGGGAATAACCGAACCGGCCGATTTTTGAGGTCGACCCGAGCTTGCTGGGTCGACTAGGGGTTAATCCAGGGTGTTTGGCTGTCAACCCGTGGGCCGATTCGCTCGAATGCAGATTTTGCATTTGAATGGTTCTCATGGTTCAGCTTTAATCTAAAGGCCCTAAATGGTTCCTACATGTGACTTCTTCCCCAAGACATGCTTTAAAGACTAGGATTGGTTCTAGGGTTTATCCTATGTCTAAAACTATCCTAGTCTTCTATAAAAAGACCCCTAACCCTCTCCTAAAACCCTCATAAATTGATCCTACAACTAAACTATGCCAAAATGATTCCTCATCATGGCCTCCACTTCAACCCATGGCCTCCATCTTCTTCTTCATGATAGCTTAAGTGTTCTAAGCTAGTTTCAAAGTAAAGGAGCCTCTTTTCTTCATTCATGAGAGATTCTATGATCATTTGAGTGATTTCATGCTTGTATGAGAGTTCATAAGTTGCATTCTAGCCAAAGTTGCAACCTTTTCTTGACCAAAAAGCAAGGATCTTGCATGAGAGCTCATAAGCTTCATTCAAAGCCAAAGTTGAAACCTTTCTTCTTCAAAAGCAAGGATTTTTATTGATATTTGCTCAAGGGTTTCATTTGGAGCTTGTTCTTTTGCGGTTTTTGGGTGATAGCATGAATGGCTTCGTCTCAATCTTTGTTTTATATGTTGATTTGTGCCTTCATAGCATTGTAAGCCCTCTTCCTACTCTTAGATATTAACTTTAATCTTAATGTGACATGTTGTAAGTTGGGTTTGAACATTAAGTATGTTGCATGCTATCATGTTATGTATCCTATCATGACTAATAAGTCATTATCTTGATCTTGTGGGCTTAAAGATATAAACTTTATGTTGAATGTTGCATTTTGGCAACATGAGAACTATCATGTCCCTTATGATAGCTTACATGTAATGCCATATGCGAACTTCTAGCCATCTTTCTATGTCATTTATCACCATGATTCACCTATGTGCTAAGTTTGAGGTTGTGCATGTTTTTGAGGCCTAATAATGTAATATGCAAGTTAATGAACACGTTTATACCTCATTTGCCACCATGTTTAACTTGTGGCCTTATACCCCTTTTTTCCATGCCTTTGCCAAGTTCCTTCTTTTAATCCATTATGCGTTGTTGCGGATGTATATGTGAGTTTAAAAGCATTGGGTTACGTTATGGGTAAAACCTTAATGACGTGAAACATGATTTGGGTAAATGGGTATAAACATGACAACATGTAACTTTGGCTATGAGCATGGGACTTGAAAACTTGACACGTATGGGTTGTAAGTGTAATAAGACACTAGACCAAACATGAAAATGGCCAACTCGAGGTTGGGTTGAGTTTGTAGCATAAATCTACCCGGACCCGCCCGGCTTAACTAGTGGCTACAAAAAATAGGATCCAATGTGAGAAGTTGGTCATGGCGCGCTTAAGACCTGATAGGGTTAAGTCACAAGGCCTTTTAAAATTAGGCTTAACCATCGTAATACGATTAGTGGATGGGGTTAAGCTAACCCATACTTAACCAATCCGACTCGATAATCTGATGGGATTAAGATAATCTATGCTTAATCAATCTAACATGATAATCTGATAGGGTTAAGACAAATAAATACTTAACCAATTTGACTTGATAAGGTTAAGTCACGAGCTTCTTGGTACACTTAACCAACTTGTAGGGCTAAGCCTTGAACTTGAGTACTTAGCCAATCTTGACATGATTCGTAGGCGGGTTAAGTCATGAACTTGGATAACAACACTTAACCCATTTGACAAAACCCTAACTCAGGGGACTAGGTTGGAAATCGTAGTTAACAAGGATAGCGGAAAGAGGGGCTAAGTGGTAAACCTTAGTTAAGGGTAACTAAGTAATAATTCTTAGCTAAGGACATGGGACTAGTTCATAAAGAGATGAGTAACCTGGTACGGTAGGTCATCGCTTAGTATACGAGGAGGAGCAAGTTATCTGACTTGGATAAAAGCTCCAGCGAACTGTGTGACGAAGCGGAAGCTTCGGGGAACGTGAGGGTACTCTTGGTATCCCTCTGTGAGGTGGCGTGTGGTCCATGAAACCCGGCCTCACAGGGGTTAAGGTCTGTGGTAGAAGAGCCAAGAGTATGCCTTGGTTGCTATGCGAGCGACCTAAAGACTAGGATGGGTTAGCGTGGAGTCGACGATACTTGATTTGGCCCCGGGATAGCAGGTCGCCCACTACCTACCATCTTTAGTCAATTGTGTACGTACGGAAAGGCAGGGAACTCCCAAAAGACCATATACTAGCTATCAAGTTATGGGTGAGGTTGGCTATCTGGAAGTGGGCATCGATGGGCCTTAGTGTAGTTCTCATACATGATTTTTCTTGGATTGCCTTTCAGTAGTTGAGGGAGGGGTCACGTGGGATCATAGCCACGGGTACAAAAACAGACCTTGATATCTACATCTGCAGATGACTTAAAGCTCCCGACCGAGTTCCGTATTTCTTGTTTTGCCCTGGCACGGAACTCGGATGGCACATTGAGGAACATGTGCATCTAGACATGGAAAACGGTTCACGATACATACGCGGGATAAAGGGCGCGGTTGACGGGTAGCATAATCCCTAGTAGCCCTAGGTGGCTGAACCCAAACCGAGACACGGAAACGTTCATTAGGTAGCATAATCCCTAGTGGTCCTAGGTGGCATAAATCCTAAGTGGACACGCGATAGTTCATGGTAAGAAAACATAACTAGATCAAGGATAGCAGTCCAAAATAACTTCAAGGATAAAACGTTTACATGGGAAAGCCCGTATGGCCTACGGCAAAGGACTAAACTTATACATGGAAAGAAACATACGAGTATGAAAACCTACATATACTATATATTAGGTTGACATGGACCATTACGTAGCGTTGGGCAAGGGACATTCATAGTTAACACATGACTCGGGTTGGGATACTAGTACGAGGGGTACAGAGCAAATATACATGATATATACCTTAGGATGTTATACATGATAAATACCTTGGGATAGTATACTTGATTGAAACCTGACGATGTGGTACCTTGATTTATCTTGACACCGTAGTTTATCATGACACACTCGTTTATTTTGGTACCGTAGTTCATCCTGTTATTTTGGTTTAGCTTATCTATCTTGTCATCATACTTATGTTCATCTCAGTTCCTCATGCCAGTTAACTTTACTAGTTTATATACTGATAGTAGATAGGGCTTACCAGTCTTTATGACTGACCCCGTTTTGTTTCGCCTCTTGTCTTCCGTTCACCCCCCCCCCCCCCAAGGTTACAGGGAGGTGGGGTGTTACACATGATATATGGTACCCATGCCGCCTATGATTGATATTTATGATTGAAATTGTTTTGACACTATACACTTATAATAGTATCAAATGATTTGTTTTTAACGTACCAAGCGTGTTTGGCTATTATAAGGGAAAACTCTATCCTCCGGCTTGTGTTGCATTGTGTGATGGGACCTGAGTCTTATAATAGCTTCATTTTTCCAAAAAGCATTGCGTTGTTTTGTTATATGCACTGGTATTCTTAGGAGGAAACCCGTTCCGTGTTATATGGTGTGGTCCCTTAATATATCTGATTTAAAGTAAAGTTTTAAATAACTGTTTTAGTTCTCACACCAGTCACATGACTGACCTGGAGTTTATTGTTTTCACCTGAACTCTGGGTGCCCCTATTTTCCGCACGGGCAGCTAGTAGTTTTGGTTTTGTAGATTTATATTCACAGGAACCTGGTTTACAGCTGGAATGATATCCAGAAAGCACTGTATCCGTATATCACTTTCAGTTGTGTATTGTACTATTTTTCCGCTGCTATGTAATGTATTGTAATCTTTGGTAATTTATGATGTGTATTTTATTTGTTTGTACTCTGTATATTCTTGTATTTTGATGGAATTGTTGTAATTAACAATGAAATATTCTTCTGTCTGCGTTCTTTTGTGTTTTGTTCTCAAAGTATCCGCTCTTTCCTTCACGGGGAAGTTATGGGTTCTTACACTAAACATGTCGTCTTATTTCTAGTATAAGGGTTGAGATGCTATGAGGTTGCAAAAACATTAGATAGTAACTGAAATTTGCTTTCTAAATCTAAAATCTTATTTCGAATGTAAGGATTGCAAATATTCTTAAAAACAAACACTACCAACACATCAAGTTTATTTTCAATGATTTTGATGCTTTATTTAAAAAACCCAGTAGCGTTTGTTGTTATAATCAAATTTGCCAAGTAATAATAATAACAGTGAAATTAGTATTTTTCTATATAACAATGAATTTTCCAAGTAAGATTTCCAATTGTTATAATCTAAATTTACATGTAGGATTAAGATCAAAGAAAGAATGATTGACTTACAAAATGACAACTTTTTTGGTAAAAGATACTTCGGAAAAATTGCTTTCTCCAGCTGTAATTATCACTTAGACAATCAAAGTTAGATATATTTAATAATAGAGATTTTGAATATGAAAACCATGAAAAAAACAACAAAACTAAAAAGGTCACATTTTGTATATATACAAGTGTCAAACTCAAGCTATTTGAATCAGTATTTATTTTCACATTCTGTTTAAAAGGTGTTCCAGAGTTAAACATTTCACCTTTGTATTGAAGTTTTTTTAAATAATAATTATATTTTCGTGCCTGACTCTTATTTTATTTCTATTGACATATTCATGTCCATTAAATTCGATTCATATGCTCTGTAATCCTCTAAATGTTTGTGTATAATATAGTGATATAGATTTTAACATGTGCTGGGCATTTCCTTTACTAATTAAACCTTTTTTAATTAACATGTTTTCAGACATTGTACGTAGGGTGTTGCATCCAATATTTTTGCCTACCTTATCCATTTTTAGAGTCCTTTAACAATGTCCTAATACATTATCAAAGCCTACAGTTACTGGATTTCTCAATTTGTTGTTTGTATTATATACTATTATTCAAATATTACTATGTTTTCTTATGCAAATGCTGACTGTCAAACCTTTAGTATGGGATGTGCATCTTGAGTGGCAAGGTTAAAAATCAGGTGTACCACATGATAACATGTGGCCTCTTCATCGAATTAAATATTAATTGCATATAAGCTTACTTCTCTCTACTTGATAGGTATGGTTGTATTTGTTTCTATACCCTATACATATGCTAAAAAAATACGTACAACTCATAGCCCTTAATTATTTTCCAAATGGGTATTGAATCTTCACCACTGAAATCCTACTTGATAGGTATGGTTGTATTTGTTTCTATACCCTATACATATGCTAAAAAAATACGTACAACTCATAGCCCTTAATTATTTTCCAAATGGGTATTGAATCTTCACCACTGAAATCATTTACAATTGACATTGTAGGGGTAACAGTAAAACTGAACATCAACAGACTATTGGATTCCATCAACCTATAAAGCAATAATGTATTTGGATTCAACCAGCAATTGTTGAAAATTGAGGTATGTGTTTGTTCAATATTTTCATTTCAGTCTATATATTTCACATTTTATTCCCAGCATTTTTCCACTTTTTCTTACGGTTCTCTTTTCTTCTTTCTTCATTCACAAAATTTGAAAGGAATCTAAGATGAATTGTTTTTTTTTTTTTTTTGGGGGGATGGAAGTAATTTTATGCTTTAAACAAGTTGCTAATATTCGGAATTACGTAACCATTATTTTATACATATTTGATTATTTCTCCCTTTCCCTTTTCTCAAATGTTAAAAAATGCGAAGCATATTTCCAGTGAAGTTGTTTGCCACTTTAAATGAATATCAAAAAACATTTCATTATGTTCTTCGTTTTGAACATATTTGATTTTTGTTCCTTTTCCTTCCCTATTAATTTATCTCATATGGTAAAAAAAATGTGAGGCATATTCCCAGTGATGTTGTTCACCTCTCTAAATGAATATTAAACAGCATTTCGGTTCTATTCGTTGTTTTCTAACGTTTTCACATAGAAATACCGTTCAATAAAATTACGTTTGCCTTTTACTTTTATTTTTAGATTATTTTTTATTAATTCTGTTTTTTTCCTACTTCCTTTTATTTTTTCAAACTTGAGTATGCAGGTTGAAGATTATTTCTGCATCAACCATTCCTTCATCATATGTTACAACTACGTTTAGCATAAAGCCTTTCTTATTACCATTTCAAGTTCAAATGAAAATTTCTTATGACTTCGTTTGCGGATTCCTATTCAACCCTAATTTTGCATCTGCTGTTTTGATTGATCTATTATCTTGCTTTTTGTTTTTGTATTAAACTTTTTGGTGTAGGTTTAAAATTACCAACAATTTATTCAGATCCCATGTTTGTCCGTTGAAGCTATATATTATGAGAATCAAATTAAGACATTCAGTTTATTCTTTTCATTTTTAGTGCTGGGGTTTTTGATTAATTTTCTTACTATCTTTTGGTTCTTTTAATAATGTTTCTATAAAATTTCCTTGGGTTATAATTTATTGAAATATTGCTTCTGATGTCCTTCTTACAAAAATATTGAATTAACATAGGGTCATCATCTGTGGCTTATCATATTAAGATACACAAGAAACATATTTATGTTAAGAACTTAGTTAATTTTAGCCGATGAAAATTCTTTTCAATTTGGTATTATATTTTCCACTATAGTTCCAAATTAATATTCTTCGCTTATCCCACCCGTGATTTGATGATTGAACTCTATGTTCACTGCACATACTCTTCTTAATTATAGCTTTTAGTAGTTTGTTTTTTCCTTCCGTTCATTGCCACAATGACTAATTTACCTTTGTTAGCAAAGGAACTCTAAGCCTATAATTGTGCAAATATGTTTTTTCTCAAGTGAGATGCTAAACTTTTCCCTCCACAAAGAGCATGACTTTTCACCAAGTTTTAGTACTCTACAAGTAACATCTTTCAGGCTCCAGTTCAAGTATATTTTGCCATGTTCTCAATTTTAGGACAATAACTCCACGCCTATTGTGATAACAACTGGTGTCTTTTAAAATATACAATTACCAAAATTTTCTTTTTCAGTTTAGGCTACTAAGGCCATTTGGATTTAAGCATAAGATAATTATCCCAACTGGTTTTACTGCACATTTCTATGCTTACATTTACTTTAAAAGGACGCAAGTCCATAGATAATATATATTCTGCACTCGGTACTCAAACAATGCTATGGTTTTATCCGTGTTACAGTTTTTTATCTTTAAAATTTTTAATATATAATTTTCACAAATTATATTATGACTTGCTATTTTTGTTTTAGTGAAAATGTTTTTACAGATTAATATGTTTGCTTTCGTTCGAATTTTTTCTTCTTATTACAAGATTACCTTTAAATATTTAGATATGAAGTTATCTATGTGGGCATCTATTTTTCCTTTTCTAAAATATAAAATAAACTGGTAAAATATTAAGTCTCTAGGAGTTATACATGCATTGCTTTAAATAGTCTTCTATAAGTTATCAAATTTGAAAACAAAATAAAGTTCTTACGAAATAGGTGGTTTCATTTTTAAATTTACAAGAATGTATTCGAGTTATGGAATTCAAAAAGTATTAAACTCAAAAAAATTAGTTATATCATTAGCTTTTGTTTTTTCCACTCTCCACGTGTGAATTATGAAAATTGATTTCATTATTCTTTCCGTTTATATTTTTAAAACACTGATCCTAAAAAACGAGTGCTAAAAATAGATTTACACTCATTAGGTATAAATGTTCTGTATACGCCATCCGTACCTTTGTTAAATAGAGATTAAGAAACTTGAAGATGGTATAAAAATTACTAACAGCATTAACTTCTTCACCATCCCCTTGATAAATCAACTCAACCAATGTGGACATATCTTGAGAATTAGGCACCTAAAATAAGGTCTTGGTTGAATTCAGTTCTTTAATTTATAACGGATAAAGTAGTGAAATGCAATTCAGCATGTCTGACACCAGTAACAGACTAACTACATTTAAGAAGATTAATTGCTAATTCTGCTCCGCTAATAGCTTTTTCCGAAATATCTATTATTTTTCCTTTATTTCCCATTATCTATATGTTTCCCCACACAGTTGCCTCCAACGTGATGTTCTCTAAGATATTTGACTCTATTCTTTGTTCATGTTTTCAGCCCAGCCATTGTTACACCATTAGATATGCACTGAATTCTTCCACAACCGATTTGGAACTGTGCTCGGGCTCCCCCTTATTTTAACTGAAGTTTATAGTCATGGCATTCAAATAATTCAGAGACAGTTCGGTTATTTTTTCAGATTGTTATTGCTACCTTGAGAAACATTGTCCAGTATGGAATAAAGCAAATAACTATGCTTTACGTGATTTCACGCAGCTGCATGACATTGAGTTATATTGTCATTTGAGAAATGTTGGTATTTCAATAATTTGACTAGCCAGTGAAATAGTTTTCTTTATGCATATTATGCTGCTGTTATGCTGCTGTATATAATCATTTTGGAACTGAAGTACATAATATTGACATTCAGATTACTGATATTCATACTTTGTAATAAATGAACATACCTCTCTGGCTGTCAAATGTTTTTCTTTCCAATAGTTTCCTATCAATATCTTTATTTACAGTCCAATATGTTTTTGGGTTGCTTCTTGCATAACTATGCCGCATACTAAGGGTTATAATGAATGCTATCCTTTTGTTTTCCAACCATGTACAAATTGTTGATTTTTTATCGTGTTGTCATCTAGCTGTCAACACATAGTTGTCTAAGATCTTCGATAGATAGCTTACTTTTGTGACATCTCAATATAAGGAACTATAGATTTCTACATTTTCAATTCTTACGGTGCGTGTAATTTTCTCAGGTTCTTATATCATTTTCTTGCATAATCACGCATCTGTAAAAATCGGTTTTAAGTTTACTTCTTTTGCTCTCATTATGATTTTGTATCATGATTTTCTCAGTCCACTGGAAAATCATACTTAAACTAATTTTAATCCTACATGGAACACTATAAAGTCGGAATTAACAGCTAAAAATTCTTAAAATTGATGACGCATTGGAAATCTTTTGACAATCCACTGCATGACAAATAATTGCAGTAGCAATCTCTGTAAAGACTGGACTTTTACGAAATTAAAAATAACATTATGGTCTCTTGCTTATCATGAACATTATAATATAACAAGATCTTTACCACATGTTTATGATTCAATGATATAGCCTCTACAAATATCCATATGCTTAATGGTCTCATCCTATCTTCTTTTTAACACACTGCCTCTCTTTAATTTTTGTTTACTTTTACCTTCAAAACTAAACATATTTATACAATTTTTAGCCTTGCAGATAATTAGTATTCGTGTAGCACTCCCTATCGTTTGTGAACTTAAATGAAACTACGATATTTTTTCCGTATCCGTGTGCGAAGCACAGGTGCGCACTAGTTTTAATTTAAGTATTCTTCAGTTTTAATATTTAAAATCACAGGGTGTTACACTTAGTCAACTCTCTTTGGGATGTGAAGCCACTACGTCGTAAGACAAAAAGCTTAGTGAGGTGTGAAGCACCTCGTCGTAAGACGAAAAGCTTAAAGAGGTGTGAAGCCACCTCGTCATACGATGAAATGCTTAGTCAACTCTCTTTCGGGTGTGAAGCCACCACGTCGTAATAAAAAAAGCTTAGCGAGGTGTGAAGCCACCTCTTCGTAAGACGAAATGCTTATTTAATTCTCTTTGCGGTGTGGAGTCACCACGTCTTCGGACGGAACTGCTTCGTATGGTGTGGGGCCACCTAGTCTTCGGACGTAACAACTTCGTATGGTGTGAAGCCATCTCGTCGCATGATGAAATGCTTAGTGAGGTGTTGTAACACCACGCACTTTATGACAATTTAATAATTATATAATGCATATATATATATATATATATATATATATATATATGAAAAATATAATACTGATAATATATGATTGCATGTAATAAATATATGCACTGAAAAAGAAGAAAAAGATTAATGTAAATAAAAATGTAATGCATGCATTAAAAGAAAGAAATGATTGGTTGCATGCAGTGTAAACATGTTGCATGCACTGATTTACAAATATTATGTATTAATAATAAAAGAGAAATAAAAAAAAAAGATGCATGAAAAAATAATAAAGTTACATGCAATTGTTCAAATAAAAGATTACAACAAATATGAAAAGAGGAATAAGAAGAGAATAATAACTACCATTGTTCTAAGCCTTGTTAACAATAGCTTTAGTAGTTCAGTTGGTTAGAGCATGTGGCTTTCATACATGAGGTACAGAGTTCGATCCCCGCCCGCGTCATATTTTTATTTTAAGGGAACAGTTAAAATAACACACGTTCATAAGAGAAAAATATGTATAAACGCTTATAAGGAAAAATATACATATAGAAGTATATAAAATATATGAATATATGTATATGAAAATATATTCGTATATATGTGCAGAAATATATATACAAGGGAAAAATTAAAACAATGTTGTAATCAGAGAAATATGGTAAGAATTAATAAACTGCATAACACCGTTTTTGAAATTGAAATATAGGTGGTGCGTATATATATACGCGTAAAATGGTCATTAGAAGATTTGTATACATATAAGGAGATTATATGTAAATATAATAGTTAAATAAATTCCAGAAATTCAAACGTTCGAACAAATAAACTTCTGCACCAAAACAGCTCGTAGGACCCAAGAGGGGTCAACTCACCCATTGGAGGGTTGACCCGGGGGTCGACCTAGGGTTCAACACCCCTGTAGTGGGGTCGACCTAGGGGTTAGAGCTGTAAATTTTATACGAATGTCCGTTGTCCCGTTCGTGTCCATGATCGTAATACGTCCGTCCGATTTTAATTTAGGACACGAGTTAGGACAATAAAATTTGTATGAGAAAAAATCACGTCCGGTCCGCGCTCATCCTAATTCGTACGAATTCCTTATAATTCGACGTATAGTTGAGAGAAAATCTAGTAAAATGTACAAAATGTGATGTAAATAGCCATGTCCGACCGACTCCGATCGTGTCCATGTCCGAAAAACATATGTCTGTGTCCGGTCGATTTTATTTAGGACACGAATTATGTTCGGTTCGATTTTTTTAGGATAGAAATTGAACATGCCTCCGTCCGGTCCGGTCCAACCGATTTACACCCTACCAGAGTTGACCCCAACACAGATCCGGGCAGATTCATCAACGAATCTGGACTATTTTCTTAATGATGTTCATTACTTACTCAGCATTACGTGTACGATAAGATCCTCAACACCTATAAATAGGCTAGAAGAGCCTAGCCTAAATCTCACAGTCTCTGAGAAGCCTCCTAAGTTCTTCCATTCTTCTTCCTCCTCAAATCTCTTCAGTAAAATAAGATGTTTAGTTTAGAAAAATTCGGATTCAAGAACTAGAGGAAAAGGATGTAAAATTATAAAGAAGGCATTCATAATCATATTCGAAGCAAGGTAAATTCTTGGATCTGGTTTATTCAATTTCCACCTCTTTCTTCCCTTTTTCTTTTAGTAAGAATTGTGGATCCATGGTTGTTAGGTTCTAAATCCAGTAAGGGGAAGCCATGGAATGCTAGATCTAGACCAGGTTCAGGAATTAGAAAGCAATTTAGGCGAGTGGATTTAAATTCAATCATTTTTTATAATGGTATATTATCATTTTACATTCCCCGTTAATATGTAATGTAAATCTGCTAGAATGATTAAAGTGATGAAATGCTAATATGACGTGTTGAAATATTAATATATTAATATATTAAAATATTAATATGTTGGAAAATTCATATGTTGAAACGTTTAATATGATGAAATGTTCATATGTCGAAATGTAAACTTGTTAAAATATGTGTAGCGGTTACCGTTGTATACATACATGTTCTAATTATATGATTAACTTGTAGCATGTTATGTACTTGAATTATTAACTGTAGAATTGAGAAAATTACATGTTAATTTGTTAGATTTGAACAATAACATGATTAAATGATTACATGTTAGAATACAATTAATTACATGTTAGAAAGAACATGCGACATAAAATGGGATTAATATGATGACATGTAAAATATAGATTACAGTAAAAATTTGAAAGAATGGACACGCCTAAATTATATTGAAAATTTATAGTAAATAGAAAACTGTAACTGCTCTTAGACACGAGGTTAAATTCAACTTGTGGTAGAAGTCCGCCCGGAACCGCCTGGCAAATCCAGCATACACAATTTAATATGAGGGATTTAGTGTGTAAATATACATGTAACGGTGCTAAGACGCGAGGTTAAGTCCAATTCATGGTAGAAATCTGCTCGGAACCGCCTAACAATTCCAGCATCCACAAGTGGTCAGCTTAATGTGAGAGGTCTAGTGCATAAATATATATAAGGATAGAAATAAATGGCACTAATTATGATTAATGGAAATGAATAAGGAAAAGAATGAAAGTTACAACAGTAAAAGACATCTAATGAACGAGGAATGATAATAAACTATTATGAATAAACCTGAAAGGGGAATGAAAGATAATAGGTAGGCTTGTCCTAGGGACATGTGGAAATTATATCTTAGGTTATAATAAACGATAAAGAAAATGGGATAGCTTATGTAAAGAGATAAGTTGTACTTAATTATGAATTAAGCAATATGTAAACTTGAGAATCTGAAATTTGTTGATAAGAATAACATGTTAAAGGCTTGTCCTAGGGACAAGTGAAAGTTATAACATAAGTTATGATAAATGGAAAGGAAACTTATTAGTAAACCTTAGTCAAGAGAACTAAGTTAATGAGTAAACAACGACAAGTTGTAGTGCCATTGTAAGATGGAATTATGATTAAACAAGAAAGAACGAGGTGAATATATGAGATGAAATAAGTTATATTTGATCATAAATGATAAGTGACATGTTAAATAGAAAACATGTGAATTGAGATATACTTAATTATATATTAAGTAGAACATGTTCTTGTGACTATACAGTGAATTACATGGTATTAATATAAAGAGATTGTAGATTACATACCTTGGATTACAATCTAGATAATCACATGTTATGGGCTTATTAATAAACATAAATGGATTAAGTTATAACTGAAATTAATAAGCAAGAGGAATTGGTAACTTTAATAAGAAGTCAAAGTGACTAGTACTAACCAAGTTGAATGGAAATCCAAAAAAGAAGAGCAAGCGCGTAACTAAATAAGTAGACATAGGGTCTAGTAACACATTAAAATAAGGCGCTTGGACCAGTCCGCATGTTTGAGGATGAATAACCTAACGGGGTAGATCATCGTGGTATTATAAGGCACGAGGGTAGCGCATGTCCATCTGATTATTCCGCTGGTTCTGCTTATTGATATTCCGGTTGCTCTGAAGGATCGTAAGGGGAAGCACGCGGCTTCCTGGGACGTAGAGGGCACTCCTGGTAGCCCTTTGTGTTGTGACTGCATCCTCCTGTACTCAAAGAGGGTAGGTCAGCGCGTTTCTACCAATGAGTATGCCTCGATTTCCACGATAGTGGGCAATTAAAAGACTGTAGGGCGGCATAGGTGATTCGACGATCCAAGGAGCCTTGTGACTAGGCTACGTTACGACCAACCTTGCATAACCAACAGGTCTAACCTAGGAGATAGCAAGTCGTCGGGTACCTACCATTGACAGTCAGCTTGATATGTGATGCGCGATGCAGAAAGGCAGAGAACTAAACCAAGAGACCATAGACCTTTTGCTATCAAGGCTATGGGTGAGGGTTGCAAATTAGGATTTGTTGGTTGTTGGTTGCTAAAGGGCTAGGACATCAGTTCTCTATCTTGTTCGTCTTTCACTAGTTGACGGAGGGGTCGGGTGGGACCATAGCCACTGAAAATGCATCCCTTAGCATCTGTTTATACATATATCTGAAAAGCTCCCGACCGAGTTCCGTATTTCTTGTATAGCCCTGCCACGAGAATTGGTGCACATTAGAGGTTATGTGCAGTTAAGGCGTTGAGTATGATTGACGATACGTGGGAATGTCTAGATACATGCATGTCAGCTTTGGGTGGTGTATTGTAGGCTCGAGGGCATTATTCTGTGATGGAGTCTGATTCGATCGAAGTTGGAAGTCTGTACGCTTACGTAGTATGGCGATGGCGGTTCTATGCAGAACGCAGCGTTGTTATATAGAGATACATCGGCGTAGGATGAGAAACTGTGTATATTTTTGAGGCATTGCGGCGGAGACCGTGCGAGTGGGGTACTATGGGGTGTACCTTGATATAGAGGGTAACTTCATATATACTATATTAGGTTAATCCACTGGGAAGTAGAGGGGTGCGACATGTGTGTAAGCCTTAAGTGTTGTTAACCCAAGTAACCTAATAAACAAGAAAACGTAACTGAAATGTATATGTAGGATTATCCAAAATGTGTTAAATTCAGTCACCAGAACTTGTGTTCTGACCCCCTCCTCATTACATACTTGCAGGTTAGATTTGTGGCGGAGATATGATAGCTTTGGAAACTAGGTAGGCAGTATTATTAATATGGTAAGGTTATACTTTGATTATATTACACTTTATCCATTCTGCTATGAGATATTTTCTAAGCTCTGATATATTTTATATCTCTATCTTTTCTGCAAGGTACCAGAGCAACCAACATTGGTTTCGATGGATTAGAATTTCGAGAAAAAAATTGGTCTGTCAGAATTCGGGTTGGCACAGGTGTGAAGCCACCTCGTCATAAGATGAAATTTTTATTCGATTCTCTTTGCAGTATCTTACCACCTTGTCGAAAGGCAAAAGGATCCATGTGATGATTTGTAACTTTATGGTGAACGAAGTTGCTTATCCATCCACCAAGTTAAAGACTAGTTTATTTGGTGACTTTCAATTTGGAAGTGGTCGTTTCTTTCTTTTGGCTACTACCATATTCATGAATGTTCAAACTCTTTCCTTGAAGTGTGGCCATCCTTTACATGCTTATCTGCATGCCTTGTTTGTTAGAGGTTTGTGATGATTTTTAGGAATGATTTGGCCCAATCACTTAAAGGTCCATATTTTATACTCCAAAAGAATCATTCACCTTTGGCATCCCTTGTCGGTTATGTAGATTCCTGTCATTCCTAACGATTCTAATTTAGATTTGTTAACTTCCTTGTGTTCTAAAATTCTCATATTAATGAGAATGACATCAAGGAAAATAAGTTTCTATGGTACACATTACACGTGAATTTTCTAAAATCTTTTCACCCGTTTTTGGATGGCAACATTAGTTGGTAATTGAGTTTGGATTTGATTATCAATTCCATGGCTCAATCTTAGTTATGCTTAAGTCATTCCATTATTTGACTGAGCAATCGATTCTTATTTTGTTAATCGTAATGAATCAAAGTTTTTGAGATCATTACCCATTTCAATTGACCTTATTCTTGTTAGTGATATCCCCAAGAATTTGAAAACTAAAGTTTCCAAGTTACTTAAGATTCTTCCAACTTCTACGATTTATCATGTCTGCATGATTTAGAAGTTGTTCGTGAAATATTAGAGGATGTGATAATATTTCCAATTTGAAATTTTTGGCCCGGTTTATTGGAAACTTAGAAGTTCCAATTTATTTGCTTTCGAAAAGTTAGAGAACGTGCTAATATTTCCAATTTAGGATGTATAACCCGGATTTTTATTTCTTAACCTTGTTTTCCCAATGAGATCGGCTATCCTTATGAATGGGATATATATGACCATTATATATATCCTAATATATTTTGATGATGGGTTGTTATTTATATTGAGTTTTTCCTTAAGTAATTGCGGGCATGCAATTTATTTAAGGGGGGAAGTCTGTAACAACCCGCATATTTAACGATAATATATTTAAATATTTTATTTAAATATAACTTCATTAATCATTAATCGAGTGTGTGTCCAAAATGTCACATTTTGCATATGGACGAATTTGGACTCGAAACCACTACCATTAGTTTCAAAATGTCGTTTGCAACTTTTAAAACTATAAACATCAATAACTCTAGAGTTGGGTGAAATCTGGTCATTTTCAATTGGTATATGACTAAAATATTACTTTTCGCATATGGACGAATTTGGACTCGAAACCATTTCCATTGAGCTCAAAATGTCGTTTACAACAACAAAAAGTGTATGCTTCGATATACTACGAGATTCCGAAATTTTGGGACTTTGGTTGGGTCTTAGGTTGCTAAACTTAGCCCACTCCATATAACCAAACCATCCCCTTTCCTCCTCACTTCATTCCAACACTTAAAAAAATAAAAAATGAAGAAGGGAAAGAAAAATAGAAATCCCTAAACCTATTTTGCTTCTAGGAGCTTGTAATTTGAAGTAGAAATCTAAGAGAAGCTTAGGTATGCCTCATCTTCATCTTCTCCATCTTCATCTTCACCTTCTCCAACTCAATTCCTCTTTAATTTTTGAAATTTCCTAAACCTGACTCTTAGGTAATTCATTTATATGTGTGTAGATTGAAGATTTGTGAGTAGTATTGGAGGAGAGGTTGTTCTAGCTAAGCTTTGGATCGATCCCTTGCTCCTACCAAAAAAATGTGAGTTCTTTAATGAACTCACTTCTATGCCACAAGCCAGGAGGCTTGTAAAGTGTAATATAAGTTCATTTTGAGTTGTGTATATGCATATGAATTGGTTAGACAAGTATACACTTTCCAGTCCATTAGTTTTAGTTTCATTAAATTGGAATAACTCATTTAGATTGTACACACAATCAAGTGCATGTGCTATGAGTTGTTTTGGCGATATTGTGAAGCTCCGGTGTCGCACCGGCATGTTCTAAGACTTCATAGTTTGCTTATATCGCGTTTGATTGCTTTGGTTTAATATTTTGTTCATTTTAAAGCTTAACACCAAAATCATTGCATTTAGGTTATATGAGTCAATACCATGATCGTCAAAGGCCTCTTTGACGTCAAGAAGTGTTCACGAGACTCGAATGAGCGTGCATGATCGATGGAGGTCGTCCGAAAGGATCGAAACTCTCCCTATCTGACCCGGGCAATAGCCCAGGTTCGGACCAGTCAACTAGTCGATTCAAACCAGTCGACTGGTCGATTCAGACCAGTCGACTGGTGGTCTGTCTGGCAATAACCCAGGTATAGACCAGTCGACTGGTCCGAAATGGACTAGTCGACATGTTTTGGTTGTGGACGTGAGGGACCTTAGTCCACAGTCTAGATTGATCCAGGCTCTTTCCTGGTCAAAGCCCGGACCATTTAGCCTATTATGTGACTTTTCAGTTTTCTAATTCATAGAATTCAGCAGCTTGATTGTCGACCTTTGATGGACTTTCGATTGATTCATGGCAAACGAATTTATAATCGATAGTCGTGAGATTTAATTTACATTATTAAAATGTGAATTATTCGTTCAATCATTATTTTGATCGCTTTTACATGACATTTGCCGCTTCGAAACTATATAAAAAGGGTTCTAAAATTATTAGTAGATACCAATCTTTTACTAAATGGTTTAAAATTCTACTTCATTATATGAAGTTATTTTCCAAATTGTTTTACTATCTATTAGTATATGATTTCATAAACCTTTTCTTGTTCGTATGAAAGATCTAATTAAATGCCTTAGTAAGAACAAGGACTATGACTCCTTGTGTTTTCTTTGGCGGTTAATTCTTAGACTCATTCGATTGAACACCGTGGCAATAATCATTTCGTATTTCTAGTGGAATATACAGCTTATTCGTAAATACTCAATGTTAACTCATAAAATATATTCCTGAAAATAATGTGCATGTTTTGGTTGATTTATGATTTTAGGTCGTTAGGCCCTTTAGGTTATCGTGTCCTCTCTAGCTCGATGAGCTCCTTAACTCACATGAGTGCTCTACGTCGTTATGACTCTTAGATCGTTCAAATAATATGAGGTTCTCACGAAGCTTTGGCTCGTTTGAACATCTTAAGTCATTGGGGCATCTTGGTCCACTCAGAGGCTAACACGCAGGGTTCTTGGATCGCCAGCTCGTTAAAAGTTTTAGCCCGTTTCATCAAAGCCCAAACTACTTCATTCTGGTTTAGCCCATTCCGAGCATGCTTGGGTTGCGCCGCTCTATCCAAGCCCACAATGTCACAACTTAGCCCACTCCGCGTCCTTTAGCTCGCACTACCTTCAGCTAAAACAGGTTGGGTTGCTCCGCCTTGTTTAGCACGTCCCACCTTGCTTTGGACCATGTAACTTCCATTCTAGCCCGCCTGTGACCTAAAACAAGATTACAATATTTACATAATTGCCACCTGGTCTGAACTCCACCTATAAATACCCGCCACATTCCTTCACTAGGAGGGAGAGGAGCTTTTGGGTCAGGAAGTGCGGCCGAAACTTTTCTACAACTATCCTAAGCAATTCTAAGCACTTATTCTCCAAAATCAAGTGAAGATCCTTGGTGAATACGAATAAGATCTATGTGGGAAAGAGTGATAAATTTGTTGTAAGAAAGAAGTAAATCTTGTAATCAACATATTGATAATGGAATCTCTTATGAAAGTGGATGTAGATCCTCATTGGATCGAACCACTATAAAAACTTCATGTTATTACTTTTATGCTTTTTTTATGTTTTTGATCGCGATCTCACTTTGTTCTTCCTTACCAGTTTGATGAAATATTTTGACATACCATTGGTGTTTAATCCAATTTCAAGATCAACATTTGGCACCCACCATGGGGCCGCGTTCACATCTCTTACCTCTTCTCACGCCTTGCGGTTAAGGTTCTAAGTCGCATCCTTCTTCAACATTATGGCCAAATCTAAGAAGACCACTAGCAAAACCGTGGTAGAAGCTGATGTTGTTGCTAATGAAGAAACACCGCTCAAGAATCGCTTTGAAGTTGGCGAAAATTCAGAAAGCGGGCCAGTGTAACCAGAAACGAATTAAAGGTCGCTATTGCCAACGTCAACAGCCGGATGGATGCCTCTACTAAAATGATGATGGATAAACACGATGCCTTTCTTAATGCTCAATCAAATCCGGTTCCTCCGAAAGTGCATTTATATCTCGAAGGGAATGACAAGTCGCCCGTTTTTTATCATAACCACAACAACAATATGGAAGATGGTTATGATGGGGCAAGTGACAGAGGTGAAGCTAATATCGAAGAATCAGGATTAAAAGCTAGGAGTCATTATGAAATGAATGCTCGAAAGGTTATTAACCCTATCGCGGGAGCACCCTTCCCCCCCCCCCCTCGACGAGAAGGCAAGGCACCTAAGCTCTTTAATCACGACCGTATTCCTAGATGAACATTTGTTAAAGAGCTCAGCTTCGTAGAGCATCAAAGCACCAAAGAATACATCTCGGATATGATTGAACAAGTTATGAGAAAGAATCAAGCTAGTAAAGACGAGGAAAGGGAATGTGACTTCTCCTCGGATAGGACTCCATTCACCGAGAGAATCCTTGAAGCAGAATGCCCAAAGAAGTTCAACCCTCCAACTCTGCCTCCGTATAACGGCCTCGTTGACCCGAACTACTTCTTGTTAAAATATGAATGGCATATGAGTGCGGTTAATGCAACGAATGAGATGATATGCACATATTTCTTTCCCTACCTAGAAGGAGTTGCATCGCTCTGGTTCACAAAACTACCTCCTAAATCTATCGATCGGTTCTCCGATCTGACCAAAAATTTCAAAGAGCAGTTCCGCTTATATGCTACCAAAGTCAAGGGTGTTATAACACTCTCAACCATGAAACAGAAGTCAGGAGAAACTGTCAAAGCCGTCCTTAGTCGATTCAACATTGCCTTATCTGAAGTGAGGAATCCATAGTAGCGCATAATCCTTATGGCTCTACTCGATGCTATAGAAAAAATGAGCAAATTTGGAAGGTGGATACAGATGAAAGAACCGACTACGCTCGGTAAGTTCTATAAAAAAGCAGAGCAGTATATGAGGATTGGCAACAATCCTATTCCCCTTTAGTTCATTGACAGTAACCCACTTCTTGAGGCTCCCACAAGTGCAGCCATGCAATCCAACCAAAAGAGTATTCAGGGGCAGAAGCGAATCAGTGGCGGAAATGACAACAAGGCTGCAAAGAAGTCTCGCCTTTTCAATTCATCAGAGCTAACTCCTTTGAACGACACTCCTGAAAACTTCTATCTGGTGACCAAGAATTCTGCGGAGTATGCAGAGCCAAACCCAATGAGGATAAGTAACAAGGCAGCAAACTCGGGAAAGTTCTGCAGATTTCACAACCAACCTGGTCACAACACTAACGAGTTCCGACACTTGAAGAACGTCATTGAGGAATTGATTAGGTAAAATAGGTTGCAGCAATATGTAAAGAATCTGCAGGCATCGAATCCTTCTGCAGTTCCTCAGGGGCCAGGGGAATCGAATGATCAGTCTGGTCCAAGCAAAGTAGCTTCTGTTCAAGCCAATCCACGACTGATTATCAACTAATAGTTGTTGAGGGTGCTCCAACTTGGGTGGCTTGGAATAAGCAATCCGCATTGCTATATCCTTACTTTATGCTCTACTTCTTGCCTTAGTTCATGCTTTGCTTCGCATTTTACTTTCTGTTATATTCAAGACTTATTGTAAAACAGTCTGTAATAATCAGCAGGTGATACACTGAACATAAGCTCTGCGACTAAGATCATATATGTTTGAATGAGTTTCTCACTTGTGAAGTCATATGTCAAACCAAAACTTTCGTAAAAAGTTGATTTCATATTGCAAGTCGGTTGTTCAGTGCTTGCTCCCGTATCATAGCAACTCCGACAATGCTAGTTCAAGGGCTGAATGCTGTGAATTCCCAACATGCGCGAATGCAAAAAAAGATATGGGAAAAACACTACCTTGAAAAGTAAACGGAAAATTTGCAAAAATTCAAATAGTGAGCAAGCGCTACGACAAATAGATGAAAAGGCTGCAACTTTTATCAAAGAGGTACCACCCTAAGTAAGGGGTCTAAAGCTTCAGCTCCTAAACCAGAATAACTTGCTAAGTCAAGCATATGGTAAAGGGAATGATAGCCATCTCATGAAGTGATAAAACAACCAAAAAGTTCATTTACATAGCATCTGAAATCTCAAATGTGAAAAGTGTCGAACAATTCGCGTAACATCTGAAATGTCAGATGTGAAGAATGAAAAAGTTCACTTATGTAGCATCTGAAATCTCAGATTTGAAAAGTATAGAACTATTCGCGTGACATCTGAAATGTCAAACAAATGAAAAAATTCACTTACGTAGCATCTGAAATCTCAGATGTGAAAAGTGTCAAACTATTCGCGTAACATCTGAAATGTCAGATGTGAAGAATGAAAATGTTCACTTACGTAGCATCTGAAATCTCAGATGTGAAAAGTGTTGAACTATTCGCGTAACATCTGAAATGTCAGATGTGAAGAATGAAAAAGTTCACTTACATAGCATCTGAAATCTCAGACATGAAAAATGTCGAACTATTCGCGTAACATTGAAATCTCAGATGTGAAAAGTGTCGAACTATTCGCGTAACATCTAAAATGTCAGATGTGAAGAATGAAAAGTTCACTTACCTAGCATCTGATATCTCAGATGTGAAAAATGTCAAACTATTCGCGTAACATCTGAAATGTCAGATGTGAAGAATGAAAAAGTTGACTTACGTAGCATCTGAAATCTCAAATGTAAAAAGTGTCGAACTATTCGCGTGACATCTGAAATGTCAGATGTAAAGAATGAAAATTTCACTTACATAGCATCTGAAATAATAGATGTGAAAAGTGTCGAACTATTTGCGTAACATCTGAAATATCAGATGTGAAGAATGAAAATTTTCACTTACGTAGCATCTTAAATCTCAGATGCGAAAAGTGTCGAACTATTCGCGTAACATCTGAAATGTCAGATGTGAAGAATGAAAAAAATTCACTTACATAGCATATGAAATCTAAGAGGTGAAAAGCGTCGAACTATTTGCTTAAATCTGAAAAGTCAGATGTGAAGAATAAAAAAATTCACTTACGTAGCCTCTGAAATCTCAGATGTGAAAAGTGTCGAACTATTCGCGTAACATCTAAAATGTCAGATGTGAAGAATTAAAAAGTTCACTTACGTAGCATTTGAAATCTCAGATGTTAAAAGCGTTGAACTCTTTGCGTAACATCTGAAATGTCAGATGTGAAGAATTAAAAAGTTCACTTACATAGCATCTGAAATCTCAGATGTGAAAAGCGTCGAACTATTCGCGTAACATCTGAAATGTCAGATGTGAAAAATGATAAAGTTCACTTATGTAGCATCTGAAATCTCAGATGTAAAAAGTGTCGAATATTCGCGTAACATCTAAAATGTCAGATGTGAAGAATGAAAAAGTTCACTTATGTAGCATATGAAATCTCATATGTGAAAAGTGTTGAACTATTCGCGTAACATCTGAAATGTCAGATGTAAAGAATGAAAAATTTCACTTACGTAGCGTCTGAAATCTCAGATGTGAAAAGTGTCGAACTATTCCCGTAACATCTGAAATGTCAGATGTGAAGAAAGAAAAAGTTCACTTATGTAGCATCTGAAATCTTAGATGTGAAAAGTGTCGAACTATTTGTGTAACATCTGAAATGTCAGATGTAAAGATTGAAAAAAATCCACTTACATAGGATATGGAATTTCAGATACGAAAAGTGTCAAACACACTCATATGGGTCTTTAGAGTGATAACATTCAGGACCTACAGTCAACCTAAGTTAACAGGTCAACTTTAAGCATTAACACAAATTTGAATTAGAATGCTACGACTATGCGGACAATATTTGATGAGTTTTGAACCATCAGATAAGATGCTCCTAGGCTAGCATATAGGTCAATGCAAGTCAAAATTCGTTATAGTTCTTCTCTAACTAATCCGTTGTCAAAATGGACAGTTGATAACGAGTATAAATCTAAAATCATGTAAAGGTTTTTCTTAAATGCAGAACAGGAAGCACGAGATGAATGAATTCAAAATCAAAAGATCGCCACAGCAAATAGTTTCCGATCTTAATATAAAGGCTTGAAGTGCATCAGGCAAAATACAGTTCCATCACTACATCACAAGTCCAATACAGAGACATTGGACGCAAAATATCATAAGTGTGCTAAGCGAGGACCGGCACTTGCATATACAACCGGTCTATAGTATGAGCACATAAAGGATAAATAGCAAAAGACAGACAAGAGAACTACTTCCTTTCATTAATAGATCATTCCCCACCTTGAGCAGGAGGAGGAGTACCCCTCATCTCTGCCTTACCTCCAAGACTTGATAGTTCAGCAGTGATCTCATCCTGAGACCTAAGAGTCTGAATAAGCATAGCCTTGTCCTTCTCCAAAGTTGTGATGAGTTCAAAGTTCTCCATGTTCAGCCTCTGAAGCTCGTAAGCAAAGGGGTTCCAGGCTCCTAGTTTGTGCACGTAATATTGACAATTTCCTCAAGGCGCTTGTCCATCCAAGTCCTAATAGCGTCGAGTTGCATCAGTAAATGATTCTTTACAATGTCCAAATCTTCGGAGACTGTTCGATTGTCAGACGGATATATATCCAAGCCAAACCGGTCAAAGTTCACTCCTTGAAGAAAACAATCTTCGAAGCGGTCAGCAATCTTAGAGATGTGTGGTTTGGAAACATAATTAGGCTTGTCTATGATGGCTTTTAGCTTAGCCAAACTGGGGGCGACAGGGGTAGTTTCAGTCTCTGACATCGGAAGTTTTTCCAACCTGTGGTGCTTGCGAGTTGTGTCCTCACTTGAGGTCCCTTCGGTTCTTTTAGACATCCTGTGCGAATAGCAATGTTAAGAACTAAACAACAAATCAGAAGGCATCTTATTCAAGATATTTCAGATCGTTCCTACCAACCTTAGAATCTTAGGTCGTTCTGTATGGTATCGGATTTTAGGTCGTTCTACCCAACAAAGAAGCTTTAGGTCGCTATAACATTTCGGTTCCTCATGAAGTTTTTTCTTACTTCAAGTTTTTAGGTCATGAACTACCCAAAATTGCAAGGGTTCAGCGACCCAAAGTTTAGAATTGAAATGATGACCTAAAGCCTTGAATTATCACAACGACCTAGAGTCGGGTTGCGATCTAAAACCTAAAAGTGGTTACAATGACCTAATTCAACACGAGCCATTACAAAACAACGACCTGAGATATACAACCAACAGAGGCGCTTCAACTTTTAAATGAATGGAAAGGCATGATATTGCAAATTAAGGACGTCAATGAACTATGGAATTGAGCAAGGTTCTTATTCTAGGGTACATGATTCTCAGCAGTTAGAGGCACGACCATATTGTGAGAATTTGTACATGAAAGTTAAGCTAAAAATCATCACAAACAGGCAAGCTCAAGGTCGCTAAACCCATCAACATTGTCATCAAACGCAGAATTGAAATTATGCCAAACTATAATCTCACAAAGTTTAAGAATATCAGGTTCAAATTTAAATGTACATATATACATAGTAAGTAAAAGCTTTGAATCGTGCCTGGTTCTTGGTGATGAGGAGCTTCAAACTTGACTATAAGACTATGGGATTATTTGGACTTCAATTTCTTTAATGATAATGTGAATTGGTGGATTTAGTTGATGTTGACCGCCATTGATGAGGGTTTTAGCTTAAGTGAGGGTTTTAAGAGAATGATGACTTGAAGAGGAGATAAAGGGAGGTGGGTTAAACAACTAAACCAAGTTCGCAGGGGCCCCACAGCGGTCAAATCCCAAGGAGAATACCAATTGACTTTTATCGATGCGTGACCCAGAAGTCATGATGACTTGAAACCATATCACAACCTAAGCAGCTGGACGACCTAGGAATAAAATTTTCTAAAGGCTCACGTGGTCTGAAGGACTAAACGACTTAAAATCTTAAATTGCATGCTAATCTAACCAAATTTGAAGTCCGTATTATTTTCAATAAATACGAACTTCGAGGGGTAAATGTTAAGTCATAAAATATATTCCAGAAAATAATGAGCATGTTTTGGTTGATTTATGATTTTAGGTCGTTAGGTCCTTTAGGTCGTTATGTCCTCTCTAGCTCGATGAGCTCCTTAACTCACATGAGTGCTCTAGGTAGTTATGGCATCTATGATCATTTAAATAATATGTGGTGTTCACGAAACTTTGGCTTGTTTGAACATCTTAATTCGTTGGGGCATCTCGGTCCACTCAGAGGCTAGCTCGCAGGGTTCTTGGATCGCCAGCTTGTTAAAAGTTTTAGCATGTTTCATCAAAGCCCAAACTGCTTCATTCTGGCTTAGCTCGTTCCGAGCATGCTTGGGTCGCGCTGCTCTATCCAAGCCTATAGTGTCACAACCTAGCCCGCTCCACGTCTTTTAGCTCGCACCACCTTCAGCTAAAACGAGTTGGGTCGCTCCGCCTTGTTTAGCACATCCTGCCTTGCTTTGGACCGTGTAAGGTCCATTCTAGCCCGCCTGTGACCTAAAACAAGAGCACGGTATTTACATAATTGCCACCTGGTCTGAACTCCACCTATAAATACCCCCAACATTCCTTCACTAGGAGGGGGAGGAGCTTTTGGGTCACGAAGTGTTGCCGAAACTTTTCTACAACTATCCTAAGCATTCTAAGTACTTATTCCCCAAAATCAAGTGAAGATCCTTGCTGAATCCAAATAAGATCTATGTGGGAAAGAGTGATAAATTTGTTGTAAGAGAGAAGTAAATCTTGTAATCAACATATTGATAATGGAATCTCTTATGAAAGTGGACGTAGATCCTCATTGGATCGAACTACTATAAAAACTTCGTGTTATTACTTTTATGCTTTTTTATGTTTTTGATCGCGGCCTCACTTTGTTCTTCTTTACCAATTTGGTGAAGTGTTTTGACACACCCTTGGTGTTGAATCTAATTTCAAGATCAACATTCGAGTAGAGCAAGTGATTATGAGACATGTAGCTCAACTCTTATATTTATTAGCTTGGTTTAGTTTACACTAAACTTGGTCAATTCTGATCAATCCAATCTTCGGGTCACATCGATGATCTTCTTGTTCGCGATGATCTTCAGATCATCCTAAGGAACTTCAGTTCATTTTGGTTGAGTCTTCGATCTCCCATTATTCGTTGGTCGAGTCTTCGGACTCCCATATTGACTTGGTTGAGTCTATGGACTCCCACATTGATTTTGATGAGTCTTCGGTCTCCCGCCTTGACCTAGGACTTCTCCTTTTTGGGATCTTCTAGATTTCTAATTTATTGATTTCTTTGATCTTAGTTTTATTGATATATGTGTTGTTAATTTTCATACTAGTATTAATTTATTAATCTTTGTTTCTTTTTATTTATTGAGATATCCTCATATAGCGCTGATATTTCCCTTGCCATATTTTATGGACATCTTAAGTCTTCACATTTTACATATGAACATTAGGGGTGAGCGTGGTTCGATGCGGTTTAAAGCTCAAACCGCCTCCAAACTGCATCAAATGGTTGATCAAAAACACAAACCATTATACTAACCGTTCAAAAAGTTCGGTTCGGGTTCGGTTTCAATCTAACACGGTCCGGTTTTGGTTCGGTCTGGTTTAGACCTGTATGCAACAAGAAAATTACTTCCATCAACAATCAATTTACGATTGTATAACGTTGTGTCACCGAAGATTAAAACACATAGTGCTATCTTTGATTAATATAACTACAACATACATTGAAAATATAAAATATACCGTTAAATTAAAAGTTAGATATGAATTCGTTAATTTTTTTATCATAACATCGTCGGTGTAGCTATGTGGTTCGGTTCGGTTTAATATGGTTTGGTAAAAGTTCAAACCGCAACTGAACCGTATCGTTCCGAATCAGTTCAGTTAGGGCTGTTTGCTTTAGAGAGAGAATCCAGTGCGGTTTTCCGTACCCTTTTTGCGGTTTGGTCTGGGCGGTTTGCGCATTGCAGTGCGGTTTAAGCCCACCCCCAATGAACATTGTTATTATTACTTATGTCATTTTCTATTTATACCACTTATCCTATCTCTGTATATTACGATGAGAACAGCTAGAATGATCTGTTTATTGTTTATTTTCTTATAAATAATACTCGGGTCAGACCGAGGTATTACACGTACTCCTTCTTAACTATAGCATGGGCTAGCTTCGACTTTTGGCTATCTAATCTTACTTAATAGTTTTACCTTTTATGTATTTGAGATAGTGACTCCTTATGTATAATATTCTTTTAGGGTTGTACTTGTATCTATTCCTATGTCGTATAGTGGATCGACTATGACCACTACCTATGTATTTATACTTATGTGTTACATTCATATTTATTTCCTCCTTAGTGATGTGAATATCTGGGTATGACTCTGATTTTATTGTTATATATTTTATATTGCTTTCCAAATTATATATAGCCGTTGTGTAGTAGTTGAATTAGATGTGTCAGATTTCCTCATGAGATTTGAAAAGTAAGACCACATTATCTGACATGTTTAACACTCGTTCAAAGCTATTATACATATGGCCGCTCCTCAGTAGCCTTATTCTTTAGGATGGTTGACATCATTGCTTGCAATGACCTTGGCTAACGCGAGTATAGAGGTAGGGCGTTACATCTAGTTTCAAAATAGATTGTTTAAACATATTATTTGCAAGCCACTAAGTATTAAGATTTTGTATATGAAAATTTCATAAAAAGTGAATTAGTATCAAAAGGGGATTTTACATATTGCACCTTGTCTCTATATTGTTATTGAAATAATCATTCAATCCTGTGTTACCAGTTATACTATGTATGTTCATTATTTTCCCTGTTATGTAATTATACATTTTATGTCATGATTAGAGAAGTCAGGAGAATAAACTTGTATACCTTTTGTTGTGTTGTTGGGATTGACATTTCAAACGATTTAGGATGTTTCTTTTGTACGCTTATTTTACGCCTTATTTACTATTATACATTTGCAACATAATTAACGTAATAATAATACGTATTAAATACATACTAAAAATGTTTAAATTAGGTAATTAGAAATTTAAAATGTCCTCATAAATATTTGTATGTGTGTTAGTTAACGACTTTAATTATAATTGATGACACACAAACACGAGGTTAACCATTACTTGTAGCAGAAGCCTATCCGAAACCGACCAGCGTATCCATCATTTTCAAATAAGACTGGTTATTGTGAGAATACTAGGTGTCATGGCCATTGTAGTTACTACACTAAGACGAAAGCTTAGGACCAACTTGTAGTAGAAGCCTGCCCTGAACCTCCCGACAAATTCAGCATCTACAAGCGGTCGGTATAATGTGAGATGTCTAGTGTATGTGTGTGTATATGTATGTGTGTGTATTTGTGTGTGAATTAATTCTTCCTTGAAAAACTATTAAGCGACTGACCTACCTTGTTTGGGTACAAAATTGTTAGGACTAGTTCCATTCCTAAGGTTCACTCCTTGGTTTTTGACCAAAGTCATGAGACCCACCCTTATTAGGTCATAAATGGTCATTAGGTTTGCCTTTCTCTTACATGGTATTAAATGGTCCAAGTTAAGAGATATCACATGGGTAGGGTAGTTCTCTGGAAGTGTCCGCTTCTTATATCGACGCTAAGCGAGAGCTGACCTAGGGATGGGCTACTAAGAGTTCCTCTGATCATGTAAGGGGAACCACTTTTCTAAGGGAAGTATTAAGTGGCAAGGAGTTCACCCATAATACCAGTTAAGTAGTAACGCATGGGTCCACCAGACGGGTCTTAAATGACGATGAGTGTCTATCTTAACCTGGTATTAAGTGATAGATTACTATTTCTTGTATTACAATAGAGAGAATATTTTATAGCTTTGGCGATTATAAGACGGGTTCTTAAGTGACCAGGGTCCCCAATAAGATATTAAGTGATAGTGGAAATCCTCCCAAGAATAGATATAAAATGATGGCCTTAAGTGACCTAGGATAGTCTACCTCATAAATAAGTATAACCGATTGTGTGTTGAATTGTGTAGACATAATGTGAAGAATTTATACTGCCAAATGTAGGAATAGTTATTCCTTAAAAATTATGTGATTTTGACTCACCAGAACTTTATGTTTTGACTTCCCTCCTCTAACAGGATAGTGGAGTTGATCGATGGAGTCATAGAGCTTGACGATGATATTCGTAGTTATTATTATTATTAGTGTAATTTACCCTTTGATTATTGTTGGGATATTTATGTAAGCTAGGTTATGGTGCTTTCTTTTAATGGTACATCTACTTTATAATATTATATTTTATCTCTTCCGCTGTGTAAGATTCCAATTTCGATTAGTCTGCTCTGTTATTTCTGTTTTAAGTAATTCCTTATAGGAAACAATGATCCATTTAGAACGACACTAAGTTCCGATGGTCCTTTTCTATGTCAGAATTTTATTTCATTGTGGGTGGGTTGTTACATTTTTCATGAGGAGATAGCCTTGAATCTCATCTTGGAAAAAATCATCCGCTTATCTAACTGTCACTACATGGTTATCATATAAAATTGTACTTGGTTTTGGATATTGCTATATTACATGGTTAACATATAATATCGCAGTTGATGTTGTTGCATCACTATGGTTTGGGATGGAACTAAGGTTAGCTTATGAAAGCATATCACAGTCTGCTCCAAGGTGGCACCATAACCAGTTTTTGGAAAGGGGCACAATTGGTCTTGAGGTGGAGGCATATATTCTATAAGAAGATGGGTCAGAGCATCTAGCTACCTTAGAGGTTCTTTCGAAGTATGATGTATATCCCATTAACACTATTATAAAAAAAGAGTAAGAAGTTTGTGTATGGGTCAAGTATGAGATTAAGGAAAGCTTTGCTTCCATATATTGAGTTTACAATTGAGAGTTTGTTCATACAACTTTGAGCTTGAGAAGGCCTAAAGAAAGAGTGGCAATGAAGCACTGAAGAGTTGTTAAATTTGGGCGATTTAAATTTATTAATGAGGGGATATTATAAGATTCTCATAATCAAGTCAAATCGGGAAGATAATATATTAATATGGAGAAGGCATATTCTTGATTTAAGGAATCTATTAAATATTGGTATGGGTGGAAACAAATATAAATATGCTATTTTGTGGTGGAATCAATTTAAGGAAATCTAGAAATATTTCATCCATACCTTTAGAGCATTCTTCATCCTTCGTCTAATATATATGAAGACATTTGTTCATATTTCTCAACACATAAGATAACAAAGCTCTTCATATTATAATCTTCAATAAGATCCATATTTATGAATCTATTATAAGATAAGAAATTTGTATTGAGTGTTGTGTGTTTCTTCTCATATTGTACTACCTCCTCTAAACGTGAAGAAATAAAAAGTTGTTGGGTCCGAGGACGCAGGCATAGCCGAACCTCGTTATATTTGTGTGTTCTTTCCCTTTTCAATTTCTGTTTTTCTCTATAACTTGAGCCATTTGATTTTCTTTATTATCTTTGTTGAATTGGCATTGTTGAGATTTTCGACAGGCTAGAATATCGGTTTTTCTGTTTCCGCTGCCAAAATCCTTGATTTTACGCTATAGTTTGGTATCAGAGCTTGTTATTCTGTTCAAAGGCTATTTCAGCTATATCTAATTCAACAAAGAACAAAGGTAGTAGAAGCGCTACAAATTGTGGAGTTGCCATATTTGATGGAAAGGGAGATTTTGGTACATGGAAGATGAAGATGTAAGCGATGTTGAAGAAAGATAGGACATTTAAGGTTGTCTCAGATCCAAAGAAATTGAAGAATTTAGCACCTAAAGAGATAGAAGAATTGGAAGAGGGTTCTCTTACTACCATCCAAGTTACCCTTTCTGAAGAAGTACTTAGAGAGTTTTATCATGTGAAAACTGCTAAGAAACTATGAGATGCTCTTCAGAGAAATTTCTAAGACATGTCTTACACCAACCGCATCATCCTACAATAACAACTTTATTCATTGAAGATAAAACCTGAAAATGGTGCATTTTCTCACGTGGATGCCCATAACACGCTTGTCATGAATCATCAAGCTGCTGATGTAAAGATTGAGGATGAAGCGCAAGCTATTATTCTTTTATGTTCTTTGACTGTAGAGTATAACACTTTTGTTAACTCTATGATCTATGGACGCTCATCTATTTGCTTGGAGCATGCGAAGAAAAATTTACGTAATGTTTATCCACCAAAAGACCGAGCCTGGGTTAGAGCTGCAAAGCAAGCACTTGCAATGTCTTATGTGCCCATATCTTCAACCAAACTAGACGCGAGTCGTGATTCGGGCGCGTACGGAAATGTTGGTCGTTCATATCGGAACAAAGTCGCTCAAAAATCAAAACAAAGCAAGTCGCCCACAACAATGGAAGACGCTTGACCTAATATCAAAATTCGGTCACACGTATCAGAGCAGGAGTCAAGGTCGCGTGTGCAATTAACAACCGCTCATGGATTCCTATCGCTTGTATGTTCCTGCTAGTCGAACGCCAATATTTTGGTCAGAAACCACCTACCGGTCGGCCATACACCAGTTCTTATAAGAGCACACTTACATCTCAAGTCGCAAGCCTTGGCTAGTCACCTTCAGACTAAAAAGGTCATCGCTTGCTCACTCAGGATCAGACATAGCCACATCAGGGAACTATGATCGTCCGCCCGCTCGTCTCACAGTCAAGCAAATTAGACAACCACTCGATTGCCAGATATAGCCATGCCCAAATAACACCGATTAAAGTCACCCACTCAACTGCTCATAATGCTCGCTCCTATAGAGTCACTCGCACATGACAACTGGATACAACTGGCTACAACTAGGCGATGGCATGTTTGTAATTAAGGGGATGAACGACCCATAGCCTGCATATACAGATTTCAGATCACTTGCTCAAGGAAGCTCACCTATAAATACGCCATAGCTGCCAGCGTAAAAGGGATCCAATTTTTCTAGCCACAAAGTGCTGCTAAATTCTATCCTTAGTGACTCCTCAAACACTTGGAAGTAATGATTGTCTTCTCCACTCAAAGTTCCATCATCCGTTTGGCTATGGCATTAAGCATAACCTTGTAATTAGTGGAAACAAAGACATCTTCCTTCTCAATCATTCACTCATCCTTCTCCTCCTCAAACTCTACCATTCTCTCATAAAATCCCAGGATTGAAATGTATGAATGAGAGTATATTGAGTGGGTATAGAGATGTATGAAAAAAAAGAGTTATGTATTTTGTAATCCCTGTTATAAGAATGTAAGCTATCTTCATAGTGGATGTAGGCCTAATATAAGGCTGAACCACTCTAAACCTTGCCTCTATTTTATCTTCCTCGCATATTCATTTTCAATTATTATTAAGTACGGCTCCATCTATTTCCTTACCATTTTGGTGAAGTACAATTTTAGTACCTTTGCTGTTTAAGCCATTTTTTGGTGTAAACATTTTGGCGCCCACGGGGGGCCGTATTTGATTCTTTTCCAAATTGGAGTCCGTAAGATTCTCTGAGAAAAATTGTGCTTGAAATCATGAGCATGACAAAGGAAGTGATTGACAAAATCGGCGGCGTCTTCAACATTGCCACATCGCCTACCGTCCATCCCGAAGTAAAGGAACCGTTAAAAGTTGATGCGGCTGTAACTAAGAGAGAATTGAAAGAAGCAATGACAGGGATAACGAGTCATATAACTATTGCAAATGATGCAATGATAAAGAAGATTGAGTCGATGCTCATTATTCAAGCCACTATCGTAAAAGCCGTACCAAGTGCCACTAACCTTCCATTCGCTCAAACGAGTTATGCAAGCGACATAGAATTTTTTTTTCTTAACGAGAAAATTCTACTGAGAAAACTACGTATCATAATGATGTGTGTAATTATTCTAGTAACACAACTCCACAATGTGTAAATGATCCAATCAAGGGTGAATCTCTCTCGAAGGAAGACCTAAATATCTCATTTCCAAATTATGATTATGTGCATGGGCGAAGATCTAGCAGGAGAAAGGGCACTCGTTCCATGGATCGGAATGAAAAGCGAAAGTATATCTTAGGAACAGCAAGTGAAATTTCGAAGAAAAGCAACAAAGGAAGAATCAACCAGCCTAAAAAGAAGCCATGCTTTTTCAAGAATTATTAATTTAGCCCCCTCAATGACACTATAGGGAATATCTTCATGGCAACTAAGAGCATGAAAAATATCCAGTTCCAGAACGGATGCAAGTCAGAGACGCTACCATAAAATCAGGAAGGTTCTGTCAATTCCATAACCAACCAGGACACGATACTAACGAGTGTAGACACTTAAAATCATTAATTGAGGGGTTGGTCAGAGAGAACCATTTGCAACAATATATGCAAGACCACGAACATTGTCCCAGTTCTCTATGAACAACAGGAGCGAGCTTTGTGAGGAAAAGGCCTAAACTAATCCGGAACCATTGCTTGTTTAAGGATCAGTAACCGGTGTCCTGATTATGGAGCTTTGAATTAGAATCCCCGTTATTTTACTTTATTACTCTATTTTTACCCTGTTTATTTAGGAAATAGTAGCCATTTTATCCTACTTTGTCACTCACTATATTCATGCTAATATTTAGCAATGGTCTACTTACAAATGCCTTATAAAAGGGAATTATTATGTGCTTATCTGATTAACATACTTGTCACTTCATTCTAAAAGCTGGTTTTTGGAATGTATGCATGATAGAAGCAATTAATCGTGTACAGCCTAATTGTGACGGGAAGATTCTTAAAGCATATTTTAAGCAAAGCAGCTTGAAAGCAACAAACAACATGCAGACGAATAAGCACATCGCCTCAATGGGACAAGCTGTTCTAAGACAAATAACAAGTCAAATGGTGGTACTTCTCTTAGTAAGCGTTCACTGAAGAAATTGACATCAGGCTTCAAGAAAGGTACAAGGGTAATGGTAAAAATGTCCCATGGATAAATACCTCGCCTGGAAACACCAGCTCTAGTGCCGGAAAGACGACAAAACATGCTAGAAGGACCAGTGCAAATCAGAGATCCTAGCCGAAAGGGGCTAATAGAAATCCTAGTCGAAAGGAGGTAATAGAAATCCTAGCCGAAAGGGGGTATCCAACGAGGTCTTTTCAGTCCTACAAAAATTAGGACTAACAAGACCAAACTTGGATCGAAAATTGAAACCCAAGACATCCCCTGGGGGCACCCCAAAAAAACACATAATGACCACGCACATCTCTGAAAAAGAAAAAAACCTAATCCCCAAAAATAAGCTTGTACAGCCAAGTTAGCAGGGGATGTGGTTGAACATCAACTCAAAAATCATGAACTGATCAATTGAAATCGTGATTAAAATTAAGAAAATCTATGAAATTGTATAGAGTTGTGGTATGGGGACATCACCATTCTGTAAAAAATCAAAAATGCCTACTCAAAACATACCACAGACTCGTTATAACTTTACTGCGAAAAGTAAACGAACGATAAGATTCACGCGGTTAACAAAATAAATTCTCTATGGAATACTGTCACTCATAAGAGCGGAGTGATAAAACTATTATAATACCAAACAATATAAACGTAAGTACGCAAACAATACAAACGTTAGTACGCAAACAATACAGACATAAGTACGCAAACATTAAAATATCAAGTAAGGGTCAGCACTTGCATATACAACCGGTCTAAACACGTAACAGATAGAAGAATTAGGATGAAATCAGAGCACAAAAGTCATAAATGCTGCTTCTTAAACAGGGAAAGCAAAAATATGAACCAATTGCTCAACATTCATCTCTTATTGCTCTGCTTACACAAATGAACTATCAGGAAGAGACTGGCTAATGATTCTGGACTACTTGCAAATTGGTTTCCTTTTGCATACCAAAGTGGACACAACCTTGGTGCTCCAAATTTCGTCCTCATGTTCCGGATCCGACACATCAGGTAAAGATGGGTCGCCTGATGAAGGTGTGATGAGAGGATTAGTGCTGGTGGATATTAAGACAAAATCAATAGCGATAGGTTTAACAATAGTACCAAGTAGGAAAAGGAGGTGGCGAAAGCACACCTGATGCAAGTGAATAGCAAGCACGAAACTCAGCAATCCCAAGTGAAAAAAATAAGGAAATCCAAATTCGGAGCCGACTGACAGATATCAATTTTACCTGGAGTTACTGGGTTCACAAAGTCAACCCCGTAGTCGTTCGCATTTAAAGAAGCATTGTCATGACTCGCACACTGTTTAACAACATTTTCTTGAACTGGGTGCTCGATAATGGGTCGAATTCCAGCAACATCTAGGGCAGAGCGGTCTACAGGGGGAATATGAGAACTCGAAATGTTAATCTCAACAGAACTGGGTGGGTCACAAGTAATGGTAGCATCTGGATATTTCCCCCTAAAAGATTGAGCTCGCTCATTCGCCAATATCCTCCTTCCTTCAGCCAGAGCCTTACGGTCTTCTCCTTCTAGAAGCCGCTCTTGAAGGTATTCATCATCAGCGTTATTAGAATATAAAAGTACCTATTCCCAAACCAGGGCTAGAGTTCACGGAAAATCCTTGTTCAAGTAACTTAGACTTCCACGACTCATGACATTGCAAATATAGAATTGAAACAAAGTATTATCAGTCCTGATTCTGGCTTTATCAAGATCTTTACGCAATCTGGTATTATCTTCTTTAACGATTCTAAGGGTCTCATTTTGTGAAGTAATTTTGCTCTCGAGAACCATTTTTTCCTGATTAAAAGAAATCAGAGCCCATCTTTCTAAGGCCAAGTGGCACTCAGCAAGTTCTTGAGCAAATTGAGCTTCTTGAAGTCGCGCTTGCACAACCTCCAGCTCTTTCTTAAGCTTGACATTTCTGGCCTCTAAGTTAGTCACTTTGATGTTCCCATTCTTTAAAGAGCCAATTTCGGATTCTTGAGATCTAATCAAGTGAATCAGTCCAGCTTATCGTTTTCTAACATTTCAATATGGTCAAGGTGCCGAGCATTCAATCTCTAAATTTCATAACAAAATTTGGCCCAATGTTCTAGTCGCCTATCAACATTATTCATGTCCAGATTCAGTTGTGTTTCAAGTTGGTTCTTAACGGTGTTAAACTAATTAATCATACAACTTTTTACGGCGTCCAAACTCTTAATGGCATCTCGCCTATCATTTGGATGTAAATCCAAGTCAAAATACAACCCCCTCAGGTCCCAACCACTGAAGCGGTCCTTAAGCATCAAATTTCCAGGTGGAACCTTATAAGATGGACGATCACGTATCATCTGAATTTGAGTAAAGGTCGGAACGATGGATCTTTCAGAATATTCAATTGATGCGGAGCATTTCTGAGCCCCATTCTTGCTTCGGTCGATCCTGCTGTTTTTTTCCCTCCTTCTACGAGAAGTTCACCTTTATTGTCTTTGGGCAGTGTCTTTGCACAATCAAGTCCCTCGCACTTTAAAGAATCAATTACTGGAAGTTCAGAGGTATGTTGAACCTCAGAACTTGAAGATGACCGGGACTCTTCAAATGACAGGAAAGGCGAGATTGTAAGAGACTTTATGGATCAGTAAGGTCAGCTTGCTGAGAGAAGCTATCCAATTACGAACGTTTCGTATTTACAACTGAAAAGAAAAAAATGAATTCATTAAACGTTCAAAATTATGAGATTTATGGAAAATTAAGCTACAAATGAGATAATATCAAACCAGTTTCAAGGGAAGTTATGAAGTCAGAAGCATTCCCGAGACGCTGAATGGATTCTCGAGTTCTTCTTATATCAGGTATTACGGGATCAGACATCATAATGTCACCCTGGCTCAGGTATTTGATGGAGTCTAAATCCTCCCAAAGTCCCTGAGAAACCTTCCACCTAAGTGATAGGGTGAGCAGAACTTTCAACGGTCGTTCCAGAAATTATATCGGCCCTAAGGCCATCCGCATTCTTGTCTACCCCCTATCACTCCCTTCGGTAATCAAAGTCGAAGATTGACTACTTTCACCAAGGGTTGGGCATTTCTTTTTGAAAGGAGGCTTACCAATGGAACATTGAGGATGGACCAGAGTCTTTTTAAAGGAACGTGTAGAATGAATCAGTTGGTACTTGCGGAGGTTCTCCTCTGAAAGCAATACATATCCACTCCTTTCGCTTTTGTCAACAGCAATCAAAGAATTAAGAAGAGCTTGGTCTAGAGTAAGACCAGCAATAGAAGGAATCACTACAAAAATCAAAAGAGAAAGTCAAATGAGAAAGGAGTAAGGATTCTAGAGCAAAGGTGTAATTACCTCCTTCTACCCATCGCCCGTAAAATCTACAAGGGCACCGGATGTAGAAATACTGATCAGGGAACCCCTTGGCACCATCCACTAAACCAGTAATAATTCTACCGTGCATACCCTATATAAAAAAGAAAGAAGGACCATCCACCTCCCTTCTTTTAAAAGCATATAATGAGCAAATGTCCGTAAATGTAGTTTTTGCTGCTGGACTTTCACGAAAAGTATGTACAGCCCGAGTAAAATCTGATACCCACTAGGGTGCAATTGATATGGGGCAATGGCCAAGTGCCACAAAACGGACTCTAAGTAAGAATTAAAAGGAGGAATTGCCCTACTAGACAGCATGTGATAATTGACTGTCACATACCCAAAGGGCAGATAATCGGCCTATTCTTCCTTCCTTGGAAATCTGGCTTAGTCTTTTGAAAAACCAAAATGAGCACACATTTGTAAGTATATATCAAAAGAAAGCATCGATTTACGACAACCAGAAGGCACCCATTCAAAAAAGCGAGGTTGAGGATAAGTCTGGCTAATAACCAAGTCAGAACCAGCAGCCGGGGCAACCTTAATTGCCTGATCCGAACCCTTTCGTTCTCTAGACATGATGGTTTAACTGGAGTTTCGAATGAGTTAATGATCAGTTTACATTTCAACACAGATAAGTACATTTAAAAAATAAATTGCAACTTGAGTTGCTGGTGATTAATCATCCGTCATACCAGAGCAATAAGGATTTACTAATAGTAATAATCGCATAAAAGAAGAATTACAAATTCAAAGGTACGAGAAACACAAGCTCTGATCTGATCGGTTGCAAAATTACTAATCGCACATGCCAAGAGAATACTAGCAGCAATAAGAGGTAAAGGGCAGAAATGTTTCTATGACACAAGTATCCCATCAAATATCCAGTAAAGGTATGGTGAATTAGGAAATGTCATTTCATAGGAATTTTAGTAAGTAACTTGCTGGCATAAAAGACCAGAAGGTTTTTTGTATAAATCAGAATTACCAAAAGATTTTGCATGAAATCCAAGTACATACTAAGTCGAATCGACACTTTCCTAACATCACAACCGTGCGCATTCAAGCAATTTTGTTTTCTCTTTACCAACTATAAAACCAAGTGAATTAATTCAAAGTCAGAGTTTAAGGGGAGAAAATCACTTACAGTCGAATAGACAAATTCAATTTGAAAAAGGGGTGTTGTAGCTGGAAACGAGGTTGAAAAACCTCAACCAAAAAGGTCAGGTGAAACGATCAACCAAGCAGAGAAAATCAATGTTTCGAGAGGCAACAATAGAGTCTTCTACAATGGAATTGCCATTGAAATAGGATTACCAGAGGAATATGAAAGCGGGAAAATGAAGAGACAATATTTAAAGAGGACTAGAAAGCCCTTTTTAAATGATATGACAGCTCAATTAAAACCCAGTGATCCGATTCAACGTGCCCGAAAAACATCCCATCAGGTATCCATAGCAAGCGCCCGTAGGAATGTTTAAGTTTTGAAAACATAAGCTGTTGGTAAGGGCGCCTGTTTTACAGAACATTGGATTAAATCCGCCCAATGGTATTGTATCTCATTACTTCAAAGCTTATAGTTTTTTGTAAAAAAACTACAAACTTCAAGGGGCAAATGTTTATCCGTCAAAAGACCGAGCATGGGTTAGAGCTGCAAAACAAGCACCTGCGATGTCTTATGTGCCCATATCTTCAACCAAATTAGACGCAAGTCGTGATTCGGGCGTGGACGCAAAGATCGGTCGTTCTTATCGGAACAAAGCCGCTCAAGAATCAAAACAAAGAAAGTCGCCAACAATAATGGAAGACGCTTGACCTAATATCAAAGTTCAGTCACACGTATCAGAGCAGGAGTCAAGGTCGCGCGTGCAATTAACAACCTCTCATGGATTGCAACTCTTATCGCTTGTATGTTCCTGCTAGTCGAACGTCAATACTTTGGTAAGACACCAATTACCGGTCGGTCGTACATCAGTTCTTAGAAAGAGCACACTTACATCTTAAGTCGCAAGCCTTGGCCTGTCACCTCCAGACTAAAAAGGTCATCGCTTGCTCACTCAAGATCAGACATAGCCGCATCAGGTAACTATGATCGTCCGCCCGCTCGTCTCATAGTCAAGCAAATCAGATAACCACTCATCGATTGCCAGATATAGCCACGCTCAAAGAACATCGATTAAAGTCACCCACTCAACTGCTCAAAACGCTCGCTCCTATAGAGTCGCTCACACATGACAACTGGATACAGCTACGGACAGCTGGCTACAGCTAGGCAATGACATGTTTATAATTAAGGGGATGAATGATCCATAGCCTACATATACAGATTTCAGATCACTTGCTCAAGGGAGCTCACCTATAAATACACCACAGCTGCCAACGTAAAAAGGATCCAATTTTTCTAGCCACAAAGTGCTGCTAAATTTTATCCTCGGTGACTCCTCAAACACTTGGAAGTAATGATCATCGTCTCCGCTTAAAGTTCCATCATCCGTTCGGCCATGGCGTTAAGCATAAACTTGTAATTAGGGGAAATAAAGATATCTTCCTTCTCAATCATTCAGCCATCCTCCTCCTCCTCAAACTCTACCATTCTATCATAAAATCCCAGGATTGAAATGTATGAATGAGAGTACATTGAGTGGGTATAGAGATGTATGAAAAAAGAGAGTTTATGTATTTTGTAATCCCCGTTATAAGAGTGCAAGCTGTCTTCATGGTGGATGTAGGCCCAATATAAGGCTTAACCACTCTAAACCTTGCCTCTATTTTATCTTCCTCGCATTTTCATTTTCAATTATTGTTAAGTACGGCTCCGTCTATTTCCCCACCATTTTGGTGAAGTACAATTTTAGTACCTTTGGTGTTTAAGCCATTTTTTGGTGTAAACACATAACGAGTTGTTGAGGGGTAAGTTAACAAGCTTGAGCATAAAGAATTATTCCAAAAGCCTTACTACACATAGGGGAAGAAGTAAAAGTAGACCCAAATATGGTGGAGATAGAGCTAAGTCCAGATCTTAGTCAAGGGGAGCTCGAAAAGGAGCTTATTAGTATTATAGAAAATCTGGACATTATATTACAAGTTGCCTCAGGTTGGAGAAAAAAAAAGTTGTTCCCTAAAAATCTTTAGCTTCTACTACGGGGATATCAAAATCAGAGAATGATCCTAGCATTTTTATAGCCTCTTCTATGAAAAGTACTATAAGGATTATAGACTCCGGAGAATCCTATCACATGACAAATGATAGATACTCTTTTTCCACTTATCATCGGTTTGATGGAGGAGAAGTTCTCATGGGAAATAATGCTTCTTGTCGCATGGTTAGTAGTGGAACAGTAAAAATTAGGATATTCGATGGTGTAGTTCGTACTTTATGTGATGTCAGGCATGTGCCTGATTTAAGGCGTAGTTTGATCTCTATTAGAGCATAGTGCAATTCTGGCTTAAAGTGCGTAACAAAAAAGGATTCATTAAAAATTACAAATGGCTCATTGATAGTAATGAAAGGTTTAAAAGCTGAAAATCTATATTTATTAAAGGGTGATGTTGTTGTTGCAGTGTCTGCTTTGGTTGTTGAGTTTATGATTCCGATTCTACCAGATTGTGGCATTTTCGTATGGGCCACACTGGAAAGCAGAGTTGGGAACTATTGAGAAAGCAAGGTTTCATTGACAGTGTTCATCATTCAAAACTTGGCTTTTGTGAAGGATGCATAGTTGGAAAGCAGACTAAGATTTGTTTTGGCACTGCAGAACATAAGTTTAAAGATGTTTTAGTGTATGTTCACACTGATGTTTGGGGCCCCACACCATGCTTATCGTTTGGAGGAGCCAGGTATTTTGTTTCATTTGTTGATGATCTTTCTAGAAAGAGTTGGGTTTACTTTATGAAGTGCAAAGATGAAACTTTTGATAGGTTTCAAAGTTGAAAAGCTCTTATTGAAAAGCAATCTGAAAAGAAACTGAAGATTCTTCGTTCAAATAATGGTAGTGAATTCACTTCTCGAAAATTCATCAAATTTAGTGAGTCCGAGGAAATAAAAAGACACTACACTATGCCAGAGGACTCTCAATCAAATAGGGTTGCAGAGAGAATGAATCAAACATTGTTGGAAAGAACTCGTTGGTTACGTCTGACTGTAGGAATAAAGAAGAGATTTCGGGCAGAAGCGCTATCTACGGTGGTTTCCCAATCAACTGCCCACCTTCTACTGCGGTAGATATAAAGAATCCCGAAGAAGTATGGAAGGGAGAGTCTGTTTCATGCTCCTTTCCCAGAGTGTTTCGTTATCCAGCTTATGTGCATGAGAGCAAAGTGAAGTTGGATCCAAGATCGCGCAAGTGTAACTTTCTTGGCTATAGGAAAACGAGTAAAGGGTTATAGGTTGTGGTGTCCTACTACCCAGAAGATTGTTACTAGCAGCCATGTTACGTTTTATGAGAAGGAAATATTGGAGGTAAAGCCTTCTTCTTCCGTTAATGATGATGTTGAGAGGACAAATTCAGAACACAAAGTAGATCATCAGACTTCCATATAAGTAAAAATGGTGATTCCAATGGCACCTTGGTTGATATTAAAAGGACAGAGGATCAATCTTAAAATGGAGTTTAAATTCAAACTCTACCAACCAGAGAGAAGAAATGACCTACATGGCTTGATAATTTTTTGGGATTAAGTATTGAAGACATTGACTTTGATGATATTGGAGGTTATATATATTAAGCATATTTCATGATGAACCTTTATACTACATAGAAGCCATCAGTGTAGTTGATAGTTCCAGTTGTTTAGTAACTATGGAGGAGGAGATTGAGTCTTTGCATAAAAATCACACTTGGGATTTAGTTCCACTTCCTTCCAGCAAGAGACCAATTGGATGTAAATGGATCTGTAAGTTAAAAGACATCAGCAATGGTGACCAAAGGTACAAGGCAAGATTAGTGACGAAGGTTTATGTTCAGAAGAAAGTCGTGGAGTTCCATGAGTTGGACGTTTACAAGGAGTTGGAAAAATTAGATAGACATTTTGACAAGGAGTTGGAATAATTAGATGTCAAGACAGCATTCTTACATAGTGATCTAAAGAAGGACATTTATCCACAACAACCAGAGAGGTTCTATAACCTCCCATATTTTTATAGTATAATAATTAATTTATTTAATTATTTAAAAAGTTATTTATAGATTAAATGGTTGTTTAATTAAATAATATTGAATATTTAATTAATATAAATAATAGAATTATATATTTATTTTCGAAATAGTCAAAAATAGTGGAGTTCGCAATATTATGTGAATTGGATTATTTATAAGATTTAATTCAGTTTAGAATTGAATTATAATAACGAATTTATTATTTAAACAAAGTTTGAACGTATAATTATAATATAATTTAAATCGAACTCATAATGGCGCGGTAGTTCGTAATATGGAGTTCAGAACTTCAATTGAATGTACAAAATCCATTTTAAGTTGGATTTCTATGAAACAAAAATGTTCGGATTTGGTGAACTATATTTTTTTATGGAAGAGAAAAATCAAGATTTCGTCTTGTAGATTGTAAGTTATGTCCAAATCAAATTTTCAAATAGTCGTTATGGATTCGGTTATAAATCATAACAATTATTTAATTATAATAAAAATATTATTTCGAATTTCGACAAGATATTTGAGACGTATTATCAGTTTAATTAATAGAATTTTTCTATAATTTTTAATTTGGAAAAATAAGCAACTTTGCATTTAACGTATTTTACACCCTATATTAGCACTTTTGGAATTTCACAGAATGGGTTAACTAGTTTATATTATTATATTTTTGGGATCGGGGCATATTGTTTGTCACGATGGTATTTTTATTTTTGTCTGTAGCAGCTTATATGTGAACGAAATTTAGTATGTCTGGATACTCAAATTTCTAGAAACAAATACATTCACCGTCTTTCTAAATAACCACACGAACTGCCACCATATATTACCATTTAATATACACCCATGTCTAGGACGTGTTGCGTTTATATTTTATTTAATTCTTTCCTATTTACTTAGCCGAGAAGAAAGATTATCTACAGACCTAGCTAGAAACTAAACATCACGCAGAATTGTTTTCAATCAGTGCCCTAAGCTAATATATATATGTATATATATATATATATATATATATATATATATATATATTTCATCACGTACATTTGCTATAATGTGAGGTGAAAATTCATGACAGTAAATTCAGACCAAAAACTTAACGGCGAAGGAATTGAATACCTACCTTATACTCTACCGCTAACCTAAATCTTCTATTGCAAACCTGCCCTTCTCTTCTCTTCTACGAATAACGAAAGTCTCTATCTAATTTCATTTCTTCAGGAATGAAAAACTTGAAGTCGGTATGGCTTTTGAAAACCAAAGTTCAGGAAATTTACCACATAATATCTCCATAATAATGTTATTCAACTCCTATGATGACGCTCTACTTCCTCATTTCGAATAGGTTTAATATATGCGTATTTTTGGGTTTGCGAAATTACGTATCGCGAGTTGTCACCTTCACTACGAGCAAGGAAGCAGTTGTTGCTGAAGCTCGAGGCAACAGAGGGGATTTTGTTGGCAAAGGATTTCTCAGGGGATAAAAACACGCGTGATGGAAGAGTTTGGTGGGGTTTTATTGAGGTGGAGGTCGGACGTCACTGTAGCCATGGAAGTCGAGTTGTATGATGCGTTGATTTGGGGACTTCGGGCTTGGAGTCGTGGTGACGAGAGGATGGCGGGGGTTGTGATGGCGAGCCAGGTGGTAAGGTTTGAGAAGTGAAAGTGTGAAGTACGGTGGTGTTACGAGGGAGATGGATACATAGGAACACGGTTATAAAATGGCAACAGGTTTTATTAGTATTGGAGGAAGGAGAAAGGATACTGTGAGCTGGGTTTAATTTCAGATGTGCCGAGAATTCAATTTTGTAAGGCCCAAAACGAAAACAAATATATATATAAAGAAAAGATGCGTGAACTTCTATATGTTTGGGGGTAGGTGAAGTTTGTCCATGTATTTGTATATAAGGGAGTTGCACCAGCACACGTTGGAGCTTGCATGGAGGTTGACATGGTAACAAGAATGTGTGTGTGTATATATATATACTTGGATGTGTAAGTGAGGGAAGGAGACAGTAGTCGTTTGGACGAGCTCGGTGAACACTAAGATCTCTAATCCATAATGGTAATACATATTAGAGCGGAATTATTCATTCGTAGAAGAAATGGTTACTATTTGAGTGGCCGCGTGGGTGTTGGGCTGCCATGAAGTAGTAAGACCCAACTCTAAATTAAAATTTAGTTTATTTATATATCTACACAAGCTTGTAAATGCTACATCTCGCTCATTATGGTCAGAATTACGAACGGTCTGATCCGTTGAGATCATATGGACGAGGGCTACACAACGAATCTAGTTCGGAGAAGATTGGAGGTCGTTTGAATTTATAACAAAATAAAATGCTTGAACGGAATTTAGTATTGATAAATGATGATTGATTTCTGTGTGATGGTTGTTTGAATGGATTGTTAATTAATTGGCTGAATATATATATAGTTATATATAACCAAATATTGATTCTATTTATTAGAATATTTCATATTAAAACGAAATTAATGTTATTTATTTGTTTAACATCTGTGGATGCAGGGAAACAGGTTGGAGAGATCCAAATGGATTCCTCAATATTTAAAATACCATTTTTGTATATATTGTGATATATGATGTGATATATAATATGTGATTGATTATGATGACACTGGTCTTGTTATTTGGTATTTTAAATACCATAAGAAATACTGGACTGTAAAAAAGGAATTTTCAAAGTGTATATTGAAAATAAAATACTTATAAAAAATCAATGGATTTTCTAAAAAGGAATTATTTGGGAAATTAAATAAGAAGTTCTACATAGAAACTATTAACAGTTATACGGAAGTTTTAAAAGGTCGTCTTTGGTATAAATACTGAATGAAGGTATTAAAAGGTAAATAAATGAGTATATGGAGTAAATATAGTATTTGGGAAATTTATGGAATTATAAAAAGTGAATTATACATTAGGAATAGGTTTAGACCCGTGCTTCGCACACGGGTGTAACATAATATTGGTTAAGGGGAATGTGTAATAGGAATGGAATTTCGAGTGGGCTAGAAATAAATAACTTATTTAATAATAAGAACAAGTGGTGTAATTTATAAACAATGTTTATAAATGAAATAAAAATAATTATCAGTGGATAATTTGGAATGTAAATTCAATTGTGAATTTAAAGCGGGGAATTTGGAGTTGTTTTAAAAAGGAAAAGATGGAATTCATTTCGATATTCGAAATGTGAATAGGATTAGAATAAACTCCATAAAGATTTGTAATTAGAATTCAACTAGGCCAAATGTTATAAAAGAATTTATTTTAAGAAATTATATATTGAATAAATAAGGATTTGACAAGATAATTAATACTCGACTTGAAACCGATATTTTTTAATTGAATATAAATGCGGTAGATAATTATAGACTTACTAGATAAAATTAACTGTGAAGTTGACATGTAAACCGAGATTTGATAAATAAATTGGAATGTGAATAAGAAGTTATAAAAATGACTCGATAATTTGTATTTGAACATGTGTTAGTATTTAAATTATGAAATCAAGTTTTGATTTGTTAAAGAGAGTCAAGTTTTCTGTAAAGGAATAATATTCACGTTTTAAAGTGAATAACGGTTTAAAAGCAAACGTTTTGCAGAATTAAAATAGTTATAAAAGGAAATTGGAAATTGGTGGGAAGTACTAAATTCAAAAATGAATTTAAAAATTGAGTTGACCTAAATGGTAAATTATTCTGAAGTTCGGAACATTAATCGAATATAGTTTATTCGAAATGGAGATTATCAAATATAGTTTATTCGAAAAAGAGTTATCGAATATAGCTTATTCAGAAGAGAGATTATCGAATATAGTTTATTCGAAAAAGAGTTATTGAATATAGTTTATTAGAAAGAGGGATTATCGAATATAGTTTATTTGAAAAAGAGTTATCAAATATAGTTTATTTGAAAGAGAGATTATCGAATATAGTTTATTCGAAAGAGAGATTTTCGAACATAGTTTATTTGAAAAGGAGTCATCGAATGGAGCTTATTCTAAAAAGAGTTATTGAATATTGTTATTCAAAATAGAGTCATCGAATAGAAATTATTCGAGAGAGAATTATACATTGGAATTCGACTATATCGAGTGGAGGAAAGTACTATTTACTTTCGGGTTTTTAAATTAAGATTATTTATTTAATAAATAAATTAATTATTATTTATTCAAGTTAATGAATAAAAGTTATATTTTGAAGTTAGATATTTTGAAAGTAGGGATTATAACGTTATCGTTATAACCACTGTTTTTCATACAAGAACTGGATTCGTGAACTGAATCTGAGAGTTGCGTAAGCAATGATTTGATAAGAAGTTAAGAAACAGAGTTAAGGAAATTTGAAATTGATTGGAGGTTATTTAAGTTGAATGATTTCCTTAGTAACAATTTGATATTGGTTTCGGCCTTTGGGGTTGATATTTAGGGAATTGTTCCCTTACTGGTTTATGGTTAGAGACGAATAGATGTGCGAAGATAGTGATACGTGAATAGGAAATGGAAATGTTTTCCAATGGTAATAATGTATATTTTCTGAATTTAGAAAATAAGAATTTATATATATATGGAAATGGGAAATAGGAAGACGAATAAATTAATTTAAAAGGAAAAAATGTTGATTGATGATTGATCGATAAAATTTCCACGTGGAAATAAGATCGTAGTGTGTATGGATATTTTCCTTTTCGATAGTTAAATAATTGACCATCAAAGTTTTGACCATTTTTCCATTGTCAGTACGGAGAGACCAGGATCATATTTATTATCTGAAAACCACTCCATACGGACATTAGTGTTGCGAATCAAACATGATGAAATAATTGAAGACGGAGTTTATGCAAGGGTTGCTCTGACAAATCCGAGGTAGAAATTGCCTAAGATGGGTTTACATAATAGTGCCTTTGGTTTGTCCAGTACCAGGACAACCTGTATGGAAGAATGTCTGACGGAGTATATTTAATAGATCGTGTTAGTTGATCTCTTCAAACGTATTTACGTTTGGTGGCGGAGGAATTCGTTTCTCTTAGCTATATGCCCATGGTATTTATAGAGAAATCAATTTGTGATTTGGTGGGTATGACGATGTGGCATTCAAGTGAATTAAGGTATGATCTGTCAAAAAGATATATTATGGACTCTAGCCTCACAACCAGGAATGGTATAGAATCAGGTAGGTCGCATGGCTAAGTGGGTAGCTCCAATTAGGGTGTATTGTCACCTGATCTAGAGAAATTTCATTTACTTCTTTAACTTATCGATGTTGTCCCTTTCGGGAAACGGTTGCTGATCCCAACCGTTGGTGATAATATGTAACACCCCCACTCCATTAGGGTCACTCACAAAGGGAATGCCTTAACTTCGGTGGAGCGTTTTAAGGTAAAAGATGCAGATAAATTACAAGACAGACAAATAAAGCAACGGAAAATAAAGTCATTTTATAAACAATGTGGTTCAGTCAAGCTTTTACAACAACTGTCTCAATCATACTTAAAAGTAATACATAGAACTTCTAACTTGATTCAAAAACTTCCAAGTATAAAGGAAGCATAAAAGTAACAATGATATTCCCCAATAAAGCATGAACCAGCCATAGCAGTGGAAGAGAGAGCCCAAAGCAATACATCAACTGTCTTCGAGCTTGGAAAGAAAACTGAGCTAAATGGTAACGTTTCCTCCCTGTGAACCTGGAGGGGGGGACGGAAGAAAAGAGGCGAAACAAACTAGGTCAGACATAAGTCTGGTAAGTCCAGTGACTTTCAACATGTAAATAGGCAAAAACATCATGACATGAATAAACTGAATATAAGATAATACCATGATAACAAGGATAAAAAGATAACATACGATTAGCATAGATATGATAAGGCAAGATAAACTGAATGCACTTCTACTCTTTCTCTGCTTCGCTACTACCCTGTTATTCTGATTTCTATATCTCCAAACCCCCTAACTAGTTCCAGAATTAGTAATCTGTGTAAAATGATAACGTGATCCCAATCCCCGCAATTGTGGTAGCCTTTAGGTGTACATCTAGTATGATGATCTTACCTCAATCAGCCTAATTGCCATGAAGATGTTAGATGTACCCTTACTACTTTATCGATCGGCTCCTTGCTTGTATTAATGTTTCATGTGTCTGTGTCAACCGGCCCTCTCTTGCGTGAAGATACCCTATGCTGGTCCCACCATAAGGTGTATCAATCCTTATGATAAAAACCCAACACGATTCAAGATGCATAGTGTATAACTACTGGTACCCAGTGCCTGCTTTTTCCCACTCCGGAGTACGTGCACGCCCGTAATCCGTCGGAACCTACACCGACGTACCCTCTGCCGCTATTTTGATTGCTTATAATTAGTCCAGTAATCGTGCCCCACCCTGCCTAGTTTCAAGGTACCTTGATACATCTATGTGGGTTACTGCTGAAATCGGTCCCAGTTACTAGGGTTTCTTACTGGTTAAGTTTGTGGGCCTATATTTACTAATATCACCCACCAACCCGATATGTACTTAACCCTCCCACTAATTCAAACTTGTTTACTTAATGGTTAAGTTTATAGGCCTATATTTACCAATATTACCAACCAACCTGATATGTACTTAACCCTCCCACACATTATGTCATATCAGTTAAGTGTTGTCCATTCATGTTAACTTAACCCACCCACTCATCATGTCCTGTTGGTTAAGTGTTTCTTATTAACCCTTCTCACTCGTCATGTTGGATTGGTTAAGTGTTTCCTATTAACAGAACCCCATTCATTCATCATGTTATATTGGTTAAGTATTTCCCGTTAACTTAACCCCATTCGTTCATCAAGTTACATTGGTTAAGTGTTTCTTATTAACTTATCCCCACGCGTTCATTATGTTGTATTGGTTAAGTGTCATCAATCAATTCAAGTTAACTTAACCCACCCACTTGTCTTGTTACATTGGTTAAGCGTTGCCTTCTTGTGTTAACTTAAGCCTTCCACACATCCTGTTATATTGGTTAAGTGTTGCTCTCTTGTTTTAACTTAACCCTACCCATTCATCATGTCAAATTGGTTAAATGTTTCTTATTAACTTAACCCTACTCATTCATCACGTTGTACTGGTTAACTTAACCCTGCTCACTTGTCCAATTAATATGTTGTAACAGTTAAGTGTTCTAAATTTACTTAACCTCACCTTCTTGTCTAATTAACATGTTATAACGGTTAAGTGTTTTAAATTTACTTAACCCCATCTTCTTGTCTAATTAACATGTTATAACGGTTAAGTGTTCTAAATTTTCTTAACCCTATCTTCTTGTCTAATTAACATGTTAAAATGGCTAAGTGTTGCCTTAGTTAACTTAACCCTACCATTCTTAACATGTCATGTTCATTAGCATTAATCGATTTATTAATGCACCAACCACTCACATTAGATCTATGTTGTTGCGGTTACTGGATGTACCGGGCGGTTCCGAGCAGTTTTACACCACAACTCAATCTGACCTCGGGTTTTTCTTGGGCATGATGCACTAACCACTCACACTAGATAGGTGTTGTTGCGGTTATTGGTTGTGTCGGGCAGTTCCGGGCAGTTTTACACCGCAGCTCAATCTAACCTCGGGTTAGGCATGTTTCTCTTTTAGCATATTTACCATACATGTCCAAGTCTAGATTTTATATGTTAATTATCCCAAATTCACAAAACTAGTCATGTTCCAATTCTCAAGTTATACCTCAACAAAGCTAATTACAAGTTATGCCCCACAAGTGCAAATTCAAGTTATTACTCAACATAGGTTACACCCAATCTTCCCAAATTTGCTATAATGTTCATGCCCCAAAAATCACGATATAACACATGCCCTAAGGTTTAGTCATATTGCACCATACAAAATATTCTCTAAAAACCCCCAATCATGATTCACAGTATAAACTATGCCAAATTATAGCCTTTAATTACAGTGCATGCCAATTACCCAAAATCCCACTTTAGGCGCGCTCACATTTAACAGTTATCCCTATCTTACTATAGGTTTTCATGCCTAAGCCATACATCACTATACACAATAATCTCCTTCTTCCAAGTCATAAACTATCATATATATATATATATATATATATATATACCCCAATTTTAAGTCTTGAACCACAACATGTACTATGCCTTACATGTTTACAGTTCAATTTATGCCCCAAATCCCAAGTCATATGTCCAGTATATTTTATGCCTCAAATCTCAAATCATATGTTCGATACACTTTAAGTTTTAAATACAACATGTGTTATGCCCTCAAATCCGTTACAAATCAGTTATGCCCAATTATACATAATTTAAAACTTTTCCCAATTTTAGCATTGGCCATGTCCAAACCATATATTATGTCCAATTTTTTTCCAACGTACGTTCATCTCTCATGAGATTTGGCTCAGGCTCGCGGTAGCCTGGCTATAAAAACAAAAAGGGAAGAAGGAAAGAAGAGACAAAGAATGGACATAATAATATCAACGAGATAGATCCGATGGATATAGAAAGACAGATAGAAATATGCATAATCTCAGATTCAGATTTATTACAATGTCATAATCACAATTAAATTTTATTTCTGAAAGTAACATGAACTTACTAATTACAGAACGGTCTTGAATTCTGGGATCTGATTTCTAAATTTGATTAGCTATTCCTTTGATGTAGACTTTGATTGTTAACTTAAAAACTCTAATTTGATTGATTAAGGTGGAGGCTAGGTCACTTCAGGTTTATTAGCATATAAACGCTTATGAATTCGTGTGGAGAAAACAATAGGTTTAGGGGTCTTTTTATAGGTGTATGGGGAGATTTAGAGCCTTCAGATCAGTCTAGAAGTCATCAGAATCGTCCAGAGAAGAATATCACGTCACACAGCGAATCAGAAAGCGACACGTGGTAAAACGCATCATCGGCCAGATCTGGGCCAACAGTGGTCGACTCCCCTATAGGGGGGTCGACACCTATGTCGACTTCCCCTTGGGGTGGGGTCGACAACCTAAGCAGGAATTTTCCCGCTCAGCCTATTCTAATTTCGAATTTTGAACTTGGTTTGAGATGTTTAATTATTATTTATATTTTCTATTTGAACATGAAATCTTCTAAGCTCCATAACTTCTTCATACGAAGTCCAATTCATGCAAATTTGGACTCTATCTCAAGCAGAATTCTGAGACAGACGCAATGGCGTAACCCGTTTCCCTTAATTCTCACTTTTAAGATTAAGTATTCTTTAATTTGTTATTTTAATATTCATAAGAAATACGGGGTGTTACATAATACATTCGTACACTCAAGCGTAATGAGTGACCGATCATGTTTAGCCTGGGTTACAAGATGTTTTCATTGAACCCAGTGTATTCCTCTCTAGAAATACACTGTCGGAAGGTGGTCCCATATCTTGTCAGTTGGAATCCATTACCAAATAAGCACCTACGGTTTTTGATTATATATTATATATGTGGAACGTGAGATGAAAGCGTTCCTCTAGATTACTATTTATTTGTTTTAGACATTATTATAATATCAGAAGAGTATGGATTTTAAAAGAATGTTTTGGGTTATCGTAAGGTAAAAACCAACCGTGTTTATGTGTGGATTGGTCTTATGATTATTCTTTCTTTTAAAAGGATTTTAAAAGTTAAACAAATGGTTGGAGATTACTTACACCAGTCACATAACTGACCCAGAGTTTATTTTGTTTTTCCTAAATTCTTGGGTGCCCAATTTTGTACGGGCAGTCAAGTAGTCGGGATTTTACGAATACTTGGAGAGTTGGAGCAGGAGGCTTCAAGATTATATAGCTATTGTTTATTTCCGTTGTGTTGTAAGTGTTGTTGTAATGACCCGCATTCTACATATCGAAGAATCGTAGAATATTTATTTCTTTTTCATATGAGGTCGTATGGTCGTGTAACTTTGGGAAACGACTATTGGGGTCATTTCCAATGTTCATGATTTTTGCTGATTTTTAAATGACCATTTTTCCCTTGGCGAATCTTGTTTCGTCTATAACTTTTGCTTGGTAAGGAGTTTTGACCTGAAACCACTTTCGTTGGATTTAGATGATGGTTTACCTTTCTGTAGAGTGGTCATATGTGTCAAACGGACTTACCGTTTGGGAGATATGGCTGAATTAAGGTTTATAAGGTGAAAACTGTTTAGGCGGATCTAATTAAGATGATTAACAATTGGGCACATAACCCATTTCAGGATTAGGGTTATGGGGAGGCTGAAATCAGTCAAGAAACTATTTTATTTTCATTTTCTCAGCCGCCACTTTCATCCTTTGAACCCTAGCAATGGCCTCCACCTTTTAACTCACTCCCAAATCACCTTCTAATCACTAATTAAGAAGATCTACATCAAATCAAGGCAATCAACACCAAATTAGAGTTGGAGCTGCTGTATTGCGTAAAAAATTGTCCAAAAACAGTAGAGTTTTAGATATTAAGTTTTATTTGTGGCTAAGGTGAGTGATTTGCATTGTTTTTCATTAATTACTGCAAATTAGGGTGATTAGTGGTAATTAGCGAAATTATGGCTTAGAAAAATCTGGCAAAATTTATCAAATTCTAAACTATTATTTTATGGCTCTGATAAAACCTATTGTTAAAATATGCTTAAGGGGATTAAGGGGAAAATCATGCTTTTGGGGTATGTTTGATCTTAAATTATCTATATGCTTGATGTTTTGACCTTGTTGATTGATCTTATATGTTACCATTACTGTTTGGATTGTTTTATGATTTGTTAGCAAAGTTGTAATGGTCGAAAACGCCGTCGTATGGCGTAAAATAGCCGCTGGAAAAGTTGCAGGAATTGAGCAGGGACCGGATCAAACCCCCGGACCCACTCGTGGAGTATGTATCATGAATCGCATTCGAAGGCTCTGAACCGATCTGCTTGTGGAACAACCGAACCGTTCATGTCTGAAGCTCTTCAACCCAATCAGCTCGCACTTCGAGACAACGACCCGGAGATATCATGAACCTCCTTCTCATATCCGATGCACTACGAACTGATGCCTGGAGGAGCCACGAACCAATGAAAGGACGCGAGCCGAACCGGGGTACTACCTCCAACCCCAAACCGGTGCCACGAGCCGAGCCGAAACGATTGAAGAATGTGTCACGAACGGATCCGACATTGGTAGAATTTCCCGAACCATATGGGGATCATGAACCGAACCGATGACGATTCAAGCACTACGCATATCCGAACCGATCCGGATGAAGACCAAAACCCAAGATGCAAAGGTAGTCCAAATGAGAAGTTGTGACTTAGGATCCAGTTGGGAACAACCGAGTTAACTTCATGAGTTGGGCTTTGTTGCGGGACGTGTGCTAAGGGGTTATCGACGTCTATAACTTTGATTCACCATCCAGACGGATGTTAGGCTGCGGATCTGTGCAGTGGGTTAGTTATTACTCCTTGGGGCAGAGTGATCGTAGCATGGCTATGCTAGTGCAGTGGTGTCGTCATGACTTCATGGGGCAGAGTGGACATAGTAAGGGATTAGTGGCTATGGATTAGTGCAGTGGAGCCATCGTGACTCCATGGGGCAAAGTGATCATAGCAAAGGATTTAGGTGGTCAAAGCGGTGGATATCGTATGCTTTACGCACCGAGTGAGAGATGTGAGGATGGTTGTCATGCTTGATTGTTTGACATCACTATGACATGCACACCCCTTCCCCGTATCTTTACACCGTATGTTAGTGTCACCTTAGATTATTGTACATCTTGTTGTGCTAACTCTTTGGTTGCAAGTTCAGGTATGGTTAGTTATACCTGTTATTGTTCTATTTTGCTGCTTATCGCTCATAGCAGACTTTTGTCTGACCCAGAGTTTTATGTCTCTTCTTATTACTCTGGGTGCTCTTAAATGGGCAGACTAGAGACATGTCGGGTGATTAGCACGAGTACAACGGAGACGAGCACGAGGCTTCCACGTATGATATATATATATATATATATATATAATCTCCCTGTGTTGTTTCTAGTCACTACTTTGGGCATTAGTAGTGTACATCATTCTTTTGCTTTAGAGATAGTATTTCAAAGTTGTAATAATGTTGGTTTGGATGATAAGCTGTATTTTGGATTTCCGCTGCTATGATGGTTTAGTTTTCAGCTTATGCACTGTCTCGCCTATTTTATGTCAAAGTTATGTTATTATTATATTTTATCCATGCGATGTGAGACATTCTACAAGTTCCTTGTTAGTTCAAATTCCTTTCTTTGGCAACCGTCCCGTGCTAGTCGGGCATTGGCACATCGCACTTTCATTGGCAATGTCAGCTGGTGTGGGGTGGGCCGTCACACTTGGTATCAGAGCTCTAGGTTGCGTAGTTAACCTAAGGAAAGACAATAGGGAGAGATAGTATGTATATGAGAGCGCGTATTTGTTATATTTTGGCTTTTTGAAAGTTATATATATATACTATTAGTATATCTAAGGATGGAGTCGCACTACACTGGCACCATTGAAGAGATGGTTTATCGTTTTCTCCTTACAGATTGAACGATGAGCCGATATACGAGGAATACTAGTCCGGATCCAATAATAGGAATGCTCCTGATATGGGGACGATGTTCACTGACTTCATGGGAGAGATGCTTAGGGATGTTCAGAGGGCACCCCCTAATATGGCAAATGGTGCAGGCACCTAGGGCCGATTTCGCCAAGTTCTGTAAGGACTACACTAGTCTAGGTGGGAAGCCTTTCCATGCAACGGAATCGGCATCAAAAGTTCAGGATTGGCTTGATAGTTGTGAGCGTATCTTCGAGGATCTGGGAATCGTAGACACAATGAAGAGGAAGCTAGCATTCCATCAGCTGTAAGGACGGGCTATGAATTGGTGGAATTCTATTAAGGCAGCTACTCCCGAGGATCAAGTTACATGGAATCAATTTAAAGCTCGCTTCAGTGACAAGTTTATCCTAGCTGCCTAAAAGTTAGAGTTGTTTAGGAAGTTCTTAGAGCTTAAACAGAATGGTAGGGCAGTCTAGGAATATATTGTTGAGTTTGATACTTTATCGAAGTATGGATTATCCCTTATTGACACTCCCGAGAATAAGAATGAGAAGTTCATAACAGGCTTAGATCAGTACTTGGGGGAAATGCTTATAAACCATATTGATGATACTTTTGAATCAATTGTTGGAAAAGCATTGAGATTAGAGAGCCTTTATCCTAAGCCCAAGGCTGAAGTCGATGTTGCATCTACGGAGGGGCCAAAGCCGCTAGCAAGCAGTGGAGGCAAGAACAATTCTCAGAATAAAAGGAAGCATAGTCAGACCAAGGACGGTCAGAAAAAGAACGATAAGAAAGATGTTGAGTGCTTTAGCTGTGGCAAGAAGGGCCACTATGCCAAAGAATGTCGAGCAAAGCCAATGGACAGGAAGTGCTTCAACTGCGGCTAAGTGGGACATCACAAGGATAAATGTCCCCAACTCCCTAAAGAGAAGCAGATTGTGAAAGCATATGCTATCAATGTTGTCCCTTCTTTGTCGAATGCCCCAACTGCGGCGGAGAAAGGAAAGAATGTCGTCATTCAAGTTATGCTTTTGGTTTATGATGTTCCTGTTCGAGTACTGTTTGATACTAGGGCTTCCCGTTCCTTCATATCTAGTGACCTGGTAGATAGGTTGGGATTGGAACCCGAGATAGTCGATAGACCTTTAGTGGTGACGAACCCGATTGGTGGATCGACTAGCCCTGGTACGATTTATCAAAATTTGGTCTTATCGAGTCAAGGAGGTATATTTGCTTGTGATTGCTTTGTTTTGGGCTTTACTGGGTTTGGCATTATTTTGGGAGTCGGCTGGCTCCAAAGAAATAGGGTGGTGGTAGACTGTGAGGGCTTTTTGGTGACAGCTAGAGCGGACGATGGGTGGAGGGTAGTGTTTGATGGCCTACCTAGTGATGGGGTGATGGCTAGTTTTCTAAATTCCCTCGACATCCCGCATGATGAGCGGTCGGATGTGCCCATTGCTGGCCAGTATCTGGACGTCTTCGCGGAAGTGACTGGACTTCCAACACACCAAGAGACTAAGTTCCGTATTGATTTAGTGAAAGATGCCAGACATATAGTGATGCCACTTCGTTGTACGGCGCCAAGGGAGAAGCGAGAGCATGGGGTGCAAGTGAGCGATCTTTTGAACAAGGGATTTATCAGAAGAAGTGTCTCCGAGTGGGGAGCACCAGTCGTATTTGCGACTAAGGCAGACGGTTCTCTTTGTTTATGTGTGGACTATTGCGATTTGAATAAAGTGACTAGGAAGAATAAGTATCCTCTTCCGCGGATAGATGATTTGTTTGATCAACTTGAGGGAGCAAGGGTGTTCTCCAATTAGACCTCGCGACAGGATTTCATCAGCTCCATGTAGCTGCTGAGAGTATTCCTAAAACGGCCTTTCGGACACCGTGTGGATTCTATGAATGGTTGGTCATGCCATTCGGGTTGACCAATGCACCGGCATATTTTGTGGATCTTATGCATAGGGTATTCAGGGATCAATTGAATAAGTTTGTTCTTGTGTTCATAGACGATATCTTGGTTAACTCTAGGACAGAGGAAGAACACAAGGAACATTTGAGAGTATTGATGGATGTGTTGAGAAAACACCAATTGAAAGAGAAGTTTTCAAAGTGACACTTCTGGAGGAGGGAAGTGAGATTCTTGGGCCATGTTGTTTCATAGAATAGTATTACCGTGAACCCTGCGAAGGTGGCTACAGTAAAAGATTGGTCTACGCCCAAGAATGCAACAGACGTTAGAAGTTTCTTGGGATTAGCTGGATATTATCGTAACTTTATCCAAGACTTCTCCAAGATAGCGGCACCGTTAACCCAGTTGACCAAGAATAATCAAGCTTTCGCCTTGGACGGAAATTGTGAAATTGCATTTAAGAGTCTAAAATAAAAGTTGACGCGTGCGCCAGTGTTAGTCATTCCTAAAGGGAATGAAGAGATGATAGTATACACGGATGCATGTGGTACCGGACTAGGTGTTGTATTGATGCAAGGAGGTAGGGTTGTAGCTTATGCAAGTCAGCAACTAAAACCGCATGAGAAAAGATACCCTACCCATGATTTGGAATTGGCAACAATTGTGTTCGCGTTGAAGATGTAGAGGCATTATCTCTTGGGAGAAAGATTCGAGTTGTTTACCGATCATAAATCTCTAAAGTATCTCTTCTCTCAAAAGGATCTAAATCTCCGACAGCAAAGATGGTTAGAATTCTTGGCTTCCTATGATTTCGATATCTCATATACCCCAGGAAAGAGCAATGCGGTAGCTGATGCATTGAGTAGAAGACATGCCAATTTAGGGGCTAAGTTTCTTGAGTGAAAGCAACTGGAGTATATCGCAAGGTACGATTCCAGACCAAAGTACGAATTGGATCCAGAGATGCTAGCAAGTTTGACGATCAGACCCACTTTTATTGAGCGGATTGGTTCCAGACAGTGGGACGATCCTAACCTATTAGAAATCATCTCCAAGTTAGAATTAGGTATCGACGGTGAGGAGATGAACAAGTATGGGCTTGATCGAGAAGGATGGCTTCGAAAGAATGGTAGACTGGGTGTACCCAATGTCAATGGATTGAGAGATGGAGTGCTTAGAGAATGTCATCACTCAAAACTGACTATACATCCCTGTGGTAATAAAATGTATCGAGACATGAAGCAGACCTACTACTGGGAAGGGATGAAAACAGACGTTGGGAAGTTTATATCCAAATGCATGAATTGCCAGCTAGTTAAAGCCGAGCAAAAGAAGCCTAGTGGTTTGTTGCAACCATTAGAAATTCCAGAATGGAAATTGGAATAAGCCTCGAATGGATTTCATTGATGGGTTACCAAGGACTAAATCGGGCCATGATAGCATTTGGGTGATTGTGGACCGATTGACCAAGAGTTTAAGGTTTATACCCGTCAACTCGAATAGAACAACGGCTAAGTTAGCAAAACTGTATATGAAGTGGGTTGTGAGATTTCATGGAGCAACCAAAGGCATTGTAAGTGGCCGAGATCCGTTGTTCACTAGTGGATTTTGGAAGAGCTTACAAGAGGCTTTAGGATCAGAATTACATCTCAGTACCGCTTACCATCCTCAAACCGATGGTCAGACAGATAGGGTGAATCGTATATTGGAGGATCTCTTAAGAGCTTGTATATTGGATTTTGGAGGGTCCTGGGATGACCATTTGCATCTAGTAGAGTTCGCATATAATAATAGTTATCAATCCAGTATTGGTATGGCTCCATTTAAAGCTTTGTATGGAAGACCATGTAACTCGCCATCATGTTGGTTAGAAACCAGTGAGAAGTTTGTGCTTGGGTCAGATGTGATAAGAGAAACTTCAGACAAGATCAGGGTTATCCAACAGCGAATGAAGACTACTCAAGATAAGCAGAAGAGTTATGCTGATAATAGGAGAAGAGATCTAAAATTCTCCATTGGCGACTTTGGTGTTTTTCAAGATTTCTCCATTAAATAGCGTGATTCGATTTGGTAGGAGAGGCAAGTTAATACCAAGATTTGTTGGTCCATTCCCAGTTCTCGAACAAGTTGGGAATTTAGCATATAAAGTTGAATTACCTGACAAGATGGCGGGAGTTCACAACGTGTTTCCTGTTTCCCAGTTAAGGAAGTTCGTGCACGACCCCGACATGACTATTTCTCCGGATCAGTTGGATGACATCGAAGTAGAACCCGAGGCGGTTGGGAATCACAAGCCGGTTAGTATTGTCAAGAGCGATACGAAGCAACTTCGAAGGAAGGCGGTGAGACTGGTCAAGGTTCAGTGGGGCGAGAATGAGAGTGATTGTACTTGGAAAACAGAGGAAAGCATAATGGAATCGCATCCAGAACTCTTTGCCTGGTAAGATTTAATAGTGATAGTTTCTTCGCTTATTAGTAAATTGCATGCTAGGGTAGGCTTGTTGTGCTTGTTGTGTATGTTTGATTGTTTGTGAATGACTGGTAGACATGCGGAACACCTTTGAATTTTTTTGGTTAAGGAATTTCGAGGGCGAAATTTCTTAAGGGGGGAGAGTGTAACGACCCGCATTCTACGTATCAAAGGATCGTAGAATATTTATTTCTTTTTCATATGAGGTCTTATGGTCATGTAACTTTAGGAAACGACTATTGGGGTCATTTCCAATATTCACGATTTTTGCCGATTTTTAAATGACCATTTTGCCCCTGGAGAATCTTGTTTCGACTATTACTTTGATTGGTAAGGATTTTTGACCTGAAACCACATCCATTAGATTCAGATGATGGTTTACCTTTCCGTAGAGTGGTCACATGTGTCAAACAGACTTACCGTTTGGGAGATATGGCCGAATTAAGGTTTAGAAGGTGAAAAACAGCTTAATCAGGCCTAATTAAGGTGATTAGCAGCTAGGCCCATAACCAATTTCGGGATTAGGGTTATGGGGAAACTGAAATTAGTTAGGAAACGATTTTATTTTCATTTTCTCAGCCGCCACTTTCATCCTTTGAACCCTAGCAATGGCCTCCACCTTCTAAATCACTCCCAAATCACCTTCTAATCACTAATTAAGAAGTTCTACATCAAATCAAGGAAAATCAACACCTAATCAGAGTTGGAGCTGCTGTATAGCATAGGAAAATGTCCCAAAATAGTAGAGTTTCAAATCTAAAGTTTTATTTGTGGCTAAGGTGAGTGATTTGCATTGTTTTCCATTAATTACGGCAAACTAGGGTGATTAGTGGTAATTAGCGAAATTATGACTTAGAAAAATCTGGAAAAATTTGTAAAATTCTAAACTATTATTTTATGGCTCTGATAAAAATTTGAGTTAATTTCGACTAAGTTTGCTAATCCTATTGTTAAAATATGCTTAAGGGGATTAAGGGGAAAATCATGTTTTGGGGTATGTTTGATCTTGAATTATCTGTATGCTTGATGTTTTGACCTTGTTGATTGATCTTATATGTTACTATTACTGTTTGGAATGTTTTATGATTGGTTAGCAAAGCTAGAATGGTCGAAAACGCCGTCGTATGGCGTAAAATAGCCACTGAAAAGTTGCAGGAATTGAGCAGGGACCGGATTGGACCCCCGGACCCACTCGTGGAGTATGTATCATGAACCGCATTCGAAGGTTCTGAACCGATCTGCTTGTGGAACACCCGAACTGTTGGTGTCTGAAGCTCTTCAACCCAATCTGCTCACACTTGGAGACAACGACCCGTAGCTATCACGAACCTCCTCCTCCGATCCGATGCACCACAAACCGATGACTGGAGGAGCCACGAACCAATGGAAGGACATGACCCGAACCGGGGTATTACCTCCAACCCCAAACCAGTGCCACGAGCTGACCCGAACTGATTGAAGAATGCATCACGAACTGATCCGACTTTGGTAGAATTTCACGAACCGTATGTGGATCATGAACTGAACCGATGACGATTGAGGCACTACGCATATCCGAACCGATCCGGATAAAGACCAAAACCTGAGATTCAAAGGTAGTCCAAATGAGAGGTTGTGACTCAGGATCTAGTTAGGAACCAACGAGTTAACTTCATGAGTTGGGCTTTGCTGCGGGACTTGTGCTAAGGGGTTATCGATGTCTATAACTTTTATTTACCACCAAGACGGATGTTAGGCTATGGATCAGTGCAGTGGGGTAGTTGTTACTTGTAACACCCCGTAATTTTATAACATTAAAATTCACAAATTAAAGTATACTTAATTTTTAGAAAAGAATTAAGTGAAATGGGTTGCGCAGAGAAATATATATATATATATATATAAAAATTAAAAATTAAATAAATAAATATGCGAAAAAGTTCATAATAGCGAATTGGGAGGGGGTAATGACCGAACCGGCCCATTTTTGAGGTCGACCAGAACCCTGCTGGGTCGACTAGGGGTTAATCCAGGGTGTTTGGCTGTCAACCCGTGGGCCGATTCGCTCAAATGCAGATTTTGCATTTGGTTGGTTCTCATGGTTCAGGGTTAATCTAATGGTCCTAAATAACTTCCTACACCTATAAATACATCCTAATGCTGGCCCTAAACCTAATTAAAATTGAAACTAAAGCCGTTATGTCGTCGCCATGGAACTCAGTGTAGCCGTCGCTAACTAACTAGGAAGATAGCTAATCAATTCAACCTAATTCAAGCTTAGAGCTTCAATAACGAATCAACTAACGTTGCTACAACAATTCTGCATCAAGTTTGATCAATTGTTCATAATTCTTCAACCATGAAAGGCAAGTTCGATTTCTCTAATCAAGATAATTATTAAATTAAGTAAGATTAGATATAATTGTGGATTATATGGATATGATGTGAATTATTGACCGTATGATATGATTATGTTGTTAAATTGTGATGTTATCATACATGTTGTAAAGTTATGATATATGTTGTAATTCTATAATTGGCTTATGTATAATCAAATCATCATGTTGTTTAAATGCTAGTTTGGTTATGTTGATTCATATGATAGATCATATGTATGTATGCAAGTTTAGATGTTTATTTAGACATAAATCACATGCAAGTTAGTAAAGATTATGACATCTATTTTAGATCAAAAGTTAGGCTATGACATGTATGAGTTATATGCTAAATCTTTACATGCTAGTTTATATGTTTAGAGGTAAATTTACACCATTGTTATGTTGCATAAATCACATATGCAAGTTTATATAAAAATATGAGTTTGGAATATGAATCATGTTATGCAAGTTTGTGGTTATTGCCTATGTAAATTTTGTGATGAAAATCTTATTCATAACATGCAGGTTCATACCTTTTAGGCCTATGTTTAGATCTATGATTTTATGCAAGTTATGTGGTAAATTCTCATATGCAAGTTAGGCCTATTTTGTATGTTATGTGAATATGTGGTGTTTTTCCCTTTTTCATGTGTTAGACTATTTCTTAGTCTATCATATATTCTATGCGAACGGACGCCACGGGGGTTATGGGAAAATATTGATTATGTTAATAAATGTGAATTGGCATGTAATAGCCTTAAAAGAGGCATATATGTAAATTGAGATATTAATTGGCAAAGTGATATATGGACATAATTAATGTGAATTATGGTCATAAAGATAATTGGAATTTTATTAACATATTTGATTAGGAATAATTAATCCAAATATGGGATGAAAATATTGATTATGTTAATAAATGTGAATTGGCATGTAAATGAGGCATATAACGAATTTGAGATATTAATTAAGGTGAATTGCCTTAAAAGGCGAAAATTTTAATGAAGGCATTAATTGGAAAATTAATGTGTAGTAATGGATATAGTTTAATTATGGACATAGATTAATTTGAATTTGAATAGGGATATTAAATATTGGGAATTGGCACAAATGCCTAAAAAGGCATGAAATTAATTTGAGATGTAAATTGGTACAATTTATGTACCATAAACAGTGGACATAATTAAGGTGACATATTTATACATAAATAAATATGGAAATGATTTGTAATTTGAATAGGGAAAGTAATTCAAATATTGGGGGAAATTAATTATGTATAATTAATTGCCTAAGACACGAGGTTGGACTCATTTGTGGTGTAAGACTGCTCGGACCCGCCCGGCAAATCCAGCAGCTACAAATGGTAGCCCAACGTGAGAGGTCAAAGGCCCAAACTAAATGCGTAACAATTGTATGGACATGAGGTTAGGCTCGTTTGTGGTGTAAGACTGCCCGGACCCGCCCGACAAATCCAGCAGCCACAAATGTCAGTCTAATGTGAGAGGTCCTACAGGGGTTACGATAGTAATAAATTAAGAAACACTTAACCAAAGTAAATATGTAGTGGGACATGAGGGGGTTAAGTGGGTGCCTTGGGTGGCATGAGGAATCTAGTGGGTGACATGTGGGTGACATGAGGATGTCATGAGAAATACGATTGGAAAAATGGAGTAATTTGAATATAAACAATTATGACATGTAATTCAAATTATTGGATAAAATAGGTATTGACACCTATGAAGGGAAAGGTTTTAATTAATTGATTAATTAATTAAAAATGGACATGGTAAATGAAATGGACTACTTAACCAAATCTGATCCCTAGGGATTGTAAGAGCTTAAGTTTAAGTTGGGGGTTAAGTAAACTGGGTTATACGGAATGAGTGGGTTAAGTAAATCTTGGGTAGGTGGGTAATATTACTACATATAGACCCACAAACTTAACCGTAAATTAATATGTCTGAACCATTGAGAGGGTTAAGTAAATCTTGGGTAGGTGGGTAATATTTGTGTATATAGGCCCACAGACTTAACCAATACAACCTGTTAATTAAACAAAAGGGTGAGACTAGGTTAAATTAGAAAACACTTAACCAAATTTATACATGTAAGTGGACATGGGGTTAAGTGGGATGTATTAGTGGGGACCAAGCCTAGGTGGGAAGCTTGGTGGGGACCCTTTTCAGTCCAGTAGCCCATTAAGTATCTTTGTGAGCTCGACCCAAGTCGAGGACGGGACACGCCTACTGGGCCTAACTGTTAGAGGCCAAAATGGGTTAGCGGTGGCAACGCAAGTCCAACGGGGTCATGTGCGTGCGTGGGCCCAGGCTGGTAGGTAAGACGTTGTTGCATCGTGTAGGTATAAGTCGTGCATCCTTAAGTTGTATTGGGTTGCCACTTTAGGGGAGTGATACACCCCACTGTGGGACCAGCACGGTATCTACGAGTTAGGGAGCCAATCGAATGGGGTAGGGTAGTGGGTACATCTAGTGGAGATAGGAGCAGACGACACCTATGTAGTCAGCTAGGGATACACGAAGCTACCATTATTAATTAATCATTAAAGGGGTACACCTAGTAGAGATAGGAGCAGGCAGCACTTATGACGTCAGCTAGGAGTATATGGAATTACCATTGAAGGGGTACATCTAGTGGGGATAGTGGGTACATCTAGTAGTACACGAAGCTATCATCATTCTATTTAGTCAAGAGGGATCAAGTTTCTAGAGTGACTAGTATGGGTGCAGTTAGTGTTAGTACAGTACGGTACGGTACAGTACGGTAGAGTATAGTAATTACCCTATATTGATTAGGAAGTGCCTTTAACGTTATCTTTGCTCATCCTATTATTTTTGGTTGCTTGGTCTTGCCATTAATTCACAGTCATTTCCTTATTTACCAAGCTTATGTCTTATCCTAGTTACTTTGATAATTATATTATTGGAGTTATCGGACTTGGCAGACTTTATGTCTGACCCCCTTTGTTTCCACCTCTTTTCTTCCTCCCCCCCCCTCCCCTCCCCCAGGTTCTTAGGGTGGGAAGCTTGATTTGGATCTCTTTGGGAGCACTTGGATTTGTATTGCTGAAGTAAAGCTCAATCTATCTCTTTTATGGCTATTTATGGGATTATGCTTTTTATATTATGTACTCTGATTTTGTCAAGATGGATATTATGTACTTGACTTTAGTCTTTGGGTTTTGGTGATGTAAGCAAACATATTTACCTTCCATTGCAATAAATAAAGTTTTAAATTTTCAAGTACTATTTCATATCTGTCTTGTTGTGATTTTCTGTTCTATATTCACTTAAAATGCTCCAAAGAAGTTAATGCATTCCCTTTTGTGAGTGACATTAATGGACATGGGGTGTTATATTACTCCATGGGGCAGAGTGATCGTAGCATGGCTATGTGCCAGTGCAGTGGAGTCGTCATGACTTCATGGGGCAAAGTGGACATATCAAGGGATTAGTGGCTATGGATTAGTGCAGTGGAGCCATCATGACTCCATGGGGCAGAGTGATCATAGCAAAGGATTTGGGTAGTCAAAGCAGTGGATATCGTATGCTTTACGCACTGAGTAAAAGATGTGAGGATGGTTGCCATGCTTGATTGTTTGACATCACTATGACATGCACACCCCTTCCGCGTATCTTTACACCATATGTTAGTGTCACCTGTACATCTTGTTGTGCTAACTCTCTGGTTGCAGGTCCAGGTTCAGGTATGGTTAGTTATACCTGTTATTATTCTGTTTTGCTGCTTATAGCTCATACCAGACTTTTGTCTGACCCAGAGTTTTATGTCTCTTCTTATTACTCTGGGTGCTCTTAAATGGGCAGACTAGAGACAGGTCAGGTGATTATGCACGAGTAGTTGTACCGGAGACGAGCAGGAGGCTTCCATATATGATATATATATATATATAATCTCCCTGTGATGTTGCTAGTCACTACCTTGGGCATTCTCTTTCTTTTATTCTCGAGACAGTATTTCAAAGTTTTAATAATGTTGGTTTGGTTGATAAGCTGTATTTTGGATTTCCGTTGCTATGATGGTTTAGTTTTCAGCTTATGCACTATCTCGCCTATTTTATATTAAAGTTATGTTATTATTATATTTTATCCCGTGCGTTGTGAGACATTCTATAGGTTCCTTGTTAGTTCAAATTCCTTTCTTTGGTGACCGTCTTGTGCTAGTCGGGCATTGGCACAGTGCACTGTCATTGGGAATGTCAGCTGGTGTGGGGCAGGCCGTCAAAGTTGTACTCCGATAATAGTATTATATACAGATGCAGGTTTTATTTCAAGGTTATGTTATATAATATATTTATTCGTTCCGCTATGAGATTTGTGTTACTCTGATTCTGTGTTGTTATGTTCTTCTCCTTCTTCAATTCTAATTTTCTGTATTATCTATTCTCACCCTCTATCTTCTTTCTATTAATGATCTGGAATGTTCGATTCCTGAATAATTGAAGCACTATTGCAATAATATATACTCCCTCGACCACTTCAAGACAAATCGATCTTAAGAAGATCATTGCCTACTCCTCAATAGCCCATATGAATCTGGTGACTATTGGTATGCCCAGTCGGGCAGCAGCCATTAGATTACCTATTTTAAGTTATGAAGACACGAGCAATGGGTTTAATGTTGATTTTCTGGGTCGAAAATCCCCGTTCGTTACAGTGGTATCAGAGCTGAAGGTTGAGTGATTACCTTGGCTCCATGGCGTAATTCGATAGAGAAGGGGTTAGTAATACCCTAGATTGAGTTGAGTGTATATATACGAGAGGACGTATTTGTAGATTTTATAAAAAAATTGTTTTATATTGTGGAGATTTATTGGTTGATCAGTTTGATCCACTGCATTGGTAGGAGTTTCAAAATACTTGAATACGATGAACCGACACAACATGTTTTGAAAAGAGGGTAAATGAAATAATTTTATCCCAAAGTTTATTTTGATATAAAGATTCCATTTATACTGGGATTACTATAGTATACTTGATGTGTTGGTTATTAGTATAACGGAATGAGATTATAAAAGTAAAATGGTTATGTAAATAGCCTATTACAATTCGTATAAGTGTTATGAAAGGAATTAAATATGAAGTTAAAATTAGAATTGGAATAAAGATTCCTGAAATTGGAAAAGTGTTTGTAAATGGACTTGGATTAGATATATGAGAGTTTTAAAATCCTGGGAGATTTCAAATTGTTTTACGAGCATTGAGAATTATATTTTGAATTGATTTCAAAATGAAGGTTTAAAAAAAACGAGTTTTGAAAGTGATATATTATTTAACTCACTTCAGTTGCCGAGAAATAATTATGATGATGTTGGCCACATCATCAGTGTTCATTTTCGAATTCCAAGTGATGGATTACTACCAAAGATATTGTTTTGAATTGTTTTAAGGAAACGAGTTGTTTAGGATCCTAAAAGGGAAGTTCGATTTTTGATATGACAAACTGTTTAAAACTCCCAGGAAGAGATTGTTTGAATTAAAGCAAATTAAAAAGGAATTTGTGAAAACAAATGGAAATTGAGTTAAAGCTAGTTAAGTGGAAACTATATTGAAATGGAGTAATATCGAGTAGAATTGGAATTTGGTATATAATTGGACTCGGTTGAGTAAATGGATTGATTTTTGAAATAAAAATCAAAATTATGATTTTGGTATGAAGATAACTGATTAGAGGAATTAATTAGTTAATGAAATATGTGAATGGAACTTAATGAGGTTAAGTAAGTTGAATTGATGTGTTAGGAGTTTGGAATCAAGAATGGAACTTTGGTTTGACGTGAATGATTTGGTTTTGAGGATAAAATTGGAAATTGATTGGGAATTCATTTGTATATGCTGAATTGGTAGCAAATGGAAAGGATATAATGACATGCCCAACAAAAAGGTACAAATTTATATTTTTATTCATTATGAGATTTTATAAGCCTATTTGGCAATCCTCTTAGCCATTCAGTTTTCTTTTGGATTGGGGACGAGTTGTAGTTGCACCAATTGACGCATACAAAGGAGACGTTGGCGAAATTTTTCGAAAATTTAAGGTGTTAGAAAACTTTCAGGATTTTTGAAATTTTTTATTAGTAGGAATAAATTAATAATTTAATTGAATAATTCAGTTGAAACCAAAGTTAAACAATTAAAACGAATAATTTTTTTAACCCAGTTAATAGGGTTTATTTTTTACCTTAGTAATTTCGAGGACGAAATTATTTTAAGGGGGAAAGAATGTAACATCTCGTATTTTTATGGTATAATAATTAGTTAATTCAATTGTTTAAAAAGTTGTTTAGAGATTTAAATGGTTTTTTAATTAAATAATATTGAATATTTAATTAATATAAATAACAGAATAATATATTTATTTTTGAAATAGTCGAAAATAGTGGAATTCGCAATATTGTGTGAATTGGATTATTTATAAGAATTAATTCAGTTTAGAACTAAATTATAATAATGAATTTATTATTTAAACAAAGTTTGAACGTATAATTATAATATAATTTAATCGAGATCATAGTGGCGTGGTAGTTCGTAATATGGAATTTTGAATTTCAATTGAATATACAGAATCCGTTGTAAGTCGGATTTTTATGAAACAAGAAATGTTTGGATCTGGTGAACTATATATCTCTTAAGGAGAGAAAAATTGATATTTCGTCTTCTAGATTGCAAGTTTTGTCCAAATCAAATTTTCAAATAGTCGCTATGGATTCGGTTATTGTAATGACCCGGATATTTGATGGTGAAATAATTAACTTATTTAATTATTTAAATAACGAATATATTATTTAATCGTCGACGTTAGAATGTATAATTATATTATAATTAAAATCGAGCTTGAAATGGCGCGGCAGTTCGCTGTTTGGCGATTCGAACTTCAACTGAATGTACATGATTCGTTTTAAATCGGATTTCCGTGAAACAAGAAACGCACGGAGCTGGTGGAGTATATCTTTCTAGCGGAAGAGAAAAATCAGGATTTCGTCGTGTAGATTTTGAGATATGTCCAAATCAAATTTCAGAATAGTCGCTATAGAATCGTTTATTGACTGTAACGGTTTATCCGATATAACTAGAAATCGGGTTTGAATTTAGACAAGATTCTTTTGGGACATAACGATAATTTAATTTTTAGAATTTTATGGTAATTTTTAATTAATTAAATAAGCATTTTTATTTTGAAGTATTTTGCACCCTGTAATCAATATTTTGAGGTTTCAAAATATGAGTTAATCTACCGATATTTTTATATTTTTGGGACGGTGACGCATTGTTGGTCACAACAATATTTTTATTTCTGTTCCTAGCAGCTCGTATGTGGTAGCGTTGCACATTACTTCATATGTAAGTAATGTATGCAGTATACAAATAAAAAGAATGAAGTAATACAAGCCTTCAGGAGTAACCTAGCTCCAAAGCCAAATACAGTGCACGTCCTTGAATAAAATACATTGCCGTGAGTTTTAATGACAAAATAAAAATCAAATCAATGTGTTACCGTAGACCAAACGTATAGAAATCCTCTATACTTTTCTTAACTTTGAAATGAAACTTCACAGCCGACAGACCCTACTGAGTGCCTATAATATGCTTCAGAGTTAAGTTTTCTTCAACGCGCTGACAACCGACATACGAGTATGAATTGTCACCATCGCGAAACGTGTCTGAGAAGCATCGAATTGTCACCATCGCAACAGACCTATGTCCCCTAAATAGCTTCATGACCAAGTATTTAACTATTGTATACTCAAACCGACAGCCTATACTGTCAACATCAAAACTAAATAATATCTGCAAAACCTGTTATGTCCTATATACTATATAATATTGATATTCCTTAGCGAGGAAGGAATAGAAGTCTATATATACGGTACTGAGCAATACACTTCATTTGGTTCCTCTTCTTTCTGGATCTTCGAAAAAAGCCTTCATTCATTTGCGCTTCTCTCTGAAATTAATGGCGCACGTCTTTCTTTTCTCTCGTTCTCTTTCCATATAACCTCAAACATACTACATGAAACCATTCGTTTCTTTCTGTATATGTATCCTATGGCAAGCACACTAGAAGAAAGGAGGCTTTGCATTGAAATCCTGGAAGGTTTTCGAAATGATTTTTGTGGTATATATATGCTGTAGGATCGATGGCAACAACTGTCGATGGTGGCAGTGACGTCAGGACGGAGGTGCGAGAAATCCAGTCGTTGAGGGTGACGAGGTTTGAATAGGTGACTATAACATTGAGGAGTACTGGTTGTGAACTTTTAGAGGTGGTTCTGTGTGTTTTATCGTCACTAATCTGCTATGGGTCATGTGTGGCTGAGATTGCCATTTCATGGAGGTAATGGTGGAAGAAAATTCTGGAGGTGCTGCGTTTTTATGGGGAGCGGGCTTTGATAAGTGTTGGAGGGGTTTCTTTCAGGAGGGAGAAGAGGAGAGTGCGACGAAGTGATGAATGGTGGAAGTGAATGGGAGGTTCAACATGCTGATATGGGGGTGTGTGGCCATTGAGAAGAAGAGGGGACGTGTAGTAGTGAAGAGGAAGGAATTTCAGGGAGTCACGTTGGGAAGAGAAGCTTTGGAGTGAGCATGTGAGGGTATGTTTGTATGGGATACTGTGAAGTATGAAATGGGATGAAGTAATTGTGTATGTGAAGGAAGGAGTATCTAACAGTAGTTGGAATGTAACGAAGTGAAGCAGGGAACCGGTAAGAAGAAACAAGGGCCTGCGGGTTCTTGTTTGAGCATGGGCCAGATTTAGATCCGTCGGGATCGTACTGACAAGGACTATGATATGGAACTGAAGTGCGATGTTTCGGAGCTTGTCTAGAAGTATGATGAAATAAAACGTTCTGAACGGAATCAACGACGGGTATCGCATTTAGCGATAAACCGACAAGGTGAGTAAAACTCACCAACTCTGAACAATTATATTTTTGTAACGTACTTTTAGAACTGTTAGGTATTGATTGACTATTGTGTGTAGATTGGTTGATTTAACTGCTAGTCAGTTAGTTGAAATTATATATATATACCATTAAATATTGATGTTGCTTATCAGAATATTTCATACTGAAATGAAGTTGATGTTAATTTTATAGTTTAACATCTGTGATGCAGGGGAACAGGTTGGAGGGACCCAACTGGGTTCCTCAATATATAAAATACTGTTTTGTTCATATATTATGATATGTGATGTGTTATATAATATGTGATGATTATGTGTGCTTGGTTAATAGTAATCATGGTTATACGGTATTTTAAATACCAAAATGAATATTGGAAAGTAAAAAAAGGAATATTTCCACAAGGTACGTTTTACAGGACGACGTCCTTTATCGCAAGGGTTTTCAATGCCCCTGCTACGGTGTATCGCACACGACGACATCAAACGTGTACTAAAAGAGGTGCATGAAGGTGAGTGTGGAGATCACACCGGGGGCCAAACCCTAGCAAAGAAAGCGTTGCGGTTCGGATATTTCTGGCCTACCGTGAACAAAGATGTGGCTGCTTATTCACGACGCTGCGATAAATGTCAAAGATATGCCAAAGTTCCCAGAGCGCCTCCGACTCAGCTCAAGTCAATGGTAAGTCCATGGCCGTTTGCCATGTAGGGAATTGACATTATTGGAGTGCTGCCTATTACCAGAGGAGGAGCTAAGTACGAGATCTTTGCCGTGGACTACTGCACAAAATGCTGAACCTCTAACAACCATCACAGCAAGGAAGGTGATCAGTTTTGTGGTCAGGAACATTATTTGTCGATTTGGGATTCCAAAGACCATCACAACCTATAATGGTACACAATTTGACAACATTGAGTTCAAAAACTTCTGCCAGAAATATAAGATTGATAAACGTTACACTGTAGTAGCTCATCCGCAGTCAAATGGACAGGTCGAAGGCATAAATAAAGTCATTAAATCAATTCTAAAGAAGCGGCTGAAACAGACCAAAGCTAGATGGGTAGATGAGTTTCCATTAGCTTTATGGGCCTACAGGACAACCTTTAAGAAGGCTACTGGCCATACTCCGTATTCACTTTCCTTTGGGCCTGAAGCGGTGATCCCGGTAGAATTGGAAGTCCCTTCTCATCGAGTCGCGTACTATGACCCAATGACGAATAACTGCTACTCCTAGAATCTCTTGATATGATTAAAGAAAAAAGAGATGAAGCCGACTTGCGTGCCTTAAGACATCGACATCAAGTGGCACATTATTATGACCGGAAGGTTCGTCTCAAAACCTTTGAGCCAGGAGACCTAGTACTGAAGCGAGTCTTCCCACCTTCGACCCAATTGAGTCCAAAATGGGAAGGGCCATACACCATCCAACGGAAGCTTGATACAGGAGCATTCAAGCTAACGACCGTGGACGGTGAGGAGATTCCCAGAGCATGGAACGCTCAGCACCTACGACGATATCTGAGCTAAATATGCAATGTCATTTCTTTTGTTTTCATAATCTATGTAAAAAGGCACGACTTGCCTTAAAAAGTATGTTTATGTGAACAAAAGATTATAAAGTGGATGTAGGCTACGACTTAGCCGAACCACTATAAAAATATCGTGTGCCATTTACTTTCTTGCATTATTTATATCTTCAACTATTATTCTGCTATGACTGTGGAACACGAAATGTTAAATTAAAGTTGGAGATGACCTATATGCAGGAACAAAACGACTGTTTGTACGATAAGACATAGAAGAATGGGAAGACGACATTCTTAACTCTAACTCTCAAGAATCGGGAGAGAGTTTAAAGGACGGGAAGACGACGTCCTCTGAGGCATGATGGTGCACACAGATGAGAGACCGCCTCAACGAAAACTCTAACCTGGATATGAGACAGGAGAGTATAAAGATGCCAGAAAGAACAGGCATCAATGACAAAAGGAATATGGCCCTGTCAGAGAATCGGGGACATTTGGACTTTTTAATTTAATTTAATCTCGAATAGTTCTTACTCAGTTATCCAAGATTGACTGGGGGCATACATGTGCACACATATCCCCCTCCACCATGACTTCATTACATAACTTTGGTATGACATACTTTTGTGTTTTTGCTTAAGTGCTGAACTAACGACTATCAGGCATTGCAGGAAATAAACTATTTTTATTTACAAACGTATGAGTTTGTACAAGGAAAACAAGTAAAAAAGAAGATGCGAGGGCCGCACTCGCTACAACAATTGCGGACCATTTAAATGCCAAAACAAAACAAAGCACTTCATCATTTGGGCTTCGGATCAGACTTGGATTTTTTGGCAGCTTTCTCAGCATCCTTAGCTTCCTTTTCAGCCTCGGTCATAATGCGTTTCAATTTTTTCTTCCCTGTAGCTGAAGTGCTAGAATCAGTTGGTTTTTTCCTAGGAGATGGAACGCTGGAATCAAGAGAAGACTTTTTAACAAGCTCTTCTGTGATAGATCTAGTTGAAAGCTTAACAGCTAACCTTGATCCGGGGTCCACCACTGTAAGAGGCTTAAGGCTTTTGGGGTCCAGGTCTTCAACCTTTAGCTGCATATGTTTATCTTGTTCGGCTTTCATTTCAGCCAAAGTGATGTCATCGTCGCTTTTTAGATCCCCGACTATAGCCACATCAGGGTCTTCCTCATGTCCCTCGCTACCGCCATCATCTTTCAAGGCGTCTATCATCTCGTCATCGTGAGGAGCATCAGCCTTATCCTTTTCTCCTTCAGCCTTCTTCGCTGACTTTGCTCTGGCGGTGGTTCCCTGAGGCACGTCTGTCATCTCAGACGGTTCAACACCTACAGAATGAGAAGCAACAGTTATCAACTCAGGAGAAAATAAAGGATCCTTCATTGATTGTCCGATTATGTGATGAAAAGTGGAGACAGCCTTGACGAATTAGGGTAAAAAGGTAGAAATACCTTTCGATGATTTCTCAGCTGGAGTGACTGTCGTCTCTGACGCCGTCTCGGGAATGGGGGATAAAAGAGATGCCTGAGGGATCTCCGGGTTTTCGGGGTCGTACCCCTCAACTTCAGAAGTTTCAGCGGCAGTAGAAGAAGAACCAGTCTCGGAGGTATACTTTTGTTTGGCCATCCTCTTTTCCTCCTCCATAGCAGCAGTGATGAGGCGACGCCCCTCAGCCAGACGTGTCGGCTCATCATCTCTTAGATATTTTTCCATGAGCTTGTCTTCATCGATGGAATCTACCTTGAGTTCTTCTTTCTCCCATTCAATAATTTGGCTCCACACGTGAACCAAGGTAGTCGGATAATCTTCAATCCAAGAGATGTTTCGGCGATGAATTATATGCGCAAAAAATTCGATCATTATATGCTTGCGGGTCTCTTCGGCGGACTTAATAACACTTTCAACATTACCCTCCACTAGGGCAGCCCTATTCTCGGCCTCCATCAACTTGGAAGCCAAGTTAGCGGTTTGCTTTTCCAAAGCGTTCTTCCTCGCTAGCTCGGACTTTTCTCGCTCAAGAGCAGTGTAAGCAAGTTGCATTTTGGCGTTATCCGACTTAGCATCTTCTGCTTGCTTTTTCAGCTCCAAGCGCTCTTGACTATGAGACTCAAGCATGTCATGATAATGTTTTTGTAGCTCTTCAAGTTGCTGCTTGAAATTGGTAGCGTCCCGTTGAGCAATGACAAGTTGGGCCTGAGTATCCTCAAGATCGTTCCCCAAATTTTCAAGGCTTTTGCGTCGGCTTCTGCAGTCTTTTTCATCAACTTAGTATCCGTGATTAGAGTTCAGATGATTCTGGAAAGATTGCGCGAACACTTGAACATCTCCAAATATTGTCTTTCGACTGCTTCAATTTTCGCCTTGGCCTCGTCTGCCCACCTTGAGGAAATGGGCTCGAGGGCAGGTAAGAAAGTCAGGTTTTCAAAATAGTGTTCGGGGAATTCTTTCTCCAGATATTCCCGTTTAACTTTAGCTTCAGCATCCAATGGTGGATGTGCGCTATATGTTAGCTCAGTATCCTTATGATGAGCGGGCACAATGACTTCCTCACCCTTCCTAGGCCGCTTAGCAGAAACCTTATGCTTGCCTCGTGAGTCGGTATCTTTCGGTGGGCTCCTTTCCTTACTGCGTTTTTCTTGAGGAGAGGTTTGATCTTTGGACTGCGACATGTCTTCTCCTCGATGACCTTGGTGGTTTTTGTATCGCTCTGGATCCGACCGAACGGGGGAGCGAAAGCGCGAGGTCCGCGACTAATAAGAGTCATAAGGCCTTCTATCCTCTCTACCCCGGCTTTCGCGGCGATCGTGCTCAACATCAGAAGGGGGCCTAGTCATGCTGCGATGAATTTTCCCGATGTCATAATGAGGGCGAGACATTGTACCTGCGCAATAATACAAGTGGAATTCAGAATCAGTGTCATCATGAGAAGTAAGTGCTGTGAAGTGTGGTGGTATTGTGTTAAGTGCATCCTAAGTGGTGTGCCCCCCGACAAACCCGAGTCCGAAGCCAAGCCAGTGTGAGTGGACTCTTTGGCCTTAACAGGAGTAATCTCCTCTGAAGAAGTAAAAACTAAAGGATTTCTGCCAAAATCCTCAGAAGTATAGATAGTTTCAGGTAGGGGGAGATCTCCCAAACCCTGAAATGTAGGATCATCAGTACTAGGAGCATCTCCCTGGGAAGCGTAAGTTGTCAGTTCTTTAGGAGATAGTGATTTCTCAGGAGAAATAGCATCCCCAGGGGCAATGTACCCTTCTCGGTGTTTTTTGCCTATGTTGGCCAGCTCATCGGCTTGAGTCGAAGACGGCGAAGGTGAAGTTCGAAGTGGAACTGTGGAGATTTTCGAGCTCTCGCCCGTTCCTGGAATTACATCCACTGGAGGGATGTATACATATGGACCCGACCCGTGACATATGCTACGGGTAATGGACAATAACCTGTTATGATGAAGGTATTCATCCTTAAGGACTTCATCGATGGTCAAAAAATTTTGGTCGCCATTAAGGAGCTGATTCATCCGATCAAAGTACACTTGACCCGATATTTGTTTTGGATTATCAACTGCAAACAAAAAGAAAACGGATTAATGTGTTGGCGTGAACATTCAGAGTTGAAATTTAGAAAACCAATGCTTTACTTGATTTTGTCCATCTTCTGGCACATCCCGGCTGTTGCCTTATATAAAACCATTCCAGCTAGGAATCGCCGGCCATGCTGCTGAACGGCGCTGAAATTATTTTCCTTTTTGGGACTGATTCGAAGTAAGAGAAAGAAGGAGTTTCTCGAGTCCGATGCTTGAAGTTATAATAGAAATAAACGTCATCGAAAGTGAGCTTTGTACCTAAAATCTCGCGGTATGCTACATATAAGGTATATAGGTAAGCATAGGAGTTGGGATGTAGTTGCATGGGGGCAATCCGCATCTGTCTTAGAAAGTCGACAACAAAAGGCGAAAAAGGTGGAATAGCCCCAACCATGCACATCAGTCGCGTAATTGCCATAAATCCTTCTAGGGGATTGTGAGGACGGTCAGTTTTCGACGGCACCAGGGTATCCCTTTTTAATATCCCGTGCTTTAGACATATGCGGACAAGTCTATCATCGTGGAATTCAACAGAGTCTGTGGTTGATTCCAAGATAATGGCAGACTCGAATTCGTTAGGAGCTCGGTAATCTCCAATCCTTCCTTCCTCCTCATGGCCTAGAGAAACTTCGATGTCTGAAGGTGTTTCTTTTTATGCGTCCTATTTCATAATCTTGGCCCTCATCATCCCATTCAGGGTCTGAAGAAGAAGATATGTCATCAATGGTAACTCTCTCAGAAGTTTCCGCGACTTCCATCTTCTTTGCCAATCTAGATGAAGTCTTTCAGCCATGATCACTAGATTATCGAAGAAACAATAGCAAGAATTAGAGTAAAGTTGCCCGTGTCCCCCGTGTGTGTATGTGAACTAAAGTGTGTGCTACATGTAACAAAAATGCAGAGCAAATACATGAAAGCATAATGTAAAGGTCCAAGGAAGAAGTAATGTTCAGAACGGTTCTTGATATTTGTTTATGTTCGCAAGGCACTATCCTAACTATCCATTAAGTTGAAGATTATATTAAGAGTTGGTTTTACCAGCTAAGCAAGGTCTTATGTGCAATCTTGAACTGTTTTTCGGTTCGGTTCGGATACACGCACTAGGGCCGGATCAGAGAAAAAGCCTTGTGCTAGCCTGGGACAAGAGTTGGTGCCTAGTGACCAAAGTCGGATCGGTTCGGATGTGAGTACTTGGATGGTCCCGATCGAATTGAACAGCCATGCTTCTCCCCTTCTTTGTTTCACATTCCGATCTGGTCCGATCAAGAGAATCTTGTCCTTCTCTTGGCTCGCAAGACCGACCCGAAGCGGTCAGTTGAATCTCATTTTCTTCTCTGTCTTGTTACCCGAACCGATCCCCTGCATTTCTCCTCTCCCTTTTTCCCCCCTCTTTGGGGTCAAGCTCGATCCTATGTTGAAAGTCCCAAATGAAATCGAGTACTGATGCATTCAAACGCTCAACAAATAATCTTAACCCCCTCCACCGCTGCCTCGAGAGAGATTTAACGCCATTAACGACAATGGCGGAGTGGAGGAGATCATGGCGACGAAATCCATTGAATACCTCCCCGGAATCGATCAAGGAAACCACGAATCTAAGCTAAAAGCAATTATAAAGATGAGATTCAAGATCATAAAACTACCTATGTGATGGATTCGGTGATTAAAATGAGAGAGTTTTAGAGTTTTAGAGTTTTTTAAAATTCTAGGGTTTTGATGCAAATTTCGTTGGAAGAGGAAAATAAAAGAGGAAGAGGAAGAAGGAGACGGGGGGTACTTATATGAAATCGCCGTGACCACTCGTATTCCTAGCCAACATCATCCCGTTCAGACTGGGAGTCGAGCCCATGAAGGAACTCTGGCCTATTAATCTATGGTGTAGCAGTATTGAAAGGCCCATCCGAGTGTGCTACTAAAGAAAACCCGTTCGGATCGGGTTCCGAACCGAAGGCGATCATTCAATGACTCTAGTATAAAGGATGTCTTGTAAATTGCTTCTAAGCACACTTTATCTTAAATAAGAGTGTACTTCTAGGGGGCAAAATGTTAGCCTACTTTGTGAACTAGGCTATACAAAGAGTAAACAGTGAGAAAGACACCAATCGGTTCGGATCGGAGGAAGATAGTGCAGGAGGTGAGTAAAGATCAAGAACGCAGAGACCACATCGGATCGGATCGGAGAGATACGTCGGTAGCCTCATCACATCGGATCAGATCGGTAATACGTCAGCAATACCAAAGGACAACAAGTAGCCTTATCAGTTCGGAACGGAAGAGCACGTCAGCAATATCAGATAACGAGTGGACTCATCGGTTCAGACCGGAAGAATATGGCAGCAACATCATAAAGCAGGTGGCTTCAGGGGTTCGGATCGGAGGAACACTTCAGCGGCATCAGAAGAAAGCAAGCAATCCCATCGGTTCAGATCGGATAAGTACGTCAGCAGCATCAAGGGACAACAAGTTGCATCACCAGATCGGATTGGAGGCACCGATCTGAACCCCTTTTTCCCCTCGAACCTGTGACCATTGCTGCGCATATCCCCTGATGACTCGGACAAGTCTGACCATTTCTCCCACGATCTCCTACTGAATCAATGTGCTGTAGCCATCTTGGAGCCTCCGAACCCGACTCTCAAGGGATGGATGCCACGCAATTCCGAACCGGAGCCACTTCGAGGAAATTTTTCACCTATAAATACACCATCTCGAGGAATTTGAAAGGATCTTTTAGCAAATTCTCAGTCCATGCTTCCTCCATAGCCGAATTCTACAATCATATTCAGATCAAAATCATCTCTTAAAGTCCATTTTTGAGAGATTTGAGTGAGTTTATGCATTGTAATTGCGAGGTTGAGTGAGAATCATTGTTGTATTCGTATTCAAAAGAAAACAAAGTGGACGTAGGCTCGTTAACGCCGAACTACTATAAATTGCATGTTCTTTATTGCTTTTTGATTCTATTTCATTGAGTTCATATCTAATTTGGGTTTAGAGCCAATTTTTGGTCTAACAATTTCAAAGTTGTAAAAATGTTTGTTTGGATGATAAGTTGTACTTTGGATTTCAGCTGCTATGATGGTTTGGTTTCCAGCTTATGCATTGTCTTGCCTGTTTTATGTCAAAGTTATGCTATTATTATATTTTATCCCATGCGCTGTGAGACATTCGTCAGGTTCCTTGTTAGTTCAAATCCCTTTCTTTGCCGACCGTCCTGTGCTAGTCAGGCATTGGCACAACGCACTTTCATTGGAAATGTCGGCTGGTGCGGGGTGGCCGTCACAAAACAATTGTTGATTTGGCTACGCACTGATTTCACCAACCGATAATGTATATTTGTAAATTATAACTTGTTTGTTTTTATTTCTAATTTGATCGAACCTTCTAGGGTAGCCCATGTTCGTGTCTTGAAACTGTTAGTGGTATCAAATTTAGTCTTACTAGGTCGTGGTTAAATTGTGGAAATGCATAGTGAGTATTACATATGGATAGGACTCCCGAGATCGAGTGCATAATATGTAAGAAGGGTAAAAGCTTTTCTAAGAAATGCATTTCCCATTTATAAAGTAGGTAATGAGATGAAGTGCCCCTGCAAAAATGTACATAACATAATTGGTATTGTGAAAATGTCATGTACGATCATCTTATTATTAATGGCTCTTCTCCAGTACTACCGGGTGGATTTGTAAGGTTTCACAGACGAAATTAATTGGTGTTGATGACCATATGGATTGTGAAACGGAGATGGATTTTGAGAATAATTTAGATGTGATGTTCAAATGTGCGGGTTGCAAATTTGATCAGAATCCCAAGGACTTGGAAGTAGAACCATATCCAGAGGCTGAGAAATTTTATCGGCATGTTAAAGAAGGAAAAAACCGTTATATCCTGGCCGCACTAAATTTTCTCGACTAAGTTTCTTGATCAAGCTTTATCATTTAAAGTATGCTTATGGAATTAACGAGTCTGCGTTTGGGGAATTACTAAAGCTTCTAAAAGAAGTCTTTCCTGATGCCCAGCTACCTTTGTCTTCTTACGCTGCAAAGAGTGTCATTAAGGAATTGAGTCTTGATTACCATAAAATACATGTCTGCCTAAACCGTTCCACATTACATTGGGCAAAAAATAAAGAAAAGTGGCTTGTGACATTTGTTGTTTTCGAGGTAGGCTGTAAAAGAGAAAGAAGACATCGTTGATAATAATGATCCACCAAAGTTGATTCCCAAAGTGCCGACAAATGTTATGAGGTACTTTCCACTAAGACCAAGTTACAAAGGATGTTTATGCGCAAAGAATTTTCCAAACTTATGAGATGGCACCAAGTGGAACAAAAAGAAGATGGAAAACTAAGACATCCCTAATGGTGTGGCATGGAAAATGATGGATGCTCGCTATCTTGATTTTTCATCAGAAAATCATAATGTTAGATTGGGTCTAGCATCTAATGGATTTAATGTATATCGTTCAATGAATTCAAGTTATAGTACATGGCCCATTGGGTTGGTAAACTACAATCTTCTGCCCTGGTTATGTACGAAACAAGAGAATTTGATTCCTTCAACGTTAAAATCTAGTCCAGATTCTCCAAAAAACAGTATTGACTTATATGTGTAGCCTTTAATTGCGAAATTGAAAGCGTTATGGAATGTTGTCATTGAAACTTATGATTTCTTAACTGATGGGAATTTTAATTTACGTGCAAGTGTCTTATGGACCATTAGTAATTTTCCAGGATATGCCATGTTGTCAGGTTGGATAATGAAGGGGAAACTAGCGTGCCCAGTATGCCATTATTAAACTTATTCAAATTATTTGAAGTATAGCAAAAAATGTGTTTTATGCACCGTAGAAAGTTTCTTGATCCGACACATAAGTGGAGGCTGGATAAGAGGAGATTTAATGGCGAAACTGAAATGGGGAGCATTCAAGAAATATTATCAGGAACAGATATTGAAGAGTTATTGTGGGGGTTCAAAAATCAGTTTGGGGATAAGATCAAGAAAATAGGTAAGAGTGATGGCCCTTTTTAAAAAAAGGTCAATATTGTTTGACTTACATATTGGTGTCATAATCCCCTTCGACATAACCTGAATGCCATGCACATAGAGAAGAACATATGCGACAAAATATTAGGTACTTTACTTAATATAGGTCGCATGTCGAAGGATCACCTAAACGTTCGTTTGGATTTACAGGAATTGGGCATAAGGAAGGCCCTTCATCCAGTTGAATGTGGTAATGAAAAGCATGTTGAAATTAGAGCTGCAAATTTTGATATGACAAATAAGGAAAAAGAAATCTTTTGCTCTGTATTTAAGAACACCAAACTGCCCAACGGTTGTGCCTTGAATGTTAGTCGGTACGTGAACATAAAAGAGAGAACAGTTGTGGGATATAAGAGCCATGATGCTCATTTCATACTCCACTATTTGTAACAATTTGCCATGAAAAAAGCTTCAAAACCCGAGGTTGTGTTATCAGATAAGATTTAGTGCATTCCTTAGAGAACTATGGAGTAAGGTTATCGAAGTGGATGATATTAAGAGGCTGCAAAAAGAATTTGTCGAGATACTTTGTATTTGAAATGTTTTTTCCATAGGCTTTTTTCGATAAAATGGTACACTTGCCTGTTTATCCATGCACAGAAATCGAATACGGTGGGCCTGAACACCTCAGATGCATGTATCCAATTGGGCGGTATCTAGGAAAGTTGAAATCTAATGTGCGAAATAGAAACAGACCGAAAGGTTCCATTGTATAAGGTTACTTGGAAGAAGAGTGTGTGACCATCGGTTCAAAAAATTTAAGCGTTGATTGAGGAACAGAAAACATGTCGATTGATTTTGGAAAATGTCCAACAGATTTGGAATACCATACTAGAACAAAGAAGAATAAAGATGGAAAGATGTTCAATTTGAAAGATGCAGATTGGAAGGCAATGCATCGCTATATTTTTTTCAATTACGGTAATAAAGAAATTGAGAGTTTGATCGAATAAGTTCTTGAGTTCCTGTATCATTTTCCTTAACTATAAATTAATATCTACATTTTGTAGTTTTTTGACCTTAATTATTATTTAGGGTTCATCGAGCTTTTGTAGATGGTCTTGCAAATCCAAGAAGATACAAGAGGGAACAAGAACATTTCGAAGAGTTTGGGAATTGGCTAAAAGAAGAGACTCTGAGAAAAAGCAATATTTCAAGAGATTTACAGGTGTTTGCATTGGGTCCTAATCGAGTAGTTAGGAAGTTCACCGGTTATATAGTAAATGGATATAAATTCCACATAAAATTTAGAGATTCTCAATGTACCACACAAAATAGTGGTTCATTTTTAACTGCCAAAACCACCAGCTTTGCAAGTTTGAAAGACAAAAACCCAATTGTTGGTGATGTCAATTACTATAGATCAATCGAAGAAATTTATGAGCTTGATTGTTGGGAAGCTTTCACAGTGGTCCTTTTTAAGTGTTGCTAGTACCAAGAGGAGAAGGATTCATATGGTCTTCCTCGAGTAAATTTTAGTAAATGCCATAAAACTGATCCTTATGTCATGTCTTCGCAAGTGCAGCAAGTATTTTATGTGGAAGATGCAGTTGAAAAGAACAGTCATTACGTTATTAAAAAATTGTCGAGAGATTGGTGTGATACTGAAAATCAGAATGCAATGAAATAAGACATGAGCAATCCGCATTCACATGATATTAGCATAGGTGGTGAACTAAAACCGTAAGTTGTTCATGGGAGTTGGATTAGGGATGATGTCCCCATAATACAACTAGAAACAGAACTAAAAGTAGAAGTTCCTCCTCTTTCGTCTCGTTAGGACAAAAAAAATCCTCTTTGTTATTGCTTAATTCTGGTCAAATATGTTGTCTGATTATGATGTAGTTAACACTTTTTGTTTTAGCTGTAAATTATTACCTTTGATGAATGTATTTGGCATGCTTTTCTCATAATGTAATCTACATGTTAGACCAAAAAGTGGTTCTAACACCCAAATTGATTAAAAGCAAATGAAATGAGATAAAAATGAAAATGAACACACAGGATTTATAGTGGTTCGGCGAAGAAATGCCTACGTCCACTTATCTTGCACTATATTCAATGATTCAGTTGCAAATACAATGTAAGATTCACTTGATTCCACTCACAACTCACTTATATTCACTCAATTGACTAAAACAAATAATGAAAGAAGATTTGGATTCTCCGGGGGTACTGGAGTTCGGATTATGGAGGTGGTTGAATTCTCGAAATGCCCAAAAAAGATCCTTTTCTTTGTCTCCAGACGGGGTATTTATAGGTGTGAATTTGCTCAGAGCCTGATCCGGATCGGAGCCACGTGTCACTCATCCCATCACCATCGGATTCGGATTGATTTCTACGTTGACAACGCATCAGAATAATGGACGTTATGGGCAGGAACTGGTCATAGCCGATCCGGATATCCAGGCGCTTATGCTGGAGAATGATATGGAAAATGGGTTCGGGTCGGAGGGACACATATAAGGGGTTCGGATCGGGATACCCGATCCGACCCGGATTGGCTTGGAAACAACGCTCTCTCTTCTTTAGTCTGCTCTGCTCCGATCTATTTCCATGGCAACCAGGTGGCTTTCCGATCCAATTGAGACTATATTGCCCTCCGATCCGAACAGCTATGCCTTACCAATTTCCTCAGCAACAGTTCACCGATCCGAACAGAAGACTTTATCCGATCCGAACCGATACGCTGTTTTGACCCGACCAGAACGATTGCAGTTGTCCGATCTAGGCTGTAGTGTCTTCTCCGATCTGATTAGTGATGGTCTCTCCGATCTGAACCGAAGTCTTCTAATTAAAAATGCTCTTCAATGTTTGACATCTTGACTTTGTGTTGCCTAGTTCACAAAGTAGGCTAACATTTTGCCCCCTCAAAGGATGCTTCTGTTGGAAACGGAGCATGCTTTGACTGCCATGGCACAATACCTTCATCCTTCCCTTTGAATTCACATGCCAAGCTGTCGTACTGCATCCTGTTCGGTTCGGATTCCGACCCGAACGGATTTCTGGTTCGGGTTCCGACCCGGACGGATCTTTTTCTTCCTATACTCTGCAATGGATTAGTGGGCCAAGCTGCGTCACTGGGCTTTTCGAGCCGGTCCGAGCGGGAATACGAATAGTCAGCTTGTTTTTTATATAAATTTACTTCACTTTTCTTCTTTTCTTTTATTCACTGTTCTTGCCCAACCGATTCCACATCGAAGCCCTAGTCTTTCCAAAAAAATTCAAAATTCTCGCTTCAATCTTTGAATCAAATACATAGGTAGTCTTGCAATCTCGAATCTCGTTGCCATAATTGTTTTTAATTTACATTCGCAGTTAAGTTGAACGATTCTAGCAAGGTACTTGACTAATTCCATCGCCACGGCTTCCTTCATCCTCCGCCTTCGTCGTTGATGGCATCGACGCCATTTCGAGGCGTTGGTGGAGGGTGTTGAGATTCGTCGTTGAATACTTGAGTGCTTAAGCACTTGATTTTAATTAAGGCTTGGGATATCGAGTTGGGTTCGCTACTTAAGAGGAGGAAGAGGAAGGAAATTGAAGGAGATCGGTTTGGGTGGGGGAACAGTAGGAGAAAAAGGGAAAGAGAGAAATTCACAGAACCGGACCGGGTCGGAGCAATAAGGCAAAGAAATGGGACTTAACTTGTTTGACCGGGTCGGGTCGGACCTACGAATAAAATGGAGGTCAAGACTTATGCGCTCGGATCGGACCGGGTTGTGAAACAAAAGAGAGAATAGGGACATTGTTATTCAGGTTAATCCGACCCGCCCCGAAAGTCAATCCCCGAACCGATCCGGATATATCTCTCTGAGTGTGAGCCTTTGCTTTAAGCTGACATGTGACCTTGCCTATCCGATCTGAACCTGCTGTATACATCCGAACCGAAAACTATTCAATCCAAAGCACAAACTTTTGTCCAACTATTTAAAACAATGCTAGATATTACTTCCAACTTCATGAACAGTTAGGATAGTGCCTTGCGGACATAAATGAACATTAAGAACTACTCTGACTATCACTTTCTCTTCAAAGTTTCGTCTTACATTGTTGCACCTTTACTTTGCGTTTCTCACATTCGCTGCACACATTTTAGTTCACACACATACACAGGGGGGTACGGGCTAATTTACTCTAATTCGTGCTATTGCTTCTTCAATAGTTCTATGACAATGAGACCCAGACGCTCTTCCAGACTAGCTGAGAAGAAAGAAGCCCCGGAAACCTCTAACAAAATCACTCTCGAGGATATATCTTCTCCTTCGGATCCAGAATGGGACAGTGAGGGTCCAGACTACGGGGTTGGAAATCGAGAAAGCAATGAGGTGTCTTCAGAGAATGAAGTTTCTCTGGGTTTTGAGGAGGAAGGAGGGATTGGTGACGATCGAGCCCCTGATGAATTTGAATCGGCCATTATATTGGAATCACCTCCAGACTCCGTTGAATCAACAATCGACAACGATCGACTTGTCCGAATTTGCTTAAAGTACGGGATAATGAAAAGGGACACTCTAGTGCCTTCACGCTCTGACCGTCCCCACAACCCTCCAGAAGGATATATGGCGGTCACTCGATTGATGTGCATGGTCGGCGCCATTCCTCCATTCTCTCCCTTCATCGTTGACTTTTTAAGACAAATGCGGATTGCCCCCATGCAGTTGCATCCCAATTCATATGCCTATTTGCACACCTTGTACATAGCATATCGTGAAATCTTAGGCATAGAGCTCACGTTCGATGACGTTCACTTCTTCTATAATTTCAAGCATCGGACTCGAAAGACTCCATCTTTCTGCTACTTTGAGTCAGTTCCAAAAAGGAAGATAATCTCTGCACCATTCAGCAGTAAAGCTGGAGATTCCAGACTAGAATGGTTCTACGTGAAGCGACAGCCTGGATGCGCCAGGAGGTGGACAAAATCAAGTAAAGCACTGATTTTCTAAATCCGGGCTCTATACACTTGAATCATCACCTTAACTTGTTTTCCTTTTTGTTTGCAGTCGACAATCCCAAACAGATATCAGATCAGGTGTTCTTTGACCGGATGCACCGACTTCTTAATGGCGATCAGAAATTCTTGACTATCGACGAAGCCCTTAAAGACGAATACCTTCACTTTCATGGGCTGTTATCCGTTTTTCGTAGCATCGGTCATGGGACGGTTCCATACGCATACATTCCTCTAGTGGAGGTAGTGCCAGAGACAGGAGAAGGCTCAGGAGTTCCTACAGCGCCTCTTCAAACTTCACCTTCTCCATCTTCTACACAAGATGATGAATTGGCTAATCTGGCCGAAAAGCATCGTGAAGGATATACTGCCCCCGAGGAGGCTACTTCTCTGGAAAAGTCAAAATCCTCCCAAGAGTCGCCACTTCATGCTTCCGAGGGGGATGTCCTTAGTACTGATGAGCAAATATTTCAGGGTTTGGGGGATCTCCCCTTACCTGAGACTATATACACTTCAGAGGGTTTCAGGAAGGATCCTTTAGCCTTCACCTGTTCTGAAGAGACCACTCCTGCTAAGGCCAAAGAGCCTGCCCGTACTAGTCTAGCTTCAGACTCGGGTTGGTTGGGGGGAAACACACCACTTAGGATACACTTTATATAACGGCATTAGCATTCATTGCACCTCTTTCTTCGTGAATCCATTAATTCTAAATTTCGTTTGTTTTATCGTGCAGGTACGATGTCTCGATCCTACTACGATATTAGGAAGCTTCGTCGCAGCATGTCCAATCCACCTCAGGACGTCGAGTATGATCGTCATGATGATCGTGGCAGAGATGAGAGAAGGCCTTACGATCCCTATCATTCTCGACCCTCACGCTCTCGCTCACCAGTTCGGTCGGAACAAGAGAAATACAAGGGTTATCAAAGCCGTAGGGAAGAGGACAGACCACAATCTAAAGACTCCACTTCTTCCCATGAAAAGCGCAGTAGAGAGAGAACTCCTCCAAAAGAAACTGGGTCTCGAAGTAAGCACAAGGTCCCTGCTACTAAACGACCTAGGACAGACAAAGAGACTACCGAATCCTCTTCACAAAGGGACACCGAATTAATAATCCCCGCTCCTCCCCCACTAGATGCGGAAACTGCAATAAAGCGGGCATATTTGAAGGAGCAATTTCCCGAACACTACTTCGAGACTTTGACTTTTTTACCTGCCCTTGAACATGTTTCTTCTAAATGGGCAGACGAGGCCAAAGCAAAGATAGATGCGGTGGAAAAACAATATACTGAGATGTTTAAATATTCACGCAATCTTTCTAGAATCATCCGCACTCTAATCACAAATACTGATTCAATGCAAAAGACCGCGGAGGAGGATGCCAAGGCCTTAAAAGCTCTAGGAAAAGATTTGGAAGACACTCAAGCTCAGCTAGCTGTCGCTCAAAGGGACGCTTCTAACTTCAAACAACAATTCGAGGACATGCAAAAACGTTATCACGACTTGCTTGAATCTCACACTCAAGAGCGTTCTGAGTTAAAAAAGCAAGCTGATGAGGCCAAGTCAGAAGCTGCTAAGACACGCCTTGCTTATGCTGAGCTTGAACGGAAAAACGCCGAGTTAGCAAAGAGGAGCGTTGAACTAGAAAAGAAGAACGCTGACTTGGCTTCAAAGCTGTTGGAGGCAGAGAACAGAGCTGCCCTGGCCGAGGGCAATGTGGAGTGTGCCATCAAATCTGCGGAGGAAGCCCGCAAGCAATTATCAGAGGCGGAGGTTGATATTCAGGGTTTCGGCGAACTAATGATTGAATTCTTCGCACATATTATCCGTCGCCGAAACATTTCTTGGATCGAGGACTATCCATCCACTCTAGTTCAAGTGTGGAATCAGATCATCGAGTGGGAAAAAGAGGAACTTAAGGTCGATTCCATTGACGAAGATAAGCTAATGGAGAAATACTTGAGGGATGATGAACCGGAGCGCCTAGCAGAAGGGCGCCGCCTTATTGCTGAGGCCATGGAAGAAGATAGACGGAAGTCTAAACAAAAAACTGTTCTCGAAGATGGTTCCTCTTCTTCTGCCCCTGCAACTTCTGAAGTAGAGGGGTATGATCCTGAAAATCCGGGAATTCTCCGAACAAATCTGCTATCCCCTATTCCTGAAACAGCACCAGAGGTAGTAGTCACCCCTACCGAGAGGTCTTCGGAAGGTATCCCTACCTTTTCTCCTCAATTTGCCAAGGCTATTTCTACCTTTCGCCACGTGATTGAACAATCGATGAAAGACCCATTGTTTTCGCCTGAGTTGATAACTGTTGCTTCTCATTCTGTAGGTGTTGAGTCATCCGAAAAGACAGATGTGACTCAAGGAGCCACCGCCGGGACAAAGCCCGCAGAAAAGGCCAAAAGAGGGGAAGACAAGGCTGCTTCTATAGACTTGGGAGAAGGAAGTGAGCCGACTAAGGCCGCCACTCCCCATGATGAAGAACTGATAACGGCTTTAAGGGATGATGGCGGTGACGGGGGTCAGGAAGAGGAACCAGAAGTTGCAATAATCGGGGAGTCAAAAAGTGCTGATGACGTTACCTTGGCTGCAATGAAGGCTGATCAAGACAAGTGCTTGCAATTAAAAGCCGAAGAACTAGACCCTGAGGCCCTCAAGCCCCTCGCAGTTGTGGATGCGGGATCAAGGTTAGTTGTTAAGCTCTCAACTAGATCTATTACAGAGGAACTCGCTAAAAAATCTTCTCTTGATTCCAGCGCCCCGCCCTCCGGGAAGAAGTCTACTGGCTCCAGCACCGCATCTTCAGGAAAAAAGAAGTCAAAACGAATCTTGACAGAGGCTGAGAAAGAAGCAAAGGACGCGGAGAAAGCCGCCAAGAAATCCAAGGCTCATTCAAAATCTAAATAGTGGATTGCCTTGTATCGTTTTAGCATTTAGTGAACCAATAATTGCTGCTACAAGAGTAGCTCCTGCACTTTCTTTTTTAGCTATTTTCCTGTACAAATTCATTCATTTGTAAATAAAAATAACTCATTTTCTGCAATGTTTGTTTGTTAGTAGTTCTGCACTTATGTAAAAATGCATGTCTATAGTTATGAAACGAAGTTGTGGAGGGGGGAAATATGCATATACATACGTGTCCCCAGTCAATTCCCACAAATTATTTAATGCTTAATCAAGCAATCTGAATGCTCCCGATTCTCTGACGGGATAGCACTTCCTGTGTCGTCAGTACCTGTCGTTTTTTCTGGCATTTCTTTTATACTCTCTCTTTCTCTTGAGAGTTAGAGTTCGAGCTCAGTCATCTTTTCATTCCCCGGTCTTTCAACGGGGAAAGATTTCTTTCTCAGCGCTCAGTCGGAGACGCCTTTATACTCTCTTTCTCTCTGGAAAGTTAGAGTTAGGAGAAGAATTTCTTTTTCAGCGCTCAGTCGGAGACGCTTTTATACTCTCTCTCTCTCTCTGGAGAGTTAGAGTTAGGAGAAGAATTTCTTTTTCAGCGCTCAGTCGGAGACGCTTTTATACTCTTTCTCTCTCTGGAGAGTTAGAGTTAAGAATGTCGTTTTCTCATTCTTTTACGTCTTATCGCACAAATAGTCGTTGTGCTTCTTTTTATGTCTAAACTGTTTTCAACCTTTTTAGGCTGTGAGTCATCCTGTATTTTATAATCACAACAGAATAACTGATGAATGTATATATGTAATGCATAAATGTAAACAACACATAATATTTTTATAGTGGTTCGGCTAAGTCGTAGCCTACATCCACTTTGTAGTTCTTCATTCATATCGTCAGATTTTCCCAAGGCAAGTCATGCCTTATTACAGAATTCATAAGAAAAATAACACAAAGTACAGCATTTCTAATCCAAATATCGCATTAGGTGTTGTGCATTCCATGCTCTGGGGACTTCTTCGCCATCTACGGTCGTTAACTTGAAGGTTCCTTTTTCAAGTTTCCGTTGGATGACAAAGGGTCCTTCCCATTTTGGACCGAGGTGAGGAAGGGATGGAAAGACTCTCTTTAGCACCAAATCTCCTGGTTCAAAAGTCATGAGGCGAACTTTTTTGTCGTAATAGCGTGCCATCTGACGTCGATGTCTTGCCGCACGCAAATCTGCTTCGTCCCTTTTTTCTTCGACTTCATCAAGAGACTCAAGTAAGAGTGCCCGATTCGTCAACGGGTCATAATATGTCACCCTGTGGGAAGGAACTTCCAGTTCAACTGGAATTACAGCTTCTGAGCCAAAGGAGAGAGAGAAAGGGGTATGACCGGTGGCCGTTTTAAATGTTGTTCGATATGCCCACAAAGCTAGGGGCAATTCGTCAACCCATTTTGCCTTTGCACGCTCTAACCGTTTCTTGAGGATGGATTTTATTACTTTGTTTATTGCCTCTACTTGCCCATTCGATTGCGGATAGGCAACTGCAGTATATCGTTTGTCTATCTTATACTTCTGGCAGAAATTTCTGAATTCAGTACTATCAAATTGGGTTCCGTTGTCAGTTATAATCGTCCTTGGGATCCCGAACCGGCATATAATATTTCTAACCACAAAACTTATCACCTTTCTTGTCGTGATCTTGGTCAAGGGCTCAGCTTCCACCCACTTCGTAAAATAGTCCACGACCACTATTGCATACTTAGCTCCTCCTTTAGCAATTGGTAGAACTCCAATGATATCAATTCCCCACGTGGCAAATGGCCAAGGACTCACCATTGATTTAAGTTGGGTCGACGGTGCCATGGGGATTTTGGCGAATCTCTGGCACTTATCGCAGCGTCGTGAATAATCAGCTGCATCTTTATTAATCGTAGGCCAGAAGTATCCGTATCGCAATATCTTCTTTGCTAAAGTTTGACCTCCTGTATGATCTCCACACTCACCTTCGTGTACTTCTCTTAGTACACGCTTGATGTCGTCATGTGCTATACATCGTAACAGGGGCATAGAAAATCCTTGCCTATAAAGAGTATCATCTTGTATGACATATCTGGTAGCTTTGCGAACTACAGCTCTTTTCTCACTCTTCTTTGATGGGAGTGTCCCATTCTTAAGGAAATTCTTAATTGGAGTCATCCACGACTCCTTCTCTGGTTCCGCTTCAAAAGCGAATTCAATTTCCATTGACTCAAAGCTTGGCGATTCCAACGTTTCAATTGGAATTATTTCAGTCTCTTCTGGATTGTCGGAACTAGCCAGCTTTGCCAGCCTATCCGCTTTCTGGTTTTCAACTCTGGGAATGTGTGTTATGTTGTACCGCTCTAAGCTATTCAATAGCTCTCTCACTTTCCTGAGGTAGGCGATAAGTCGAGGTCCTCGAGCCACAAATTCCCCTCGCACTTGGCAAACAACAATTTTAGAGTCACAGAATATGTCTAACATTTTTACTCCGAGGTCTTTTGCAAGCTTCAGCCCGGCAATCAGGGCTTCATATTCAGAGTCATTGTTAGTCGCCGAAAATTCTAATCGCAGGGCGTAATATAACGACCGTCCTTCGGGAGTGACTAAGACGATTCCAGCTCCGGACCTTCGGTCGTTCTTGGCTCCATCTGTATATAGTTTCCACGGATCTATCTTTATCTCATCCTTGGACTTAACCACTCTGTCATCGATTACTTCCTCCTCTGGATTGGTGAACTCCGCAATAAAGTCTGCTAGAGCTTGCCCCCTGATTGACTTTCGTGGTTGAAAATTCAAATCAAACTGACTTAGTTCTATGTTCCATTTGATCAACCTTCCCGATGCTTCGGGTCTCTGGAACACCTGCCTTAAGGGCTGGTCGGTGTATATGGTTATTGGATGAGCTTGGAAATAGTGACGAAGTTTTCGAGATGCAATCAGGAGGCTGTAAGCGAGCTTCTCAATTTTTGGGTAGTTGCGCTCTGCCGTTGCTAATTTCTTGCTTACATAATACACTGGCCTTTGTACTTTGTCTTCTTCTCGAACCAGGGCTGTGCTGACGGCGTGAGCCGAGACTGCCAAGTAAACAAAAAATTCTTCGTGATCTACGGGCTTTGATAAAATCGGCGGTTTCTCTAGCAGTTCCAATAAATTTCGAAAGGCCTCAACACAGTCCGGGGTCCACTCGAAGTTCTTCTTTCCTCTTTTAATCAAATCAAAAAACGGAACACATTTGTCTGTGGCTTTGGAGATGAATCTACTCAGCGCCGCTACTTTCCCTGCAAGACTTTGGACGTCTTTAATTCTCCTCGGCTCTTCGATATTTCTAATCGCTGCTATCTGGCAAGGGTTGATTTCAATTCCTCGGGAGCTTACAATGAAGCCAAGGAACTTTCCCGATGCCACTCCAAATGAGCATTTCAGAGGATTCAATTTCATCCGATACTTTCGCAGGATACCAAACATTTCCGCCAAGTCTTGCGTATGGCTGGAGGACTGTTTCGATTTGACAAGCATATCATCCACATAAACTTCCATAGTTTTTCCTATTTGATTATAAAACATTCTGTTCACCAAGCGCTGATAAGTAGCTCCGGCGTTTTTCAATCCGAATGGCATTACAACATAACAATATAATCCCAAATTCGTAATGAAGCTCGTATGTTCTTGGTATGGCACGTGCATAGGAATCTGGTTGTATCCAGAATATGCGTCCATGAAAGAGAGAAGTTCATGACCTGCTGTTGAATCTACAAGCTGGTCAATCCTGGGAAGTGGGAAACTATCTTTTGGGCAAGCTTTGTTTAAATCTGAAAAGTCAATGCAAGTCCGCCACTTTCCGTTTGGCTTCTTTACCAAGACGGGATTCGATATCCAGTCGGGATATGTCGAATCTCGAATAAATCCATTCTGCTTCAACTTCTCTACTTCCTCTTTGAGAGCAGCCGACCTCTCTGGGCCCAGCATGCGTCTCTTTTGCTTCACAGGCGGATGTTTCGGGTTTACATTCAATTTGTGACTTATAATGGATGGCGATATCCCACACATGTCAGCATGGGTCCAGGCAAACACGTCTAAGTTTGCCTTCAAGAAGTCCGTTAGTTCTTTAGCTCGACGTGGATCCAATTGAGAACCAATTTTCAAAACTTTTGTCGGATCAGCTTCATCAATGGGAATTTCCACTGTCGCTTCATTAGGAGTTGCATTCCTAGCCTCTGGTTCCTCGTCTTTTCTGGGATCCAGGTCTTCAGGCGTTCCTTTGGGCAACTCCTTTAGGGTCAATCTCTCTAATTGCTATGTCGAGCCCCCCTTTGAGGGAGACAAGGCATCTTTACTCTCAACGTTAAGTCCTTTCATCAATATCTTTAATTCGGCCACATAGCAGGCCCGTCCGGAAACTTGATCCCCTCTCATTACTCCAGTTCCGACTTCGGTTGGGAACTTAAGTAACAAACACCAAGGGGCGATACAAACTCTGAATTCAGCAAGGGAAGGCCTCCCCAAAAATGCATTATAAGGCGAATCTACGTCCAATACTACGAACTGAAGCATCCACACTCTTATACGTTCTCCTTGCCCCAGGGTCACGGGCAACTCTATGTATCCCATGGGAGCTGTCGACGCCCCGTTGAAGCCTCTGATCCATCCTTCACATGGCTTCTAATCTTCAGATTCAAGCTTCATCTGATCAAATGACTTTTTAAATAAAATATTGACAGAACTTCCGTTGTCTACTAATACCTTATGGACCAAGGCCGGCCCAATAGTGGTAGTAATAACCAACGGATTATCAGTGGGTGATTGGATCCCAGTATTGTCTCGGCTGCGGAATACCACGTCGTCAAACATGGTCTTCTGTTGTTTTATGGGGATGATATCTTCCAAATCATCACCTTCATTCACATCTAGGTGCTTGGCAGCATTTACATATTGATCCATTGATCTGAAACTTCAGATTGCCGGGTGAGGTCCGCCTACTATGGAGTTGATAACAATTCCTTTACCTTTCTGCTGCGCTGTAGGCTTGGGAGCAGGTAGAATCTGTTTTGGAGCCTGCTCTCCTTGCCCCCTGTCCCTCAGGGCAACCTTGTATTCATCCAACTTCCCTTCACGCAGCAGCTTCTCAATCATATCCCTCAAATGCCGACATTCATTGGTTGAATGCCCATGAGTTCCATGAAACAAACAAAATTTCCCTGTCGCCATTTCTTTCTCGGTCGAATCACGAGGTGGCGGTCTTTTGTACTGTAACACATTGTACATATCCAGGTAAATATTTTCCAGGGTGTCGTTCAATGGTGTATAATTCTCGTAGGTCTGGAATCGGGGTCTTTTGTTAGGATCGCTTCCCCTATTTCTATTTCTTCTGCTACCGTTCGGATTACGGTTATTGTTGTTGTTACCCCCGCTTCCAGCATTGTTGTTTCCACCCTTGTTTCCCACATTTACTTCAACTTTGCCGGAACTTTCCCCAGACTGCTTCACGGCGATATTACTCTGCACATTTTCTTTTGAAGCCGTCTCAGACTTTCTCTTTCGGTTTGCCCTGGCCTCCTCTCGCCTTAGATAAATATCGGCTTTTTCGTAGAATATCTCTCTTGTGGAGGGTGTTTTCCCAGAAAGGTAATCTCCAAACTTGGATTCAGAATCGACTCCTTCCTTCAATGCCATCAGAATAGTGGGCTCATGCGGGTCACTGACCTCAGTCACCGCTTGGTTAAAACGGTCAAGATATGCCCTCAAAGACTCTCCTGGTGCCTGCTTGATTCTCGATAATTTAATAACACTTTTGGACTTTCGGGCATGGAGTCGGAACTGGTTCATAAAACGCTTGCTTAGTTCCTTGTAATTCGAAATCGAACGAGGAGGAAGTCGGGTAAACCAGAACAGCGCCACATCTTCTAAGTAGATTGGGAATGCTTTGCACTTCACTTCATCAGGGGCAGCAGCAGCATTCATGAGCCATGAGTATCGCATCAAATGCTGTCCCGGATCAGTCCTTCCGTTATACTTGTCCATCTGTGGCAAGTTAAAGCGCTGGGGAAATTGGAAGTCGAGGATATCGTCGGTGAAAGGAGTATGGCTTCGCTCAATGCCATAATCTTCATTTGTATAGTTCCGGCTCTCAGACATGATCTGGCGAACCATTGCCTGCACATCTGCATTAGTTAGGGGCCGCTCAGGTTCCCTTGCCCTAGTATCCGAGTTCCTTCTGGGCTCTTGTTCAGGAGATGCCCTTCTTCTTCGAGCTGCTTCTGCTCGATTCCGTTCCCTGCGCTCTCGGTCGATCTTGGGAGGAGGGGACTGGAGTCTTTGCCCCCGTGTGGGGTCATTGTTTCCTAGCGCTCGTGCAATATCCTCATGAGATCCCAAAGATCCAAATGTCAGCTGCTCCACATTCTGAGGTCGTTCGAGCGGCCTTCGTTCACGGGGCCGCTCTTCCTCGGAAGATGAAGATTGATCCACTGGTGTGTGACGAACCGGTGATGGAGTTCTCTGTCGACGGAGTTCACTAATCTCCAGACTCATGAGCCTCATATTTTCCTGCATCATGAGATTAGTGCGCTCGTGGACTTTCATAGCCTCCCTTGTGCTCTCAAGCATGTCAAGTAAACGCGAGAAATCTCCTTGTGTGATGGGCGCAGATGGATTAACCTGATCACTAACCCTGGTGGCTGGAAACGGAGCATTCGTAGGGACTCGAGTGGAGGTTCCAGCTTCACCAAGCGTCGGATCGGATCGGAGATAGGAGGTCGGGTCGGTTCGGAGCTAGGGAGCCTGATCGGATCGGTACGTGGCAAGCTGCTCGGGTCGGTTCAGATTGGGGAAATGCACTGCTTCAGAATCTCCTACCCGGATCGGATCGGAGCTCTCCCCCTGTTGGCGGCTCGGATTTCCTGCATTGGTTCTTCCTGCTGCTGAACTCTGCCCCCGAGACCTTGTTACAACCGCATTTTGCTGATCTTCGCCAGCTCCATTTCCTCGACCAGATTGAACTTCTTTGCCTTTTCGTTTGGCCATGATTCTTTGACAATCACTTCAACAAATATAAAAGAGCGAAGAAACTTAAGGATTAACTTCTTTGAACTCAACGGTCCAAAAAGTAGAAAGAAATCCCGGAAAATAAAGAATTCAGATGAGGATTCTCAGTGAAAGCACCAAAATGTTAGACCAAAAAGTGGTTCTAACACCCAAATTGATTAAAAGCAAATGAAATGAGATAAAAATGAAAATGAACACACAGGATTTATAGTGGTTCGGCGAAGAAATGACTACGTCCACTTATCCTTCACTATATTCAATGATTCAGTTGCAAATACAATGTAAGATTCACTTGATTCCACTCACAACTCACTTATATTCACTCAATTGACTAAAACAAATAATGAAAGAAGATTTGGATTCTCCTGGAGTACTGGAGTTCGGATTATGGAGGTGGTTGAATTCTCGAAATGCCCAAAAAATATCCTTTTCTTTGTCTCCAGACGGGGTATTTATAGGTGTGAATTTGCTCAGAGCCCGATCCGGATCGGAGCCACGTGTCACTTATCCCATCACCATCGGATTCGGATTGATTTCTACGTTGACAACGCATCAGAATAATGGACGTTATGGGCAGGAACTGGTCATAACCGATCCGGATATCCAGGCGCTTATGCTGGAGAATGATATGGAAAATGGGTTCGGGTCGGAGGGACACATATAAGGGGTTCGGATCGGGATACCCGATCCGACCCGGATTGGCTTGGAAACAACGCTCTCTCTTCTTTAGTCTGCTCCGCTCCGATCTATTTCCGTGGCAACCAGGTGGCTTTCCGATCCAATTGAGAGTATATTGCCCTCCGATCCGAACAGCTATGCCTTACCAATTTCCTCAGCAACAGTTCACCGATCCGAACAGAAGACTTTATCCGATCCGAACCGATACGATGTTTTGACCCGACCAGAACGATTGCAGCTGTCCGATCTAGGCTGTAGTGTCTTCTCCGATCTGAGTAGTGATGGTCTCTCCGATCCGAACCGAAGTCTTCTAATTAAAAATGCTCTTCAATGTTTGACATCTTGACTTTGTGTTGCCTAGTTCACAAAGTAGGCTAACACTACACGATTCACATGTTTATGATTTAATGTCTTTCTTTACTGTCATCTAAATTTGTTATAGTCCAAAATGTTAATTATTGTTTTTCCTTCACTTCAACATGCATGTACCTTGTTCTAATGTATTCATTTTGTACAGGATGGATGAACTTATAAATATCTGGCTGCACCATGACGGAAAGTTTCGAAGGACATGTTACATCGGCGGAAAATCCTTCTTAGTAACAAAATATGGTGTAGACTACTTTTCTTACAGTGTGCTTATGGAGTTTGTTAAAGATTGCCTCTAGTGAATTGAAATAGGAGGAGTCTATGTCAGGAAAGGAAAGAGGGGTGGCAGGTATCTGATATTGAATGACAAGGACGTAAAAGAATACGTACAGGGCTGCAATAAGGAAAAAGAAGTGAATTTTTACATTGACAACACCGTTGACAAAGACAGTGAGCCATTGATTCAACTACAACTACTTGTAATCATACGACCAAGGAAAAAAAAATTCAAGATATATATGTATATGTAATATAGATCCATTCTAATATATATATATATATATATATATATGTGTGTGTGTGTGTGTGTGTGTGTGTGTGTAAAGAACTCTGAAGGCCATCGTTATTATTTTTATTGTTACAGGGTCTGCTAAGAAACCAGTAGCAAAGTGCAAGTATATTTCCGCACATAGACTTCAGCAGCAACGCAAAATGATGAAAAACAATCCAACTCAAGTAGGTCAGAAGAAACTATCGCCGGAGCCTGATAAGAATGTTAAGGACTGCGGAATGGATCGTTAAGGCAAAGCAAACACTAGAGGGGGGTCAATAGTGTTTGTACGAATTTAAACATAATTTAAAACTAAAGTGAATTATGGAATGAATCAAACACTACAAACACAATCACAGACACAGATTCAAAAACAAATAAGATAAGCAGAAATAAAAATGCAGAAAAGGAAAGAACACACCAGATTTTATACTGGTTCGGATTATTCCTACGTCCAGTCCCGCACAACGCTGGATTGCATAGAGTTTTATTACTATTTCAATAGTAAATTACACCCTCCTTGATTTTACGGCTCAACAGGGAGACATCGACTCATATTCCATGATTTCACGGCTCAACAAGAACACACCGACTCCTATTTCTTGATTTCACGGCTCAACAAGTACTCACCGACTCCTATTCCTTGATTTCATGGCTACAAGGATACACAGATTCCTTTTTAACTTACAAACAAGGTTTATTCAACCCAAGCAATTACAAAACAACCCTATAACTCTTCAATAGCACTTGATTCAGATAGTAGAGAGCGTAGAGAGGAGTTTTATCAAAATAGAATTGAATTCGGCAGAGTATAGGTGTAAGAACCATAAAAATGAGTAAGAATAATGGTATAGAGAAAGAGGATGAAGTTGGAGAAGAAGAGATGATAAAAAATTCGGTTTTAACCCCTTTTTACAGAGTATGAAAGGTTGCAACAGTTCTGAATCATTTCAAATAGTGAAAGGACACTTCCTTTCAAAATTGGAAAAAGTGACAGTTATATGTCGACAGGGAGTTTTTGTTATGTCGAATACTCCGTTGAAAAATTGAATTTAAAAGAATTTTTCAAGTGTTTTGATATAAAAATAATTCTGTAAAATCCTAGTGTTGTAAATTAATATTATATGATTGAAAAACATATGAAAACATAATTTTAAACTATATAAATATATTTATAAAATTATAAGGTTTTAAACTATATAAAGTATAAATATAAAGTATATATATTAAAACTTAATTTTGAAAAACAAAGAAGAATAAAAATAGAAACAAATAGAAAAATAAAATAGAGAGGATTGAGAATAGAATTAAAATTTGAATTTTAGAATTTAAATTTGAATCTGGAGTGCTATTTAGAGTCTTACAAAATCAAGACTCTATAACTATATTAGTCTTGAATTCTTGAACTCTTGAAATCTTGAATACTCATGAGTCTTGAAATTTCTCTAATCTTTGAATCTCTATTATCTTTATAACTGTACAGTCTTCAATAATATTTCTTGTATATAATTCCTGCATATATATATATATATATATATATTCTATACAAAAAATATTAGTATACATTTTATAATCAATGATAATTAAAATAAGGTTGTTGTCATCAAAATTCCATTCTCCAACAATCTCCCCTTTTTTGATGATGACAACCTTAGTTTATAAAATTCATACCTGTATAAACCTGTTTGATGATGTTCCTTTTGTATTCCCCCTGTCTATAAGATTCCTATAAACTATGCCTATATTTTATAATTTCTCCCCCTTTGACATTATCAAATAGAAATTTTTAAATATACTCCCCCTAAATTATATAACTCTAGAACGTAAGTAATATTCCTAAATATACTCCCCCTTAATCAGATATTCATATATTTATGTTTTAGAAGGTTATAACTATTTAAACCACAAATGACAATTTTATTAAACAGTCACTTGTACATATACATGACTTTATACATATACGACTTATCATAGGAACGTAATAAAATGAAATCAAAAATAAAAATCCTTAAAAACTTAAATATTTAACAATGGGAGATTTGTGAATTGGACAATTTGGATAATGGAGACATAATTCACCATTCTTTTCAATCACATTCCCATTTTCGTCAAATAGAACTTCTCCTGCACACACAACGTTATCATCCTCATCCGTAACAGTTGGTTGAGTCTGTTGTTGTTCTTCCTCCTCCATCATTTCTTCTTCCTATTCTGGTTCTTCTTCTTCTTCCATGGGTAGATTATCATCATTGATGATAATCGGATTAGTCTCGTTATCCATTATAAACTTTAAGAGACTTCTCATTACTTTTCCTTGTCTATTTTGCTCTTGACTTATTCTAACTTGGAGTACTTGCATCTCAGCCACCATTTGCAGTAGGTACTCCATTTTTTCTTCGATTTTGATCACATTAGAAAGCGTAGATCATTGAAATGGACCCTCAGATGGCCCAGCATATGAATCAGAGTTGTTCTGAGTATTTGGATTAGTGGAAGCCATTGTATTTTTTAATTAGATTTTTTTAACGAGAAGAATAATGAAAATGAAGAAAAAAAGTCAAATTAAAAGGTTTGAATAGTTGAAATAACTAACTTTTGGTGGGAATTAATTTTAAATTTTTGGCAGTTATATGTCGACATAGCGGAAACTTTATATCGACATAGTTTTGTTTTAAGTTTCATTATTTTAATTCTTTATCTTATTTTTATATATATACTATTGATTAATTATTCTAATTCACTTAATGAACATGTACCTAGTTCTCTCCTAAATTTAGTGAATGTTGATTCATTTAATGGTTTGGTTAATATATCAGCTATTTTTTTATCTGTTTCTATAAATTCAAGTGAAATCTTTTCTTTACTTACATTATCTCTTAGAAAATGATGTCATACATCAATATGTTTTGTTCTCCGATGATGAGTAGGATTTTTAGGAATATTTATAGCACTTGTATTATCGTAGTGTACAGGTGATTTATTTATACTTAAACCAAAATCGTTTAAAGTTTGTTGCATATAAATTACTTGTGAACACGCTAAAGCAGCAGATATATATTTTCCTTCAGTTGTTGATAAAGATACGCTATTTTGTTTTTTTACTAAACCATGATACAAGGGAATGTCCTAGAAAATTACATGTTCCACTAGTACTTTTCCGATCAGATTTACATCCCGCGTAGTCAGCATCACAGTATGAAACTAAATCGAATGAATCATTTTCAGGATAAAATAATCCAAAATCTGATGTATGCTTTACATATCTCAGAATACGTTTTACAGCTATTAAATGAGTTTCCTTAGGTTGTGATTGATGTCTTGCACAGAGACATACACTATGCATTATATCTGGTCTACTAGTAGTTATATACAATAATCATCCTATCATTCCTTTATAATTTTTTTGATCAATGTCTTTTGATGTATCGTCTTTACTGAAAACAATATTAGTTGCCATAGGTGTTGGTCTTCCATTTGTTGTTTTTAGATTATATTTATTAATTAAATCTCTTGCATATTTCTCTTGATTAATGAATATTCCATTTTTTAATTATCGAATTTGCAAACCTAAGAAGAATGATAATTCTCCCATATGACACATTTCAAATCCTTTGGTCATAGTATCCAAAAATTCTTTGTCCATTTTTTCATTTGTTGATCCAAAGATTATGTCATCAACATATATTTGTACTAATTGTATATCTTTGTCATTTTTCTTGATAAACAAAGTATTATCTAATTTTCCTATTTCAAAGTTTGATTGTAATAAATAATTTCGTAATCTATCATACCAAGCTCTAGGAGCCTGTTTTAATCCATATAAAGCTTACATTAGTTTATATACATGATTTGGTAATTTTTCATCTTCAAATAGGGATGGTTGCTTTATATATACGTCTTCTTTGACAAATCCATTTAAAAATGCACTTTTGACATCCATTTGATATAATTTGAAATTATTATAATTTGCAAAATTTAGTAAAATTCTAATAGCCTCTAGTCTTGCTACGGGGGCAAAAGTTTCATCGTAATTTATTCCTTCTTCTTGAGTATATCCTTGTGCTACTAGTCGTGCCTTATTTCTTACTACCTTACTGTGTTCATTCATTTTATTTTTATAGACCTATTTGGTTCCTATTATTTTTTTATCCTCTGGTCTAGGAACAAGTTCCCATACTTCATTCCTAGTAAACTGATTCAATTCTTCTTGCATATTAAGTATCGATGAATCATCAGAAGAAGCTTCCTTTGGATTTTTGGGTTCGATAGTTGGTATAAATGCAGTATTACTCATATTATTTAATTTATTACAAGTTCTAACAACGGATTCAATATCCCCTAAGATAATTTCTACAGGATGGTCTACAAGTAATCTAATTCTTTTATTTGGTTGGTTATCTTCATTATTTGTTTCATTAGTTTCATCCTCACAATCGTCTTCATTGTTTTGAGCTACACTTTTATAGGTTTCATCAAAAGATACGTTTAATGTTTCTTCTATAGTGTTGGTTCAAGTATTGAAAACTCTATAAGCCTTGCTTCTTTCTGAATATTCAATAAAAATTCCTTTATCGGATTTTGAATCAAATTTGTCTAAATTATCCTTTGTATTAAGTATATAACATTTACTTCTAAATATTTTAAAATATGATACTTTTGGTTTCTTATTATATAAAAGTTCATATGGAGTTTTATGAGTCAAAGATCTAATTGAAATTCTATTAATGATATAACAAACTATTGCGACTGCCTCAGCCCAAAAAATCCTTGGTAAATTACTATCGGATAACATAGTTCTTGCATATTCTTGTATCATTCTATTTTTACGTTAAACTACTCCGTTTTGTTAAGGAGTTCTTCGAACTGAAAAATTGTGGTTTATTCCCTTTTTATTATAATATTTTTCAAAATTCTCACTTTTGAATTCTCCACCATGATCACTACATATTATTTTAATTTTTATTGATAATAAATTTTGAATCCTTTTAGAAATTTTTTAAAATCGGTCAAAAGCATTATTTTTATTTTTAAGAAACAAAGTCCAAGTGAATCTAGAAAAACCATCAACTATTACATACACATATCTGTTATGATTTATTGATTGATTTTGAGATGGACCAAATAAATCCATGTGTATTAACTCTAATGGTTTTGAAGTAGTAATTTCTTCTTTTGATTTAAATGACCTCTTCTTTAATTTTCCGAATTGACATGCATCGCATAAGTTATTAACTTTAAATTTCATTTTTGGTAATCCTTTAACTGAATCTAATTTAGAAATTCTAGAAATATGTTTGAAATTATATGACCGAATCTCTTATGCCAAATCCAGGGATCACTTGTATTGGCCATAAGACATAAATTATCGTTGGAAATTTCCATACTTAATATATAGATATTTTTCTTTCTATCTCCTTCGAATATAATTTTTGAATTCCTATCTTCTATGAAACGTTTATTCTTTTCAAATTTTATTTTATATCCTTTATCGCAAAGTTGAGTTATACTTAGTAAGTTGTGTTTTAAATTCCTCACTAATAAAACATCAGAAATAATAGGAGTTTTAGAATTATCGACATTGCTGATTCCAATGATGTATCCTTTACAATTATCTCCGAAGTTTACCAATCCCCCATCTTCATACTTCAGATTATTGAGTAGTTTTGGAATTCCAGTCATATGTCTCGAACAGCCACAATCCAGTATCCATTTGTCTTTTTTCATTTCCACCAACTGCTTTCCAGAATTTGAATTTTCAATAGCCATGCAACACACTAGTTCAAAATTTGAATTTCGAATAGCCACCATTTTAGAATTTGAATTGCCAATAGCCATTTTACCCATCTTTTTAATTTTTGAATATTCAAAAGTCATAGAACTCATCCTTTTCTGTATTGAATATTATTTCAGTAGATCATATGCTTCTTCAACATTAATATATGCAGGCTCTTTTAACATTGATGCAATGCATGAATTGACACTAGTATTATCAGAGATTCCAAAATTTGCCATTTTACCAAAATTTCAAAAATCAGATTATGAACATTTGAAAGACCTTGCTCTTGTACCAATTGTTAGGGACTGCGGAACGGATCGTTAAGGCAAAGCAAACACTAAAGGAGGGTGAATAGTGTTTGTAAGAATTTAAAACTAAAGTGAATTATGGAATGAATCAAACACTACAAACATAATCACAAACACAGATTCAAACACAAATAAGATAAACAAAATTAAAAATGCAGAAAAGGAAAGAACACACCGGATTTTATACTGGTTCGGATTACTCCTATGTCTAGTCCCGCACAACGCTAGATTGCGCAGATTTTTATTACTATTTCAATAGTCAATTACACCCTCCTTAATTTACAGCTCAACAAGGAGACACCGACTCCTATTCCTTGATTTCACGGCTCAACAAGGACACACCGACTCCTATTCCTTGATTTCACGGCTACAAGGATACACTGATTCCTCTTTGACTTACCAACAAGGTTTATTAAATCCAAGCAAGTACAAAACAACCCTATAACTCTTCAATAGCACTTGATTTAGAGAGTAGAGAGTGTAGAGAAAAGAAGTTTTATCAAAACAGAATTGAATTCGGCAAAGTATAAGTGTAAGAATCAGAAAAATGAGTAAGAATAATGGTATAGAGAAAGAAGATGAAGTTAGAGAAGAAGAGATGATAAAAAATTCGGCTTTAAACCCTTTTTATAGAGTATGAAAGATTGCAACGATTCTAAATCGTTTCAAATAGTGAAATGACACTTCCTGTCAAAATTGGAAAAAGTTCTAGTTATATGTCGACAAGGAGTTTTTGTTATGCGGACGTAATCCTTTGAAAATTTTAATTTTAAAGCATTTTTCAAGTGTTTTGATATAAAAATAATTCTGTAAATTCTTGATTAAAATTCTAGTGTTGTAAATTAATATTATATGATAAAAAAAACATATGAAAACATAATTTTAAACTATATAAGTATTTCATAAAATTATAAGGTTTTAAACTATATATTGTATAAATATAAAGTATATATAAAAACTTAATTTTGAAAAACAAAGAAGGATAAAAATAGAAACAAATAGAAAAATAAAATAGAGAGGATTGAGAATAGAATTGAAAATCAGAATTTAAAATTTAGAATTTGAATTTGAACCTGGAGTGATATTTAGAGTTTTACAAAATCTACTCTATAACTATATTAATCTTGAATTATTGAACTCTTGAAATCTTGAATACTCATGAGTCTTCAAATTTCTCTGATCTTTGAATCTCTATCATCTTTACAACTGTACAGTCTTCAGTAATATTTCTTGCATATAATTCCTGCACACACGCGCGCACACACACACATACACACACACACACACACACACACACACATATATATATATATTCTATACAAAAAGTGTTAGTATATATTCTAAAAAAAGCTGGCTCCAACAACGAAGTGATGACACACACTCCTACTCTAAAGAAAGTTAGTAACTTGGAGAAAACTGTAGAAACATTTAAGAAATTGATGAAACCTATACTATCTCATCCAGGAGTTTTAAAACCTAAAATGTCTCGTCGACCAGTTTTGAAACCTACTTGTAGCAAAATGTTCAAACAATCAACCAATTGTGAAGCTGCTGATTCAGTCGCTACTTATTTAGCGACGCAGAAACATCAAAAGCAAAATGTTGCAGCGCCTCCAACAATGGAAAATGTTACTGATTGACTAGAGCAGGAATGGATTGCATTGGAAGATGAAGTAGGTACAATGTTTCTTTATTTGTGCACTGCACTACACTGTTGAGTGTGTTTATTATAAGTTTTGCATGCATATTACATTTCTGTAATGCCATACATTAATTTTCTATTCAATTTTTTGAACCTGGTATATAAAGCCAAAAAAACCTAGAGGGAAGTCAAAAGTGACCAACTAGAACCCCCGATGATAAAGTAATCACTGAGTTGAATGAGGATGGTCAGCCAGTTTTTGAAAATGTTGCGGAGTTAAGCAATTTTCTTGGGACAATAGCATAGGATAATGTGTCTCTAACTTACATCAATTAGCATGTTGTTCCTGATCAATTAAAGCAGCAAATGTCGGAATTTTCTCTGGTAAAATCTATCACCCCAAACCATAGTTCAACTGACTTCCTAAGTGTTTGGTTTTAATTAATTAGTTTGTTTCCGGAATTTTATGTTTGATATATTGTAGGTTAGGTATGTCATTCCGAAAGGACACAAGTGGGTCTTGAACACTCTTAATGACTCTTGGAGGCAGTACAAGTCTCGTATGAAAGCAAGGTATTAAAAAAAATATTCAATTGATGAGGAAAGGCTTACGAATAGGCCCAGTACAATTCCGTTGGTGGATTTTAAAATGCTCTTGGAATACTGGGGGGATGAAGCAGTTTAGGTACAACTTAAATGTGACCATAAAAGAAAACTAATTTGTATAATACTAATTTAGTAATCATGCAACAGATGGAAAAAATAAATAAAACAAATTAATGATATTCACATTTTCTTATTTAGTGCTAATCTTTTCTTGTTTAGTGCTAATTTAATAAACAAGCAACAGATGGAAAAAATAAATAAAATAAATTAATAATATTCACATTTGTATAATGTTTAGTAGTTCACATTATTTTGTTTAGTGCTAATCTTTTCTTTACTAGTTCGCATTATCTTGTCTAGTGATAATATTTTCTTTAGTAGTTCGCATTATCTTGTTTAGTGCTAATCTTTTTTTTTTTTTTTTTGGATTTCCAGGTCCTAGCTAGGACTAATTCTGATCATTGTAATCCATTAAGTGAGATACATACCATGGGTCCCAAAACTCATGCAGTAGCCAAAGAACAGATAGTATGTGTTTTTTGAACTTAAGTTAATTTTTTTTGTGACTGAATTGAATTGGCCACATGATAATTTTATTTTGTTTTATCATTGAATATATTTTATATCATTGTCGCAATGTTCATATGTAGCAATTAGATTTGTAAATTCTTAAGATTGAATGTTAAAAATTCTGTTTAATTTTCAATAATCCTAATACTTGACAGAGGAAGAAGGACCCAGAAAAAATCTAGCACATCTGCTTCCTTGATCTATTTGGAAACATATAAACGAGAACCGGAGAGAACTTACAAGACCAACGCAGATGAATTAAAAGCCAAATACGTAAGTACATTAGACATTGAAACAACAATTTAATAGTTAGTTTGAAAGATGACCACATTCCAGCTGAAACTTCCATATTTTAATTTAGATGTTCTAAAGATAACCAGTTCTATTAATAATTTTTTTGAGTAGCTTATATAAAGTATTTGACCCAAGATCAATAATGAATCAATACTTGTGTCAGTATAATTGGCACATTGTACGTTTGTTGGAGCTGCTTATTAAATCGAACAAATAGTTAGTTTGAAAGCTAATCAATTTTGTTAGTAAATTCATTCTAGCCAGCTACCTATTTATATACTTGCCTGGTTTTCATTTTGTAGGCGAAGATTCAAGCAATGGTGGATGCAGGAAATGTTGCTAAGGTAGATGCACTTGTCTCTGGTGGGAAGAGCCACACACGGAACTGGCTCATGGGAAGGCGAGGTAAAATGGCAACAACTACTGGTTCTTCAGACAGTTATGTGCAAGAGCTGGCCAAAAAAATAAGGTAAGAGCTTGAGGTTGATTTGGAAGCAAAGCTGAACAGAAAAGTGAAAGAGAACGTTTCATGGGGGTTGAAAAGGCCAGGTGAAGCTAATCCAGATCTTAATTTAGATGTTGTAGACTTTTGTGTCACCACAGCAAATGATGAAGATGACATTGGTACTCCTACAACCCCGGCAACTGAATGAAGTATTTGGATGGTATGTGTTAGTACTTGTGGTATACTCGAATTGTACTTTTAAATTATGGCACTTGTCATATGTGTTCGTGATGGCACTTATGGTATGTGTTCATGATGGCACTTATGGTATTTATTGGTGATGACACTTGTGGTTTGGTATGTAGAATTAGTTGGTCTGATTGTGGTGATGAAAATTTTGGGTGGATTTATTGTATGAATATTTTGGTATATATATTTTAATGTGGTACAATATTTTGGATAGTATATATGTACTGCAGAATTTGTAATTACAGGGTTGTATTTGCCTTCTTACAATGTAGCATTTGCCTTGTTTACTATTGCAGTTGATTTTTTTTCTGATGTTGCATAACAGGATAGTGGTGTTGCATTACGCAGTGTTGTGTTGTTGCATTAAGTACAATATTATCAATTTCACTATGGTATGACCTGTGGGGCCCACAACTGACGTGGTGCCACGTGGATAGCTAACGTGGCATGCTACACAGGGGCAGATGACGTGGAGAGCTGACGTGGCATGTGACACGTTGGCAAATGACGTTGAAAGTTCACGTGGGACCAACTATCGTGACCTGAAAGCCAGGCTCTGACTTCTGCTTAAGGCAACGCTGTATATCGTTGCATTACTTGCAAGTATTGTTGCAATAGGGTTATAGTGAAATACTTTCTTTCCATGGCAGTAGATGGGCAAAAGCGTTGCCTTTGAGGGCCAAGGCAATGTCCGAAGATGCCACGCTCCTCTAGTTTTGCCTATTTGAAAAAATGGCCTACGGTAGCACTTTTTCGATCTACGGCCACATATAACTAGTGTCGGATATGCCCACTTTTGTAGTAGTGATACATACATACATATATATATATATATATCACAATAGAAATAAACTCCATAGATATCTAACATTGAATCCTCCTGCTCCAAGCTCCTCCAAGTATATCTGTAAAATCTCAACTACTTGACCGTCCATACAAATTTGGGAACCCAAGAGTTTAGAGTAAAAAAAAACAAAATAAACTCTGGGTTAGTTATGAGACTGGTGTGAGTAAACTCCCACCATTTCAGTTTAACTTTCAAAAGTCCTTTTCGAAGAAAAGATAATCGTAAGAGCAATCGACATACAAATGTGGATGGTTTTACCTTACAATGATCCATAACATTTTACAAAAAATCAATATTATTCTGATATTATAATAGTGTCTAATACAAGTAAAAAAGCAATCTAGCAGAACGCTTTCATCTCACGCTCTACATACATAATATACAATCAAAACCACATGCTCTTATTGGAGAATGGATTTCCCACTATGACAAGGTATGGAACCAACTTCTGATCAGTGTACTCTAGAGGGGACACATTGGAGTTCAACAAGAACATCTTGCAACTCAACCACACATGACCGACCATTCATTTCGCTTGAATGTTCCAAATATGTTATCACCTTACGGTTAGTATACCAACATAACCGTTCCCGAGAGATCTAGAAGCGAAAGAAGAACAATAATGAATTTTCTCTAAATGGTGACAATATACCCTAATTGGGAGCGACCCACTTAGCCATGTTGCTTGCCCAATTTTTGTCATTTCCCGGTTGATAAGGCTTGAGGTCATAACGTATCTTTGGAACATCTAGCCACCATTCACTTTGAATGTCACATCGTCAAACCCACCAAATCACAAATTGATTTCCCCAAAAATACGATAGGTATAAAGCTAAGAAAAACAAATTCCTCTACCACCAAACGTGGATACGTTTGTTACGCGATCTATTAGGTATACTCTGTCAGACATTTGTCCATACAAGTTGTCCTGGGACTGGACAAACCAAAGACACTATTCTGTAAATCCATCTTAGACAATTTCCACCTAGGATTGCCAGAACATCCCTTGCATAAACTCCGTCTTCGATTAACTTCATCATATTTGATTCGCAAAGCTAATGTCGATACGAAGTGATTTTCAGATGATAAATCTGATCCCAGTCTCTCCATATTGACAACGGAAAAATGAATAAAAACTTTGATTGTCGGTTATTTAACTATCAAAGAAAAACATCCATACAAACAACGATCCTATTTCCAAATGGAAATTATATCGATCAACCATCAATCAACACTGAGCACCTTTTTATTAATTTATCAATAATTTATTCATTTCCCAATTTTCTTTCAATATATTTATCCAAATATTTCCCCAACTCGTTTAGCCTCTCAGGATTCTTGGAAAAAAAATCCGTCTAATATAAACTATTTGTTTTTTCTATTCCAGAAAATATTTCTTATTAATATCAAAAAAAAACATTTCCATTTCTTATTCACACATCCTTACTCTTCTATATCCATTAATCCCTAACCGTAAACTAGTAAGAGAAAAACTCCCTAAATATCAACCCCGAAGGCCGAAACCAACATCAGATCGACACTTAGGAAACCACTTAACTGAACTAATCTCCAGTCAGTTTCTAATTTCCTTAACTCCATTCTTAACTTTAAAGTCATTTCATTTTCTATACTTAGAAAACATCTTTGGTTATATTTCGAAAACATTTCCAAAATCCATTTATATATATATATATATATTTAAATGAACGTTGTATAAAACTTTGATTATAACGATAGCGTTATAATACCTGCTTCCAAAATATTTAAAATATAACTTTGACTCTTTGTTTATAACAAATAAACAATATTTAATTAATTAAATAAATCTTAATTAAAACGGAAACTAAATAGTACTTTCCTGAATTCGATATAATCGAATTTCAACTTATAACCCTTTTTCGAACAAATCTCTATTCGATTAATGTTCCAAACGTCGGTATAAATTCATCGTTTCAGCTCAACTAAATTTCTAAATTCACTTTTGAATTTATCACTTCAAGTATATACCAATTTTCTTTTATTACCATTCCAATTTGCAAAATATTTGCTTTTAAACAATTATCCACTTTAAACGTGAATATTATTCCTCTATAGAAATCTGGAATCATGTTATTAAATCAAATCTTGATTTAATAATAAATACCATTACAGTTTAAAATTCCATCTATCTAGTTCCTTTATAAATTCATATTCATGTTCCACTTTAACTTCATTTACAAGCCAACTTCTTATTAATTATATATTAATTTTATAACTAAATCTCGATTACATATTCGATTAAAAATTATTGGTTTTTAAACCAAATATTATTTATCTTGTCAAATTTTGAAAGAATATTTATTTTTATAATATTCGACTTAGTCGAATTCTCATAATAAATTCTTATGGATTTGTTTCCGTTCTATTTACATTTCGAACCTCAAAATATTTTCATCGTTTTCCTTTTGAAAACAATTTCCATATCCTTTTTTATTCATTCGTGAATTTACAATTCCAAATAATTTAATAATATTTTTTCTATTTCATTTATAGATTAAACTACTTGTTTTTATATAATCAAAACAAGTTATTATATTCTAGCCAATCGAAATTCAATTTCTATTTTAAAAATAGAATTTTCCTTTTTAAAACTCTAAATTCTTTTCCAATAAATTCGAATATATTTTACTATATTTAAATACCAATTATTTCAGGGTCAATGTTATTCAACATCCCAAAACACACAATAATTAATCATAGATTATTTGTCACACCATATATTGCAATATATGAAAAACAACAATATAATTATTGAGGAATCCAGTTGGCTCCCTCCAACCTGTTTGCCTGCATCCACAGCTGTTAATCAACAATAATAACACTAATTTCATATCAGTGTGAGATATTATAATGAATATAATCAATATTCAACCAACTTATATATATAACTATATTTATAATTTCAACCAATTTATTTGCAGTTCATCAAAACAACCAACACACAACAATTAATCCTTATTTATTAATATTAAATAATGTTTATAATATTATAAACTGGACAGAGTTAGTGAGTTTACCCACGTTGGTCGTTAATCATTAAATAATAACGATTAACGTTCCATAGATCTGGTTAGGCGTTTTATTCTGCCATAATTTCTAACGAGCTCAAAATGGTTCCGAACCAGCTTCATAACGTAGCCTGCGTCTATACGATCCCAAAAGATTAGTCCATTCGCAATTCTGATATTGTATGCACAAGATATCTTAATTATAAGTTACTGTGCTGTTAATTTTAGATTAAACTTAGAATAAACTTATATTTTTATTATTGGGCCTCACCACAACCCAATATCCGCACCCGCCCAAACTCCAATACCCGATCAAACAATTTCTTCCCTACCGAATGGAAACAATTGCCACTCTAGCATGTATATGGCCATTTCGATTTTTTTCTTTAAACAATGGGCTTCAACCTTATTTCCTCTCGGCATATGTTTGCGAACAAATTAACAATTGTAAACAATTATTTAATTAGTTCGGCTTCCCTAAACAACAAGGGTTGTTATAAAGGGTGTCGAACTCTGCGACCAAAATTATTTTACTAATAAATCCAATCAAGTTATTCCGAAATTTTGATTGTTTGAAAACTACATAAAATAAATAAAAAGAGTGTTTTTTATAATAAATGAAAGCAATTAGGGGGTAATGACATAAACTAGATTAATAATCATCAATAGCCAAATAGATAAATATGGATCTAACTCATATTTCTGTCACAAATATGAATCAATGATAATTAGGTTTTTAAAAACAAACATGTGAATAACGAAAAACATAGCCTATGCAGGAGCTAAACACTTAAACAACCATAGGCTATCATGACAGATTCACTACTTTATTTCTAAATCCCTAAAAATTAGATCTTAATTTGATAAGTGTTAAATCAAACTCGAATATACTCTGTAAAGGAGCATATCTCTTAAAAGACACAGAATATGAAGGTTCAGATCTAATTCTTGGTTCAGGTCCAGATCTATATGCATAAAGTCCTAATCTATTTGGCTATATGATTTATATTGAATCCAGTATATAAACGCCATCACCCACTAATTAAAGGGGATTAGCTAGACATAGCTAAATGATAAAATGCGAAGAAGAAAAGAACAAACATAAATAAAATAAAACAAAAGGTAAAGAGAAAATGAGAAGAATAGTTTTATTCCAAGATAAGAGTTACAGAATAAAACCCAATGTAATTCTAAATGAAAGAGATATAGTGAATTTATAGCTGCCATGACGAAGACTAAGTGGTCAGTTACAAGATGTAGGACAAAAGGCTTTGCCCAAATAACAACTAGACCAATGTGAACGCAAGTGAATTGTAACACCCCGCCTCCGCTAGGGTCACTCGCAAAGGAATGCACTAGCTTTAGAGGGGCATTATTGGTAAACATGCACAGAAATATCACAAGACAGAACATATAAAATAGCGGAAGTAAAATCGAACTTTCATAAATTCAATAATTAAGGTCTAAAGCCTTTTACATCAGAGTACATCAAAACCTGTCTTGCAATAGTAAAGAAGCATAAAGACTTTTTAATAAATTATTCCCCAAGTAAAAACAGTAAAGTAGCCATAGCCAAGAGAAGTCCAAGCCATCCATGATGACCTTCAAGCGGAAGAAGTCCGAACTAAACAGCATTGTTTCCTCCCTGAAACCTGGGGGGGAAACGGAAGAAAAGAGGCGAAACAAAACGGGTCAGTCAAAAAGACTGAGTAAGTCCTATCTACTTCCAGTATAAAAACAGGTAAAGGTAACATGACATGCATAAACTGAAAGTAAACATAAGGATAACTACAAGATAGATAAACCAGGATAGCCGGTTGAACTACTGTGGCAAAGTAAACTAAGGTATCATGATAAACTACGGTGTTATGATAAGTCAAAGTATCACATCGTCAGATTTCTAACGAGTACATTATCCCAAGGTATCTACCCCGTCTAACATCCCATGGTATCTATTATGTATATTCTTCCTAGTTCTAACATGTATGTTTGCTCTGCACCTCTCGTACTAGTATTCCTACCCGCGTCATGTGTTAACCATGAATGTCCCTTGCTCAAAGTCGTGTAATGGTCCATGTCAACCTAGTATATCGCATATATAGGTTACTCAAATCATATGTTTCTTTCCATGTATACAAGTTCAGTCCTTTGCCGTACCTCGTACGGGCTTCCTCATGTCGTATTATCCTTGAAATCGTTTGGACTGTCACCCTTGTTCTAGCTAGGCTCTTCCATATGAATCATCGTTTGAACTACTAGGACTTACGCCACCTAGCACCACTAGGGATTACGCTTACCTATTGCATGCTTTCGTATTTCGGTTTGGGTTAAACCACCTAGGCCACTAGGGATTACGCTAACCGTCAACCGTGCCCTTTTTCCCACGCATTCATCGTGAATCGTTTTTCTATAACTGTATGCACATATATCACATCGTGCCATCCGAGTCCTGTCACAGGGCAAAACAAGAAATACAGGACTCGGTCGGGAGCTTTAGATTTATCTGCCGATGCAGATACTAAGGTCTGCTTTTCTACACGTGGCTATGGTCCCACGAGACCCCTCCCTCAACTAGTGAAAGGCAACACAAGAGAAAATCTTGCATGAGAACTACACTCCGGCCAGCCCACATCCTACGGCCTACCTCACCCATAATTAGATAGCAAATTATGGTCTGTTGGGTGTTCCCTGCCTTTCCGTACGTACACGCTTGACTCAAGATGGTAGATGATCGACGAACTTGCTATCTCCGGCACCTTATGTATTCGTCGACTCACTGCTATCCACCCCAGTCTTTAGGTCGCTCGCATAGCAACCAAGGCATATTCTTGGTTCTTCTACCGCAGACCTCAACCTCTCGTGAGCCTAGTATAATGACCTGGCAGCTCACAGAGGGATCCCAAGAATATCCTTACGTTCCCCGAAGCCGCTGCTTCGTTGCCCAGTTCGTTGGAGCCTTTATCTAAATCAGATAGCCTGCTCCTACACGTATACTTAAACGATGACCTACCGTATCGGGTTACTCACCTATCTAAGAGGTGGTCCAAATTTCCTTGACTAAGAATTATTACTTAGTTTCTTTTAACTAAGGTTTACCACTTAGCCTTATTTCCATGATCCTTGTTAACTATGGTTATTTACCTAATCCTCCGGATTAGGGTTTATCTAATGGGTTAAGTGTCACTTAAGTTCATAACTTAGCTTGTCTACAAACCATGTCAAAATTGGCTAAGTATCCAAGTCCAAGACTTAACCCTACAAACCATGTGTCAAGTTGGCTAAGTATATTAAGCAATCCATAGCTTAACCTCGTCTAATTATCATTTTAGATTGGTTAATTATATAAATTAACTTGACCTTGTCAAATTACCGAGTCAAATCGGTCAAGCGTATTCAAGTGATTCGTGACTTAGCCTTATCATGTTTTCACGTTATATTGGTTAAGTATGGGTTAACTTAACCTCCATAAATTCACGAGTTAGATTGGCTAAGTATAGGTCACTTAACCACATCCAATTAACGAGTTAGATTGGTTAAGTTTAGGTCACTTAACCACATCAAATTAACGAGTTAGATTGGTTAAGTTTAGGTCGCTTAACCACATCAAATCATCATGTATAATTGGTTAAGTATAAGTTGCTTAACCCCATTAAATTATCACATTAAGTTGGTTAAGTATTGGTTACTTAACCTCATTGAATTACCAAGTTTAAATTGGTTAAGTGTTTAACTTACCCCATCGAATTACCGCGTTTAGATTAGTTAAGTGTGGATTACTTAACCCCATCTAATTACCGTGGTTAGGTTAGTTAAGTCTTAATTACTTAACCTCATCTAATTACCAAGTCGGATTAGTTAAGTGTAAATTACTTAACCCCATTAAATTATCTTGCATGGTTAAGTGTCATTAAGTAAATCAAGCCCGGTCCCACTTAACCTACCCATTCGTGTCATATCGGTTAAGTGTCATTAGTCAAATTTACTTAACCTTATCATGAGGCATTAATTTAATTAATGCACTCTTAACCTCCCACATTAGACCTTGTTGTGGTTACTAGTTAAGCCGGGCGGGTCCGGGTAGATTTACACCACAACTTAGTCTAACCTCGGGTCTTAAGCGCGACATGACCAACTTCTCACATTGGGTCCTATTGTTTGCAACTACTAGTTAGGCCGGTCGGTTCCGGGTAGTTTTACGTTGCAAACTCAACCCAACCTCGAGTTGGCCACACTTATATTATCTAAGTTCATCATGTTTCCAAAACATGTTACAAGTTTTTCAAGCATTTGGGTAGACCTAACTTAATAGGTAAATTAAACTCAACCCAACCTCGAGTTGGCCACACTTATATTATCTAAGTTCATCATGTTTCCAAAACATGTTACAAGTTTTTCAAGCATTTGGGTAGACCTAACTTAATAGGTAAATTCCCAAAGGGTAGACCTAACTTAATAGGTAAATTCCCAAGCTCATGTTTTTATGCATACTTACATGTCAACTTCCATGTTATCTTTCGAGTCATATTTTCAAGTATAAACACATGTCATATTCAAGTTAAGATTTCGTGACATATTCATGTTTATCTACTACCCAAAATCGTGTTTTCCCACGCAAGCAAAGCGAGTCGACATAGTAGGTATACTATGGCTACATGTAGACCCCAAAACATGCACGATGCCACAAAGGGGATTGGCTCCAAACATGCATGGCATCATAAGGGGGTTTGGCCTTAAAACATGCATGATAGAGTCATATAGGGATTGACCATAAGCATGCATACTATCATATAGGATTTGGCCACAAACTTGCATAATATCATAAGGAGGTTTTGCCACAAACATGCATGAAACATAAGGGGTTTGTGTTCATATGCATGCATAAGCCCCAAGGTCAAGTATTTGGCTATGTTTCACAAGTCAAATGGTTCCTAAAGGTTCATGCTAGCATTTCATGCATAAAGATCCAAACTTGCAAGTTAAACTAGGTTATGCATAGCATGAGAGGCATGATTAAGTCAGTCACATGGCCTAAAATCATAAACATGAACACAAGAGGCAAGGTAAGGTTCATATAGGTTCGCATAATCATGTTTAGCCTCATTTTATCCCATGTCATTATCAAAACTACCGTTTCCATCTAAAAGTAGCTAGAACTTACATAGTTAGGCCTAGGGAAGGAAGCATGAATCATCTTGGCTAAGAAAGGTGCCTCCTTTGTTGAAGAATCGTCATGGAACTCGCATAGCAACGTTGATTTTGCCTCTATTTGGTGTAGCAAGCTTGCACCTTTTGATTTGAACCCGATTTGAATGCATAGGCTCTAGGGATTGGAGATGGAGGCCATGATCAAAATTGATTTTGGCAGCACTTAGTTGCTAGGTTTGATTTTTAGGGATTTAGGTTAGGTTTAGGGTCTTTTTATAGAGATTAGGATAGTTTTAGGCCCTTAGATTAACCCTAGGATAGATCAGGACCATCAGATCTCGGAAGCTTCCAGAACCAGCCCAAGAACAAGACCAGGTGAGACAAACAGGTGCGCCAGGCAACTTGCCCCGGCCACCCCCTGTCGACAGGCAAGTCGACAGGGCTGTCGACTTGGTCTGGGCCTAAGTCGACAGGCCTGTCGACAGCCCTGTCGACATGGCCTAGGCGGGGAAACTTCCCGCCTAGCCCCAGATCTGATTTCCAAAACTGTTTCCGAAATTCAAATTCCCAGAAATCTTCTTTGGGCCTTTAACGGGTCATACGGACTCCGATTCTCGAAAACTCGGACTCTATTTCGCGTATTTTTCCGAGACGAACGCAATGGCACAGACCGTTTCCCTTGATTCAGAATTTATAATTTAATTCTGTCTTGATTCTTGATTTAACGTGTTGTAAAAATTTGGGTTGTTACATGAATGGTCATGCAAATGTCATGGAAAAATAGCCTACGTGCATCAAACGACATCAATTTCAATCGTTTTGAGCATGAATAAGAACTCCATAACATCCTTTATGAAAAGGCAATGAATCTTCACTTTAAAATATGCGGCAGAAGGCGGTTAAATAGCAACATTTCTTCAGATCTTCATGCTTAAATCCAGCTCTAAAAATCAACACTCTTCTAGAACTAATTCTTCAACCTTTTCCTAATTAAGTGCATCAATCCATTCATCTTAAATAATATGAAAACACAACTATAAATACACAGTATCAATTATTTTAAAGATAAAATAAGATAAATAAGCAGATAAACTAAACTAAGATATGTCACACTTTCGTAGGAAACATGATTGTATTTAGCGTATGCAACAAGCCGTTATACCCCTAGGTGTCCCTAATAGGACGAATGTTGTCTCGTAAGGGTTTTTAGTGGATACTACCTACAAAATCCAAAGCGTCTTATGTACGTGGATTAATCAAATAATATATTTAAGGTCTTTCAAATTCCAAGTAATTTACTTAATTTCAATAATAGCGATGTTGTCCATCCCATTATTGGTGCAAAAATGAATAAAAAAATTCAAGTTGAATCATAATTCCTTGATAACACTGTAATTGCCTTGAAGATTATTGGCGTGGTATCAACCAAAGTTCTACACATCGATAATGTGCACCCATTTATTTGAATAATTTTGCACCATTGTAATTGTAATGTATTGGATGTGAGTTATGCATAGATGATGGAAATTTTGTAAGTTCTAAAAATGTTATAGATAAGAGGGCAAGTGTAATGGTTGAACTTCAAGCTACAAAAGATAAAGTAATACTAAGGCACATATGGAGGTTTTGTTTCCTTTCATCTCCTCTACTACAATCCTCGCTTCTAAGTACGGTATGATGGATGCAGATGAAATGGAAATGAATGCTTTATAATCAAGAATGATGAATGACTATTTAATTCTCAGAGATTTTCTCTTTATTGCATTTTTTCCTTTTTTTCATGATGAATGATGAGTGGAGATGGAATGGAATGATACCGTATATTATTTCGTTTGATTCCTCCTCTACTAAGTGAATCATAACCAACACTTCATGAAAGGAAAATTTTGTGCCCTATTTACTCTACTTCTATAACCCTAATTCAACACACAAGTCTAGATTGATGTTATATAAAGAGCTGAAAGGAAAGATAAGCAAAGTTTCGTAAGATAGATAACCCATATAAATAAGATGTGGTATATGGTTATCCTACCTCAAAACAAGTACAGAGTGGGTAGTGTGATATTGGTATAAAAAGTGACATTTTTCAAACCTTTAAAAATAAATCAGTAAAAAGATTCTTAAGTATACCAATATAAGAGAAACTTGTCGAAACATGGATGTAAATCGACTAAAACTTGGGTTTGAATAATATGGAGTATCGAAGAAGAATGCTGCAATGAGTCATTTCTCCTTAAGTGGGCCAAGTGGAATTTAGAACTTACGAGTTAAAAATTTGAGTGAAAAAATATTATGCATGAAAACGAAATTAGAAAATCCAACAAATGTAGGTGCAAAATCTTTTTTTTTTATTTTTTTACTTGCACATTCTAACATGTATAACAAGGGTTGACACGCTTACTCCAGAACATGACTGACTTCTGCACAGTCTCAAGCTAGCATCTTAAAAAGACATGTTACGACTCAATGAATAATTAATGTTCATTCCCATCACCCAACAATTCAACTTATCAATAAAGAACCAAGGTGTTGTTTATGAATTTAAGTTAGTCTTTGTTCAACGAATGTCCTAGTTCATAAAATTTGATTGCTGATGTAATGCAAATTCCCCCCCCCCCCTCCATACTTGAGTGTGGTTGTGTCCCCATAGTCGTTAATCAAGCATATCTTAGTGAAAGGAAATTATTTAATTAGAGAATATTTACATATGTACAGAAGAGGGTTAGCTTGTCTCACCGAAAATAATGTGGCTCATGGAGGACTATGAGCTCTTCCTCTTGGTTGTGTATTGGTTCCAAGTAAGGTTTAAGGGGTTGACCATTGACCTTACAGGATGATCCATGAGTTGGATTCTCAATTTCTACCACACCATATGGAAAAACGGTTCGTACAGTGTAAGGTCCTGTCCATCTAAATTTTAACTTACCTGGAAATAAATGCAATTCTGAGTCATACAACAGAACATTTTAACCTAACATGAAAGTCTTACGTAAAATTGATTTATCATGAATTTTTTTTGTTTTATCCTTATAAACTCGTTCATTTTCATAGGCATCATTTTGAATTTCATCAAGTTCATTAAGTTCAAGCTTCCTAAGTTCACCTGCTTACTCTTAGCCAAGATTTAAAGTTTTTATTGCCCATAACGCCCTATGTTCTAGTTCAACTGGCAAGTGACATGGCTTACCAAAAATCAACCGATAAGGGGGCATACCTAAGTTTGTTTTGAAAGTGTTGCAGTAAGCCCAAAGAGCGTCGGTTAACTTTTGGGACCAATCATTATGATTTCGATTCACAGTTTTCTCAAGGATTTGTTTAATCTACCTATTCGATACTTCAACTTGCCTACAAGTTTGAGGATGGTAAGGAGTGGATAACTTGTGGGTTATCAAATACTTTCTCATGAGGGCTTAAAAAGAACGATTACAGAAGTGTGTTCCATTGTTGCTAATTATTGTTCGAGGTGTGCCAAACCTAGAAAAGATGTTTTCTATTAAGAAGCTCACAACAACCTTGTTATCATTTGTTTTGCATGGAATAGCATCAACCCATTTAGAAACATAATAAACAACTAAGAGAATATAAAGGTTCCCAAAAGAATTAGGGAAGGGTCCATGAAGTCTATACCCCAAATGTCAAAAAATTCGACTTCTTGAATAGGGTTAAGGGGCATCATATTTCGTTTACCAATTTTCCCTAAGAATTGACATCGATCACAAGTTTGGCAAAATTCGTAAGCATCTTTGAAAAGGTTGGGGCAGTAGAAACCCGATTGGAGAACCTTTTCGGCTGTCTTTTTGGGATCGAAGTGGCCACCACAGGCTTGATCATGACAGAAAGAGAGGACACTGCGAGTTTCGGTGTCGGAAACACACCTTCAGATGATTTGTTTGGGACAGTAATTGAAAAGGTAAGGGTCGTCCCAATAAAAATGTTTTACTTGGGAGAAGAATTTTTGTTTGTCCTGCTTAGACCAAAAAGAAGGGGTCTACTTGGTGACTAATTCATTGACAATGTCATCGAACCAAGGATCAGTGGACAAAGAAAAGAGTTGTTCATCTGGAAAATTTTCGTTCATCGGTAGAGAAGAAGATAGGGAATTTAGAAGATGAGACAATGGTCAACAATAACATTGTCGGAACCTTTTTTATCCTTAATGGTAATGTCAAATTCTTGAAGTAGAAGGATCTAACCAATGTGACGAGCCTTAGCATCCTTTTTAGAGAAAAGGTACTTAGGTGCAGAGTGATCGGTATGAACAGTGATGTGTGAGCCAACTAGATAAGGTCTGAATTTTTCTGAGCAAAAATGTCTACTAAAAGTTCTTTTTTAGTGGTTGTATAATTGATTTGAGCATCATTCAAAGTCTTACTCGCGTAGTAAATGACATGAAGAATTTTATCGATACGTTGTCCTAAGACAGCGCCTACAGCGAAATTCGAGGCGTCACATATGATTTCAAAAGACAGCTTCCAGTTGGGAGAGCAGATGATAGAGGCAGAGACAAGTTCATTTTTGAGATGCTCAAAAGATGAAATACAATCAGAGTTGAAGTCAAAAGGAACATCCTTACAAAGAAGATTAGTCAAAGGTCAAGTGATTTTGCCAAAATCCTTTATAAAGCGACGATAAAAGCCAATCATTTGCTAAAAGGTATCGGATGTCCTTAATGGATTTGGGAATGGGAAGCTTAGAGACGACTTCAATTTTGGCTTTGTCTACTTCAATTCCTTTATTTGAGATAACATGTCCTAAAACAATGCCATGTTTGACCATGAAGTGACATTTTTCCTAATTAAGAGTTAAGTGTTTATCTTTCCAATGGTTAAGAACAAGATCAAGGTGATGTAAAAAAGAGTCCCCAAAGATGAAGAAGTCATCCATGAAAACTTCCAAAAATTGCTCAATCATGTCAAAAAATGCTAACCGTGCACCTCTAGAAGGTTGCAGGTGCATTACATAGACCAAAAGGCATACAACGGTATGCAAATGTACCGAAAGGACAAGTGTAAGTGGCTTTCTCTTGGTCCTTGAGAGCGATGGGGATTTGATTATAGCCCGAGTATCCTTCAAGAAAACAGTAATACTCGTGACAGGATAGTCATTCTAACATTTGATCGATAAATGGTAGAGGGAAATGATCCTTACATGTTACAGCGTTAAGTTTCCTATAAACAAGGCAAACATGCCAACCCGTCTGGATGCGGGTTGGGATAAGCTCGTTAGCTTCATTTTGGAACATGGTTATCCCTGATTTTTTAGGCACGACATGAATCAGACTAACCCATTAACTATCAGAAGTCGAGTACATGATTCCATTGTCAAGACATTTAAGGATTTCATCACGAACTGCTTCTTTCATGATAGGGTTTAGTCGACGCTGCGGATTACGAGTGGGGTTGGCATCATCTATAAGGTGGATTCGATGTTGGACTATCGAAGGACTAATCTCCTTAATATCAGCCATGGACCAACCAATTGCTTCCTCATTTTTCAAAAGGATGGGAAAGAGCAATTGTTCCTGCTCTATAGTAAGGTCAGAAGCGATAATGGTAGGAAGAGTTTCATTGTCACCAAAATAAGCATACTTAAGATGACTGGGAAGCACTTTGAGTTCGGATTTGGGAGACGACTCAACTAAAGAAATTGGCTGAGGGATAAACTTAGTTGTGAACCGCTCGACAAGAATCGAATCAGAGACATTTTCGGGAATATCTTGAAACAAAGTTTCATAATTCGATTCAATTTCATTGTTCAGATGGTCGAGCTCAGGCTCATTGTCATGGACAACATGGATTTCAGAAAACTGGTCCACATAAGAGTAAGGAGAGTTTTCGGTTCTAAAGATGTTTAGTTTGATAGTCATGTTACCAAAAGAAAGTTTCATAGACCCCCATTTCTGCTGTTGATAAGCGCATTAGAGGTTGCTAAGAAGGGTCATCCTAGAATTAAAGGGATCTGGTTCACAGGATTGTTTACCTATTGAGTTTCTAGGGCAATGAAGTCAACTGGAAAGATGAATTCACCAACTTTTATCAATACATCCTCGATTTCGCCTACAGGTCTCTTAATTGAACGGTTAGCAAGATGAAGGGTAACCTTGGTGGGTTTCAGTTCTCTTAATCCTAATTGGAGGTAGACGGAGTATGGAAGCAAGTTAACACTAGCACCTAGGTCTAACAGGCATCTATCAATTTTCTTGTCCCTAATAGTACATGATATTGTGCTGCAGCCAAGATCTTTGTATTTCACTGGCATTGATTGGGACAAGACTTCGCTTAGAGTTGCTGCTAGAAACACTTTCTTAGGTACATGTGTATGACGTTTTTGAGTGCGTAAATCTTTTAAAAGTTTCGCATACTATGGAACTTGTTGTATAATATCTAAAAGAGGAATGTTCACTTTAACATTCTTAAATATTTCTTGGATCTTTTCTAGCCGATCCGTCTTTTTCATAGGTCGGCGTATATGAGGAAATGGAGCAGAAAACTCAGTAGGTTGGGCTACTTGAGTTTGATGATGGTCCTTATCAGAAATTGGCTCAATGTTTTGATCCGAGTTGGTCGAATTTTCGGTAGGGCTTGGAATATCGTTAGGTAAATCATTTGGGTTGACCACATGGTTGTCAATCTGTTTGTTGGTTTTAAGAGTTGTGACCGCATTCAAGTGACTAATGTGTGTATCTTGAATGATGTGAATTTGGTTGAAGTTCGAATTTTGCCATCTAGGGTTTTGGATAGGTTGACTTGGAAATGTACCCTTTTCCCTTTCACTTAATTTAGTGTTAAGTTGAGAGATTTGTTTTTGAAGTTCACCCATTTGTTGATTCGTGATATATGAGTGCAACGAGTTGTCTAACTTGTTTTTATTTTCAACACTTCGCTTAGTCATTTGCGCTAATAGTTGACCAGTTAAATTCCCCTCAATTGTATAAATGCGTTTTTCATATTGGGGTGCAACCGTTTGATGAGATTTTTGGAAAGGCACCTAGTTCAAATTGTACTGATTTTGCCTAAAGGGAGAGTTCGAGGCATTGTTCGGAAATGATTAACTCGAAGTTCTATTCATTACGGGGTTATTTGGACCCTAAGAAAGATTTGGGTGGTTGTTGGGTTTGTTTAAAGCATTCACTTGCTCAAGGGATTAGGGACAGTCATCAGGCATACAATTGGAGCTAAGACATATGTGACACATGGCTCGGGAAACATTATTAAACTGAGTGTGTGTTCTAACAACGTTCATTATGGCATCTTAAAAAGCATTAGAAGAAGAGGATTCGATAGAATTACTACCGGAACGCGAATAGAGAGATTTTTCATTAGTTCTTTCCCATTGTTTCAATTTTTCTGCTAACTCATCCAGAAATTCCCAAGCTTCTATGTCTGTCTGTTTTAGAAAATTGCCTTGATACATAGACTCTAACATTTGCCTAGAACCATTATCGAGTCCATCGTATACAATTTGACATAACGACCATGTTTCGTAACCATGATGGGAACAACCCAACATAAATTCTTTAAATCTTTCGAAATATTGCCAAAAAGATTCCCCTCCTTTTTGGGGAAAATTAGTGATTTCGTTTCTGACTCTAGCTGTTTTTTATTTAGGGGTAGTACTTTTTAAGGGAAACTATTGTAAATTCTTTCCATTTTCTTATCGAATTTGGAGGCAAGCTGAGAAACCATTTTTCTGCATAGTCAGTTAGTGCGAATGAAATCAAACGAAGTTTAATCCCATCCTCACATAACTGTTGTAATTTGAAGGTTGCACAAGCGTATTTAAATTTCGTTAAGAAACTATATGGTTCGTCATGAGAAAAATTACCGAATTTGGGGAGGATGCTTATCCGACTCGACTGGATTTTGAAGTGGTTACCCACAGGATCGAGCAACTGAATGTAACAAGGGATAGAAGCTTTATCGGGAAGGATTATGTCCATCAAAGTACGAGGTGCGGGTTTGTCAGCCATTTCTAAAGGTTGTTCGAATAAAATGGGTTTTGGCGAAAGAGAAGACAGTCTGAACTAAACGACGAGATTCTTGGTCATGGGTCGAAGTTTGCATGCACTAGAAAGAAGAAAAAAAGAGTTCGCCAAAGAAATTTAGACAATGGAGAAGTTTCGAGAATGGAGAGAGAGAAAAAAGTTTTTGAAAATGGGAGATTTAGAAAATTACAACCCACAGAACTAATGAGGGCTAAAGAAAAATTAAATTTTTTTATTTGGTTTTATTTTTCAATTTCTTTTCATTTTTGAGGATTTTGATTTTTTTTCATTGCAATTCACAAAACAACCAAACACGCAATAATTGGCTACAATATTTTTTTTTGTCCTTAATAGCTCCTAACTAAAAATTTATAAACCGAATAATTTCAGACTACACAAGTAACAAGTCTCAGCTAGATCGGGACAGGATTTATTAGTGCACCACGAATCACCGTAGCAATGCAGCTGAAGTTTTAATAACCTGATTGAGTTCGAAATTCCACCCTCTCCTAGACACTGGGAAAGTTAGCTAGTATAGTCCTAGTTATTAAGAAAATAAACTTCACCCTAATCGAGCTCGTGACGCCCCTAAGTCCAGAGTATACAATTTTTATTTATTAATGCAGCTTTTTATAAATGCAATTTCTGGAATATTTTAATCAATCACAGAACAGTCGCAGAATAATAGATTGCAGAAATAAAATTTTTACAAGCAAGCCACGACACCTGCACGAAATCTTTATAAACAATTTTTTAATATATTTTGAAGTAGTAGTAAACCCTGTAGAGTTTAGAAAATCACTCATTTAGATCGGTCGTCCGTCCAATGCAACTGAGTAGCGCTAACGCGTTCACACCTCACTTGGTGTGCAACCGCTTCTCACCAAATCTGTTTGCAAATCATTTGATTTCTGAATTCTCTACCGATTGCTAGATTTTGTCTCTTCCGATCTTAGGTGAATTTGATTTCTCTTGTTATTTTTTTTATGCAATTAAAATAAAAAACAAGAAGACTACATAGGAATTTAAAAAACTAAACTAAACTAACGAAAACACAAACTAAACTAGCTAATCTTGAAAAAAAAAGAAAAAAAAGTATAAAACCTAATACATGCAAGAAGCCCAGTCCACATTGAAATCTCTCAGGCCCAAAATACCCAGGCCACACAGTTAAACCACACACCCTTACCTTATTTCTCAGAAAAACAAACTCGCTCGAACTACAATCACCCACTTTTTCTTCAAAAAATAAATAAAAATAAATAATCTAATCTCTGCTCAGATTCGTTCGAAGCCAAAATTTCTATAGCAAAATAATTCGGCGTTCAAATTTGCTTAAAACCGTCAAATCTGATTTTTGGAACCCTAATTCAAATTTGCTCAAAACCATGAAAAATAATTCAGCGATGTAGGTGTGATCTGTTCTTGATTTCGGTAATGTTGTGAGCTGATGATGCAAGCAATGGTGATTTCACGATTTCAATTGCATGGAGGTTGTACTTGGGTTCGAATAGGATTTAGGGGTTAGGTGATAGTATGGTTTTGCAGTTAGATATTGGGAAGAATCGGACTGGTATGGTTTTACGTGATTTGTTTGATATTGTGGAAGATGAAGTTCAGGCAATATGTTTATATTGGATTACTATGGGAGCGTAGGAACGTGGTTGATTTCATGTTGGGATGAGAGTCGTGAGTTCTGTGAATTTTCGGTCGTGGATTCGGATTTTAGAGGCAGGGTTTTGTGGAAGATCGGTTTTGGCTTGTTGATCTATGGTTGTTGAAGACTGTGGTGAAGATGGTAAATAACTTGGCAGTGATGTTGCAAGATTTGGGATTTGGGTTGAGGATCGGAAAGTTTGTGAAATTTGCGTTGTGGATCAATAGTGCATGGCAGTTTTGTACAGAGGAGGAAGATGGTGGTTTGAGTAATTAGGTGGTATGGTATTTGAATATATGATGGGAGTACTGTGAGGGTTTGGCACAATTTCAATAGAGCAGGGGTGGTATGAGTTGATGAATCTGAACTGTAGATGGCTATTCATGAACTATGGTGCGAATTGGCTTTCTGGTGATGATTGTAAGTGATAGGAGATAAGACAATTATTGTTTATATTATGTACCATATTGAAATTTCTGCGAATTGGGTGATGAAGATGGTAGGACATCTGTAATAACCCGCAAAATGTGAACCAGTTTAAAATTTTTAAATTAGGTTATTACCAAGAAATTTGAATAGTTGAAATTGTATATTTCAATAAAATATAGAATTGTGTATAATATGGCAGTTTGAAATTTTGAATATAAACTTTGTCTGACTGTACCGAGTGGAAAATATAACGGATTTTGACGAAACTGAAAATATTTAAATCTGTTTATCAATACCTTTCTAACGAATCTGAAAAATTGAAATTTCATAACGAAAATCAAAAGTTATGGCCAAATGAATTTTCAGAAAGGTCGCTATATAGTATATATAGCCCTTGAAAATTGAGATTTTGCATACGACCTCGAAATTCGACGAAACCACTTTTGTTGTGTCCGAGATGTCAAATTATTGCTAAATTTCAAATTTCATAATTTTTGAAGCTAGTATGTGAGCGGGGCAAAAGATAACGTGTTTGGTCAAATTCTGTTAAAATGGGTCGACCTGAAAATGGCCGTTTTTCAAACGAGCTCAGAATTCGACGAAACTGGTTTTGTTAGGACCGTATCGTCAAAACAAAGCTAGATTTATTTTTCTGGAATTTTTAGAGTCAGTTTGTGGCCCTGGCAAATTGAAATGTACGTTTAAATTAAATATCGAATATTTTATATTTTAATTTGAAAAATAACTGACTGTAACAGTCGAAATGGCCAACGAAACATATCCCATTGTGTCCGGAATGGGGGTATTTAGCTAGGGGCGACAGTCGTTGGGTTTAAAAAGGAGTCCGTTTGCAAAAACACTATTTAAAAACTTTCTATAAATACTGGCCAATAGGAAATTTTCTTTAAAAAAAATATATGAAAAAACCCTAAAAACCCTAGCCGCCAGGACGAAACGGACGATCCCCGTTGCTCCACGCTTTCCCTCCCTTTTCCGATCGCCTCAGGCCGTTTCGCCGCCGACCCCCGTTGAAGTTTTCGTTCGCCGTACTCCCCTCTCCACATCCGACCCAGCCTCGCCACCAACAGAGCCGCCGTCGTCGAGTTCTGGCGCTTCAAAGTCGGCACGTTTAAGCCGCCGCCCAGGGTTCATCTCGACGTCGAACTGCAGGAGACTGGTGGCGCCGGAAAGCTCTTCCCTCCCTCGACGACGTCTAACAGTCTGATCATCCTATAAAGCTACAAATCAAGGGAAAAATCCAAACCTAGAATTGAACAGGTTTGAAAACTAACGGCTTATATAATTTTAAACTGTTTTAACACTTTAAAGCGTTGCAAAGCTTTGAAAAATAATATCTTTTTCGTTTTTTAAGGAAATTCGATGAAACAGGAGACACCATGACCGCAAGGAGGCTCTCTACATTATAGAAGAAGCCGCGGATTTTTCTGACCTTCCTACGATTTTTAGCACCGCAATAACCAATGTGAGGAATCTAAATTATCTGTGTGAATGAAATCGCGTTGTATAAATTATATAAGTGAAGTTGAAATTATATACGCATTATATACCTCATGTACATGTGTTGTATAAGTTATATTAGCGATGTATAAATTATACAAGCGTTGTTTAAAACATATATGCTTTGAATTGTGATGAAATGCAAGTGAATTATTAAATATATATATATATACACACTCCCCTCGTCCACAGACCATGGACGATATTTATTGCTTGTGATTGACGTGATATTATATGGTATGACGAATGGTTGGAAATAATTGTTTGTGGTTGATATTGTGGTTGAAAAATACCTTTGTGGTTGAAAAATACCCTCTTGTGGTTGAAACAAAATAGAATAGGATTGTGGAATTGAAAATAAAACATGCTGCCTGCGTGCGAACTAGATGCATGATCCCCATTGTCAAAAACCGCGAGGTTTTAAGGTAGAGCGAGGAGCCGTACTAGGGACGGTCCCGGTTTTAACTACCCTGCCGTTATGCTGCCGAAATTTTCTGAAATAATTATGTGTTAGAATAATTTTCATTCATTGAAATTATTTACATATGCTATATCGAATATTCATGTGTTGAGTTGCAATTCATTCGTTGAGTTGAAATTCATGTGTTGAATATTATTCGAATTTAAACAAATGGCTTTAGCGATAAAAATCACATTTTTATATATATACAAACTATATCGAATATTCATGTGTTGAGTTGCAATTCATTCGTTGAGTTGAAATTCATGTGTTGAATATTATTCGAATTTAAACAAATGGCTTTAGCGATAAAAGTCACATTTTTATATATATACAAACTATATCGAATATTCATGTGTTGAGTTGCAATTCATTCGTTGAATTGAAGTTCATGTGTTGAATGTTATCATCTTTTAAAAATAAAATGAATCGATGGTGAAAACTATATTTTTATAGTAAATATGAAATGTTAAAAATACACACGTGTCGAATAAATATTTTTGATGATAAAAATATTCCTTTTATCATGAATATGAAGTGTTAAAAATACACACGTGTCGAATAATTATTTTTGATGATAAAAATATTCCTTTTATCATGTATACGCTTAGTTAAAAATACACACGTGTTGAAATAAATAATAGTTTGCTAGAAATATTATTATTAGCTTTGTTCTGCATATATATATATATACATGTGTTGAACAGGAAAAATGGATTAGCTGTAGAGTAAAGAAATTGTTTGCGTGCCCGACAAATAGGTAAACCTTGATGAGTTGGCTACGCAATTTTATTTATATATCAACTCTTGTGAATGCCATTGGATGCGGAGTACTGGTTTTTCTGTGTGAAATAATAAACAACGCCATAGGATAGTAACAATTAATTTTGAACTACACTACATGGCATACTTCTTGACGATAGGCATACTTCATCATATTCCACATAAGCAATTGGAGCTTGTGTGACGAGGTGGAAGATTTACCATACAGGCAAGAGGCTTGTATGGCGATGACTATGTACTACAGGTTGAACTGATGACTGATATGGACTATATAAATTATAACGATAAACTGCCAGATTAATAAAAACCCCACACGGGTCTGGAGTTGACAATAATCACGTCGCTCTAGTTATTAGATACGGCACATGGACTATTTATTTCCACACGGAAACGGGGTGACGGGAATTTATTCTCTGGAGTGATTATCAGTACATGCTCCCCCGTAAACACCAAAATATATCACTATAAATATGTGAATGCTTTTTAGAATTTATTGGGTACCTAATACGGCCCAATAAATTTCCAAACCCCTCCCCGTACAAAGGAGGTTATGGCGAAATTTTTCGAAATATTAAGGCGTTAGTGAAATATTTGAAGTGAAAACGAAGTTGAAAATATAGAATGAGCTATAGTTGAAATTATAGATTGAATTATATTTATATATACATATATAAATATAATTTAAAGGAATAGAGGCCGTGCAGTTCGCGTTTCGGAATCGTAATTTGAAACGATTAGCACGAGAAATCCGACCATCGGATTTTCCCGAAACCGCAACCGCTGGGTTCGCCTTGGAAATACCTTTCCAACGGCACCAACCTTGTAAAACTCCAACGGTTGGATTGTCCGGAATGTTTAATTCAAATTAGAAGAAAAACAGCGCCAGAATCGTTTATATTTATATATAAATATAAATATAATTAAATTAAATCGAATAACGACGCTGCAGTTCGAATTTTGAAACCGTAACTTCAAACGACTAGTGTGGAAGATCCGACCGTCGGATTCTCACGAAACTGGAACCGTTGGGTTCGCTTTGGGAATATCTTCCCATTGATATAGACTTTGTAGAAATCCAACGGTTAGATTTTCCGATATGTGTAAAACATATTAGAAGAAAAACAGCGCCAGTGCCACGACACGACCTGAGACGTCGTTTAATTAAATATGGCCATTTTTAAATAAATAAAAATGGCGAAAAATCGTTATAAAATATTATAAGCAACATAGGTTGCAAATAAACCAATTGGGCTTGAATTGTTTGATATTTGATGGTTGTATGTGTATGACATGAAAATAACACTAAATAACTGAAAGATGGATGTCGAATAATATAACCATATAAAAAAATCGATTTAAATTCTAATGACGTGAATTATTTGAAAAGGCCGAGCTAACCCTCATTTCAAATAATTCATCGAGCGATTCGAATTGGAAAATGCAAAGACGATTCAAGACCGACGATCTTCGTATCGGTTGGATGGGCGCTACTGAGGTTCCTAACCGGAGTAGCTACCGGAAGGGGATGGAAGTAGTAGCCGTCTGAACGTATGTGTTGATTGTACGGATTTACGAGGACTTTGACGCCTCCGGTTTCGTTCAGACCCAGAACGGACTTGTAAATGGACTGTGTGTCTGACATTGGATTTTGTTCTATATTGATTGATCTCTGTTAAATATATATCTGTTTGGCGGCGGAGAATTTATTCTTTTGCTTAACGCCCTTCTCTGAGACGTACGAGCTCAGGGGTTATATATCGATAGAAATCAATCGTATGGAGTGGACTGCCTATGTGGCATACCAAGATGCTATGATCAAGGCTTCTGTTGCAAAGCAAAGTCTTGTGGATGATGATCAAAGCAAGGTCTACGTGACCTAGCTTTGTGTATTTCGTAGATTCGCGAACCTCACACCCCGGTATGAGTTAAAAACGGGATACGGACTGCAGGGAGAGCACGACGTTTCTTTCTAGCTATGGTGGTGTCAGTGACTTACCAGCCCTGACATATATATCTATTTTTCACCTTTGTGGTTGTTGGAATGTGAGGTGCCTCGATTATAGGTCTGTAAGGACCGGGAAACGTGTGTTCAGGAATAACTAATCCTCTAACGTAAGTGAGGACCGGCCCTGAAGATCCAGGGGTTACCCAGAGTGCGTAGTCCCGAGGCATTTGCTAGAGTGTCTCGAAGCGGAGAGGAGCTTGCCCTTGCCTCGACTCATGATGGAAATCCAATTTCCAATACGAAATAACGGACTTGATTGTAGAACTAGTATGGCGACATAGTGGTATGGGGCACTTATGTCGTCTATGATTGATATTTATGATGCTATTCGTTTTTGAAACATATATGCACTAGTAATAATATCAAATGATTTCCCTTTATACGTACCAAGCATATTTGGCTATTATAAGGTAAAACTCTATCCTCCGGCTTGCGTTGCATTGTGTGATGGGACCTGAGTCTTATACTGCCTTCATTCTTTCTAAAAGCATCGCGTTGTTTTAAAAGAATTTACTTTGTTTTTAAATGCACTAGCAATCACTGGAGTAAACCCATTCCGCGAAAGTGGCGTGGTCCTATGATTTACTATTATTGTTGTTTAACTGTTAAATAGATTCCTTATACCAGTCCCCATGACTGACTCGTTGTTTGTTTCACTTTGCAAACGCGGGTGCCCTTATTTTCACACGGGCAGCCTAGTACACAGGTGACAGGTGGTTTTTGGTTCTGCACTACTGCATACAGTGCACTTTTGGCTCATGGCGAGGCTGACTTCATAGAGATGACTTTGATATTTTCCGCCATTATTGTATACATATTATGATTCCGCCACTGGTGATGCAGACTGATTTACTTTCCGTATTTCTCACTATATGTATATGTATTCCGCCTTCAGCGATGTAGACTGATACTCTTATTATGTCTCACTGCATGTATGTATTCTGCCTCTGGCGATGATGACTGATCACTTTCCTTCAATTTACTAAGTATATCCCACGTTATGCTATTCTGATATTCCTACATGTTGTGATTCCGCTGTCATATCCATGTAAAATTATTTTATTTATTGTTTCTGCTATTATCTGTACTCTGCTATGATGATTAATGTGTTATTTCCCAATGATTATCCTTAATACCGCCCCTCGGATTTTGGGATCGTCACAGTTGGTATCAGAGCTTCGGTTAACCTTAGTTCCGGGATCTAACACATTAAACACCTCGTCAGAATAGAATCAGTAGTGTTCTAATGCGAGTAGCTCATTAGAGATAGGATTAGCAATGTCCTAGAATGAGCTAAGCAGATTAGCAAAACAATTTGATCAGTACATCATCATTATTTTTCCTTGTATTCCCTTGCTTTATCATTTATGAAAATCATCAAATCTGTGAGCTTGACTCTTTTCTTGCTTATACAGTATTATCTTAGATGGCTACACGAGCAGCAGCAGCTAGAGGAGGCCGTGGAGGCCGAGGAGTGGCAGCAGGAGGACGGGGGAATATCCCCGTAGCTGTGGAAATCCCTATTGTTCAGCCATCAGCACCAGAAGACTTTGAGCTAGATAAAGTAGCAAAGAGGTACAGAAATCTTGGGGGGGAACCTTTTACTGGCACTGGCACAGTGACCGAGGCAATAGCTTGGCTGAAAACCTATGAGAAAATCTTCGAAGGTATGGGTATGGGAACCAACAATAAAGCAAGACTTGGCATTTGGCTCCTTCAGGAGGAAGCAGAGCTGTGGTGGGATGCCATTACCTCTGAGGATGCAGCTGTACTATCCAGACTTGGGAGCAGTTCAAGACTTTGTTCAATGAGAAGTTTGTACCGGAACAGGCTCTAGAGAGGATGAGAGAGCAGTTTGCTAATCTCCAGCAGTGAGACCTCTCTATTCAGGACTATCTAACTAAGTTCACCCAGCTATCGCGCTATGCTCCAGAGCTGATTATGACAAACAAAGCAAAGAATAAGAGATTCATATTTGGGCTGAAGCGCAAGTATCACGATAGAGTTATGAGCAACATCAAACTCTCCTTTACAGAACTAGTAGAGATGGCTTGCAACTACGAAGACATGGATGAGAGACATGCTAGCCAAGACCGCGCTAAAAGCCAAGCAGGGAATAAGCGCAAGGCTTCAACAGATCAACCCGAATCTAGCATTACCGCGGCCGCTACTCAAAAACCCGCAAAGATCCCGAAAGGAAACTGCTACAATTGCGGGAAGCCCGGTCATTTCTCTAATGTATGCAAAGCCCCAAGGAAGCCGAAGGCAAATGACTCAGCCGAATGCTACAACTGCCACAAGAAGGGGCACTATAGCAAGAATTGTCCTTTGAAGAAGAGCGCACAAGTGGCCCATGTCTATGACGGGAAGACCCCGCCAGCTACCACCGATGGATCAGGTAAACCCGACGTCTTGGGAGATACCCTTACCATTAAAAATATTCCTGTTTCTGTACTTTTTGATACTGGTGCATCACGTAGCTTCATTTCTGATAAAATTGTTCACAAGTTAAAATTGAATCAAAGAATTCTAAAGGAACCAATTAAAGTACAAAACCCGATAGGAGGTTCAGTTAGTCTCAGTTTATACTGTAGAGTGCCAATCTCTTATTCTTGCTATAAGTTCTCTTTTAAAGTGATTGTCATGGACCTTTCCGAATTTGATATTATACTGGGGCTAGATTGGCTGACAAAGTATAAGGTAGAAGTTAGATGTGCCGAAAGAATCGTGAGAGTTGAAACAAAATCGGGGCATATCACTATACCGTGTCATGGCTCAGAAATCAATAGAACATAATTTTGGTCTTCTTTAGAAATTATTCCCCCTTCATTAGAAAAGATACCGATCGTGAAAAACTATGCGGATGTGTTTGAAGAAGTAGAAAACTTACCACCGCAAAGAGAAATTGAATTTAGAATTGATCTAATTCCGAATGCCCGACCAGTAGTACATCCAATAAGAAGAATGGCCCCGAAAGAAAAGGAAGAGCTAAGTAGTCAAACCCGAGAATTACTTTGGAAAGGTCTGATCAGACCAAGCTTTTCAGCATGGGGAGCCACAGTAGTATTTGTCCCGAAATCAGACGGTACTCTAAGACTTTGCGTTGATTACCGAGATCTCAATAAACAGACACTGAAGAACAAATATCCTTTGCTCCGAATAGACGATCTGTTAGATCAATTAAATGGAGCAACCGTGTTCTCCAGAATGGACCTAGCTACAGGTTTCCACCAATTGCGTATAGCCGAAGACTGTGTTCCTTTGACAGCCTTCAGGGGTCCCGATTTATTTTACGAATGGTTAGTAATGCCGTTCGGTTTGTGCAACGCTCCAGCATACTTCGTTGATCTTATGAACAGAGTGTTCCGTGGTGTGTTGAATAAATTCGTTCTAGTCTTCATCGATGACATTCTATTCTACTCTAAGTCGGAAGAAGAGCATGCAAAACATTTAGAACAAGTGTTGAAAATTCTAAGGAGAAATGTCTTGAAAGCTAAATTTTCTAAGTGTGTCTTCTGGCAGAATGAAGTTAAATTCCTTGGCCATGTCGTATCAAAAGAAGGAATTGCTGTAGATCCAAGCAAAATTACAGCGATTCAAAACTGGAAACAACCTACTACTCCCACAGAAGTTCGAAGTTTCCTTGGATTAGCTAGTTACTATCGGAATTTCGTTCAGGATTTTTCAAAGATATCAGGAGTATTGACAAAGCTTACAAAGAAGCATGAGAAATTCAAATGGACTCCCGAATGTGAAGAAGCTTTCCAGGAGCTGAAAATGAAGTTGACAACTGCTCCAGTATTGACCATTATAGAAGGCAACCAAGACTTGACTGTATGGACAGATGCTTCTATTAGAGGGCTAGGCGCAGTGTTAATGCAAAAAGGCCAAGTGATCGCTTATGCCAGCCGTCAACTAAAGCCGCATGAAAGAAACTATGCTACTCATGATCTTGAGTTATTAGCTATCGTGTTCGCTTTAAGAATATGGAGGCATTATTTATTGGGCGAGAAATTCGAACTATACATCGATCATCAATCCTTGAAATATCTGTTCACTCAGAAAGATTTAAACCTGAGGCAACAGCGTTGGTTAGAATTCCTTGCGGCATACGATTTTGAAATTCTATACACTCCAGGGAAAGCCAATGTTGTAGCAGATGCGCTCAGCAGAAAGAATGAAATCATCGCCAGTTTTGTCATCACGTCTTCATTAATAGACAGAATCTCGACCCTTCAAAAGGAGGATAATTTTGTAAAGGTAATGATCAAAAGGATCAATGAAGGCATAGACTCCAGCTTCCAAGTGGATAGTGAGGGGGTTTTGAGATTAAAAGGAAGAATTTGTGTTCCCGACATCTCTGAGCTAAAAAGAGAAGTGCTTGATGAATGCCACAAGTCCAAATTAAGTATCCATCCCGGTGTGAGCAAAATGTATAACGATATCAAGCGCACATTCTGGTGGAAGGCGATGAAAAGAGATATCTCATTATATGTTAGCCGATGCCCCACTTGTCAGCTAGTTAAGAGCGATCAGCAGAAATTGGCTGGATTTTTACAACCATTAGAAATTCCAGGATGGAAGTGGGAACAAATTTCGATGGATTTCATCGATGGCCTGCCTCGGACTAGAAAAGGAAACGATAGTATATGGATAATCGTAGATCGCTTCATGAAGACTGCCCATTTCATACCTGTCCGATTCAACAGAACGGCTCAAAGTCTGGCACAGATTTACTTCAAAGAAATTGTTAAACTTCATGGAGTACCACTCAGTATAGTCAGCGATAGAGATCCCCTGTTTACTAGCAAATTCTAGGAAGCATTCCAGGAAGAATTGGGAACCAAATTGAATCTAAGCACCGCTTATCACCCTCAGACAGATGGCCAAACTGAGCGGGTGAATAGAATTTTAGAGGATCTATTGCGGGCTTGCGTTATCGATTTTGGAGGCTCATGGGAAGATCACTTACATTTAGCAGAATTCTCTTACAACAATAGCTATCAAGCAAGTTTGGGAATGTCCCCATTTGAAGCACTATACAGTAGACCGTGCAGATCTCCCGCATGTTGGGTAGAACCTGGCAACAGACTTGTGTTAGGGCCCGATATGATTCAAGAAGCATCGGATAAGGTCGATTTCATTAAGAAGCGATTAAAAACCGCGCAGAGCCGACAGAAAAGTTATGCTGATGCGAGAAGAAGGGATATATCGTTTGCCGTTGGCGATTATGTTTATTTAAGAGTTTCTCCAATGCGAGGAGTAATCAGATTTGGCAAGACTGGGAAGTTGGCACCGAGATTTATTGGTCCCTTTCCTATACTTGAACGGATTGGAACTCTTGCATATAGGGTTTCATTACCTGATTGGTTGCCTGGTGTACATGATGTGTTCCACGTATCTCAACTCAGAAAACATGTTCATGATCCAGATCTTGTTGTGGAAGAAGCAGCGCAACAGGATATTGACATAACTCCAGAATTAGCACTCAAGAGGGAGCCATTGAAGATAGTTGGCAAAGAAACTAGAGAGCTAAGGAGGAAAAAGATCCATTTAGTCAAAGTGCAGTGGAGTAGTGATCCTAGAGACTGTACTTGGGAGACTGAGGAAAGCATTAAGCAAGCCTATCCCAAATGCAGAGTGGACATCTCTGACTAACTCCGGTGCAAGGTACCTTTACAATACTTTGCATTTACATTTTATTTCCTGCTTAACTGTTGTTTCCTTTTCGAGGACAAAAAGTTTTAAGTGGGGGAGATTGTAATAACCCGGAAAATGTTAACCAGTTTAAAAATTTTAAATTAGGTTATTACCAAGAAATTTGAATAGTTGAAATTGTATATTTCAATAAAATATAGAATTGTGTATAATATGGCAGTTTGAAATTTTGAATATAAACTTTGTCTGACTGTACCGAGTGGAAAATATAACGGATTTTGATGAAACTGAAAATATTTAAATCTGTTTATCAATACCTTTCTAACGAATCTGAAAAATTGAAATTTCATAACGGAAATCAAAAGTTATGGTCAAATGAATTTTCAGAAAGGTCGCTATATAGTATATATAGCCCTTGAAAATTGAGATTTTGCATACGACCTCGGAATTCGACGAAACCACTTTTGTTGGGTCCGGGATGTCAAATTATTGCTAAGTTTCAAATTTCATAATTTTTGAAGCTAGTATGTGAGCGGGGCAAAAGATAACGTGTTTGGTCAAATTCTGTTAAAATGGGTCGACCTGAAAATGGCCGTTTTTCAAACGAGCTCAGAATTCGACGAAACTGGTTTTGTTAGGACCGTATCGTCAAAACAAAGCTAGATTTATTTTTCTGGAATTTTTAGAGTCAGTTTGTGGCCCTGGCAAATTGAAATGTACGTTTAAATTAAATATCGAATGTTTTATATTTTAATTTGAGAAATAACTGACTGTAACAGTCGAAATGGCCAATGAAACATATCCCATTGTGTCTGGAATGGGGGTATTTAGCTAGGGGCCACAGTCGTTGGGTTTAAAAAGGAGTCCGTTTGCAAAAACACTATTTAAAAACTTTCTATAAATACTAGCCAATAGGAAATTTTCTTTAAAAAAAATATAAAAAAACCCTAGCCGCCAGGACGAAACGGACGATCCCCGTTGCTCCATGCTTTCCCTCCCTTTTCCGATCGCCTCAGGCCGTTTCGCCGCCGACCTCCGTTGAAGTTTTCGTTCGCCGTACTCCCCTTCCACATCCGACCCAGCCTCGCCACCAACAGAGCCGCCGTCGTCGAGTTCTGGCGCTTCAAAGTCAGCATGTTTAAGCCGCCGCCCAGGGTTCATCTCGACGTCGAACTGCAGGAGACTGGTGGCGCCGGAAAGCTCTTCCCTCCCTCGACGACGTCCAACAGTCTGATCATCCTACAAAGCTACAAATCAAGGGAAAAATCCAAACCTAGAATTGAACAGGTTTGAAAACTAACGGCTTATATAATTTTAAACTGTTTTAACACTTTAAAGCGTTGCAAAGCTTTGAAAAATAATATCTTTTTCGTTCTTTAACGAAATTCGATGAAATAGGAGACACCGTGACCGCAAGGAGGCTCTCTACATTCTAGAAGAAGCCGCGGATTTTTCTGACCTTCCTACGATTTTTAGCACCGCAATAACAAATGTAAGGAATCTAAATTATCTGTGTGAATGAAATCGTGTTGTATAAATTATATAAGCGAAGTGTAAATTATATACGCATTGTATACCTCATGTACATGTGTTGTATAAGTTATATTAGAGATGTATAAATTATACAAGCGTTGTTTAAAACATATATGCTTTGAATTGTGATGAAATGCAAGTGAATTATTATATTATATTATATTATATATATATATATATATATATATATTCCCCTCGTCCACAGACCATGGACGATATTTATTGCTTGTGATTGACGTGATATTATATGGTATGACGAATGGTTGGAAATAATTGTTTGTGGTTGATATTGTGGTTGAAAAATACCTTTGTGGTTGAAAAATACCCTTTTGTGGTTAAAACAAAATAGAATAGGATTGTGGAATTGAAAATAAAACATGCCGCCTGCGTGCGAACTAGATGCATGATCCCCATTGTCAAAAACCGCGAGGTTTTAAGGTAGAGCGAGGAGCCGTACTAGGGACGGTCCCGGTTTTAACTACCCTGCCGTTATGCTGCCGAAATTTTCTGAAATAATTATGTGTTAGAATAATTTTCATTCATTGAAATTATTTACATATGCTATATCGAATATTCATGTGTTGAGTTGCAATTCATTCGTTGAGTTGAAATTCATGTGTTGAATATTATTCGAATTTAAACAAATGGCTTTAGCGATAAAAATCACATTTTTATATATATACAAACTATATCGAATATTCATGTGTTGAGTTGCAATTCATTCGTTGAGTTGAAATTCATGTGTTGAATATTATTCGAATTTAAACAAATGGCTTTAGCGATAAAGATCACATTTTTATATATATACAAACTATATCGAATATTCATGTGTTGAGTTGCAATTCATTCGTTGAATTGAAGTTCATGTGTTGAATGTTATCATCTTTTAAAAATAAAATGAATCGACGGTGAAAACTATATTTTTATAGTAAATATGAAGTGTTAAAAATACACACGTGTTGAATAAATATTTTTGATGATAAAAATATTCCTTTTATCATGAATATGAAGTGTTAAAAATACACACGTGTCGAATAAATATTTTTGATGATAAAAATATTCCTTTTATCATGTATACGCTTAGTTAAAAATACACACGTGTTGAAATAAATAATAGTTTGCTAGAAATATTATTATTAGCTTTGTTCTGCATATATATACATGTGTTGAACAGGAAAAATGGATTAGCTGTAGAGTAAAGAAATTGTTTGCGTGCCCGACAAATAGGTAAACCTTGATGAGTTGGCTGCGCAATTTTATTTATATATCAACTCCTATGAATGCCATTGGATGCGGAGTGCTGGTTTTTCTGTGTGAAATAATAAACAACGCCATAGGATAGTAACAATTAATTTTGAACTACACTACATGGCATACTTCTTGACGATAGGCATACTTCATCATATTCCACATAAGCAATTGGAGCTTGTGTGACGAGGTGGAAGATTTACCATACAGGCAAGAGGCTTGTATGGCGATGACTATGTACTACAGGTTGAACTGATGACTGATATGGACTATATAAATTATAACGATAAACTGCCAGATTAATAAAAACCCCACACGGGTCTGGAGTTGACAATAATCACGTCGCTCTAGTTATTAGATACGGCACATGGACTATTTATTTCCACACGGAAACGGGGTGACGGGAATTTATTCTCTGGAGTGATTATCAGTACATGCTCCCCCGTAAACACCAAAATATATCACTATAAATATGTGAATGCTTTTTAGGATTTATTGGGTACCTAATACGGCCCAATAAATTTCCAAACCCCTCCCCGTACAAAGGAGGTTATGGCGAAATTTTTCGAAATATTAAGGCGTTAGTGAAATATTTGAAGTGAAAACGAAGTTGAAAATATAAAATGAGCTATAGTTGAAATTATAGATTGAATTATATTTATATATATAAATATAAATATAATTAAAAGGAATAGAGGCCGTGCAGTTCGCGTTTCGGAATCGTAATTTGAAACGATTAGCACGAGAAATCCGACCATCGGATTTTCCCGAAACCGCAACCGCTGGGTTCGCCTTGGAAATACCTTTCCAACGGCACCAACCTTGTAAAAATCCAACGGTTGGATTGTCCGGAATGTTTATTTCAAATTAGAAGAAAAACAGCGCCAGAATCGTTTATATTTATATATAAATATAAATATAATTAAATTAAATCGAATAACGACGCTGCAGTTCGAATTTTGAAACCGTAACTTCAAACGACTAGTGTGGAAGATCCGACCGTCGGATTCTCACGAAACTAGAACCGTTGGGTTTGCTTTGGGAATATCTTCCCACTGATATAGACTTTGTAGAAATCCAACAGTTAGATTTTCCGATATGTGTAAAACAAATTAGAAGAAAAACAGCGCCAGTGCCACGACACGACCTGAGACGTCGTTTAATTAATTATGGCCATTTTTAAATAAATAAAAATGGCGAAAAATCGTTATAAAATATTATAAGCAACATAGGTTGCAAATAAACCAATTGGGCTTGAATTGTTTGATATTTGATGGTTGTATATGTATGACATGAAAATAACACTAAATAACTGAAAGATGGATGTCGAACCATATAAAAAAAATCGATTTAAATTCTAATGACGTGAATTATTTGAAAAGGCCGAGCTAACCCTCATTTCAAATAATTCATCGAGCGATTCGAATTGGAAAATGCAAAGACGATTCAAGACCGACGATCTTCGTATCGGTTGGATGGGCGCTACTGAGGTTCCTAACCGGAGTAGCTACCGGAAGGGGACGGAAGTAGTAGCCGTCTGAACGTATGTGTTGATTGTACGGATTTGCGAGGAATTTGACGCCTCCGGTTTCGTTCAGACCCAGAACGGACTTGTAAATGGACTGTGTGTCTGACATTGGATTTTGTTCTATATTGATTGATCTCTGTTAAATATATATCTGTTTGGCGGCGGAGAATTTATTCTTTTGCTTAACGCCCTTCTCTGAGACGTACGAGCTCAAGGGTTATATATCGATAGAAATCAATCGTATGGAGTGGACTGCCTATGTGGCATGCCAAGATGCTAGGATCAAGGCTTCTGTTGCAAAGCAAAGTCTTGTGGATGATGATCAAAGCAAGGTCTACGTGACCTAGCTTTGTGTATTTCGTAGATTCGCGAACCTCACACCCCGGTATGAGTTAAAAACGGGATACGGACTGCAGGGAGAGCACGACGTTTCTTTCTAGCTATGGTGGTGTCAGTGACTTACCAGCCCTGACATATATATCTATTTTTCACCTTTGTGGTTGTTGGAATGCGAGGCGCCTCGATTATAGGTCTGTAAGGACCGGGAAACGTGTGTTCAGGAATAACTAATCCTCTAACGTAAGTGAGGACCGACCCTGAAGATCCAGGGGTTACCCAGAGTGCGTAGTCCCGAGGCATTTGCTAGAGTGTCTCGAAGCGGAGAGGAGCTTGCCCCTTGCCTCGACTCATTACGGAAATCCAATTTCCAATACGAAATAACGGACTTGATTGTAGAACTAGTATGGCGACATAGTGGTATGGGGCACTTATGCCGTCTATGATTGATATTTATGATGCTATTCGTTTTTGAAACATATATGCACTAGTAATAATATCAAATGATTTCCCTTTATACGTACCAAGCATATTTGGCTATTATAAGGTAAAACTCTATCCTCCGGCTTGCGTTGCATTGTGTGATGGGACCTGAGTCTTATACTGGCTTCATTCTTTCTAAAAGCATCGCGTTGTTTTAAAAGAATTTACTTTGTTTTTAAATGCACTAGCAATCACTGGAGTAAACCCGTTCCGCGAAAGTGGCGTGGTCCTATGATTTACTATTACTGCTGTTTAACTGTTAAATAGATTCCTCATACCAGTCCCCATGACTGACTCGTTGTTTGTTTCACTTTGCAAACGCGGGTGCCCTTATTTTCACACGGGCAGCCTAGTACACAGGTGACAGGTGGTTTTTGGTTCTGCACTACTGCATACAGTGCACTTTTGGCTCATGACGAGGCTGACTTCATAGAGATGACTTTGATATTTTCCGCCATTATTGTATACATATTATGATTCCGCCACTGGCGATGCAGACTGATTTACTTTCCGTATTTCTCACTATATGTATATGTATTCCGCCTTCGGCGATGTAGACTGATACTCTTATTATGTCTCACTGCATGTATGTATTCCGCCTCTGGCGATGATGACTGATCACTTTCCTTTTATTTACTAAGTATATCCCACGTTATGCTATTCTGATATTCCTACATGTTGTGATTCCGCTGTCATATCCATGTAAAATTATTTTATTTATTGTTTCTGCTATTATCTGTACTCTGCTATGATGATTAATGTGTTATTTCCCAATGATTATCCTTAATACCGCCCCTCGGATTTTGGGATCGTCACAACATCAGTGAATGGTTAGGAGATGTTATGAAAGGGTTGTTGTGGCTATGTAGAGAGAAAGAAAACGCAAGGCAAGAAAGAGGAAAAAAATAAAAATCAGAAGGATTTTTTTTTTGGGAATAAATTTGTAATAGAAGGAAGGAATGTAAGGATTGGAAAGAAAAATAGAAAATGTAAATGGAAAAGAAATTGAAAGAAAAGTGGCAAACAAATAGTAAAAGAAAGGAAACTTTGTTTTTTTTTGCTTGGTTTTGTTTTGGAAAGAAATCAAATTGTAAAAGAAAGGCAAGCAGGAAAAGAAATAAAAGAAAGGAAAGAAATCAAACAAAATTTGCAGGTTTTTATTTCTCTTGTATTAGAGATTTTAATATCAATATTTTGATACCAAATATTTTAATTAAGATTTTTCTTCATATATAAAAAGAAAGCACATGAGAAAAAAATATAACCCGAAGGATTTACTAATAAAAATTATTTTGATCCCCAACAATGGCGCCAAAATTTGTTTGCGAATAAACTAACAATTGTAAACAATTATTTAATTCGTTCGACTTTCCTAAACAACAAGGGTTGTTGTAAAGGGTGTCGAACTCTAGGACCAAAATTATTTTACTAATAAATCCAATCAAGTCATTCCGAAATTTTGATTGTTTGAAAACTACAGGAAACAAAGAAAAGATAGTTTTTTTAGAATAAATGAAAGCAATTAGGGAGTAATGACATAAACTAGATTAATGATCATCAATAGCCAAATAGATAAATATGGATCTAACTCATATTCTGTCACAAATATGAATCAACGATAATTAGGTTTTTAAAAACAAACATGTGAATAACGACAAACATAGCCTATGCAGGAGCTAAGCTCTTAAATAACCATAGGCTATCATGACAGATTCACTACTTTATTTCTAAATCCCTAAAATTAGATCTAAATCTGATAAATGTTAAATCGAACTCGAATATACTCTGTGAAGGAGCATAGCTCTTAAACGACACAAAATATGAAGGTTCAGATCTAATTCTTGGTTCAGATCCAGATCTATATGCATAGAGTCCTAATCTATTTGGCTATGTGATTCATATTGAATCCAGTATATAAACGTCATCACCCACTAATTAAAGGGGATTAACTAGACATAGCTAAATGATAAAATGCGAAGAAGAAAAGAACAAACATAAATAAAATAAAACAAAAACTAAAGAGAAAATGAGAAGAATAGTTTTATTCCAAGAGAAGAATTACAGAATAAAACCCAATGTAATTCTAAATGAAAGAGATACAGTGTATTTATAGTTGCCATGACCAAGACTAAGTGCCCAATTACAAGATATGGGACAAAAGGCTTTGCCCAAATAACAACTAGACCAATGTGAACGCAAGTGAATGAACATGCAAATGTCATGGAAAAATAGCCTGCGAGCATCAAACGACATCAACTTCAATCGTTTTGAGCATGAATAAGAATTCCATAACATTTGAGACAAGCGATCTTTATGAAAAGGCATTGAATCTTGACTTTAAAATATGCGGCGAAAGGTGGTTGAATAGCAACATTTCTTCAGGTCTTCATGCTTTAATCTAGCTCTAAAAATCAACACTCTTCTAGCACTAATTCTTCAACCTTTTCAACAAGTATGTGCATCAATCCATTCATCTTAAATAATTTGAAAACACAACTATAAATACATAATATAAATTATTTTAAATAGAAAATAAGATAAATAAGCTGATAAAATATACACATTTACGTGTATGTCAGCCCATTACTAATAACAACCCGCGTGATTCCTCCTCCTCCAACTTAAAAGCTCTAGTACTCACGTAAAAATGGCCATGGCCATACACGTAGCTTCACACATCCCCTTCCATGCTCAAACGAATACAAAACGAACCCCATCCCGAATCTATTCCTCCGTCACCTCAAAATCCGGCTCACGTCCCTTCATAGAAAGCCGACTTCGACCTGATCACATCCACTGCAGGAGACCACCGAACTCCAACATCCTTCCAGAATTCACGCATCCAAATCTCTAACTCCTTATGTCCCTCAACCCCACTTCGCATGTACGTCACACTCACGATTTCTAGGCATTACATCATAACACAAAAGAAACATCAAACCAAAAATTCCCAAAACCCCACACAAATTCATTACTCATGAACCCATCTTTGTAAACTTTGACCTTTAGGGTTGCTGGACATTTTTCCAGCAAATATAAATGGATCATGATGTGGAAACAACATTAGCGTCAAGGAAAGATATGTACAAGACCATAGATATTCGTTTTGTAATTTTTAAGGTGTATATATTTTATTTCAATTTTTAGTAAGCCATAAAAAGTTTCAATTTCTTCCTGAAGCTAGAGAATGGATGAAGGCTTCGATCGTATGTATTTATAAGTGGAAATTTACTTGGTAGCCGAGGGATAGCCATGAATAGGATTATAAGATAGCATGAATTTCAAGGCATCCCCTTTCTTGCTACCGCATACTTCTTTCATCTGAGCGCCTCCTCTCTCTACCCCTCCCTTCTTCATCTACCTCGCGCCTCAATCTTTACCAGCCAAATCGTTCGCTACCGAAGAATAAAAAGACCAAACAGTGATTCTCACTCATTCTGGAAAAAGTTTTTTGGCTCCTCTCTCATTCGCTACTGCCACTAGGAGATCCTCCGTACTAGATTTGGCACTGGAAGTAACTGCGCCATCATCCCCGGTTTTAGGCATTACGTCTTTCGCTACAACCAGTGTTTCTCCACTTTTAGCTGGTTCTCTTCAAACAGCGAGATGGAAGGATACTATTTCCGTGAACTTTGAACCATTCAACAAATCATCAAACGTAGGTATAATCTCTGCTTCTTCCTCTATGGAAAATGTATTGACTGAGAAATGGTTTCGGAACATGTTTGCTGATGGGAAAATTAAAAAAGCGGTCGATATGGATATCGCCAGTGGAATTAATCCTTCAAATGGGTTGAATGGCATGAATGTAACTAGTGATACGATGGAAAACAATGATGCATTCGTGCCTTCCAAAGCAGCTTCAGAACCAATCATCTCCGATGGAATCTCATGCTCACCAAGTGTTTGAGATAATGCTCCACAGAAACCTGCTAAGACTTCCCTTGTACTGCCTTGCACCAAACCAGTTAAGAAGCCATGTGACACTCAAAGCAAACCTAGCTACTCATCTTTCTTTACTTCCCTACCACGATGTGCTGGTGCATACACTCCTCGAATGTTTATGTAATCCACAGATAACCCTGTGCCTCCAAATGAGATTTTAGAAGAAGGAGCGCTTATTTGGAAAGACCATCTTGTGGGTTTTTTCCTAGACTCTGTTGTTCCGAACATAGATGTACGTGATCATTGCCGGAAAACGTGGAGCTTCAAAGGAGGGCTACGAACTAATATTGTAAATGGTATGTTCTACATTAAATTTTCAATATTTGAGGAGAGAAGGAAAGTATTGGAATCAGATCCAGCAATTATTGGAGGTAAACCATTTATTATTACTTCTTCAAGTTCTTCGATAGAAAAAGTTAGAAAGCGTGTGTCTTTTATTCCTGTTTGGATTATTTTTACTAGAATTCCTTATGTTCTACAAACTCTTCCTGGATTGAATTGGCTGGCTAGTAGAATAGGGAATTTTAAATGTTTTGATTCAAATACGGAGACAAGGAAAAATCTAATATTTGGTAAAGCTTTGATTGAAATATCTCCGAACAAGCCATTACCAAAAAATCTCAAAGTTTCTAAGATGGATATGATTTCTATGTGAATGTACAATATTCATGGCAACCAGAAATTTGCACTAAATGTTATTGTTTTGGACATCTTTTAGAAACCTGTAAACTTGTAGGTCCTACTAAAGCTCGTTCGCCCCTTCAGAAGCCTCCTTCTAGTATTTGGGTTCAAAAGAATAAGGTAGGAGTGACTTCTCCATCTGAGGAAGTTAAAGTGGTAGATAGTGTTAGTTCTGGGGAAGCTGAAGATGATAGTATTCACTGGATGTCAGATGATTACTGATGGGTTCATGATGCTTCTGGAATGAGATACAATCCTCAAGAAAATGAATATTATAAATATGTAATAGATTTGGAGAATGATACTAGAAGACTGGAATACCAGGTTGTGGGAGACAGTTTTGAGCTCATTCAGGAGGGTGTTCTTGGCATGAAGAACAAGTTGCTTTTTCATGATTCTACTTGGGATTGGGTATGCGAGTTTCGGTATCCTAACCTGTGTTTTGTACCTAACCTTACTGTACTTTTCTTAGAGTATGTCAATGTTATAGGTTCTGATAGCTCTGGTGATACCTCCAGTTATTCTAACTTTATGGGTGATTAGCTGTTAGGTTCTTTTAGCAGTTGAAATTCTTAGTTTCTCTCCTGTGCGCTCTTGCTTAGTGTGCTGGCACTTCAAACCAGTTGGAGTTTCTGTGCTTGTGCAGAACTCTACTTCTACTTCTTTTTCTAATAAAAAGTGGTACATCCACTATAAAAACGGCTTGCTATGCAAAAATAAAATAAAATGATAGCATGAATTTTCATTTCACAACCTTTGTTTTGATTTTGAAAGTATAGGATGATTGTTCTAATAGGTATGCCGATATACATAGTCAGGATAGGAAAAGAAAATACAAGCTTGCGTTGAAAGGATTGGGTACGAAACTTAGCTACTAAGGATTAGATATATTTGTTATCTTAATATACTGATTCAGAGAAGGACCGAAACTATGTCGATGTATAAACATACCATAAAACATACACATCACCATGCCTACAAATTCTAAAATGTTCACTACAACGCAAGCACCACATCTATATTTCTGGGAATGATTTACATGTTGCATTGAATATCAATATCAACAGTATACGTAAATGGGGTGTGTGTGTGTGTATATAATTGAAGCGCTTGTATTTGTGTTCCTGTTGGTCAAAACGTGTGTATATATACACACACGCACACATCTGAAGTAAGAATAATGGCATATGACGATTTGCTGAGGTTCTTTCTTGTTTGTTGTTTCAATTATTTAAATTGTTTTAGCATGAAACGTATCAATCTTGATTGTTCATTACATTGGTTTAGTGCCAAAAAGAACTAGCCTGATTAATTCTGTTGTACACCCCATTGCGTAAAATTTTACTTACGTACAAACATAAATAAAAATACATTCGTGTTGAGTAATGCGTTATGATCCGAAAACTACAATAAAATAAACAAGTTAACTTATTCTGTGAAATTTCAAAATGCTGATAAATGGTGCAAAATACGTTGAATGAAAAGTTGCTTATTTTTCAAATTAAAAATTATGGAAAATTTCCATAAATTAAATTAACAATACGTCTTAAAAATCTTATCTAAATTCAAAACAAATATTTTATTATAATTAAATAAATCATTATGGTTTTAAACGATTCCATAGCGACTTTCTGAAAAAATAATTTGGACATAAGTTACAATCTATAAGACGAAATCTCGATTTTTCACTTCCATTAGAAAAATACAATCCAGTAGATTCAAACATTTCTTGTTTCAAAGAAATTTGACTTATAACGAATCCTATATATCACTTTAAAGTTGAAACTTAAATTACGAACTACCGTGACGTTACGAGCTCGATTATAATTATGTTAAAATTTATACGTTCAATCGTCATTTATAAAATAAACTCGTTATTATACTTCAATCCTAAACCGAACTAAATATGTTATATTATCAAAGTTAAATAGGATTTCAACTAAATCCTACTATTTCAAAATTAAAATTTATCATCCCATTATTTATTTTAATTAAATATTCAAAATATTTGAATTCAAACTATTTAAATTATCAAACCATTATATTAAATAATTAAATTAATTAATTATTCAATTGTGAAAATTCCGGGACGTTACATTGGGTCAATGTTGTTTATTATGAAGATAACACAGTTTATTCTAACTTCATTAACACATTTGACCTGTGGGTTATTGTACAACCTTTCCTGCCGATTCATGCTGATTTAGTAGTATATTCAATTTGGCATTGATGGTACATCACTAGTTGCGTACAAACAGTAAGTTATTCAGTTGTGCCTAATATAGTTTAGTGGACTTCGTACGCTGTCTTGTTGGAAACAATGGTTCGACTGAGTCGTGGACTAGGTCACTTTCTTGAAGACGTTTCGGCGATCTACTCAAGGTGCAAAGTAGTTCGTACTGTTCGCCGCCGCCTTTGGGATAAAACAACCTCTTCCTTGTTTTTCTTACTTTATCGGATCATTTGCACATATGAATTCGATTCAGTTTGCACTCTAAAATAATATTGCTCAAGTTTATTTTCTTTCTAATTTTTTTGTAAAAAGAATGGTTGAGAAGAAGATAGAAAAAAAAATGTGTGCTTTTTTTCTTTTCTTTCTGTGGATGAGGAAGAAAGAGAGAGTTTTTCTTCTATATTCTGTATTCTATGTTCTGTTTTTTACCTGGTCTATGACCAAGTTCTTATATAGAAGAAATGGTAGAAAATGTTAGTGGGAAGAAAATTGGTCTGCAATTAATGCCATATTAAATCAGAAAGAAACGTTCAAAAAGTTGCAATGTAAATTGCATACGTTTCAAAAAGATGAATGATAATAAATATTAATTTATTACCATTCATTGCAATCTGTTAATGCTATTTATATTTTATAACAGCTCAATCAAATACATGTATATATATATATATATATATACACACACACAACTGTTATGCAATGTAACAGCTTTAAAAGAAAATTTACTGATACAAAATATAATACCGTTTATAACTTCTAATGGCTCATAAATATGCATTAACATCTCAAAATAATGTCACAAAGTATGTTACCGTTATTAACTTACAATGGCTCAATTTTTTATTTATTCTTATTTATTTTTTTAATAAATTCACAAAATGTTGCAACAATCCCCCACTTGAATTTCTTAAAAAATATTTTCAAGCAGTTCAAAAAAGAATACTTAAGATTGTGCATAAACAAAGGTGTCATCCGACTTGAACCTTTGCATAGTGAGTTACATTCAGTTTTTACTAGAGTGACACGTAGTCTTGAACTCTATTCCTGACATCAAACCGCAAACAATCTTTCTAGAGTGCAATCAAATAAGCCTGTGCATTTATGGCCATGCACGTCTATCCCAGTTTAGTGAACGCTCTAGGAATCTTGCCCAAAACTCCATAGGAAACGGCCACATTTCCACGTTCACATAAGTGAGTCTATCAAGAGTACTCTTGAAGGTAGGTACTCCACTCCAAATAGAGTATAGATCTCATTAAGAGTTTCTATTAACTCATCCTCTAATCACTTCAGGAATACATGCTTCTTAATATATAAATCTAGCATGTTCATCTACTATCACTACACAACTTGTTTTTACCCATTGAACCTAGTTCTTGGGATCGCCAGTCATTTAGGTCGGGTTACCATTGTGCGTGATTCCACAATCTCAGGGCAATAGTCCTATTCTATTAGAATCATTAAGGACATTCTTTCTGTTCAGTCCTTTCGTCAAAGGATCTGCCAAATTGTCATCACTTCATATGTGATGTTCTCTTACAGTATTGTACTTACGACTGTCGTCTTATACTATTGTAATAACGGTTCTAAACTTTTTGCAATAGCCGCGGAACTATCGCAATAGATTACACCACTGGTGTCGATTTTTCCCATATAGGGATCTCAACTAGCAGATTTCTTTAGTTCTCTGCTTCTTCACTAGCTGTGGCTAGTGCTATTATCTCAGTTTCTATAGTAGACTGAGTCAAAATAGTGTGTTTCCTGAATTTTTCAAGAAACAACTTCTCTAGTAATGCTAAATATATAGCCACCGGTTGCTTTTTAATCATCATATAAAGTATTCCAGACTGCATCGGAATAACCTTTTACAACAGCTGGAAACTTTTCATATTGTAATCCAAGGTTCAAGGTTTATTATAGGTATCTCATAACCCTCTCAGTAACATGTTAATACTCTATACTAGGTCTACAAGCAAACTTGCGTAATAATCCCACAACATAGGCAATGTCGGGTCTAGTATAATCAGTGACATCCGAAGGCTACCAATGATGCTCGCTTACTTTGACTGTCTTACACCTTCACCGGTGTTCTTAAATGTCTTTACACTGGGATCACATGGTGTACATACAGGTTTACAGTCAAAGTGATTGTCTTTCTTTAAAAACTTCTCATCATAATGAGATTGATCCAAAGAAAGTCCTTTTTTTCAGACCTAGTAATTTATAACACCAACGATTACATTTGCTTCACCTAGATCTTTCATATCAAAGTTGGCACTTAATAAGGATTTGAATGAGTTTATGGCATGAATGTTATACCTAAAAAATGAGTAGGTCATATACATAAGGACATATAATAGTGCAAATGTCATTCTCAAATTTGTAATGAATGCATTTGTCACTTTCATTAACTTTAAACCATGTGAAATGATTAACTTATCAATTTTTTTTCATGCCATTGTTTAGGTGCTTGTTTTAAACCATATAATGATTTATCTAATTTGCATACTTTATGTTCTTGACCATGTACTACAAATCCTTCAAGCTGGTCCATATAAATTTCTTCGTCTAATTCACCATTCAAAAAAGCGGTTTTCGCATCCATTTGGTGTATTAGTAAATTATGAATAGAGGAAAGTGAGATTAATACCGGAATGGATGTAATTCTAGTTATAGGTGAAAAAGTGTCGAAGAAATATATATTTCCTTTTTGTTTAAAACCTTTAGCTACTAGTCGTGCCTTATATTTATCAATAACGCCATCAGGTTTTAATTTCTTTTAAGTACCCATTTGCAGCCTATAGATTTACAACTAAGGGGTAAATCTACCAAGTGCCAAGTCTTATTGGATTCCAAAGAATCCAAATCATCATTTATAGCCTCTTGCCAAAAGTCGGCATCTAAAGAAGATAAGGCCTCTTGGAGGTTTATGGGACCCTCCTCTATAGTAAAAGCACAAAAAATATAAACCAAAATCTTTTATGATTCTTGCTCTTTTACTTCTTCTAGGTTCAACTTCAGAATTTTCATTGAATTATGTTTGAATAGGCATACTTGAAGTGCCCCCACTATTCCTTAATTTAAAAGGAAATTTTGTTTCATAAAAAATCGGCATCATTTGATTTAATTATATTATGTGTATTTAGGTCATAAAAACTGTATGCTATGCTATTAATGGCATAGCCTATAAATACACATTCATATGCTCTACTTGCCAATTTAATTCTCTTAGGGTATAGAATCTGAACATATGCTAAATACCCCCAAGTTCTAAAGTATGACACATTGGGTTTATAATTCTTTAAAATTTCATAAGATGAAATTTTATTCTTAGATCTAAGGATTCTATTCAAAACATAGCAACCGGTTAATAATATATTCCCCACCAATGTTTTGCAGCACCAGAAATTAATAAAATGGCAACTACTAATTCGGTAAAGGTCCTTTTTTCTCTTTACCGTTCATATCATGTGGATAAGGTGCAGTTCTTCCATGTATAAAGTCATGTAGTTTATAGTAATTCAGAATAGAACTATATTCATATTCTGTTCTTCTATTACTACGAAATCCTTTATTTTTCTTGTTTGACTAATTTCAATTTCATTTTTGAATGTCTCAATCATATCAAAAACATCACTTTTATTTTTCATGAGAAATACATATTTGAAATTAGAACAAGTGTTAATAAAAGTGATAAAATAGTGGTGTCCATATCTAATCAGTGTTGTTCATTTTCACATAAAATACACTCAATGATTATTAAATCTACACCATTGTCATTTCTTAATGACATTCCAAAAAAAAAATATTATGCATGTAATTAATGCTCATTTATAATGAAGGCATTTCCAAATTTGCATTCAATAAATCTCAATTTTAGTGACATTCCCTAAATTTATGCATATAAACTTTCTCAGTTTATTTTGATGCAAAAACATATTCATCTAATTAATGTCAATTCTCAATGACATTATCAAATAACATACACATTCTATTAATGTCAAATATTTAGTGACATTTCCAAATAATATATGTGTTCTATTATTTCCAAATAATATATGCATTACAATAAGCAACCAAAAAAAAAAAACAAATTAACAATGGCTCTCATAACTAATGACCACCGTACAAAGTCTTGCTTACATGCATCATAATATTATTCATTATTTTGTTTGTCAACAAGCTATCTAGATGAGGATCTCCCTCTTCACTAAATAAAGAAATAGTTTGCATTTTGATTTTATCATTTGAACACAAAATTCGTGCTTTTGTATAAAAAGAGGTAATGACAATATTCAATTTCGGACCATTAGGCACTGACCTAATTATATGTGCAGATCAAATAATGACTGTTTCTACCAATTCTTTCATTAGAGATCCTAGTCCAAGCAATGTTATTTAACAAGCGACATCAGCAGATCTACCAAAACAAACTGCTCTTAAACTAAAACAAATAGTTTATCACTTATTTACACATGTAAATATATGTAAACAGTAACAATAAAAATAGTACCTTTGTCATCTGGATTGGCCTTGAAATTTTCTAAGGTCTTTTATGTCATAAAAATATTTTATATTCTGTTCATGACAGAAATATTTCTACATACCTTAGCGTTTTATCCAAACTCTCTCTTGAAAATACCAATAATCCCAGGCCCATATACACACAATAGTGATCCCATCCGTACCTTGAATCTTGTCCAGAATCTGTCTTGCGATAGTGTCAGCGTTGGATTAGGCGACAGCGAAAAAACTCCGTGAGCACTACTGATCCTCTTGTGACAAGCGCGTATAATACAAAATTATTAGGGCTTTAGGAGCAGAGAAGGATCAGCGTTGAAGCCATTGTTATAAAAAAAATTCGTCTTCAAATTGTTGGAAACAATGGTTCGGCTGAGTCGTGGACTATGTCACTTTCTTGAAGACGTTTCGGCGATCTACTCAAGGTGCAAAGTAGTTCGTACTGTTCGCCGCCGCCTCTGGGATAAAACAACCTGTTCCTTGTTTTTCTTTCTATATCGAATCATTTGCACATATGAATCCGATTTAGTTTGCACTCTAAAATAATACTGCTCAAGTTTATTTTCTTTCTATTTTTTTTTTTTGTAAAAATAATGGTTGAGAAGAAGATCGAAAAAAAAATATGTGCTTTTTTTTCTTTTCTTTCTGTGGATGAGGAAGAGAGAGAGAGTTTTTCTTCTATATTCTGTATTCTATGTTCTGTTTTTTACCTGGTCTATGACCAAGTTCTTATATAGAAGAAATGGTAGAAAATGTTAGTGGGAGGAAAATTTGTCTGCAATTAATGCCATATTAAATCAGAAAGAAACGTTCAAAAAGTTGCAATGTAAATTGCATACGTTTCAAAAAGATGAATGATAATAAATATTAATTTATTACCATTCATTGCAATCTGTTAATGCTATTTATTTTTTATAACAGCTCAATCAAATACATACATATATATATATATATATATATACACACACACACACACACACACACACACATACACACACACACACACAACTGTAATGCAAATGTAACAGCTCTAAAAGAAAATTTACTGATACAAAATATAACACCGTTTATAACTTCTAATGGCTCTATGCATTAATGACTCATAAATATGCATTAACATCTCAAAATAATGACATAAAATATGTTACCGTTATTAACTTACAACGGCTCAATTTTTTATTTATTCTTATTTATTTTTTAATAAATTCACAAAATGTTCCAACATGTCTTATGCGACTCCTTTTTAGTGAAGACGTTACTCTTGTCGTCATCCCATTTGCTTATATAGTCTATTAGCTTTACGCACTGAATCTTAATCTACACAACATGTATTTATATGAGAAAAACACGTGTTGACGATAATAATGTTTAATGTCCAAATCAATGATTTCTTATCGTAGCATGATCGACCCTCAATTGTCCATTGATATCAGATTGAACAACATAGCTGAGTGCCGACTCTTAAATGTATTACTTTAGTGTGGTGCTAAGGGCACCTCAATTTTCTTTCCCTATTGCCACAACTAAAAAATACCACAAAAATTACCTTTTCACTCTTCTTGATACCTCACATTAAAAATTAAGGGCTATCGCCATTTATACCTATTTCTCTCATCTTAGCTTCAATTCGGTCGTTCTCTCTTTCCAAAACCCTAGATTGAACTTCGATTATCGTGAGATCATCGCTAATGCCGAGGAAGAAGAAAACTGCAGATGCATCGTCGTCTCAACCGCAATCAATTCAATCAAGTAAGTTTCAAACCCTAATTTCGGTTTGGTTTAAGATTCCACTGAATGTTACTTGACGTGAATGACATTGATTGAACGACGCTTTCTGGCTGCAAACAGTATTTTCGAATTATGGTTAAACGTCGTACATATTTTTTTCGGTGGCAGTGGATCACCGTTTGTTCGGTTGACTTTATTTCGTTCGTACATATATTTTTTCGATCACGACTGATCACCGTGCGTTAAGAAGCAGCGGCAAACAACGAACGAACGAATCAGGGTTGAGTACATGTTTTTTTTAGTAATCAATCATTGAGCGAGAGATTATAAAAAGATCAACATGGTACTAGAAAACATAGATATTTTTAATGTGCTTTAATTTTTTAGTTGTGGTAATAGAAAGTGAAAATTGAGTGCCCTTAACATCACATTTACGTTATTACACAAAGTCAAACATAATAATCACTGCAAACAACTGACTTCCAACATATCCATCCACCATATTCCTATAGACAATGAAAAAGTTATAACTGAGATAACTCCTTTGGTGCTGCGGGTGGGCCGAGTTTTGTTTTTTTGTTTGGTGTGGTTGGTTTGGACGACGTCCAACGTAAAATACAAAAAATAAAAGAGCCTGGGCTCCTTTGAATGCAAGTTGGTCATCTTCTTCCCCCTCTAGTTTAATAATTTCTGCTGCCATAAATTGCTTTGTCCAATTAAGCATCCTCTCTTTCCCACAAGTCAAGAACCCTCACATTTACTTCTCGCAACCAACTACATTTAATATATATTTAATACGAATAAGCTCAGGAAAATGACTTACGATCTCGACTTGTTCTTAATTCATGTTTCCATTGAATCAGTCAATCCAGTCAGCCTTAAAGAAATTCCCTTTTTCACTGGCAGCTTTATTTGTTTGTTTTACTTCCATTTTACTTCTCGTTTTGTAGCAAGTTTCAAATTTGGGGAGCAAGAAGGTATTTTAACTTTTACAGGTACGAGAAGTGTTTAGTGATTCATTATCCTACTTGGTTTTTCATTTTATTAATTTTTTCTGGTTTTGGCTGAGCTCGATCGAAGTGGTTTCCATTTTTTTCTTTTGTTAGTTTCTAAGTTTTGTTCATGAATCCTGTTATGAAATTCAAAACGATTATGTCTGTTTTATGACTGCGTAGAAATAAGTGTCTTTGTATATGCATACTACGGTAGTTTTTATAAGATAATGCTGCTGACAAACTGGGAAGAGAGTTATTTGTTGTTTATTCTTTCTCCATAATTTGCTTAAATTTGTAGCTGTGAAATGATCATAAATCAATCATGTAATGAGTCTTTTGAGTTTGATTGGGTTTTGTTGTATTATGATAGCATAAGAAGAAAATAATAATAATGACAGCCGCTATAAAATGGATAATCCATGGTATCTCAGCTCTGAGTTGCTACTTGCTGTTAGAATAACTTATGCTAATTGAATATTTTTTACTATATTATTTATCTACTAATTAGACTTATTAAACCATTGGGAAATCATAAGTAACTGTGGCTTATTGTCACAGCAGATATACATGTTCGGAATGTCCGGAGCTAAATCAGTTCTATTTAGAGCCATTTTGGTCTGGTTGGCCTGTGCATGCTTGTTAGCTGCTAGAGCTCAAATAACTAATCCTTCTGAAGGTACTTTTCATTTTAAGTTTGCAATTTGTAAATTTCACGTGTTTACTTATGTTTGTGTGGTTACCATTGTTCAGCTCTAATTGTTTTAGAAGAATATAATTTTTTTTGGTAACTACTCTATTAAAATGGTATTTTGGACGATTTTTAGATCAGTACTGCAGCGAAGGATCATCCCAAATCATGTCTTTTTCCTCCTTATTAATGTCCTCTTGGCAATCAGAATTAGTCACAATAAGGTCTGGCAGTAATTTCCTGCCAAATTTACTTGATTTATGAAAACTGCAAAATTCCTTTTTCAATGGCCCACGCCCAACGTTCATGTCCATACATGAGTTTTATATTTCTAAGTCATTTAGAGATACGTACTTGCTACATAGTTATGAACATGGAAACAAGAAAAATGGTTCCAATTGACAGAGGAATTCAGCCATGGTTGCCGTTTAGTTCCGGAATTCTTAAGGGGACAATCCTTATCCACTTATAATGCATTAGATGTAATTCAGGATCTTTGAGTCCATTTAGTTGCACATTACTATGTTGTCGGTAGATATTTCTTTCTAACTACTACCTGGTTTCTTGCTAACAAAAATTACTGTTAAATGCATAAACAATCAGCTTGCCCTCTCTATTCTTAGGCTTGCTCGATAATCTGGATGCTACAAATATGAACTCAGGAAATTTCATTTATTAATCTTAAAATTGGGGATTAGGATGTTTAATAAGTCTCCACTTATCTAGAATAATATTTTTTTCATTGCAACTGGCTGGCCATCTTCATTCATGAAATAATGTAAAATTACAAGATATGGATTGCTTATAATAGCTGACATGTTACTGATTATTCTGCAGTTAGTGCTCTAAAAGCTATCAGAGCCAAATTGGTTGATCCTCTTGGTAAATTGAATTCGTGGGATCGTGGTGATCCATGCACATCGAAGTGGATAGCAGTTATCTGTTACAATTACACTTTTAAAGATGGATACTTGCATGTGGAAGAATTGTGAGTGCAACTCTTATTATGTAACTTCATCATTACCTTGTTTGACGTACATGTATTCACATTCACAAATTAGTCTATCTTGATGCACAATATATGACATCTGAACGTGCTGGAATGTGCGATACTGATTACCATGTCTCCTTTCTTGTTATTTAAAAATTAAAGGAACACAACTAAGCTGGTAATTGATCATTTGAACATAGTGCTTCCTTACGTATGATATAAAATCCTACTGGGTTTTTGAATTCACACGGCGTAGTCGTTGTTATAATTAAATTGCGTCCACGCTTACCTGGCTTTCTGCCTCTTATCTAGGATCTCTGATAGAAAGGCCCAGTATACTAATTTTGGGAAGCTTGGGACTGAAGGAATAAATTTTCCTATTATATAAATCAGTGCCATCTCACGAATTGGATCACCCCAGTCATCCAGTCCTCAAGCCTTTGTTCCATGAGTCCGTCCCTTAGTGAAACCAGAACATGAACTTCATTCATATTGTTTTATCATGACTAGTTAGATAAAGGGTGATTCCACGTGAGGTATGCTAGTGGATGCGCTCCCCACATTCAAGTCATAGCACTTTCTTTAAAGCTGGGGCATTTGGTTGTACTATAACTGAAAGTTGCAAACCCAAACCAAACCAATCAAAAAAGTAGCATTGATACGAATCATTAACCAACAAGACCTAATTCCTAGGAGGTCATTACTAGGATGAATTATCTGTTTGACTGATAGCAGAAGAAAATATCAGTTTTAATATATGTTTTGTGGGTGTGGGTGTGTGTGTGTGCGCGCGCGCGCGTGCGCGTGCGTGTGTGCATGCGCGTTTTTTTTTGTGTGTGTGTGTGTTAATTTGAAGTTACTTCCATTACAGGCAATTACTAAGGATGAATCTTTCAGGAAGCTTAGCTCCTGAACTTGGTCTTCTTTCTTACATGAAAATTTTGTAAGTCATAGCAAGTTGATTAATATGCTAATTTTTTGAAGTTTGTTTCTAAACGTTTCTGATAATAAATTCATTGTTTATCTGTCAACCTTGCAAATTATTCTGCTGATTCATTTTTTTCCATAAGAGATGTCATGTGGAACAAGATAAATGGAAGCATTCCAAGGGAAGTTGGCAATATTACATCGCTCGAGCTCCTGTAAGTCTGATTGTTCATGAACTATTGATGTTTTCACATACTATACACATCTACAAAGCCTTATAAATACATACCAATGTATTATTGTATTATGTAAGTTGGGTTCGTTTACCTCAAAAAAAAATGTACCTATGTTTCATTCATTCTTAATCTGCTATTCCTTTCCACTGCATTCAAGCAAGCAGTCTACTATTGTGATACTCTTAACTGGTTTGAGAAGTAGGTCGGTGAAGCATAATTATTTCATTTTATTTTTTATTGCTATTTTTGTTCCTAAATAAATACTTTACTCCACCTTGTGTTATTTCATTTTTGTTGCATTTTTGTCCTCTTACGCCTATATCAGCTGATGTACTTTGAACATGTGATGAATACTTGATTGTTCAGCTTAGATTCTCTCTGAAATTCTCTTTTGACATAAAATGGTTACCCAAAATGTTCGATGTTGTGCTTCTACTTAACTTTTCAACAACTACCTCTTATATATACTATTTGATTCCAAATAAATTTATTAAAATGTGCACCAATCATCTTGACTTTAGCAATTACATTATTCCTTTGTTTCAAACCTCTGTAACCCGTCAGTAATTTTTATTTGCTCATGAGCATGTTGAAAAATATATTGTAAATGGCTGATTATCAGTACAAAAGAGAGTAAAATTGAGAAAAAACAAATTGAAATGAAGTATTATTAAGAGTTTTAACTTCTAGTGGTAACTGGTATCCCTAAATATTTTCTTATGATCACAAAAATAAGTCTATTTTTTAAACTGTGTCTTGTTTCCTCTAATATATGTTTACCACTTACAAAATATTGGCATTGTCAACTTTTTGAAAAGCTATCATTTGGTAATTGGTATTATGTTCAAGAGTATTATTTTTGACTTCAGATGAAAAGGGTGTAAATGTCAAAAATAAGGAGAGAGAAGTCCATAAAACCTTCATGTTTCTCAACCTATATAGTTAGACAGTACATTAAAATAATTAAGTAAATGAAACGAAACAACATTCTCCCGAATATCTGCGTGGCGCTGACAAATTTGTCATAGTTATTTTCCTTGTTATAAAATCAATGTGCAATTTATGTTTGCAGGCTTGTTAATGGAAATCAGCTGTCCGGATCTTTACCCGATGAGATTGGGAACCTTCCAAATTTGGACAGAATACAAATTGACCAGAATCGTATATCAGGTCCCATACCAAAGTCATTTGCAAACTTGAACAAAACTAAGCATTTGTGAGTAATTAGATATCTCTTGTTATATATTTGTTGATAACTGTATAGTTAATACCACTGTATTATTTCATTTAGTCACATGAACAACAATTCATTGAGCGGACAAATTCCTTCTGAATTGGCTAGGCTACCAAAACTTGTTCACTTGTAAGTCTAATTATATTCCTACTTTGAAGTCTTCTATTCCTCTTTATTATTCAAGTTAATGAGCTAAACTATTTGTGCAGGTTATTGGACAACAACAACTTAACTGGAACTCTTCCTTCCGAACTTTATAAACTGCCAAATTTACTCATCCTGTATGTACCTTGTCACAATTTATTTAAATAGCCTATTCCATGCTAACTTGTAATATGATTACTCATAGCTTGTCTTTGTCATGGTTAAGATGCTGAATATCCTTAAATAAAAAATAAATTATATGTAGACTAATAAGACAGCCTGTTTTAAATATTCATGACCAAATCCATAGGATATGCTATAATTTATCGAAACCTTTTTATGTCAAAGTGCAAAGATGAAAAATATTAATCCGGTTACATTTATATTGTTTTTTTTGGTTGTTGTGGTGGTGGCGTTGTTGTTATTAAATGATTATGAGGATTACTATTTTCAAATTGCTACCTGCAGCCAGCTTGATAACAACAACTTTAGTGGGAGCACAATACCAACTTCTTATGGCAATATGACTAAACTGTTGAAGATGTAAGTCCTTATCTTTCATGGCAAATATTTTATTGGTAAATATGTTAGCAGGTGTGAATTATTTTGCTTTTGTCAAAAATACATAATCCTACCAAATTAGAAGATTAATTATTTGAAACAACTATGTTTGTTGTCATAAAACATTTGACTATAATGTAAAAATGACTATGTGTACCAGTTCAAATAAAAGTTGCAATGGAGCTTTTCTCTTTCCTTTCTTTTTTGATTAAAGTTGTAAACATGACAGAAGAGAAAGTTCTTTGAATTTGTAGCCATTTTAATAGCGTGTTTTCTTTCTTTTCTGGACTCGAAGTTTCCTTTTATTTTTCTAATGTTTTAATACACAAAACGAGGTTTTCTTCTGTCAAGAATGATTTTTAACATATTTTCACTAACAACAAATATGTAAATTACAACATGATATTTCATACCATTCAAACAACTTTTCATATATATACCAAAACATAGTACTTCGTACACATCATTCAAACAACTCTTTTAACATATTCAAACTTAATATGTCATACATATTGTTTTATCAAATTTTCCATGTTAATATTGTTGGGCTTTTGTGCGAAGCGGAAGTTTGACAAAACGCCAAGAAAAATAGGATCTTTATCATCCAATCACTTGAAGATGAACGTGATTGAAAAAAAAAAAAAACAATACCACGAAAATATCGGAAATATGAGCACATGATATTCCACCCAACCACACTCTTTGTTGATTCACCAATAAAAATTGTTTACAATCGATCTCAACTATCGTTACAAATAATTACAATTTGAATCAATAACCTTATTGAGAAATAGATAAAGAATTTCTAATGGCTAAAAATTTGAGGAGAAAGACAATGAAGAATAATGGCAAATTTTCCACACCTAATGATGATTTTAGCCAGACTTTTTATAAAGTGAATTGCTTCATACGCAAGTAAATTTGGCATCCAAATTATCTTCATATATGTTAAAAAACTATTAAAACTATTTGGATAAGCACCAAATATCCTTGCCATAAATGTCCACAAATATAACAATAAATCTCTCTATAAAATCTAGCGACAAATTTCTCTATAAAATCTAGCAACAAATCTCTCCACAAAATATGTTAGATTATTTGTTGTCCAAAATTGTGATTTACGTATCACCAATTTCAACACTTCACATTGATACCAAATCACAACATCTCCTCAAAACCAGCCAATTTAACTCTCACTTTCAACCTTCTTTTCCCAATTAACATCATTATAAACCTCCACCATCGCTCACTAATGATGCACCTCCCTCATCCGTGCACCACGCCTATATCGATCTTCAAAAGCGTTTGTAATACCACAAAGACCTTCATCGTCTTTGTGGATTTCACAACTCGACATCCGTCTTCCGTTTGACATGATCTCTTCATCTCCGGGATCCCTCGAGCATCATCAACATATAGACCCTTGTCGATACCATGATCCTCCACCTTAGGACCATCAGCAGTGACCATATTAACCTCTCCACCTTGATGTGGACTAGGTTCTTCAACCGTCACCCGCCTTCCACTGTTGACTACCGAACCGACCAAACTATATAGATTTCTCTTCTCCAAAACTCCTCGCATCATCACACGACCACCCTTCTTCACTCTTCTCTCTCAAATCTCCACCTCGAGTCTCATAAGTGCAACCGCGACGATCTAACTGACCGAGAGATGTGAGGTTATGCGAACAAGTGGGTATGTGCTTCACACCGGCCACTTCTCTCATCACTCCATCGTGCATTCGAAACCTAACAGCTCCAACTCCACAAATTGGTAGTTCTACTCCATTGGCCGTCTTTATCATGCCAACACTCTTCTCATATGAAGAAAAACTTTTCACATCACGACATACGTGAAAACTGGCTCCTGAATCCATCTTTCAAGGCTCCACAACACTAAATAGGACATCACATGAAGAATCACTTTCGGTACTTTCAGCAAAATCTGCTTGTGCCAAATCACTATTATTATTACCTTGCGCTTTCTTCTTATCCCTCTGATAAGCATAACAATCATTGTGTTTGTGGCCTTTCTTACCACAATAATGACAAATGATAACACCTTTATCATTAGCACCTTTCTTCTTCTTGTATCTTTCACCGAGTCCTTTGCTACCATCACCTCAATTTGAACCAATTTCAACTTCGATCCTTTTCTCCTTAGCTCCTCATTCAAAAGACTGCTTCGAACCGTCTCCAAAGAGATAGTTCCATTAACATTGGAATTACTCAATGAAACAACCAAAGTCTCACAGCTTTCTGAAAGAGAACTCATCAACAAAAGAGCCTGCAACTCATCATCAAAATTGACCTTCATGTTTGTCAATTGATTGATCACATCTTGAAATTCGTTCAAATGCTCTGCAACAGGCTTCTCCTCATCCAATCGAAGTTGCACCAACTTTCGAACAAGAAAAGCCTTACTTGTAGCACTCCTCGACTCATACAAAGATATTAATTTGTCCCACAACGCCTTCGCGGATTCACAACTAGCCACATGGTGGAACACAGAATCATCCAAATATTGGCGAATCAACGCAATTGCCTTTTTGTTCATTTTCTTCCACTTTCCCTTATCCATATTCGAGGGCTTCTCCCCATCTCCATCAATGGGATCATGCAAATCATTGAGATATAGAATGTCCTCCATCTTCGGCTTTTATATACCCCAATTCTTCCCATTTAAAATAGCCATATTCGAAAACGTCATCATCTCCGATATCTCCAATATTCAATCCAACAAACACTCCGAGCTATGCGATGAACTGAGTTCTGATACCAAACTGTTGGGCTTTTGTGTGCAGCGGAAGTTTGACAAAACGCCAAGAAAAATAGGTTCTTTATCACCCAATCACTTGAAGATGAATGTGATTGAAAAAAATAAACACCACAAAAATATGGAAAATATGAGCACACGATATTCCACTCAACCACCCTCTTTATTGATTCACCAATAAAAATTGTTTACAATCGATCTCAACTATCGTTACAAACAATTACAACTTGAATCAATAACCTTATTGAGAAAAAGGTAGAAAATATCTAATGGCTAAAATTTGAGGAGAAAGAAAATGAAGAATAATGACAAATTTTCCACACATAATGAAGATTTTAGCCAGGCTTTTTATAAAGTGAATTGCTTTATACGCGAGTAAATTTGACATCCAAATTATCTTCATATATGTTAAAAAACTGTTTGGATAAACACCAAATATCCTTGCCATAAATGTCCACAAATATAGCAATAAATCTCTTCATAAAATCTAGCAATTAATCTCTCCATAAAATCTAGCAATAAATCTCTCCACAAAATATGTAAGATTATTTGTTGTCCAAAATTGTGATTTGCATATCACCAATTTCAACAAATATCATACAATTTTTCCTTGTTAGTATCATACAATTTTTCCATCAACAAGTTACTTACAAAGCGAACAAACGATAGATCTAATCTTGCTTTGCTTATGATATTTTCTCCTTAACATCAACAATAGCAGTTATGTTAATGTCAAATAAATAGAGAAGATATTAGCAACTGTTTTAGTTATAATTTTTTTCATCTTCTTTAGGTTTCTTTTACTTTGAGAATATATGATATAACAAAAAATAAATAAATAGAGAACTCAAACACAAAAACTGCAGTCAATTATTCATTTTTTATTGAATGACAGTGGCTATTATATAGCCTTACAGGAACAAACATAATAGCTACAAAAAAAAGCCCAGAACAACATAAACATGATAAATGCAACAAGGGGAAAAAAATCAAAACAAAAATCCTTAAAGGAAGTACCAAAGCTGTGAACAATTTCCTAAAGATGAGGATTTTATTTAGAATGGGCAATAAATCAAATACTCCATTCCTTTCCTTAAACCAACTGTAATTTGCAGTCAGTTTACATCAGGAACTTTTCCAACACCTTGCTGCTTTCTTGACTTCGAAAAAGAATCGAGCTTCAGTGTTTGGTCATCAAATTTGCTACTTGATCCTGACTTCCGCCATGAACCAGCAATTGTGCCTTCCTTAGAAAGATTTCTCAAGACATAGTACCTTACATCGATATGATTGCTACTCCCGTGCATCACCGTATTTTCAGCTAATTTGATAATTGAGCTGTTGTTACAGTTCAGATGTGTGCACCCTTCTTGAGAATGTCCCAGTTGGTTCAAAATCCTTTTTATCCAGAGCTTGACAAGCAACTACTACAAATTCTGCCTCTGTGGTTAATACAGTAACTATTGGCTGCTTCCTCGAACTCGATGAAATTGCTCTATAGCTTGCCAAAAACACACAGCCACTTGTACTCTTGTCCATATCTCCAACATAATCACCATCTTTTTGTGCAAACAATTCACCACTTCTTTCTTGTACTTCAAAGTTTGTAGTCCCTTTCAAATGTCGAAATGCCATTTTTGCTACTTGTAGGTGAAGCTCTGTAGATTCAAACATGTATCTAATTATGAGGTAACTGACAAACATCATATCGGGCCGTGTGGCCTTAAGATACATCAAGCTGCCTACGGTCGTGCGACCGTAACATACATCATACTGCCCATCGATTGCTTATGGTAAGTTTCATCCACTGCTGAGTTATTTTCTGCCATAACAAACCTCACCAGCACTTCTAACGTATACTACTTCTGGCATATGTAGATACCATATGAACAATGCAACACATCAGTTCAAGAAAAAAACACATCTTCCCCACGTACGACATGTTGAACTCTCTCATTTTGGGACTTCTCAACTTGGTCAACATGATTTCATCATTATCAATAATATTAGATCGTCAAGGTAAACAGTTACGACTATGATCTTTTCTTCCCAGCTTCTCTTAGTGTACGTGCTTTTCATAGCAAACGGTGTATGCTCAGTGTCACACCTTTGTAAACCTTCATTGATGAAATGTGCTTCGATTCGGCAAAATAAAGCTCGTGGAGTTTGTTTTAGTCCGTATAAAGCTTTATGCACTTGCTGCACCCTTTTCATACCCCTAGATCGTCTATGGAGAAAAGCCGATTTGACATCCAATAGAATGATTTTACAGTTTTTATGTTTTGCTAATGCAATAATCATCTTCACCATAATATCCAACCTTGCCACCGATTCAAGGACTTGTGTAATCAAAGTCATGCTTTTGAGAGTACCCTTTAGGGAATTTCTTTGTGCTTATCAATGTCCCCATACTCATTGCACTTCTTTTTTACATCCGTTTTACTTCAAACTTAAAAAGAAAAACTCCGTTGACAGCTCAATGAGTGACCAAGTCTTGTTTTTCTCTATGTATTAGTCTTAGTCCATTTCAATTTGCATTCTTTACTGTGTTGAAATGAATAGGATCAACCAACATTGCCAATGCTATGTTTGCTTCATCTGCTTCATCTTCAGATGATCCTACTCGCGTAACATAATCTAGCATCCACACATGACTCCCTCACCCTCCATCATCTCCGACTTAACTTCTTGTTCTATCTTCCTCTCCAATCCATGCACCACTTACTCGCCTCACCATAATTAACATCTTTATCGTCATCGTCACTCTCTCTACCGTTCTCGTTGTTTTTGTTCATTTTCACCCTAATCTTACATAATTTACTTCTTATAAGACACATCCCAATCCCATTGCTTTTCTTCTTTGATTGCCACATTCCTACACACTACAATTTTTTAACTTAATAGGATCAAACAATCTATACCCATTTGAATCCTCTTGGGCTCCCAAAAATACACTTGGATTATTGTCATGCTTGCTTCTTCTCACATTTGGAATGCGTACATAAACAACCAAAGACTCGAAAGTGACCTACTAGTGGTTTTATCATGCTCCAAGTGTTACACACTGAATTCTGTTCGGTCCAAATCGATCGCTAAACCGACCAAGACCGTTCGAGAACGTGGATTGTATGAAAACACGACGCATCGAAACACAGAACAACAGAACTTTTCATTGCTATTACAATAATTTACATCAGAGTACAAGAATATCAGAGTATGAATAAATAATATTACAAATCGAAAATACAATTTTCAGAGAATAAATTACATAGCAATGAAACAATAATATCAGAGATTTAAAATACATAGCAGCGGAAATAGAAATGTATAAATACAATGCATAGCGGAAATACATCAAATAAGCACAATTGAAAGAGAAACACGGATATAAGATTTTCGAATATAGCTCCAGCTGTAAACCAAGATCTTGTTAAATAAATATCCGCAAAAGCAAAACTACAAGCTGTCCATGTGGAAAATATGGACACTCATAGTATAGGTGAAAACAATAAACTCCAGGTCAGTCATGGAACTGGCGTGAGAACTTAAAACAGTTATTAAAACTTCACTTATTTAAAATAAGGTAATATCACGTGACCACGCCGTATGACACGGAACGGGTTCACTCCACATGAATACTAGTTTAAAACATAAAACAACGCAATGTTTTTTGAAAAATAAAGCTATTATAACATTCAGGTCCTATCACATAATGCAACGCAAGCCCGAGGACAGAGTTTTACCTTATAATAGCCAATGATGCTTGATACGTTTAAAACAACTAATTTTGATATTATTATAAGTGCATGGTGTTAGAAACCAACTTCAAATCATTGTAATCACGACGCTCCACTACATTTTAGTGGAAGTAAATATAACATGGTGTTACTGTCATTACATTCATGTTACGTTCATTATCAAGTGTCGTTACTAATATTCTATGCATCTATTTATTTATCGACAAGTCTGCAACTAGTCTACGACTAGTCCACTAGTCGACTAATTGGACCTCTGTCGACTCGACTCGACTTACCGTCGTAAAACCATGCTTCAAATATAAACGTATCAATCATAGACGGCAATACCCCATCCTACTATGTCGCCATATAGGTTTGCAACTAAAACCGAAAAGTCGCATATTGAAAATTGAATTCCATCTATTAGTCGAGGCAAGATATCTTATCCACCGGTTTCGAGACACTAGCACATGCCTTAGGATCACACCATAGACAACCCTTGGATCTTCAGGGCCGGTCCACTCTTACTTTTGTGGATTGGTTATTCCCGAATAATACATTTTCCGGTCCTATTGGACCGTCACCTGGTCAGTATATCGACCAATCATATCTGAGGGCCCTCGCATCCATCATCCACAATTAAAATGGTTGGGCTTCATACCATGACATCACCTCTAGCTAGAAAGAAACGCATGCACTCTCTGCAGCCACTATCCCATTTTTGACTCATATCGGAGTGTGAGGCTCACGAATTAACGCTATACACAAAGTTACGCTACTTAAAGCTGTGCTTTGATCATCATCTACAAAACTCTGCTTTTTAACAAAAGTCTTGATCATTGCATCTCATCATGCCACATTGTCAATTCATACCATACCATTGATGTCTATCAATATATAACCTTTAAGCTCGTACGTCTCAGATAAGGGTGTTAAGTAAGAAAATAAATTCTTCGCCATCAAGCATTTTATATATATGTATATATATATATATATATATATATATATAGCAAAGATCAACAAATATAATACAAAATACAATTTTAGACATACAATCCATTTTCAAGTCCATTCTGGGTTTGAATGAAACCGGAGATACCTTATTCCTCATCTCATATGTCCAATGCAGAAGCGAGATTCTCTCGCATATTCAGACAATCAACAAGTACACCTGGACAACTACCACTATAACCCCTTCATGGGAGCGACCCATACCGAAGACATCAGTAGTAATCCATTCGATGTGAAGATCGCCGGTCTTGCACCGTCTTCAATATCTCCGACTTTTAATCGTCGTAACAGTTATTTAGAATGGGTTAAACCTGGTCTTTCCGAATAACTCGTGCACCTTGTAATCAAGTGATATAAAAACACATCTTGCACCTCATTCCAATCCAGAATATTCTTTTATTCAAATATTCATATCTTTGGGGAAAGTTTCCCATTAATTTTACCAAAGATAAATTCTTTTAAACTTATTGTTAAATCTTCCTTTGGACATCATTTTCAAAAGATTTCATTTTATCCTTTCACAACTTAAACCAAATTAAGGTTTATATAATTAGTCGAGATTATCGAGCTTTACCGAAGTAATCATTCATTTTATTATTCCAATCTATTCATCCCATGGAGCAACACTGGTGGTACTTCATATTTAACACCCAAAATGTTATCGGTAAATTTAGTTATCATTTAACGTTCATATCTTATTAAAGATTTAACTATCGCATGGAGTAAAACTGGTGGTATTTCATCTCGAATATTTCTCATGTTTGGTAAATTTAATTACCATTTAACTTTCAATCTAATTAATAACTCCAACTTAGTTTTAATCTTCAAAAAACATTACTTAATGATTGTTCAACCTTTAGAAATTAATCTTGTCTTTACTTGGATTAAAGAACAAATGTCATTTAAAACATTACTCGCGGTAAACCCAAAATCTCATTTTCCATTTAATTCCAGTTTAATTTATTAAATTGCAAAACTTCATTGAATCTTACTTAAAAGATTTATTCTATAACTTCCATTTCAATAGGGTTTAAGAATAGTGTCAATAAAGACGCCATTCACAACAAACCTAAAATCCAATTTGATATTAAATATAAAACTTTAAATGGAAATCATATCGAGTTACATTCAATACCAAATTCTGAAACTAACATATATCGTTTTGGAATAACGATATCAGTATCTTCCAAATTTCTCCAACAATACCTGTATAATCACGGAACCCAATATCAAAAATATACAATATCGAAAATATACAAAGATAATTTCCGTTCAGATCCATTCCAATTTATACGATGGAAACTTCTGGCTATTACAAAACCATCCACAAATCCAATTTTTTTTATTTAAATCATTGGATTATTATTCTAGTTATTAACTAGTTCATTCATATAAAATATATCTTTTATCTTTTCAAATATGGAATATTTCATCCAAAATCTTTTCAAATTATTTATTATGATTTTTCATAATTTATTTATATTTTTTATAATTTCGTCAAGGCCCTTGCAGTCGGTTTCCAATATTGGCCACTGAACTGCATCCATAGCGATCTTTTCCATAACTGATTTGGATTTAAATTAAAATCTAACCGTTGGATTTCGAAAATTCTCATTTTATTGGAAAGCTTATTTTATTACGGTTTCAATTTCAGAAAAATCCGACGGTCGGATCTCCCGGTACGTCAGTTCGAAGTAATGGATTGACGTTCGCGAACTGTCGCTGTGCGACGCGTTCTATTGAAACCCGAATTCGATTTATAAATTTTAATTATAATTTGAAACGTTTCAAAACCATTTTTATAAATTATATAAAATATGTATAATCATCTTTGAAAGCTCATTCCAGTCGTTTATCTTTAAAATTGCACATTTCACTGTTCAGTCAATTTTTATACTTTTGTGTCCATCTAAAATCGGACATCAGAACCAAACTTCAACTATTAACTGAATATTATATTAGAATATTCGTTTTATTTCGGATTGAACTGAGATTCAACCAATTACCATATAATTTCAGTTATATGGATTTCATACATCACATATATTCAACAATAGTTATAAACAACTACTAAACGTCCAATTCACATCCAAAGTGCGCTTACATCCATATAAGCCTTAAATAATTATTCAACGCTTATATTGGTCTGTCAATCAATCGATTAACATTTAATCTAAACACTTGGGATTAATATAAATCAAATATCATCCCAATATCCTTGTGGGGTTTTCAACCGGTAATTAATTAATTAATAATTTATTTATTCCATCTAATCGATAATATTTAAATGGGTGAATATAACCAAGTCTTTCGACTTGTAAATGATTTTTTAATCCAATTTCAACTACCACACAAATAATTTAACATTGTTTTCAACATGTTAATTATTTCAAATTCACATTCAGGTCTTAACATAAATAATTATCCATTGCCATTTAAGATGCCACAAAGTGTTCATTCACATTATTTGAAATATGAATGTCGACGTGTCGTATATTTAAACAACGTTTCTAATAACAAATAAATTTGGTGAATGGTTCATGTGTTGAACTCAAGGGATATCGCATGTAACAGATAAAAATCCACATAGGCAATTAATATGTTTCCAGTTATAAAAATAAATGATTGTACAAAATATTTGAGTGAGAGGGTTCTCACATCGATCAGTATATATATTTTAAATATGGTTATAATAACATAACAAAATAATTGAGTGAGAAGGTTCTCACTTCAGTCGGTTAGAAATCGTTATATAATGATTGTTTTAATTAAATTAAATACGACATTTAATTTAACCAAAAATCTCAACTAGCTCCAAATTCTTTTCCGTCAGTTTCATGTTGTAGTGCTCGTTGTAATGATTCCAACGCATTCTGTTTTGTCGAATTCTGATGTCGTACGAAAAAGTTATAATAGTTTAAACATTTAATTACGTAAATGGATTAACTTAAGATAATTATGAATTTAATTAATCCTGCTTTTACCCTTAATTACTCTATCCCCTTTCGTTCAATTCCAGGCAACGTCGAACCCATTCCCACCGTCGTTCTACCTCCTCGCGCACGCCAAACGAGGCAGCCGGCCTCCGATCAAGTTTAACCACGTCGACCGCCTTGCCAAGCTCCTCCTTCGCCCAGCTCGTGGGGCCACTTGCGCCTCCCCTGCTTCGAAAATCGAGACTGACGTCGGCCCCTTTGGGTGCAAAATTCGAGCAAACCACTCTATGAAATTTCATCACCACTGTATATAATTGAAGCCTAGGAAAATCTTTACAAATTTTGTTTTGGATTCATGATTTAATTCTGCGTGGATTGGAAATTATTAATGCATCAAAATCGAGCGTTCGTGGCCATTTAAAAGCTTGTGGCGGCTGAGGATAATAAATTAGGGTTGAGCAAATGATTATATATATTTTAATATTATTTAATTCACAAATTACTTGTTTAACGCTCCAAACTCCAAACGAAACCCAACGACTGTCGTCCCTAATCAGTACCCCTATCCCGGGCACAATGAGATATGTCTCATAAGCCAATTTGGTTGTTTTGATCAGTTTTTGTCAAAATTAAAATATAAATCAATATAACGTTTAAAAATTGAAATTGAACGTACATTTTAATTTACCACGACCACATACTGACTTAAAAAATTATGAAATTTGAAATCTAGCTATATTTTACAAATACGGTTCTAACAAAATTAATTTCATCGAATTTGGAGTCCATTTGAAAAATGACCTTTTAACTAGCTTATTTAATTTGCAACTGAAATTCAACGGGCGTTTAAATTTATTACGCTTACATATGAAATCCAATTGACTTGAAATTTTAAATTTAACAAAAATTTGACGTTTCGGATCCAAAAAATTAGTCTCGTCGGAAACGTAGGTCATTTGCAAAATGACTATTTTAATGGGCTTTAATAATATTAAAATATTAATAAATTCCATAGCGACTATTTGAAATTTTAATTTGGACATAACTTACAATCTATAATATGAAATCCCAATTTCTACATTCGTTAGAAAGATATAGTTAATTAGACCCTAACGTTTCTGGTTTCATCCAATTTTGATTTATAATGAACACTGTACATTCATTTAAAGTTTAAAACTAAATTTTCAAACTACCGCGCTATTACGAGCTCGTTTTATTTAAATTATAAATTTATATGCTCAAACTTCGTTTTAAATTAATTCTAAGTCGTTTATTCTCAAAATAAATCGTTCAAAATATTTAATTTCTATTAAAATCAAGTAAAAATAAATTTTAATTTGGTTCCAAAATTCTGGGTTGTTAAACCAAGCTTCTTAAGGTATATTATCTTTTGCTATCCATGCCTGACATCAACTTAGAACATAGAATGTCCAATTCACTGTCTCCAGCAAAAAAAACTTTGGATTTTTTTGGGTCTGAAAGCATCAATTAATCTGTGTTCATAATTGTTCCGTTTTTACTTTCAACTACATTGTGGAGTGTGTGTGGTGGTTGTAATTCCCATTTGTACACAAATTTTGTTGAACCAGATGAAAGTAAATTCTCTTTCTTCGTCAATAAACACTTCACAAACATGATGGCCCTTGTGCAACCATCATATAACAAAGCAAAAGCCTGTGCTAACTGATGATGACTATGAATTAGATGGACTTTGTTTAAAAAAAACAGTAAATCAGCTGATATTTCGGAATATCGCTTCGCTTTAAATATTAATCGATATTTGTAAATGTTGCCGATATTTGTAAATATCGATCGATATTTGTAAATACCGGTCAATATATTCAAAACGAGATATCAACCGATATCTTATGTATGGTTTCGTTTCAGCCTTTAATTGAGATCTTGGCTGAGATGACTGAAATTTAAAGCGTTGATTATCCAAACTTGAACTTCCGAACTGCGGGTGTGAATCAACCGCCCACCTACTAACTGAAGCCTTGAATAAATGACGAGGCCGAGTATAAACAATCAAAACGAGATATCAACCGATATCTTATGTTTGGTTTCGTTTCAGCCTTCAACTGCGATCTTGGCTGAGATGACTGAAATTTAAAGCGTTGATTATCCAAACTTGAGCTTCCAAACTGCGGGTGTGAATCAACCACCCATGTACTAACTGAAGCCTTGAATAAATGACGAGGCCGAGAATAAACAATCAAAATGCTCATCTTGACTTGAGTGGTCGTTCACCAACTCTTTGTCTCAGGACATGGGGCAACTCATTCCACTCTAAGTGAACGTGACCGACCGTTCACTTAGCCAACTTCAATCCTTGGAATTTAGATTAAAGTATAAATAAAAGGGACGAACCAACGACGCCCACGACTAACCCAAACGAAACAATGGGTGAGTATAAATATGAATGGTTGATTACGATGCCCAACTTCTAGTTCTGCACGATTTGAGACTACGACCAAAAGGAGGTCTCGAGAGTGGAACTCCATGTTCCAAGCTTCACAGGACTTGAGACTAAAATCAAAATGAGATCTCAAGAGTGAAGCTCTTGAACTTTGAGTTTCACACGATTTAGGACCATGACCGAAAGGTCTTGAGAGCGAAACTCAATGATGTACCTCGTAACCTGAATTCGCGACCGAAAAGAGTCTTCACGGGTGGTTCGTTAAACCAACACTCGAACGATGAGAAACAAAGTAGATGTACACTGAATGAAAAATATGAAAAAAAATCATACACTTAAACAAATCACATGGAATAGAACGAGGTAGAGTCTCTATTCATGACTACAATTTGGCTGGTTCAACTTTTATCATAGTCAAAAGAGAGTGTCGTGCTCGCATATAATCCAGCCAACAAAACAAAAAATCAGGTCTACGAAACCAAAAATCCGTCACCTCTCATCTCATTTTACTTCTTCGGGCATCTTCGACAATTTGCTTTTGGTAGCATTTCCTTTTCTTTAGCAGGAGCTTCCGATGCTCCCTTTCTTACCTATCCCTGATGTAGCCTTTAGATTAAAAGCTATTTCAAAATAATCATATGAATCATGCTCCTCTTTTTCCACATCCCCTGACTCGCCTGGGGGAATCATAGGCAAAGGTTGGGGGTTAAACTTATCTGCTTTCTTCGTAGCCTTTTTTGCCTCCTTGGCCTCCGCCGCGCCTTGGCCCTTTCAAGCCTTAAGTGTAGGCTAACTTTTCCTTCCTAGACAATTCTTATTGCCTCGCCCTTTTCGAGCATTTGCTCTAAGCTCTATTTACAAGCGGGGTCACTCATTCCTAGCTCGACGATCTCGCCTGGCTTCCTCATTCCTCATTGTTTCCTTATAAACTTCCCGCGAGATCGGGTGCATTTACAGTACGAAGACTATTCCATCGAAATACTGGGAAACATTTTCTCAAGCCCTTCTGCCTGCTCTCTGGAAGTAAGAGTTGGCTCAGGTGCGACTATCTTCTGCCTCTTCTTATTGGGTTTCTCAAGTTAATATGATTTTTTATAGATCTCCAACTTTCTCTTGAATGGCTACAACTGGTTTGTACCAACGGTGATAGGGAAAGTTTTGGAGGTGGCGAAGAGCAATAGATTATCCGATATCTCATGAGTCTCCAAGCCGGCTCAATGTCATGTCTTGTCTTTCTAGGGGAGGCGATCTCGATCGAGGGCAACGATCGATATCTTGATGCTCGTCACCTCAACGATCTCGACTGTCACACCCTCATGATGTGAGCTATATTAGCGTGTGGTATAACAAGGGATGCTGTTGAGGTAGATTGTTTTAATGAGGAGAACATTAAGTCCCACATCACCAAGTCTTTTGGACTATCCCAAAATATATAACAAAGCCTTGTATATGATATTGTGAATTAAAATGACATGGGCTTGAGTATTGGCTTGGTTGGGTATGCATATGGGCTTGGGCCTATAAAATATTTATAGGTCAAAGATTGGGCACTTGGGGCACGTGGGCGCGTGCGTGACCGTACAGAGGCGAATTGGGCTGAACGCAAACAGTCGCATTTTTTGAATTCGAACAGACGGACGCGTCTGTTTGAATGTGCCTATTCCAGAACGGTCATGCCTCTTTGTCTTTTATAAATACATCTCTTCTCGCCCAGACAGATCATCTTCTTCTCTCCTCTTGCATACTACAGTTTCTGTTTTATCTCCGAACAATAAAAATCCCATTAAACTCACAGGCATTGCCACGCCTCTGGGTTTAGGTTTTGTTGTATCCTGGGAAGCAGTCTGTCGTTCGACCCATTGGCAAACTCAGACGAGTGGGGACAGATATTGCTTTAAGGACAGCGAGCCCACGCCTCAAAACCGACGACCATTGATTCTGCACTGCAGTGAATATAATCAACAGATGCTACCCCTAAATCCTTGCTCATATCGGCCTTCTTCTTCCCCTTACTCATTATACATGCGCGGAGAAAAATATGAGTGAATATCGATTCGATCACACATAAGTGTTGGGTCATACATCATTTGTGTTGTGTGTCTTAGTATCCCTCGAATCGACCAACTTTCTGTTTGCTCGAGGGGGTAACTTCCTTGGCACTTCTTGGTACCGATGCTCCATCCGAGCTTGGAAAAAATCTCTCTGCATTGACATCGCTAAAGTTGAACGTGAACATCTCAAGAAGAATACCTTAAAGACCCTTAAACTACTCTTGATTTTTTGCGACTTATCCATCTCCTAGCCAAGTTAGGAGATGCGGGTGATCCTTTCTTGAGCTTCACCACCATAGAGGGACAAAGAGTTGATGATGCATCTTCGTCCAGATTGACTTCATTGTCGCCAATTGCCTCTCCACCTCCGACGTCCTCTTGAGCCTCTCCTGACGCTTCTTTAATAACATGGGGGTAGGGCTGTCAACGGAAGCTTTCAGATACGGATAGTGCCGTATCCGTATCCGAATTTATTTTCGGATAATGGATATCCGTATCCGTTTAATTTTCGGATATCGGATTTCCGTATCCGCTTAATTTTCGGATACAGACGGATATCAGATATTTATCCACTCCGCCAATAATTAATAAATTTAAGAGTATAAATAAAAAAGTTTGGATCAACATAAATTAATTTTTATACTAATGTATATAAAAACTAGGAAATAAAGAAATGTGATGATGAAACAATGTTTTATACTAATATCCATAAGCATATCCAAAAATATTCCAAAATTAAACACTAAAACTATCATTTTTCACTAAAAATAGACAAAAATATATATATTATAGTGACATCCAACAATTACAAAATAATTATTAATTCTATTTTTCTGTTTTGAGTTATATATATTACATCAATTAGTCGGACGAATATTTTTCGGATACGGATACCACTATAACCATATACGTATCGAAAAGCTTTTCGGATATCAGATATCTGTATCCGCTTTTCGGATAACGGATATTTTTCATATTTTCGGATACGGATTCGGACGAATGTCGGATTTTTCGGGTATTCATTGACAGCCCTACATAGGGGCACATCACCTTCACCTTCTTCTCCTTCTTTGGCTTCCTCTTCCCCGCCATCATGACCGATCGATCGTCTCCCAATAGACCAACCAAGCGAAGAAGATGGTCAGATATCAACAACTTGACGTCCCAAAATATCGGGCGATCGCCTTCAAGGTTAAGACCATACTGAAATACTTTTGATCGATCGACCTCAGAGGATTGTCTACACAATTCAAACTTCACATTAGTTTAAAGTTTATGACTCAATTAACGTGAAATCACACAAGTGAGAATCATACTTAATGTCCATTGATCTAACATCGTGCAATCCCGAAAGGACAACGCACGTAATACCAATCGTGCTAGACCTTTCTTTATTCCACGTCCCGATGATGACGTGACTATTGGCGACACCTTCAAAAAAGTCAGTAACATGGGAGTTCTTCGACGCTTGAAGTTGTAAATGTTTCTAATATCCTCCCTTGTCGGCTCTTGGCTCATTCTCTAGGTACAACATGTGTGTGCCTAACAGAAAAGCGTAGATGTTCGATGTAGCTGTGTGGGAGCCAGTCTCGGATGGTACATCATCTCCCATATGAAGGGATTAAATGATGGGACGTACCCATTGTGCACATATTCCTATTACACCCTGTATACCCTTCCGAAGGCTTATGCGCTCTATCATCCCGATCGGGAATCCACACATCTTCATGTGGGCTGATGTGCTTTATGCATATTTTTCTTAGCATCGGTCCATCAATTCTTGATGCAACCAGATTTGTCGGGTCTTTTAAAATTGTGACTCCTTTTAGTGTATCTGAAGCTAAAAGGATAGCTTCAGCATCTACATCCGTTCACCGGCTCTTTATGGGCCCTCTTCCACATGTTGTGGGTCTTCTTCCTCTTGTTGCTACACCTCAATTGTACCAATTTTTGTGGCCCTTCAGGCTGTTGCAGTTGTTGTGGCCCCTTAAGCAATTTCATATGTTGAGTTAGGCTTGACTCTTCTGATATCCATTCAAAACTTGATTTAGAACTTGGATTACCTTAAGATTGGTTTGATGGGGAAGCTTCTTCCATCCTTTCAGCTTCTAAAGCCTTGATGCAGTTTGATCTCATCGGACCCATAATTTACTATACCAACCAATAATTACAGTTAGTGTAATTAACATGTAACCCTTATGTCTAGTATAAACTAGTGCAGTCCGTGCATGCATACGTAATTTGATAAAGTTCTACTGTAAATAGTGACGAAATCCAGTTTACGGCTAGAGTGATCGTCATTTGCTGACTGTTTCACCATCTTTCGATTTGGTGATCATGGAGTTTCGTCGAGGCTTAGGATCAGATATCACCATTCAAAATTTAGTCCATTATGTCATATGGCTATTGTTCGAGTTTATGTTCTATCATGTTCTATCCTATACGTTTGTACGGTATTATGTGCTAAGTTCTTTTTTCCTTGTTCATGTGCATCATGATCGAATCGCCGTCGCAGTAGGGAATGAATGAGAAAATTTTGCAAGTGATGGGTCGTACCGGACCCCAAACACCAAAAAACTTTCCTCCCCTACTCCATTGTCGACCCAATTTGATCGTTAATCCTATGCCATACCGACCTCACACACTGAATGAACCTAGCTTCACGAACTAACCTACCCCGATCCGCTATCCGCTATTCCTTTTACCGTTCTCTTCGTTTTTTGGGCTAAACCCATCAGGCCAGTCGCCGAAGCCTCACAACCATACTCAACTTTATCCTCATCTTTCCACTTCGACTACCAAGCCCACATCCATCGCCTATGATATCTTCAGGCCTTCGTGTCGCTGACCTCATATCCCATCACGGTCGAATCTCGATGCCATTAAGGATGAGAACCTCACCTGTTAACAAAGTGAGACAAACTAAGTCGATGTTAGGGAATGGTGGCATGGTGTAACGAGGCAATGAGAGTTGAAGTTGGGGTCTCTAGCTAAGGTTTCGGGACAAGCGGGTGAACTCGGTTGGTTCGTAATGGCAGGAGGAAATACGAAGTGTGTCGAACCGAATATATATACACACACACACACGTATATATATATGTATATATATAGGTATATATGTATGTATGTATATATATGGAGGAGGTCGACCCCTGGCTTACCCAGTTAGTAAATTTCCCTGAGTAATGGATCGACATGTATCCCTTAATAAGGGTCGGTGCTGATCCCTTATATATACACATAAATCCTATATATACTTGCAAACTATAACATATATGTGTGTGAAACGTCAGTGCATATTAACCTATGAACACCAACATGTTGTTCACACTAACATGCATATCTATATATGTTTTTATGTGCTTCATGCATAGACCTCAAGTATGTCGTACAAAATCACGTACGTACGTGCGTGTGAGTGTATGCATGACTCTAGACCGGCAACGACCTACTTACATTCAGGTGTGCTTAGGAGCTGATTACTAACAACTAATTTTTTGACTCGACATAAGTTGGATGTTCACCTGTGAATTTTAAAGAAAATCCAATCCAGATTGCTGAAATCCAACGTGTAGGATTGAACTATCAACAAACTAAGTATGTATTTATACCATTGGGGATCAACCAAGCATCTCAAGCATTCAAAATGGGTACATCCCTTGGCATATACAACTAACAACCACTCACGAAGAGCAACATGGAGTCCGTTCCAAGAGCCAGAGCTCGTCTCGATTCAAAGCACATCATGTTCTCATAAGAAGTACTACTTTGAGGGCAACTGTAACCCGATCTTTGTATCCGGCCATTTTTAGCTATTCAAATTGATGCGACTAGAAGATTATCAAGACGAATTGCCCAGAGAGATGGTCTGAAGGTCCAGACATCAAGTTCAGATAGCAACATGAGATAAAGGTCGAACGAACATAGCAGAACATCGTCCGAGAGCTCATTAAGTGAGGGACTGACCTGAACGAATGCTCCGGATCGGTACGACTCTGTGTAATACCATCACAAGACAACTCAGTAACTCTCAAACGATAAGACAACTCAAAAACCACCACATGACAAGGCTAGAGATGATTAGAGGAAGTCATAAGAGGATTCACAACTCCATATCCCTCAATATGAGGGATCAATACCGATCCCCACCATAGGGATCTGTATCGGTCCCTACCATAGGGATCTGTATCGATCCCTAGCTTATCGTGGGTATGGGCTGGGCCCCCTCTAACTCCACTCTTGAACGATCTTCCAATTTTTTTTGGGGATATTTCTGGTAAGCTGCATCTATAATAGCAACCGCTTAGGGGATAAATAATTCTTTTGGGTAATTGTTTGCTTTGCTCTATATGTTTCGGAGTCGTACCGATCCGAGATTTTGTAATTCCAAAACAATAATAAAGCTTCCGTGTCTTGTTTTACTGCATTTCTGTTGCTGTATTAATCATTTTCCATTTTTATTTTACGTTTAGTTCTTTTTAGAGCACTTGGGTGTTGTGCTGCTAAAACACACATACAAATGTGTGTGTGTAATATATGTACACATGTATAGGTGAGCGTTCAATAGCACCCCAAACAGTGCTAGCACCCCCTTTGGCCTCCCTGTTTTCCACCACACATCCGTTTTCTCTCTCCCTCCACTATCTTACTCTAATATAAATGAATGGTGGAAATTGGAGGGCCAGAGGGGTGCTCATTTTTGGGTGCTATTGAACGCTCCTTATATACACACACACACACACACACACAATGAGAATTTCGAAGGGCAAGTGCAAGAAAATCAGAAACAGTTGCAGTTGCTTATTTCTCCCCTACAAGATGCTTAGGCATCAAATTTGAATGCACAAGCTGTGAAACTATTAACTGTCACTCAAATATTTATGAACTATTAGTAGGTTGCATATGTTTCTGCATTCTTTTTGTTTAAACCAAATTGTGCAGCCTCCTCTGCGAACTTTTTACAGACACATTTCGCTTGGGCATAGAATTTTAGTTTAATTAAGCCCAAGCATACATTATGAATTCTCTGTTTTAACATTACTTCGATGGGAGCATGTAGTTGTTGTTGAATGATCTGGTTGTTGTTTGTAAAAAGTATTTCAACATTAACTGATGATTTTTGTCCATCAGGAGCCTTAGAAACTGCAGTTTGCAAGGGGCTGTTCCTGATCTTAGTCGGATACGTCAGCTTGGTTACTTGTGAGTTGTTTGATACTACTATATATGAAGTTGGATAGCTGAAAACAAATAAAATTAATTTTGTTTCATTTACGCGAACTTCATTTCTCTTCTACTATTAATAGTTGATGCATTGTAAAATTGTGGGTTTGATGTTTCAGAGATCTTAGCGGGAACTTTCTATCTGGACCCATACCATCAAATAAACTGTCAAATAATATTACAACCATGTAAGTATGGATTGCAACATTATAATTCATAATGACCATTTCAGTGAAATTTCATTGCTCTTTTGGGAAGTTTTCTTATTTATAATTATTTCACTAATTCTACCTTTGATGTTGCAGTGACTTGTCAAATAATTCTCTCAGTGGACATATTCCTTCAGGCTTTTCAGGCCTTCCTAATCTCCAGAGATTGTGAGAGCCATTCTTTTCACTATATTGTTGAAAATGGCAATTTTAGTATTTTATAATCTTTTGATACACGTTTAGAGTCAAAAATCACATAATGAATGTTGCATGTTTTGTTGTTTACAACAGGTCCCTTGAGAACAATAATCTAAACGGTTCTGTTTCACCATCATCAATATGGAAGAATATAAATTTCACTGGAAATAGAAGTCTTATTGTGTAAGCTCATTTTATTTGAATAAAATCCTGAATAAATCATTCCATTAACGTTTTCAGTATTTAAGCCATTGTCCATATTTTTTTTAGGAATCTACAAAACAACTTGCTCGCAAATATATCTGGTCCTATTCAACCTCCTGCAAATGCCACAATTATGTAAGCTTTCTCTTATTCTTCTATCCAATACCACATTATTAGTTTTTTATTTCACTTTGACCTACTCAAATTCCATGACAATACGTCATTGATTTGCAAACAATTTGTGAAATTAGTTCTATGATTTGCTTGATGTTAAGGAAGAATGCACCTGTAAATGCTAAATGAATATGCTTACCCATATTATATTCTAATGAGCATACTAATAAACATACAGTGGTAAACTCTTGCATAAACATGAATGAGTGTTAAACACACTGTTAGAAGATGTCTAGTGTGTATGAATGTATGAAGCATGTGCGGTTGAAAATTAAATATACTTGCACATCAGCTATAAACTGGGAGATGTATTATGTAACTATGAGTTGGTTAATATGCACCCTACGGAATTCCTTTTGTTAAAAGGCATTGACTATGTGTAAGCCACGTGCCAATGGGTGCTTGGATTGAATTCGAGCACATCGACACGGATTGCCAAAGCCTAACAATGGTATGGTAACATAAGAACACATTTCGAGGATAACTCGAATGGGCGCGAGTTTAAGGGAGTGATTGGAATTGTCTTGTATGTATGAAGTTCGATGGGAATTAAAAATGGTCTCACGCTAGCTATAAATTGAGATGTGTGGCGTTCAAATTGGTTGGTTGTAACATTTTAGATTCATTTTTTAGAGGGTGTTTGCCAAGTCATATACGTCGTCCATGGACTGATGTGCTCATTGGACTGGATCCGACTGCATCAGCATGGGACACCGAAACCTAACACACATAACACAAACCACCACCTAAATTCAGGACCATTGAATGTTGAAAGTCGTTGATTTTGTGATTCTGATTTTGAATGTTCACATATGAAAATCACATCTTAAACTTCAAGAGCCTGTCTAGAATTAAAGCAGTAGGTATTTTTTACCCTTCTTTTTTACTCACGCATTCATTACTTACATTAAATAAGTAATTAAATAAAGGGAACAGGTTAGCCAAATTTATCTAGCAAATTTAACATGGGAACAAAAAACCTCTTTTAAATAAAGTCAAAAGGTAGATTCAAAAGACAAGGATGTTGCTTCTCGACATCTGGTTTCCATAATCAGTAAGTAATATTTAAAATGCTAATCTGAACCTTCAAAATTATGGCCATTGTAGTAATGAACACTGTATAAAATATTCAAATATTAATGCTAGATGTGTTTAAAACCCGAAGGTTGTATAACCTGTATAAGTGTAACCTATAACATGTGTACTAAGCGAAGTCAGGAATGTGTTTTTGATATTTATTTCACATTTATTAGCATAAAATAATACCCTAACTTTCATTAATTTTTTCCAACTATATTTAGGCTGTATGGGAATCCTGTATGTGCATTAGCAAATCAACCTGACATAGATCAGTTTTGTCAGTTTGCTGTCACAAATGAGAAAGATGGGATATCAACAAATTCAAAAATTGGATGTCAGCCATGCCCAAAAGAATTAGATTACGAATATAACACATTATCTTCCATTCCATGTTTGTGTTCTGTTCCAGTTGCTGTTGGATACAGATTAAAAAGTCCTGGATTCTCGGATTTTTTACCATATGTTCATAACTTCGAGGAATATTTAACTTCTGGTCTTGTAATTGATATTTCTCAGCTGACTATTATAAACTTTACTTGGGAAGAAGGACCAAGGCTCAAAATGAGCTTCAAGATATTTCCAGATAAAGCAAGCATATTCAATACTAGTGAAGTGCAGAGAATTAAAGGCATGTTTACTGGTTGGTTAATACCAGACTCCGATATTTTTGGACCTTATGAACTTATTAGCATCAATCTCGGCTCTTATGAAAATGGTATGCTACATCAGCCGGGCTACATTAACACATTTTCAATGTCAAATTTACACAGACGTGAAGTTGCATGTCTGCCAAATCAGCAAGCTTTATAACTAAACAAGATTGTTGATACATATTATATTTTACTTTGTAGGGATCCCAAAATCATCATCAAGTTTGAGCAAAGGTGCTATTGTTGGCATTATACTGGGGTCAATTGCTGTTGCTGTCTCTATCACTGTTGTCGTCATGATTCTTGTAATGAGAAAAAATTCTCGGTACAGTGCAGTTAATAGAAAGAGATCAAGTGAGTATCATATCAATTTTGCATTGAGATCAATTTGAATGTCATTTTCAGGAATTACTAAGCATGCAATTGAATTTTGATTCGATATTCGATTTCTGCTTTCTTAATGAAAATATATCCTCAATATCTCATCCTGTCACAACGAAATAAATCTCTACCAAAATAATAATAAACCAATTCATTGAACAAATCTAGCTATCGGATCATATTATATTATATGTTAGTCGCTTGACTATATTTCACAATCGAAAGCAAAAATGGTTTGTCATTTTTATAATTTTAGAAATCTTTATTGATTTTAAGGAGTTAATATGTTTGGAAATCAATTTGTCAAAACACTGATTGGTTTTGTTGACGCATTTTATTTCAAACATAGTTATAAAAAAGTACAGTAGAAGCTTTTTTCTGCATCAAACTAAAATTGTTTGATCTTTGGCCTCAAAAAGTAGAAAAAGGTTAATTTTTAAAATTACTGGGCTGGCCCTTTTTATTTGCTAAACTGTCACGGGTAAGCTCATTATTTATTAAACTGTTTCCTGCCTTAGTTCTTTTGGTCCGATGCCTTCACTGTTTTTTGAAGTTTCTAACTTTGATTATTATTATTTTTTTAATTTTTTTGTGTGGGGGGGGGGGGGGGGGGGGCTGATCCATATTATGTTGTGACTAAAACGCTTTCAGAAAACCAGGTTCATTTTTATGTTCTATAATCTAAAGCCACGCGTATTGGCAATACAACATAAATCTGACCGTTTATCAGCAACTTTCTTACCATACATTCTGACATAACTGCTTTTTTCATTTGCAGAGTCGAGAATACCTATAAAAATTGATGGAGTAAAAGATTTTACATTTGAGGAAATGTCAATGGCAACTAATAATTTTAATGCTCAAATTGGGCAAGGAGGTTATGGGAAGGTCTATAAAGGTGTTCTGGCTGATGGAACCATAGTAGCAATAAAGCGCGCACAAGAAGGGTCTTTACAAGGGTCAAAAGAATTCTATACTGAAATAGAGTTGTTATCAAGATTGCATCACCGTAACCTTGTTTCTTTGCTTGGATACTGTGATGAAGAAGACGAACAAGTAATCCTCCTAATTGATCAAGTGAAATGATAGTACCTACAGTAGTTTCTATTAAAATAGAATATTATGCTATTTCTTTGACAACATTGCGGTTAATCTCCAAATAAAAATTATATTGGACGTTTATGGATTTAGAACTGTGTTGACACATTTGAGATTGGTCCATTAATGCTTAATTGGAAAGAAAAAAGTGGTCAAATGATGAAGCATGATACAAATACTGTAGAACAATAGAAACAAGATATATAATTAATTGACAAATATTAAGGGGTGCAACCGTCCATCTTGACTTCTGGCTACAAACACACACATAATAGCATTTGGTATATTAATACGTCTTCTAATACTTTTGTGGAAATTTGTGATATCTCATCTGTCCTCTTCATCGTTACATAAACAATCATAATTCTTATTACGATGATTTCACTTATTTGCACAATACAAAATACTACAATTGGACCTTTATGATACTCTGAAAGTATGTATACTTAGAAGTGCATATTTGGCTTCACAGTTACAATAACATTTACTTTAGCATGACATGGACTACTTATGTACTTTTTTCTTCTTCTGAATTTGAATCCTATATCGTGTACAACTGCATCCCCCAAATTCTTCCATTTCAAGATGATATATGATATCAATTTCTAAAACAATTCCTACAACAAAGCTACATGTACTAAGTACCTGAATTAGATCTTGAGAACTAGTAGTCTTTGTCTATGTATTACGGACTATGATGCATGTTTTCTTTTTACCTAATACAGATGCTGGTGTATGAGTTCATGCCAAATGGAACCTTGCGTGATCACCTTTCTGGTAAAGATTATATTTACAATTAGTAATATTCTATACCAGATTATATTTACAATTAGTAATATTCTATTTTATTTTCGTACAACAAACCTTGCTATATTTATTTTTGAAGTTATTATGAGCTACTTCACCGTGACTGATTTCTATGACTTATTTTCTGATGAATGACACACTTAGTTGCATAATTTGTACTTTATTGACTCAGAATGGTGTTTTCGTTATGCCTGCTTCCACTCAAACGTGAGCAGCCTATGTTGGCATGACTATCGGTTGTCCCCTGAAATCCAAACGAATAGTATTATGCAAGCCAACGGGCTGCCCGCATTATGTGTAAGCCAACTTAGCCTAAACACTTCCCTTGTAATTACAACTTTACCCTTACAATAAATGCTCATAATTTACATCTTTGTCGCATTAACGGAAACCATTATTTAGGTTGTACAGCAACTTAGTTATGTTTGTAATTTGTACTACATCACTTTGGGTAACATAATTAATTTATACATGTTACGCAACAGTTACTTCAAAAGAGCCGTTAACATTCTCCATGAGGTTGAGCATTTCATTGGGTTCAGCAAGGGGCATTCTTTATTTACACACAGAAGCAGATCCACCTATATTTCACAGAGATATTAAAGCCAGTAATATATTACTGGATTCCAAGTTTACCGCCAAAGTCGCTGATTTCGGACTTTCAAGGCTTGCACCAATCCCAAACACTGAGGGCACCATCCCTGGTCATGTCTCTACTGTCGTCAAAGGAACCCCGGTTAGTTAATTTTAAAGTATTATTGTTTGTTAGATAATTAACGTGCCTCTCATCTGATAAAACCTAAGAAGTTATATAAGTTATGCAAAGTTCAGTTTTCAATGGTTATCCAAGTCATTGTTTACAAAATATCAAGATCTTACCGTTTGAATCTCGATTTGAGTATGATTCGTTCGAGATTCAATTTGATTCTTAAATTCTGAATTAATATGGTTGGATAACTACAATAGAACATTTGTCCCGCATCGCCTAGTTTTAGCCTTATATATCACTTGAAACTAGGATCTAACCATTAAACTTTTTTACAATTCAAATTGCATTTCTATACATATTAATAAATCTTAGCAATATTAAAAATAAAATCTAACAAATAGACATTCTTTACACCATCGTTCTTAATTAAAAAAAAAAAATGTGAACTCATAAGGGAAAACATGGGGGTGAACAAATTAAAAAAATAAATTTAAATACCATTTTGGTATGCATTCAAACCATAGTAACGGTTGAAGTATCATGTAAATCATCATAAACATGTACATGATAATGATTTCACATTAGAAAATAAATATATTTGGATGCGTATATCTTTTATCTTTAGCCTATATATCACTTAAAAATAGGATCTAACAGTTAAACTTGTTTACAAATTCAAACAGCATTTGTATCCATACTAAAATGTCATTCGATAACATGAGTACGTATATATTTCTGAATTTTGGCTAAAATATATTCTGAAATTCGATAACAGCTTTCCACTGGACCAACAGTTGTTGACTTGATTAAAACAGTTAACACATATCTATGATTCATCATGATCTAAAAATGGTTCAATTTATTTTAACCTATTCAATTTGTGTTTTGAATCATATTTCTGTTGGTGCAAACCCCTTAATTAGCTTGCAACGTGCTTTTTTTTTTTTTTTTTAAGAAAAAGAGTAAGAAAAACTGCCTTACTCGTTTTATTTGTATTTATTTCAGGGTTACTTAGATCCGGAGTATTTTCTTACACACAAGTTGACAGATAAAAGCGATGTATATAGCTTAGGAGTGGTTTTTCTGGAGCTTTTGACAGGGATGAGACCAATATCACATGGGAAAAACATAGTCCGGGAGGTAAATTCTTCATATCAGTCTGGATTAACGTTCTCAGTGATCGACAGTAGGATGGGATCATATCCTTCTGAATGCATTGAACGGTTCGTGTCCTTAGCTCTTCGGTGCTGCCAAGAAGAAACAGACGCAAGGCCTTCAATGTCCGAAGTAGTTAGAGAACTGGAAAACATATGGAGAATGACACCTGAAGCTGATATCAGTAAACGCTCTGTCTCTTTTGATACCGGATACGGTAAAGACTCTAGTCCATCTTCTCAGTCTAGAGAACCGTACTCTTCTCTTGATATTTCTGGAAGCAATCTTGTAAGCGGAGTCGTACCCACGATTACTCCTCGGTGATTCTTTTTTATGTACAAAGATATTGTTGATGTATGTTGTGTGTAAATTTTTATCTTTTGTTTTTCATATCCTAAGAATGGTAGAAATTGTGTTGTGTGTATGAAGAGAAGTAGAGTGTGGTGAACGTTTACTATTGATGTCCTTATTTTTTTTGTTGGTTTCCTTACAAGGAGCATTTTTTTCTCTCTTTTTTGCTCCCTCTTCAAAAGTTGCTTTGAATATCGTCTCTTTAGCTTCGTTTTTTTTTCTTTTTTTCTTTTTTTTTTTTTTTTTTTTTGGGGGGGTGTGGGGGGGACAGAAATTTACGGTTTTGTTCAGGTGATTTGCAGGCAAATTATTTCATCTAGCTTTATTAGTTCTTTTGATCAGTTCTCACCATATTTTCACGGCATGGTTAATCAGTTTTGTCCGGTGTACCTTGAACTTATGAAATACCATATTTGTTTGGCTTTTTGCGAGCATGCGCAAGTCTTGTCCGGTGTACCTTGAACTTATGAAATACCATATTTATTTGGCTTTTTCGTGACCATGCACAAAATTGTAGATATATATGAAATGTACTTTAGTTTTGTATATTGTAGATATGTATATGAAATGTACTTTAGTTTTGTAAATTGTGTGTGTGTATATGAAATGTACTTTAGTTTTGTTTGGGGTTTTCATGTTTTGCATGTTACGAAGACAAATTCTATTCATACACCAAAAATTACCTTATGTACATAATTTTGTTAAAAATATATATTACTAAATTACCCTTCTTTATTGCATTTTTACTTTTTTAATTACAACCCATCAATCTAAAACATTATAGCTAATGATATTTGATTAAATATATGTAAAACAATTTGAAGAACTTAATGTATTTCTAAACATGAAATCTAAAATTTGAATTATGAGAACTTTTACAAACAAGTGTTTAAATTTAGAATCATTTAATTTAAAAGTTTATTATTGCTATAGATTTCCTATTTTCTATAATTAACTTTAAAATAAATTAGTTACCGTACGTTCAAAAAATTAAAGTCCATTTTACTGAATTTAAACTTTATTATTGCTATAGATTTCCTATTTTCTATAAATAACTTTAAATTTTATAGAGGGAAAACAAAGAAAAAGATAAAGCTTGTATTGTAAAAAGACGGTCTATATAAAGTAATTTTTGGTGTATGGTAGTTTATTTTATTTTATGATGTATATTTAGATATTGTCGGTGTATGAATAGAATTAGCCTATTATGAAATGTACTTTAATCTTGGCCTTTGCTAAGACATCATGTTGGATGAAATTTACCTATGGAACTAGAATTAGCAGTCCTTCGCATTTGCGTAAACATCATGTTAGATGTATTGTATACGGGTTTAGTGAATAACATTCACTTACGTATGTTGACACGCTTTTTAGTCAAAGTTGTCACATGTCAAGTATTTGGTTAGCAACGCGCTCAAGCATGAAGAACGTCGTCAGAAAACACAAAGCAGTTTGGTCGAAGTCACGTCGCAAACTTAAATGGGCCGGAAACTTCTATCAGATGACCTCTTTTGGGCTCGAAAACATCTGTTATGATGCTTTGCACTGTAACTTCTGTAGAAGGCGAACCGTCAGCGGATCCGGGTGCAGCGACATTGGGGTTTCGGGGACCCACAGTCCCGGTGGTGACCGACCTAGCCAATTAGGTTGAACAAGTGGGCACCACCCGATTCATTCGATTTCTTCTGAGTCGGAAGCTCGGATCCCTCCAATTCGAACCTACGAAAACTCGAATCCCCCCACTGCGTGTCTAGGAACTTCGACTCCCTCAACAACAAGATTTCGGATCCCTTACCTCCAAGATCACATGCTTCGGAACTTCAGGATTTCGGCCCTCCTTTATCTTTCTCGTATCCTTCAGAGGCGCACGAAATTTCGTATCCCTCATGGGGGATACGAAATTTCGTATCCCCTGGAGGGGTACGAAATTCGTATCCCTTCAAAGGGTACAAATTTCATATCCCCTGAGGGGTACGAATTTCGTACCCCTCACTAGGGGGTACAAATTTCATGTTGCTTGACTCCTTCAAGGGTCCGAAATTCTGGCCTGCGGTCCCTATTTCCTACCTACACCCACCTAACCTCTCACCTATAAACACCCCAAGTCTTGGCCTTCATTTGGATCTTTTTCCTTTGGAATTTTTGGACTTCTAAAACGTGACCTACCACGTTTTCCATCAACACTTGGCATTTACAAGGAAAACTACACTGCTTTTGGACTTCTTGGACATTAAGGAAAATTCTGGATATAGTTGACCAAGTCAACCCATCTCAACGGAGAAAAAGAAGGGCAATTTAGTCAAAGTTTACAATTAATAAGGATATTATTATTCTAGTGTATAACTTTGTACTTGAATATTGTCTAAACTTGTACGACGTTGTAATCGGATATCATGTGATGAATGATCATTATAAAGTGGACGTAGGCGTTTGTAACGACCCGCCATTTTGACCGTGCCTAATGACAAAACATGTCAACTCGAACCGTTCAAAACGACAGATTGTTATTAGCTTTTTAGGTAAATAGAATAAATCACAAAATCACAGACACAAAACAATATAATATCTCGCAGCGAAAAATAAATAATACAATAGTAGTTCATGAAGCTACAAAATAAAATTTTACAAAAGAGTTTACATAAACAATATAGCGGAAGTCTACTACAATGAATTTCTAATATATCAATAAATAATAACAGTATGAAACAGAGATGACAAGAATAGCTGAAACTGGATCAACTGATCAATATGTAGATATAGGTGAGCAAAACCCAATATAAGCTCCAAACTTCAAGAGTAAATCTCGAAAGTTGTAATACTCGATTACCATATAAATCAATACTAAAATATTTAACTAATATTTTGAAAGTATAAATAGTTTTTATAGTGCCGAACCACTATAAAAAGCTGTGTCTTCCCGCATTTACTTCACTACTTATTTGGATTATTATGTTGCTAACGCACTTACATATATATTTGGGTGTTGGTGTGCGACAATTTTCCACGTCAACAACATACGTTATCATTTACTCAAAAATGGCTAACTTTGTTGACCTTCAGTTTTATGTTTGTTCAAATTTATCTTCTCCACCTTAAATTAAGCCTATCGGTTGTCAGTACTTATAATCCATGCCTATAAACTGATTGCACTTGGTGATGTGAAAACTCGAGAACTAGAGTTTGAAAAGACATTAAAGACAACACGATGTGTTCCATAATTAGTACGTATAGCAATTCGGAATTTTATCGTTTTGGTTGGGAATATTTAACTAATTTTAAATATTCAACAATAACTTTTTTTTAATAATTAAACACCCTCTTCTAATTTATGTTAAGTGATAACAAGACCATTTTAAAAGTTGATTTACAAAAATAAATAATTAAAAAAAAAGAAAAAAAATGTGATCGAAAAGCGTTTTCAAAAGTTTATTTTTTCAACGTGAAAAAGTGATCGGAAAATCTGTAAACCATTTTGAGGTTAGTATGTACACATTTACATAAGTAGTAAAACTTAAGGTTTTAAAATGAAATTTATTAAGGTTAACTAGGTTTAAAGCAAGCATGATGTGACATGATCCACTAACTTACTTTTTATTTAAAATGGACGAATAAAGTACTTTAGTACTACAAATTAAGGAAATTAGTATGTGAGCTAGAAAGAATAATGTACAAGTAGTGATAAAGTGTCATAAATCGGATGATGATAGAGCAAAAAAGGGTATGAATGTAACTTCACAAATTAGTTAATATAAAAGTAAATTCTTCTTCCTTTCTTACCTCTATTTTATTTTCTATTTTACATCATACCGTCCTTCTTTTCTAAGCTTCTTAAAAAGATTTTAGTGGCTTCTTGACTTTCAAATGAAAATAAAGATATAAACTTTTCCACTCTCGTTTTAGGAAATCCACTTTAAACTCCTCTTTGTAATTTATAAACACTCCTCCTTTCAAATCTAGTCCTCTACCACCGTGTTCAGTCAAGGCCGATCCCTTATAGACGTATGGTTGAGCAATGAAGGGCCTATGCCGAACCCATTTGCGTGAATCAAGATCAAAATTTCACTTTTGCATGAAGGTTTATGTGGGTCTAGGTCCTTTTTCCAAGTACAAAGGAGTTGGTAAGTAAAGCTCACATTTTTATTAAATTTAAAAGTTTGTGATAAATTGTTGCTTATGTTAGTTGCATATATATGTTGCTTATTTACTAATATTTCTGTGAGTTTATGTTGGATTATTAGTAAAGTTTGGTTCTTTACTATGTGGTTGCTTGTGATGCACACATTTTGGTTGTGATCATTGTTTAATACGTGCTAAAATTAATTCTTGATTTACGAATGAGATTGAATCCTTCGGAAAGTTCAATCGATAAATTACTATTTTTGTTGGCAAAGCCGACAGGTTTGTATAGTGATTTGTAACACTTTTTATTATAACAAATAATAAATACATATAGGTACAGGAGATAGACAGATTGTTTATCTACTACATCCTGTTTTTAGAGCGAACCGAACATTACAAGTAGAATAATACTATAGCTTGACGAAATGGAGTTAGACACATATGTCTACACTACAATAGCAAAAGTCTATCTAACACCCCATACTTTTTTGAACCCAAATTTCAACAAAAATCGAAACTCAAACCCATCCAAGCATGAAGCGTGTAAATCTGGTACTTGCAAAAAAATGAGCATGAGCATAATCAGAGAACGGTAAAATAACTCACAGTGGAAACGAAATAGGATAGACTAGTATCAACTCGGGTAACTACCTTATAAGAGTAAGTCACCACGTCAATACCGAGCAAGAGAGAGAATGAGAACCGAAAACTAAACCTAAACACCTATGGAAACCTGACCTTCTCGAGATAACCTGGGAGTTGTAATGAGGATGAGGTCAGAACAATAAGTTTTGGTGACCAGAAAGAGTATAACATAGTCTATAATACACAGATGTATTCCGTTTGTATCAATCAGGGACATATATCTAACAAGGCTAGTAATTTTAACCTTGTAAACACTTACGCACGACAACTAACTACCATACCCAAGGTAGCATTCCCAAACGATATCGCAATACTGAGATAGAACTTTTACGCATAAGTATGAAGCCTTCCAAACGACCACTCAACTACAACTAAAACTAAGAGACGCCCTTTCCAACTACCAACACAGTATAAGAAAGTATATTATATATATATAGCCACTTAATAGCCTCCCTACCAATATGACGCAAGGGTGGATCCTACCGATCAATTAAGACCCAAGGCGGATCCATCGATCACTTAAGGTCTTTTTAGGTGGTTTAGCCCAACTAATAAAAATTAGAGGACACCAGCTACAGATCCCACTAACACTAGGCTTCCGTCATTCACGCAAATAAACCCATGTCCTACATAAGGCGAGATATAGTAAGAAGTTATTTAAGACTAGTCAGATAGTTAGACGTCGCACATTATTTAAGACCTCCCTATGGTGGACTCTCTCGTTGCCATCTAGCTAACCTTATTAGATAATCTCCGGGACACTTAATACTTCCCCTTAGGATAGGTTGACCTATGGTACCTCCGTAGTGGTCATTTAAAACCTACTCCCAGGGTTGACCCTCAACCCCAATCACTCAAGACCCTAGGGAAGCGGACTAATCGTGGAGATTATCAAATTCGTACCCAATCAGCCTTTAATGCTTTTATTTACGGGAGGTGGGCTACGCGATCACTTAATACCTTTTTAAAGGTGGATCTAACCACTTAAGACCTAAATTCCCAAAGCAGGCCACGTAATTAAATTATTTCCTTTTTGGTTACTTCTTTTGGACAGGAGGAGGGCCCACAGCCACTTAAGACCTTGCTTATGAACCAAACCTTAAATTTAGAAATAATTCGCATTATGCAAACTAATAATCATCACGGGTCCCAATGGTCAATGATGTCTCACATCAGTTGAACATATATTCGACTGCTAAAAAGTGCAGACTTCTGTCGAATAAGGCAACTGAACTGCATCATTAACCTACTAAGTCTAATTCTAATTTCTAAATATTTTAATTCTAGATTAACTAGAATAGAATATGGAAAACCTATACATTTCCTATCCTAGGATGTTTAATTAATTCGTTTTGGACTTAGTATTTAAAACGACTACAATACCCATTAACCCCCTTTTAATCCTATTTATTGCTATTTATTAGGGTTATTGTCATTTATGATCATAACGGTCATATTTTTCCTAAGGCACTAATTAACTGGTCTTAATGCCATTTATTACCATTAATTATAATTAATGTCATTTATGAACCTAACAGTCGTAATTTCCTAAGACATTGGTTAACAATTAAATGCCCTTATTATATCAGTCCCTTATTATTCTAATCTAATTATTGTAACTCCTTAAATCTTCCTATTTTATTATAATTTGATTCATTCTTTTTTTTAACATAATCAACAATATAATATTAATTTAGTCCATTTCCTATAGTAAAAATGCTAACAAAAGAAAAACAGGAACCAAAGTTGTCAAAAGATTCATTTACTACACCACATACAGCTAAAACCGTAGGAGGCAGAATTGATCAAAAAGGCGAATATGGGATAACTAGTTCAGGGAAAGAAAAAAAAACATTCTGATGTATGATTTCAATCTGATCGTAGAGTTCTATTCTCCATGAATTGTGTACCTCTCCCATTTCTTTGTAGGATCATATATCTCCCACCTGGAAGTAGGGCAAATGTGTTTATTCTTCTCATACCAGTGCCTTTCCACCACCTTCCCATCATGGGACTCGTCTTTCTCTATTCTAGCATCAATAATCGTCTGCACATCCTCATGCACATCAAAGTGGAAAAGCGACGCCAATGAAGAAGAAGGCGGCACAACAGAAAGTAACTGGAGATCAAGTGGACACACTCTGTGCTAAAAGAGCCCATGTCTGGAAAAAGAAAAGATCGACAAAAGCTACATCCTCAGGACATAAGAAGTTTGTGATCCAGTCAGGTAACAAGCTCTCTACCCATGCGTAAGACCGACTCCAGAACTCCACCAACCAGAAAACAAACAACATGTAAATCCAGACCCTGCAGCAGGGCCGGTCCTGGCCTAGTGCGAGCCATGCGACCGCACAGGGCCCTTTAGGTCAGAGGGCCCAAAAAAAAAACTGTATTTCTTTTACTGAAGCTGCTTTTTCTTGTCAGGATACGTATATTTGATAGTAATTTATCTATGCAAAAGTAGATATGATTGTATGCTTTGTTGACATCAATCAATATATTAAAATGGAGATGTGGCTTGTGTGAACCTCTAGTTGACAGATTGAAAATATGGATAAAAATTTTATGAATTTGCTGAAACACACAATTTTCTCAATGAAGATGCACAGTAGAAAAAGCACATTTTCACTTAAGTTCAATTTCATAAAAAAAATAAAAAAAAATTTAAGGATCCAAAATTTTGGGCTCGCACTAGGCCCATAAATACTCAGGGCCGGCCGTGCCCTGCAGTACTAGCAAACGATACAAGCCACTAAAAAGGGGGTGGGGGTAGGTGAGGAAAGGCTAACGGGACAGCTCCCGATAACCTCAGTAAAAAAAGTCAATCGATTCCCGCTCTGGGGGTAGCAGTAACCGCTGAAACATCAAAGGTAATGGAAAGCCGCCGCGAGTGGGAGCCGAAGGAACCTCTAAACGGTCTGCCTCGAAAAGCAAGGAATACATCATTCCTAACCTTTTGGATGATATTTGAGGGGTCCATAGACACCTCATCAAAAATAGCCCTATCTGCGCGCACCAAATGCGCCAGCAGATTAGACGAGGGAGAAGAGACGGAAAAGGATAGAACGGAAAGATTTACCTGAGATTCCAGACCATCAGATCCTTAGTCTTTCCTCAAGAGAAGACGTGTTACCTCAAAGACCAACTAAGTTCCCAAAGTAATTCCAAACAGAAATGGCAGTAAAGCCCAAGAAAAGCAGGCGAGTAATGGATTCTGTGCCCCTAGATCCACAACACCTGCAAAGAGAAGCTAACGGAATGCCAATACTCTGGAGGTTTTCATCTATCGATAGCCCCTCGTGGAGGGTATGCCACATATAATAGAAACCTTCGGAGGAATACATGCATTCTAGATGAAAGAGAAGATGGGAAGGTTAGGACATGGCGTCCGAACCGAATTCCAAGCCGTAAGAATCGAAAAAGGGCTACCGTCCCATCCCAACCCACCACCATGCGAATCGGAAAAGGCCTTCATGGATTGCATCCGTCTCCACGTCTCACTAGCATAAAACGAGATACTAGTATAGCTATTGGACTGCATCTTGTGGTCCTTAGCATGAAGGAACGAAGAACATAACGAATCGTTCACTTCAAACCTAGCCCACAGTTTACAAGCAAAAGCTATACAGGTATCCTTTGGGTTTTTGAGACCTAATCCCCCTCACTTCGGGGACGATAAATAATATCCCAAGAGACCTAACAATGATGATTAGCGTTGTCCTTTTTCCCCTAGAAAAAGGCCGATGCCAACGAGCGGTAAGTCCGGAAAAAAGAAGAGGTAGGAGTCATAGCAGCAAAAACATGTGTTCCTATAGAGTCAAGCATAGACTTTATGGGAACCAATCTTCCTGCCTGAGAGAGAAGCGCTGCATTCCACCTTATGATCTTCCCCCTGGCTTTATTTGCAAGGGGGTCAAAAATGGTGTTGAGCTTACGACCTTTGCAAAGAACGATACCAAGTTAAGGTAATGGAAGGGAATCCACCTTGAAACTAGTGAAGGTTTCGACATAAGAAAATCTGACTGTGGACAAGTCTCTCGACGGAATGAAGCAGTTCTTAGAAGTATTAACGAGCTGGTCTGAACACCTCTCGTATTGATTAATGAGGCTGACAAGATGACGGATTGAACGACGGTTACCATTTGTGAAAATGATAATGTCGTCAACAAAGGACAAAGAAGAAACGACCGGACAACCCGAAGGAATGCCAAATCGGTGAATCCGATTAGCTATCGTCAGTGAATGAAATCCATGTACGAAAGCCTCAACAGCGATAACGAAATGCGAAGGTGAGAGAGGATCTCCCTGACGAAGACCTCTACTGGCCTTGAAATACCTGTTGGTCGCTCTGTTGATGAGAACAAAAAACCAACAGTTGGATACGAGCCTCCAGATAACATCGATAATAGCCTCGGTAAATCCAAAATCATGAAGGAACTTGACGATGAAAAAACCAGGACATACGGTCATAAGCTTTCGCCATATCCAGTTTAACAACCACATTAGAACCCCTGACTTTCCTATCAATCTGAGAAATTTGCTCTTGAGCTAATGGAACATTCTGAGAAGCGGAAATAAGATGCTGGAGAAAAGAAGCTATCTTAGTGGCCACGATCTTAGAAATAACCTTGTTAGAAAAGTTACACAAACTGATAGGGCGAAAATCCGCGCACGTAATGTGATTTTTGCACTTAGGGTAAGGACCAAGTTAGTGGAGGTCCAGCTCTGAGGCAGTTCTCCACCGGAGAAGAAAAAATGAATTACTTGGCAGTAGTCCGACTGAATAATCGGCCAAACACTCTGATAAAAATACCATTGAAGCCATCAGGTCCACAAACAATATCCTTACTAAGAGAAAAGGCGTGTATCTATTCCGTAGTAGGTGGAACAACGAGGCCTATTCCCTCCGTTGGTAAAACTAACCTTGGAATGAAGGAAAGAAAAGACGGATCAGAAACCGAGACCGAAGGCGAGCCAAGAAAGGTTTGGAAGTGGGAGAGAACGATTTCCTTGACTTCCTCTGGAGAAGAAGCCAAAGAGAGATCAGGATGCTGGATCTGAAGGATCGTAAGAAGATGGTTCTTCTTGCGAATGGCAGAGTGGAAGAACTTAGAGTTCAAGTCGTCATCGACAACCCACTTGATCCTCGCTTTCTGGCAAATATAGTCGTTCTCGATACGAAGCTCAGAAGAAAAGGCCAGCTGGGCGAGGGCCCACGCTTCCTTGTAAGAACTGAAAGGATCCTCATCGAAAGAAGCCTTGACAAGGACCAGAATCTCTTCAGCCACCCTGACTTGGTCGAAAATGTTCTTGAACTCAAGAGCATTCCAAGACTTGAGGCAAGTCTTTAAGCGCTTGAGCTTACGGGAGAAAGCGATAGAAGGCGAACCTTCAATCAGAGAGTTCTAGGAGTCCTACACGACCGTTTGGAATGAGTGATGGGATCTCCACATACTCTAAAACCTAAAGGAAGTAGGACCAGAAAGAGTAGGGGGAGAGCAACCTAGGAGCATAGGAGCGTGGTCCAAAAAGGTCCGCTGCAGATGAGGCACGGAGAAAAGGAAAGGAAGGCTGAACCAGCTTTCTGAGCAGAAAATTCTATCAAGCCTAGATAGAATCCGATTTGGCCCTTCTTGGTTGTTACACCAAGTGAAAGTCGAACTGACGAAAGAGACTTTTGTCAACCCTGACTCAATGATGAAGGCATTGAAATCAGCAACAGAAGCACGACTAACAACGTTGCCTACCAGTTTTCTGCTTGGCTGGGTACTACATTAAAGTCGCCGCCCACAACTGAGATAGGAAAACCAAAAACAGACAGGCCAAGAACGTCGCACCAGAGAGTCGACCGTTCCAACCTATTGCACTTAGCATAAACAACAGAAACTAGGAAAGAAGAAGAGAAAGGAGCGAGCAGGCTACTGACAGTAACTGATCGGAGACGAAGATAGGGTGAGCAACAATGTCTTTGGACTACAGGATCCAGATCTTGCCCGACACATTGGCTAAGGCACCACCAAAACCAAGGGAAAGAACGGACTTGGTGATCCCTTCCGGTCCTATCATAGGTTCCAGGAGTGCCACCAAGAGGGTAGAGTTCTTCCAAACAATGCGCTTTAGCCTAGCCACAGATGCATCGTTGCCAACACCACGAATGTTCCAAAAGAGGAAATTCGCCATCAGAAAAGAAGAAAGAGAGCCCCGAAGAACGAGACAAGAAACCTAAATGATCCGGAATAGAAAATAGAGCCTCCCTCTAACATCTCAAACATGATGCAACGTGTGTCGGGTAGATCGAACGATCTGCTCGGATGCCGTTATAGAGCGTGTGCAATTAGTGGTGCGAGGAGTGCGAGGCCCAGCCCAAGGTCTTCTATGCGAAGAGCGAGACGGTCCTACATACGGACGAGGAAAAGCCTCACTAGATTTGGGGGTTCCTATAGAAACCCCGAAATCCAAATCATGAGCCAACGAGATAAAGTGAAACCTACCAGATCTCAAAGGACAAAAATTCTTAGTGAGTCAAGATAGTCGATCATTAACGATCGCTATCTCATCCTCACTAAGCATAGGGAGAGATAAAGGAGCGGGAAACAAAACATAATCCCAAGAAGGGCTCGAAGGAGGAAACGATAATGGATAATCGGGCATAAATGTAGGATACGTCAAAAGGCGCATCACTAATTCCTGTGTGAACATTACTAGAGCCGAGCTGTCATCTGCTTGACAGCCCCGCAAAGATGGTAATGTTCGGACAACCGATCCTAATGTGGTGACGTAAGGCGAAGGTTTTAACGGTCAGTAATCTACCTGGCAACACGTACATTGGCCCAGGACCCAACATACGGCTACAATAGGGAAACTGCAAAGACCGGAGAGCCAACCCTTATGAATCGATCGAAAACTACACCGAAAGGTCGCAAATCTGAACCAAAAAACAAAAAACAACCAAAAAACAGAAGTCTCCATCGACACGATGAGGACGTCGAGGAGACTAAAAAATCCCGGTAACCCCACATTGACGAAAGCCAACACAGAAAAACCCACAATCAGGCAACAAACTAGCACCATCTACGAGCAATGGACATAAAAGTAAGAAACAGAGATAGTCGAGCATGGAAACCTGGTTTCCAAAAAAAACATCTCCAATAAAAAAAACCATAACCAATACAGATAGAGTACAACCAAATGAAGTGGAGTTAACCAACGAGGACTCACTGATAAAATAAGCAGCAGCACCAATAAAAGGTAAAGCAACAGGCACCAAACCAGAGATCTCACAACAAACATCGGGGAACGCAGCAGCAGAGACTAATCTTTGCGACTCAAGAACAATCACAAAGTCATAGTAAAAACGAAAGGCAAGCAGAGGGTACCTGATCTATGTAACACATAACGCCATAGTCAACAAGTAAGCCCAACTCACCATTCAAAGGAAATGCCACCATTTCGGAGCCTCCCACCACTGAAGCTGAAGCCACCACCATTTCAGATCCTTCCACAACCGATGTCGAAGACAAAAGCACAACTTCTAAACCATCCAATGCCACTACATTCCCTACCAAAGTCGACTCAATAGAGATTGCCTCGACATAATCCGGAGCTACAGCTACACCCCCAACCAAACCACTAGGGGCACTATCACACAACGATGCCACGCCAAGAGAGAGAGAGAGAGACTTTTGCTGCAGCTGATCATAGCTTGTAAGCCCTTCCTCCTCCGACTGGGATAAGAACCAGAGCTGCTACCAGCAACTACAAAAGAAACGGATGAAGGAGGAGCCTCCAAAATACAAACCGATAAATCATGTTCGAAAACATAAAACGCGTTGGAGAGAGAAAGTGCAGGAGGAGCCTGTATCCCACCAAGGAATCCTCCACTAGAATCTCAGAAGCCCGCGAACCAGCGATTGAAGAAGCCACTTGCACCTGCCTTGAACAACGAGCGAAACGACACCGACTTTTAAAAGGGGCCTGCAGACCAGCCTTGCAAATAAAACAAGGCTCTTCAGCAACCATCGAAAGATTAGCAATGGACAGGATGGTTAATTCCCCAACAATAACTAAATCAGCGGCGATGAGCTTGCCAAAACCGGGTCCGAAGACACCACCACAAGAGATAGAACCAACATAAAAACCATGAACAGCTGCTAATGGTGCAGCCTCTGAAGTTTTGAAGCTCAAACGAGGGGTAAAGTGGGTGGTTAAATCCTGCTTGCGTTGTTTAGCTTTAGAACATTTTCGAGAAATATAAACCACATCAGAAGAAGGGGGATCTAATCCACGCGGGGGAAAAGAGCTCACCAACGATGATTGAAACAGTGGTGATAGTTCTAGAAAGCTCCCCTCTACATCCAAAAATCGGTGACGATTGAGACGCATAAAAGAATTCAGGGAGAAAAGCTCCACCTCAATTGTAGATTCACCAGTAAAGTGCACCGATAATGGATAATCCACTACCTGAAGCAACACTTTGGCTATGGCGTCGAAGCTAGGGCAACGCTTCACAAACGAGCCAGACATAACAAAGACCCCTTCAGATCTACAAGAAACCATGCCGAGATCCAATAAGATATAACTGGACCAATCCACGAGAGCGCAGGAAAAAGAAAAACAGGGACCCAACAATAGTAAGATTGCATTAGAGCTCGAAAAAACAGAGAAAAAGAATCAACGATCAGTAAAGCTCCACCACTTTTTAGACCGTTGGGAAGAGTTTTAGTGTCCTTTTGATAATTTGATTCATTCTTGTTGTATACATATATTTATATGTTTATAAGAATAATTTATTTACTTAATTGGAGTTAAAATACATATTTCTAGTCATCGTTTTTAAATTGTAACCATTTAGGCATAACTACCAATTCAATTTATTTTCCCCAAATCAACGATGGTTACAATAGTTATTATTCCCTTATAACCTTATTTGTGGAAAATCAATCACATTTATTGCTACAACAGCCATAATATATATTTCCATTTAATATGGATTATTCTTCCATATATAATTCCATAAAATGGAAACCATTAAAACACACATATACAACAAACATTAATTATAATATATATTTCCTTGTTTACGTAGATTTAGATGGACAACATATACACACACATGTATATATATTTATATTTTCCCGCAGTTAACGTAGTTGATATGTTTTTATATTATTAATATTAAATTGAAATGCTTTGGTCTAAGCTAACGAACAAAACAATCTTTTTATGTTCAATCTTGCATTAGGATTCCAAATCTCATAAAAATGTCAAAATTGAAGTTATTGTAAATTATGCCATAAAATATTTTGAATAGGAACAACATATTTCAAATCATAAATTATGTAATATATTATTTTGGATTGGTTGATGTAAACTATGTACAAACATACATGAATCTATGTTTGTCCATGAATTTATACAATCCTTTTCTTTTTAGGCTTTTTGTACATATTTCTTACTGATTTCAATAATGTCTTTTTATTGAAAAGGAAAAAGGCATATTTACAATAACCAAGTTAAAACCTAAGCAAAACTGAATACAAACAAGCTTATTATTTTCTAACAAAATTCATATGAATCACAATCAACACCAATACTACAGTTCTAGAATAAACTACACTTTTAACAATGATTTATGGGACTAATTTTCAGATCTATGACATTTAAAACAACCATAATATTTTAAACGCAATTGTAGGCAATAATATAAACAATTCCAATAAGCCCACAAGGTAACGATATTCAAAGCACAATTTTATTCTTTTAGATTTGACAATACTTTTAAACAGATCTGATAGACATTATTTTAGATTTGACAAAACTATAAACAAATCTAATAAATATTTAGGCATACGTTTCAGATTTATCAAAAACGAATTAATCAGATTATTGTAAATTATGTATATTGACTTTCCACTCACCTGAAAGCCATCCAAATCTGAATCAAAATAAATTTAGGCCTATAATTCCCAATGGGATACTTTCAGATTTGTATATTTGCAAGAAAACAAGAAAAGAGAGAAGAAATCTGATGAAGAAGAACCTAAATGCCAATTGTGACACCCCACGTCCATTGATGTCACTCACTAAGGGAATGCATTAAGTTTTGTGAAGCTTTATTGGTAAACAGAACAGAAACATTACAAAACAGATACAAAATAGCAGCGGAATTAAAAACGTTTATTAATCAAGCAAGGTTACACCATATGTCTGAAAATACATAAACTCAGTACATCATTAAAAACTTCTGTCTTGTACTTTAAATATCAGAGTATAATAACAAAGAAAGCGTAATCCCCAAATCATAAGCCATAGCAGCAAAGATAGAAGCTTGAGCAACACGTCTAGAAGCTCCAAGCAAGACGATAGCAGAATCCTGACTAAGCCTGATAATTCCATCCCTTGAGAACCTGGGGGGAGGGGGGAGAGGGAAGGGGGAACGGACGAAAGAAGGAGAAACAAAAAGGGTTAGACATAAAGTCTGGCGAGTCTAGTTACGTTTATCTAGTAAATAAATAAAAGTAACTTGATAGGCGTATAAAGTGGATAAGAGAGATCACTACATAAATGGCAATTGTGACAAGGTAGACAGGATAACGTGTATGTGCCTCACTAGTGATTACTCTGCACTGTTACAAGTATAACTAAAATGAGATGATCCCTTCCACTATGAGTTGGCAGGCTTAGGTCATACATCCAAGTATACCCTAACTACTACCCTAATCGATCGGCTCCCTACTCCGTAGATATCCTGTAGTGGCCCCACAGTATGAGGTATTACTTCCTAAAGTGGCAACCCAAGGTGTGCACAACCATATCTACTGGTGTCACGGTCATCTTAGCCCCCTCTTCCCGTCCCATGCACGCACATGTCCCCGGTCGGTTTGCACCGCCCACACCATCCGTCTCGTTTGGATCTCTTACAATCAATATGTAAGCGTGCCCCTTCTCCTCCTAGTACGGAGTTCTTTACTTGATATCAACTCCGGGTTACTAACTGAAATGGGTCCCACACAATATGATACAAGATCTCCCCTTTGTCTTGTATCTCCACTAGGTTTTTCACTGACTATGTATACCCTTAGGTGGCTTTAATTACATAGCCATATGTTAGTTATGCTTACCCTAAAAGGGTGTCTTTAATTACATAACTTTATTATATTTTTCCCCTGGTTATGTATACCACTAGGTGTCTTTAAGTACATAACTTATTTATTTCTACCACTTATGCTTACCCTAAAGGGTGTCTTTAATTACATAATATCAATCTTTCTAGTGGTTATGCTTACCTGCAGGTGTCTTTAATACATAACTCCCAATCTTTCTACCGGTTATGCTTACCTATAGGTGTCTTTAATAAATAACCCTATCATTTCTACAAGTTATGTTAACCCTAAAAGGTGTCTTTAATTACAAACTTTATTATTTCCACCAATTATGTATACCACTAGGTGTCTTTAATTACATAATCTTATCGGGTTAAGTTTGTGGGCCTATGTATACTAATATTACCCACCTACTCAAGATTTACTTAACCCTCCCGCTAATTCAAGCATGTTTATTTAACGGTTAAGTTTACGGGCCTATATATCCTAATATTATCCACTTACCCAAGATTTACTTAACCTTCCACTGATCCAAGAATGTTTGTTTAATGGTTAAGTTGTGGGCCTATATATACTAAAATTACCCACCTACCCAAGATTTACTTAACCTTCCACTGATCCAATCAATTTTACTTAACCCTAACTTTAGTTCTATATCATACAATCCCTATGGATTAGATTTGGTTAAGTAGTCTAATTCATTACCATGTCCATTTATGGTTTATAATGGGCTAGACCTCCCACATTAGGCCTACAATGTGTGGATGCTGGATATGCCGGTCGGGTCCGGGCAGTCTTATTCCACAGTTAGGCCTAACCTCGTGTCTTAGCCCAATACGTACTTGCATACTTAGTCCTCTCACATTTGGTTCAACATTAGTGCCTGTTGGATATGCCGGTCGGGTCCGGACAGACTTCCACTACTAATGCAACCTAACCTCGTGTCATAAGTACAATTACAATTTCTAATTGTAATTACTAAACATTCCATTTTTAATTAATTTACCAATTAATTAATCCTTTCCTTTTATAGGTGTCAATACCTATCTTACCCAATAATTTGAATTACATGTCCAAAAATGTTCATATTCAAATTATGCCAATATTAACCCCTTTTCCTCCATTCCTTAACTAGCGCCCTCACAAAATTGACAGTATGCCTAGGATAGACAACAGCCTCGTCATAAACGATAATAGGGAAAAACAATAGGAATGTAACAAAAGTGATCATCTTAGCATAAACATAAACTTAGCATGATAACGTGAACATACATACTGACATGGACAAGTAATTATTATCATAACAAGATGAAGATAAAACTAGTGAACATAACAAGATGTCTCAATAATCACAGCAAGATCTAAGACAGCAGTTTAGATGTCCCATTTGTTTAGATCTAACATAATAACACATGGTGATAGATTGGATCACATGATCTAGATCTAGAGGTTAAAATAGATCTAACATGATAACACAAGGTGAAACAGTTTCAATGTCCATATAAATTATATCTACTAGTTTAGAAATAGATCTATACAAATCCACATAATAGCGTGCCATAGAAGTTATAATTTAGATAAAAATTTAGATCCAATCCTAACCAATTCAAGGTGGCATATGTTCATGATTTACATAAATGATTAGATCTATCCAATGATATAACTACTCGAATTGACAGATTAATATTAACCACAATATGGTTACAAACTAAGATCCACAATAATAACATAGTAGAACAATCATCATTGAAGGACCTAAAGAAATAGATCCATCATGAAATAGCAGAATAATCACAATCGAATTGGATCTAAAGAAATAGATCTATCAAGACATAGCAGAATAATCACAAAGAGATAGATCTATCATGACATAGTATTAGATACGATAATAGCATAAATTCTTGGTTTACACATATCCAAATCACAGTCTTTCATAATTTTCTTTTATTTATATAAACCTAAAAGCAACTAGAACTCATAGCATTAGGTTTAGAGAATAGAGAGAATGGATCTTGAATTCTGAATTTGATTTGCAAAGTATGTAGCTGTAGAAAATTGTTTAGTTCGCATTCCAGCAGCATATGGCCTCAATGACTTTCGATGAAGAAAATATGAGAAATAACCACATATTTATAGCTGCAAAGCCCTCTGAAACCGACTGCCACCTCATACCTAGGGGTGTCAACACCCCTGTGGAAGGGTCGACACCCCTTCAGGGGGGTCGACCCCCTAGAGCGGGAATTTTGGCGCTCTGGCGAAATTTTCAAATTCGAACAGTTCTGGGTGGAATTCTGAATCAACTCTGACTCATCTCTGACTCATACGTATGTATATAATTTTTCTACGTGTATACAAACTTAAAACCCTCATAACTTCCTCATGCAGTAGGGATGAGAGAAAACCCGAAATAAAACCGAAACCGATAAAAACCGAACCGAAGAAAATCGAAATTGAAAAAAATCGAAACCGAAAATCAAAAAACCGAACCATACTAATATTTCGGTTTTAGGTCCAAACCGAGCCGGAAAAAACCAAACTGAACTGAATTATAAATTATTGCACATTATCTCTTACTGCATGTTGTTTCGTATCATATAGTATATACATATTTGTCACTGCTTCACTCATTTGATTTAGCTGAATACAAGATTAGGGGTAGACCAATATAAAATGTCCATTTCTTGTTTTTGTAGATTTTTGGATTGTCTTCGGCTTAGAGCTAGCTAGCTTAGCTTTGTAATACTTTGGATGATTTATAGTCTATTAGTCTGTACTCCGTATCATGTGTCTCAATACATTCGGTTGAAACAATTTATTTTAGTTTCTTTTATGGTTGTTTAAATTTATAATATTTTTTGTTTAAATCAGTTTTAAAACCGAAACAGAACCAATAAAAACCAAAATCGAGCTTTTGAAACCGAAACCGATGCTTCGGTATGGTTTCGGTTATCAATTTTTAAAACAGAACCGAACCAAGGTTTCGGTTTTACCTCAAAACCGAACCGAACCAAGGTTTGCTCACCCCTATCATGCGGTGTCCACTTTACGCATACCAAATGTCTGTCTTGACCAAAATTTTGAGACAGACGCAATGGTGCAATCCGTTTCCTCTAATTCTGAATATTAAATTAATTATTATTTAATTTATTCTCTTTTAGTGTCGGTACAAATTTGGGGTGTTACATTCTCCCCTACTCAAAGGATTTTGTCTCCGAAATCTTTAAGTTGAGAAGAATGCATATCCTACCATTCATCGTCCATCTATTCATCCACCAACCACTAGCATCCATTGTCCTTAAAGATTTCTAATACCTATATGAATATATGCAAAGGTGTGTGTAATATGTCCCAACACTAATGCGAAGATCAGACGGTCTATTGATTCAGTTGACCTCCTTAATGCAATGTATGTTAGTGCCATGAATCCATATGCAAATAAACCTATTGTATCATATAAGTTCTATATGTGTGCACACCCATTCTTCCAAATGCAACATCCATATACCAGTTCATCCATTTCCATCCATAAAAGAAAGGAAAATGCACAAACATCCATATGCATTATGAAAGTGATTGAGCCGATCTTAGTGCCTAATGTGTGTGTATATGCGTCCACAGGCAACCACTTGCATCCGCTTGCATCCATCAAACATAACATGTTTCAAACACATGTTTGCATCCATGGGATTCCTATCTAAAGGTCGAAAATATGATGGATAAGATATATTCTATTGACAGAAACAAGTATTGATAAAACTTAGGAAAAAGGAATTAAGAACATATCCTCGAAAAGAAAAGGGTATGAAGCACGAATCTTGTCTTCGATCTCCTAAGTCGCATCTTCTGAGATATCTCCCCATTGAACCTTTAGCAACTTGATATCTTTATTGCGCAGCTTCTTAACTTCTGACCCAAGAATATGGGTAGGCACTCGTCTGACTGTCGCCTCTCGTTCCACTTCGACTTCTTCCAACATACTTGGCTCAACAACTTCCACAGTGTCATGCAGGCACTTCCGCAGATGAGAGACATGGAAGATGTCATGAACACCGGATAGATTTTCTAGGAGTTTTACTTGGTAGGCCATTTGGCCAATCCTGTTGGTTATGGGAAATGGTCCCATAAACCTAGGTGCCAACTACCCTACCGATCCAAAGCGAACCACATTCCTTAAAGGCGATACTTTGATAAAAACCAAGTCTCCCACTTTGAATTCGATGTCAGTCCTTCTCTTATCTGCATAGGACTTCTGCCTATCTTGAGTTGTCTTCATCCGCCATCGAATAAGGTCAATGTTTTTGGACGTTTCCCTAACAATATCTGGTCCAGGTAATATTCTTTCTGTAGATTCCCACCAACAAGTTGGCGATCTACAGGGTCGTCCATACAATGCTTCGAAGGGTGCCATGCCGATGCTGGCCTGATAACTGTTATTATATGCAAACTCTGCTAAAGGAAGATGCTCTTCCTATGTCCCTCCGAAGTATAGGATACACAGCCTTAAAAGATCTTCCAAAATTCTGTTCACCCTCTCCATATGCCCATCAGTCTGACGATGATAAGCAGTGCTCAAAAACAATCGTGTACCTAATGCTTCTTGCAAGCTCCTCCAAAATTCGCTGGTAAAGATGGGGTCATGATTGCTCACGATGCTGGAAGGTACTCCACGAAGACGAACTATCTCACGAACATAAATTGCTGCCAACCATGGTGCCATCCTCTTACTCTTAACTGGAAATAAAATGAGTGCTCTTAGTAAGCCTGTTTACTACCACTCAAATGTCGGTGTTACCCCTTGTTGATCTAGGAAAACCATCTATGAAGTCCATGGAGATGCTCTCCCACTTTGACTGCGGGACCTCTAAGGGATGAAGTAAACCACCGAGCTCCCTTTGCTTAGCTTTGACTTACTGGCAAATCAAATATTGAGAAACAGCACTGCTACATCTTTCTTCATCCCATCCCAAAAGAAAACCCTTTCTCAAGTAGCTCCCCTACTTGCTTACTCAACTCCCTCCTTTCCCTTGGAACCATATGGCGCACTGGTAATGCAACCAGATTTGCATTGTCCACCAGATATATATATGAAAATCGATCTCGAGCCTTGGAGGTAGGTCCCGTACCTCATACAAAACGTCAGAATAATCTCGAACCACTGGAACAGATTGCAAATCATTGACATATGCATCAAGAGACTCTAGGAAACTAAGCATAACAGACCCTTGGGGGTCGCAAAAAACTTCGAGTGTCTTCCCATGACAAATCAGGAGTCCAATAACCTGCCTCTCACAATCCAGAATAGCCCTATACGTGGTAAGCCAATCCATTCCTAGAATCAACCCATAGCCCATAAACCCGAGCAGATATGCATCGCACTCAAACTCGACGCCTAACGCAGACATTCTCAAACCCCGACAAATCATAAATGAATGAGCCGAACCACCAATGGGGTTTGAGGCAATTACGGGATCCACTACCATACTAGTAATTAGTTGCAGAGATTCAACCACAGAACTAGATATAAACGAATGCGAAGCGCTAGAATCAAAAAGAGTTCTTATAGGAAGATTGGAAAGATAAATCAACCCTTCCACAGAAACTCCCCTACCTCTATCTAGTGTACTAGCCATGAGAGAATTCGCTTGCCCTCCAGAGGCTCCTGTCCTTTGACCTTACCCTTGCTTCCTTGGGCACTCCCTAGAATAGTGTCCAACCTCTTCACAAACGAAGCAAGCATTCTTCCATTTCCTACAGTCCTAGGCTAAGTGACCCTCTCGCCCACAACTATGGCACTTCCTCTTACCCTTAGCCTTGTCATTCCTTCCGCCCTTCTTCTGATGCTGTTGTTGTCCTTTCATGGGCCATACCTTTTTATTTTGTGTTTCCTCGACCTTAACTGTTTCCTTTTCAGCTTTATTTGAACTTTATCTATGTTCCCTTCCCGGGCCATCATTTTTCTCATCCTTGGGTTGTACTCCTTAGCCCTAACTCCCTTGTTCTCCTTTTTACCATCCTTATGTAATAGGCTAACAAGTCTCTAGAAAGTTGTCTCCATCGCACAGAAATCCTTAGGAAGCTCGAGAAAATTAGCCGTAGGTGATACTACTGCAGCTACAAATGGGGGTTAGGTACTTCATTGCCCTTCGACATGTGCCGCACTTCAAACATACCAATGGCATTATGCCGGAATGGGGACACCTTTGGGGAAGAATCGGTCCCCCAGACAAAAAGGAAAAAGGAATCAAGCAGAGAATCGAAAGATACTTCCTATGGCTTTGGGGAATATGTTTTTCAAGACAAACTTTTCTTTCTGAAAATGCTTTCTTTTAAAACCTTTTTGAAAATGATTTTCAAAAACATTATCCCATCTGGTAACCTTCAGCTCTGATACCAATTGTGACACCCCCACGTCCGTTAATGTCACTCACTAAGGGAATGCATTAAGTTTCATGAAGCGTTATAGGTGAACAAAACAGAAACATTACAAGATAGATATAAAATAGCAGCGGAATTAAAAACTTTTATTAATCGTAAAGCAAGGTTACACCATATGTTTGAAAATACATAAACTCCCTTGAGAACCTTCAGGGGGAACGAAAGAAAGAAGGAGAAACAAAAAGGGTCAGACATAAAGTCTGGCGAGTCTAGTAACTTTTAGCCAGTAAATAAATTAAAGTAACATAATAGGCATATAAAGTGGATAAGAGAGATCACTACATAAATGGTAGGTGTGACAAGGTAGACAGGATAAGGTGTATGTGCCTCACTAGTGATTACTCTACACTGTTACTAGTATAACTAAAATGAGATGATCCCATCCACTATGAGTTGGTAGGCTTAGGTCATACGTCCAAGTATACCCTAACCAGTACCCTAATCGATCGGATCTATACTCCGTAGATATCCTGTGTTGGCCCCACAGTAGGGGTTATCACTTCCTAAAGTGGCAACCCATGGTGTGCACAACCATATCTACTGATGTCACGGTCGTCTTAGCCCCCTCTGCCCGGCCAATGCACGCACTTGTCCCCAGTCGGTTTGCGCCGCCCACACCATCTGTGTCGTTTGGATCTCTTACAATCAATCAGTAAGCATGCCCCTTCTCTGCCTATTATACGGAGTTCTTCACTTGATACCAACTCTAGGTTACCGATTGAAATGGGTCCCACATAATATGATACAAGCTCTCCCTTTTGTCTTGTATCCCCACTAGGTTTTTCACTGACTATGTATACCCTTAGGTGTCTTTAATTACATAGCCCTATGTCAGTTATGCTTACCCTAAAAGGGTGTCTTTAATTACATAACTTTACTATATTTTTCCCCTGGTTATGTACACCACTAGGTGTCTTTAATTACATAACCTTATTTATTTCTACCAGGTATGCTAACCCTAAAGGGTGTCTTTAATTACATAATTCCAGTCTTTCTACTGGTTATCCTTACCTACAGGTGTCTTTAATACATAACCCCAATCTTTCTACCGGTTATGCTTACTTATAGGTGTCTTTAATACATAACCCTATCATTTCTACAAGTTATGTTTACCATAAAAGGTGTCTTTAATTACATAATTTTATTTTTTCCACCAATTATGTATACCACTAGGTGTCTTTAATTACATAACCTTATCAAGTAAAGTTCGTGGGCCTATATATACTAATATTACCCACCTACCCAAGATTTACATAACCCTCCCGCTGATTCAAGCATGTTTGTTTAACGGTTAAGTTTATGGGCATATATATCCTAATATTACCCACCTACCTAAGATTTACTTAACCTCCCACTGATCCAATCAATTTTACTTAACCCTAACTTCAGTTCTATATCATACAATCCCTATGGATTAGATTTGGTTAAGTAGTCCAATTCATTACCGTGACCATTTATGGTTTATAATGGGCTAGACCTCCCACATTAGGCCTACAATGTGTGGGTGCTGGATATGCCGGTCGGGTCCGGACATTCTTATTCCACAGTTGGGCTAACCTCGTGTCTTAGCCCGGTTCGTATTTGTGTACTTACACCTCCCACATTAGGTTCAACAATAGTGGCTGCTGGATATGCTGGTCGGGTCCGGGCAGACTTCCACCACTAATGCAACCTAACCTCGTGTCATAAGTTCAATTACAATTCCTAATTGCAATTACTAAACATTCCAATTTTAATTAATTTACCAATTAATTAATCCTTTCCTTTATAGGCGTCAATGCATATCTTACCCGATAATTTGAATTACATGTCCAAAAATGTTCATATTCAAATTATGCCAATATTAACCCCTTTTCCGCCGTTCCTTAACTAGCGCCCTCAAAAAATTGACAATATGCCTAGGATAGACAACAGCCAAGTCATAAACGATAATAGGGAAAAACAATAGGAATGTAACAAATGTGATCATCTTGGCATAAACATAAACTTAGCATGATAACGTGAACAAACATACTGGCATGGACAAGTAATTATTATCACAACAAGATGAAGATAAAACTAGTGAACATAACAAGATGTCTCAATAAGCACATCAAGATCTAAGTCAGCAGTTTAGATGTCCCATTTGTTTAGATACAACATAATAACACATGGTGATAAATCGGATCACATGATCTAGATCTAGAGGTTAAAATAGATATAACATGATAACACAAGGTGAAACGGTTTCAATGTCCACATAAATTAGATCTACTAGTTTAGAAATAGATCTACACAAATCCATATAATAGCATGCCATAGAAGTTATAATTTAGATAAAGATTTAGATCCAAACCTAACCAATTCAAGGTGGCATATGTTCATGATTTACATAAATGATTAGATATATCCAATGACATAACTATTCAAATTGACAGATTTATATTAACCACAGTATAGTTACAAACCAAGATCCACAATAATAACATAGTAGAACAATCACCATTGAATTGGATCTAAAGAAATAGATCCATCATGACATAGCAGAATAATCACAATCGAATTAATTCTAAAGAAATAGATCTATCATGACATAGCAGAATAATCACAAAGCTATAGATATATCATGACATAGTAATAGTGTAATGTCCTGTATTTTACACGGTGGAATAATTAATTTATTTAATTATTTAATATATGGTTTGGTAATTTAAATGGTCGTTAAAATTAAATAACTTTGAATATTTAATTAATATAATAATTAAATTATTAATTCTGAAATAATCAGAATAGGCTGAAATGACGATATGGTGTGAATTGGACAATTCAAAATATATAATTCAGTTTAGAGTTGAATTATATTAACGAATATATTATATAAACGACAGTTGAATGTATTAATTATATTATAAATATACTCAAGCTCGAAATGGCGGCGCATTTCGTAATTTGGTGATTCGAACTTTAAACGAGTATACAGAAGCCGTTTTAAATCGGATTTCTGTGAAACAAGAAACGTTCAGAGCTGGTGAAGTATATTTTTCTAACGGAAGAGAAAAATCGGGATTTCGTCGTGTAGATTTTTATTTACGTCCAAATCAAATTTTCGAAAAGTCGTTATGGAATTCCTTTATAATTTATATCGATTTATAAAAGGATTTAAATATAAATCGAATATCGATATAACTCCGATGATGAAATATCGAGTTATAAATCCATATATATTTATTCTAGAGCCGTACGGTATTCCACGGTGAATATATACGATAATATTTATTTTTAAATATTAAATTTAATTGTTTTTAAATATATTTATATATTTAAAAGGGTTATTTAGAGTTTTAAAAATAGCCAGTTTTGCAAATGACCTCAGAATTGGAAGAAACTAATTTTGTTGGATCCACAATGTTAAATTAATGTTAGAATTCAATTTGTGTGATTTTTAGAGTCCGTATGAGGTCATACGGGATTTTAATGTGAAATACATTCGATAAATTGACCTTTAAAAATACGATGTGTGAGCAGACAGAGTCGGAATTCAACGAAACCAGTTTCGTTGGGACTGAAATGTAGAACTCTAGCCGCATGCCAATTTTCATGATTTTTGAATATCATGTGTGATCACACGGATTTTTAAAGGCAAAAACAAATATAAGATGATATAAATAAAATGTCTAACAAATATCTTAAAATATTTAGATATTTATCCACCCTGTAAATGCCTCCTTAACTTATACTTAAACCTAATTTCATTCTTCTGGTCAAAACAAAGTCGGCCGTCACTTTCTTTTGTTCTTCAGCAAAAACGTGGAGTTTGAAATTCCACATAAAATCAAAGAAAATCTCATAAATCCTTTTTCATATAGATTTGCAACTCTGAGAGTATCCTCTCCACTTTGATGTTAGTATTGTTGGGTTTGACGCTCATTTTTTGAGTTCGATATTGAAGACAGTAAACTAGGGTTTTCGAAAGTGTGGGTTTTGGTGCATCGAGTTTGAGCTTGAGTTCGTATTCAGATCTGTGAGGGGGTTGAGCTTCTCGTTGAGGAGTTTGGGGGATTCTGGTTCGTATTTATGTTGATCGATAAACTATAGTGGTACGGGTTGGTCTGAAATTGAAATAGCTGGGGATGAGTTCGAGTAAGCCGTGGTGGCGACGGCTGGAAGCTACCACTACAACAAAAATAGTCTTTTATAGCGGCATATAGCCTCTATCAAACAATACCACAGCGGCCCGAAAGGCGCTGCATATCAACATGTTATAAAAAACAGTTAAATAATTATTTCACAAAAACTGCTGCTATAAAAGGGTATGATTTTATAACGGCTATATGCCGCTATGATACATAAGGATAGTAGCTCGTTATTGCCGCTATAAAACATGTCATTCTTCATGAAAATAACGAATTTCTATAACACCATATAGCTGCTATGAAATAATTACTTAATAGCGGATATATCGCGCTATAAACCAGCATGATAGCATTTCTAAATCCTTTTGCAACTTGTATATGCCGCTATAAAATATGTAAACATAACACATGTTCGATGATATTCTTTGCCACCAAGCTCCTGTATTACATTATCTTTTATAACGCTTTTTAATATATTATAATAATTGCAATCAAATGAATCTTCACAGCAATTTCTAAAGTAGTATATGACCCAAAAATTATAATACTCAACAAATGTAACACAAATTCAAAATAACAAGATAAAGGATCAACTAACGAAAAATAAGTTCAATATGTATGTTTACAATTTCATATTGACGTCAATTTGAGTTAACACAAAATAAAACATAGTTCAATTTGAGTTAATAAAAAATAAAATCTACAATAAAACCCCAACCCCAACCGCTCTCCTCCATCAAACTTCCACAACCATGCTACCCATCCGATCTTTACTCCACACATTCACTGTCAAAACGCACAAATCGAAGATCATCACCATTGCACCGTTGCATTATCACTGCATACGCTTTCATAACCAGTTACAATCAGATACACATTAATTACCTTTGACAGTTTCAGGGTGACACTTTGTCCATTTTGTCCAAGCAACTGTTGTATTGGGTTTCCTGGTACCATTGCTGAACAATGATCAACTACAAGTCCATGACATCATAAGTTTAGACAAGGTATGCCAATAAAAAGAATTTTTGGGTTATGAGCATTGATAGTAATGCCTCATACACTTGGAAAACAATGCTCAAAGCTAGAGAATGATGTAAATATCTTATCAATAAAAACATTGTCAATGGAAGATCATCTCATCTACGTTTTGATCATTGGCTTTTAATGGATCAAATATTAATTTTGTGTATGGTTGGCAACATATTATGGTCAACGGTGGAAGTTCAAATACGTGTCTACCATTATTATAGAAAATATTTGGAATTTTGACAGCATACTTCTGCCTCCCCGCATAATTGAAGAAATACAGAGGATTAAAATCCTTAATGACAATCAGGAATATTATTGGACATTTGCTGGTAATAATAAAGGGTTTCTTCCATTGAAAACTATTTTTACTCTACTGTTTCCCTTTTTACTCCTATTCTTGAATGGGCTAAATTAGCGTGGAAAAAACCTACTGTGTAGAAGTAATCATTTACTCCATACTTAGCTTGAATTAACAGGCTTAACCCTCTTAATAAGTTAAGCAAGTGAGCTACTGCAATTGATTAAATTATGTAAACTACGTAACTGTGTATAAGAAATAAAAATCACCTCTACTTCAACTGTAGTTATTCAAGTTTCACTTGCGATTTCATCAAAGTTAATCTACAAATCAACACTTCTCACAGCCATGACATGATCACCGAATCACTGATTTGCTTAATTTTTCTCAACAAAAGGACCTGCAAACAAAATAAAGGATAACTATCACTATAACAATAAATCACATCCGGAAAGAAAGTGCAATCAGATTTTCAAGCACATAGCAACTTCTAAAGAAATCAAGGCCAAAGTAATCCTCACAGAAATTAAATCTATTTTGCTTACGTTCGACTACAAAAAGAAATAGAAAAGATTAGTATTGGTTCCATGAAGCATTTTGGAGATGAATTGAAGCAAAACTTCAAAATCTACCGTAAGAATTAATCAACACTGCTTTGTTTGCTTGAATTTCATAGCATGTAAAATGTTCATTATTATAAAGAACCCACAACTGCATATTACGAAAAATTAATTGATAAAATTGATTAATTTTATCCATTCTTATATCTAAAAAATTATTGCAGGGTAGAACAACATGTTTGTATAATAACAATTGGACTACAAACACAATCCCATATATGTTTGTGTTTTAACGTGCAAGCAAAATCATAACAAGATGGCATCAGATACTTACATGCCATCCTACTATTATGCTATTAGCTTTGTTGACACCATCTTTGTAAGAACCCGTAACTTCCCCGATTAGGAAAGAGCGGATACTTTGAGAACAACACACAAAAGAACACAGACAGAAGAACATTTCATTGTTAATTACAACAATTCCATCAGAATACAAGAATATACAGAGTATATTACACATTATAAAATATCAGAGATTTAAATTACATTTAAATACATTACATAGCAGTGGAAAATAATATAATACACAACTAGAAGTAATACACGGATACAGAGCTTTCCGAGTATCTTTCCAGCTGTAAATCAGGATCCTGTGAATATAAATCTGCAAAACCAAAACTACTAGCTGCCCGTGTCAAAATAAGGGCACCCATAGTTTAGGTTAAAACAATAAACTCCTGGTCAGTCATGTAACTGGTGTGAGAACTAAAATAGTTATTAATCTTTATTTTAAAATTAGGTAAATCAAGGGACTACGCCGTATTACACGGAACGGGTTTCCTCCCAAGAACACCAGTGCATAAAACAATAGCGCAATGTTAAATAAAGAACAATGAAGCTATTATAAGACCCAGGTCCCATCACACAATGCAACACAAATCGGAGGATAGAGTTTTCCCTTATAATAGCCAAAGCATGCTTAATACGTTTAACATTTGATACTATAATAAGTGTATAGTGTTTAAAACAATTTCAATCATAACTATTAATCATAGACGGCATGGGTACCATATATCATGTCAACAATGCTAGGCTCTACAATCAAAACCGCACATGTCACGTATTGGAAGTTGGATTTCCATCTGTGAACCAAGGCAAGGGATCGTCCTCACCGAATTCGAGACGCTCTAGCCCGTGTCTCAGGAACAGAACGCATCGTCCTTTGGATCGTCAGGGCCGGTCCACCGATGTGGATTAAAATGCTTGAACACTACGTTTCCCTACCCTATGGGGTGTCAATGAGCCAACGAATGACTCCATCGGCTCCACACAGTCACCGATATATCCGAGGTGCCTCGCAACAACAACAACCACATAAGTCAAACTCGTCAGAGAGTGTAAAACCACTGATGCCACTTCTAGCTAGAAGGAAACGCATGCCCTCCCTGATGTCCTCTCCCGTTTCTGGTTCACAAACGGGGTGTGAGGCTCGCGAATCAACGTTACAAAAAGCTATGCCACACAGGTCGTGCTTTGATCATCAACCACAAGACTCTGCTTTTCAACAGAAGCCTTGATCATTTGCATCTTAGCGTGCCACACAGGCAAACCACTCCATGCAACCAATATCCATCAATCATACAGAATGATATCCAATGTCGGACACATAGTCCATTTACAAGTCCGTTCTGGGTCTGAACGAAACCGGAGGCATCTTGTACCTCGCATATCCATCGATCTCCAAGTACGTCTGGACGGTTACTAACTGATTCCCTCCTCTTGGGTGTACGCCCAATCAAGATCATCAGTAATCACCCAAACGACGTGAAGACCTCCGGTCTTCGACCACCATCTTCATCCTCGACACCACGTCGAATCATTTCGCGTATATAATAAACAAGTGTTACACAAACACAACGTACACCTCATTCCAATTCAAAATATTCTTTTATTCAAATATTCTTATACTTTGGGAAAGGTTCCCATTAATTTTATCAAATAAATTCTTCAAATTTATTCTTTAATCTTCTTTTGAATATCAATTCAAACTAGTCGGGATTAGCGAACCACACCGAAGTAATCATTTATTTTATTTTCCAATCCCAACCTATTCATCCCATGAAGTAAAACCGGTCATACTTCATATCTAACACCACGGTGTTATCGGTAAATTCAATTACCATTTCACGTTCAAGTATAATTAAAGATTTAACTATCGCCTGGAGCAAAACTGGTGATACTCCATTCTTGATCTTTTCAATCTAATTAAAGATTCATTTAAACTCCACTTAGTTTTAATCTTTAACTGGGTTAAAGAATCAATGTCGTTTAAAACACGGTTTGCGATAAACCCAAAATCACATTCCATTCTATCAGCTTTTAACCGTAAAATAGCAAGTGAGCAATTCCCTAAGTACTAACCCCGAAGGCCGAAACCAACATCAGATCAATACCCAAGAAACCATTCAACTTAACTAATCTCTAGTTAATTTCTGATTTTCTTAACTCAGTTGGGTCTAAGAACAATATTATTGCAGATACCATTCACGACAACCCAAAATCACATTCCATTAATTATTGGTTAAAGAACAAGTGTTATTTAAAACACCGCCCACGATAAACCCAAAAATCAATTCAAATTCAATTCCAATTAAATACCATTTAATTGGTACACTTCCTTAAATCTAAATAAAAAGATTTAATCTTTTTCTCAACTGGGTTTAAGAACAGTGTTAATGAAGACACCATTCACGACAAACCCAAATCACATTTGATTTTAAATACAAGGCTCTGAATAGAAAATATATCGGCTTATATTCAATATCAAATTCTACGACCCACAGATATCGTATTGGAAATAACGATATAAATATATCTTTCAAATTTCCATAGCAATATCTGTATAATCATGAAATCCAACATCGAAATATTCCAAAGACAATTTCGATTCAAATCCATTCCATTTCAATTATTGGAAATTCTGGTTGCTTTTAAAACCCCTTTCAAATTCACTTTATTTATTTTAAAAACAAATAGAATTATAATTCTATTTCAAAACTAGTTCATTTCGATAAAAATCTATTTTTATCCTTTCAAATATGGAAATTTTCATCCCAATTCTTCCTAAATCATTTCTTATGATTTCACACAAATTATTACTATTTTTAATAATTTTATCAAGGCCCGTACAGTCGATTTCCATCAACGGCCATCGAACTGCATTTACAGCGACCTTTTCCAAATTTGATTTAGACATAATTCCAAATCCAACCGTTAGATTTCAAATTTCTAATATTCGTTAGAAAGCTCTTTTCGATACGAACCCAACGGTTCCGGTTTTAGGAGAATCCGACGGTCGGATCTCCCGTAATATCCATTCGAAGTTAATGGTCGAAATTCGCGAACTACCGCGGCGCGGCGCATTCTATTCAGGCCACTATATATATATATACATATATATATATATATATGTATGTATATTATACATATCATCGATTTCCTTTCAAAACGTATTTTATAAATCGTTTTAAATTCATTTTCGAAATGATTTCAACTTCATATTCAATTTAACCAAAATTGAATATTCCACAAGATCGATATACAAATGACAATATTTTCAAAACGTTATATTTTGAAATCACTTTCTTTTCTATATTCATTATAAAAATGAATAAAATCAATAAAAATATCATTGACGTGAAAATGGCGTCAATCTAATCAACACGGCTTTTATTCAACACATGAATGTTTTTTCTATTCAACACATGAATTTATTTTCTATTCAACACATGAATTTATTTTCAATTCAACACATGAATTTATTTTCAATTCAACACATGAATTTATTTTCCATTCAACACATGAATTTATTTTCTAAATTGGAATGAGGCCCAATCAATTACCATATAATGTTAGTTATATGGATTTTCTACAATACATGTATATAATAGCAAAGATAAATAATCAACCATCATCCAGAGTGCACCACACAACTGCATAAGCATTAAATATAAATAATTAACGCTTACACAGTCTGTCAACCCATCGATTGACATACAACTAAATAATCGGGATTAGTGTACGTCAAATATCATCTCAATACTCGTGTGGGGTTTCAAATCAACAAACACAGATTTTTATTTGTGTAGTTGGGCGATGTGTAAAATTTATCGTCCCAATCAATATCAGTCAAATCAGTGTATATAAACAAATCGTCCGATTTGTTTATTACTATTTATTTTATATACATGTTAAAAATCATATTTTTAACTATAAAATATTTTCCACTATAAAATATTTTATTTCACATCACCCAATCAAATTTCACAATACATCAATCAAACAAACAAGTCATCCATGGTCTGTGGACGACGGGTGTCGGGTGCTACTAAGCACCGTCTGCATCCTAGTTTATATTTCAAACTAGAAAATAAATGAAAGGTGATGAGTTCTCACCGAGGGTTCCACTCCACCATTCTAATCCGAATTTCTGAACCGTTCGGATTAGTCTGTAATGCCAACGCGGTCTTCTCTACGCTGTTCATATATAAAAATCACATTTTTATTTCAACATATATATAATAAAAATCAGATTTTTATTTCTCTGTATCTATAAAACCACATTTTTAACTTGCTTTTACAAAAATTATATTTTTATACTTGCTTTTCATATGACAAAAGTTATATTTTTATTCGCTAAAATATATTTAAAATCTCAACTTTGGTGTATAAAATTAAATTTTTTTTGATATAAAAATCTAAGCTTTTTCTGGTGTTGTTCATATCATCAAAATCCTAATTTTATAATAAAAATAAAAATCATAAAACTCACTAGTTTTCGGATTAAGGCGGAGGAGGTGGTCTTCACGGCAGAGGTGGGGTTCAGTGGCGGCGCAGGGGGCACTAGTGGTGAGGGGAGGCGACGCAGTGGCCGGTGCCGGGTCCAGGGGCGTTGGTTGAGGTTTTTCCCATTGGTTTAGGGCTTTTGGGGTTAACGGTTGGAGGAGAGAGAAGAAGGACGGAGGGGGGGGGGAGTCGGAGGTAGGTGCGCTACCTGGGGAGGCGCGATGGTGGGGGCGGTGTCCACTGGGGGGGCGACGGGAAGCAATCGCGATTTTGTTTTTGTTTTTTTTCTTCTGAGATCGATATTAAGTGGGAGAGAGAAAGGAAAGAGGGGTGAGGTGTTATTATATATATAATTTAATTTAATTAATTTCAAAAAGCAACTTTTTATTTCGACCTCGAAACGAGACCCACCGTCTGCCGTTCATAGCTAGTTATCCCCATTTCGATCACAATGGGATATGTATCGCAAGCCGATTCGATCGTTTCGATCAGTTTTGTCAAAATCAAAATATAAATCTATATATTGAATTTGAACACGCGTTTCAATTTACTGGGTCCACGTACGGACTCTAAAAATTCCCGAAAAATATTTTCTAGCTTCGTATTGACAACAAGGTCCTAACAAAACTAATTTCGTCAAATTCTGAGACCATGTGAAAAATGGCCATTTTCCAGTCGATCGAAATTGACTTAAACTGTCAAAACACGTTTTCCTTTGCCACGCTCACATATTGATTCGAAAAATTATGAATTTTGGAATCTAGCAATAATTCTACATCCCGGATCCAACAAAAGTGGTTTCGTCGAAAACCGAGGTCGTTTGCAAAATTTCCATTTTTAAGGGCCAGAATTCCATAGCGACTATTCTGAATTTTCAACTGGGCATATATTTTGATTCCCGTTATGAAATTTCAATTTCTTGGATTCGTTGGAAAAATATTTATAAATAGATTCAAATATTTTTGGTTTCACTAAAATCCGGTTTATTTTGAATCCTGTACATTCATTTGAAATTTGAAATCGAATTATCGAACTACCGCGCCATTTCAGGCTCGTTATATAATTAAAATAAAATATTTATATTCTAACGACGACGTATATAAATATATACGTTCGAATTCTATTCAAAATAAATTTCTCGTCATTTTTTTTAAATAATCCATTTTAAATATTCAAAATTCACTAAAATTGCCAAAATAAAAATTTTAAATTGGCTCAGATTTCCGGGTTATTACAATCTCCCCCACTTAAAACTTTCCATCTCCGAAAAGGAACGAAGCCGAAAGTTGTTTAACAAATCAACTCAACTTTCATTATTTTCATTACGGCTTAAGTTCTTCAACTTTTCTGTTTCTAAGAACTTTTCAAATTTTTCAAAAATTTGGCTAACACCCTAAATTTTTTGAAAAATTTCGCCATAACCTCCCCTGCACCGATGACTTCGGGATATTTCATATAGCCACCATGGCCTTCTTCAATCCAAAAGAAAAAGAAAAAGTCAAGCGGCAACCAATCGGCTCACACAATCATCCAAACCCAATAAATTTGTAAACATGTACCTATTTGTCGGGCAAACAATTTTATTCCTCTTCTCTAGCCTCCTTGCTACGACCTGTTCAATGTAAGTACATGTATATGCATGCAAATGCGACTAATTTTCAGTACAATTCACTATTCTGTACAATTTGGCTAAAGGTTCAACATTTAATTAATCAAAAAATAATCAAACAACACAACTAGCAATCAATTAGTTGATTATCATTTCAAATTCATAACTTTGATACATAGTCTAAAAATCAGATTTTTGATGCCAAATCACAACAATAAGCCCTATCTAGTTTTGGTTCTCACAGCAGTCAATAGGAAATATATAAATATCACACCTTCGAAACTCGAAAACCAATTCTGATGATGTTTGAACTATCATCAGAATCATCTTCGGGCGCCTAGAGTGTGACTCTATATCTATCCAGTATATTAAAACTTCGAATACACGTTTGCAAGGCGTATATGCAAAATCTTTATATACTGAATTGCCCAAATTCAATACAAATAAATATTCAAATACGTTGAATAATTGAATTAAATTTTCAAAAAAAAAATTGTTTTCACTTTTATTTTAAAAACATCACTCTTCACACTTGTTCTAGGATACTACTGATCCCATATCTAACGAGTCATTCTCGTTTGATATTAGTAATCCAATCTCTGATGAATTCTTTCGTATGGTTCTAATGTGTCTTGTTCTTTGAGCTTTGTAAACCAAAGCTCTGATACCAATGTAAGAACCCGTAACTTCCCCGATAAGGAAAGGGCGGATACTTTGAGAACAACACACAAAAGAACACAGACAGAAGAACATTTCATTGTTAATTACAACAATTCCATCAGAATACAAGAATATATAGAGTATAAATCAATATTACGCATTATAAAATATCAGAGATTTAAATTACATTTAAATACATTACATAGCAGCGGAAAATAATACAATACACAACTAGAAGTAATACACGGATACAGAGCTTTCGGAGTATCGTTCTAGCAGTAAATCAGGATCCTGTGAATATAAATCTACAAAACCAAAACTACTAGCTGCCCATGTCAAAATAAGGGCACCCGGAATTTAGGTTAAAACAATAAACTCCAGGTCAGTCATGTGACTGGTGTGAGAACCCAAACAGTTATTAATCTTTATTTTAAAGTTAGGTAAATCAAGGGACCACGCCGTATTACACGGAACGGGTTTCCTCCCAAGAACACCAGTGCATAAAACAACAGCGTAATGTTAAATAAAGAACAATGAAGCTATTATAAGACCCAGGTCCCATCACACAATGCAGCACAAACCGGAGGATAGAGTTTTCCCTTATAATAGGCAAAGCATGCTTGATACGTTTAAAACAATTCATTTGATACTATAATAAGTGTATAGTGTTTAAAACAATTTCAATCATAACTATTAATCATAGACGGCATGGGTACCATATATCATGTCGCCAATACTAGGCTCTACAATCAAAACCGCACATGTCACGTATTGGAAGTTGGATTTCCATCTGTGAACCAAGGAAAGGGATCGTCCTTACCGAATTCGAGACGCTCTAGGCCGTGTCTCAGGAACCAAACGCATCGTCCCTTGGATCGTCAGGGCCGGTCCACCGATGTAGATTAAAATGCCTGAACACTACGTTTCCCTACCCTATGGGGGTGTCAATGAGCCAACGAATGACTCCATCGGCTTCACACAGTCACCGATATATCCGAGGCGCCTCGCAGTAGCAACAACCACATAAGTCAAACTCGTCAGGGCATGTAAAACCACTGACGCCACTTCTAGCTAGAAGGAAACGCATGCCCTCCCTGATGTCCTCTCCCGTTTCTGGTTCACAACCGGGGTGTAAGGCTCGCGAATCAACGTTACACAAAGCTATGCCACACAGGTCGTGCTTTGATCATAAACCACAAGACTCTTCTTTTCAACAGAAGCCTTGATCATTTGCATCTTAGCGTGCCACACAGGAAAACCACTCCATGCAACCGACATCCATCAATCACACAGAATGATATCCAATGTCGGACACCGTTTACAAGTCCGTTCTGGGTCTGAACGGAACCGGAGGCACCTTGTACCTCGCATATCCATCGATCTCCAAGTACATCTGGATGATCACTAACTGATTCCCTCCTCTTGGGTGTACGGTCCAATCAAGATCATGAGTAATCACCCAAACGACGTGAAGACCTCCGGTCTTCGACCACCGTCTTCATCCTCGACACCACGTCGAATCAGTTCGCGTATATAATAAACAAGTGTTACACAAACACAACATACGCCTCATTCCAATTCAGAATATTCTTTTATTCAAAAATTCTTATACTTTGGGAAAGGTTCCCATTAATTTTATCAAAGATAAATTCTTCAAATTTATTCTTTAATCTTCTTTTGAATATCAATTCAAACTAGTCGGGATTAGCGAACCACACCGAAGTAATCATTTATCTTATTTCCCAATCCGAACTTATTCATCCCATGAAGTAAAACTGGTCATACTTCACATCTAATACCCCGGTGTTATCGGTAAATTCAATTACCATTTCATGTTCAAGTCTAATTAAAGATTTAACTATCGCCTGGAGCAAAATTGGTGATACTCCATTCTTGATCTTTTCAATCTAATTAAAGATTCATTAAAACTTCACTTAGTTTTAATCTTTAACTAGGTTAAAAAATCAATGTCGTTTAAAACACGGTTCGCGATAAACCCAAAATCACATTCCATTCTATCATCTTTTAACCGTAAAATAGGAAGTGAGCAATTCCCTAAGTATTAACCCCGAAAGCCGAAACCAACATCAGATCAATACCCAAGAAACCATTCAACTTAACTAATCTCCAGTTAGTTTCTGATTTTCTTAACTCAGTTGGGTCTAAGAACAATATTATTGAAGATACCGTTCACGACAACCCAAAATCACATTCCATTAATTATTGGGTTAAAGTACAAGTGTTATTTAAAACACCGCCCACGATAAACCCAAAAATCAATTCAAATTCAATTCCAATTAAATACCATTTAATTGGTACACTTCCTTAAATCTAAATAAAAAGATTTAATCTTTTTTTCAACTGGGTTTAAGAACAGTGTTAATGAAGACACCATTCACGACAAACACAAATCACATTTGATATTAAATGCAAGGCTCTGAATAGAAAATATATCGGCTTATATTCAATATCAAATTCTACGACCAACAGATATCGTATTGGAAATAACGATATAAATATATCTTTCAAATTTCCATAGCAATATCTGTATAATCACAAAATCCAACATCGAAATATTCCAAAGAAAATTTCGATTCAAATTCATTCCAATTCAATTATTGGAAATTCTGGTTACTTTTAAAACCCCTTTCAAATTCACTTTATTTATTTTAAAAATAAATAGAATTATAATTCTATTTCAAAACTAATCCATTTCGATAAAAATCTATTTTTATCCTTTCAAATATGAAATTTTTCATCCCAATTCTTCCCAAATCATTTCTTATGATTTTTCACAAATTATTACTATTTTTAATAATTTTATCAAGGCTCGTACAGTCGATTTCCATCAACAGCCATCGAACTGCACTTACATCGACCTTTTCCCAATTTGATTTGGACATAATTCCAAATCCAACCGTTAGATTTCAAATTTCTAATATTCGTTAGAAAGCTCTTTTCGATACGAATCCAACGGTTCTGATTTTAGGAGAATCCGACGGTCGGATCTCCCGTAATATCCATTCGAAGTTAATGGTCGAAATTCGCGAACTGCCGCGGCGCGACGCGTTCTATTCAGGCCATTATATATATATATATATATATATATATATATATATATATATATATATATATATCGTCGATTTCCTTTCAAAACGTATTTTATAAATCGTTTTAAATTCGTTTTCGAAATGATTTCAACTTCATATTCAATTTCTAATCAAAATTGAATATTCCACAACATCGATATACAAATGATAATATTTTCAAAACGTTATATTTTGAAATCACTTTCTTTTCTATATTCATTGTAAAAATGAATAAAATCGATATAAATATCGTTCACGTCAAAATGGCTTCAATCTAATCAACACGGCTTTTATTCAACACATCAATGTTTATTTTATTCAACACATGAATTTATTTTCTATTCAACACATGAATTTATTTTCAATTCAACAAATGAATTTATTTTCAATTCAACACATGAATTTATTTTCCATTCAACACATGAATTTATTTTCTAAATTGGAATGAGGCCCAATCAATTACCATATAATGTTAATTATATGGATTTTCTACAACACATGTATATAATTGGAGCGATAAATAATCGACCATCATCCAGAGTGCACCACACAACTGCATAAGCATTAAATATAAATAATTAACGCTTACACAGTCTGTCAACCCATCGATTGACATACAGCTAAACAATCGGGATTATGTATCATCCTAATACTCGTGTGGAGTTTCAAATCAACAAACACAGATTTTTATTTGTGTAGTTGGGCGATGTGTAAAATTTATCATCCCAATCAATATCAGTCAAATCAGTATAAACAAATCGTCCGATTTGTTTATTACTATTTATTTTATATACACGTTAAAAATAATATTTTTAACTATAAAATATTTTCCACTATAAAATATTTTATTTCACTTCACATCACACAATCAAATTTAATAACACAGCAATCAAACAAACAAGTCATCCATGGTCTGTGGACGATGGGTGTCGGGTGCTACTAAGCACCATCTGCATCCTAGTATATATTTCAAACTAGAAAATAAATTAAAGGTGATGAGTTCTCCCCGAGGGTTCCACTCCACCGTTCTAATCCGAATTTCTGAACCGTTCGGATTAGTCTGTAACGCCAACGCGGTCTTCTCTACGCTGTTCATATATAAAAATCACATTTTTATTTCAACATATATATAATAAAAATCAGATTTTTATTTCTCTATATCTATAAAACCATATTTTTAACTTGCTTTTCGTATGACAAAAACTATATTTGTATTCTTGCTTTTCATATGACAAAAGTTATATTTTTATTCGCTAAAATATATATAAAAATCTCAACTTTTGGTGTATAAAAATCATATCTTTTTTAATATAAAAATCTAAGCTTTTTCTGGTGTTGTTCATATCATCAAAATCCTAATTTTATAATAAAAATAAAAATCATAAAACTCACTAGTTTTCGGATTAAGGCGGAGGAGGTGGTCTTCACGGCGGAGGTGGGGTTCAGTGGCGGCTCAGGGGGCACTAGTGGTGAGGGGAGGCGGCGAAGTGGCCGGTGGCGGGTCCAGGGGCGTTGGTCGAGGTTTTTCCCATTGGTTTGGGGCTTTTGGGGTTAACGGTTGGAGGAGAGAGAAGAGGGACAGAGGGGGGGTTGGAGGTGGGTGCTCTGCCTGGGGAGGCACGATGGTGGGGGCGGCGTCCGCTGGGGGGGCGACGGGAAGCAATCACGATTTTGTTTTGTTTTTTTGTTTTTTTCCTTCTGAGATCGATATTGAGTGGGAGACAGAAAGGAAAGAGGGGTGAGGTGTTATTATATATATATATATATAATTTAATTCAATTAATTTCTAAAAGCCACTTTTTATTTCTACCTCGAAACGAGACCCACCACCGAACACAATGGGATATGTATCGCAAGCTGATTCGATCGTTTCGATCAGTTTTCGTCAAAATCAAAATATAAATCTATATATTGAATTTGAACACGCGTTTCAATTTACCGGGGCCACGTACGGACTCTAAAAATTCCCGAAAAATATTTTCTAGCTTTGTATTGACGATACGGTCCCAACAAAACTAATTTAATCAAATTCTGAGACCGTTTGAAAAATGGCCATTTTCCAGTCGATCGAAATTGACTTAAACTGTCAAAACACGTTTTCCTTTGCCACGCTCACATATTGATTCGAAAAATTATGAATTTTGGAATCTAGCAATAATCCTACATCCCGGATCCAACAAAAATGGTTTCGTCGAAAACCAAGGTCGTTTGCAAAATTTCCATTTTTAAGGGCCAGAATTCCATAGCGACTATTCTAAATTTTCAACCGGGCATATCTTTTGATTCCCGCTATGAAATTTCAATTTCTCAGATTCTTGGAAAGATATTTATAAATAGATTCAAATATTTTTGGTTTCACTAAAATCCGGTTTATTTTGAATCCTGTACATTCATTTGAAATTTGAAATCGAATTATCGAACTACCGCGCCATTTCATGCTCGTTATATAATTGAAATAAAATATTTATATTCTAAGGACGACGTATATAAATATATACGTTCGAATTCTATTCAAAATAAATTTCTCGTTGTTTTTTTTAAATAATCCATTTTAAATATTCAAAATTCACTAAAATTGTCAAAATAAAATTTTTAAATTGGCTCAGATTTCCGGGTTATTACAATCTTTGTTCCGTAAACACATCACGGCGTAGCTACTTTGGTTTTTGCCAACTTTGGGTAAATTATAAACATCCATCTTTGCTTGCACGCCATGATATTCTCCTCTCCCTTGAAAAGTTAATACTCTGTAGAGAAACTTGAACAAAGCAAATGTAACTGCATTAATCAGTTATGCCATAAAGATCCTAATTTATATGTATTTAATTACATATTGTAATTGGTTGCAGAATCAAGTTCTATTACCTAGAATTCGTACACGACAATATAATTTCCAAATATTTTTGTTTTTACTACTACCTTGATCGGAACATATAGCAAAAGATTTCTTTCCTATCTAGCATATCATTTAATACTCTTGCTCTCCATCTTATATTTTAATAAAGACATCTTAAATTCTCTCGCTGGCACCTATTGATCTATTACTCAAAATTTTATTTTGCAATTTCAGTTTTCTTGATTGATTGAATCATGTTCACATCCGCTAAAATTACACGATCTCGACGGTTTTTGAATTTCACTATTAACTCCTCCCATTTAGATCAACCAATAAACTCAACTTAATCATATAAGTTTTGATCAATTTTTACCTGATTTGATTACTTTAATTACTTATATTTCAGCTTTGTATGTTTTCTATCTTGGTTGTTTAATTTACAATAATGTTAATCTAACAATTTTCAAGAAGAAAACTAATCAGCAACAGCAGTAGGTGCAAAAAAAATGATAATAATCTTACTGTTAATTGGATCATATTTTTATGCATAATGATTAAATTAGTTTTTGGTAAACATGGTATATTTTCCATTAATACTTCAAAGGATTTTTCACTTTCATCCTGTGAATATGTGTTCATTCATTTTGTAGGTTTCATATTATAGTAAGGGAAAAAAAATTATAAGGACAAATTAATTTAATATTTTATCCATAAGGACAACACAATTATATTTTATCCAGAAGGACAATTAATAGCCCAGCCCAAAAAAAACTCAGTTATTTCATTTTCTTTGTTAATAGTCGTAACCCTTATTTCTCTCCGCCGTAATTAAGAAATGACTACTGAATCGCGATCGTCCAATTCTCCGTCTACAAAGTCTCGTAAATTAGATTGAAACCGAAGCAAATATACTGACAGCGAGTTAATGGAAAAAGTAGTGGAAAGGAATTTTGAAACCCTAGTTGAAGTTGCGGAATTTTCCGAAGCTGGAGCTGAAACCCTAAGTATTGATGGTCAGAAGCAAATTGACAATCCAGTAATGGTTAAAATCGCAGTTGATAGAGGAAATGATAACGTTGGTTGCCAATTTGTCGATCAAAGAGGAGTTGATGGAAAAAATGATACTGAAAATGTACAAACTAGTAACGAACGAATTGTGGTTGAGAACCGGAGTATTACAATAGAAGGTAAAAATGATGAAGAATTTATGTTGGGAGAAAAAAATGATGCTGTCAACGCTGAAACTATAGAGCAAGTAAAATTTGGAATAGGAAATGATACTCTGGATCGAAAAAATGATGGAAAAAAAAAGTGAGAGAAAGCGGTAGAGTAGTAAGTAAGGAGACTCAGTCAAAACGGTTCAATGATCCAAAGTATGTGGAAGAAAAGTTGAAGAAAGAAATAAAAGTCAGTAAAAAAAAAAGGTATGTGTTATTCTTAGTAATAATTTTCAGTAGTGTTTGTTTCAATTTTGTAACAATAATTATTAATTTTTGCAGGTTATAGAAGGAAGAAAAACCAAAATATTTGAAGATAAGCATGCGGGAAACACTGAAGAAAATTCTGTAAGTAAAAAATGCTAACTTCAATGATATGTAAATGATAACTACAATGGTATTAAAATGATAACTTGAGTAGAGCTTTTTATTAAAAATGATACTGTATATGTGTTAAAAATGATACCTTGATTCTGAAAGTATGGAATTTAAATTGATTTGCAGTGATTTTTCCTCGTTCATCTCTCTGATTCAATTTTCTACAAAGAATTCGTTATTTTTTATTATGCGAATTCGTCGTAGAAAATCGAACGAGAGAGATGAACGAGGAAAAAATCGCTGGAAAATATTTTTTTTATGGTGAAGTTAGCAGCAGTTTTTAGGTATCATTTTTATATTTTTTAGGTATCATTTTTGTTTTTTATTATTGAATTTATATCATAGCAGTTTTTAGGTATAATTTATATATTTTTTTGGGTATCATTTTTACTATATTCACTGTGCTATGTTTTTTTAAGTTATTTTTTGTTGTTGTATAAATTTTGTTGTTGTACTGTTGCACTAGCTTTGTAATTAAATTGAATTTATTTCATTTTAAACTATGAAATTGTGATTCAAACATTTTTGTATTACTTTTGTCGTTAAAAGATTAAAGCATTTTTTAGGTATCATTTTTACTGCATTCACTATGCTATGTTTTTTTTCCAGTTACTTTGTGTTCCTGTATTAATTTTGTTGCTGTACTATTGCACTAGCTGTGTAATTCAATTGAATACTCTAGTTTTAATTAATCAAATTGTGAATAAATCATATTTCAGTGTAATGTAAGTATTTTTTGTGCTACATTTTATGTTAAACATTACTGCAGTTTTTAGGTATCATTTTTACTGTATTCATTGTGCTATGTTTTGTTTAGTTACTTTTTGTTGCTGTAATAATTTTGTTGTTGTACTGTTGTACTAGGTTTGTAATTCAATTGAATTTACTTCATTTTAATCCATCAAATTGTGAATAAATCATATTTCACTATGTTGTAAGTAATTTTTGTGCTACTTTTTATTTAAAACATTACTGCAGTTATTAGGTATCATTTTTATTTTTATTTTTTTGGGTATCATTTTTACTGTATTCACTATGCTATTTTTTTAGTTACTTTTTGGTGCTATATTAATTTTGCTGCTGTACTGTTGCACTAGGTTAGTAATCCAATTGAATTTACTTCATTTTAATCAATCAAATTGTGAATAAATCATATTTCACTGTGATGTAAGTAATTTTTGTGCTACTTTTTATTTAAAACATTACAGCAGTTTTTAGGTATCATTTTTATATTTTTTTGGGTATCATTTTTACTGTATTCACTGTGCTATGTTTTTTAGTTACTTTTTGTTGCTGTATTAATTTTGCTGATGTACTGTTGCACTAGGTTAGTAATCCAATTGAATTTACTTCATTTTAATCAATCAAATTGCGAATAAATCATATTTCACTGTGATGTAAGTAATTTTTGTGTTACTTTTTATTTAAAACATTACAGCAGTTTTTAGATAGAATGTAAAAAGGATATTAACTTGATATTAACTTGTGCAAGGAAAAATGATAATGTAGAATGTAAAAAAGGATAATGCAAACTATAAATGTAAGGGTTAATTAAATCACTGATAAATATTATTATTCTCTGCATATTTTTTTATGATAACTAGGATTATGATTTTGAGAATCCAAGGCCTCGAAAAATTAAGTCAGGTATTTCAATGGAGAGAAAAGAAGAGTTAGTCGTAGGTGAAAGAACTAATTGTTAAACAGCTTACAGATGTGGGTTGCAATCGTCTTACAATACGATATGTTTGTTGAGAAACAAGAAAGCATTGACATGCAAGCAAATTGACATTTTGAAAAGAACACCGTTTTATGGAAAAAAAAATCTGTTTTTTATGAGAAAAACATTTCGCTGACAAAGTGCAAGAAAAAAGCAGAAAATTTGGATGTAATATATTCATGCTACTCAGTGGAGAAAGAATATTTTGTGTTTGGAGAAAGTAAAATGGAAATTCGGCCAGAAGATATAAGTCTATTATTTTACAAGCCTTTAGAAGGTTCTGGTATAGACGACACAACAAAAATGACTAGTGGAACGATACCGACAGATTGCAAGGAATTTGTGTCTAAAAATTTGGGGAAAGCGACTATAATTACAAGGACTTCAATTGAAAATAGAATTAAAGATGAAATAGGGAAGAAAAAGGAGTTTGAAGAGGACTTGCCACTCCTCACGATTATGTTAATACTGCTTACATTTTTCTTTCCCAATAACCAGCAAAAGTTTAGGTGGGGTTTTATTCCATACACTGTAGATAGGAAAAAGATGAGTTCAGTGTCATGGCCAAAAGCCATTCATTCGAGTTTTAAAAAGTTTGTAAAAAGCTACGTAAAAAATCCGCGGGATATGGCCGGCTATTCAATGCTTCCTTTGGTAAAAAATTTCAATTAATATTTTTTCTGTATACCCAAACAAGTATTATTGAATTCAATTTTAACACTGGTTTTTATTTATTTGCAGTATGTGATGTGTGAGAAGGTAAATCTAATTGCCCAGAAGAAGAAGTTTGAGAACAAAATACCTCGATTTGCTAGATGGGATCTGAGGAAATTAAGTAAAATAGTTCAGAAGGAATTTTTGGACACTTTTAAAGCTGGATAGGTAGAAATATCAATATTTCAGTGATAATTTTGTACAGAGTTAATTTTAATTTTGTTACCATGTGTAAAAATAGTGAAGAAGTAACATTGGTTTATATGTTTGATTAGCTGGTTATCTTTTCTATTTGTTTGTAGGGTTCATTTTTTTGTGTTGTTACCGTGTGTAGAAATTTATTTGTTATCATTTTTATAAATTTTTAGGAGTCATTTTTTATTTATCTCAATTCAAAATTCCATGGTTATCTTTTTTTTCTTTACTGCAGTTATCATTTTTATTTTTTATTTTTTACTTCAGATTTTGGTTATCATTTATTCTTTATTTTAGGTATCATTTTTTAAATCCATACGACTACACAGTTTGTAGATATCATTTTTTTATTATAGTTATCATTTTCTGAGTTTTGTTTATTAAACACCATTTCTGCACATACACAAATTATTAGCCAAAAATATTATTGTCCTTTGAAGTTTTAATCGTCCAATTTAATGAGTAGACTATTTTTTGTAATGATTCATTGTTTTATTCAATCCCATTTAATGTGTAGAGTATTTAACATATGCAACATCCATAGGTATCATTTTTTCACAGTTAAGTTATCATTTAAAATGTATAATGCATATTCTTGTATAAGTAATGGAAATGGGAAAATTTGAGCTGCATGAGGCGCTTCTGTTAGAGTGTAAGGAAAGTTTGGAAAGAAGATCTACAATCAAAGGAAAAGCTGCGCAAACCAAAAAAGAACGCGTAATCAGCAGGTCCAAGTAGTGGAGAAAGTTGATAAGGACATGGAAAATAGAATTCTTAACTACCGCATCACATAATTGGAAAAGGAAAACAAAGAAATCAAAAGGAAGTGGATGGAATAAAGAAATTTGAGAAGAAAAGTAGAAAAGGAGTTAGGTAAACTTAAAGACCAGACGAAAGAGCAGAAAGATGAAATGCAGCACGAGAAACGGATGATAGAGTTGATTTAGAACAGACACTGGGTGATACGCGTACAGATGAAAACTTGAAAAGTAATCAAATAAGTGAAAATGAGGTGAATAATGAGAATCAGGATAAAGATAAAATGAACGATGGCATGACAAATGATGATGAAAGGACCTATGGAGAAGAAAACATGGCAGCTGGAATAGAGAATGAAACTACGCCAATCACAGTTAATGATTCTGTCAACGATAGCGGGAGTCAAAAAAAGAGTGTACAATCAACTTACGACATTGATCCTTCGGACTTTAGTTTTAATTTGACTGCAGAGATTGCAAAGATGAAAACCAGAGAAGGGAATTTGGAGAAAACAGTTAAAAAAAGAATTAAAAAATTAGCTTCCAAGCCAAATAGTGCAAAACCAACTTCATACATACTGAGAATGAGAGCAAGAAGAAGAACACAAAAAAGAAAAGAGGAGTTTGAATATTATGTAAAAGCAACGAAGAAAGCACGGGTAACACAGAAGAAGGAGAATGAAGGTTCTAGTGAAGGAAAAAAAAAATAAGGAGTTACAACTTTCGTTAATTCCATTTGATGATGAAAAATGCAGGGAAAAAAAGGTAAATGAAGATAACGTAGATCAGGAACATAATGTTAGGCTAGAAGAGCCAATAAATGTTGAGGAACCTTCATGGAAAGAATTGCACTTGCCAAAATGCAAAAAAAGTGACTAAACATCTTGACGATGAGGAAGGTAGAATTGTAAGGAAATTTTATTCAATGTCAATAGCTGAAGAGAAGTAAGTATAATATTTTCATTTGTACTTGTACAACGTAGAAATAATTTAATTAACCATTTGACTTGTAAATAATTGATAGTCCGATTGCTTGGGAAGATGATGATCCAGCAAGGGGAGGCTGTATTGTTACAAAGGATATGTTGACAGAAGTGCTGAGAGGTTCGTTCATAGATGGGCAGGTAAACATATGTACAAAAATGTGGTAATGAATGCCATGTTTAAAAAAAAATGATAACCAAATTTCTAATTTTTTATATGATCAGTATAATGAATAAGATAATGATACCTAATTAAATATAAAAATGATACTCAGAAAATGTAAAACATAGGTTCAAATTATGTCGTACTAAAACAGATAAATTTGAAGAAATAAACCCGTTATAAGATGTTGAAACATGTTTATTCACTGTATATAATTTATTGTTTTCATTGTATTTTCAGATAATCGACTGGTGCACCCATAAATGTGATTTAGTTGATAACAATTACGCAGTGTCTACACTTATCACAGTAAGTTGAATCACAGGTTTAAAAAAATATTATTGTAGTATTCATGTCTTCAATAATTATTAAATTAAAATGTACACTGAGCAGAAAGCAATTATGGAGGGCAAGAGTTCAATTATTAAAAGTTTTGTTACTCCTTTCTTAAAAGAAGCAGCTAGGAACAGTTATAAAAAAAAGATTTACTTTCCATTACATTTTGACAACCATTGGACGCTGTTGACATTAGCATATGCAAACATGCAATGGGTTCACTATGATTCTTTGAGACCAAGAAGATCAAACAAGTTCAATAATCTTCATTTAAATGAAGCATATGAAGTGGTAAGAAAATTGTAATGTCTTTATTGATAGTGAGTTGCTACTAAAAAATGTTCATTACAACGAAAGAAAGTTGAAGAAATTTTGCAACACCTTTGGGTAGAGAATAAAATCGTAGATAAGAAGATTGTTGATGGAGAGATTTTTCAAGAACCATGCGCACAACAACATTCTGATAGGTTAATTAATTTTTCATCTTTCTATTTTTTTATTTTTGATTTATTTGGTCAATATCCAAAAAAAAAATAATAGTTTGTAATGATAGTTGATTGTAACCGACATAAATTAGTAATCAATGCACAAGAAAATAACAAACATTTGTTCTTTACAATTTTTTAAAAAGCATTAATTTTCATTTATGCAGACTGGACTGCGGGATATTCGTCATCGTGAACATAATTTCAGACAACAGAGCTGAAATTCCTCTAAAGGTATCAAAAGAGAAAATGGATAAAATAAGTGCACTGATTGTGCGTGAAGTTATATCCAATCATGCATGCTGCTGGAATTTGGTTCGATTCATCACTGGATTGACAAAGAAGACTAAAAAAAAAAAGAGTGAAACAGTGCTGTATATTGTAGTTGGTTGGAAAACAGTGTATTTTCATCTAGATTGAAATGTATGCAGATGTTAACATTTTGAATTTCAGTAATGAATAAGTGGTTGTGTGAAATACTAATCTTGCATGAATACATGATGATAAATCTGCATACTTGACACTTTGCTGAATTGGATTTGAAAAGAATGAATTTATGTCAATTTTTTTTTCATTCTCAGTCTTTTTTATGTTTGCAGAATTGATGTGAACTAAACTAATGTAAAAAATGATAACTACAACTGCCAGAAAATGATAACTAAAAACTGTAAAGTGGATAACAAATCAGAAAATGATAACTACAATATATAAAAAATGATAACCAAAATCTGAATGAATATTGGTACATTTTAAATGATAATTGAACTGTGAAAAAATGATACCTATGGATGTTGCATATGTTAAATACTCATCACTATAAATGGGATTGAATAAAATAGTGAATCATTACATAAAATAGTCTACTCATTAAATTGGACGATCAAAACATGAAAGGACAATAATATTTTTGGCTAATAATTTGTGTATGTGCAGAAATGGTGTGTAATAAAGAAAACACAGAAAATGATAACTACAATAAAAAAATGATATCTAAAAACTGTGTATTCGTATGGGTTTAAAAAATGATACCTAAAATAAAGAAAAAATGATTACCAAAATCTGAAGTTAAAAATAAAAAATAAAAATGATAACTGCAGTAAAGAAAAAAAGATACCCATGGAATTTTGAATTGAGATAAATTAAAAATGACCCCTAAAAATTTATAAAAATGATATCAAATAAATTTCTACACATGGTAACAACACAAAAATGAACCCGACAAGACATAGAAAAAATATCCAGTTAATCAAACATACAGAATAACTAATTAAATAAATTCATGGAAGAGATAAAACTAATATTAAACGTGCAGATCGAATCTCATTGATCAGAACAACAAACAAAAACATAATGCCAACAACACATGAATGAAATAATCAAACTTAAACAAAATAAGCGAAGAAGATTTTTTTATTAAAAATGTAGATAATTGCGTACATTTGCAGTTCAGAAAACACTATATTACAAACGCATTCAAGTTTACTTGACAAGTTCAATACGGAGATACAAATGACACTGTAATGACCCGCATTTCCAGGGGTATAATAATTAATTAATTTAATTATTTAAATAGTGGTTTAGAGAATTTAATGGTCGTGGAATTAAATAAAGGTGAATATTTAATTAAAATAATAATTAAATAATATATTTAATTCAAAAATAATCAAAAATATTGGGAATCACAATATTCTGTGAACTGGGTCATCCCGAAGATTTAATTCAGTTTAGAATTGAATTAGAATAACGAATATATTATTTGAACGAAAGTTTGAACGTATAATTTTATTATAATTAAATCCGAGCTCGAAATGGCGCTGTAGTTCGTATATTGGCGATTCGAACTTCAACTGAATGTACACGATTCGTTTTAAGCCGGATTTCTGTGAAACAAGAAACGTGTGGAGCTGGTGGATTATATCTTTCTAGTGGAAGAGAAAAATCAGGATTTCATCATGTAGATTTTGATTTATGTCCAAATCAAATTTTAGAAAAGTCGCTGTGGAATTCCTTTATAATTCGTAATGTTTTGTTTACGTTATAAATGGATTTTTCAATATAAATTGAATATCGATTCAATCTGGATGTGGAATATCGAGTATACGTATATCCTGGAGCTATATTGTATTCTGGTATGAATATATACGATAATATATATTTATTTATATTTAATTTAATTTTATTTAAATATATTTATATATTTAAATGGGTCATCCAGAGCTTTAAAAATACGCCGCTTTTGCAAACGAAGTCGGAATTCGACGAAACTAATTTTGTTGGATCCGCAATGTTAAAATATTGCTAGATGTCAGTTTCTGTGATTTTTAGAGTCACTGTGTGGCCGTAAGGATTTTTAGAGTGAGAAACAGTCAGTATTTTGACAGTTAAAAATACGCTGTGTGAGCATACGAAGTCGGAATTCGACGAAACCAGTTTCGTTGGGTCCGCAATGTCGAACTGAAGGTGCATGTCCAGTTTCGTGATTTTTGGGTATCGTGTGTGACCACACGAATTTTTAGAAAGCAAAAATAGATAATGAAACTAAAATATCTTGATATTTATGTTGGTTATAAATACCCCCCCCCCCTAAAATCCTTATAACCTAAATGACATCGTTCTTCAGCAAACATCAAATACCGGCCGCCACTTGCTTTTTCTCTTCTTCTTCAATGAGAGCTTCACAAAATTCATAGAAATTAAAATAAATTCCCTAAAATCATGGGATTTGTATATGGTGATCAATAAGTGATACTCTTTCTTTTTGTATGGGTTTTGCTTGGTACGGTCAAGTTCACAACTCGATTTTGGGTATGGTTATGGCTAGGGTTACTGATTTCCATCGTTAGGGGGCATCGGGCTATGTTGGAGTCTGAAGTGAAGTGGAACGGGGATAGGAGGCGCAACCAATAGCGGTGGTCGCCACTGTTGCGAGGGCTTCTGTTGGTCGGTTTTTGGGTCAAAGCGTGGCTCAATGGTTGTTCATATTCGGAGCTCGTAAGACAGCTATAGGGTACGAAAGGCGGTGAGGTGAATTAAAGGGTGTAGCCGAGTCAAATTGCGGTCAGTTGGCCAAGGTCCGGTGAACTGAGGTCATCAAGGGAGGCGACTTCGCGATTTGAGGTACTGGGTTATCACGGTTCTGAAATGAAAGCAAATGGAGGTGGGGGTCTCAAACAAATGCATGTGCATTGAGTTTCAAAGAGCAGTAGCTCGAAACAAGGAGGAACGAAAACATCAGCTAACTATTGGGTCCATACTTTTCGAACAATGGGAAGTTTTAATGAAATCAGAAGAATCAAAAGCATTGAAAGGAAAGTGGAAGTGATGAAGCATGAATGGAAAAGGACAACAAGGAACAGTGTCCTGTTTAAACAGGGAAGAAAGAATTGGTTTGGGTTTTGTAGCAAAGTCTTTGGTGTGTTGTTTGTATTGCTGAAACAATGCTGCAACGAGAATATAGGTATTACAGGGAAGAAGTATTAAACGAGGTAATTAGGGAACCCTTAATTATCTTAGTTAACTTAGTTTGTTTTTACAATTGAAAATGGAGTCGGTGGAAGTCTTGAGGAGTACGGGTTTGATCTTTAAAGTGGTGGAAAGGGAAATCTGAAGTGGAGTAGAACTCGGCAGGGAAGAAAGACTAATGTACATAGTTGGTGGGATTTCCGAATGGGTGTTGGGCTTGCTAAATTGTTGACAGGCTGGGAATATTAATGAGGCCCAAGTAGTTGTTTAAACAAGGAAGGGGAAAGAATAAGGGAGGCGGACCGTTTGAATGGGCTGACAAGGAAGGTAAAGCCGATATGGAAAAAATTAATTAAGTTATTTTAATGTAAAATAATATGTAAGTTTAAATGTTAATGTCGTATACATATATTACCAGAATTCGGTAAAACTGGATCCGATATGATCATACAGACGAATGCTACGACATGGACTGATGTGGACTGATTTGGAGCTCGTCTCCATTTATGGAAAATTATAAAGTCTGTTCCGAATTCAACAACCATAATCGTCCAAGGTGAGTAAAACTCACCAACTCTGAACAATTATATTTTTATAACGTATTTTTAGAACTGTTAAATATTGATTGACTGTTGTGTGTAGATTGGTTGATTGAACTGCTAGTCAGTTAGTTGAAATTATATATATATATATATATATATATATATATACACACACACACACACCGTTATATATATATATATATGTTGTTTATCAGAACATTTCATACTAAAATGAAGTGATGTTAATTATATGGTTTAACATCTGTGATGCAGGGAAACAGGTTGGAGGGACCCAACTGGGTTCCTCAATATATAAAATACTACTTTTTTTCATATACTGTGATGTATGATGTGATATATAATCTGTGTTGATTATATGTGTTTGAAGGGTATCGATCACTGTTATTTGGTATTGTAAATACCATAAGAAATATGGGGATGAGAAAGGGGATTTTCAAAGTACATTTTGAAAATATATTATTTATATAAAATCAACGGATTTTATATATAAAGGAAAAGGATTTTTTTCAGAAGTTATAAAATAAAAGAAATAAAAAGGAAATATATTTGTGAAACAAATATAGAAGAAATATATTTGTAAAACAAATATAAAGTAAATATATTTATAAAACAAATATAAGGGAAAACATTTGTTTAGAAAACAAATAAGACTGAAATATAAACATTTGTTTAGAAAACAAATAAGATTGAAACTTAAACATTTGTTTAGAAAACAAATAAGATTGAAATAAATATTTGTTTAGAAAACGAATAAGATAATAAGATTGAAACAGAAAATATTTGTTTAGAAAACAAATGGGATTGAAATAGGAAATATTTATTAAATAAATAGAAAAGATAAAAGGAATATTTATTTAGAAAATAAATAGAGTTTAAAAAAGGAAATCATTTATAAAGGAAATATGATGTTATAAAAAGGAAACCGCTATGAAAAGGAAAACGTTATTAAAGGGAAATCCTTATAAGTGGAGAAGCGTTATTAAAAGAACATTTATAAAGTGAAGAACCGTTACTAAAAAGTAAATCTTTATAAATGAATAAACGCTGTTAAAAGGAAATCTTTTTGAATGGATAAACGTTATAAAAAGGGAATCTTTATAAAGCAAAAGAGTTAATCGAATAAGTGTTATTCGAAAAGGAGTTATCGAATATTAGTTATTCGAATGGAGTTAATAGAGTTATCGAATATAGTTTATTCGAAAGGAGTTAATCAAATTTAGTTGATCGAAGTTAAGTAAATCGATTAGAGTTAAGTTAATCGATTAGAATTAAGTTAATCAAAGAAGAGTTAATCGATTTGAGTTAAGTAAATCGATTAGAGTTAAGCAAATCATAAGGAGTTAACTAGTTAAAGTTAATCAGTAGAGTTAACTAGTTAAAGTTAATCAGTAAAGTTAACCAGTTAGAGTTATTCAGTTAGAGATAATCAGTTAGAATTAACCAGTTAGAGTTAACCAGTTAAAGTAAACCAGTTAAAGTAAATCAGTTAGAGTGAAATCAAATTAGAGTATTCAAATGGAGTTAATCGAATTTAGTTTATTCGAATAAAGTTGAAATGAGTTAATCGAATCAGAGATAATCGAAGTGAGATAATCGAATCAGAAATATTCGAAGTGAGTTGATCGAATCTAGTTATTCGACAGGAGTTAAATCGAATAAGATTTATTCGAAGAAAGAGATTATCGAATATAAGTATTCGAGAGTAAGCAAATCGAATAATAAGTTATTCGAATAAGATATTCGAATAAGAGTAAATCTAGTAAGAGTTATTAGATTGGAGTTATTCAAATAAGAGTTATAGATTAGAGTAAATCGAATAGGAGTAAATAAATTAGTTATTGTTATATTATTCGAGTTAGGAAATAAAAGTCATATTAAAGATAATATATTTCGGATGCAGGAGATTATAACACCATTGTGATAATCACGTAAACTTGTAAAAGAAGGGGGTTCGTAAATAGAATCCGAGGGTTTGTAAGGAAGTGTTAAAGAGTTGAAAAGGTGAATCTTATCTATTTCGAGATTTGAAAGGTGGTTCAGTTAAGGTCTGAGAGGTAGCTATACCCCAACTTAATTGACTGCGTTTTAAATTTAGAAATGGTTACGGTTCGAGTGTGAAGTGGTAAAGTGAATTTAGTAAAGAAGATTGGAAATGTTTTCCAGTGTTAACGTATATTTTTCTAAACATAGAAAATAAGGATATATATGATTGATGATTGATTGATAGAATTTCCATATGGAAATAATATCGTTGTTTGCACACGTATTTTTCTTTGATAGTTAACTCACCGACTATCGAAGTTTTTGACCATCTTATGTTGTAAATATGGAGAGACCGGTTGGATTATTATCCAAAGAACCACTCCATATTGGCATAAGCGTTGTGAAGCAAGTATGCTGAATACCGTGAAGACGGAGTTTATGCAAGGGCTGTTGTATAAGTCTTAGATAACAGTGCCTAAGATGGATATACTGAACAGTGCCTTCGGTTTGTCCAGTCCCAGGACAACTTGTATGGAAGAAGGTCTGACAGAGTATTTCCAGAAAGATCAGATACACTGATTTCTCCAACAGTACCAAGAGTGGAAGCGGAGAAGGAAACTTCTTTTAGCTAACACATAATGTATTGTTGTGAAAGTCAACTTGTGATTCTGATGGATCTGACGATGTGGCATTTGAAGTGAATCTGATGTGATGATAAAGCGTAACCTCAAGCCTCATCATCCGGTAAATGACAGAAATCGGGCAGGCAGCATGGTTAAGTCGGTCGCACCGAAGTAGGGTGTATAATCACCTATCTAGAGAATATTCATTTGCTTCTTTAATCTATCAATGCTGTCTCATATATATACGGGAAACAGTTGTTGATCCCAACTGTTGGTGATATACATTCGATACACTCAAGCAAAATGAGTGGTCGGTCATGTGTGGCTGAGTTACAAGATGTTCTTGTTGAACTCCAGTGTATCGTTCCTAGAGTACACTGATCGGAAGGTGGTTCCATACCTTTTCATAGTTGGAAATCCATTACCCAATACGTGCTTGCGGTTTTGATTGTATACTATATGTAGAACGTGAGATGAAAGCGTTTCTGCTAGATGATTATCATACTGTGGTTGATAGACATTACTATAATATCAAAAGGTTTTGATATAAAGATATTTTGGATTCTCATAAGGGAAAAACCCGTTCCATTATACGGCGTGGTCTTATGAGATATCGTTTACTTGTCCAACTATTTTAAACTGTTTTACTCATACCAGTCCCATGACTGACCCGGAGTTTATTTTGTTTTGTTTTCCCAAAACTCTTGGGTGCCTAATTTTGTACGGACAGTCAAGTAGTCGGGATTTTACAGATACACTTAGAGAGCTTGGAGCAAGAGGCTTCAAGATTTTATAGCTATTATTATTTCCGTTGTTGTTGTGAGTGTTGTACTCTGCAATGTTATTGTATACATATACTATTTGTGTTTCAAAAGTTATATTATATTTTATTCGTTCCGCTGTGAGATTCATGGTTACTCTATTGGTGATGTTCTTCTTCTTCTATTCTAATAGTTCTATCTTATCTTTCCTCACCCTCTATCTTCTTTCTATTAGTTTCTTGAATTTCCAGTGCAATTTGGGGTTGGACTTGTGTTATTTAGTCAGCTCAAATTGGACCGGATTTTTGGGTCACTACAGTTGGTATCAGAGCTTAAGGTTAAATTATACCTTGGCTCTGTGGCGTTACTCAGTAGAGATGGGGTTAGTAATATCCTAGATTGAGTTTGAGTGTATATATACGAGTGAACATATTTGTTATTTGATATAAAAATTTGTTTTATATTGTGGAGCTTTATTGGTTGAGCGGCTTATGAATTTTGGTCGATGGTGGGGCACCACAATATCGATAAGGGTTTCTAAACGTTCGAATACGATGGGTCGACACAGTATGTTTTGAAGGAGGGTGAATGAAGTAATTTTACCCGAATTATATTTTGATATAAAAGAATGGTTTAGATTTGAACTATTATAGTATATTGGATGTGTTGGTTATTATTATAATCGAACGGAATTATAAAAAGTGAAATGGTTATAAATAACTAAGCAGGATTCATATAAGTAAAGTATATGAGATAAGATGAATTAAATCTGATTTTAAATCAGGATTAGGAATTAAAATAATGAAATTTTAAGTTCCTAGGAGATTTTGAAATTGTTTTTCAATCTGAAAGTGATATAGTATTGAACTCACTTCGATCGCTGAAAATAACCCTGATGAGTGTGGCCACATCATTAGTGTCATTTTCGAGTTTTAAGTGACGGATTACTACCAAAGATTTTGTTTTTGAATTGTTTTGAGAAAACAAGTGGTTTAGAAGTTCAAATGTTTTGAATTGTTATTATGGTTTCAAGTTGATTTGAAGTGAACCCAGGAATTTAAATTCTGGAATTAAAATTTAACTTGTGAAGTTAAAAAGATGGAGATAGTAAAAGGTGAATAAATAAATTTGAATTTAACTTAGATAAAGTTAAAAATAATCTGAAATGGGACTGAGATTGATGAGTTAAAGTTTGAAATTGGATATTGGAGTTTGAACGGAATTTGGCTTGGATATAAGCGAATGGTTGTGTTGGAGATAAAAATCGATTAGAGATTGATTGGAGTGCATTGGTATATGCTGAATTGTTGGTAACGAAAGGAAAAGATGTAATGATATACCCGACAAAAAGGTACAAGTTTATACTTCATATGAGTTTGGTGATTTATGAGCCGATTTGGCAAGCCCCTTGGCTGTTTGATTTTTCTTTTGGTTGGAGAAGGCCTAGAGAGGCGAGTTGTGGTTTTACCGATAGGGCTGTACAAAGGAGGTTATGGCGAAATTTTCCGAAAAATTTAAGCGTTAGAAAATTTTCAGAATTTTTGGAAATTTTAGTTAGTCGGAATAAATTAATATTTTAGTCAGTATTAATTGGTTCAGTTGAAACCAGAGAGAAGAGGTAAACAGATAAATATTTACCTAGTAGATAGGGTCGTCCTCTAACTTAGCAATTTCGAGAACGAAATTATTTTAAGTGGGGAAGAATGTAATGACCCGCATTTCCAGGGGTATAATAATTAATTAATTTAATTATTTAAATAGTGGTTTAGAGAATTTAATGGTCGTGGAATTAAATAAAGGTGAATATTTAATTAAAATAATAATTAAATAATATATTTAATTCAAAAATAATCAAAAATATTGGAAATCACAATATTCTGTGAACTGGGTCATCCCGAAGATTTAATTCAGTTTAGAATTGAATTAGAATAACGAATATATTATTTGAACAAAAGTTTGAACGTATAATTTTATTATAATTAAAACCGAGCTCGAAATGGCGCTGCAGTTCGTATATTGGCGATTCGAACTTCAATTGAATGTACACGATTCGTTTTAAGCCGGATTTCTGTGAAACACGAAACGTGTGGAGCTGGTGGAGTATATCTTTCTAGTGGAAGAGAAAAATCAGGATTTCATCGTGCAGATTTTGATTTATGTCCAAATCAAATTTTAGAAAAGTCGCTGTGGAATTCCTTTATAATTCGTAATGTTCTGTTTACGTTATAAATGGATTTTTCAATATAAATTGAATATCGATTCAATCTGGATGTGGAATATCGAGTATACGTATATCCTGGAGCTGTATAGTATTTTGGTATGAATATATACGATAATATATATTTATTTATATTTAATTTAATTTAATTTAAATATATTTATATATTTAAATGGGTCATCTAGAGCTTTAAAAATACGCCGCTTTTGCGAACGAAGTCGGAATTCGACGAAACTAATTTTGTTGGATCCGCAATGTTAAAATATTGCTCGATGTCAGTTTCCGTGATTTTTAGAGTCACTGTGTGGCCATACGGATTTTTAGAGTGAGAAACAGTCAGTATTTTGACAGTTAAAAATACGCTGTGTGAGCATACGAAGTCGGAATTCGACGAAACCAGTTTCGTTGGGTCTGCAATGTCGAACTGAAGGTGCATGTCCAGTTTCGTTATTTTTGGGTATCGTATGTGACCACATGAATTTTTAGAAAGCAAAAATAGATAATGAAACTAAAATATCTAGATATTTATTTTGGTTATAAATACAACCCCCCCTAAAATCCTTATAACCTAAATGACATCGTTCTTCATCAAACATCAAATACCGACCGCCACTTGCTTTTTCTCTTCTTCTTCAATGAGAGCTTCACAAAATTCATAGAAATTAAAATAAATTCCCTAAAATCATAGGATTTGTATATGGTGATCAATAAGTGATACTCTTTCTTTTTGTATGGGTTTTGCTTGGTACGGTCAAGTTCACAACTCGATTTTGGGTATGGTTATGGCTAGGGTTACTGATTTCCACCATTAGGGGGCATCGGGGGTTGGAGTCTGAAGTGAAGTGGAACGAGGATAGGAGGCGCAACCAGAAGCGGTGGTTGCCACTGTTGCGAGGGCTTCTGTTGGTCGGTTTTTGGGTCAAAGCATGGCTCAGTGGTTGTTCATATTCGGAGCTTGTAAGACAAATATAGGGTACGAAAGGCTGTGAGGTGAATTAAAGGTTGTAGCCGAGTCAAATTGCGGTCAGTTGGCCAAGGTCCGGTGAACTAAGGTCATCAAGGGAGGTGACTTCGCGATTTGAGGTACCTGGTTATCACGGTTCTGAAATGAAAGCAAATGGAGGTGGGGGTCTCAAACAAATGCATGTGTATTGAGTTTCAAAAAGCAGTAGCTCGAAACAAGGGGGAACGAAAACATCAGCTAACTATTGGGTCCATACTTTTCGAACAATGGGAAGTTTTAACGAAATCAGAAGAATCAAAAGCATTGAAAGGAAAGTGGAAGTGATGAAGCATGAATGGATAAGGACAACAAGGAACAGTGTCCTGTTTAAACAGGGAAGAAAGAAGTGGTTTGGGTTTTGTAGCAAAGTCTTTGGTGTGTTGTTTGTATTGCTGAAACAATGCTGCAACGAGAATATAGGTATTACAGGGAAGAAGTATTAAACGGGGTAATTAGGGAACCTTTAATTATCTTAGTTAAGTTAGTTTGTTTTTCCAATTGAAAATGGAGTCGGTAGAAGTCTTGAGGAGTACGGGTTTGATCTTTAAAGTGGTGGAAAGGGAAATCTGAAGTGGAGTAGAACTCGGCAGGGAAGAAAGACTAATGCACATAGTTGGGTGGGATTTCCGAATGGATGTTAGGCTTGCTAAATTGTTGACGGGCTGGGAATATTAATGAGGCCCAAGTAGTTGTTTAAACAAGGAAGGGGAAAGAATAAGGGAGGCGGACCGTTTGAATGGGCTGACAAGGAAGGTAAAGCCCGATATGGAAAAAATTAATTAAGTTATTTTAATGTAAAATAATATGTAAGTTTAAATGTTAATGTCGTATACATATATTACCAGAATTCGGTAAAACTGGATCCGATAGAATCATACAGACGAACGCTACGACATGGGACTGATGTGGACTGATTTGGAGCTCGTCTCCATTTATGGAAAATATAACGTTTGTTCCGAATTCAACAACCATAATCGTTATTTAACGATGATCGTCCAAGGTGAGTAAAACTCACCAACTCTGAACAATTATATTTTTATAACGTATTTTTAGAACTGTTAGATATTGATTGACTGTTGTGTGTAGATTGGTTGATTGAACTGCTAGTCAGTTAGTTGAAATTTTATATATATATATACACTGTTATATATATATACATATATAGATGTTGTTTATCAGAACATTTCATTCTGAAATGAAGTGATGTTAATTATATGGTTTAACATTTGTGATGCCGGGAAACAGGTTGGGGGGACCCAACTGGGTTCCTCAATATATAAAATACTACTTTGTTTCATATACTGTGACGTATGATGTGATATATAATTTGTGTTGATTATATGTGTTTGAACGGTATCGATCAATGTTATTTGGTATTGTAAATACCATAAGAAATATGGGGATGAGAAAGGGGATTTTCAAAGTACATTTTGAAAATATATTATTTATATAAAATCAACGGATTTTATATATAAAGGAAAAGGATTTTTTTTAGAAGTTATAAAATAAAAGAAATAAAAAGGAAATATATTTGTGAAACAAATATAAAAGAAATATATTTGTAAAACAAATATAAAGTAAATATATTTGTAAAACAAATATAAGGGAAAACATTTGTTTAGAAAACAAATAAGACTGAAATATAAACATTTGTTTAGAAAACAAATAAGATTGAAACTTAAACATTTGTTTAGAAAACAAATAAGATTGAAATAAATATTTGTTTAGAAAACGAATAAGATAATAAGATTGAAACAGAAAATATTTGTTTAGAAAACAAATGGGATTGAAATAGGAAATATTTATTAAATAAATAGAAAAGATAAAAGGAATATTTATTTAGAAAATAAATAGAGTTTAAAAAAGGAAATCATTATAAAGGAAATAAGATGTTATAAAAAGGAAACCGCTATGAAAAGGAAAACGTTATTAAAGGGAAATCCTTATAAGTGGAGAAGCGTTATTAAAAGAACATTTATAAAGTGAAGAACCGTTACTAAAAAGTAAATCTTTATAAATGAATAAACGCTGTTAAAAGGAAATCTTTTTGAATGGATAAACGTTATAAAAAGGGAATCTTTATAAAGCAAAAGAGTTAATCGAATAAGTGTTATTCGAAAAGGAGCTATCGAATATTTGTTATTCGAATGGAGTTAATAGAGTTTTCGAATATAGTTTATTCGAAAGGAGTTAATCAAGTTTAGTTTATCGAAGGTAAGTAAATCGATTAGAGTTAAGTTAATCGATTAGAATTAAGTTAATCAAAGAAGAGTTAATCGATTTGAGTTAAGTAAATCGATTAGAGTTAAGCAAATCGTAAGGAGTTAACTAGTTAAAGTTAATCAGTAGAGTTAACTAGTTGAAGTTAATTAGTAAAGTTAACTAGTTGGAGTTAATCAGTAAAGTTAACCAGTTAGAGTTATTCAGTTAGAGATAATCAGTTAGAATTAACCAGTTAGAGTTAACCAGTTAAAGTAAACCAGTTAAAGTAAATCAGTTAGAGTGAAATCGAATTAGAATATTCAAATGGAGTTAATCGAATTTAGTTTATTCGAATAAAGTTGAAATGAGTTAATCGAATCGGAGATATTCGAAGTGAGATAATCAAATCAGAAATATTCGAAGTGAGTTGATCGAATCTAGTTATTCGACAGGAGTTAAATCGAATAAGAGTTATTCGAAGAAAGAGATTATCGAATATAAGTATTCGAGAGTAAGCAAATCGAATAATAAGTTATTCGAATAAGATATTCGAATAAGAGTAAATCCAATAAGAGTTATTAGATTGGAGTTATTCAAATAAGAGTTATAGATTAGAGTAAATCGAATAGGAGTAAATAAATTAGTTATTGTTATATTATTCGAGTTAGGAAATAAAAGTCATATTAAAGATAATATATTTCGGATGCAGGAGATTATAACACCATTGTTATAATCACGTAAACTTGTAAAAGAAGGGGGTTCGTAAATAGAATCCGAGGGTTTGTAAGGAAGTGTTAAAGAGTTGAAAAGGTGAATCTTATCTATTTCGAGATTTGAAAGGTGGTTCAGTTAAGGTCTGAGAGGTAGCTATACCCCAACTTAATTGACTGCATTTTAAATTAAGAAATGGTTACGGTTCGAGTGTGAGGTGGTAAAGTGAATTTAGTAAAGAAGATTTGAAATGTTTTCCAGTGTTAACGTATATTTTTCTAAACATAGAAAATAAGGATATATATGATTGATGATCGATTGATTGACAGAATTTTCATATGGAAATAATATCGTTGTTTGCACACGTATTTTTCTTTGATAGTTAACTCACCGACTATCGAAGTTTTTTGACCATTTTACGTTGTAAATATGGAGAGACCGGTTGGATTATTATCCAAAGAACCACTCCATATTGGCATAAGCGTTGTGAAGCAAGTATGCTGAATACCGTGAAGACGGAGTTTATGCAAGGGCTGTTGTATAAGTCTTAGATAACAGTGCCTAAGATGGATGTACTGAACAGTGCCTTCGGTTTGTCCAGTCCTAGGAAAACTTGTATGGAAGAAGGTCTGACAGAGTATTTCCAGAAAGATCATATACACTGATTTCTCCAACAGTACCAAGAGTGGAAGCGGAGAAGGAAACTTCTTTTAGCTAACAGATAATGTATTGTTGTGAAAGTCAATTGGTGATTCTGATGGATCTGACGATGTGGCATTTGAAGTGAATCTGATGTAATGATAAAGCGTAACCTCAAGCCTCATCATCCGGTAAATGACAGAAATCGGGCAGGCAGCATGGCTAAGTCGATCGCACCCGAAGTAGGGTGTATAATCACCTATCTAGAGAATATTCATTTGCTTCTTTAATCCATCAATGTTGTCTCATATATATACGGGAAACGGTTGCTGATCCCAACCGTTGGTGATATACATTCGATACACTCAAGCAAAATGAGTGGTCGGTCATGTGTGGCTGAGTTACAAGATGTTCTTGTTAAACTCCAGTGTATCGTTCCTAGAGTACACTGATCGGAAGGTGGTTCCATACCTTGTCATAGTTGGAAATCCATTACCCAATACGTGCTTGCGGTTTTGATTGTATACTATATGTAGAACGTGAGATGAAAGCGTTTCTGCTAGATGATTATTATACTGTGGTTGATAGACATTGTTATAATACCAAAAGGTTTTGATATAATGATATTTTGGATTCTCATAAGGGAAAATCTCATTCCATTATACGGCGTGGTCTTATGAGATATCGTTTACTTGTCCAACTGTTTTAAACTGTTTTACTCATACCAGTCCCATGACTGACCCGGAGTTTATTTTGTTTGGTTTTCCCTAAACTCTTGGGTGCCTAATTTTGTACGGGCAGTCAAGTAGTCGGGATTTTACAGATACACTTTGAGAGCTTGGAGCAGGAGGCTTCAAGATTCTTTAGCTATTATTATTTCCGCTGTTGTTGTGAGTGTTGTACTCTGCAATGTTATTGTATACATATACTGTTTGTATTTCAAAAGTTATATTATATTTTATTCGTTCCGCTGTGAGATTCGTGGTTGCTCTGTTGGTGATGTTCTTCTTCTTCTATTCTAATAGTTCTATCTTATCTTTCCTCACCCTCTATCTTCTTTCTATTAGTTTCTTGAATTTCCAGTGCAATTTGGGGTTGGACTTGTGTTATTTAGTCAGCTCAAATTGGACCGAATTTTCGGGTCACTACAGATACCTAGAACAAATGTAATGAATTTCATTTTTTATTTTTGGAAGCTTGACAATTGCGCTTATTATGACGATATTCATTGCACACTCTACATCTATTTTGCTTGTTCTGGAAATATGCAAATCCTCCTTTTCTTTTTGATGAAGGTCTATCAGCACCACGTTTATCGTTTGGTGGCTTAATTATTGCTTCATTAGTTGAATCAACATCAGGTTTGTCATATGTAGGTATAGGATTAATTGTATGACTATATGAAGATCGGAAAGCTTCCACAGTGAAATAGTGCTTAATGAAATCATAAACATTTAATTTCATTTTATTAATACATTTTATAGCATGAGCACATGGAAAACCCATCACTTTCCACTGGTTACAGCTACACGTCCAGTCTTTTAGATCAACACGATGAGAACTTGGTGATTTCACTTCAAACAAGTGTTCAGAAGCCTTGAATACATCCCAACCAAAACCTTCTTCAACTAAGTCTTTTAATCGATTTTCCATGGTTGGACACAAAATGGTAGTCCATAAACGGGATTCTTCTTGAAGTTTAGCCATTTGTTCCATGATTTTTATTCGTATCCCGTCCAAACAAGATGTAATTGGCAAGTCTCGTTCTTCTAAAATCCAGTTGTTGAAACTTCCAGCCACGTTAGAGCTGTACTCACCATACCTTTTACCACGGGAAAAAAAATCAGCCCATTTATCGAAAGGTTTATCTTTCAAAAAATTAACCGCTGCAGGACCACCAACTTGTAAAAACTTAGAATGAGCAACTTGAAACTCAAGAACATTAGATGCTCGAGAACATGTCCGGAACAATTCCACAATCGAAATGTGTGCATTTTTGGACTTAACAGCAGACAACAAATTTTGTTCCATGTGAAGGTAGCAATGACTATGATATGATGTGGGAAAAACATCGTGAACACCCGAAATTAAACCTTGATGTCGATCGGACATAAAAACCAAATTACGGTCTTCGTTGAGCATTTTCTTCAAATGATTTAGAAACCAGCTCCAATTATCCACATTTTCTATTGAAACTATGGCCATAGCTAAAGGGAAGAAACCTGCATACAAATTAAGAATAAAAATTCAACCGGAAATCATTCTTTTTAAAAAAATTGATAATTTCAGACATACGATAAAGCTAATTAAATTTTGTATAAATCAAAATGATACCTGCAAACAACCAAAAATGATGGTTAAAAACTGTTTGAGAAAAAATGATACCTAGATAGGAACTAAAATGATACCTATAAACTATATACTAAAACAAAGAAGAAAATGATACCGTAATGCCAATAAAAATGATAACTAAAATCTATATATCTAAACAATGATATTGTAGAAAATAATAAACTAATAAATCAGAAAATGAACCAGTGAAAACTGATCACATAGAATCCAAATGGTACCATATGTATATGTAAATCATTTAAAATTATAAGTAAAATAATACCTTGGTTTCCATTCTTAGCTGTAGCACCCATTAAAACTCCTGGCCTACCTTTCAAATGGGTACCGTCTAAAAATATCATAGGCCGACAATGTTTGAAGTCAAGAATGCAAGCACCAAAACCAACAAACACTCTCTCAAACTGATTTGTAGAAGAATTAACATTCATGGCGACATAAGAACCAGGATTGTGAGTCTGTAGTGCACCTAAATACCAAGATAAATCATTGTACGACATTGCATCATTGCCGCACAGTTCCAATAAAGCTAGTTGCTTTCCTTTGTAAGCATAAGAGTAAGATAAATTCAGATTAAACTCTATTCGAAAATCATCAATGATATCTTTCGGTTTCTTACTAGGATGATCTCTAATTTCGTCTATTATCAATGATTTAACAAATGAGCATGATAGAGAAGGGTTACTCAAATTTGTTAGACCACCCCCGCAAGAATGCTCGACAACCAGATTTCTGATGAAAAACCTATTTAGTTGGCCAACATCACAAGAAGCATGCACTTTAAACAAACAACCAGTAGAAAAAGATGAGCAAATAGCAGTGATCCTAGTAGCACTATTCTTAAGAAAGTGGTATTCATGACCTGATTTAATTTGAAAGGCCATTAAAAATTCTCTAAACTCCTTGGCACTTCCGAAGCAAAAACCGGTAAAATCAGTAAATTTTAATGTAGATCCTCTTTTCATCAAATCTTTTAAATAACTCTTCCTGTGAACGACAATGTTCGCACCCAAACATTGATCAGAAGACGAAGGAATTAAAACATTAGTAGAAAGTGCAAAAGAACCATCAACCACATTTTCCAACAGAAATTCCTTCAACTTAACATCAAAACAGAAAAAAGCACTCTTCTTATGTAATTGAAATAAAACGATACTTTGAAGATCATAGTCACTCTCAACAATTTTAATTCTATCCTCAATCACAAAGCTAATTTCAATGGACTTGGGGGTAAGTTGGGACCAATACTCACATATTTTGTTTTTCAAAGCATCCAATGAGCAGTTAATCGACAACCGAGTACCGAAAGAGGTATTGTTGAAGACAAGTACGATAAGGATAGTGTCGTCACCATTGGGAAAAAAAAGTAATGTGAAAAAAACAGTTACGCAAGTAAAAAGATGCAAACAGATACCATAAAACAATACAACAAGGGTAATACATTAAAAATGATACCTAAAAAAATATTAAAATGATACCTACAAACTGTAGCACATTTAAATGAAAGGGAAGAAAATGATACACTAAAAAATACTAAAATGATACCTAAAAACTGCTATAGTTAATTTTTTTAATACATTTCAAACAATCATAGTAACTTTTATACTAATGAACACAAAACAAGTTTTAATCTAAAACAGATTTAATTCAGTAATGCATTCAGAAACAAATTACAACCTTAAAAAAAGGAAAAACTAGAATAAAAATAACGAAAAAAAAATTGAAAATCTGAAAAAAGTAAAAAATAATACCTGCTTGTAGCACAAGTAGAATCCATGAATTACCAATAGAAACACTAAAAACCTATCGCAAACAGTGAAAGAATCATATGATAAATTCAAAATGAATGGAGAAAATCAGCAGTAAACGTAATGTGATTTTGATTTTCCTGTCTGGTTGATGAGAGATCAATTTTCCGTCTGAGAATTGTGCGTGAATTTAGAATTTCAGATCTCTTGGGATTTATGCGATCAAATATAAAAATTTGATTCGAAAATCTGAAGGAATAAGAATCATGATCAATGGCGGTGAGATCGAAATTTTCTTCGACGAAAAATAGTGCATGAAATAAGGAAATATCGCACGTACTTTAGGGGTTAAATATTTAGCGGATTACGCGTTATAGGGCACGTGAGACAAGAAAAGGAGTGTACTGCCCTTTTGAGTAAAATTTAAGTAGGCTGTCCTTATGGATAAAAAAGCCTTTAATTTTGTCCTTGTAATTATTTTCCTGTTATAGTAAACTATTGTTTGCTTGGATTGAATTTTAAAAGCTTAATTCATAATGTAATAAAAAAACTAAAAAGTAATAATAAATTACTGCATTGCAAACACTCTTCATATTTATGTTCCCTTGCAAATATATTTTTAACAGTACTACTGAGATTACTACATAGAAACATTCAGTTTTGAATTGGTTGATAACTAAATTTACTATGAATTGCTCCATTTTTGTTTTATACTTTATTTCAGAAAAACTTCATTTCATAATTTGTTTTGTGAGTATAATTTTATTTATATTGTACTGTAATTTTATTGTACAGTAAACCAATTATAGTCAATACTTAAACTGAAGTCTACTGTGTACTGTAAAATATTTTTCTAATCATCATAATTCTTAATTCAGTAAATCTACTTCACTGTTATATTTTCATTTGATAAACACCTAACTTGCATGCGTATACTAATGTGGCTCCGATATAAACCACAACATATTATTTTCCTAACCATCAAAGGATCATATATCTTATGTTATTTGCTATTTTTACAGCGCTACAAATATGTTATAACTCAATGGGTAGGATAATAATTTTTTTTCCATGTATAGATAGTTGATTTACATTCCAAGGAAAATAGTCTAGAACAAAGTGGAAAAGTACGTTGTTTTTTAGTTCTTTTTTACTATTGCTTTCATTTTTATTGGAAAATCGGTTCACTTAGGTATAGATTTCATTTTCCTTATATGATATCTCCCAAAACATATGAATACTATAAATTTCGAATGATTATGCTCTTCATTCTCATTGCTTGAGTTGTACGCATTTGATCGTCTATGCTACTTAGTTAATGGATGTTGTGTATTGATTTGTCTAATCTTGGTACTAAAAAGCTTCCAAGAATTCAAATTTTTACTCCTAGTTTTCTCATTATGATACATTTTTTTTAATGTAGAAATTATCATGGGTCAACCATTGTGACAAGTAACAGAGATGGAGACACTACATATTGGATACTACATCGAAGAACTGTAAGGGAGACGTTCTTAATATTTATATTTGGATAATTATGATGTGTTTTATATAAGATCCCTTTTATATGATATCTTTGGAAGATATCGAATGCATAAGAAGTTTAGGATTACATTATGTTATTGATGTAACACCAAGACAAGTAAACATTTATTTTTTATTGATTCTGTCTTTAATTATGCCATATACTGAAAATAACAAGGCATGTTGATGGTGTTGAATTAAGTATATTTTATCCCACTTTCCTACTAAATAATTTTTATCATATAAAGTTCTTATTTTATAGCATGCTAACATATAGTTTATCATTTTTGATTGACTTTTCCTTTTATGTTCGATTGTCCATTTGCAATAAATGGTAGCTATGCATATATGATGTTTTTTATTTCTACATACTTGGGTTTTACTATAATGCTTCAAGCTAAAGTTTAAAATTACAATTTGGTTATTAATATCAAGAAATAATCCAATCCATCGTTAAGTGGAAACCTTGAATGCAAGAGGTTCTCTTATAAATCACCAACTTAGACATAAAAACAAATATTTACTTCTGTACATTTGATTTTCCAGTACGCTTCAATGCCAATTTTTTCACTTGGTCCGGTTTTGGAATATAACCCTTTGGGGGATAGGTATATTACTTGAACCTGATTTGTTGGCTCTGCTCATTTAAATTTGCTAGATTTCATCGTTTATGTTTTTATCTTCCAAATATAGACTCACATATATGTTACGTTGGAGATTTTCTCCCTTTTTCCTGACCCACCCATATCTTATGTTAAGTACACTTACAAGTTTAATATTTACGTTCATACTACGATCGGTTAATATTTGAAGTGAGCAAAGAGTGTCATAATTATTCTAATGTATCATGGAAATAATGGATTAATAACAAAGGGAAATCTTTGGTTTTCTTCTGCGCCTATCTAAAAACATGTTTCACGAAAATTCTCTATGATCATTTTTTGAAGAAAAAAATTGCACAGTCTACAGTGTAAATATGTTGTAGTCCATGCTGTAAATATTTAATAAATATCTGTAGTGCACACTGGATGTATTTTAAAAAATCAGTAGTTAGAAGTTTGAATATATGTAGTTTAACTATGCATATTTGCAATATAGATTACATGTTTTCGCTAGAAATAATGACAGAGTGCTCTGTAAATCATGTTTTTAGGAAAGATTTTGGGTATTTTGAAAATAAGGAACATGTTCTAATTTCATATTTGTTATTATATGCATGGTTTACAAAACAATCTCATAGCTTAATTATTTTGTTGGCATTATCCAACAATCGTGTGTGAAACATAGGTTTGCACTAAATGTCAACCAAGATATATTGTTGAGATATTAAGGAAAGATATTATGTTGAGATATTAAGGAAAGATATTAAGAATGAGTTAATGTTGAGATAAGGACAAATAAATACATTATCTTATATTTGGTGTTAGAGAACATGCCAAGAGATATGCCATGGAATATGCTCCAGAATAAAGAATGTGCTAGGAATATTCTAGAGAATAATTGACCCTATAAATATAGGGATTAGCATTGTAATAGCGAATCAATTCATATTAATAAAAATGTAGCCTTTTGATTGTTTACTGTTTCATCTCTCTCTTCTCTCTGATCTAAATTCTTTCATGGTATCAGAGCAGGTTAAAGGGAGGAAAGAGATATGTATATAATTATTAAAAAAAAAAAAAGAGGGTTCACTGTTGTGGCTATCTATGATGAGTTTTGCTGTGCTACATTTTTTTTCGTATTTGCTCATCCCTGAAGGCTATGAACTTGGTTAATTTGATTCTGTTTGCTGCTCCTTGGCACATTGATCTTGTGATTTTCGTTTGGCATTTGTTATGGCTATTCATCCCCCTCAACTGATATATTCTTTTGCCCTGCTAATGGATCTACTGTAATAACTGCCAGTCATCTTCCATAAAACCAATATATTCTAGTGGTTGGTCCACTTTAAAAACCATTATTTCTAGTGGTTGGTCCACTTTAAAAACCATTATTGAGTGTGGTCCACTTTAAAAACCATTATTGACTGTATATTGAGTGTGGTCCACTTTAAAAACCATTGAGTGGTTGGTCCACTTTAAAAACCATTATTGAGTGTGGTCCACTTTAAAAACCATTATTGAGTGTGGCCCACTTTAAAAACCATTATTGAGTGGTTGGTCCACTTTAAAAACCATTATTGAGTGGTTGGTCCACTTTAAAAACCATTTGTTAAAAGTGAAGAGTTGCTGATGGCGTATGGAAGTTTGAAGCTGACTGTCATTTTGTTCGTGATGCAATCCAAGATGCAATCCAAGATGGGAATTTGTGATTCGCATGCTCCATCTTGAGGGGGGGGGGGGGTGTTGAGATATTAAGGAAAGATATTATGTTGAGATATTAAGGAAAGATATTACGAATGAGTTAATGTTGAGATAAGGACAAATAAATACATTATCTTATATTTGGTGTTAGAGAATATGCCAAGAGATATGCCATGGAATATGCTCCAGAATAAAGAATGTGCTAGGAATATTCTAGAGAATAATTGACCCTATAAATATAGGGATTAGCATTGTAATAGCGAATCAATTCATATTAATAAAAATGTAGCCTTTTGATTGTTTACTGTTTCATCTCTCTCTTCTCCCTGATCTAAATTCTTTCATATATGGCAACAGAACAACATATTTGTACATAAATAAAGCCCACTTATTAACATCTGAGGCATTTGAGTTGTATAAGTGCTGAAAACTTGAATTATAGATCCTGAAACTGAATTTGGTTATAGGGGTGGCGAAGTTGCTACTTATGAATATGTCTGTTGAGTCATGTGGAAGAGTTGTTATTTTTGGCTATGGTGTCATCCAATCAGAACATTGTGCCTTTTTTCCAACAGAAGATTTGGGTTCGTTAGGTCTGGGTTTGAAAATGCAACTAGGAAATCGTCAATGTTCTTGCTGCCCTAAGAAATTTGGCAACAGGAGTTTTTATTTAAGCGGTCAAGTAAATGGATGAATCCATGTTATAAGGTAATTAAACTTGATGAGGTTTCTTTATGAATTGAGTTATTAACAAGCAAAAGTAGGTGGTAGACAAAATAGCTTGGATTTTTTTTTTTTTTTTTTTTTTTTTTTTTTTTTTTTTGCATTGTGTATGGGGACCATCACAAAATCATTAAATGTATTAGGATCAGAAATGCCTGTTTTCGTGAATTCTTCTTATATGAAAATCATAATTAGTTTGCCATACATATTAAACACTTTTTTTATAAGCATTATGTTAGGCCGGTTGACGTTATGCGCGTAATTTCATAAAAATGAAGTACAAAACTGGGGATCCACATTAAGATTTTCTATGAATATTTTGTAAACTTATTTGAAAAACATGCCACATTTATTTGTATTTGATCACTCTTTTTATTACTCAATTCAAATATTTAACCAGTCCTATATTCTATTGTCATAATTACATGATCAATTTATCCGAACAATTAGCACATGTTTTTTTTTTTACTATGCAAAAGGACAATCATGCAAATTTGAATGCTATTATTAAAGTTTAGTGTTCTATTATTTATAATGACATTTATTTATAAAGATCACATTATATCTCCAATGAAATTGTTTCATAAGGTTTTAACACTACATTTTTTAGAATTAATGCCAAATAAAGTATCACATGCTTTGGTGTAAAGACTTATTGTGTTGTTGCATGTTGGTAGAACCTTTGCTTGATTAAAAGTTTTATTGGGTACCAATCTTTTTCTATTGTTCACCTGTATTTAAAAAAGAAGCCAGTAACTTTTTTTAGAATTATACCAACTTTTGTAGTCATTCGCTCAAACATATAAGATAAACAGAAATTCTTTATTTCATAGATATAAGAGAAATTCTTTATTTCATATATTAATATAAGAGATATTCTTTATTTCATATATTAGTAAATGCTTTGATGGATGTAAGTGTTTTTATTGCTAAAACTGAACATGTCAATTAGTTTTTTTTTTTTTAATTTTTGTTCCATTATAAAACCAAATGTCAACGACTACCATTCTTTATTTCATATATTAAAATAAATAGCTTTTCTACAATATATAATTTAAAATGTCAACAACTACCATTCTCTTATGGCCATCAAGTTTTTGTAATGCACAAGCGCACAGAATCTTTAGTGCTAATGGTTACGAAAGTGATTTAACAAAGAATATATTTTTCTGTTGCTTCAATTCTTTTGTCATTGCAAGATTTCATTGCCAAAATTGATTTATTTTTATATCATCAACACATGCATTTTAGATTAATGACGAAATGTAGCTTAATTAAATTTAACTTTGCAAAATTGAAATAAAGGAAAGCCCGCCAAATCATAATTAATAATTGATGCAGTATTGAAAAACTATTAGAGATAGGCTTTAAATTAATTTTAAGTTCAAGCTTGATTTCAATTTATTATTCTAGAATATGCACATTTTTACCTTCGAACCTTGCAATTTACATTTCGCATTTTTTACGAATGTATAGTTTTTTCCTTCTTTTTTGTAATAAACAAATTTACAGGTATTTGTATTTACAATTTTTTTAGAAACTCACATTTATTTTCATGTATAATATATTACTACTGCAATGTACACTCAACAGTTGAGCTCATAGAGTGTCAGAAACTTTACGTTTATTTGGTGTTTTTCCTATGTATTTTATGGTATACTACTTAATTCAGAAAATTGTTATACAGAAAGTCAAACATTAATTTCAATGGTCAACTGTATATTTTGTCAGGTAGATAGCCATATTTATGGCTGAAAGACTCATTGTGCATATATTGTCAGTTTACAGTATTCTCAGAAAGCTTATGCTTAGCATTTATCTATTTAAAAAGGCATCATAATTTGTGAGAACTGGGTAAGCTATTTTCTTCCTTTTTACTATACATTGTAGTTTTACGCAGATTTGGTTTTTAGAGTACCATGTAACACATTCACAATGGGGAACTGTATACCCAGTTGACAGTTACATTATTATTTCAATGTTCCAAGTATGGTTATACCGCATGCCCTCAATCCAATGTAGTTGAAACTGCAATTAATACTAGGTGATTGATATGCCTTTTTTTAACATTGTTGAAATTAACAGTATTTTAACTTCAGCTTAGTTACTGGTAGTCAAGTGGATCGAGGTGTTCTTCATATTCTTGGTGTGGCTGCAGCATGACGGTTGGCTTCTTAAATTAAAGTACGATGAGCATGTAGTTGTAGTTATAAATTGTGAAAATTTTCAATGAAACTGGTCTTGGTTGCATGATGCTTTCAAAATCATTTTATGTTGTCTTGAAAGACATGGCATGGTTGAAGACAACAAAACCAATTGTATGTACAACAAAACTTCTTTTTTTAATTTATCAGAAATATTTTCAGTGATAATTTAAAGCAAATATTTTAAGTAATCAATTGGACTAAAAAAAAAATTAACCACAACTTCTTATGAAAGCATGCTAACTTATCGGCAAATTATAGTTAACTAGCCATTAAAAAATTCATTAATTACTATTGAATAAATCGATGTTATGCAATTATCAGTTATGTCATATATCAATTTGCATGTACCATACGCGAGGTTCTCATTGTTCAAATAAAATTTGCATTATTACAATAAAATTTTGTATGCACTATTATTGGTAATTTCAATATACTTAGTAATTTGAACTAATTTTATTATTACACAATATCAATATATTATTAGTAGTTTGATATGATCTCACCGAATCCTACAAATTAATTTTGCAATATTACAATAATCCTGAGTTTCATAGACTAGAGGCTATTCTAATTTCCTTCCCAAAGGGACAAATCAGATTATGAATATACAGTAATAGTACAAGGAAATTCCAATTTGCAGTATTAAAACTCACGGAAACAACTCAGCATGTAAACAACCTCTGGTACTCAACAATTAAAAATTTAGAATAGTAAAGTTGCAAATTAGTACCTTCTCCTTCGCCTTCAAGTAGATGACGAATCAAAAGAAAAGGTGAGATTGGATTTATGCGTTTGCAGCTCAGTTTTTTTCTTGTGTTGTTATGCCCTAAATGGTGTCATGCCGCCAGCCGTCAAGATGGATTCCCTCGCAGTTGCCGCATAGAAGGAGATTCGGTCGTTATCGCCTAAAATATGAGAATCGTTGACCACTGAGGAGCGAACCTGAAAAACATCGACAAAAGGAGAAATCGAAGATCGGAGATTAGGGTTTCACAAATTGTTGAGTTGAGGAGCAAACTGTTGTAGTGAAGAAGCACGGCTGCGAAGATCTGAAATGGAGTGGGCAGTTTTTTGATTAGGGTTATTCAGTTCGAGATAGAATTGGGAAGGATAGAAAATGTTTTGAAGAGGAGATACGGGCCAATTTGTTATTTCGGAGAGAAGATGAAAATTTTGGAGCCAAAAGCGTTACACAGGACCATATGGAACGAAATAAGTTAAAAAAAACAAATATTTAACCATAAACAATAACACTTTAGAATAATGTGTTATTAAATGGCATTATTAATAACATATTTTCCTGTAGTGTGCTCGCGGAGGTGTGATGATCGGTGAAGGTGGCGGGTGGTTACGTGGTATGTGATGGTTGTAACGAGCGATGTAAGAAACGGCTGAGGTGAACTGGAGTTGACATCGGGATATTTTACTGGAGAGCGATTTTAGTTGAAGAGGAAGAAAGGTGCGGACATGAATGAGGCGGGTCTGATTTGGTTAAGTGGGCCGAGTGAATGGTAAGGCTCAAATGAGAGAATTTAATTAGTTTTTTTGATTTAAAACAGTTATAACTTGTACAATGTATAACTTGGGCCTACTTTATCAGAATTCCGTGAAACAAGATCCGTTAGGACTGTATGAACGGACCCTACCCAATGAGACTGACTGGGAGTGGATTGGAGCTCGTTTGAATTTATGGCGAAATAAATTGTTTGATTCAAATCAAACAAACAGTTTACCGTTCTTTAAGGATGAACTGCCAAGGTGAGTAAAACTCACCAACTCTGAACAGTTATATTTTATAACGTATTCTTAGAACTGATAATTATCTGTTGATTATTGTGTGTTAACTGTTTGGTTGAATTGCTTAATTATTGGTTGAAATTATAGATAACGATATATATATAAATCGTTAATCGAATATTGATTCTGTTTAGCAGAATATTTCATATTGAAATAAAATCGATGTTAATTATGTTGTTTAACATCTGTGATGCAGGGAAATAGGTTGGAGGAATCCGACTAGATTCCTCAACATTTATTTTACTGTTTTTCATATATATTGTGATATATGATGTGATATACCATCTGTTGTTGATTGTGTGTATTTGGGTGATACTGAGCAGTGATATATGGTATTTGAAACACCATAAGAAATACTGGAATATACAAAGGGATTTTTCAAAGTGTATATTGAAATATAATTTATATTTGTGAAAACAAATACAGTAGAATTGGAAATATTTGTGAAAACAAATATAATAGAAAAAGGATATTTGTGAAAACAAATAGAAAAGGAATATTTATTTGTCAAACAAATAGAATTGAAAAGAATTATTTATTTGTTAAATAAATAGAATTAAAATGGAATATTTATTTAAGAAATAAATAGAAGTATAAAAGGGTTATTTATTTAGAAAATAAATAGAATAAATATAAAAAGGATATATTTGTAAACCATTTACAAATAGAATTGGAAAGGGAATATTTGTAAAACATTTACAAATGGAATTGAAAAGGAAATATTTATTTAGGGAATAAATAAAGATAAAAGAAATATTTATTTGTTAAATAAATAGAAAAGATAAAAGAAATATTTATTTGTTAAATAAATAGAATTGAAAAGGGAATGGTTATTTGTTAAGTAAACAAATAGAAAAGGAATTAATCAAAGGAGATAATTCAAAGGAATTAATCAAAGGAGAGAATTCAAAGGAATTAATCAAAGGAGTTAATTTAAAGGAATTAATCAAAGGAGATAATTCAAGGGAATAAATCGAAGGAGTTAACCAGTTAGAGTTAATCAGTTAGAGTTAACCACTTAAAGTTAATCAGTTAGAGTTAACCAGTTAGAGTTAATCAGTTAGAGTTAACCAGATAGAGTTAATTGAACATAGTTAATTGAACTAGGATTAACTGAATATTAGTTATTCAATTAGAGTTAATCGAATATTAGTTATTCGATAGGAGTTAATCAAGTTGAGTTAAATAAGTCTAGTTAATCAAGTTGAGTTAAATAAGTGGAGTTAAATAAGTCGAGTTAATTGAGTTAGAGTTAGTCGAGTATTAGTAATCGAATTTAGTTATTCGAAAGGAGTTATCGATTATAGTTAATCGAAAGGAGTTATCGATTATAGTTAATCAGAAGGAGTTATCGATTATAGTTAATCGAAAGGAGTTATCGATTTTAGTTAATTGAAAGGAGTTATCGATTATAGTTTAATCGAAAGGGGTTTATCGATCTTAGTTAATCGGAAGAGTGTTAATCGAATATAAGTTATTCGAAGGTGTTAATCGAATATAAGTTATTCGAAGAGTGTTAATCGAATATAAGTTATTCGAGGAGAGTTAATCGATTGGAGTTAATTGAGTTAGAGTTAATCGAATTAGAGTTAATCGAAAAAGGAGTTATCGAATATAGTTTATTCGAAAGGAGTTATCGAATATAGTTTATTCGAAAGAAGTTATCGAATATAGAGTATTCGAAAGAAGGAGTTTATCGAATTTAGTTATTCGAGAGAGTTAATCGAATAAGTTATTCGAAGTGAGTTAATCAAATATTAGTTATTCTAAGAGAATTATACGTCGAATTTGATATATCGAGTTCGGGAAAGTATTATTTACTTCCCGGTTTTTAAATCAAGATTTGTTTATTTATAAATAAATTAGAGTAGGTTAATTATTCAAAGTAAGCAATAAAAGTTAGATGTTAAGTTAGATATTTCAGAAGTAGGGTTTATAACATTAGCATTATAATCAATGTTTACAATAAAGAAGTGGATTCGTAAATAAAATCCAAGAGTTACGTAAGGAAGGTTGTTAAAGATTTAAAAGATAAACTTTGACTATTTCGAAGTTAAAACGTTGTTCCGTTAAGGTCTGAGAGGTAATTATACCCCAGCTTGATTGACTTCCTTCTTAACTAAGGAATGGTAAGGTTTGATAGTAAAGGATGGTTAAGTGAATTTAGTAAATGGTTTGAATTGGTATGGCGATGTTTGATTTAAATATCAGTTTAAATCCAGTAAAGGAGTTTTGGAAATGTTTTCCAAATAAGAATCAGAAATGTTTTTTGATAATAGAAAATAAGAATTTAGAATATATGGAAACAGGAGATAAATAAATTATTGAACTAAAGAGAATAAATGTTAAATGTTAAATGATGATTGATCGATATAATTTCCATCTGGAAATAATATCGTTGTTTGCACACCTGTTTTTCTTTGATAGTTAACTCACCGACTATCGAAGTTTTTGACCATTTTAACGTTGTTATTATGGAGAAACCTGTTGGATTATTATCCGAAGAACCACTCCGTATTGGCATAAGAGTTGCGAATCATACATGCCAAAGATAATTGAAGACAGAGTAAAGTGCAAGGGCTGTTGTATAAATCTTAGGTAAAGATTGCCTAAGATGGTTGTACTGAATAGTGCCTTCGGTTTGTCCAGTCCTAGGACGACCTGTATGGAAGAATGTCTGACAGAGTATATTTAATAGATCGCGTAAGCTGATCTCTTCAAACGTATTTACGTTTGGTGGCGGAGGAATTCGTTTCTCTTAGCTGTATACCCGTGGTTTTTTTGGGGAAATCAATTTGTGATTTGGCGAGTATGAAGATGTGACATTCAAAGTGAATAAATGTGTGATCTGTCAGAGATAAGCGTGGCCTCTAGCCTCACAACTGGGAAATGAAAAAAATCGGGCAGACAACATGGCTATGTAGGTCGCCCTATTAGGGTGTATGATCACCTGATCTAGAGTTTCATTTACTTCTAAAAATCTATTGTCGATGCTGTCCCATTCGGGAAACGGTTGCTGATCCCAACCGTTGATGATATACATTCGATACACTCAAGCGAAATGAGTGGTCGGTCATGTGTGGCCGGGTTGCAAGATGTTCTTGTTGAACCTAGTGTATTCTACTCTAGAGGTACACTAGCAAAAGGTGGTTCCATACCTTGTCATAGTTGGAAATCCATTACCCGTTCCGTTATACGACATGGTCTTATGAGATATCGTTTACTTATTTAAACTGTTTTACTCACACCAGTCCCATGACTGACCCAGAGTTTATTTTGTTTTGTTTTCCCTAAACTCTTGGGTGCCCGATTTTGTACGGGCAGTCAAGTAGTCAGGATTTACAGATACTTGAAGAGCTGGAGCAGGAGGCTTCAGGATCATATAGCTATTGTTTATTTCCGCTGTGTTGTAAGTGCTGTACTTTGATAATGATGTATATTCAAGTACAGATTTATATTTCATAGTTATGTTATATATATTACATGTTATTCGTTCCGCTATGAGATTCGTGTTACTCTGATGTTGTGTTCTTCTTCTTCTTCTATTCTAAGTTTCTATCTTATCTATTCTCACCCTCTAACTTCTTTCATTAACTACCGGTATTTTCGATGTTTGGACAATCGACGTGGGTTTTATGTCGATGACCAAAGATCGCAAATTTTCGGGACGTTACAATCAGATATGATAATAGCATAAATTCATGGTTTACACATATCCAAATCACAGTTTTCATAATTTTCTTTTATTTATCTAAACCTAAAAGCAACTAGAACTCACAACGTTAGGTTTAGAGAATAGTGAGAATGGATCTTGAATTCTGAATTTGATTTGCAAAGTATGTAGTTGTAGAAAATGGTTCAGCTCGCATTCCAGCAGCATATGGCCTTCATGACTTTCAATGAAGAAAATATGAGAAATAGCCACATATTTATAGTTGCAAAGCCCTCTGAAACGGACTGCTACCTCAGCCCTAGGGGTGTCGGCACCCCTGTGGGTGGGTCGACCCCTAGGTCGACACTCCTTCAGGGAGGTCGACCCTTAGGTCGACACCCCTCTAGGGGGTCGACCCCCTAGAGCAGGAACTTTGGCACTCTGACGAAATTTTCAAATTCGAACAGTTCTGGATAGAATTCTGACTCATCTCTGACTCATACATATGTATGTATTTTTTCTGCGCGTATACAAACTTAAAACCCTCATAACTTCCTCATGCGGTGTTCGTTTTACGCCAATCAAACATCTATCTTGACCAGAATTTCGAGACAGACGCAATGGTGCAATCTGTTTCCTCTAATTATGAATATTAAATTAATTATTATTTAATTTATTCTCTTTTAGTTTCGGTACAAATTCGGGGTGTTACACCAATCCGTACCTTTTCCCGCTTGAATCTGATTAGTCTCCTCATATTTATATTTGATTATGTTTGTATATGAATATATTTTGTTTTATAATTTGTTTGAGGAGAAAAGAAAATGGCAGAGCTTCGCTGCTACTCTAAGAAATATATGGAAAAGAATGGGGGGTCTAAACCTTATTTTATAGGAGTTGAAATGATCCTGAACTGTTAGGTTTAATTTAATAAACATACGTCCATTTATATAAATATATTATAATAGCTTAACCCTAGCCGCCGCCGGCTATGTCAACCCAAGTTGTCGACATGCCGCGGGTGGGGGCGAGGAAATAAATGTTTTCCATATATAAAATATTCTATTTTAATTATTTGCCGTCCATTTTCGTATTTCGTTTGTAACTTCTTTATAGGACTCCATTTGCGAAAATCCAAACATGAAAGTTGACCAGAATTCCCTAACGAACGCAACAGTGTAAGTTTCATGGTCAAATTCTATAGTTTGCAGAAATTACTATTTTTGAAAATATAATTAACTAATTTATTTATTGTCAAAATTTCGGGTTGTTACAATCTCCATACATGGAGTAAAACTCACTGAAGACTACCTGAGCTAGACCGAACTTACGCATCCTTGCGCAAGGCATACACAATCACTATGACATACACATACAGTAAGACATTACATTGACTTAACTACAAGGAGAAATTCCAGTTTTCATGAGCAGCAAAGCTATCAATCACAATGCAAACCAACATACCATAAAACAACGCTTCTGCAGAACAACCTCTAAATCTTGAACCTGCATAGAACATTCAACAAGGAAGTAACTTGAGTTGTTTCAATTGCAAGACTTCAGATTCTGGAGTCAGCAATAAGTTGGACTCAAGGACACTTCACGACACCTCCGTTGCACAACAATCGCGAAGGGGATGATATATATAGGTTCAAGCACAACAGAGACCTCAAATAACAGTCAGACTAAGGACATAGTAAACTGTAACAATGTTGTCACACCACTTTGACATAGGGGAAAGAAGGCAGAAGAAAAGACTGCAACATAACACACCACCTCGACAGCAAACCACCGTAGCATGGCTATCATCATGGTTAGTGAAGAGGGGGGAGGAGCACCGCCATGGAGCAGAAACAAGAACCCCGCAATACAATCCTCAAAACTAAAACACAAACCCAAAGCCAGATCTAAAAATCAAAATGTAAAAAACCCAAGAACAACAACAAACACAAATCTCCAACACCAAAACACAAAAATCTCACCAAACATGATAGTCAACGACTGAACCATAAGTATCCAAAAAGTAGGCACCACTGCGAACAATCACGATGGGAAAAGCGAATGGAAGCCGAGATGATTGAGAAGTCAATCGAGTAGTTTTGGTAGTTCTCGATAGATTTGGCCGATAAAGATTCATCAGAACATGCAAATCTGGGCAAAGAATAGGTTATGAAAATTAGATTCGAGGAATTAGGGGAATTTAGTTTGTGTGTATTAGGAACTAAGATGATGGTTTTTATGACAACAACCTTTTTAACTATTATTATTATTATGAAATATGTACTAACTCTTTTGTCTCTCTCTCTATATATATTTGAGAGAAATGAGTGATCCTCACATGGAGGAGAGCACTCATGTAATTTTATTCCACACATTAAAAAAGAGCTGTCAACAAGCCTGACAGGTAGCAAACCCACCCCTTACAATGAGAAAAAAGAAAAAGAAACCCCCAAGCCTAAGCACTAGAGTCCAAATATAAAATATACAATAATACAAGAATAAAAAACCTAAAACTAGAGTCCACAAAAAAAGAGAACGCTATCTAAAACATATTACTGCAAAAAAAAAAAAAAAAAAAAAAAACTCGTAGAAGATGAATAATATATACAATGCAGCATGAGAAATCAAAAGACATCACAAATAGAAAGATAGCCAGAAAAAAACAATCACAGGCATAAGTAGAGAAAACTATACCAGAGATCACAAACAACACCAGATGTGTGTGTGTGTGTGTGCGTGCGTGCGTGTGTGTGTGTAAATGCAACATGACATAAAACAACTAAGTAAATAAAATATAAATATCCAGTAGTCATTAAATGAAATAATAGACGCTGATAAAGCATTGGAAGTGGAAGGACAGTAAGATTTGAAAATAGAAATACAAGATCTAACGAAAGAAAGATTTTTTTTAAAAGTCGTCGAGCTTGTTAAGTTTCTAAGAAGGATTTGATAACCAATTCAAACAAAAAAATATCAAATTATTGATATTAACATTAATATTACGAAAAGCATATTGATTTCATTTAAACTATATATACGTGCAAATAATTAAAAAAATAGTATCACGTAGATATCTATTGTTAGTACTAAAAAGAAACCTATAAGAATTCCAATAATAATCACAATTAAAATGGTCAAAGTTAAAGGGAAAGCTGAAAAGGTTGAAAATACTAAATAAAATAAATTTAGTAGTAAAACAATCAAAATATAAATGATCAATATCAAAAATAACAATTTTTATTATTGATTATATTTTTCATCTTAAGTAATTCAATAGTATTAAGTTTACCATGTAAAATGAGTCACATATGTAATATAATTTTGGGAGGACCATTAGCTTTCCAGAGGTAATTGAAAATTTTATTTTTAACCCAAGAAAAACAAAGAAAATTATATAGAGATTTGGAAGAGTAAGAACCACTTTTATCCCAACTCCAACGATACACATCTTTCTCAAGATCAAGTCTAGTACAAAGTAAGGCAAATTGTTTAAGAGTATGACCAACAAGAGTATGATATAAACTAAAATTCCAAGGGAATGCTTGATCTTGATTTTAGATGTCGAAAATAAAAATCTTTTCAAAATTACAAATGCCATATAATTATGTAAACTCAATTTTTAAGGGAATAGCTGAAATCCAACAATCATCCCGAAATAAAACATTATTACCAGAGAGTACTATATGGTTAATACCTATCTTGTAAATTTCAAAATATTGAACTATAGATTTCCAAAAATGGGAAACATTATTAGGATTAGTAAAGGTACCAAGACTAAGATTAAAATTACCATTATACCATTGATTTGAAATTAATTCTTTCCATAAACAATTTAGGTTACTATCATTAAATTTACACATCCATTTGCATAGTAGGGAAATATTTAGATTGTATAAATTTAAGATACCTAATCCCCCTTCGCTTTTAGGTTTACAAACAATATTCCATTGGATCAAACATTTGGATCGGAAAAAAGAATTATCCCCACTCCAGAGAAAATTTCTTCTCATCATATCAATTTTCTCAATGACCCATTTGGGGAAACGATAAAAGACATCCAATAAATGGGTAGTGCTGACAACACTGAGTTAATGAAGAACTCTTCCCGCTATTGAAAGGAATCTATTATTCTAACAAGATAGTTTAATATTGATTTTATCTATAATAGTATTCTAGTCTTCCTTTTTAATTTTTGAGGCCTTATGAGGAAATCAATATATCCAATAGGAAATTGCAGTTAAGAGTATCAGCCACTAAATTTTCAACACTACGATAGTCATTAAGAACTAAAACCGAACTTTTATCAAAATTAATTTTTAATCCAGAAAGTAACTCAAACCTATATATAATAAATTTAAGAGAGATAATAGATTTAGGTAACTGAGAAGAGAAAATCAAGGTATCATCCGCAAATTGTAAAATAGAAATACCCTCACTAGTAATATCTCTACCAACAGGGTCTATCACACCATTCCTAGTGGTTAGCTTAATACTTCTAGAAAAAACACCAGCATCAAAATTAAATAGAGAAGGAGATAATGGATCCTCTTGCATTAGGCCAGATTTAGACTGGGTTTTACCTCCAGGCGTACCATTAACAAGTATATTAGAACTACTAGACTTTAATAAAGATCAAATCCATCTAAACCATATATTGCTTAAACCTTTGGCTATTAAAAGGTCCTTAAGAAAAAACCAATCAATGGAATCAATAGCTTTAGCAAAATCAAGTTTAAGAACAACACAGGTTACATTATTCTTACAATAGTAATTAATGTATTCTTGAACTACTGCAACACAATTGATGATATTTCTACCTTTAATAAAGGCAGTCTAAGAATTATCGATTAATTCATTCATTTCGGAGCTTAATCTATTTGATAAAACTTTAGAAATAATTTTAATAGAACAATTTGGCAAAGGAATAGGTTAAAAATCTTTTAATAGATTAGCCCCAATTTTCTTATGAATTAAAACAACATTAGCAAAGCTAAGTTTACCCAGTTGTAATTTTCCATCAAAAAATTCATTAAAAAGAGAAATCAAGTCGTCTTTCAAAACATCCCAAAAAGTAATATAAAACAAAATAGGAAAACCATCAGCCCAGAGGCTGTCTAAGGGCATATCCTTAATAGCTTTTAACATCTCAGATTCAGTAAATGGGTTATCTAAACCATTTAAATCAAGAAAATTACTCTCATTATACAATAGACTCCAGTTAGCCTTTACTCTATGATGATTAGATTTACCAAAAATACCTTTATAATAATGAGTAATTTCTTTGTTAAGATCTACATGATTGGAAATTCCAATATCATTAACAAAAATAGAATAAATAGTGTTACATCTTTTTCTACCATTGGCAACTTTATGAAAGAATTAAATGTTATCTCCATCATCCATCCAATTAACCCTAGACCTTTGCTTCCACATAATTTCCTCTTGTAATAGGATTTTGTTAAGTTTTTCTTTGAGATTATGAAGAACATTTTTTCTCTGAAATATTTAATAACTGTTTTCTTCAAAAAAAAAAAAACCATAATATATCACTTAATTTTTTTTCTTTTTTAAGTTTAATATTACCAAAAACATCACGACTCCATTTCTTGAGAAAAATCCTAAGTTCTCTAAATTTACAAACCAAAACTTTTGCAAAATTATTTGAAAAAGTAACATTATAATTACCCGTAGAAAGCCATTTATTAGAAATTGATTCTTTAAAATTATTCTCAAGTAACCATATTTTCTCAAATCTAAATAATTTAAAGTTAAAGCTAGGAATAAAATAGGAAAGAATAATGGCACAATGGTCTGAAAGAAGAGTAGGTAATCCAACAACATCACACAATGGGTGTTTATCTTCGAATTCATCATTAATGAAAAACCTATCTAAAAGGGCCATGGAAGGTATCTCCCTCCCATTAGACCAAGTAAAAAGCCTATTATTAAGCTTAATTTCAATTAAATTACTATTCACGATAAATTGATCAAATTCTTCCATTATAGAAAAATCTCATTCTCTAGGAGCGCTCTCTCCTAAGAAGCTAGTGACACTGAAATCACTACCTAAAAACCCAAGGATCAGGAGAAAGCGATCAAACTCAAGACACTCACTCCAAAGTATCCTACGATCTATCTTATCATAAGGGACATATACATCAGATATATTTAATATAATATCATCACTAAGATCAGAAAAAATCATATGGGTAGAATGAATTTTAGTGAAAGTTTAAATGCGTCTAACATAAGTATTTTTCCAACCAATAATTAACCCCTATCCCCCGCGCTACTCTTAGCAGGTAGAAAATCTCAGTTGCTAATATAAAGCCCACCTAAACATCTAAAAGTTCTAAAATCGGGGTATTCAAGTTTTGATTCTTGCAGTAAAATTATATCTATTGAATAATGTTTATAGAAAAAATTAATTTAGAACATTTATCTGGGTCATGCAGACCCTTAACACTCCAACTAATTGTCTTCATTTATTAGTGGATCTAAGCCTCTCAAGTTCTTTTTTCCTAATATAATCTAAATCTATGTTAGAGTCGGAGAAAGAAAAAAAGGCAAATTTTTTAGCTAAATAATGTAATGCTACAGAAGATAAATCACAAAGCGAAGAAGGACTATAAATACTACCAAGATGAGGAGTCATACCTGAATGTAAACTAGATGAAGAACTCGAACATCTACTGCCGAGGCTAGCACTCCATCTCACAACACTCGAAATATAAGAATGCATTATCATAGACGGCGAGATACAAGAATTTTCACTACTCTTTCTCCTTTTCTTTGACATATTTGGTGTAGCCATATTTTCATCAGTAGAACAAACTCTAAAAAGTCACTGTCAACACTATGATCATCAATATTACAACTGTGAGATGGTCTTTCAGCCAAGCTAACTCGATCAGACTCACATTCATCATCAGCATTGAGTACTGTATCTGCACTATTACCCACAAAAAAACCAATGTATGGTCTATCATCACTATACTGCATCATGGAGGTTCCCCCATCACTGTTAACCTTTACGGTATTATGGTCACACATGTTAGCGTCATCAGGATGCCTCTAATAGGCTCATTATCAACATTTTGATCATCAATATTACGGCCATGAGACCACCTTTCTTCACATGTACCATCAGCCAAGTTGACTCGATCAGACACACATTCGGCATCAATATTGAGTACTATATCTTCACATAGCCTATCAACATTATGATCACTGTCATTCTCAGAAGAACGATCACATAGTCTATCACCAACATACCCATCATTAGCTCCAATTTGGAGGCTGACATCCCCACTGACCAAAATAGTACTCAATGAACATGCTTCATTCATATATGTATGCCACTTATCACACGATTCCATCCCAACATCCGTGCCTTCAACATAAGCCAACTTACCAATACTACTATCATCAACATCCCATTTATCAGACAAAAGTAGCTCAAAACAGCATACACATCACCAACATTTTTACCACCAATATTGCCAAAACAAACTTGAAAGCTTTTTTAACTCTAGAAGTAAATCTATTACCAACCTCAAACAGATCATGCACGTGCTTTCCAACGAGTTTTGTAACTAAGTGTTACATTAACAGTACTAGTTGCATTTTGAATATCAGAATTAGCCCCACCAACTCCAACTGCATGTACATTATAGAGCATATCACTAGAATCATGAACAAACTGATTGGACATAAAATCTTTTTTATGATCACCATCCACCATTCTATCAGTGTTAACATCGCCAATAACCAAAGAGATATAATCCTTATTATCTGCATTCAACTCTCTCAAACTGATATTGTCCTTACCATTCTCAAAACTGCCCTCAAAAGCATCACTTCCTATGTTCATAATGTTCTTGTCTACTAAGCACGACCATGGTGAAGTAAAGATCAGAGACTGGTCATCCACCAATTGTACATTAAAGGAGTAAATGTCTCTCTTTAGAACAGACCAGAGGATGACGAAAACATGGTATATAAGATCACTTTTGGTAGCGAAACCAAGCACAGACCCTGTACTCAACCAACAACACCAAACCTCCAATTTAGACTTCTTTTTCTGCTCTACAACAATTCCTATCTCAACTTCCATAAGAGCATAAAAAATATTAGATGATATCACATCTGAATCAAACGTGTTAATCTGGCCCACTGTATAAATTGGAGAGAAATCCTCATCTTCAAAACAATAATCCAATACATCAGAATAATTATAAGCACAATTATTTGAATCTCCATTATCTGGTTCCTCATACATCTCTGGCTTTTCCAAACCTGACAAATCATCAAACATATCGGAAGTTACCACCCTCTCAACATAACCCAGATTCAAACGAGTAGATTTCTTAACTGGGAGAAACTCATCGGTTGAAAGTTCAGTATTACCCAGAACAGGTTTGGAAGAAGATAAGATAGGTTTATATTGTTATTTAGAGGATGAGGGTAAATCTAAAGAAGCTTTCTCAAGATCAGCAACAAGATTAGCAAAAAGATTACTGGTGGATTGAAAACCATTTTTAGAAATAACATAAGAACTTAGAGCATCAAAGTGTAAAAGCATTACGTCAAACATCTTTAAAATCACAGAACTATAAGGAAAAACACTCAAAAAAATAAAGTAAGAAAGTTAAACAAAAACAACAACAGTGTTCTTTGAGATTAAGCGACTTAGGAAGAGGTAGAAAAACATTATAATCTGTTAAAATTGATCGAGTAGAATAACATTTTGTAAAAAATCAAAATGACAAAAATGTTTATCAGATAAGTAAATTCTTTTCGATGGCTAAACAAGAAGAATTTAAATATTAAAAAACTTTCTTGATCGATACAAGATTACTACAAAATCTAAAACAATGGTTAATCAAAATTTTATTACCTCTGAAAAAAGAAAAGAAAATAGAACGCCGTGAACTCTTATGTCCAAAAAAGCCACAAATAAAGCATCTCGTTGGCTCTCTGCAATTCGTATTTTGTGAGATCGATCCCCACAACGAAAGCATAATTTTTTAATGCTCTTCCCCCAGATCAATGGTTTATTGAAAGATCTCGAAGATAAAGGAGATGGTAAGGTAGAATACGATGATGTGGCAGGGACTACTGAAGCATAAGTCCTCTTTGAATTGGGGAATGAAGATGTAGCAGAAACGGGAAGAAAGGATCGTAACGATGAGGACGAAGGTCTGAAAGAGACGCCATGTTGAATCTATTAATTTATTTAAGTAATATATATGTATATATATATATGGTAAAGTACAAAGAGACACAAAATTTTGACATAAATAGTGACACAATTGATTTGAACCATCGGATCACCCCATGAATTATACCTCTCCATATAAAGACAAAAGGATCCAACGGTTGAGGCTTTGTGTCTCTCTCTTTGTGTCTAATTTTGTGTTCAAATAGCTGGCCCCCATATATATATATATATATATATATATATATATATATATATATATATATATATATATATATATATATATATATATATGGAAATTCTATTTAGACACAAAATCAGAACACAAAATTGCACATAATAAATCTCAACCATTGGATCCTCCCATGAATTACACTCTCCACATAAAGACAAACAAATCCAACGGTTGAGGCTTTGTGCCTCTCCCTTTGTGTTTAATTTTGTGTCCAAATAGCCAGCCCCATATATATATATACATATACATATATATATATATATATATATATATATATATAAGCGTTCGGTTGCACCCAAAAAATGCAGCACCCCAAATGCCCCCCGATTTCCACCACCCGTTTATATTAAAGAATGTGAGTGAGAAGTGAGAGAGTGAGTGGAAGGAGAGAGAACGGGAAATACATGGTGGAGATTGAGGGGCATTTGGGGTGCTGCACTGTTTAGGGTGCTCTCGAACCTGCCTCATATATATATATATATATATATATATATATATATATATATATATATATATATATATACAGGTATTGATAGTTGAAGATTGTACAATATAAAGATTTAAGAGTAAGAATGAAGATATCAAGTCTGAAGAATCATAAGCATCAAGATCAAAACTTCAAGATAAAGATAAGTGCTTAGAATTTTTATTAAAACTTCATGATAGCACCAAAAATTTTATTTTGGTTTTCTTATGGGATGGAACCCACTTCTCTTTTTCTTAATGAGATGGAACCCAATGTGGGATGGAACTCACGACCAACTCCAATTTTGGTAGGAATCGAGACTTGACATGACGAGATACTCAGTAAGTGGGAACACACAAAACTACTTCAAAATCATTTTCAAAGTTTCCTTTTTATATATTTTCTCTAAAAATGTTTTAGCCTTAAAATTCTTCCTAGCTTTTGTTTTCAAAATATTTCAAATCACTTTCCGTGTTTAAACTTACTTAACAACTTGTTTTAAAACATCTTCTGTTCTTAAACCTACTCAACAACTTGTTAGAAAACATCTCTTGATTTTAAACTAACTTACGATTTAAATATTTTAAGTCCTAAGTCCCAAAATTATAATATATATACTTAAGTTTTAATGTCACTTATATATATATATATATATATATATATATATATATATATGTTATAAATATATGTTTTAGTCTATATTTTTACTCTATTATACTATCTTACAATATAGGAAAATAGTTTGATTAAACTTCAAAATTACTTCGATCTATTTATACATCGTGTTCACTTCTTTACTGAAATTCATTTTTCATTCTTAACATAGGGATGTTGACATCATGGGATACCTCATGTCAACATGGTGTCCCTTGATTTCAAAATTGCGGTTTTCAAAAGAAGTATCCAGTCGTTTGAATCTCTTCGTGAAAGGACATGGTTGTTGCTTCCCTATAAATACCTATCCAAAAACGAATTTTTAACAACTTTTTCATATATTCTCTACACTTCTTCTCCAGAAATCCATACTCTTATATATTCATATTTCTAGATATCGTGCCAAAACCATGTCAAATTCCTTAGTGAATCAAACTAGAACTTCCTCTTATTTGATTTTATGCCCTTTATCAAAGATCAAAGTGCTATTGAGAGTTACACGATCATTTGTATTATAAAGTATATCGAGTCTCTCTATTTAAGATATGGTTATACCTGGCATCCAGCAACATTGCTTATTTCCAAGACCACGGTAAGCTCGCCTTGTTCAGCGCACCACTTTGCATCAGGTAAACTTTTCCTTACTTTTTGGGTAGCTAGTGCTAATGTTTTGGAGCCTTATCTGTTGGCTTATGTTAGTGGTGATGTAGTTTGTAGTTTGCTGGTAATGTCGACTAGTTTGTATATTATTTACGTATGTACTTAAATGCGCTCTGCGCTTCGAACTCTGTTGCATGCAATCTGCATGCACTATCAGTACTATTTGCGCCATCGGTCAAGCCTGTTGACCGAATTATAATTTACTACTAGTAATATTATCTAATCGGGTGTGTCGATGCGCTCTACACAACCGTTATGCCCAAAAAAAATGTCCCGTAAATCAAGAGAGTTTCCCCCAGATTCGGAGATAGGAGGAAACATCAAGGCTTTAGAAATTGAGGATTGTAATCTCGAAATTGGTTTAACTAAAACATGCACAACGTGTTGGTGAAGAACTGGATGTAAGGTTACTCTGAACCAATATAAAAATCTAGGTGTGTTCTTTCTTTTTACTGCTTTTATTTCCTTTCTGCATCTATGATTGTTCTATGTTTCAGTTCTATATTTTCTTGTGTTAAAGTTTAATTTGGTCCATACAAGTCTTAAATACTATTGAAAACTATTCATCCTCCTCTAATGTTAAATCATCCTTAAGATCCTTATTCCACATCCTCCTTTCAAACTGTATCAGAGCATTGGTTTTCATAGTTCTCATAATATGAAACTTGAGAAGTTAATAATGGAAGTTTTAGGATATTTGTTAACACCAGTTCAAATTCATGCATTCCATCATTGTCTCATAAGTCTGCATATATTTTCATAGAAAATCAAATTATCCACCGAATTGTAATGTTGTGCAGGAGCAAGTATGTTATAGGGCTTTTGGAGAATATACAACCAATGGAAAAATAGTGGAAAGTGAAAAAGATAAATGGATATTTGATAGTGAATGTTCAAGAAACATGACTGGAAATTCAAAGTGTTGATGTGGGAAACTGGTCATTCGCACACGTCAACACCCGATGATTTATGGGTCACACAACTAATCCAAGCACAAAGTATTGAAAAGGTAAACCACACCAAATTTATAGTGGTTTGACAAGTTCTGCCTACGTCCACTTTGAGGTAACTTTATATATTATGTTTTACAATGTTACAAGTACAATCCTTCTACTTTTTATGTTTACAAATTAACGAGGTGAGAATAGCAAAGTCCTTGCTTCTTTTCCACTAAGCCCAAAGACTTAATTCCTATGCCCAAAATGTAAGAGAGAAGCTATGTCCAAAATCTTCTATGTCCAAGCTATTCCAGAATGTTCCAAATATACCCAAAAGAACTAGCTAAGTGCCAAAGAGATAAAGATATCTTCTATGTGAAGTTCACAAGCCCAAGAGAGCATCCAAAGTCTGTATACCCACGTTGGAAGCCATTTAAGAGCTCCAAGCCAAGCACTCTCGTGTATAGAAATGAAATAGCCAAAAATATCCTGAAATAATCCACGTGTTGGGCTATTTATATCCCGAGATCAGTAATGACCCGGATACTTAGCCAGTCCTTGCAGCACATCACTTCTAAGCATCTTCAATCCAAGCCGAAGCCAACTCTCATCCAAGCCGGGATATGAAACATTGTTACAATGCCAGATACAAAAGACATTTTCGTATCCCAAGAGTTAGAACACACCATCCAAGTTGCTTAATATGAAATAAGTGTTTCGTACTCTATGCTTTAACCAAATTTCATGAATGCCCTTCACCATTTCATATCCTTGCTTCGTACCCCAAGGGATACGAAGTCTCCGAAGATGAAAAGCCAGAGGATCCCCATCTTATGCATTTCATACTAGTATACCACCATCCCAAAGGCATACTTGTAGGATACAAAATTCCACATGCAATACTGGTATACGAAAATACCAAGAACAAACCGGAGTATGAGATGTACGAGTGGGATACGAAAATCCCAAATGTACCACCACTGACCCGAAATAGTCGAACCCATAATGTCGATTCGAATATACGATCCGACCCTCATAGAACTGAGGATACCAATCCTGGAAGTAAACCATATTTCTAACCTTTTGAGCACTCACGACTTCGACCAAATCGTTGCGAGCTTCTATGAGTTTGTACTAGAAACCCTAATACTCCAAATAGCTAATAACCAACGTGTGACTGCCTTGAAAAAAAGGCGGGTCAACACTTTCCCCCCAAAACATGTCTTTCTGCAAGGAAGACGTGTTTTGAAGAATCCAAAACTCCGAGAACTTCGAAGTCACGAACTTAGAGAAGTCCGCATAGAAATCCAAAAGCCGAAAACTAGAAGCCACGATCGCCTGGCTTTTCGAAGTGAACTACACCTTTTGTTGGTGATATGTTGATGTAAACCCAATCTCCAACAAAGAACTCAAAACCCTTACTTCTTTTATCAGTGTAACTTTTCTGCCTAGGCTGAGCTACCTACATTCAAACTCGAATCAATTCCATCTTTTATGCAACTCTTTCATCAAATCTTGACCAAGCAGTATATATCTGGTTCCCACCCAACATGGTGGTGATTTACACAGACTTTTATATCATGCTTCAAATGGTGTCATTCTCATACCAGCCTGATATATAGTTATTGTTATAGGAGAACTCAACCAAATGCAAGTGGTCTTTCCATGAGCCACCAGAATCTAAAACATATGCTCTCCACAAATCCTTGAGTACTTTATTCACTCTTTTGGTCTTTCCAACCATCTGTGGGTGATAAGAGGTATTCATCTTAAGCTTAGTTCTTAATGCATTCTGTAGACTTTTCCAAAACTCACAAGTAAATAATGGATCTCTTTCTCTACCAATACCACTAGGAATTCCGTGAAGTTTAACTATATTCTTCAAGAATAACTAAGCCAGTGCAAGTGTCATACTAGTTGACCTAACGAGATACAGTGCGTACTCCTGGTTAATTTATCCACAATAATCAATATGCTTTAGTTTTCTGTCCTAGATCATGGCAACCCATCAATGAAACCCATGGACATCGAATCCCATTTCCAAACTGGAATGCTTAACGATTGTGGCAAACTACTTGGCTTTTAATGTTCAACTTTTACCTATTGGTAGTTCGTGCACTACTTCATCCATAAACCAAATTCTTTCTTCATGCCTTCCCAAAAGAGGCTTCTTTTCATATCTTGGAACATTTTGGTACCTCCAGTGTGTTGAGTGAACTTAGAATGATGACAGACGAACTTCCTTCCTGATGTCACCAACATTTAGGCACACAGTCTTCCTATTTTTCTAGACCATCAACTAAGGTTAAGAGAAAAATCCTTAATTCATTAGCTTATACTCTAGCTCGGAGCCTTTTGATCCTTTTGGACAATGAAGGACTCTCTTCTTTCTTGGAAGCGATTCTCTCAAACCCGATCGAACCTCTAAGCATAACACCATCAGTGTGCTTCCACTTGAACTTGTTGTCGATATGATCTTCACATTGCATATAGTTACAGTCTCTAAATCCTTCCATTCACCAACATAACTAACACCTTCCCTTAGTTTTTTCTAACAAAGGGCGTTGACAACCTTGTTCCCTCTCCGGGGTGCATATTTAATGTAAAAGTCATAAGTTTCCATGAATTCCAACCATCTTTGTTGCCTTATGTTCAATTCCTTTTGAGAGAACAAATATCTTGAAGAATTATTGTATATGAAATGAATAGCTCGAATCTCTCTCCAAGCAGGCAGTGTCACCATATCTCCAAAGCATGGACAACTGCAGCTAACTCTAGATCAAAAGTTAGATATCTTACCTATGACACTCCACGTCCGTTAATGTCACTCTTTATCATAATGCATTAAGTTTCGTGAAGAGTTATAGGTAAGCAGAAACAGAAACATCACAAGATAGATATAAAATAACATTGGAATTTAAAACTTTATTAAACAGAAAACATCGTGTTCCAGAAACCCAGTTACATCATAAGTCTAAACTATAGAAAATCCATTACAATTTCTGTCTTGTACTAAAATCATCAAAGTACAGTAATATATAAAAAGCATAAACCCCAAAAATAGGCATATCAGAGAATATAGGAAATCAAAGCGGTACATCTAAGAAGCTCCAAATAGAATCATAGAAAGAATCCTAATCAAACCTGAGTATTCCCACCCTAAGAACCTGGAGGGAGGAGGAGGGAAGGAAGAAAGAGAAAAGGAAATAAAACGGGTCAAACATAAAGTCTGGCGTCTTCAGTTACTTTTAGCATATAAATAGTAAAAGCATCATGACAGACATATAAACTAGATGAGAGAGATAATAGTATCATAAGACAGGTATAGCAAACTAAACAGGATAAACAGAACATAATATATTGCGCTTCAAGTACTTTTCTCTGCACCAATACTAGTATAACAGAAACAAGATGATCCCAATAGAAATAGAAAGGTAGACTTAGGTGTACTTCTAGTGAGGGGTTTTACTCCGTACAATAATAATAGGTAGCCCAACAGGAATGACAAGTGTTACCCCCAAGGATAATACCGGGCTTCTAAACAAGCAAGACTAGATGTACCCTCATTACTACCCAGTCAATCATCTCCCTATCCCGTAGATACCCTGCGGTGGCCCCACAATAGAACATATCACTTCCTAAAGTGGCAACCCTTTCTTTTGAGAGGCGCAACAATATCTACAGATGTCACAACGTCTTATAGTCCTAACGCAAACAGATTCATGCACGCACATGAATCCGACGGAATGCGCCGTCAACACCCCTACTTAGATGAACCTCTTATAATCAGCTCAGCAAGCGTTCCCTGACCCCGACCTAGTTTGGGGTTCCCGTTTGATACCAAGATGGGTTACTGGATGATACGGGTCCCACACAACAGATGATACAAGCTACCCCCTAGGCTTGCATCCCTACTACTAGGATTTTGACAGGTTAAGCCTAATAATTTAACAAGGTTGCATATCCCCAACATATGAAACATGTTAAGTTTGTCGGGTTCATATATATATAACTCGCCCCCCACATATTTAACAAGATTTACTTAACCCCCACCGATTCAACTTAACCCCTACTCAATTTGAAAGGTTTATGTAACCCCCACAGATTCAACCAAGTTAAGTATTATAGGTTAACAAGTTATTATCATTCATCCATTTATGACTGTTAATGCACTAGACCTCTCCCATTAAGCCTACCACTTGTGGATGCTGGATATGTTGGGTGGTTTCGTGCAGACTTTTACCACAAGTCGGACTTAACCTCGTGTCTTAACACCATTACGTGTACATTTACGCACTCGACCCCTCACAACAGATTAACCACTTGTGGATGCTGGATTTGTCAGGCAGTTCCAAGCAGACTTCTTCCACAAGTGTAATCTAACCTCATGTCTAAGTGCAGTTATAGTTTCTAATTACTGTAAACCTAGGCATATTCATTATTAAACAATTTTTCATATTCATCAAAGGTTATGCCCCAAATCCCAGTCTGATTCACGATAAAAGTTATGCCCTAAATTAAAGTTTTATATCAAGGTATAGATTAGGCCCCCAAATCACAATCGTATTTTACAACATAAGTTATGCCCCAATTTGTCATTCCCAACCATTCCCAATTTCGTGCGCTCACATATTTCAGCAATAGGCCTAAGCTTGAAGGTACCCTATGCTATAAAAATAAAAAGGGAAAGAGGGAGAGAAGAGAACAAAAATAGGTATAATAACAAGACAGATATATGATGGCAGAAATAGGCATACTAACAGAACAGGTATATGGTGACATGATTGGACAAATTAACAGAATAGGCATATGATGACACTATCAGGCATAATGACAGAATAGGCATATCAGGAATAGGCATATGAGAACTAAACAGTAAATTAGGTGTATAAGTAGTGGCAGATCTGTTTAGTTATAATTCAGGTTACTAATAGGCATAGACATAGATCCAAACTTGTAAACATGTCAAGATTACTTATTAAATTTTTACATCTAAAAGCAACAAAAACTCACAGTGATTGGATCTAAAAACAGAGAAATGACTGTAGATGTTGTAGCAGATGTAACACCCCACCTCCATTAAGGTCACTCACAAAGGGAATGCATTAACTTTAGTGGGGGTCATAAGAGTATAAAACAGATAAAATTACAAAATAGACAAACTTAAGCAGCGGAAAACAATTAGAACTTTTATTCCATAGTAGCATAATAGGATAAATTTTCATAAGGGTTGTTTCAAACATCAACACCAAAACATCAAAACCCATTACATCAAATATCTGTCTTGTTTCTCAAAAGAAGTATAATACAAAATAACATAACATAATTCCCCAATTAAGCAGTAGCCAGCCATAGCAGTAAAGCAAAGAGTCCAAAGCAATACATCACAATCTTCGAGCTTGAAAAGAATCTGAACTAACTGGTGGTATTCCCTCCCTGTGGACCTAGGGGGGGGGACGAAAGAAAGAAGGCGAAACAAAAACAGAGTCAGACATAAAGACTGGTAAGTCCAGTGACTTTCAGCATGTAAACAGGTAAAGGTATCATGACATGAATAAACTGGATACAAGACATAACAATGATAATAAGCATCACAAGATAACGAGATAAGCATAAGATAAGACTAGAACATGATAAGGTATCGTACTGATTCTTAATTTCTTTGCACCACATAATTAGTGTTCAACTAATGCCATTTGTTACAAAACAGGATAAGTGATCATCATTTCCCACATGATAGTTTTATAGGTACATATCTCACGATGAGGGTCCCACCTCATATTGACAGTTTACCTGTCCCCACCGTACCTATCTTAATTGATCGGCTCCTACTCATAACGTTCCGCATGTGTTTGTATCAACCCGGCCCCTACTTGTAGATACTTGTGCTGGTCCCGCCATAGGGTGTATCATTTCCTAGGGTGGCAACCCGATACAGTTCTAGAGTTCACAGCTTTATACCTACTTGGTACTAAGTGTCTAAATTTTCCCATGCCAGAATTACATGCATGCCCATAATCCGTTGGAACCTGCACCGCCGTACCACCTGCCACTATTTTGACCGCTTATAATCAACCCAGTAATCGTGCCCCACCCTGCCTAGCTCAGGGTCCCGTTGATACCTAATGTGGGTTACTGCTGAAAAGGGTCCCGCTACTAGGGTTTTCCTAGGGTATATTCGTATACCCCCCATATTGGTTAAGTGTCATCAATCAATCAATTCAAGTTTACTTAACCCACCCATTCATCATGTCATACTGGTTAAGTGTCATTAGTCCAGTTGAGTTACTTAACCCAACCACTTGTCATGTCATATTGGTTAAGTGTTGCATGTTGACTTAACCCTACCATACTTAACATGTTTGTTTAGCATTAATTATTTATTAATGCATCAACCTCTCACATTGGACTTATTTGCGGTAGTTGGATTGTGTTGGGCGGTTCCGGGCAGTCTTACACCGCAAACCCATTCCAACCTCAGGTTCAAACATTCAATGCACTAACCTCTCACATTAGACTTGTTGTTCACGGTTGCTTGATGTGCCGGGCGGTTCCGGGCAATCTTACACCATAAACTCATTCTAACCTCGTGTTAGGCATTATTACCCATCTAATCTTTGCCTTTGACCTCTCACATTAGATTGTTGTCGTTGCGGTTGTTGGATGTGCCAGGCGGTTTCGGGAAGCCTTACACCACAACTCAAATCCAACCTCGTGTCTTAGGCGGCCATTAGATTTAATTAAATTATATACTTGCCAGTTATGTCCAAATTCCAATTTTTACATGCCAATTATCATATGCCCAATTATTGATTTACATGCCAATTTACATATGCCCAAATATTGATTTACATACCAATTTACATATGTCCAAATATTGATTTACATGCCAATTTACCCAAACTTGCAATTATAATAATAATACCCTATATCCATCACAAATTATGCCCAATAATTCCACAAACATGTTATGCCCATAAATTCACCCAAATAGGCGATACCCAATATTCCCCGTATTCCAAACGTTAGTATTTCGCGATTTCATCCTAGGTTCGAAGTTAACCCAGATTCAATAAAAGAAAATAAATAGGGGGAAATAGAAGTTGCATAAAATAAGAACAGAGAGAAAATAAGCATGAAAATATCATCACAGGCATGAAGGCTAAGACTTGATAAAAACATCATCATGAACATAAAAAACTGATGTACAACAAGATAAACTGATGATAATAGCATCATGAGAATAAGAATATAAGCAAAAGAACAATTTAGAATCATGCATAGTCTCAATTTCATCTTATTACATGTCAAGACTAGATTTAGGTGTTCAAATATAAAAATAACTGAACTTACAGCGTTTGGATTAGAAAAGATAGTTGAATCGCTTGTTGTTGTTGAAGAACTCTAACTTGATATTGATTAATCCTCTAGGTTGATGAAGAACTTTTTGATTTGATTTAGGTTTTAGTGGCGGCTAGGTTTAGGTGAGAGTTTGGCGTCATGGAGGTGCCATGAGAGTGAATAATAGAATTAGGGTTTAGGTTTGGATATGTATTTATAGGTGTATTAGGCAAACCATGGCCTTTAGATTAGCATAGGAGTCATCAGAGCCATCTAAACCAAAGACACATGTCACCCAGCCAACCACAGTGTGACACATAAGCCCTATAACACAAAATTTCGCCATAGACCATTGTAGGCCGATGGGGTCGATTCAAAACACCCTGAGTTGACCCTGGGGTCGACCCAGCGGGTAGGTCGGTTTGGCGTTTTACCTTCCCGCTTCTGCTGTTTTGAATTTTTTTCTTGAATTTTAGGTTGATTTTTATTTCATTAATTTATATATATACATGTATTTCCCTTATATGTATACAAACTTCCAAGGTCCATAACTTTCTCATACATTATCCGTTTAATGCAAACTTTTGGTCCATCTTGACCAGAATTTTGAGGCGAACAGTGTTATAGTCTGTTTTACTTAATTCTCACTTTTAAAATTAAGTATTCTTTTAATTCGTCTATTAATATTCATAGAAAAATATGGGGTGTTACAGCAGAGATTCTTGAATACGTGTAAATTGTTTTTGCAGCAGAATAAGCTATTTCAATCTGAGTTAGGGAAGCACCTTGTTGTCTCCATTGTTTTTGGTGAATAAAACAATAGAAATGAGGTCCTATTTATAGCCTACAGTCAACGAATCTTGTTCATAAATGCGTCTCGGTTCACATAATGTATCTGCCTAGATCTGGGTGGGTTCGACCCTGAGGTCGACACCCCCGTGTAGGGGTCGACCCATGGGTCGACACTCATGGGGCATGGGGTCAACCCCTAACGGGCTGATTTCCCTCCCTCTCCCGCTCTTTGATTTTTGATTTTCTAGACTTATTATATATATATATATATTGCTTATATGTAAACAAACTTCAAACCTTAATATCTTCTTCATACGATGTCCGTTGTACGCAAACCTAGGGTCTATCTTAAGCAAAATTCCGAGACAAACTCAATGGAGCGATCCATTTTACTTAATTCCCAATATTAAATTAAGTTATTTAGTTTATCATTTTTTTGTTCTTAAAAATTACGTGGTGTTATATTCTCCCCTACTTAAAGGATTTCGATTCTGAAATCTCCAAGTTAAGAAGAATGTATATCCTAACATTCATCTACTCATCCTCCAATCACGGGAATCCATTGTACTTAAAGATTTCTAATGCTTATATGAACATATGCAAAGGTGTGTGCATATGTCCCTATACTAATGCGAAAGATCCGGCGGTTCACTGATTCAGTCGACCTCCTTAATGCAATGTATGTCAGTGCCATAAATCCAACATGCATGCAAATAGTCCTAATATATCATGTTAATGCTATATGCGTGCACAATCATCCATCCAAATGCAACATCCATGTGATGATACACCCATTTTCATCCATAAAAGAAGAAGAAAATGCATATGCATCCATATGCAGTATGAGAGTGATTGAGCCGATCTAATGCCTAGTGTGTGTGTGTATATGCATCCATGAGCAACCACTAGCAAATACTTGCATCCACTTGCATCTATCAAACATAACATGTCTCAAACACATATTTACATCCATTGGTTCCCCATATAAAGGCCGAAGATTTGATCGATAGGATATACTTAATGATAGAAACAAGTACGAATAAAAGCTTTGGAAAAAGAAGTTAAGAACATATCCTTGAAAAGAAAAGGGTACGAAGCGCGAATCTTGTCTTCAGCCTCCCAGGTTGCATCCATGGGGTCTTCTCCTCATTGAACTTTCATCAACTTGACCTCTCGGTTGCGTAGCTTCTTAACCTCTGACCCAATAATATGGATAGGAACTCGTCTAACTATCTCCTCCCATTCCACTTCTACTTCCTCAAGCACACTTGGCTCAACTACTTCTACGGTAACATGTAGGCACTTCCGTAAGTGAGAAACGTGGAAAACATCTTAAACACTGGCCAATCTCTCTGGTAGATTTACTCTATAGGTCATTTGACCAATCCTTTCTGTTATGGGAAATGACCCTACAAACCTTGGTGTCGATTTCCCTACAGATCCAAAGCGAACCACATTCCTCAAAGGTGATACCTTGATGAAAACCATGTCTCCTACTTCAAACTCAATATCAGTTCTTCTCTTATCTGCATAGGAATTCTACCTATCCTGGGCTATCTTCATGCGTCTGCGAATAAGAACAATCTTCTTTGAAGTTTCTCTAATCATCTCAGATCCAAGTAGAAGCCTATCTATAGACTCCCACCAACAAGTCGGCGATCTACAAGATCGTCTGTACAATGCCTCGAAGGGTGCCACACAATACTAGCCTGATAACTATTTTTGTAGGAGAACTCTACCAAATAAAGATGCTCTTCCCAAGCCCCTCTGAAGTCTAGGATAAACATTCTTAAAAGATCCTTAAGAATTTTATTCACCCTTTCCGTCTGTCCATCGGTCTGAGGGTGATAAGCGGTGCTCAAACGCAACTGTGTCCCTAATGCCTCTTGCAAGCTTCTCCAAAACTCACTGGTGAATATGGTGTCACGATCGCTCACAATACTGGGAGGTACTCCATGTAGACGGACTATCTCATGAAGATAAACTACTGTCAACCATGATACCGTCCTCTTACTCTTAACAGGAATGAAATGAGCGCTCTTAATAAGCCGGTCAACTACAACCCAGATACTGGTGTTGCCTTTCCTTGATCTAGGCAAACCATTAATGAAATCCATAGAGACGCTCTCCCACTCCATTGTGGGACCTCCAAAGGATGAAGTAAACCACCGGGCTTCTTTTGCTTAGCCTTGACTTGCTGGCAAATCAAACATCAAGAAACAAACTCCACTACATTTTTCTTCATCCCAGCCCAAAAGAAAACCCTCTTCGTATCTTTATACATCTTATCACCGCCTGGATGAATAGTCATCCTAGAATGATGGGCTTCCTCAAGGACTATCTTCAACAAACTCCTAACTCGGGGAACACAAAGCCTTCCATCTCGTCGCAACCACCCTCTATCATCTGTGGAATATCTACTGAGGTGATTGGAAGTCTCCCCTCTACTGAGCCTATCCAAGATGCCTTCTATCTGTGGGTCCTCTCACTGCGAAGTTCCATCTGAACCAAAAGAGTATGTTACACCTCTAATGATGCCAAGTGTAAACTCGGTAGAGGGCCTAAAATCAAAGGTCGATATATACTCCAAGCTCTGCCTCTCTACAAATAATGGACTCAAAGTCATCCTCTGCCTACTCAGTGCATCCGCCACCATATTACCCTTCCCAGGAGTATAAGAAATCTCAAATTTATAAAATGCTAGGAACTCCATCCATCTTTGTTGCCTCAAATTGAGATCCTTCTACGAGAACAAGTACTTAAGAGATTTATGATCGATGTACAACTCGAACTTCTCTCCAAATAGATAATAGCGCCAGGTCTTAAGCGCGAATACTATGGAAGCTAACTCTACGTCATAGGTAGGGTAGTTCTTCTCATGAACTCTTAGCTGTCTACCTCCATAACATACTACCCTTCCCTCTTGCATCAGAACCGCACCAAGCCCTGTACCACATGCATCAGTGTATACTGTGAACACTCTATTCCCATCAGGCAAAGTCAAGACTGGGGTTGTTGTCAGAGCCCTCTTCGATCGCTGAAAAGCATCCTCACAGTCTATACCCCAAGAAAATGTTAGATTCTTCTTTGTTAGTCTAGTGAGTGGGGCTGATATCTTTGTGAAGTCCTTAATGAACTTTCTATAATAGGCTGCTAAACCAAGAAAACTCCTCACCTCCGTTGCATTCTTTGGGATCTGCCAATCTTGAACTACAACTACTTTCACATCAATTGCTATCCCATCCTTAGAGACCACATGCCCTAGAATTATTACTTCCTTTCTCCAAAAATGAAATTTGGAGAATTTCGCCTTAAGCTGGTGCGCACAGAAAGTTTTCAAAACCCCCCTTAAATGTCGGGCTTGCTCTTCCTCGCTCTTCGAGAAAATCAAGATGTCGTCAACAAAGACCACAACGAACTTATTTGGAAACTCCCAAAACACCCAACTCATCATATCCAAAAAATAGGAGGGTGCATTCGTCAACCCAACAGGCATGACGAGCCATTCGAAGCAACCATATGGAGTTCTAAAGGCAGTCTTATCTATACTGTCCTCGACCACCCTCAACCGATGAAACCCCATGGCCAAGTCTAACTGGGAGAAAATAGATACACCAACAAGCTGGTCAAACAGATCATCTATGCTCGGAAGTGGGTGCCTATTTTTCTTAGTGAGCTTGTTCAACTCTCTATAATCCACGCATAAGCGAAGCGAACCATCCGCCTTAGCGGCGAATACTACTGGAGCACCTCCTTCAGATATGCTTCGCCTAATAAACCCTTTCTCAAGTAGCTCTTCTAATTGCTTGCTGAGCTCCCTCCTTTCTCTCGGAGCTATATGGCGCACAGGCAATGCAATTGGCTTTGCATTGTCCACCAAGTATATATGGAAATCAATCTCGCGCCTCAGAGGTAATCCCCGAACCTCCTCAAAAACATCTGGATACTCACAGACTACTGGTACAGATCGAAAATCATTGATAGATTCAAGCGACTCTAGGAAATTTATCATGACAGACTCCTTAGAGTCACAGGAAATCTCGAGGGTCCTCCCATGGCAAGTCAAAAGTCTAATGACCCTCCTCTCACAGTCCAGAATGGAACCATCCATGGCTAGCCATTCCATCCCTAGAATCAAACCATAGTCCATAAAACCAAGCATAGATGCATCGCACTCAAACTTGACGCCCAACACAGGTATCCTCAAACCCTGACAAATCACAAACATATGAGTCGAGCCCCCAATGGGGTTTGAGACAACAATGGAATGCAAAACTATATTAGAACTAAGGTGCAGAGACTCAACCACAGAATCATATTTAAAAGAATATGAAGCTCCAGAATCAAAAAAAAATTCTAACAGGATGATCGGAAAGAGAAATCAAACCTTCAACATAAACTTTCCTACCTTTGTCTGGTCCACTGTCCCCGAAGCATGCACCGGCTCTCCAGATGGTCTTGTCTTTTTCCCCTCTCCTTGCTTCTTCGGGCATTTCCTAGTATAGTGTCCAACTTTTCCACAGTTGAAACAAGTGTTCTTCCTTTTTTGGCAATCTTTGACCAAATGATCCACGTTCCCACAAACATGACATTACTTCTTTACTTTATTTGAACTTTATCAGGCTTTCCTTCTTTCATCTATGTTCCCTTCTTAGGCCACCATTTTTCTCATCCTCGCGCTGTGCTCCTCAGCCTTAACTCCCTTATTCTCCTCTTTACCATCCTTGGGTAACATGTTAACAAGTCTCTCGAAAGCTGTCTCTATCGCACAGAAATCCTTACGAAGCTTGAGAGAAAATTAGCCGTAGTTGGAACTACTGCAGCTACAGATGGATGTTGGGCACTTTCTTGCCCTTCGGCATGTTCCGTAGTTTTAACATGCCTACGGAACCATGCAGCATGGGGACACCCTTGGGGAAGAAATGGTTCCCCAGACATTTTGAAAAGAAAAGGAAAAGGGATTCAAGCGGAGAATCGAAAGATACTTCATATGGCTTTGGGGAATATGTTTTTGATAAACAGGCTTTTCTTTGAAAATGCTTTCTTTTAAAACCTTTTTAAAACAGTTTTCAAAACCTTTTATCTAATTTGGTCCGTTATTGTCACTCTTTATCATAATGCATTAAGTTTCGTGAAGCGTTATAGGTAAGCAGAAATAGAAACAGGAATATCACAAGACAGATATAAAATAACATTGGAATTTAAAACTTTATTAAACAGAAAACATCGTGTTACAAAAACCCAGTTACAACATAAGTCTAAAATATAGAAAACCCATTACGACTTCTGTCTTGTATAAAATCATTAGAGTACAATAATACACAAAAAGCATAATCCCCAAAAATAGCCATATCAGAGAAGACAGGAAATCAAAGTGGTACATCTAAACAACTCTAAGTAGAATGAAAGAGAGAATCCTAATCAAGCCTGAGTATTCTCACCCTAAGAACCTAGGGGGAGGAAGAGAGAGAGAAAAAAGGAAACAAAACGGGTCAGGCATAAAGTCTGGCAAGTCTAGTTACTTTTAGCATATAAATAAGTAAAAGCATCATGACAGGCATATAAACTGGATGAGAGAGATAATAGTATCATAAGACAGTTATATAAAACTTAACAAGATAAATAGAATAAAAAAACATTATATATTGCGCTTCTCAAGTACTTTTCTCTGCACCAATACTAGTATAATAGAAACAAGATGATCCCAACAGAAACAGAATGGTAGACTAAGGTATACTTCTAGTGAGGGGTTTTACCCTGTACAATAATAACAGGTAGCCCAACAGAAATGACAGGTGTTACCTCCAACGATAATAACAGGCTCCTAAATAAGAAAGACTAGATGTATCCTCATTACTACGCCAATCGATCAGCTCCATATCCCGTAGATACCCTGCAGTGGCCTCATAGTAGGACGTATCACTTCCTAAAGTGTCAACCCATTTTTTTTTTGAGAGGCGCAGCAATATCTACTGATGTCACAGCGTCTTATAGTATCAACGCAAGCAGATTCATGCATGCACATGAATCCGACGGAATGCGCCGTCAATACCCCTACTTAGATGAACCTCTTATAATCAGCTAAGTAAGCATGCCCTGATCATGACCTAGTTCAGGGTTCCCCAATTGATACCAAAATGGGTAGCTACTGATACAGGTCCCACACAAAATATAATACAAGCTACACCATGGGATTGCATCCCCACTACTAGGATTTTGACAGGTTATGCCTAACAGTTTAACAAGGTTGCATAACCCCAACATATAGAACATGTTAAGTTTGTCGGGTTTACATATATAACCCGCCTCCCACATATATAAAAAGATTTACTTAACCCCCACTGATTCAAACAAGTTTACTTAACCCCTACTCAATTTGATAGGTTCATGTAACCCTCACAGATTTAAACAGGTTAAGTATTGCAGGTTAACATGTTATTATCATTCATCCATTCATGGCTGTTAGACCTCTCACATTAAGCCTACCACTTGTGGATGCTGGATATGTTGGGTGGTTCCAGGCAGACTTCTACCACAAATCGGACTTAACCTCGTGTCTTAGCATCATTACGTGTACATTTACGCACTTGATCCCTCAAACTAGATTAACCACTTCTGGACGGTGGACTTGTCGGGTAGTTCCAAGCAGACTTCTTCCACAAATGTAATCAGACATAAAGCCTAGTAAGCCCAGTGATTTTCAGCATGTAAACAAGAAAAATGATCATGACATGAATAAAATGAATATAAGACAATACCATAGTAACAAGATAACATAAGACAAGATAAGGCAAGATAAACTGAATATGCTATCGCACCCATTTCTATTTCTTTGCACCTACTAACAATTGTTTCAACTAACCTCATGTGTTCATAATAAAATGATCCCTTTATCGATTGGCTTCTACTCGCATGTATTTACTACTTATGTCATTCGGCCCCGCTTGTTTGTAGATACCTTTGCTGGTCCCACCATGGGGTATATCATACCTATGATGGAAACCCGACACAATTCAAGATGCACAGTGTATAACAATTGATGCCCAGTGCCTGATTTTTCCACTTCGGAGTACGTGCACGCCCGTACTTCATCGGATCCTACACTGACGCACCACCTACCACTATTTTTGACCGCTTATAATCAGCCCAGTAATCGTGCCCCACCCTGCCTAGTTCAGGGTACCGTGATACATCTATGTGGGTTACTGCTGAAATGGGTCCCCGTTGCTAGGGTTTCCTAATCAACATGCTGTAATGGTTAAGTGTTCTCAATTTAACCTAACCACACCCATTTGTTTAATTAACATGTTGCATTGAGTGTCGCTTGATGCTCTAATCTCTCACATTAGACCTGTTGTTGCAGTTACTGGATGTGCCAGGTGGTTGCGGGCAGTCACACCACAACTCAATCTAACCTCGGGGTAGGCATATTCATCTTTTAACCAATTACATATTTACCATTCATGTCCAAATCTAGATTTTTGTATGCCAATTATCCACAATCGTAGTCAATTCAAGTTATGACCAATATACTTGTTATGTCCAAGATTACTCTAATAAGTTATACCCAATTCCCCGCGTTACAATCGCACGTACAACAAGATTCAACTAGGTTTCCAAATTCCAAGTACTCATAAAATAAAATGGAACGGGGATAGAGAAGAAACACAGGAATTGACATAAGGGAAAATAGGCATGTAAAGGTGTACCAAACACAAGAATCATGGTTCCAATAGGCATGTTGTACATTAACAATGAATATGAGCAAACTAAGGAAAATACATCATAGGTATACAGATTTGATAGGATTGAACATAAAGAAACTACTAATTTGATGTACAACATGATAGTTTCAATCACAACAGTCTCATAGGCATAGGTAATTTCAGATTTGACAAAAGAATAAGCATGAATTAGAATTGATTATCTTACAATTAGGCATAGTTCTAGATTCGATTCATTACAGTCATGATTTCTATTATGTGTTCAAATCTGAATAATAACTGAACTTACAGCGATAGGATTAGAAAAAGAGAATTAGTTGACATTGTAGCGATTCTAATCTTTCTCCGTTGATTGAAGTGGAGAACCTTTTCTTCAATTTGAAGCTCTCTAATTTGATTTCTAGTTTGGAGAAGAAGGAGGCTAGGTTGGTTTAGAGATAGACATCATGGAGGCACCATAGAATAGGGTTATGAGGTTAGGGTTAAGTTTAGATATGTATTTATACATGTGTTAGACAAACTATGGCATTTAGATTAGCATAGGAGTCATCAGAGCCATCCAAACCAAAGAGACACGTCACCCAGCCAACCACAGCGCAACACATAAGCCCTAATCCTTCAGAATTCGTCACCCTGATTTGGGAAGATAGGGGTCGACACCCCTATGGGAGGGTTGACGCCTATGTCGACACCTCCTAGGCGGGGTCGACCCCCTCTGGCGAGATTTTTCCCGCGCATCTTTTATTGGCTGATTTTCGAAATTTGAATTTGTTTTCTGATTTTTAATTATTATTTAATTTAATTCTGCTTTAAAGTGAAATCTTCTAAGCTTCATAACTTCCTCATACAGAGTTCGATTTACGCAAACTCGGACTCTATTCCAACCAGAATTCCGAGATGAACGCAATGGCGCTACCCATTTTACTTAATTCCAACTTTTAAAATTAAGTATTCTTTAATTCGTTATTTTAATATTCATAGAAAATACGGGGTGTTACATTCATCTACTCAACCATCAATCACAGGCATCCATATTCCTAAAAAAATATTTCTAATGCTTTCATGATCATAGGCATAGTGTGTGTATATGTCCTTATCTAATGCAAAATCAGGCGGTCTACTGATTCAGTTGACCTCCTTAATGCGAATTATGTCAGTGCCATGCGTCCATCATGTATGCAATTATTTATAATTGTACTTTATAACTTCTACATGAGTGCACAATTATTCATATAAATGCAACATCCATATGATAACACATCAAGTTTCAATCCATATACAAACACATACATGCAGATGCAATATGAAAGTGACTGAGCCGATCTATTACCTAATGTGTGTGTATATGCATCCACGAGCAACCACTAGCAACCACTTGCAACCATCAATCATAATATGTTTCAAATACATGTTTACATTCATTGGTGAAACACCCCACCTCCGTTAAGGTCACTCACAATGAGATTGCCTTAACTTCGGTAGAGCATTATAGGTAAAAGACACAGATAATTTACAAGACAGACATATAAACAGCGGAAAGACTAAATTTATTTCATAAGTACGTGGTTCAGTTAAAACATTACAACAACTGTCTCAAACCAACTTCCAAATTATTACAACAATATCTCTGTCTTGAATTAAAACATAAAGAAGCATTAAAATAACAGTAAAGAAGCATAAGCCCCCAATAAGAGAGTATCCAAAGCCATAGCCCAAGGAAAGAGAATCCAAGCAATACATCTACTCTCTTCAAGCTGGAAATGGTCCAAATTAAGATGAAGTGTTCCATCCCTGCGGACCTGGGGGAGAGGGGATCGAAAAAAAGAAGACGAAAGAAAATGGGTCAGACATGAGTCTGGTAAGTCCAGTGATTATTTAGCGTGTAAACAGGAAAAAGGATTATGACATGAATAAACTGAATCTAGGACAACACCCTAGAAATAAGATAATAAGATTGAATATGCTATCGCACTCATTACTATTTCTCTGCACCCACTTACAAGTGTTTCAACTAGCACCATGTGTTCAAGATAAATGATCCCCTTCATCGATCGGCTCCTACTCGTATACATTTACCACTTGTGTCATTCGGCCCCGCTTGATTGTAGATACCTGTGCTGGTCCCACCATGAGGTGTATCAAATCCTATGGTGGCAACCCGACACAATTCAAGATGCATAGTGTATAACTACTGATGCCTAGTGCTTGCTTTTTCCACTCCGGAGTACGTGCACGTCCGCACTCCGTCGGAACCTACACTGACGCACCACCCACCGTTGTTTTGGCCGCTTATAATCAGCCCAGTAATCGTGCCCCACCCTGCCTAGTTCAGAGTACCATGATACATCTATGTGGGTTACTGCTGAAATGGGTCCCCATTACTAGGGTTTCCTAATCAACATGTTAAAATGGTTAAGTGTTCTCAAATTAACCTAACCCCACCCCTCAGTTTATTTAACATGTTGTATTGGTTAAGTGTTGCCGTAATTAACTTAACCCTACCATTCCTGTCTTAGCTTTAATTCATTCATTAAAGCACCAACCACTCACATTAGATATGTATTGTTGCGGTTGCTGGATGTGCCGGTCGGTTCCAGCCAGTCTTACACCGCAACTCAATCTAACCTAGGGTTCTTTTGGGCTTGATGCGCTAACCTCTCACATTAGATCTATATTGTTACGGTTGCTAGATGTGCCGGGCGGTTCCGGGCAATCATACACCGTAACTCAATCTAACCTCGGGTTAGGCATATTCGTCTTTTACTTAATTTACTTACTTACCCTTCATATTTATATGTAAATTATCCACAATTATTTCCATTCAAGTCATGCCCCATTTACCCTCAAAATCATATTCAAAATTTTAGGTATATAAATTATACCATTTTTATGCCACAAATCATTCATATATTTGTGGGCCAAATTATGCAAATAATATGAAATTTAAGATTTCTCCCAACGATACCCCCGTTATACGTTCACAAAATTCACATAGAATGTTAGGCTCGTAACTTCGCCTAACTTATATACAAAAGGGGAAAGAAAGGAGCATGTACCATTTCTACAACATAAAGTAATAAGGATCTAACTAAACATGTGTCATATAAATTTGGCATAAAACAATGAACTTGCATTAACATGAATCTTAGGCATATAGAATTACACAAGTCCAACTAGGCATGTAAATGTAAACTTTTATTTTGGATCCAATAAACATGAATCTTAAGCATATAGAATTACACAAATCCAACTTGGCATGTGAATGTGAACTTTTATTTTGGATCCAATAAACATGAATCTTAAGCATATAGAATTACACAAATCCAACTACACATGCCAATGTGAACTTTTATTTCGGATCCAATAAACATGAATCTTAACATGGAAGAATGTGGATCTAAACATATATATAACCTAGCCTAAAAACTTGCATGTAACATAACATGAAAGAGTCACCAATTTACATAATACATGATTGGTTTAACATATAACATAATAAGTCCAATAAACCACAATAGTCTCATAAGCATATATGATAGAATCGTTACAAGAATAGACATGAATCAGCATCACCATTATCTTACAACTAGGCATAACACCTTAGTTTTCACTTTATTACAAATCATAACTTTTAATCGTTCACATCTTAATAATAACAGGACTTACAAACAAAAGAAAGTCTTGTTTTCTAGGATCTGTTTTCTGAAACTGAAAAGCAATCCCTTGACGAAGACTATCAATTCTCTAAATTAGTTTTGATTCATAGCTTCTAACTTGCTTTCTAGTTTGAGAAGAAATGGTGGCTAGGCTCGGACGATCATGGATAGCATGGTGGCTCCTTGGAATGAAATGGTGTGATTTAGGTTTGAGGACTAGGGTTGCTTTTATAGAAGTTTAAACTTATGTGAGCCGTTAGATCATCCTAGGAGCGATCATAACCATCCAGACTAGATAAAGATATCCAGAAATTGCCACCTATTCCCTAGTGACTCGGCAACAAGTCAGAAAATCGTCACTGTTTGGATCTAGGCGAGGGGGTCGACCCCTATAGGGAGGGGTCGACACCCCAGTCAACACCCCTCTTAGGGGCTCGACACCTATGTAGACCCCCCTTGGGGGAGTCGACCCTTATGGGCGTGATTTTTCCTGCCCAGCTGAGCCACGTGATTTTAGAATTTTGAACTGATTTGATTATTAAATTATTTAATTATATAATTTTCTGTTTAAACATGAAATCTTCTGGACTCCATAACTACTTCATATGGAGTCCGATTCACGAAACTCGGACTCTATCTCAAGTAGAATTCTGAGACGAATGCAATGGCATAACCCGTTTCCCTTAATTCTCAATTTACAATTTAGTGTTCTATAATTCGTTACTTTAATAAACATAGAAATACAGGGTGTTACATTCTCCCCTCCTTAAAGGATTTCGTCCCCGAAATCTTCAAGTCATGAAGAATGTATATCCTACCATCCAATCATCTATCTACTTAACCATCAAACACTGGCATCCACTGTCCTTAAAAGATTTCTAATGCTTTCATGTTTGTATACATAGTGTGTGTACATGTCCTTATCTAATGCAAAATCAGGTGGTCTACTGATTCAGTTGACCTCCTTAATGCAAATTATGTCAGTGCCATGAGTCCATTATGCATGCAATTATTCCTAATCATACTTTCTACATGAGTGCACAATCATCCATACAAATGCGAAGTCCATACGATAACATTCCAAGTTTAAATCCATATACAAATACATATATGCATATGCAATATGAAAGTGACTAAGCAAATCTAACACCTAATGTGTGTGTATATGCATCCATGAGCAACCACTAACAACCACTTGCAACCATCAATCATAACATGTTTCAAATACATGTTTGCATCCATTGGTTTCTACCTAAGGATAAAGAATAGGGCCGAGGAGATATACTTAAAAAGATAGATATAAGCATGTATAAACTTATGGAAAAAGAGATCAAGGTGGTACCCTCAAAAAGAAAAGGGTAGGCTACGCGTATTTTTCTCTCAGTTTCCTAAGTCGCGTCTTCCTCAGCGTCACTCCATTGAACTTTAACAAGCTTGACTTCACGGTTGCGTAGCTTTTTGACTTTCGTACCCAATATACGAGTTGGAACTCTTCTCACAGTCACTTCTCGTTCCACTTCTACTTCCTCTAGTATACTTGGCTCCACAACTTCCGCAGACTCATGTAAGAACTTTCGTAGTTGAGAAACATAAAAAACATTATGAACTCCAGCCAGTCTTTCGGGTAGCTCTACTCTGTAAGCCATTGTCCCAATCCTTTCAATGATAGGAAATGGTCCTACAAATCTTGGTGCCAATTTTCCTACGGACCCAAAGCGAATGACATTCCTCAAAGGAGATACTTTAAGGAACACCCTATCTCCAACCTCAAACTCAAGGTCGGTCATTCTTTTGTCTGCGTAGGACTTCTGTCTATCTTGTGTAGTCTTCATCCGTCTTCTTATCAAGTCCACCTTCTCTGAAGTTTCTCTAATCATGTCTGGCCCGAGTACAAGCTTGCCTATAGACTCCCACTAACAAGTTGGTGATCGGCATGATCTTCCATATAAAGCCTCGAAGTGTGCCATGCCTATGGTGGCTTGGTAGCTATTGTTGTAAGGGAATTCCACCAAAGGAAGATGATCCTCCCATGTTCCTCCAAAGTCAAGAATGCGTAATCTCAAGAGCTCTTCTAATAATTTGTTCACCCTTTCCGTCCGACCATCAGTTTGGGAGTGATAGGCCGTGCTTAAGCATAGTTGTATGCCTACAGCCTCCTGCAAACTCTTCCAAAACTCGCTCGTAAAGATAGGATCTCGATCACTCACTATGCTGGAGGGTATCCCATGGAGTCGAACTATCTCTTTAAGATAAATGGATGCTAAGGACGAGCCAGTCCTTCTACTCTTAATAGGTATAAAGTGAGCGCTTTTAGTGAGCCTATCCACTATTACCCAAATACTGGTATTGCCCCTTCTTGACCTAGGTAATCCATCAACAAAGTCCATCAAAATACTATCCCATTTCCACTGTGGGACCTCTAGAGGATGAAGCAGACCACTAGGCTTCTTCTGCTCCGCCTTGACTTGCTGGCATATCAAGCACTTAGCAACGAACTCAGCTGCATCCCTCTTCATGCCATTCCAAAAGAAAACCCTTTTTAGGTCTTTATACATCTTGTCTCCACCTGGGTGTATGGTCAGCTTAGAATGGTGTGCTTATTCGAGAACCGTCTTCACCAAATCCCTTGCTTGTGGGATGCATAGTCTTCCATCCCGTCTCAACCAACCCTTATCATCGATGGAGTATCTATTGGGGTGGCTAGAAGTCTCACCCCTAATTAGCTTATCCATCATATCAACTAGCTGATGGTCTTCTCGTTGCGCGGTTCCTATTGAGTCCAAAAGAGTAGGCTGCACCTCTAGCGATGCTAACAAACCAGGTATAAATTCAGAGGAGGGTCTAAAGTCAAAGTTTGCTATGTACTCCAAGCTTTGCCTTTCTATAAAGAGAGGACTTAAGGTCAGCCTCTTTCTACTCAAGGCGTCTGCTACTACATTGCCCTTGCCAAGGGTATAGAAAATCTCAAAATCATATGAGGCCAGAAATTCCATCCACCTTTGTTGTCTTAAGTTAAGATCTTTCTGTGAGAAAAGGTACTTTAACGATTTATGGTCAGTAAACAATTCAAACCTTTATCCTAGCAGATAATGACGCCATGACTTAAGAGCGAAAACAATGGCAGATAGCTCCAAATCATGAGTTGGGTAGTTCTTCTCATGTACCTTAAATTGCCTTCCCCCATAACAAACTACCTTGCCTTCTTGCATCAAGACAGCGCCTAATCCTGTACCACATGCATCTGTGTATACGGTAAACATTTTGCTCCCATCAGGCAATGTCAGAACTGGTATTGTTGTTAGAGCCCTTTTAAAGCTTTGGAAAGCAATATCGCAATCCAAATCCCAAACGAAAGTTAGGTTCTTCTTTGTCAATCTTGTGAGTGGGGCTGAGATTTTCGTAAAGTCTTTCATGAACTTTCGGTAAAAGCCCGCTAGCCCGAGAAAGCTTCGGACTTCAGTTGCATTCCATGGAACCTTCCAATCTTGCACCGCAACTACTTTTGCGGGGTCCACAACTATCCTCTCTTTGGACACCACATGTCCAAGAAATCTTACTCCTTCTCTCCAGAAATGGCATTTGGAGAATTTGGCTTTCAGCTGATGTGCACGAAGAGTATCCATGACTTGCCTTAAATGCAAAGCATGCTCTTCTTCATTCTTCGAGAAAATCAGAATGTCGTCTACGAAGACCACCACAAACTTATTAAGGAACTCTCTAAACATCCTACTCATCAAGTCAATAAAATAAGCGGGTGCGTTGTCAAGCCGAAAGGCATGACAAGCCATTCGAAGAAACCATCCGGGGTTCTGAACGCGGTCTTATTAATGCTATCTTCAGCCACTCTTAGCTGATGAAACCCGGTAGCCAGGTCTAGTTGGGAGAAAACCGATGCAACTACAAGTAGATCAAACAGGTCGTCTATTCTTGGAAGTGGGTGCCTATTTTTCTTGGTCGGCTTGTTTAGCTCCCTATAATCAACACATAGGCGATGTGAACCATCCGCTTTGGTTGCGAATACTGCTGGAGCACCCCATTCAGAAATACTCCGCCTTATGAACCCTTTTTCGAGCAGCTCCTTAACTTGCTTGTTGAGCTCTTTCCTCTTCCTTGGAGCCATGTGTCTAACGGGTAGAGCTACGAGTTTTGCATTATCAATAAGGTATATGAGGAAGTCTATCTCCCACTTCGGAGGTAACCCCTTCACCTGTTCAAATACATCTGAGTATTCATGGACTACTCTAACAGACTGCAAGTTTTCAATAGACGCATCAAGAGATTCTAGGTAGCTAAGCAAGACAGAATGTATGGGATTACAAGAGATTTCGAGAGTGTTACTGAGGCGAGTCATAAGTCTAACCACTCTCTTTTCACAATCGAGAATGGCACCATTACTGGATAACCAATCCATGCCTAAAATCAACCCATAGCCCGTGAAGCCCAAAACATAGGCATTACATCTAAACCCAACGCTTAGTATAGAAATTTCCAAATCCAAACAAATCATTGACAAATAAGCCAAGCCCCCAATTGGATTTGAAACAACTAAGGGATCCTCTACTATACTGGTGTCTAGGTGCAGAGATTCAACTAAAGCAGTAGATATAAAGGAGAGCGATGCGCCAGAATCAAAGAGTGTACAAACAGGATGATCAAAAAGATAAACTAAACTCTCAACAAAAATATTTCTACCTCGTTCTTGCGGAGGTGCTATGAGAGCGTGAACCTGCCCTCCAGAAGTAGATCCAATCCTCTGCCCTTGCCCTTGCTTTCTTTGGGCAGTCCTTAGCCATGTGTCCTGTCTCGCCGCAGTGAAAACAACCACCCGTCTTACTCTTTTTCATTCTGCAGTCCTTAATCAGATGTCCAGGAATGCTACAAAAATTACACTTCCTCTTGTCACGGGGTTTGTTGTTCTTCCCGCCCTTCTTTGAGTCTGTCTTCTTATTCTGCAATCCCTCCACTTTCTTATCTTGAGGTACTTCCACCTTTGCCTCTTTCTTGCCATCCTTGTCTTCCTCCTGTAACAGTGCCATGTCCACCAGTCTCTCATAAGTCGCACCGATAGGTATATGGGACATAGCTAGGTTGTGCCGTGGTTCATCCAACCCTTTAACAAAACAGAGAGCCTTCTTACAGGGAGTGTTTACTAACTCCAGTCTGAATCTAGCCAGCTGGTTGAATTGGTTGACGATTCCTTGACCGACATACTTCCCTGTTTGAGAGCCAAGAATTTCTCCATCTGTAGGCTTCATTCAGCTTGTGAGAGGAATTTCATTTCAAACCTCATTCTGAAATCCTCCCAAGTTTCAACTGGTCTCTCAGCATTAGTAACTTCCCACCAATAAGAGGCTTCATCTTTAAGCAACCACATGGCCAACTATATCTTCTGTCTATCGTCCACTTCGAAGATAACAAACAAGTCCTCGGTTTCTTTGAGCCAGTTTCTTGCTTCTACAAATGACTTAGTCCCATTAAAGTTCTTTCCACCCATGGCTCGAAAATCCCTACATATCTTTGATAAAGCATTTGCACGAGGAGGAAGAGGAGGGACAGTTGCAACTGGGGGAGGAGGAATGTCTGCTAGGCCTGCATCATTTTCCCTAGCCTCTAGGTACCTTCTGAACCAGCTAGGTACCGGTACGCCCTCTGGTAGGTTAAGATCCCCAGACATGCTGAAACGAAAAAGAAAAGATTCAAAACAAAGGATAGAAAAGATAGTGCATACGGCTTTGGGGGATTATGCCTTTTAAAAATAACACTTTTTCTTGAAAATGCTTCTTTAAACTTCTTTTTGAAAATTAGATTCCAAAATTTTTTATCTGATCTGGCAAACATCAGCTCTGATACCAAGTGAAACACCCCACCTCTGTTAAGGTCACTCACAAGGGGAATGCCTTAACTACGGTGGAGCATTATAGGTAAAAGATACAGATAATTTACAAAAAAGACATATAAACAGCGGAAAGACTAAATTTATTTCATAAGTACGTGGTTCAGTTAAAACATTACAACAACTGTCTCAAACCAACTTCCAAATTATTACAAAAAAATCTCTGTCTTGAATTAAAACATAAAGAAGCACTAAAATAACAGTAAAGCAGCATAAATCCCCAATAAGAGAGTATCCAAAGCCATAGCCCAAGGAAAGAGAATCCAAGCAATACATCTACTCTCTTTAAGCTGGAAATGGTCCAAACTAAGCTGAAGTGTTCCCTCCCTGCGGACCGGGGGGGGGGGGGGGAGGGGAGGGGGGTAATGGAAGAAAAGAAGACGAAAGAAAATGGGTCAGATATGAGTCTGGTAAGTCTAGTGATTATCTAGCATGTAAACAGGAAAAAGGATTATGATATGAATAAATTGAAACTAGTACAACACCCTAGAAAAAAGATAATAAGACTGAATATGCTACCGCACTCATTACTATTTCTCTGCACCCACTTACAAGTGTTTCAACTAGCACCATGTGTTCAAGATAAATGATCCCCTTCATCGATCGGCTCCTACTCATATACGTTTACCAATTTTGTCATTTGGCCCCGCTTGATTGCAAGTACCTGTGCTGGTCCCACCATGGGGTGTATCAAATCCTATGGTGGCAACCCGACACAATTCAAGATGCACGGTGTATAACTACTGATGCCCAGTGCCTGCTTTTTCCACTTCGGAGTACGTGCACGGCTGCACTCCGTCAGAACCTACACAGACGCACCACCCGTCGTTGTTTTGACCGCTTATAATAAGCCCAGTAATCGTGCCCCACCCTGCCTAGTTCAAGGTACCATGATACATCTATGTGGGTTACTGCTGAAATGGGTCCCCGTTACTAGGGTTTCCTAATCAACATGTTAAAATGGTTAAGTGTTCTCAGATTAACCTAACCCCACACCTCAGTTTAGTTAACATGTTGTATTGGTTAAGTTTTGCCTTAATTATCTTAACCCTACCATTCATGTCTTAGCTTTAATTCATTCATTAAAGCACCAACCACTCATATTAGATATGTATTATTGCGGTCGCTGGATGTGCTGGTCGGTTCCGGGCAGTCTTACACCGCAACTCAATCTAACATCGGGTTCTTTTGGGCTTGATGCGCTAACCTCTCACATTAAATCTATATTGTTATGGTTGCTGGATGTGCCGGGCGGTTCCGAGCAGTCTTACACCATAGCTCAATCTAACCTCGGGTTAGGCATATTCGTCTTTTACTTAATTTACATATTTACCCTTCATATTTATATGTAAATTATCCACAATTATTGTCATTCAAGTCATGCCCCATTTACCCTCTAAATCATATTCAAAATTTTAGGTATATAAATTATACCATTTTTATGCCACAAATCATTCATATATTTATGGGCCAAATTATGCCAATAATATGAAATTTAAGATTTCTCCCAACGTTACCCCCGTTATACGTTCGCAAAATTCACACAGAATGTTAGGCTCGTAACATAGTCTAACTTATATACAAAAGGGGAAAGAAAGGAGCATGTACCCTTTCTACAACATAAAGTAATAAGGATCTAACTAAACATGTGTCATATAAATTTGGCATAAAACAATGAACTTGCATTAACATGAATATTAAGCATATAGAATTACACAAGTCCAACTAGGCATGTAAATGTAAACTTTTATTTTGGATCCAATAAACATGAATCTTAAGCATATAGAATTACACAAATCCAACTAGGCATGTGAATGTGAACCTTTATTTTGGATCCAACAAACAAGAATCTTAAGCATATAGAATTACACAAATACAACTAGGCATGTAAATGTGAACTTTTATTTTGGATCCAATAAACATGAATCTTAACATAGGAGAATGTGGATCTAAACATATATATAACTTAGCCTAAAAACTAGCATGTAACATAACATGAAAGAGTCACCAATTTACATAATACACGATTGGTCACGATTGGTTTAACATATAACATAATAAGTCCAATAAACCACAATAGTCTCATAAGCATATATGATAGAATCGTTACAAGAATAGACATGAATCAGCATCACATTATCTTACAACTAGGGATAACACCCTAGTTTTCACTTTATTACAAATCATAACTTTTAATCGTTCACATCTAAATAATAACTGGACTTACAAACAAAAGAAAGTCTTGTTTTCTGGGATCTGTTTTCTGAAACTAAAAAAGCAATCCCTTGACGAAGACTATCAATTCTCTAAATTAGTTTTGATTCGTAGCTTCTAACTTGTTTTCTAGTTTGAGAAGAAATGGTGGCTAGGCTAGGACGATCATGGACAACATGGTGGCTCCTTGGAATGAAATGGTGTGATTTAGGGTTGAGGACTAGGGTTGCTTTTATAGAAGTTTAAACTTATGTGAGTCGTTAGATCATCCTAGGAGCGATCAGAACCATCCAGACTAGATAGAGTTATCCATAAATTGCCACATATGCCCTAGTGACTCAGCAACAAGTCAGAAAATCGTCACTGTTTGGATCTGGGTGAGGGGGTCGACACCCCAGTCTACACCCCTCTTGGGGGGTCGACCCCCCCAGGGGGAGTCTACCCCTATGGGCGGGATTTTTCCCGCCCAGCTGAGCCACGTGATTTTTAAAAATTTGAACTATTTTGTTTATTAAATTATTTAATTATATAATTTTCTGTTTAAATATGAAATCTTCTAAACTCCATAACTTCTTCATACGGAGTCTTATTCACGCAAACTCAGACTCTATCTCAAGCAGAATTCCGAGATGAACGCAATGGCGTAACCCATTTCCCTTAATTCTCACTTTTACAATTTAGTGTTCTATAATTCATTACTTTAATAAACATAGAAATACAGGTTGTTACAATTGGTTTCGACTTAAGGATCAAGAATAGGACCGAGGAGTAGATCAAATCCTCCTTGATTGCAAGTACCTGTGCTGGTCCAACCATGGGGTGTATCAAATCCTATGGTGGCAACCCGACACAATTCAAGATGCACGGTGTATAACTACTGATGCCCAGTGCCTGCTTTTTCCACTTCGGAGTACGTATACGGCTGCACTCCGTCAGAACCTACACAGACGCACCACCCGTCGTTGTTTTGACCGCTTATAATCAGCCCAGTAATCGTGCCCCACCCTGCCTAGTTCAAGGTACCATGATACATCTATGTGGGTTACTGCTGAAATGGGTCCCCATTACTAGGGTTTCCTAATCAACATGTTAAAATGGTTAAGTGTTCTCAGATTAACCTAACCCCACACCTCAGTTTAGTTAAAATGTTGTATTGGTTAAGTGTTGCCTTAATTAACTTAACCCTACCATTCATGTCTTAGCTTTAATTCATTCATTAAAGCACCAACCACTCATATTAGATATGTATTGTTGCGGTCGCTGGATGTGCCGGTCGGTTCCGGGCAGTCTTACACCGCAACTCAATCTAACATCGGGTTCTTTTGGGCTTGATGCGCTAACCTCTCACATTAGATCTATATTGTTATGGTTGCTGGATGTGCCGGGCGGTTCCGAGCAGTCTTACACCGTAGCTCAATCTAACCTCGGGTTAGGCATATTCGTCTTTTACTTAATTTACATATTTACCCTTCATATTTATATGTAAATTATCCACAATTATTGTCATTCAAGTCATGCCCCATTTACCCTCTAAATCATATTCAAAATTTTAGGTATATAAATTATACCATTTTTATGCCACAAATCATTCATATATTTATGGGCCAAATTATGCCAATAATATGAAATTTAAGATTTCTCCCAACGTTACCCCCGTTATACGTTCGCAAAATTCACACAGAATGTTAGGCTCGTAACATAGTCTAACTTATATACAAAAGGGGAAAGAAAGGAGCATGTACCCTTTCTACAACATAAAGTAATAAGGATCTAACTAAACATGTGTCATATAAATTTGGCATAAAACAATGAACTTGCATTAACATGAATATTAAGCATATAGAATTACACAAGTCCAACTAGGCATGTAAATGTAAACTTTTATTTTGGATCCAATAAACATGAATCTTAAGCATATAGAATTACACAAATCCAACTAGGCATGTGAATGTGAACCTTTATTTTGGATCCAACAAACATGAATCTTAAGCATATAGAATTACACAAATCCAACTAGGCATGTAAATGTGAACTTTTATTTTGGATCCAATAAACATGAATCTTAACATAGGAGAATGTGGATCTAAACATATATATAACTTAGCCTAAAAACTTGCATGTAACATAACATGAAAGAGTCACCAATTTACATAATACACGATTGGTTTAACATATAACATAATAAGTCCAATAAACCACAATAGTCTCATAAGCATATATGATAGAATCGTTACAAGAATAGACATGAATCAGCATCACATTATCTTACAACTAGGCATAACACCCTAGTTTTCACTTTATTACAAATCATAACTTTTAATCGTTCACATCTAAATAATAAAAGGACTTACAAACAAAAGAAAGTCTTGTTTTCTGGGATCTGTTTTCTGAAACTGAAAAGCTATCCCTTGACGAAGACTATCAATTCTCTAAATTAGTTTTGATTCATAGCTTATAACTTTTTTTCTAGTTTGAGAAGAAATGGTGGCTAGGCTAGGACGATCATGGACAGCATGGTGGCTCCTTGGAATGAAATGGTGTGATTTAGGGTTGAGGACTAGGGTTGCTTTTATAGAAGTTGAAACTTATGTGAGCCGTTAGATCATCCTAGGAGTGATCAGAACCATCCAGACTAGATAGAGTTATCCATAAATTGCCACCTATGCCCTAGTGACTCAGCAACAAGTCGGAAAATCGTCACTGTTTGGATCTGGGTGAGGGGGTCGACACCCCAGTCTACACCCCTCTTGGGGGGTCGACCCCCCGGGGGAGTCTACCCCTATGGGCGGGATTTTTCCCGCCCAGCTGAGCCACGTGATTTTTAAAAATTTGAACTATTTTGTTTATTAAATTATTTAATTATATAATTTTCTGTTTAAATATGAAATCTTCTAAACTCCATAACTTCTTCATACGGAGTCTTATTCACGCAAACTCGGACTCTATCTCAAGTAAAATTCCGAGATGAACACAATGGCGTAACCCATTTCCCTTAATTCTCACTTTTACAATTTAGTGTTCTATAATTCGTTACTTTAATAAACATAGAAATACAGGGTGTTGCAATTGGTTTCGACTTAAGGATCAAGAATATGACCGAGGAGTAGATACAAGCATGCATAAACTTATGAAAGACGTGCCCTCAAAAACAAAAGGGTAGGTTGTGTGTATCTTGTCATCAGTCTCCCAAGTCGCGTCTTCTTCAGCGTCACTCCATTGTACATTAACTAGCTTGACCTCACGATTGCGTAGCTTCTTAACTTCTGTTCCCAAGATAAGAGTCGGAACTCTTCTCACCGTCGCTTCTCGTTCCACTTCTACTTCTTCTAGTATGCTCGGCTCTACCACTTCCGCAGACTCATGTAAGCACTTTCGTAGATGAGAAACATGAAAAACATTATGAACTCCAGCCAATCTTTCGGGCAACTCTACTTTATAAGCCATCATTCCAATCCTCTCAATGATAGGAAATGGCCCTACAAATCTTAATGCCAATTTTCCTATGAATCCAAAGTGAATGACATTCTTCAAAGGAGATACTTTAAGGAAAACCCTATCTCTAACCTCAAACTCAAGGTCGGTCCTTCTTTTATCCACGTAGGACTTCTTTCTATCTTGTGCGGTCTTCATTCGTCTTCGTATTAAGTCCACCTTCTTCGAAGTCTCTCTGATCATGTCGGGCCCAAGTACGAGCTTGTCTGTAGATTCCGACCAACAAGTTGGTGATCGGCATGGTCTTCCATATAAAGCCTCACAGGGTGCCATGCCCATGGCGGCTTGGTAGCTATTGTTGTATGCGAACTCCATCAAAGGAAGATGATCTTCCCACGTTCCTCCAAAATCAAGAATGCACAATCTCAAAAGATCTTCTAATACTCTATTCACCCTTTCAGTCTGACCATCGGTTTGAGGGTGATAGGCAGTGCTTAAGCATAGCTGTGTGCCTACGGCCTCTTGCAGACTCTTCCAAAACTCACTCGTAAAGATAGGATCTTGATCACTTACTATGCTAGAGGTTTCCCATGCAGTCGAACTACTTTAAGATAAATGAATGCTAATGATGAGGCAGTCCTCCTACTCTTAACTGGTAAAAAGTGAGCGCTTTAGTGAGCCTGTCAACTATTACCCAAATACTGGTATTGCCCCTTCTTGACCTAGGCAACCCATCTATAAAGTCCATTGAAATGCTATCCCATTTCCACTGTGGGACCTCTAGAGGATGAAGCAGACCACCAGGCTTCTTCTGCTCCGCCTTGACTTGCTGGCATATTAAGCACTTAGTGACTAATTCAGCTACATCCTTCTTCATGCCATTCCAAAAGAAAACCCTTTTTATATCTTTATACATCTTGTCTCCACCTGGGTGTATGGTCAACTTAGAATGGTGTGCTTCTTCAAGAACTGTCTTCACCAAATCCTTTGCTTGTAGGACACATAGTCTTCCATCCCATCTCAACCAACCCTTGTCATCTATGGAGTATCTATTGAGGTGACTAGAAGTCTCACCTCTAATTAACTTATCCATCACATCAACTATCTAAGGGTCTTCACATTGCGCGGCTCCTATTGAGTCCAAAAGTGTAGGTCGCACCACTAGTGATGCTAACAAACCAGGTACAAACTCAAAGGAGGGTCTAAAGTCAAACGTTGCTATGTACTCCAAGTTTTGCCTTTCTACAAAGAGAGGACTTAAGGTCAGCCTTTTCCTACTTAAGGCGTCTGCTACCACATTACCCTTACCAGGGGTATAAGCAATCTCAAAATCGTATAAGGCAAAAAATTCCATCCATCTTTGCTGTCTTAAGTTAAGATCTTTTTGTGAGAAAATGTATTTTAATGATTTATGGTCAGTAAACAATTCAAACCTTTCTCCTTATAGATAATGACGCCATGACTTAAGAGAGAAAACAATGGCAGCTAGTTCCAAATCATGAGTTGGGTAGTTCTTTTCATGTACCTTCAATTGCCTTCCTCGACAGCGCCTAACCCCGTGTCACATGCGTCTTTGTATACTGTAAACATCTTACTTCCTTAAGGCAATGTCAGAACTAGAGCTATTGTTAGAGCCCTCTTCAATCATTGGAAAGCAACATCATAATCCAAATCCCAAGAAAAAGTTAGGTTCTTCTTCGTCAATCTAGTAAGTGGGGATGAGATCTTCGCAAAGTCTTTAATGAACTTTCTGTAATAGCCCGCTAGTCCGAGAAAACTTCGTACTTCGGTTGCATTCCTTGGAATCTTCCAATCTTGCACTGCCACTACATTTGCGGGATCCACAGCTATCCCTTCTTTGGGCACCACATGTCCAAGAAACCTTACTTCTTCTCTCCCAAAATGGCATTTAGAGAATTTTGCTTTAAGCCGATGTGCTCGAGGAGTATCCATAACTTCCCTTAAATGCAAAGCATGTTCTTCCTCACTTTTTGAGAAAATCAAAATGTCGTCCACGAAGACTACTACAAATTTATTAAGGAACTCCTCAAACACCCTACTCATCAAGCCTACGAAATAGGCAGGTGCATTTGTCAAACCGAAAGGCATGACAAGCCATTCGAAGAAACCATACGGGGTCCTAAACGCAATCTTATCTATGATATCTTCAGCCACTCTTAGCTGATGAAATCCGGTAGCCAGATCTAGTTGGGAGAAAACTGATGCACCTACGAGCTAGTCGAACAAGTCGTCTATTCTTGGAAGTGGGTGCCTATTCTTCTTAGTCAGATTGTTTAACTCCCTATAATCCACGCATAGGTGAAGTGAACCATCTGCTTTGGTTGCGAACACTACTGGAGCACCCCATTCAGAAATACTCCGCCTTATGAACCCTTTTTCGAGCAACTCTTTAACTTGCTTGCTGAGCACCTTCCTTTCCATTGGAGCCATGTGCCTAACGGATAAAGCAACTGGTTTTGCATTATCAACTAGGTATATGCGGAAATCTATCTCTCGCTATGGAGGTAAACCCTTCACTTCATCAAAGACAACCGAGTACTCACGGACTACTCTAACAGATTGCAAATTTTCAACAGACGCATCTAGAGATTCTAGCTAAGCATAACAGAATTCATAGGATTACAAGAGATTTCGAGAGTATTACCGAGACGAGTCAAAAATCTAACCACTCTCTTTTCACAATTGTAACAACCCGCATTCTACGCATCGGAGGATCGTAGAATATTTATTTCTTTCCTATACGAAGTCATATGATCACGTAACTTTGGGAAACGACTATTGGGGTCATTTCCCATGTTCATTATTTTTTCCGATTTTTAAATGACCGTTTTGCCCCTAGCTGATCTTGTTTCGTCCATAACTTTTGATTGGAAAGGAGTTTTGACCTGAAACCACTTCCATTGGATTCAAATGATGGTTTCTCTTTCCGTAGAGTGGTTACATTAGCCAAACGGACTTACCGTTTGGGAGATATGGCTGAAACAAGGTTTAGAAGATGAAAAACAGCTTAATTGGGCTAAACCGGGTAGTTAACAGCTAGGCCCATAACCCATTTCGGGATTAGGGTTATGGGGAGGCTGATAGAGTTTGGGAAATCATTTTCATTTCAGTTTTGAGCCGCCACTTTCATTCTTGAAACCCTAGTAATGGCCTCCACTCTCTAAATCTCTTCAAAACATCTCCAAATCACCTACAACTTGAAGATTGGGATTAGCAACATCAAATCAAGGGAGATCTTCACCAAATCAAGATTAGAGCTGCTGGAACACATTAGAATTCGACACAAACAGAGAATCATTTCAGATCTATAGTTTACTTTGTAGCAAAGGTGAGTGATTTACATAGTTCCTCACTAATTATGGCTAATTATGGTAGTTAGCGAAGATTAGCGAAATTATGGCTCAGAAAAATCTAGAAACATTCCTAAAATTCTAAAACATCATTTTATGCCTCTGATATGAATTTGGGTTAATTTCGACTAATTTTGCAAATCCCGGAATTTGGGGGATTAAGGGGAAAATATGGGTTTTGGGTATGTTTGATCCGTTTTGACCTACCATATTGATGTTTTGTTGTTTGTGGATGTTTATACATGTTGCTATGACTGTATGGTATGCTTTATGATTGTTTAGAACAATTAGATTGGTCGAAAACGCCGTCGAACGGCGTAAACAGTTTGTTGGAAGAAGTGCAGGAAATAGACCGGATCGGATCGCAGGAGGGGTATCACGACACAACCTGATCGTGCCTAATATCCATGAGTCTATCGCCTAAGTAAGCCATGAGCCGAGCTAGTATACGAGTCGCTCACGATCCAGCTATCTCCGATCCGTTCGCCTCTGAAGTCCTCCGATCTGAACTGCTCGCACACATGGACCATGAACCGGTGCACTCCACGACACGATTCGAAGAGAAGACCATGACCCGATCCAGACGAGGTAGCATGAACCGAACCGATGGACCCGAAGCTTGGCCACGACCCGATCCGATGGAGCTGGAGGATCACAAGCTGATGGCGCGATCCGATCTGAATGGAGGAACTCGACCCGAACCAGTATGGTTACTGCAGACTGAACGAGGAAGCTTGAACGCGAGGTATGAGCTGTTACCTGAATAAAGACCGATCCGGAGGAGACCAATAACCTGAGATGCAAAGGTAGTCCAAGTTGGAAATTAGAGCTCAGGATCCAGTTGGGAACCAACGAGTTCACTTCATGATTGGACTTTGCTGCGGGACGGGTGCAAAGGGGTTGTCGGTATTCATAACTTTGGTTCACCACTTAGAGATGGATAGTGGGCTTGTAGTGATAGTTACACGGGATTGGATTCCGTCATGGCCCAAAGTATTAGGTGACCAAAGTAGTGGATATCGTATACTTTACGCACCGAGTGAGAGATGTGAGGATGGTTGTTATGCTTGATTGTTTGACATCACTATGACATGCACATCCCCACCCCCGTTATCCTTACACCATTTGAAATGGCACCTTAGAGTGTTGTACAGTATGTAGTGCTAACTCTTTGGTTGCAGGTCCAGGTATGGTTTAGTATACCTGTTATTGTTTTGTTTTGTTGCTTATCGCTCATACCAAACTTTTGTCTGACCCAGAGTTTTATGTCTCTTCTTATTACTCTGGGTGCTCACACGAGCAGACTAGAGACAGGTTAGCTGGTGATGCACGAGTAGCTGATCTGGAGGCGAGCAGGAGGTTTCCACGTATTATCTACTTATATATTCTCCCTGTGTCGTTGGTGGTCGCTACTTGGGCATTAGTAGTGTACCTCCCTTATCTTGCTTTTTCTTTTTGAGACAGTTTTAAAAGTTGTAATAATGTTGGCTTTGGATTATAAGCTGTACTTGGATTTTCCGCTGCTATGTTAGTTTGTTTTCAGCTTATGCACTGTCACACCTGTTTTATGTCAAGTATGTTGTTATTATATTTTGTTCCATGCGCTATGAGACATTCTACAGGTTCCTTGTTAGTTCATTTCCTTCTTTCCTTTCCTTCCGACGACCGTCCCGTGCTAACTGGACATGTGTACAGCGCACTTTTGGAGTAAATGTCGGTTGGTGCGGGGCGGGCCGTCACATTTGGTATCAGAGCTCTAGGTTGCGTAGTTAACCTAGGGGAAGATACTAGGGAGAGATAGTACGTATATGAGAGCGCGTATTTGTGATTATTTTGGTTTTCAAAAGCTATATATATTATTAGTATAGCTAAGGTTGAAGTCATACTGCACTGGCATCACTATGGAGATGGTTAATCGTTTTCTCTCTACAGATTTGACGATGAGCCGAAATTTGAGAGGTGTTGGTAGAGGAGCCAATAATGGGAATGCTCCTGACATGAGGACTATGTTCACTGACCTCATGAGAGAGATGCTTAGGGATGCTCGGGGAGCCGTTCCTAATGTTGCTAATGGTGCTGGTGTAGTAGTGCAGGCGCCTAGGGTCGATTTCGCCAAGTTGTGCAAGGATTACACTAACCTTGGTGGGAAGCCGTTCCACGGAACGGAGTCAGCCACAGATTTTTAGGATTGGTTGGATAGCCGTGATCGTATCTTCTACGACTTGGGTATCGAGGATGCGATGAAGAGAAGGCTAGCGTCTCGTCAGTTGCAAGGGCGAGCGATGAATTGGTGGAATGCTATTAAGACAGCTACTCCAGAGGTTCAAGTTACTTGGAATCAGTTTAAGACTCGCTTTTGTGATAAGTTTATTCCAGCTGCTCATAAATCAGAATTGTTCAGGAAGTTCTTGGAGCTTAAGCAGAATGGTGGGGCAGTCTCGGAGTACATCGCAGAATTCGATACTTTATCGAAATATGGATGGTCCCTTATCGATTTAGTCGAAAAGAAGAACGAGAGGTTCATAACTGGCTTGGATGGGTACTTGGGGGAAAGACTTATAAACCATATCGATGAGACGTTCGAGTCTATTGTAGGAAAGGCATTAAGGTCAGAGAGCCTTTTCCCTAAGTCGAAGAACGAAGTTGCTATTGCATCTACAGAGGAGCCAAAGCCGCAAGCAGGCGGTGAAGGCAAGAAGAATTCTCAGAACAAGAGGAAGCAGAACCAGACTAAGGATGGTCAGAATAAGAAAAATAAGAAAGATGGCGAATGCTTTAGTTGTGGCAAGAAGGGCCACTATGCCAGATATTGTCGAGAAAAGCCTGGGGAAAGGAAGTGCTTTAACTGCGGCCAGGCGGGACATCACAAGGATGATTTCCCACAACCTCCTAGGGAGAAGCAGATTGTGAAAGCGTATGCTATCAACGCTGTTCCTTCTTCGTCGAATGCTCCAAGTGCGGCGCAGAAGGGAAAGGGTGTCGTTATAAAAGGTCTGCTTTCTATTTAAGATGTTTCTGTTCGGGTATTGTTTGACAAACCCAAGATAGTCGATAGACCTCTAGTTGTGACGAACCCGATTGGTGGTTCGACTAGTTTTGGCTTGATTTGTTGTAATGTGGTCTTATCGAGTCATGGATGTATGCTTGTTTGTGTTTGCTTTGTTTTGGGCTTTATTGGGTTTAGCATTATTTTGGGGAGTCGGTTTACTCTAAAAGAATAGGGTGGTATTAGGTACCAACCTAGTGATGGCAATAGTAACTGGAGTTAAGGAAGCTAAGAGGTTATCATTGTAATAAGTTTTAGTTGTCTCTGGGAGGCAAATGAGTACTCCAGTGCTAGATTGTTTTGCTAGTATCACCTCACGTGGGTTGTCCGAACTCATAGGAGATGTTCCTTGGGTGCTTGTCTGATATTGGTTTAGGCCTTTGGGGCTTGTGCTTGGGGAATGTCGATTTCAACTAGGATAGTTTGCGTGAGTGGTAAATAGTTGTTGTGATTTTTCATTGGATGACATCTTGGTTTACTCGTGGAGTGATGTGCAGACGGAACATGATAAGACTGTTCAATGGTATAGACTGCCCAGAGTTAGACTCGATAGGGTTATGAGATTGCTCGACTGGGACTCGAGAAAGATGCAAAGTAATGGATTGTTTAGGACCCTATGTTGATGTTCTCTATTGGATAGTAGAATTTTGAAGGAACAGGATGTGCTCGTTGATCATGGAAGATACAACGAAGATTAGGGCGATTCAAGCTGGACTTGAACTCGTAAAAGAAAATGGGTGTTCGTTGATCTTGGAGATGCAACGAATAGGGAGACGACTCACGTTGGGCTAGAGTTTGTCGCTAATGGATACTCAAGACTGGGTCTGAGTTATAGATTGACTCGAGTTGGACTCGAGAAGGCTGCAAGGAATTGGATTCGGCTTGAGTTGGACTCAAGAGGGCAGCAAGATAATGGATAGACTTGGGTTGGACTGAAGTATTTTAGGCGGACTAAAAGCAGGGGTATCTGGGGACGCCCGTTACCTTGGATCCGTTGGACGTGATCTAGTTATCCTTGGAGGATAAACGTACGTTGGACGTACGGAGTCCGTAGGGAGGCGAGGCTTCCATTGGTCTGGGATTGGTTGGACCAGTCAAGTAGGCATCGGTGTATGTATGGAGGCTGGGCTTCCATTAGTTATTGATGTTGGTTGGACCAGACATACTAGAATCGACATATTGGGATTGGTTAGACCAATTATGTAGATGTCGATGTGTTTATGAATTTAGCAGGTGATAGGTAGGACTTGTTTGATGGATGTTATGGTTGCTATGTTGTTCCTATTTTTTTTCCCTTGAGTAGACTATCACCTGTAGGGTTCCAGCGATGGGGAACAAAGTGATTGTAGTAGGACTATGAGCCAGTGCAATAGTCGTCATGACTCGAGGGGCAAAGTGGACATAGTAAAGGATTAGTAAGGCTATGAGCCAGTGCAGTGGAGTTGTTATTACTTCATGGGGCAGAGTGGACATAGCAAAGGACTAGTGGCTATGGATCAGTGCAGTGGAGTCGCCATGAATCCATGGGGCAGAGTGATCATAGTAAAGGATTTGGGTGCAGTAATATTTGCATTGAGTAGGAGACATGCCAGTTTAGGGGTTTTGTTTCTAGGATGGAAGCAACTAGAGTATATCACATGATATGATTTCAGGCCCAAGAGTGAATTTGATTCAAAAGCACTAGTAAGCTTGACGATTAGATCGATTTTGATTGAGTGGATTGGTTCCAGTTAGAAGGACGATCCTAATCTATTGGAAACCATCTCTAGGGTAGAGATGGGTATCGATGGAAAGAGAACGATCAAGTAAGGATTTGATCGAGAAGGGTGGCTTCAAAAGAATAAGGGACTAATTGTACCCAACGTAGATGGAATGAGAGATGAAGTGCTTAGAGCATATCATCACCCGAAATTGACTATACATCCCAGTGGTAACAAGATGTATTGAGACATGAGACAAACTTACTACTGGGAAGGGATGAAAAGAGACGTTGGGAAGTTCATATCCAAGTGCATGAATTGCCAGCTAGTTAAAGCCGAGCAAAAGAAGCCTAGTGGTTTGTTGCAACCATTAGAAATTCCTAAATGGAAATGAGAACAAGTCTCAAATGGATTATATTGATAGTTTACTAAGGACTAGGTCAGGTCATGATGGTATTTGAGTGAATTGTATATTAGAGAATGTAGGCTACCCAAGATAGGCAGAAGACTTATCTCGATAAGAGACGAAGAGATTTGGAATTCTTCGTTAACGACTTGGTGTTCATCAAGATCTCTCCATTGAGAACGTGATTCAGATTGGTTGGAGAGGTAAGTTAGCACCAAGATTTGTTGGCCCATTCCCAGTCCTCGAGCAAATTGGGAATTTGGCGTATGAAGTAGAGCTACCTGACAAGATGGTGGGAGTTCACAACGTATTTCATATTTCCCAGTTAAGGAAGTTTGTGCAAGACCCTAATGTGGCTATTTCACCAGATCAGTTGGACGATATCGAGGTTGAACCCAAGGCGGTTGAGAACCGCAAGCCTATGCGTATTGTTGGGAACGATACGAAGCAGCTTCGAAGGAAGGCGGTGAAACTAGTCAAAGTCCAGTGGGGTGAGATTGAAAAAGACTGTACTTGGGAAACAGAGGAAGATATAAGGAAGAAGTATCCAGAACTCTTTGTCGGGTAAGGTTTTGGTAGTGATAGTTTCTTCCCTTGTTAGTAAACCGCATGCTAGGATAGGCTTGTTGTGTTGTTTTGTATGTTTTATTGTTTGAAAATGATTGATAGGCATGCAGAATTCTTTGTATGTTTCGGTTAAGGAATTTTGGGGACGAAATTTCATAAGGGGGAGAATGTAACAACCTGCATTCTACGCATCGGAGGATCGTAGAATATTTATTTCTTTCTTATACGAAATTATATGATCACGTAACTTTGGGAAACTACTATTGGGGTCATTTCCCATGTTCATGATTTTTGCCGATTTTTAAATGACCGTTTTGCCCCTAGTTGATATTGTTTCGTCCATAACTTTTGATTGGAAAGGAGTTTTGACCTGAAACCACTTCCATTGGATTCGAATGATGGTTTCTCTTTCCGTAGAGTGGTTACATTAGCCAAACGGACTTACCATTTGGAAGATATGGCTGAAACAAGGTTTAGAAGGTGAAAAACAGCTTAATTGGGCTAAACATGGTAGTTAACAGCTAGGCCCATAACCCATTTCGGGATTAGGATTATGGGGAGGCTGATAGGGTTTGGGAAATCATTTTCATTTCAGTTTTTAGCCGCCACTTTCATTCTTGAAACCCTAGTAATGGCCTCCACTCTCTAAATCTCTTCAAAACATCTCCAAATCACCTACAACTTGAAGATTGGGATTAGTAACATCAAATCAAGGGAGATCTTCACCAAATCAAGATTATAGCTGCTGGAACGCATTAGAATTCAACCCAAACAGAGAATCTTTTCAGATCTATAGATTACTTTGTGGCAAAGGTGAGTGATTTGCATAGTTCCTCACTAATTATGGTAATTAGCGAAGATTAGCGAAATTATGGCTCAGAAAAATCTAGAAAAATTCCTAAAATTATAAAACGTCATTTTATGCCTCTGAATTGAATTTGGGTTAATTTCAACTAATTTTGCAAATCCCGGAATTTGGGAGATTAAGGGGAAAATATGGGTTTTGGGTATGTTTGATCCGTTTTGACCTACCATATTGATGTTTTGTTGTTTGTGGATGTTTATACATGTTGCTATGACTGTATGGTATGCTTTGTGATTGTTTAGAACAATTAGATTGGTCGAAAACGCCGTCGAATGGCGTAAACAGTTTGTTGGAAGAAGTGCAGGAAATAGACGGGATCAGATCGCGGGAGGGGTATCACGACCCAACCTGATCGTGCCTAATATCCATGAGTCGATCGCCTAAGTAAGCCACGAGCCGAGCTAGTATACGAGTCGCTCACGATCCAGCTATCTCCGATCCGTTCGCCTCTGAAGTCCTCCGATCTGAACTGCTCGCACACATGGGCCACGAACCGGTGCACTCCACGACACGAATCGAAGAGAAGACCACGACCCGATCCAGACGAGGTAGCACGAACCGAACCGATGGACCCGAAGCTTGGCCACGACCCGATCCGATGGAGCTGGAGGATCACGAGCTGATGGCGCGACCCGATCTGAATGGAGGAACTCGACCCGAACCAGTATGGTGACTGCAGACTGAACCAGGAAGCTTGAACGCGAGGTATGAGCTGTTAACTGAATGAAGACCGATCCGGAGGAGACCAATAACCTGAGTTGCAAAGGTAGTCCAAGTTGTAAGTTAGAGCTCAGGATCCAGTTGGGAACCAACGAGTTCACTTCATGATTGGACTTTGCTGCGGGACGGGTGCAAAGGGGTTGTCGGTATTCATAACTTTGGTTCACCACTTAGAGATGGATAGTGGGCTTGTAGTGATAGTAACACGGGATGGGATTCCGTCATGGCCCAAAGTATTAGGTGACCAAAGTAGTGGATATCGTATACTTTACGCACCGAGTGAGAGATGTGAGGATGGTTGTTATGCTTGATTGTTTGACATCACTATGACATGCACATCCCCACCCCCGTTATCCTTACACCATTTGAAATGGCACCTTAGAGTGTTGTACAGTATGTAGTGCTAACTCTTTGGTTGCAGGTCCAGGTTCAGGTATGGTTTAGTATACCTGTTATTGTTTTGTTTTGTTGCTTATCGCTCATACCAGACTTTTGTCTGACCTAGAGTTTTATGTCTCTTCTTATTACTCTGGGTGCTCACACGAGCAGACTAGAGACAGGTTAGCTGGTGATGCACGAGTAGCTGATCTGCAGGCGAGCAGGAGGCTTCCACGTATTATCTACTTATATATTCTCCCTGTGTCATTGGTGGTCGCTACTTGGGCATTAGTAGTGTACCTCCCTTATCTTGCTTTTGCTTTTTGAGACAGTTTTAAAAGTTGTAATAACGTTGGCTTTGGATCATAAGTTGTACTTGGATTTTCCGCTGCTATGTTAGTTTGTTTTCAACTTATGCACTGTATCACCTGTTTTATGTCAAGTATGTTGTTATTATATTTTGTTCCATGCATTGTGAGACATTCTACAGGTTCCTTGTTAGTTCATTTCCTTCTTTCCTTTCCTTCCGACGACTGTCCCGTGCTAACTGGACATGTGTACATCGCACTTTTGGAGTAAATGTCGGTTGGTACGGGGCGGGCCGTCACAACAATCGAGGATGGCACCATTACTGGATAACCAACCCCTTCCTAGAATCAACACATAGCCCATGAAACCCAAAAAATAAGCATTGCATCTAAACCCAGCGCTTAGTATAGAAATTTCCAAATCCAAACAAATCATTGATAAATAAGCCGAACCCCCAATTGGATTTGAAACAACCGTGGGATCCTCTACTATATTGTTATCTAGGTGCAGAGATTCAACTAAAGCAGTAGATATAAAAGAGTGCGATGCGCCAGAATCAAAAAGAGCACGAACAGGATGATCAGAAAGATAAACTAAACTCTCAACAGAAATATTTCTACCTCTTGCTTGCGTATGTGCTGTGAGAGCGTGAATCTACCCTCCACAAGTAGATCCTGTCCTCTGCCCTTGCCCTTGCCTTCTTGGGCAATCCTTAGCCATATGTCCTGCCTCGCTACACTGAAAGCAACCACCCATCTTCCTCTTCTTCTTTCTGCAGTCCTTAATCAGATGTCTAGGTATGCCACAAAAATTACACTTCCTCTTGTCACGGGGTTTGTTATTCTTTCCACCCTTCATATAATCCATATTCTTATTCGGCGATTCCTCCACTTTCTTGTCAAGAGGTTCTTCCATCTTCACCTCTTTCTTCTCGCCCTTGCTTTCCTCATGTAACAGTGCCATGTCCACCAGTCTCTCATAAGTCGCGCCCATAGGTATATGGGACATAGCTAGGACGTGCAGTGGCTCATTTAACCCTTTAGCAAAACGGAGAGCCTTTTTATGTGGAGTGTTTACCAACTCCAGTCCGAATCTAGCTATCTGGTTGAACTTGTTGACGTATTCCTTAACCGATAGACTTCCCTGTTTGAGTGCTAAGAACTTCTCCGTCTGTAGGCTTTGTTCAGCTTGCTAGAGAAACTTCATCCCAAACCTCATTCTGAATTCCTCCCAAGTCTCAACTGGTCTCTTAGCATTAGTAACTTTCCACCATAAAGAGGCTTCGTCCTTAAGTAACCATACAGCTAGCTGTACCTTCCGCATATCGTCCACTTCAAAGATAACAAACAGATCTTCTGTTTCCTTGAGCCAGTTTCTTACTTCCACGAATGATTCAGTCCCATTAAAGTTCTTTTCGCCTATAGCTCGAAAGTCCCTACATATCTTCAAGAAAGTATTCAGACGCGAAGGAGGAGGAACGGCGTCCGCAACTGGGGGAGGAGGAGGAGCAATATCTGCGACTGGGGGATGAGGAGTGTCCGCTTGTCCTTCGGCGGGGGCCGTAGCCTCTAAATACCGACGGAACCAGGCGGGTACTTGCGCTCCCTCTAGAAGATTAAGATCCCCAGACATGCTGAAACGAAAAGAAAAAGATTCAAAACAAAGGATAGAAAGATAGTGTATATGGCTTTGGGGAATATGCCTTTAAAATAAAACAACACTTTTCTTGAAAATGCTTCTTTAAAACTTCTTTTTGAAAAATAATTTTCAAAAACTTTTATCTGATCTGGTAACCATCAGCTCTGATACCAAGTGTAATACCCCACCTCCGTTAAGGTCACTCACAAAGGGAATGCATTAACTTTGGTGAAGCATTTTAGGTGAAAGATACAAATAATTTACAAGACAGACATACAAACAGCGGAAAAACTGAAATCATTTCATAAGCAGCGTGGTTTAGTCAAAACATTACAACCATTATCTCAAAACTCAACTTTCAAATCACTACAATAAAACCTCTGTCTTGATTCAAAACTCCAAATAAATAAAGAAGCATAAAACAGTAGTAAAGCAACATAAATCCCCAATAAAAGTGTAACCACAGCCATAACCGAAGAAAAGAGAATCCAAGCAATACACTCTCTTCAAGCTGGAAAAGGTCTGAACTAAGCTAAAGTATTCCCTCCCTATGGACCCGGAGGAAGGGGGAAACGGAAGATAAGAAGAAGAAAGAAAACGGGTCAGACATAAAGCCTGGTAAGCCCAGTGATTTTCAGCATGTAAATAAGGAAAAGGACCATGATATGAATAAACCGAATATAAGACAACACCATATTAATAAGATAACATAAGATAAGATAAGGCAAGATAAACTGAATATGTTATCACACCAATTTCTATTTCTCTGCACCTACTAACAATTGTTTCAACTAGCCTCATGTGTTCATAATAAAATGATCCCTTTATCGATCGGCTTCTACTCGCATGTATTTATTACTTGTGTCATTCGTCCCCGCTTGTTTGTAGATACCTGTGCTAGTCCCACCATGGGGTGTATCAATCCCTATGATGGAAACCTGACACAATTCAAGATACACAGTGTATAACTAGTGATGCCCAGTGCCTGATTTTTCCACTCTGTAGTACGTGCACGCCCGTAATCCATCGAAACCTACATTGATGCACCACCTTACGCTATTTTTGACCGCTTATAATCAGCCCAGTAATCATGCCCCATCCTGCCTAGTTCAGGGTACCGTGATACACTATGTGGGTTACTGCTGAAATGGGTCCCCGTTGCTAGGGCTTCCTAATCAACATGCTATAACGGTTAAGTGTTCTCAATTTAACCTAACCCCACCCATTTGTTTAATTAACATGTTGCATTGGTTAAGTGTCGCTTATTCATATGTTACTTAACCTTACCATTCTTAGCATGTATGTTCATTGGCATTAATTAATTTATTAATGCACCAACCTCTCACATTAGAACTGTTGTTTGCGGTTGCTGGATGTGACGGGCGGTTCCTGGCAGACTTCTACCGCAAACTCATTCTAACCTCAAGTTTTGGGCTTGATGCGCTAACCTCTCACATTAGACCTATTGTTGCGGTTGCTGGATGTGCCGGGTGGTTCCGGGTAGTCTTACATCGCAACTCAATCTAACCTCGGGTTAGGCATGTTCATCTTTTAATCAATTTACATATTTACCATTCATGTCCAAGTCTAGATTTTTGTATTCCAATTATCCACAATTGTAGTCAATTCAAGTTACAACCAATATACTTGTTCTGTCCAAGATTACTCCAATAAGTTATACCCAATTCCCCGCGTTACAATCGCACGTACATCAAGATTCAACAAGGTTTCCAAATACCAAGTACTCATAAAATAAAACGGAATGGGGATAGAGAAGAAACACAAGAATTGACATAAGGGAAAATAGGCATGTAAAGGTGTACCAAACACAAGAATCATGGTTCCAATATGCATGTTTTACATTAACAACGAATATGAGCAAACTAATGAAAATACATCATAGGTATACAGATTCGATAGGATTGAACACAAAGAAATTACTAATTTGACGTACAACATGATAGGTTCAATCACAATAGTCTCATAGGCATAGGTAATTTTATATTTGACAAAAGAATAAGCATGAATTAGAATTGATTATCTTACAATTAGGCATAGTTCTAGATTCGATTCATTATGGTCATGATTTCTATTATGTGTTCAAATCTGAATAATAACCAAACTTACAACGATAGGATTAGAAAAAGAGAATTAGTTGACGTTGTAGCGATTCTAATCTTTCTTTGTTGATTGAAGCGGAAAACTGTTTCTTCAATTTGAAGCTCTATAATTTGATTTCTATTTTGGAGAAGAAGGAGGCTAGTTTAGAGATGGACAGCATGGAGGCACTATAGAATAGGGTTATGAGGTTAGGGTTAAGTTAAGATATGTATTTATAGATGTGTTAGACAAACTATGGCCTTTAGATTAACATAGGAGTCATCAGAGCCATCTAGACCAAAGAGACACGTCACCCAGCCAACCACAGCGCGACACATATGCCCTAATCCTTCAGAGTTCGTCACCCAGATTACGGAAGATAGGGGTTGACACCCCTGTAGGGGGGTCGACACCCCTTCGACACCTCTATAGGGGGGTCGACATCCTCGGGCGGGATTTTTCGTGCTCATCTCTTATTGGCTGATTTTCGAATTTTGAATTTGTTTTTTAATTTTTAATTATTATTTAATTTAATTCTGCTTTGAACTGAAATATTCTAAGCTTCATAGTTTCCTCATACGGAGTCCGATTTATGCAAACTTGGACTCTATTCCAACCAGAATTCCAAGATGAACGCAATAGCACTACCCATTTTACTTAATTCCCACTTTTAAAATTAAGTATTATTTAATTCGTTATTTTAATATTCATAAAAAATACGGGGTGTTACATTATGCCACCAAATCCCAGACATGTTTTACAACATAAGTTATGCCCCAATTTATCATTCCCAACCATTCCCAATATCGTGCGCTAGCATATTTCAGCGGCAAGCAAAGGCTCGAAGGTAGCCTAGGCAATAAAAATAATAAGGGAAAGAGGGAGAGAAGAGAACTTAAGTAGGCATAATAACAAGACATGTATATGATGACAGAAATAGGCATACTAACAGAATATGCATATGGTGACATAATTAGACAAATTAACATAATAAACGTTTGGTGAAACTATCAGGCATAATGATAAAATAGGCATATCAGGAATAGGCATATGAGAACTAAATAGTAAATTAGGCGTACAAGTAGGGAAGATCTGTTTAGTTATAATTCAAGTTACTAACAAGCACATGCTTAGATCCAAACTTATAAACATGTCAAGATTACTTATTAAATTTTTACATCTAAAAGCAACATAAACTCACAGGGACTGGATCTAAAGAACACAGAAATGACTGTAGATGTTGTAGCAAAGATTCTTGAATATGTATAAATTGTTGTTGCAGCAGAATAGGCTATTTCAATTTGAGTTGGGGCAGCACCTTGTTGTCTCAATTATTTTTGGTGAATAAAACAAAAGAAATGAGGTCCTATTTATAGCCTACGGTTAATGAATCTTGTTCAGAAATGCGTCTCGGTTCACAAAATGGATCTGCCCCAGATCTGGGTGGGGTCGACCCAGGGGTCGACCCTAGGGTCGACACCCCCCGTGTAGGGTCGACCCATGGGTCGACACCCATGGGGCATGGGGTCAACCCCTAACGGGCCGATTTCCCTCCCTCTCCCACTCTTTGATTTTTGATCTTCTGGACTTATTATATTTTTTTATATGTATACAAACTTCAAACCTTAACATCTTCTTCATACAATGTCCGTTTTACACAAACTTAGGGTATATCCTAAGTAGAATTCCGAGACGAACGCAATGGCGCTGTCCGTTTTACTTAATTCCCAATATTTAATTTAGTATTATTTAGTTTACCATTTTAGTGTTCTTAAAAATTATGGGGTTTTCCACTACCTTATGCGGTCTTAGTTGTATGAAATCATAAGCAATGACTCTTCCTTCTTGCATCAGAACAGCTCCTAACCCTGTTTTGCAAGCATCAGTGTAAACTACTCAATCTTTATTTCCACTTGGAACTATTAAAACAAGAGCATTGGTTAACAAGTGCTTCAAGTTTTGAAATGCTTTGTCGCACTTACAAAACTATACGAACTTGACACCCTTTTTTGTTAGCTTGCCAAGTGGTGCCATTATCCGCGAGAAATCCTTGATAAATCTTAGATAATATCCGACCAATTCAAGAATGCTTCTAATTTTGTAACAGTTTTTACCATCTTCCAACTATTAGTAGCATCAATGTTCGGTGGATCTACAAACTGTCCTTCACCTGAAACAACATAACCAAGAAACTTTACTTTCTTCGTTTCAAAGCAACATTTGGAAATTTTGGCCATCAATTGGTGCTTTTGCAAAGTCGCAAGCACAATCGTAAGGTGAGTCTCATGATCTTCCTCTTCCTTGGAATACTTAAATATATCGTTTATGGAGACTAACATGAATCTATCCAACAATCTCTAAGCACTCGGTTCATCAGATTCACAAAGAAAGCTTACACGTTTGTCAACCTAAATGGCATAACCATCTACATGTACGGTCCATACATTATACGAAATGTCGTCAATGGAATACTCTCCCTCGCTACTCTCAATCAATGAAAACCAGTAGCCGAGTCCAATTGAGAAAATACTTTAGCTCCAATTATTTGATTGAATAAATCATCAATTCATGGCAAAGGATATTTATTCTTTACCATCTTCTCCTTGAACTTTCAATAATCGATACGCATTCTCAACAACCTGTCAGGCTTCTTTATGAACACAATAGTCTATCCACGTGGTGAACTATATGGAAGAATGAAGCTCTTTCCTTCCAAATCTACTAGTTACACCTTCAGTTCCTTCATTTAGTTAGGCGTCATTTGACTAGATGGTCTACTCATTAGCTTAGCTCCAGGCACAAGGTCGATTCTAAACTTAATAACTCTCTTCAGTGGTAATCCTGTCACTGGTTCAACGACATCGGTGAATTCCTTCATGATAGGAACTCAACTTACTTCTTCTTCAAATTCTAGTGCCCCTACCAAAGCATACATATACGGTCTTGCGCTTTCCACAAAATATACAATTTAGATACAATTACTAGGGTGTCTCAATGATATTTCCCTACTCTGACAAAATATTATAGCATCGTAGTGATTTAACCAATCCATAGCAACATGATTCCAATTTTTTTGAAATCAAAGCATACAAACTAAAAAAGTGCAACCTAGTAACTGGAACTCTAGGTCATCACATCTCATTCCAAGAGTTGCATAACCTCCTATAGGATTAGCTAGACCTAAAAGAAGTAACAAGGTATGATGGTTCTAATGATAATTTTATCTACCACACATTTAGATATTAATGGATGCAATGCACTTGTGTCAAACAAAACTTTTACAGGTATGTTATGAATCAAAAGTGTACCTTCGAAAATAGTTTTCTCTTTTTTTGTAGTAATGGGTATAGAGGACAAGGGTTCCAAAGAAAGCACTTTACCCTTTGCTACTTCTGGACACTTATTCTTGAATGTCGAAGCTAGTTGCAAATGTCGCATCTGAGATTCAACTTTCCAATAATGATCCTGGCCTCGCCTAACTTGCATTCTATCGAATAGTGGCCCTTCTTATTTTAGTTACAACAAACAACTTAATCTTTGTTCTTATTGAATGCCCCTTCCTTTCAAATCTTTCCTACCTTTGTAGAACTTTATTCTCTTTCCTTAGTAGTTCTTTTCTCCATTGGGTCTCTCTCATTACTTATTCAGCTCCTCATTGCATATGGCCATCGTTACGACAACATCATAGGGCCTCGTAGATAAGGCATAGTTGCCCAAGCTATCTCCGATCTTAGCCCCTTATTGAACTTTTATTCCTTTTAATAATAGTATCTATTTTTCCATGGTCACAATGAGACAACTCATCGAATTTAGAAGCATACTCTACCATTGACATCTCCTCTTGCTTCAGCTCAACAGACTTTCTTAACAACATAGGCTGGGTAGATTCTGACATAAATATTGCCCTAAACATCCTTTGGAAATCAATCTAAGTAATCTCCTCCTCTAATGTTCTAACCATGTTTCCGTTCCACCAGTGTAAAGTGTTTCCTTGTAGTTTCTCGATGCCAACCTCCTCTTATTCTCATCGATCAAGCCTAAACCCTCAAAGATCCTCATACACCGCAAAAACCAAGTATCAACAGTAATAGCCTCTTATGTTTTGAGAAAAAATCTTTCAAGACTTGTATTGTCCCTACTCAGATTTGCGAAATTGTTTCCAACATGTGGTGTTGGATTGCGCTGGATTAAATTCTCCAAGACCAACAATAGCTCTGGCCTGCATCATCTAAAGAAAAAATTGGTAACATTCCTCATATTGATGGTGTTGCAACACCTTCAATCTCATTATCCCAGTTACCCAGATTTCCCCAAGCCTTAGGTTGAGCATTTCCATTACTTAAGGTGCTTTCAATAAAAGGTTGAGTCTAGCACTCCTCTTTATATCTTACTTCCTTGTTTGTAGATAAATCTTTGTAAGATACCAAAGAATGACCCTAAGACTGTAGGGGGTATATATACATATATAATAAAAATACAAGCACATTATAATATTTTTATCCCACGCTCTAATACTTTACTTTGATCATTGGGTTTTAATTAGAAAAGTACTTTTAAGAAAATGTTTTTAAGTTTGCTTAAACATATGCTCTGATACCAAATCGTAACACCCCATTCTCTAAGGCCCAAAGCTAAGCCATACAGATGTTGCAGTCATCTATAGTATTAACTTCCGACGATATAAAACAAATTGGAAATGAATCTTAACATTAGATAACATAAAAATATGGAAAAGTCTAAAACAACATTCATTGATAGGTATTCATTACATTCCCATGTGAAACCCCATTCAAATCAATATTTATATATATATTACAAAAACCTATCTCCAAGAGTGGCATATGAAGATGCCCCCTTAGTGATCAAACTTAAAAAATATAGGCAATAAACAACTTTTCTTTAAATACATTCAAAAGATGTTAATATACAATGGAAAGCTCCTAACTAGCTATAACCTCTTGCTCGTCTCTGGAAACTTATTCTAAGAAGATAACCAAAAAAAACTTAACCCTCAGCCTAATCAAATGAGTACCCAGAAGTTTAAAGGGAAAAAGAAAAAGTTACGGGTTAACAAAAAAAGATTGGTACAGATAATAATCCTTTTACCTAATATAATGGAAATCGAATGAGACCACACTACATAGCGGAACGGTTTCCCTCCCAATAGTATTGAGCTATAATAACATAACCAACTCTGTGCTCTTGCATTTGGTGGTTAATAAGATCAATAATACAAATAACAATAGAATATGCAACATACAGTGGATTCTCGATTCCTGTTTTACTAAATAACTATCTTAATGGTTTCAATATAGTTTCTTTATTGATAAAATATTTACTTATCATCGAGTTATCCACTGAATTCAATATTTGAGTACAGTCATCGATTATCTATCGCATATCCCATATTTTTGTCCTTCATACAACTAAGAACCACTTAACAAGCCAATGACTATCATCATGGCAGGATAATGTGACTCTCCATCACCTATCCCTTGGTTTTATCCTCTGGGTAACTTAGAACTCCTTTTGTCTAATTATTTCATTTATAAGTTCAAGTTGAATTGGTGTCTCCCCAATTTATACCTCCTATTACTCCCTTCAAATGGGTTTACACAAATGAAATGTCATAGCAATGGTTATCCACCATACAACATAAACAATTCAGTGGTATTCTATCAAAACACAGTGCATAATTCAATTGGCGCGACACTGTAGTCGTCCACAATCACCGTCGACTCTCTTTTGGGTGTCGAAGTCAATTTTCATGCTCTTGCTACAAATAAAAAAATTATCGGCTTCATGCAAAAAAGAATGTATTCAAGTCTTGCCCACAAATAAAATGATGAAAAATATAATGGTAGTAGCCTCTAGTTGATATAAAAAACAATTTAATTAAAGGTCTTCTTTGTCGACACTACAGACACCAACAAGTCATAGGGGAAAAATGTAATGACCCTCCCCCTATGATACCTAAAGGTAGGTGCCTTACAACATCACATTACTTTTAAATACCATAAAAATAGTATTTCAGGTGAAATTAGAACAATAAACTAAACCAAGACCTCGACAAGGTCTCATGATGGAATGACAACATATATTATATAGAATATGCATGAATAAATTAGAATAAAGGTACATATAAGAGATCGATAGCGGAAGAAATTGAAAAATGAATACTAGTATAGAATAGTCATAATACATTAACTCTAGTACATAAATTTGTGAATAAATATCTGAAAAAATAGTCTCGAATATAAATAACATATATATATATATATATATATATATATATATAGCTGCAGATTTTAGAATTTGAAGTGTTGAATATGAAGTATCCAACGTAGACCTAGAATTTGAAGTGTTGAATATGAAATCAAATCACTTCATATTCAACACTTCAAATGTAATTATCTCCTCTCGCACATAGTAAGTGTTGAATATGTTTTCAATTATGCTGAACTAGTCAATAATTACACATTAAACGTTATGTTTTTTTGAAAAAAAACTGATTTTTCTTGAACGTATTTTTAATAATCAATGGTCCCGAGTCGATTTTAACTTTTATGAATTAAAATACTATTATAATAAAGAATTAGTAATTAATTGATGGTTGTGAGTCGATTATATATCAAATCTCTTCTAGTTCGTCATCTCTATCTCCGTACGCTTCAAAACCACTGTTTCTCTTCCACTTCACCAACTCCTCTCTCACCAGCATTGCTTCCTAACCCAAATACATGTACTTCTTCCAAAAGTCATGGAATATCCAATGCAGACAATTTTTAATAATTAAGACATAATATTTATTAGCTATGTTAGGGGGTAAGGCGGGTACAGTCAGGATTGGTTTAGGGAAGCAACCAGCAATCCAAACTACTGCATCAATATTTTATAATCATATTGTTGTTCAATATGAATTGTTTGTTATTTCATAATTAAAATTTTAATTTTTTAAATTGATTTTTTAAAAAAATTGAAATTGTCGTCACATACAAATATAAAAAACTATTTATTAAGTTAATTTTTTTGTAAATTTCAAAATAAATAGTAATAATAATTTATTATTTATACCTCATGTTTGATAAATCATAATTAACTTTCAGTAATTAATATCTAATGATTAGTGTTAGTTATATGATAATTAATAGTATATATAATAGTCAACATTTAATTAATTATTATTAACTAACTAATCGATTGATAAGTTCAAATAATAGTGTTTAAATAATAATATATAAACAATATTTAGTAATTTAAACTTGATAACTTATTATAATCGACAATTCTAGAAAATATAAGCATTACGCTACAAATCTCAATAATTATTCTGATCCGGTTTTCCCCAAGGATTTCAAAATATTCAAAAAAATCATTGAAAGAAAAAACATTCATAGGTTTTTTTATTTAATTAATTGTAATGAAAACAATGGTGGAAAATTAAAAAAAAGTAATGTTGAGTAGGCGGTGTGCAAAAATTAGAAAGGCGGGCTCCTAAAAATTTCGTTTCGCTTCTTCTCTCAGTTTAATTCCCGTTTACCCCTAAAAAAAAGCTTCAGTTTGGACTAGGGTTTTTCTTTGCACCGCCGCCTCTTTCTCATCTGTTTATTTCTTCGACTAACTCTGTCTTGTTCAATGCTCACTTCTCCTTTAATCTTAGCTTTTTCCCTTTTACGTTTTAGCAAATTGCCGACATCGGTATCCCCTATTGCCTTCACCCTTTTTGTTCCCATTACCTTCCCAGTTGCGCTCCCTAAGTTGCTGGTCATGAAGCTGGTACGACAGTATTTTTTTCGTAGTAGTGTGGTATAATTTGGCCAGAGTATCTCCTTATCTTGCTCTTTCTCAACGTGGTGATCTGTAGATCTGCTTGGAGGTCTTTTCGTCTTGCTGGTTCTAGTTGTCACTTACTTTCCTTCATTGTCATTGCTTTCCTATGAGGTAAGAAATCCTCTCCACCTTGCATCAACATTTCTTTACTCATCATGGTGATGGCTTTTGTAGTTGTGCTCAATTTATTGCCTGCATCGGCTGTTGAGTCGTTTTTTTGTCAAGGAATAGTAGTTTTTCTGATCTTGTGGAATGTTAATGTGAGTGTGAGTGTGATTGGTCCATATGATGTTGGTTTAAGCTGAGCATGAAGATGAATTTCAATGCTCCAGAAGCACAATTACAATATCTTAACTGCTATCTCAAATATAGCTTCATTATGCATAATACCCGAGAAATGGATATTCAATGAGTACGGTAAATAAAAGGAGGTTCGTCCACCATAAATGCTTAATACAACGAAACGTCACTAAGTGTGTTTTTATTTTATTTTACTAGTTAAAGCTAAATACAGTTTCTATATCGAAATTACTTAGCAGCATCTATATATTTTTTTACTGCTGAGTTCATTTGTGCGTCTATTACAATTTGGTACTTATCTCTACTTTACTCTATGTGTCTATTACAATTTGGTGCCTCTTTGTTTTGAACTAGTCAACTTATCTCTACTTGTACGTGTCCAGTTTTACGTTCTTATATAAATTAAAATTAATATTCTCTATTAATAAAGTAGTACACTTGAATGTAGTTTTGAATTATAGTGTTCTTCTGCAAAACTGTATTCTACCATATATTTAAGCAATACTCCTTGTAATATGATCGCCACAATTCTATATGCTAATTTGATGCATACATACATGCACATTGTTCAGATATATGGTTGTGTGCATCTCATCCTAAACATATTTTAACGTCATTGATTTTCCATGACCATCATGTACATGATGTCATAAATAGAATCAAGCTTCAGTCCGGTGTGTTTGTAGAAGAATTATGCAGTGTCAATAAACTTTTCTTTTTTATTTGTTATGGTATCATCCTAAAAGTGCAATGATTACCGTGTTATGCTGAAATTTACCTCCACTCTACATTTCCTTATATTCCAGCTCTTATTAATTTGCCAACCTTCAATACAACAAATGATGGTAAAAAGAATGATAACCAACATGAATTTGACCCTATTAGTGGATAGTTGTCATTTACTTGTAGGTAGCAACTTTATTTAGAATTTTCTATTTTATATAGGGTTGGCTCTTTCTATACTATGGAAGGCGAGGTTTGTTAACCTTTTTTTATAAGTAAATCAAAGGAAATTCAAAATGTTTTTTTTGTAATGGATGGCTGCTTAAATTAAGTATCAACCTTGTTATAAAAAAATTACTTTATGTTTTACAGAGCTATACAGTATGTTCAGCGCCGACCCTTTACCAAAGCAGTAGAAGCATCAGCCTTAGGGCCTCGAAATTTGAAGGACACCAAATTCACACAATACAGGTTCTTGGAAAAACTAAATTGGATCCACGGATGTCCCGAACTAGGGATTAGTGGTGACTAGACTGCATCCGGGCGGTGAGGGAGATCTCCATTTCCTCTACGTAGCAGGCTTCATCTCGATGGCTAAGGCGCAACCGCACAGCTGAAGCTCCATCTCCTCAATCGCTATGATATTTGTACTACTTAATTTGAATTTTCATTTTTATATAGTTTGAATTTTCATCTTATATGTTTTGAATTTTCAATTTTCAATTGTTGTGTTAGTTTGGTTATCGTATGGTAATTACTAAAAAATTATTTGTTAACTTGTTTATGTATATTCACACACTCACTGTGGCATATGATGCCAATGTTGCTACTTTGCAGTTATGCAGCTACATCAATGTAAATAGATATATTTGAAGTACTCACTGTTTTTTTGGCAAGGCAGAAGTACTCATTGTTAACTGTAGAATTAAATACACATTGCAATTTCATTCAATAAAATAAGAGTCTCAAAATCCTTTAGAAATGTGCAGGAATATAATAGCAAGCCAAAAGCTTCAATAGCCTTCCAACGAGAAAAACAGTGTAGGCTGGAAAGTAAGAAAAAGCATGATTCATGTAAAATAGGACTTACATATGTAATATGAAAACAGTCTGGGTTCCATTACGAATAACCATTGTTTATTGAATATAATTCTGTCATTGCAGTGTACAAAATATTTCATATTAGAGGTTGCACTAACCAATATTTTAAAAGTTTACCCATTGTGATAAGTCTGATATATCATTTTGTGCTAGAAAAACTATAAATTTCCTACATGTTAAATGCGACCTGAGAGCAAGTAACAACATATATTATCCTTTTGTGACCAGATAAATACTTGAAAGTATATTAATTGCTCTCAAACCTTTTTGAACACTGCCTCAATTTTATGATAGCTCTATGATGTAATAATATGAAGGAGCAGCTACTAGAGAGTTTAGTCCCCATCTATTTTCGACTTGCAGATGCTGCCTATGTTAGTAACCAGTTTGATGGGGACGAGGTTGGTTTTGTTTCAAGCTGAGTGGACTGCTTTGTACTACCGAATGGACTACTATTACTCGCTGCTGTTATACTATATTAAGAGGAAGACATGTATGTTATAAATTGATCCATTATTGTTTTTATTGATTAAGTCATTTTTTAAAGTGCTAAAGCAGTCGCCTTACGCAAAGATCCCCCCCTTTTTTTGTTACATCATTTTATGTAACAAAGGATGCATTCATGGAAGAGGGCAGGAGTTATGTCAGTTTTTTATTTTACACTTCCGTCTGAATGTTAATTAATGGTGTATATATGTAACTCATGCGATTTTCCAAAACACAGCTAGAATAAACCAAATTTAGAAGTAGTTTTTTCTGGCGTTAAATTATTTCCTAAACAGTATACTGGTAATATACTGTTTTAATTAGGGCGTAAAATTATTTTGTAAACAATACACTTATAAGCACAATATCTCCTCACCATGTTGATGGTATTTAGCATAAACAACATTGTTTACCACATCATACTGAAGTGTTTACCATGGTAACGCTACTGAAGTGTTTACCATCTATTCAATTCGCTTTGTTTTCTAATCTTCTGATTAGTAATTTGTTTTTTCTTTTATCCATTTAGGCCACTCATCGTAACTTATTGCACCTTTGCTTTTTGAAAACTAATTGCTATTATGGACGATTTTAATTTACAAATGAGAATTTCAAGGTATAAAAAGTTAACAAGTATGAAAAATAATAATTAATAGTAGTTCTAAACATCATCTACAGGACTGGAAGAAGGATAAAAAGCAACCTGATGAATTCATCCCCGCAGATGATGGAAGTTTTGTTGCAAATAACACATTAGAATAATCGGTTGTAGACGAAGAAGCACCTCTGGTACCATCTTCAAGACTTTTTAAAGTTGGGAGATCAAAGACGACCGCCCAATATCCCATGATCTAATATGCAGAAGAACCACTATATTCAGTCACATTGCTTTACTCAATGACAGCGTAAAAGGTACCATCTTCAGGAAAGTTTCACGTTTGCTTGTCCGTTTGCCGTCGTCATCTCCGTACATTGATTGGGCGTGTTAGGATTTACTTTGGTGTAAATATAATGATATGTCATTTTAGTATGTTAATGGATGGTATGTGCTTGTATATTAGATAATGTTAGCATGAATAATTTTGTTGTTCATAATTCAGGTTGGTGTATGGATTGATGAAGGATTATATATGATCTTTTTTGTATATGATCGGCAAACATATTTTTTTTTTTGGTTATGTTATTTATTTCAGTGTTTATAGTTGAATGATAGTAGTTGGATATACACACACACACACGTGCGTGTTTTGTGTGCGTTTATATATATACATACATATATATATATAATAAAGGGATTACAGACAGATTATAAACAAATGAAGCTAGATAAAATGTTCATCAACAATAAAATCCGTCGCTAATCTCCTGGCAATTAGTAAGGGTTTGCCAACGCCTTTCATAAATAATAATTTATTATAAATTACTTATCCGTCGGTAAATAGTCTGTAAATAAATTAAAATTAAATTAATAAATAAAATTATATTTTTATTATATAAATAGTAAAATGATGGAAAACTATCAGAAAACCCATTCTATATTCCGTTGCTAAATCCGACACAATTACTGTCATGGTTTTTACTGACCCCCAAGTTATATAGGAAATCCATCAGTAATGCCAATTTAGCGACGGATTAGAAGCGGATACTGCCGTCATTATATGATGTTTTTCTTGTAGTGCCATATGTAAAAGTTATCGCATTTTCAATTTTCAATCAAGCCAGGAGATCAGCATTAGTTTTAGACGACTGAATACGAATGTCAGTCGATTGGATAAGCCATCCAACAGACTGAGTTAATAATTTAGTCGACTAAATACGAACTACAACTCTTGGTTCTGAAACCTAGCCCATTCGGTCGAATGAGCGGGTCCCACCAATCAACTGAATGCCTGGCATAGCCCTATTCGCACTTACGAGATTCAAGCTAACATAAATTCTTATCGTAACTCCAAATGTCTCGTTGTTTCTTCCATTGCAATCACGATGAAATTTTCTATAACCTAAATTATTCAATAATGAATTTGGATAATATTTGAAATGGTTATCCCTTGAAACGCCTCTGATACCCATCTTTGTATAATCGAGATAAGTCGTCGAGATAGCGTTTTGGTCGTAACCAAACACCTATTCTCAGCATTATAACTTAACGACATAATGCCACACCATTTTCATGTGTGATTGAGTTCATATCATCAATGATTTCACCATGAGGTGAATACTGATGATGGTTATTTGATGAATCGTTCCAAAACTCAAAATGAATACAAACGGATCGTTTCAACTTTGGTATCTTTAATGCAAGTTAGTTTATCGATGGAATACACTGTTTGGACACTTCCAACATAAATATACCCCCCTTTATAGAATATTCGAGAACAAATGAGCTGATTTCTTGAATACACTCATTGGAATGATTTTTGGGAAATAGATTGGTTCCATAATCAAACACACAACACTTAACAATTCACATTTCAAACTCATGGAAGGAACTATTTGATCAGGTGGATTCTTATCCAACTTAGTGCACACAGAGATTGTTGTGGCTACAAAAAATGCCCGTAATGAACGTGTATTCAAAATGATCCGCAAAATCAAATAATTGTACATCCGTATAAATAAGGATTCACATAATAATCATATCTACAAGTTTATATTGGTTTCAACCATCTCTTTCCTCCAAATGCACATATATGTATATCCGCTTGTGCACATATGTAAACGCATACATTCAAATGAGTAACTCAACTATTATAGTTCAAATGTTACATCTATGCACTAGGTTTTCTTATAGAAATGAAACATCACTTTTTATCATTTTATAAATGCAAATTAAAGCACAATTATCCTCAAGTCATGTTAATTATGGGTACAGAACCCCTAAATCTCTTAATTAGCTTACTAACCATTTTATAAGCTAATTCAACTATATTAAGTAATTAGTGATAATGAAAAGCACATCATTACACCACATAATTAACCTCGAACCACACAATAGAAACACAAGCAATCACACAATTAGCCCAATTCTATCCTAGGACTTGCTAACTATTTTCAATACAGAGCATTAGGGTCTTAAGCAACTAATTAAAAAACATGTTTACAGCCAGAATACAAGCTTAAACCTTAGCATCAAAATCTTCAAATCACTTCATATGATTTTATAATTATCAATAAATATATGAAGCATACCATATAAATTGATAAGGAGAATCATCCCACTTACCTCTTCTACTTCTTCTTCTTCATCAAACCAAGCTCCAAGAATCATGTAACGACCCGGATTTTCGGCGACTTTGGTTATCGACATAAGCTCGATGCCGATAACCAAAACATCGAAAAATCCCAGTAATTAATGAAAGAAATTAGAAGGTGAGAATAGATAAGATAGAAACTTAGAATAGAAGAAGAAGAAGAACACAACATCAGAGTAACACGAACCTCACAGCAGAACGAATAACATAGAATAGATAACATAAATTTGAAATATAACAGTTATGTATACAATAGCACTTATCAGAGTACAACACTTACAACACAGCGGAAATAACTATAGCTATATGATCTTGAAGCCTCCTACTCCAAGCTCCCCAAGTATATATGTAAAATCCCGACTACTTGACTGCCCGTACAAAATTGGACACCCAAGAGTTTAGGGAAAACAACAAAGTAAACTCCGGGTCAGTCATGGGACTAGTGTGAGTAAAACAGTTTAAACAGGTATATGAACAAGTAAACGATATCTCATAAGACCACGCAGCAGAACGGAATGGGTTTTTCCCTTATGAGAATCCAAAATATCTTTATATCAAAAACCTTTTGATATTATAATAATGTCTATGTACAAATAGATATCAACTAGCAGAAACACTTTCATCTCACGTTCTACATATATAGTATACAATCAAAATCGCAAGCACGTATTGGATAATGGATTTCCAACTATGACAAGGTATGGAACCACCTTCTGATCAGTGTACTCTAGGAACGATACACTGGAGTTCAACAAGAACATCTTCCAACTCAGCCACACATGACCGACCACTCATTTCGCTTGAGTGTATCGAATGTACATCACCAACGGTTAGGATCAGCAACCGTTCCCGTATATATATGGGACAGCATTGATAGATTTAAGAAACAAATGAATATTCTCTAGATAGGTGATTATACACCCTACTTCGGTGCGACCGACTTAGCCATGCTGCCTGCCCGATTTCTGTCATTTACCGGTTGATGAGGCTAGAAGCTACGCTTTATCATTACATCAGATTCACTTCGAATGCCACACTGTCAAATCCATCGAAAATCACTAATTGACGTCTACAACAGTACATTACGTGTTAGCTAAAAGAAGATTCCTTCTCCGCTTCCACTCTTTGTACGGTTGAAGAAATCAAGGTACGTGACCTTTTTGGAAATACTCTGTCGGACATTCATCAACACAAGTCATCCTCATTCACTTAGAATGTCACATCGTCATACCCGCCAAATCACAAATTGATTTATCCAAAAATAACACGGGTATACAGCTTAGAGAAACGAATTCCTCTACCACCAAACGTGAATACGTTTGAACAGATCAACTTACACGATCCATTGGATATACTCTGTCAGACCTTCGTCCATACAAGTTGTCCTGGGACTGGACAAACCGAAGGCACTATTCAGTACATCCATCTTAGTCACTGTTATCTAAGACTTATACAACAGCCCTTGCATTTTACTCCGTCTTCAATTATCTTTGGCATATATGATTCGCAACGCTTATGCCAATACAGAGTGGTTCTTTGGATAATAATCCAACCGGTCTCTCCATATTAACAACGTTAAAATGGTAAAACTTTGATAGTCGGTGATTTAACTATTAAATGAAAACATGTCCGTGTGCAAACAATGATCTTATTTCCAAATGGAAATATCGATCCAATCATCAACCATATATATGTTCATATATATATATATATATATATTCATATTTCCTTATTTTCTATGTTTAGAAAATATATGTTATTAACACTGGAAAACGTTTCCATCTGCTTATTCACACATCATTAACATTCCACAACGATTGGTCCCTAACTGTGAACTAGTAAGTGAACAATTCTCTAAGTATAACCCCGAAGGCCGAAACCAACATCAGATCGATACTCAGGAAACTATTCAACTTACTAATCTCTAGTCAGTTTCTAATCTTGTTTAATTCTATTTGATTAACTCTTCTTCGAATAACTTATATTCGATTATCTCTCTTCGAATAACTTATATTCGACGAACTCTATTCGAATAACTACATTCGATTAGCTCCTCTCGAATAACTAGATTTGATTAACTCGACTCGACGAACCTAACTTGACTAACTTAACTTATTTAACTCAACTTGATTAACTTCTATCGAATAACTAATATTCGATTTAACTCCATTCGCTTGACTCTAGATCGCAGCGATCACAATGGTTACACCTGATTCCCTCAGGAAACATTCAACCGCCTTAGGTTATTTACAGCCCTGCGAATTACGCTAGCAGTCGTACGATATGGAAACTTACCCTGAATACTATGTTTGACTAACTCTGTCTCAAATAACTATATTTGATTAAGTCTAGTTCGTTTTAACTCTAATCGATTTACTCTAACTGATTAACTCTAACTGGTTAACTCTACCTGATTAACTCTACCTGATTAACTCTAACTGATTAACTCTAACTGGTTTACCCTACCTGATTAACTCAACTGGTTAACTCGACTTACTTAACTCAACTGGTTAACTCGACTTACTTAACCCACTGGTTAACTCGACTTACTTAACCCACTGGTTAACTCGACTTACATAACCTACCGGTTAACTCGACTGAACTGGTTAACTCTACTGAACTGGTTAACTCTACTGAACTAGTTAACTCTATTCAACTAACTCGACTCGACTAACCCCTTTCGAATAGCATATTCGTTTTAATAACTTTCGAATACCATATTCGATTTACTCCCTTCGGATACCATATTCGATTTAACTCCTTTCGAATACCATATTCGATTTACTTTATTCACTTTATAAAGATTTCCCTTTTAACAACGTTTTATTCATTTGAAAAGATTTACTTTTAAATAACGGTTCTACACTTTAAAAATGATTTCCTTTTTATAACGTTTCCTTTTCAATTCTATTTGTAAATGGTTTACAAATATTTCCTTTTCAAATTTATTCTTGAAATATTCTAACTCCTTAAATTCTCTGAAAAATTTGCCACAACCTCCTTTGTAACGGGAGCATCGGGAAAATCCCCAAACCCGCCACACAGGCCTTTCCATTCAAAAAGAAAATGGTTTGTAATTATTTCCTTTTTGAATATCTCCTATTTATAAATATTCCAATTCATAAACATTTCTTATTTATAAATATTCCACTTTATACTCTTATTTATAAATATCCCAATTTATAAATATTCTATTTTCAATATCACTTTGAAAATCCCCTTATCAACATTTCGGTATGTTATGGTATTCAATCATATCAAATCACGATGTTCAATATCGTCCAAGCACATATAATCGCCTACAGATTTTATATCACATCATATAACAATATATGAAAAACAATAAAATAACTGTTGAGGAATCCAATCGGATTCCTCCAACCTGTCTCCCTGCATCCATAGATGTTACACAATATGATTATCATCACTTTCAGTTCAATATAAATTATTCTGATAGCAGAATAAATATATAAATATTTAACGGTTTATATATATATAATTACATATATATATAATTTTCACTAACTGACTAGCAGTTCAATCAATCAACCAACACACAACAATCAACAGATGATTAACAGTTCTAAAAATGCATTATAAAAATATAACTGTTCAGAGTTGGTGAGTTTTACTCACATTTGCAGTTCATCGTTAAAGAACGATAAACTGTTATTTGATTTGGATCAAACAGTTAATTTCGCCATAAATTCATACGAGTCCCAATCCATTCCCAGTCAGCTTCATTGTGAAGCTCTCGTCCATACGGTCCCAACGCAACTTACGGTTCGTCAATCTGGTATCGTATGAGATAGTTACACATTTTTAAAGTTCATCGGTATTTAAATATAAAAACAAAACTTAATTTTCCTTTGATTTTAAAATTTGGGCCTTCTAACCTTTCAAACGGCCCATACCCATCCACTAAAACCCGTCTGCATCCCCATTTCTTCCCAAACCAAGAAAACCCATACCTGCTCCTGTTAATTTCAAATGCCATGACCGAATAAATCTCGCTCCTCTCCTCCATCTTCACATAAAACTCAAATTGGAATCACCCTTTGAATCCCGCTTCGGATCCTCACCACAACCGTACCCATAAGAATCAACTCGAGTTCCTGTCGATCGCCTCTAGTCGTGCTGTCGCAGTTCACCCGAGTCCATCGGAGCCGCCCTCAATAGCACCACCAGCTGCGCCTCGACTCCCTTAGTCCAACCATCACCTCGAATTGAATCAAACTCCTTTATTTCGAGTTAAAAATCTAACCTTAACTTCCACTGTAAACCGCCAAACCCCATACAGATGTTCGAACCCAACAAATAGAACATGAAATCGAAGCCCTTACGATGCTGAATCCAACGAAACTTGTTTGAGGATTTATTGTATTTGATTTCATTTGTTATGGATTTTAGAAGGTGGAATTCATTTTCTGGAAAGGAGATAAGTTACGGCGGATTTTGCCTTGACTTGTGAATGAGGTGAACTAGGTTTTTAAGGGTTAAGGGGGGTATTTATAGCAAGCAAAAATATCTAGATATTTTTATATTAATATTTTAATATTTTATTTAATCCTTTATATTCGTTTCTGACTTCTAAAAATCCGTGTGATCACACACGATGCCCAAAAATCACAAAATCGGACATGTAGCTAGAGTTCGACATTACGGTCCCAACGAAACTGGTTTCGTCGAATTCCGACTTCGTATGCTCACACAGCGTATTTTTAACCGTCAAAACACTGACTGTTTTACACTCTAAAAATCCGTACGGCCACACAGTGACTCTAAAAATCACGAAACTGGAAATCTAACAACTATTTGGTATTGCAGATCCAACAAAACTGGTTTCGTCGAATTCCGACTTCGTTTGCAAAACCGGCTATTTTTAAAGCTCTGAATGACCCATTTAAATATGTAAATATATTTAAATATAATTAAATTTAATAATTAAAATTAAATATTATCATCTATATTCACAGAGGAATAATGTGCAGCCTTAGAATAATCCTATATTGATTACTAACTCGATATTTCAATCTGGGTCAACCCGATATTCGATTTACATTGAAAAACCCTTTTATAACGTATATAAAGCGTTACGAATTATAAAGGAATTTCACAGCGACTTTTCTGAAATTTGATTTGGACGTACATCAAAATCTACACGACGAAATCCCGATTTTTCTCTTCCACTAGAAAGATATACTCCACCAGCTCCACACGTTTCTTGTTTCATAGAAATCCGATTTAAACAGAACCCTGTATACTCAGTTGAAGTTCAAATCGCCAAATAGCGAACTATCGCGCCGTTACGCGCTTTATTTTAATTATATTATAATTCTACGTTCAAACTGACGTCGATTGAATATATTCGTCAATATAATTCAACTCTAAGCTGAATTAGATCTAAGGGACGACCCAGTTCACAGAATATTGTGATTTCCAATATTTTTTATTATTTCTGAATTAAATATATTATGTAATTATTTAATTTAATTAAGTATTCACTATAATTTAATTAACGATGATTTAATTCCCTAAATCACTATTTATATAATTAAATAAATTAATTATAACCCTGGAAAATGCGGGTCATTACAAATCAAAACCCGTCTCCAATATCCTTTTAAAGTTGAGATCTCTCTCTAAAATCTGATAGAAACTAATTCCTTCATACGTTTTCTAGAGGATAGGAAGTGATGATTTATGGTGAGTTTTCTTGATTTTAGGAAATTTATTTGGAGGATTTTAGACATAGGGATTAAGGGGTGATTGGAGGCCATTATGGAAGGTGGTGAGGAAACTAACGTGACAGTGGATTATGAGAAGAGGTTAGCCTTATATAGGCTAAGCAAATGGACTTCGCCAGATCCTCTCTTTAACAGCCCAGAATTTTGACAATAATTGATTTAGTTATTTAATTAGGTTCTGAAAATGGATTTTTTGCAAACGATGGAATTGGATTACGAAAATTGCACTATGGCAATTTTGATGGAATTTTGGTCAACTTTTAGTTTGGAACTTCGTGAATGGAGTCCGTATGAAAAAGTAACGGACGAAATACAAAAATGGATGGAAAATAAATACAAGAGAATCAACAATAATTAAATACCATATATAACCCGCCTTCAGTGGGAAAATCCACCCACGGAGGTCGACCCCAGTAGTCGACCTCCTAGGCATGAATTTTCCCAGTGGCGGCTAGGGTTAGTGGGTTTATTTCATACATAAAACTTACATATACGGATGGATTTTTATTAAATTAAATATAAAGGTATAGGGTTACTTTAACACCTATAAATAAAAGTTTAGACCCCCTTCTTTTGCACACAATTCTGAAAGCAGTAGCGAGGCTCTGTCATTTTCTCTTCTTCCAAATCTCTTCTAAAACAAAATATAAACATATACAAATTAAAAAAACATAGATTTAAGAAGATTGAAATCAGATTCTTATATGAAACAGATGGTTCTACGAATAACCGCTTTTCCATTCATATTTCCTTCCTCTTTCCTAATTCTTGCAGATCTACAAATCCAAAAGAATCTCTTTTTTGAAATAATTGTAGATCTGTAAGATTTTAGGAATTGTAGGCCAAAAAGATTTGTTCAGATTTAGGTTTGGATAGCTTTCGGGTGTGTGAAAAATTTATATACATTTTTTATAATAATTTTATTAGTTCTTTTGTAATAGATATGGAATATATGCCTAAAAGTTTATTAGATTTGTTTATTGTTTTGTCAACTCTAAAATAATAGGTTGAGGTTTGAATATTGGAATTTGAAGCCCTGTTTGTTTATTATATTATTGCCTACAACTGTATTTAGATTTGTTTTGGTTATTGTATACACCTTAGGTGTAGAAATCAGGCCTAAAACCATTGTCAAAATTGAAGTTTTATTCCAGATCCTTAGCTTTGGTGTTGATTATGGTTTATGACAACATTGATTTAAAAGATGTGCTTATTTATGATTGATATTGTTGGGGTTTTACTTGGTTATTATAGAAATGCCTTTTTGTTCTTTTTAAAATTAAAAAGGACACTATTTCAAATCATCAAGAAATATGTACAAAACAAATAGTTAGGAAGAGATGTGTAAATTCATGTATATTTGAATGTAGTTCACAACAACTGTTCCAAAAACATATATTTCTTGTTTGTTTTGATTTGAAATATGTTTATGTTTAATTATTCTGGGCAAATTTTATAACAACTGTCGTTATTAACCATTTTATAAGATTTCGAACCTTAAAACAATATTAAGCATAAAAAGGTTTGTTTTGGTTGTTACTTTAGACCGAAACATCAATAGTGAATAATAATAAAAAAATAAAATATATTAATTACATTAACTGTGCATAAATAAATACACATAATCTTATTCATCTAAATCTACATAAAAATGCAAATATATTATATTATAATAGATGTTTGTTGATATTGTTGTTTGTTTGAGTAGTTTCTGTTTTTATGGAAATATAATCCATAATAAATGGAAATATATATATTATGACCGTTATATCAATAAATGGACTTGATTTGCTATAAATAAAGTCAGAAATAAAGTAATGAATATTGTAACCATCTTTGATTAGGGAAAATAAAATAAATAGTTTAAACGTGCCTAAATGGTTACAATTTGAATTATGTTTAGGAATAAAATTGTAACTCCAATTAGGAAAGTAAATAAATTACAACTTATAAGTGTATATATGGAACGAGCAAGAATTAAGTCAAATTTAACTAATATAGAGAAGTTAAGGTAGTTACAATAATTAGATTAAAATTTTAAAAGGGGACTAATATAATTGGCATTTAATAGGTTAACAGATGCCTTAGGGAATATGGCTGTTAGGGTCATTAATGGCAGGTAACCTAACTAACAGAAATAAATATAATAAAAAGGGGGAATTAATGGGGATTGATTAGCGTAGTAAACACTAAGTCCAATAAGGAACTAAATAATTAAACATCCTAAGATAAGAAGTTATAAGTTTTCCCTGATTATTCTAGTTAACCTAGAATTAGTATAACCAAGTATGAGGATTGGACTTAGTAGGTTAATGATGTGAGGTCCCTTATTCGACAGTAATCTACACTTTCCAGCAGTCGGATATAGCTATAATTGATTTGACATATCGTTAACTATAAGAACCCATGACGATAGTCGGTTGCGTGGAGAGGATTGTTTCCTAAAGTAAGGTTTACCTCCATTGTGAGGCATTAAGTGGTTGTAAGACCCGCTTCCTACCCAAAAGAGGAAACCTTAAAAAGGAAATAATTTATAAGCATAAGACTGCTTTAGGGTAAGGGTATTAAGTAGTTAGATCCACCCTTAAAAGGGTATTAAGTGATCACGTAGCTCCTCCCTCCATAAATAAAAGTATTAAATAGCTAATTTGATACGAGGTCGGTAATCTCCACGATAGTCTGCATCCTATGGATATTAAATGACTGAGGTTAGGGTCCGCCCTAGGATAAGGTATTAGATGACCGCTACATAGGTACCATAGGTCTGCCTATCCTACTGGAAGTATTTAGTGCCTAGAGGATTATCAATTAAGGTCAACTAGATAGTAATAGGGGTCCATCGAGGGAATGTCATAAATGGTGAGATGTCGTCTACCCATCCTATAGGTAATATGTGACTGCTTACTATCTCTCTCCTTATGCGGGGCATGGTTATATGCGGGGATGACAAAAGCCTTAAATTAGTAGGATGTAGTAGCTAATGTACTATAATTTATGTTAGTGTAGAATAAACATTGAATAAGGCATTAAGTGATTGATATGTCCAACTTTGGTCTTAAGTGATCGAAAAGATCCACCCTTACCTTATATTGGTAGTGAGGTCTTAAGTGGATAAATATAAATAACTAAACTTATGGGATAGTGAGGAGTTAGTTTCTTACCTCTTAATATTTTAGTAATAGGTTAAATAGTGCTTTAGGCTTCATACTTATGCGCAAACATTCTATACCAATTTTGCGATATCGTTAGGTTTGGGATACTACTTTGGCATTGGCCGTTAATCGTCGTGCGTAAATATTACAAAGTTTTGTTAGAATTACTAGCCTTGTTAGATATATGTTTTGGTTCTGACCAAATAGAATACATTTGTGTATTGTAGATAATGCTATACATTTTCCTACTCGCCAGAACTTGTTGTTCTGACCCCCTATTCATAACAACTCTCAGGTTTATCCTGGAAAAGACAGGTCTTAGTAAGTGTTCAAGTTTGGTTTTTGGTTCTCGTTCTCTCATGCTCGATATCGATGTAGTGATATGCTTTAAGGTAGTCGAATTAGTCAATATTTATTATCTTATTTCGTTTTCACTGTGAGTTATTTTTATTTTACTCTGATATTCTCATGCTCATTAATTGCAGGTACTAGACTTATACTCTTTGTGCTTGGATAGGTTTGAGTTTCGAATTTTGTCAAATTTTAGGCTTCGAAAAGTGTGGTGTTTTACATTTGGTATTAGAGCTTAGGTTTAGACGATCGGAGGAATTAATAATTTAGGATTAGTAAGAGAACGTACTCGATTTTCTTTTCTATTTTCTTTTGTCTTTCTTACTTGACTTGAAATTACTTTGATGATGAGATAGTCGTGGGCCTATTTAATTAAGATAGGTTTTAAACGATTAGGAGTTAGAAGTATTTTATGTTCAGTATTCAGCCAACCCCGATTTACCTTATGCGGTGTTTGTCGATTTGTTATGCAGAGCATGAGGACGACATATGGTGAATCCCGTGGATTTGATCTTGGTGACTGGATGAAAAGCTAGCTACAAATGAAATAGTCATGATTTCTTTTTTTGGTTTCTTTTGGGAGTTTCAGTTGATGACCTTATTTTGGCCTTGAAAAGGGAAATTCACGTTAGCATGTCGTTATAGTCCAGAAATATAATTACAAAAAATATTCATTTGTAAATCTGGATATTCTTTTGATAGAATTAATCATTTGAATCCTTAGTCCTATGTTCGGAGAGATTTCAGTTTTTACTATTTTTAAAATTAAAGAGGGTTTTCAGAAATTTAAATTATTGTTTATGAGAAATTATTTAACGAAGAAAGATATAGTAAAACAAAATATATTCTTAGAAATTTAAATTTGACCATGTTTCGGATTGCTGGATTTTGTGTAATTTTAGTAAATAATCCATCTTGGTAAAAGAAGGAATTTGAAATGGCAGGGAATAAGCCGCGAAATTCAGAAACTCTAATTAACTGTTTCTTATGATATCTAATATCCGTCTTTTCAAATATTTTGGATGATTAGTAGAAAATATCACAACTAACCTTTTTTTGAGATTTAAAGTCTCAACAATCCAAAGCGTGGAAAGGTTGTTCCAGTCCGTAGAATAAATTGGAACATAAAATTTTAAATGTATATTTGTATTGTGAGACCCTTAGTTAAATTAATAAAATTTTAATATCCAAAGCTTTCCAATTTTTTCTCTCGGAGGAGATTAAGGAAATTTTTATTCAGCTTTGGGTATTTGATTTGGTAAATTATTTGTGTCGTTTGTTAGCTAGGTAAGGGAAAATTTATTTTATTTTTACTTTGAGTTTCTAGCTGATTTTTTTTTTGAAAATTAGTTTGTTTGTTGTGTGGTTGCAGCCTTTTGTTGACACTACTTTGAATCCTTAAAGAAGGTTCGGAGTTTGACTGTGATCTATGATACCGCCGTGACGAAGACAAATATTTTTAGGATTCGCATCAAGTATGAAGAGATGGTGAGGGATGATTAATATTTTAATCCAACCCCTATAGGATTAAGATTCAACCTTTTTCCAAAAACCGTTTAATAGTTGACCATTTAGCAGTATACCTAGAGCGGTCAACTAGTTGATGAGTTTTAGTACAACTTGATCCTAGGACTCAACTTTAAAAATTGCGTCCAAATTTCCCTCCATAAAATTTCTTCTTTCACCCTTCTTTCCTCATTCAGCCGAACCATATTCTTCTTCTATTTCTTTGTTGTCGCCTCAACACCTTCTTTTTTGCGCTAGTTTGCGCAACAGACCTCTCCCCATTATGACTCCAAGAACTAAGCCTAGTTTCATTTCTCCGATCATTTCTTAACCCATAATACCTATAGTGTTATCCAATCTTTCTTGTGTCATTTAAGTCTCATTCTTACGGAGAGGGATCATTTGGTTGGATCGGATTGAGCATAAGGTTTCATCGCTTAGGGCTGAGAGAATTATTCGTAGCAGTTGGACTTGCCCCAGTCCTTTGCTTAGAAATTTTTCTTTAGGCTCGTTGTTTGTGCTGCATCTGCCTTTGCCATATCTTGTTTGAATAGGTTTTTGACGAAGGAAATCATCATTTTAAAGGTGAAGGTTAACCTGTCTTTGGATAGTCTTTCGCAGGAAGATATCAATGAGATTTTAGAGGAATTCATGTTGTACACGGACTTGAATGGTCTTTCATTTGATCGGTTTTACAGATCTTGCAGCAGATCTCCTCTTCCTAAATGTTGGTTTTTGAGTTCAGATATATATGTTTGGACTACCCATATAGATGTGTGATTCATTTAGCACATTAATCCAAAGATGGGAAGTTACGACTAGATTCGTCTTATGATGCGGGAATCGATCTTTTCTTTGATCGATGGCATAACCATCATTTAGTGCGTATCATATTTGATTCAATTTATTGACCTTGTGTGCTGTTTCGCGGAGTTGCTTTCTGTATTTTCACATATACACTTTTGTCTCTTGGAAATTTTAGGTGAATCTCCATGAATGCCAGTTTTATGGTGGGTTTCTTTTGTCATCACAAAATTCTCTCTTTGAAGAGATGGTGATGTGGGAACCTCCAACAACACCAGCAATGTCTGCAACACAAGATTGATCATTTTGCTACCATGATATGAGGAGAAAGACATCTCGTTGTTTATAGGAAATGTTTTGGAGTTTTAGTGTTATTGTTTTGTCGTTATCTTTGTTCTTTTTTCTCTTTCCAGCAATTTTTTCTTGGCTCTATGATTGTTCGCGCTTGTAACTGTTAGTGTTGTGGTTCTTGTAAATCGCACGACGATGTAATGGGATTTCAGTTGGGTTCATCATTCACGCTCCGTTGTATTTGAATTAGATATGAGATCTCCTTTTCTTATCCGACTAACTGTTGTCTTAGAGTTGGAAAGTATAGAATTTTGTATTGGGTAAATTTTAGTGAAGGACAGGTTTTTGTGTTGTTTCATCGTGGGTATATATCATTTGTTATTATTTGTTCATTTTTGAGCTAAAATTTATTTTTGGGTTTTGTGTGTGGTTTCGATTTTCACATTTTTCACGTGACCGGCTTTCTTTAACGCAAGCATGTGGCTTCAATCATTAAGTATCCACAAAAAACATTTTGCAAATGTTGTTTTAACTATATATATATACATCCTTTTTGAAAAATTACATTTTAGATTCACTTTCTTTTATGTCCGATTTATGTAAAAATATGAATTTTGGTATGCTAGTTAACATATTCTTAAACATCTGTTTTGTATATAAATAGAAGGTTTAAATATAGTAAAACGCATGTTACCAAAATTTTGATTTTAGAAAAATCTGTTAAAGAAAGTAAAACAATACCAAAAAGGAATATTAGACAATATTTTATAATAAGAGAGAAAAACCTTTGCCAATGGCGTCGTCTTCCTCATCGAACACCCATCTTTGCTCGTCCACCTTTTCTTTTGATTCTTCTGCTTTTCCCATTCTTCATTCATCCCGTCCTTATCCACCGCCACCTGATCCTCCTCCAATGCCCAATTTTGCAAATGTCATTGCATCAACATCACGGAATCTAAATAGTGTTGATTTTTCGAATTTTGTAAATTCCAATCCTTCGAATACTTCACTCACTGAGAATTTATCTAAAACCTCTTCTGGTAATGTCAGTTCGAATCTTGATAATTCTTCAAACACCTTGGAAAATCTTCCTCTTGATTTTAGTCCTAATGTTGTGAATCTTGAATATGGTAATCTTGATGATGTTAATCGATCAACTCCTTTGCCTGCCGATTCCAATGTAGATCTTTCGAGTTCGTCTAATTCCAATCTGCCAAACACCTCTACTTCCAATCTTCATCCAATAAAATCAGACTTTCTATCCCTTTTTAAATTGCTCCCTCGTAATGCTGGCACATATAAGCCTTTTCAGTTTGATATCTTAAAAGATGGGCATCCTAAATTTCTTCCTAAACTCGTTAAAGAAGAAGGAATGAAGTATTGGCATAAACATTTGTTTGGGTTCTTCTTGGACGGTACCCTCCCTTACCTTACTGCTGTCATTTTCTTAAGCAATTTTGGAAATTAAGTGGACAAGTGAACATAAAATTTGATGGGTAAATTTTTAGTTTGATTTCTCAACTGATTTCAATAGGGATAAAATTCTGAAATCAGATCCCATCTTAATTAAAGGTAGAATGTTTATCATAACTAGATGGGATCCATTCATTGGAAATTTTCAATCATAGATTAAAAAAGTCCCTATTTGGATTCATTTATAACGTATTCCTTTATTGCTTTGGACCGTTTTTGGAGTCAAATGGTAGGCTTGCCATGTGAGAAAACTTATTTTCTTTGATTCTAGTACTGAAAAATTGCAAAGGTTTAAATATGCTAATGCATTAGTAGAAGTTACTCCTATTTTGAATTGCCAAAAAATATCGAGGTGGCTGGTCTTGGTGAGAAATGTTGTTCAGTAATGATCTCCTATGATTGGAGGCCTAGAATAAGTACTCATTGCAAAGTTTTTGGTCACGAAACATCTAAGTATGAATTTCTTATAAAGATGGAAATGAATAAAGAGGATCAATATACTAATACTTATGAGGAGCATCATATTAATAGTGATGACTCTTATGAGGGAAGGCAAAAATATAATAATGTTAAAACCCGACAATTTAGGAATAAGGTTCAACCTGAAGGAAATTTCAATACTGGAAAGAAGTAGTGTCTAAAAACAAAAAAGTATGGAAAAAGAAAGAGAATGGTAGAAATCAAGCAGTAGTTGATGAAGTTACTAAAGCCATGGATGATGTTGTTGAAATTATGGGGGTGATAACTTTGAGGTTGATGGTGATAAAAATAATTCTCAGGAAATGAATGTTAATGATGATGATTTTTAGGAAAATAGGCAGAAAGTAGATGTTATCAGCAAGGCACAATAGTTGTCACTGAAGATAGTTCACTTGATAATTTGCAGAAAGAGAAAAATGCATTTGAAGCACTGTTTTCTGAAGAAGTGGAGAAATTACATGGCAACAATCCATTTTCTCTTTTGAATGATCAAACCAAAGTGGATGCAATACACTCTAGTTCATCATCCTTCTCTCAATCTATTGCTGCATCCACTTCTTCATATATCAATTCTTTTTCAATATCCTCATCTTCAAATAGTATTATTGCATAATTTTCCTCCTTAAGCTTATAAGCACCTTCATCATCATCCAAGCATGCCTCATCATCTCCTTACTCAAACCTATCTCTTCTGCCCCATATTAAACTGCCTCCATCTCAACTTTTCACTACACCAAAATCTAATCCTTTATCCTCCATTGGTGGTAATAAGAAATCTGTTAAGAAAAAAGGGAAATCTCTTGAATCTGATGACTTAAACGATGGTAAAGACTATAGACCATATGAAGTTTTACCATCAAATAATAATCAGAAAACCTCATCAAGGAACACTAGGAGTAGTCCATCCACTCTTATTAATCCTCTTCCAATTAAATGAGGAATAAATTGCATTTTGGAATATTATAGGTGATAATATGCCCTCAAAACAAGGTGAAATAAAATCTTTTATCAAGGATAATAATATTCAATTGATATGTTTATTAGAAACAAAGCTAGATGTCAACTCAACTGAAAGAATGACTGTCTATATTTCATCCTGTTGGAACTATGATCATAACTTAGATCAGGCAAGTTTTGGTAGGCTTTTGATCATTTGGAATCCTGATTACTTTGTGCTTTCTTCATTAAGCAAGTTTTATCAGTACATTCATTATAAATGTACCCATATTCCCTTTAAGTCTCAATTTATGTTGACTTCAGTTTATGCACAAAATGCTCCATCTTTAAGATTGCCTTTCTCGGATAAAAATCCACTTCTTAATAATTCAAATTCTCCATGGATAATTAATGGTGACTTTAATTGCATGTATTCATGCCATCATAAATTTAGTGGCAGTCTTCTTTCCATTATTGAAGTTTCTCCTCTCAATCAATGCATTATTGAATCTAGCCTCTTTCTTATCAGCAATTCTGTTTGAATTATACTTGGTCTAATTGTAATAGGTCAGGTAAACCAACTCTTTGCAAACTCAACCATATCTTTGCAAACAATCATTTTTTAAATCTATGGCCTAAATCATACTATTAATCTCTTCCATCTACCCTCTCTGATCACTGTCCCTTACTGTTTGATTGGGGTATTGATGATGCTATTGGCAAGGGTAAAATAAATTTTAAATTTTTTGTTACTACATGTAGATTTTTCTAATATTTTATTGCAGGTTTGGTCTAATCAACACTCATATAACCCATTGAGTTCACTTTTGTGTAAAATGACACAACTAAAATTTCATTTAAGAGCTTGGTCTTCTAGCTATTTTGGTAAAGGCTCCAAATTATCTACAATAGTCAGGGAAGATTTAGTTAGAGTTCAAGAGGCTGTGCAAAGAAATCCATAAGATTTATAGCTTCAGCATCAGAGTTAGATTTGAAGCTCAAGCTTAAATCTTCTTTGGATATGGAATTATAAGCTTTTAGACAATCCACTTTTTTGAGGAAAGAAAAGGAAGCAGACATGATTACAAAATATTACCATAACTATCTTATGGTGAAGAAATCCAGTTCGATTTTCTTTATCAAATATATACATGGGGATATGCGGAATCAGACTAGTAGTATTAATGAAGCTTTTGTCAATTATTTCTCTTTAATTTTAATTGCCCCAAATCCTTTTCAAATTGATATTGAGCCTTATTATCATGTTAATCTGCCGTATCGGACTACTGGGAAGTCTCAGAATATTATTGTTGAAATATCAAGTAATGAAATAAAGGATGCATTTTTTGGATTGGATGCTACAAGTTGTGGAGGGCCTAATGGATTTAATGCTCATTTTCTCCAACAATGCAAGAATGTAAATGGTGATGATTTAATTAATGGTATACAGTTTTTCTTTTAGCACAACAAACTACCACTAAGTCTAGCTGCAACTTCTATAGCATTAATTCCAAAGGTAAAAAATCCTTTATCTATTTCAGAATTCAGGCCAATCTCCTTTTGTAATGTCTTATATAAAATAATTTCGAAGGTGTTAGCTAATAGATTACAATAGGTGCTACCGTCTATCATCTCATCTAATTAGTCAGCCTTTGTCAGTGGAAGATTGATCGGTGATAACATTCTTTTAACTTGAGAATTATTATATGGCTACAATAGGAAAAAAATAATCTTACCTAGGTGCATGATTAAACTGGATATTAAAAAATCTTTTAATTCCATTTCATGGCACTCCATTCCTGGTGTGATGTCTAGAATGAACTTTCCTATTCCATTTTTGGCATGGACTATACATGCATATCTTCTCTTAGATATTCCATTTCTAGTTGTGATAGTCTTCACGGTTTCTTCAAGGGAATTCAACGGGATCCAATTTCTGCATATCTCTTCATTATTGTGATAGAATTATTGAACTCTCTATTGTTACAACAAGTGGAGGAAAGTAATTTATAGCTGCATCCTCATTGTAAGGTACCCTTAATTACCCATCTTCTCTTTGTAGATGATCTTATAATCTTTACAAAGCCAACTCTTCCCAATATTCAATGTATATTATCCACCTTGCACAAGTTTTATACTCTAACTGGACTCATACTAATATGAATAAGTCACATATCATGATTATTGGGCTACCTTTGGAGAGGAAATTGGAGATTATCAATTTTGTTGGTTTGCTTGAATTGCCTATAAATTCTTATTATTTGGGTCTTCCTTTGATCTGCTCTCGTGTTACGAAGGAGAAGTGTATGCCATTATACGAGAAGATCATCAATAAGCTCTAGCAATGGCCAAGTTGCAAATTAACTCAAGCAGGCAGGCTCATAATATTCTAATCAGTAGCTGTTGCAATCACTACTTATTGGATCAGGCACTACATATTGCATGTTAAGCTCATAAGTATGATTACTGGTGCTTTTAACAAGTTCTTATGACATGATGATCCATTTTCTAAGAAAATGGTGCCCATCTCGTATAATCAACTTTATAAGATTAAGGAACATGGGGGGACTTGGTATAACTAACATATGTATATTTGGAATAAGGCTGCAATGTCATGTTATATTGAGAAGCTTTTCTGTGATGATCAATGTCTGTGTTCAAGATGGATCCATCATAATTTAATAGGAAAGAAGAATTTCTGGTTAATGCCAGTTTCTCAGAATTCAAGCTGGAGTTGTTGAACTATTCTCAAGCTTAGAGAGACCTTCTTGCCTTTTATACAGTATAATTAATGATATATTGATAAAGTATCCTTTTGGAATGATCCTTGGTCAAAGCCTAGACTGATTTTGAATAATGTGGTGGAATACAATTTGAGAGAAAATTCAAGCATTCTAGGTAATGTTGTTTTTGAAGATTACATACATGAAGGTCATTCAGTGCTGCCATACTTAAGCTATGCACTTTTAACGCAACTTTGGCATGATATTATAGAGAACTTTAAAGATTTAGGTGATTTGGAAATAATGTGTATGGGTAAAAAACATTCTGTTAAGCATGTATACAATTTGATGAAAAGTTAAAGGCAGTCGTTTGCATGGTACTTTAGAATTTGGAACACCGGTAGCTCAACAAAAGAAAATTTTCTCTTGTGGAAAGTAATGGCCAATGCCTTGAACACAAAAGTAAAACTATGTTCAATCGGTTTGCTTACTGATAATCTTTGTGTTCTTTGTCAAAGTGAAGCTGAGATTAACATGCACTTATTCTGTGAATGCCCCTATGTTTATCATGTTTGCAGCAGGCTTTTACCTATTGGAGGATAGCCTAGAGCTTCTAATTCAAGTTTGACTGAATGGTACAACATATTCAAGGCAACTAGATGGAAGTCGAATAGATCAAAGATGCTATTGAAGTTCTTAAAGAAGTTTATTTACTTAGTTTGGACTGAAGGGAATAATAGAGTTTTTGAGAAGGGATTGAGAACAGCAAATCAATTATACGCTGATATAAATAATAGGTTGCTAAAGCATTCTTGCCTGTTAGTGTGATGGATTTAAATGGTGGATTTTGGTGGAGTATATAAGCTTTAGGCTGCCTTTTCTGTTAATGTTTGTTTTTTTGCATGTATTCAATGATTGAGGCTGTAATCTATTTTGGTTGGTGTATAAGTGTATATAATAACTTTATTTTCTGGTTTGTGATTGTAATCGGTATGTCATAAACATTGTAATTGTTTTGAGTGTAAATAATTTTTTGCTGCCCAAAATGGAATTTTTAAAATTTACATAAGAATTTTATAAGCGGAAATTTACTTTTATGGAGGTATTTTGGTTTTTATACTCACATGTAAAGCATAAGGAAGTTTTTGAATGATTTATTTACGCGTTTAGCGATGCGTTACGGATGACGATGCGTAAAGACGTTAACAATAACAAGGGAAAGGTTGTTTTAGCGGTGGAAAAATTGTTTCCATACCATGCCGACGATGTGCACGAGTTGCTAAATAACTCGTTTTACATATTAGAGCTTGTCTTAATCCTCCTTTGCAGTCTACAGTGGGGAATTTTTAGTGCATTTTGGGGCTTTTGATGTAAAATTACACTATGGGACAGGAATTGGAACAATTATAAGTAGAAAGAAAATGGAATTTCTCCGCTTTGATCTCCTTTTTTTTGGCTTAGGAGAAATTAATAGGGAACGGTTTAGATGTGTTAACGTATTGGAAGGTAGGGTTTAAATGCAAAATTGGTTGCTTTATGCTTCTATTCGTAGTCATGTAAGGTTATGGATGAAGAATGTTTCCAAAAGCTTGCAATCATGTAGAACTGCCTGTATTTTTAGGATGTTTGCATCATGTTTTCGAAAGTGTTTTCAAAAACGACATGAAAGAGGATCCGATTTAGAATCATTATGCGTGCATTTTTGTGGTTACAATTCATTATATACACTGTGCACATTGGTAGAAAAATGGATGTACACTAATTGGTTGTGTAGTCAGCGCTGTAACTTTGTCACTGGTAAAAATTTTGAGGTGAAATTTCTTTTAAGGAGGGAAGAATGTAACAACCCAGACTTTTGGTGATAATTAATTTAGTTATTTAATTAGGTTCCGAAAATTGAATTTAAGCAAATGATGGAACTTGACCACGAAACTTGCACCGTTGTGTTCGTAATGCAATTTTGGTCAATTTTCATGTTTGAAACTTCGCAAACGGAGTCCGCATGAAAAACTACAGACGAAATACGAAAACGGATGGAAAATAAATACAAGAAAATCGAAAATAATTAAATACCATTTATAACCCGCTTTCACTAGGAAAATCGACCCAGGGCGGTCGACACCAATGGTTATCCCTTGGGCGTGAATTCACCCAGTGGCGGCTAGGGTTAGTGGGTTTATTCTATATAAAACTTATATATACAGATGGATCTTTATTTAATTAAATCTAACGGTCAAGGGTCACTTTAACACCCATAAATAAAGAATTAGACCCCCATTCCTTTGCACACAAATCTGAAAGCAAGAGCGAGGCTCTGCCATTTTCTCTTTTCCCAAATATCTTCTAAACACAATATAAACGTATACAAATTAAATAAATAAAGATTTGAAAAGATTGAAATTAGATTCTTATGTAAAAGAGTTAGTGCTGCGAATAGGTGCTTTTCCGTTCAAATTTCCTTTTTCTTATTTCTTGCAGATTTACAAATCTAAAGGAATCCCCTTTTTGAAATGATTGTAGATCTGTAAGATTTTTTGAATTGTAGGCCTAAAAGTTTTGTTTATATTCAAATTCAAATTCAGATTTAGATAACTTTCAGGTGAGTGGAAAATTTATACACATAATCTATAATAACTTGATTAGTTCATTTGTAATAGATCTGGAATGTATGCCTAAAAGTTTATCAGATTTGTTTATTGTTTTTGTCAAATCTGAAATAATAGGTTGAGGTTTGAATATTGGAATTTGTAGGCCTATTTGGCTTATTAATTATTACCTATAATTGTATTCATATTTGTTATGGCTATTTTATACACCTTAGATCTGGAAATTGGTCCCAAAGCCATTGTCAAATTGTAGTTTTGTTCCAAATTCTTAGTGTTTTGGTGTTGATTTGTGGTTTATGCATCGTTTATTTAAAAGACATGCCTATTTATGTTTGATATTGTTTAGAGTTTTACTTGGTTATTGTAGAAATGCCCTTTTTGTTCTTTTTAAAAATAAAAAGGACATTATTTCAAATCATCATGAAATATGTACAAAACAAATAGCTAGGAAGAGATGTGTTAATTCATGTATATTTGAACATAGGTTACAACAACTATTCCAAAAACATATATTTCCTATTTTTGTGATTTGAAATATGTCAATATTTAATTATTTTGGGCAAATTTTACAATAACTGCAGTTATTAACTATTTTATAAGATTTTGAATCTTAATACAATATTAAGCATAAAAAGGTTTGTTTTTATCGGTAATTTAGACCAAAACATTAATAGTAAATAATAATAAAATAATATAAAAATAGTAATTATGTTAACTACACTTAAATAAAAAAAATTCTTATTTGTCCAAATCTATACAAATAACGCAAACAAACTATATTATAATAAATTCTTATTGATATTGTTGTGTATCTGAATAGTTTCTGCTTTTATGGAAATGTATATGAAAATATAATCCCTAATAAATGGAAATAGATAATGTGGCCATTATAGCAAAAAATGGACTTGATTTGCTATAAATAAGGTCATGAATAAAGTAATGAATATTGTAACCATCTTTGGTTGGGGAAAATGAGTTGAATAGGATAGACATGCCTAAATGGTTACAATTTGTATTGTGTTTAGGAATAGGGATTGTATCTCTAATTAGAAAAGTAAATAAATAATAACTTACAAATGTATATATGTATACTAACAAGAATTAAGCCAAATTAAAGTAATATAGAGCAGTTAAAGGAGTTACAATAATTAGATTATAATTTTAAAAAGGGACTGATATAAATGGCATTTAATAAGTTAACTAATGCCTTAGGGAATATGGTCATTAAGGTCATTAATGGAAGTTAATATAATTAATAGAAATAGATAGAATAAAAATGGGTAATTAATGGGGATTGATTAGCGTAGTAAATACAAAGTCCAATAAGGAACTAAATAATTAAATATACCAAGATAAGAAGTTATAAGTTTTCCATGATTTATTCTAGTTAATTTAGAATTAGTATAACCAAGTATGAGGATTGGACTTAGTAGGTTAATGATGTGAGGTCAGTTACCTTATTCGACAGAAGTCTGCACTTTACAGCAGTCGTATATAGGTATAACTAATTTGAGATATCATTAACCATAGGAATCCATGATGATAGTTAGCTGCGTGGAGAGTAATGTATCCCAAAAGTAAACTTTGCCTCAATTGTGCGGTATTAAGTGGTTGTAGGACTCACCTTGTACCCAAAAGAGGAAACCTTAAAATGGAAATAATTTATAAGTGTAAGCCTGCTTCAGGATAAAAGTATTAAGTAGTTAGATCCACCCTTAAAAGTCTATTAAGTGATCGTGCAGTTCACCTCTCCATAAGTAAGTAGTATTAAATGGCTAATTGGATACGAGGTCGGTAATCTCCACAATAATCATCTTCCTCTGGGTATTAAGTGATTGGGGTTAGAGTTTGCCCTAGGATAAGGTATTAAATGACTGCTACATGGGTACCATAGGTCCTCTTATCCTACAGGAAGTGTTAAGTGACTAAAGGATTATCAAATAAGGCCAGCTAGATAGTAACATGGGGGTCCCCCGGAGGGAAGGTCATAAATGGTGAGATGTTATCTACCTATCCTGTAGGTAATAAGTGACTGCTTACCATATCTCTCTTTATTTGGGGCATAGTTATATGCGGGAGTGACGGAAGCCTTAAATTAGTAGTTAGTGTCCTCTAATTTATGTTTGTGTGGAATAAACCACCGAATAAGGCATTAAGTGATCGATAGGCCCGCTTTGAGTCTTAAGCGATCGAAAGGATGCACCCTTACCTTATATTTATAGTGAGGTCTTAAGTGGCTAAATAGAATTAATTAACCTCCTTATATGATAGCAAGAGGTTAGTTTCCCACCTCTTAATCTTTAGTAATTGGTTAAATGGTGGTATAAAGGCTTCATACTTATGTGTAAACGTTCTATCTCAATATATATTGTGATATCATTAGGTTTGGATGCTATCTGGGCATTGGTGGTTGGTAGCCGTGCGTTAATCTTTATAAGGTTAGGTTAGAATTACTAGCCTTATTAGACATATGTTTTGGTTCTGACTAAATAGAATACATTTGTGTATTATAGACAGTGCTATACATTTTCTACTCACCAGGTCTTATTTTTCTGACCCCCTCCTCATAACAACTCAGGTTTATCTCTGGAAAGACAGGTCTTAGCAAGTGTTCAAGTTTGGTTTTTGGTTCTTGTTCTCTTATGCTCAATATCGATGTAGTGATATGCTTTAAGTTGGTCGCCTTAGTCAGTAATTGTTATCTTATTTTGTTTCCATTGTGAGTTAGTTTTATTTTACTCTGATTATGCACGTGTTCATTAATTACTAGCTTGACGATTAAATAGTTAAATAAATCATTTAAATGTTCAATCATAAAATTACGGCTTGTTACATTATTCTCAACTTAAAGGATTTCATCATTGAAATTCATAAGGGTATGAGAAAGTAGCAGGACTAACCAACATCCCAAAAATTGATTTCAAAAACTTCAATGGATATTCTTTCGTGCTAAAAGCATAAGAAAGGTCCGAAATTGGAATGAATTGCACTCTAAGAAGTACGTGATAACCTACGTCATCCACATCCTCTAATAATTCACACCTCTCTTAAGAAAGCTTCTTCCAATTTAAATGCCAAGTGTGACGATCCACTATTCCGTACCGTTTAAGCTGATATGTAACCACACATGTCCAAATCAAAAGGCACATGAATGGGAATAGTTAGGAGAAAGAAGTTGGAGGATGAGAAAAGGAAAGAAAGAAATATTAGAATAGAAAAAGGAAAACACTACACTACAGAGTCAAAGTAGAATAAAATCTCAAAGGAGAACGAATAAATTATAATATATCAAAAATCTTTACACAAAAAGAAAACTATATATATGATTACGATATTAGAGTACACAACTAGATCAATATATTGTTGATCAATACAACACATACAACGAAACTAAACTAATACCAGAAAATTCGGGAATACGTTTCGACTCCGTCTCCTCTTCTAAAGCTCCAAGCATAACCTAACCTAGAAATATACTCAGTCTGATCCGAGCACATTTTGAGGAAAGCAAAATCACACGGATTAGTATTGAATACTTTTAGTGATAAATTCACATCACAAACATCTTGCTTAATTTTAGAAAATCTTTTTGAAAGAGTGGAACTCTCATAAGATACGACCACACATAAACATGGCGTGTGTTTCTACCTTACAATACCCAAATCACTTTTTATATTATAAAATCTAGTGATATTATAATAATGTCTATCAAACAACAAATAAAATAGAAATATAGCCAAAAAAATTGCCTCTCGCTTTTCAACATAATTGGTATACAACTAAAAACGTACGGATCGTATTGGAATTTCGATTTCCAACATGACTAGGTATGGAACCACCTTCCGATCAATGTCCTCTAGAGATAAAACACTGGGGTTTGACAATAACATCTTGCAACCTGGCCACTCATTCAACTTGATTGTACCGAATATATCATTGCCACAGTTGCGACCAGCAGCCGTTCATTCCAAAGCGTACAAAAAGGGACAATCAATTTCTCTAAATCAGGTGATGATATACCCTAACGGGTATGACCCACATAGCCATATTACCTTCCCTATTTTAGTCATTTCCCGGTTGATGAGGCTTGAGGTCACGATTACCTTTTCAAAACATCACATCAAACTTTGAATTCCACATTGCCAGATCCATCGAATCACTAATTGATTTGCGCAAATATACTTTGGGTGTTAAGCTTAAAGAAGCTACCATCTCCCCTACCATACATATTTGCAAAAATCGATATACGTGGTCTAGGAAATAATCTGACATACATTCTTCCATACAAGTTCGTTCTGGGACTAAACGAAACAAAAAATATCTCAAAATAAAGGAGATTACTGCTACAAGTTTAATCTTGGTAGTTAATCAGGGACACGGCCATCATCCCTCTTGCTCCAAAGATCTATGCCTTCAAAACATCTCATAGGCATCCCTATAAAGTAAGTTTTCGAACATGAAGTAGGTTCGAAGTGGTTTTGGGTCCAGTTCCCATCCCAGTCTTTTCGAACAAACATGTCAAAAGTAAAAAGCGATATTTTATAGATAGACCGATTTTTAACTATCAGGTCAAACAGTAAAAATTGGTACATTGGCAGCTCAAGCCCTTTTTAATCAAAACCATTCATTAAACCGTTTTCCCGATTCTTACAAATCGATTTTATATACTTATCTCAATTGGATAATTATTTTCTCAAATCTCTCATGTTTTCATTACTTTGAATCCAACACTTACCTTTTCATAATAGGCATATTCACAAAAATTCCCGCTTTATTCCCTTTTCCTCGAAAATATCATTATATTTAGACAAAACCCATTTTGATTTCGTCTACTTTGGAAATATATTCAAGCAGGTGGTATGGATCTAATTACCAATAGCCCAGATGATGCCATTCAACACATCGTTTATGATATGAAACCTAAACGGTTTTAATTACATCAAACTTTGCGGATTTAAGTTTATGATAATGTTTATGGAAATAATAATTTTCCAATGCCCACTTCCATTTCCAAACCAATATAGACCTTCGTTACATTTCCTTAAAACCATAACCACTTAATTATTTATTGAAATAAGTATATTTTACTATTTTCATTATCTAGAAATAGTGCTATATACTAACGGAATGGTATAACTATAATCGCACTTAGAATCTAGGTCAAACAATGTAAAATAGTACATTGTTTACATAAAACCCAATGGTTTTATTATATTTCAAAACCTTGCAAATAAAGTTGCAATATTATTTCTCTTATGGAAATAATAAACTATTTCCAACATATTTACCATCACAAACTAATATCATCCTCAGATAATCCTAAAGCCGTTCAAGTTAGGGTATTTTATTTACCTCTCAGAACTTGATTTTACAATGTTCTTATCTTAAGATAGATAAAAGTTTATACTTTAAAAGCTGATGTTAATTATAATATCACAAATCTCATTTTCGATTCCATTTAAAATATGGTTTTACAGACCGTTCCGATTTCAATCGCCTTTACTTAATTTGTTTATTAAGTAAATCCTTACAAAATATAAGTCTTTACTTAATCTGTTTCATACAATTTGTTTATAACTTGGATTTATTATAAAATTTATATACCAAATATTTTCTCAAAACCACTAAGCACCTTTTAATAAAAATTATTTTGGATTTATTTCAACAAATCCATTTACTAAATCCTTTACAAAAACCCCTTTAAACAACTTATTTTTTGCACTTTGAGAATCTCTTTCAGTTAAAATCGTCTTTACTTAATTCAAATATAAATCAACGCTTGTTAAAAAAGCCCATTAGCTTCACCTCCTTTTTTACAAACTTTGTTATTTGAAAACCTGGGCTTATTATAACACCCCTTTAAAAAGCCTTTAACAAAATCCAACCAAGTTTCATTACAACTCGATTACTTCCTAAAAGGAATTCAATTAAAAAGTAATTACCTTAAATTATTTTTTAGCACAGCTAAGCCGTTTATACTGGTCGTTCCACTTTCATTAAAAAGTAATGAAAACTTGCAGGATTGAAGTGTCCAACTCACTATATAATGCAAAATAGGAGTGAAACAAAGTTTCTTTAGCTACTAAAAACCTAATAACTAATCTCCAAATGCTGAGGAGGAGGAAGAAGTATATGATGAAGTAGATGTAGAAGATGAGGATGAAGATCTAGGGATGTGTCATTCAGCAAGATGGCAAAGAGATTAGAGAGGTTAGGCATATAACCAGCATGGTTCAAATCATATAAAAAATTCCTGTTCTAAGTCTCATCAGCCAGGATTGACTCATTGAAATCCCAATAAACACCATCAGTATAAAGCTTCAAATTTGTCCCATCATCAAAGTAATGCAAGCACCTTACATCAACATAAGCATCATCCGAACCATCCACAATAAACATATAATACACCTTATGAAATGGATCATAACGCGTTTTAGAACTAAGGTGTTGCCGGGATTTCTCATGATCATTCCAAATAACATTTTTATCTTCTATATTCTTGGGAACCACAGGACTAATGGGTTGAGCAACATATTTTACTTCAACAATTTTAGATTTAGGAACCTATATACGTTGGCAAGGCTTTACAAGTGATATTTTCGCTATGGAGCGACCCTCAGATGGATGAATACAACCACTACACAAGTGACCAAAAGAGTGACAATTAGTGCATATTTCCAGTTGCCAAGTGTATTGAACATCAACAAAAGAGTCATAACCATCAACTGAGACTTTAAGCCTGGTTGGCAAGGTTTGGTCAGAGATATTTCAATTAAGGCTTTCGCGTAAAAAAGATTCTTCCTAGCCTCCATATTGGCATCAAAACACTTAAAATTGCCTATTCTACTAACCAATTTGTTCAAACTTGAAAGCGTTTGTAACACCGAAGGGATCCTTGTGCAAATAGTCCAGACTAGAACAAATTTCTCTCTCTCTCTAAAACTCTCAACCATCATACTCCAAGGTGTAATAATAAACGGCTTTCCTCCTATAATAGCCGGATCATATTCCAACACTTTCCTTCTCTCCTCCATAATAGAGAATTTAAAATAAAACATACCATTCACAAAGTTAACTCAGGGCGCTCCCCTCAAGTTCCCTGCTTTACGACAGTGATCACGCACCTCTAGATATGACACATTATAATCTAAAAAAACCCATAAGGTGATCCTTCCAATTATCAATTCCATCTTGTATTATGTTAGTCGGTGGAAAAGGGTTATCAGGACTGAATAATGAAATCACGCAGGTAATAAACTCTCATGCATCTAGGGAGAGAGGTAAAAAAGGATGAGTATTTTGGCTTAGGAAATGCCACAGTAGGGTTAGGCGTGTTCAAGGAAGGTTTAACAAAAGTTGTATTTATAACCGCATTAGGCTTAGGCACAATCACATCAGACTTTGACACTGCAATACCAGACTTATTTGGAAGGGAATTGTGAATATTTGAGGATGGGTCTACTGGCTTGGATGGCACATTAGTTTGAATAAAACTAGTAGCACAGGCTGAAACGTTTACTGCATTACCACAAACAATTGGAGCACGTGCTGAAATAGGGATGGTATTGAGAAAATTTACGTGAATGGTTGGCACAACTACACTTCTTTCAACTTCACTGACCAAAACAGGTATATCCAAAGGCAAATTTACACTGCTATCCATAGTAACCACTTCCACATTACTAAGCATCTTGTTTTCAGAGACTGCACCTTTTGTATTCGGATAGGTGACGGATTCGAGAGTTGTTGTGTTGATATCTTGCGTCCATCTAGCTTTAGGTTTCACTTCAGTGAGCAAAGGGGTAACACAAGAGGCTACCACGTTATTAGGCCAATTACCTTAAATTATTACTAGTTAAAACAATAGTTAATTTCGTCATTAATTATAGTAAAAGTAGTTTACTTCTTTATTAATTAAATTCAAATAGTTAATTTCTTTTAAACCTTATTTAAATAATAATTAACTTTATTAATAGCAATTAATTCGCTAATTACTATGGCTGGCAATTAGAACCGAGAACCGAAAAACCAAACCGACCAGACCCGAACTGAACGGGCCTTGGGTCGGGTCTAGGTGATGAAAAATACTATAAAGACCCGATGTAACCTGACCCAAAAGACCGGACCAAAAAACATTGAAATGTATGTATTTTTAGTGTTGCTACCCAATAGGACCCGAACCGACCTGACCCGACCCGAACCGAAGCTCGGGTCTGGTCCAGATTTTGAAAATGTATGGTTTAGACCCGAAAAGCCTAGACCCGAGGCCCGATGGGTCGGGTCCGAGTCTATCGGGTCGGGTCTAATTGCCACCCCTAATAATTACCTTTATACATCATAAATAAAAAAATAATTAACTTTGTAAGAAATCTTATTAGGTTCAAATGACTGTTTGTCAAAAAATTTAGTATTAGATTAATTAATAACAAACTAATCTAATAACAATTTCAGTTTAAACAGTTGACTTAGTCAACTTGAGATCATCAGCTAACCTGGTTAACTGATTTCCATAAATCCTTGCTCTTAAATTAATTAATAATAATTAATCTAATGACTTCATTCTTAATTGTTACTTAAAAACAATAATCCCAAATTATTAACCCTTGGGCTAATTTCTGACTTCATCGCTTAAAAAACTTATTTAAAATAAAGAAATTTGCTATATAAAACATTTATAATTACTTTACAAACTCAATTTATAAAATATTGATTTATTTGTAAAAATTAAGCTTCACCAATTCGCGTGACAATGAATCGACATGTTCAAAAAGATGGATTTTAGGCCATCTTCTGTAATCACTTAATCAATATTGTTTATTGATTAATAATACAACGACATTGAATTCAATTCAACAGTAAACAACCAATTCAATAATCAACATCCAAATAGGATTTAACATTACTTGGGTTAAACAGTTCATATATAAATAGTATGAAATCAAATAACATACAAAATATTGAAGGAATCCAGTTAGATCCTTCTAACCTGATTTTCCCTACATCATAGCTCGTAACATCATTTAATAAATGCTTACGAAATAGGAAATTTAGTCTAATGCATTTAAATGACGGAAATAAAAATAACGTCAATTAATTACAAACAATAATCATCCAAGGCATCTAGACATCCAATTCATACTAACAACAATAAATATAATTATATGAATTTAACCACATCATAGAATTCTTGAAGGCGTTAGAGTTAACTCACATATCATTTTTGATTCAACGTTTCAGGTTGATTTATATAATTTCAAACATACGTTTGAAATTACATAAAAATTCAATAAGTTCCAAATCCTTCAAACTGGTTCTTATGCATAGCCCTCGTCAATACGATTTCAACGACCCTTGTTTCGTTGAATTCTGTTTACGAATGAATAAGTTATACACATTAAAAATTATAAATTGTATTGAAAATAGTTAATTATTGTAATTAGTTTATAATTACCATCTTAACCCTCTTAATCACGTTTAAAATTGGTCCCTCCTTAAACCACAACTTTGGCTTTATTCCAGGTTCCAACGAATACAACTCACCATTATCAAATGAACGTCGTCGCTGCCTCACATCACCAGACTCCAAGCCACCTTACCAGAACCTCAGCCTCCCATGGCGCGTCATCGGCCCAAGACCCGACCCCTAAAGACTCACCACCTCGCCAGAAACGTAACCTGAATGAAAAACCTTCAAGAATAAAAAATCTTCGTCCACACGCCATCAGCGCACCTCGACCACTGCCGCATGAACCGGCTCGCCTTCTTTCTCCACTTCTCTTCAGACTTCAGAGCCTGACATCAACCCCACCGGCCAGAATCTCCCTAAACCTGAAAACTGCCTACCCAACTTCAACATTCGATTTTCGATCGCTCAAGGCGATCGCTCCTTCCCAAGCTTCGCTAGTAGGTCTCCCTCAATACCCTCTACAAGTTCCTAGTCGGTGATTTAATTCTATTTTCATTTTCGTATGTGATGGGTGAGAATTAACTGAAAAGGAGATTGTCGTGATATTATATAGTGGAGGATTAGGTAGTTTATTATTAAAATACTTACATGAAACTTACGTTGTAAATTTCACGCTAGGACAACCACATATGAGCTCCGATTGCGATGAATCTTAAAATCCTACAATAACTTTATATTCCAAACATGTTGGAACTGGTTTCGTCGAATTCTGAGATCATTTGAAAACCTCCTATTTTAGTTTTAAAGTAAATTTATATGTGTTTATATCGCGCACAATAACATAATAACTCCAATTGACTTGAAACTGAAAATCTTACAATAATTAACCATTACGGATTTTATAAAATTGGTTTCGTCGAAATCTGAGATCGTTTGAAAACTGGCTATTCTCAAGTGATAAATTCAATTGATACAATATAAATTGATTTTGAAACTATCAAATTTATCGATTATAAATTATTACTATTATATTTGTTCAAATAGAATTTATATAGCTTCAAAATAAACTAATTTGAATTTTATCCTCAAAAATTAAAACCAAGTTAAATCGATATTCAATTTATTTAAAATCCTTTTATTTTATTTAATAAGTCATTATAGTTCATAAAGGATTATACCGCGATTTTCTGAAAATTTGAATTTGACATAACACAAAATCTACAGGATGAAATCTCAATTTTTCTTTTTCATTAGAAAACTATAATCCAATAGAGCTGGAATATTCTTGTTTGAAAGAATTCCAACTTATATTGAATCTTGTATACTCATTGAAGTTCACATCGTAAAACTACAAACTACAGCTACGTGGAGAGCTTGTTTTTAATTAATTTATATTAATACGATCAAATATCGTTTAACGAATAAATTTTTCATTATAAATCCAAATCTGAACTTAATTTTGTCTTAATAAATCATCCAATTCATGGTATATCTCAAACCTAATTTATTCTCAATTATTTTGGAACTGAATTTTTTATTTTACTATTCAAATCGAATTATTACTCAAAATCATAGAATTCGAGTTATTTAAGTTTAAAAGTAAACATTTAAAACCAACTTTAAAGGTTCAAACTTAACGGCTAAAAATCCATATCGTTACAATCCTCCCCCTTAAAAGAATTTTGTCCCCGAAATCACTAAGGTAGGAAAAATACTTTAAACTTATCAATTTTTCACAAATCCACTTAGCTAAAATCTCCCGTTCCACTTTTTGAACTTTTAGTTCCAATGGATCTAATCAGTTACAATCAAAACACCAATTCATTTCTGTTAACAAAAATTCTGAAAATTTTCTAACATCTTAAATTATCAAAAATTTCAGGAAGTGTCTCCTCTATACGGCGGAACTTTTGGAATACAAGAGAGATAAATACGTATATATCGACCCACATGGTTGGAAAACCCAATTTATATACTAAGTTTTGTAAATTTGTGAAGGCTTACCTTATATAAGAGTTATTAATTGAATCTTGCTTAATTTGTATGCAATTTACGCAGCCAAAAACAAGCCATATAGCTCCATGTACCTCAATTTTAGCACATAAGTCTCAATGCATGAAGTTTATAATCATTCAATCCTTTAATTTGAACAAAACACATAATTTCCAATCGATATTTTTACATTAAATTCATATTTCACACATACTTTCACACTCAACCAAATTGATTCTATATCAATTTTTCACTATAGGCTAACAATCTTAATTTTCTTAAAAATCCATCCATTTCATAACTAAGTTATAAAATCATATATAACTCAATATTCTATATACAATTCCATTAGATATTATTACTAATCCAATTCAATTTTATTTAACTTAAGTTAAATTTTGATCCATTTGATTCACTTTATCATTTCAATCTATTTAACTTGTACAAGTTAAATTTAAATTTACAATTCAAATTCTCGACTTTTATTTCTAACTCTTTTAAAACAATATAAATATGTATGCATATATTTATAACTATTTGCAAATTCAAAACATTTGATGTTTCAAAACTACCGATTTTTCTCAAAAAATCATTAAAAACTTTATTATGATAACAATCTGTCACTTAGGAACTCGAAAATGGACACTGATGATGTGGCCATCATCATCAGAACTTATTTTCCAGCGATTAAAGTGAGTTTAGTACTTATCTTGTTTACAAAATCACTATTATCTTTAGCAGTTCAGAATGCAAATACATTGCCTCTTTAAAATTTTGCTTTATGCTTTTGAAAGTTTATCTGGCTTAAAAATTAATTTTCATAAGAGTAGTGTTTAAACTCTGGGTTGTAGTGTTGATGTAAATAGGAGTTGTGCTGAAATGCTCAATTATAAGGCGGATTCATTTCCAGTTAATTATCTTGGGGCTTGCATCCGTCCAAAAAGATTGTTGAAGCGAGACTGGCAGCTAGTTATTGACAAAGTTGATCGGAGACTGGCGAGGTGGAAAGGGAGCTGTCTATCTAAGGCTGGAAGACTTGTGTTGGTGAATTATGTCCTCTCTGCAATCCCCTTGTATTGGCTATCTTTTTACTCACGTCCCGGATGGGTGATTGAGAAGATTGATGCTTTTTGTCGTAATTTTTTCTGGATCGGCATGAAGGATACACGCAAAGTAAGTTCTCTTGTGTCTTGGGATCAGGTATGCAAATCCAAAGATCAAGGAGGATTGGGAGTTTTAAATTTGAGAAACATGAATTCGGCTTTACTTTGCAAATGGTTGTGGACAATGTTAAGCAACAAGAAAGTTTTCTGGAAAGATTGGATTATCAGCACTTATTATGGAGGAAGATTTGACTGGAATGCAGATGTTTCACATTGTTCGATTTTTTGGCGTGGCGTAGTGAGTAACATTCATTAGATTAAAATTGGTGCGGGCATCTTTGTAAAGAATGGGCATAATGCTTCGTTTTGGTATGATTGTTGGCTGCTTCCCATTCCTTTAAGATTCGAGTTTGCTGATCTATTTGATATTGCATGCAATAAGCATTTCACGGTCAATGTAGTGTACAACATGGCTACTGTCAACTTCAGATGGAGACTAACTTTTTGTCGATTAGTGGCTGGCAATGCATTGTCCCAGTTGTGTTGTCTGATTCGAATGTTAGAGGATATAAGGCTTTCTGATGACGGGGATGATGAATTTGATTGGATGCTTGAGGGGAATAACAAATCTTTTCGAGTTAGCCACCTTTATAAGATGATGAATTTTGTAGGAAGGAGATATGTTGGTTTCAAATACATGTGGAGTTTTAAAGCAGTGCCTACTAAGGTTAAAATTCATATGTGGACAATCATGCATAGTAGGCTTAATACGGTGAGCAAATTACATCAAAAAGGAGTTCGTGTCGCTGGTGGTTGTGCTTTCTGCAAATGAAGATGACGAGAATTACCTACATTTGTTCGTTAGATGTGTCTTCGATTTCTATGTTTGGATGAAATGTTTAGTTAGCCTAAATATTAGTTTGGATTGGACAAACTTCATCACTGATCAATATTATTTTTGGCACAACATTTATTCTTCTCTCCCTGATACACCCATCTGAAAACTGTTTGTTGCTTTGAGTTTTGCTTATGTATGGATACTTTGGCATGAAGGAAACTCATGAAAGTTTAAACGTAAAATGAAAATGCCCAATATAGTTATTTACTGAATTCTCAAATTTGTTTCTCTCTGGTCAGGCAACGATGAAGTGAAGTTTGTGGATACTATAGTTGCTAGAGTTATGGATCGTGCTCGAGGCAGGCGTGTTTGATGTTGCTTCAGCCTGCTTGGGTTCATTATGTTTGGGTACTTAGCTTCTATGTTGTTGTATTATGTAATTATATTACTTTTTGCTACACTGTTGCCATGCCTGCGTGCATGTGATATTATTTGGTTGTGTACATTTATGTAAATACATGTATGTTGTACTGGAATCTATGATGTCTTAGTCTTTTATGCTTAACAAAGTAAGGCATGAATCTCGCGATTCACTACCTTTTGCATCAAAAAAAAATCCATTTAAAACCGTTCTATTCAAAAATTTCTTCAAAGTAATGTTATATTACTTTACAATACTTAAACATCTAGGATTTAAATCCTCAACTCCGGTCTTAATCAAATTCTAATTTAGCTCGTTTGTACATTCCATTGTTATACAAATTCTATTTGGTTATATACAACCATCTCAATATTATAGTCTCATTTGATTATAATAATAACAACCAAACACATCAATAATTTTCAAAAAAATATTCTTTTACATCAAAAATATAATTCTAGGTAAAAATTATTTCATTTACCCACTTAAAAACAATACTATGTCAACTTGCCTAGTTCAAGTGTATAGAAATCCCTATCGACCACGTCAACTAAACGCGTCGATTTGGAATATATATACCACTCAACAATTCAATCAACACGATATAAAACAATATTTATAACATTATCAATTACACTCTCTCATATATGTACATATACACTCAAACTCGATCTAGGGTATTACTAATCCCATCTCTATTGTGTAACGCTACAGAGCCAAGGTTATTGCTCAACATTCAGCTTTGATACCAAATGTGATGAACAACTTTTCCGTATGATTTAAGATGACATTTAACCGCACATGTCCAACTCAAAAGGCATAGGAAAGTTGATAGTTAGGAGAAAGAAGTTAGAGGGTGAGAAAAAGAAAAAAAAATATTAGAATAGAAGAAGAATAAGAACACTAACACTGTAGAATCAGAGTAGAATATAATCACACAGCAAAACGAATAAAATATAGTATATCAAAACTCGTTACACAAAAATAAAACTATATATTTATATGATTACAATATCATAGTACAAAACTAAATCAGTATAATGATGATTAATACAATTCACACAGCGGAAATAAACAAATACGGAAAACATGGGAATATGTCTCAACTCCGGCTCCTCTTCTAAAGCTCCGAGCATAACCTAACCAGGAAATATACTCGTTCTGACCGAGCACATTACGAGGAAAGAAAAATCACCTGGATTAGTCTGGAATACTTTTAGTGGCAAAATTCACATTATAAACATCTTGATTAACTTTAGAAAATCCTTTGAAAGAATGGAACTCTCATAAGACAAGACCACACGTAAACATGGAACACGTTTTTACCTTACAATACCCAAATCACTATATATATATTATAAAATTTAGTGACACTGTAATCATGTATGTCAAACCACAAATAAAATAGGAATATAACCGAAAAGCTTGCATATCACTTTTCAACGTAGTTGGTATACAACTAAAACTGTACGTCTCATATTGGAGTTTGAATTTCCAACATGAATAGGCATGGAACCACCTTCCGATCAGTGTCCTCTAGAGATGAAACACCAGGGATCGACAAGAACATCTTGCAATCCGACCACTCATTAAACTTGAGTGTACCGAATATATCATCACCATGGTTGGGATCAACAACCGTGCATTCGAAACATACAAAAGTGGACAACTAATTTCCCTAAATCAAGTGATGATATACCATAATGGGTATGACCCACATAGCCATGCTGCCTGTAACATCCCGAGATTTTGCGACAAATTAAATAATAAATTTAATGTGTTTATGAACAAAATTGTTTTAAATATTAAGTTTTATGATTTATGTCATATATTAATAAGGTATGAACTGAAATTGACTTGTTGAACAATGAACTGTAATAGCTATGTATGATGATGACAGTGTTTGATAATCTATTTAAAATGGAATGTGAAATTTATATTGAGTTAACAATATAAAATGGATTAACTAAATTTGAGATTTATTTTATATTGGTCGTTTTAATCAATGGAATGTGAATAATATAAATCATTTGATTATGTAATGAATTGTAATGAATTTATACTTGTTGTAAATTGGAATAACTTGCATTGATTGTAATGATAACTAATATGGACTTTAATATTATATTATATGAATTGAATTGAGTTAATGAATTTGTAATTAAAAACTTTAATGATTTAAAGTTTTGAAAAATTTGCAGTGAAAACTTATTTAATGGTTAAGTATTGAAAATCAATCTTTTATGTAAATTGTGACTTGTTTTGATTCCAAATAAATTTGTGATTGGTCTAAACTGATTGACGGTGAAAGTTGGAATTGATATAATATATTTAATGAAATTGGTTGTGTACTTTATAATTATAATAAAATTGGAATTTGGTATATAATGAAAAATTGAATTAACAATTAATGATAATTGATTTATAAATTACATTAATTTATTTGTATTGATTTGAATAGAGTTTATAAACCTTTGAATTTAATTTAAAGGTGAATAAATGGAAATTTAAAACGTGTATAAATTTGCATGTATAATTTAATTAAATAATCGAGTTTAGAAGAAACTGCTATAGACGTTGGAATTGGGCTTTGAAACCTATTCCATTGCGTTCAGAAGGCGTCAAAACATATTGTTAGGCAGTAAACAGGCCTGATTTGGACTCCGGCCTATTTTTAGCTTTAAAACACGTAAAACAAGAAATTATATTATTATTTTATTTGCCAAAACCCTAGTTTAGCTCAGCCGCCATCTTTTATTTCAATGGCCACAAAATTCCAAAACTTTGATCCTTATTTTCTCTCAATCCATGCAACGAAATCAAAAACTTAATGAACGAAAATCGTAGAGCTCGGAGAGATCTTCGTATCCATACGTTGGCTTGTTTTAGATCGATCAGAATTCAACGAAATTCAAGTTTGAAGGCAGCGCGGGTAATGGATTATTGCGGGCGGAGGAAGCAACCGGGTGCGCCCACGTTTTGGGTAGTGGCGTCTCTCGAGGCGGCGCACGGATTGGTGACAGCTGATCAGGTCCAGGAGCTTCCAAAGTGGTTGCACAATTTGGCTTCAACGTGGAAATGGGTGCGTTTTTCTCCAGTGCGCGATGAGGAAGGAGAATGGTGGTAGGGAATGCTGACGTGGCGAAGTATTATTGGTGAGGAATTTATTTATTTTATTTTATATAATTTAAAACTCAAATTTTCTAACATGCATAACTTTTTCATACGAGCTCCAATTGACACGCGGTTTGTTGCATTGGAATCGTATCGACGGGCTCTTCGCATTGATGTGGACTGATTCTGAGACTGTTTGATTTTTGGGCTAAAAATTGGATTTCAATCTCGTTTGAATCAAAGGTGGGTGATTAAACCCACTCACATCTAACTAAAATATTAGATTGTTAGCTAATTTAAATTCTTGTCACGATATGATTGTATTGTTTGCTGTTTGATTGTTTGAATTGCATATTTATGTTAAATTTGCATGAACTGTATAATATTAATTTAACTATTATATAAATTGTACTATAATAGAATAACTTCTAGTTTTAAATAAAAAAAAATAACTTCATACCTGATGACTAGTTACTGATATTATTGAACTGCTTAGAAGCGTTGATTTTGATGTATGCCTTGAATTTATTTATTTAATGTATTGATATGAAATTCATCTTGTTATCGCTACTATTTATATACGTCCTTGATTTTTGTTGATTAATCCCAACTGTTACCCTAGATGTTACGGGCATCAAATAAACCCGAGATTAATCATTAAAATAAATTAAGAACGCAGGTTGAAATGATAAATACATATGACCCTGATTTGGATTGAAATGATAGATATCCTTTCCCAGAATACTAAAATTAAATTTTAAGTATTACTTGGCCATAGGATAGAAAATTATATACGGACACAGGTTGGTTAAAAAAAATGTTTTTATAATCTTGAATTTTTGAAAAAATAAATATTTTTTTATCTTGAATTTTTGAATATTATTAAAAAAAATGCTTTTTATTCTTGAATTTTTGAATATTATTTTAAAGAACAAGATAAGTGACAGTATTAATTGATTTTCTTTAAATTTTAACTTCGTGCTTTGAAATTAAAATTTTCAATTTAATAGAATTGGTAAATGTGGATAACTAAAGTTAAATTGAATATAAAATATAAATTTATCGTTGAATTATTATCTATCGTTGATATTATTTTAAATTAACCTGATTTATTGTAATAATTGAACTGTGAACTCGAGATTTCATAAACAAATAATTCGAAGTGAGAATTATAGTTGAAATTCAATTATTTGAATTGAATTATTAAATTTAATTATTTGAAATCAAATTGAAATAAAAATATGAAGTTGAATCGATTTAAATTAAGAAATCGAAATTTAGTCGAATTGATTCGAAACTAAAATATGATTTCCTGTTTGGTAAAATTTAGAAGAAATGATTCTATTTCCAACTATAGTATTTTCAAACCATTTTATACACTATTTTCATAATAATTAGTTTCTTTATAAACTATTTACCTTATAGCTATTTTATTCTATTACTTATTTTAAATAAACCATTTTTATTATCAACTATTTATTTTATAAACTATTTTAATATTTAACTATAAATTTTACTAAATCTGTAATTTCTATTCTTAAATACAAATTATTTATTTTCAAACTATTTCAATTATATATCTAAACTATTTTAAATATATTTTTAACTATTTTAATATTCAAATTCTTGTAAAACTGGATTTAAGATCTTAAATTTGTTTAAATGTAGATTTTATGATGAATAATATTCTCTCTTGAATATTGAAATGATTTTTGAAAATTTGATATTTTGATATGAAGTACGAACCCCTTTGAAATGTAAAGAACTGACCGGTGTGAAAATGTAAACATTTGGTTGTTAAAGAGACCGGGATCGGATACTGTCATACTCTCTGCCAATACCGAAAACCACTTTAACAACTATATACGCGGTGAAGTTCCAAAATGAAGTAAGTTGATTTGGAGGCGATTACTAGATTTGAAGAAAGAGAACGATAATGGATATCCTTGACCTTCGGGTCATAATTAAAATGACTAAAACAGGGCTATACCGTGACTAAGTGGGGTTAGCTACCTCCATCGGCAACACTTCTTCCTTTATTACAATAGTCCCTCGGTTTGATTGATTTGATTTGATGCACATCCGTGATTTGGGAGTGTTGTCCGAGGTGGGTGGTAGTCGCGGCTGTGTGTTACCACCAATCCGGGCATGCAACTAGTATATTCATACACTGGGCATTCCTCGTGTGCCTTGTCATATTATCCTGATCGAGCCCCCTATGATTTTGATTTGACGTTGTCGTATAATGGCACATCCCTATTCACCGACCGTTACTGGTGGTTTACATGCAATGTTTACGACGATGTTTATAAACGGTGTAAGGGTAAAAGTGTAATACCGCTTATGCTATTTTATTATCTTATATTTAACCATAGACACTATTATAATAGCGTATTATATTATATAGTATCTAGTTTAACAAATCCTTAGGAGGTATAATTTCCCGTACATCTCTGAAGTTATTGCACTCATATTTTTGCATGAATTTGATTTAACTAAAATTAGAATATTTTAGTTCTGATCCGAGTGTTTTTGTCTTTTCATTTATGCTCGAGTCAGCCTGAGTTTTAGAGTTATTGAAGATACCATTATAGATGAAGATGGAGCTCAGTAGATGAATTTATTACTATTTATTCCGCTGTAAATGTTGGTATGTTTATGACAGTTAACTCTGATAATCGTTGTAAATGTATAATCAAATGTATGTTTTGCAGCTTCATGAACTACTATTTAGTTATTATATTTTGTCCTTCCGCTGTGAGATTCTGTCTTTATTTTTCTTCTTCTCTTCGTTTTCTTATAGAAATCCCAATAACTATCTGTATTTTTGATTTGTTTAAGTCGACATTGAGGATCATTGTTGATTTGAACGATAAATAAAAAGGATGTTACATTTGATATCAGAGCTTTGGTTTATCGGAAACCTTAGCTCTATTTGGGATTAACACATTAGAGATAGGGATAAAACGCCCTAGAATGAGTTGGAGTGTATATGAAAGAGCGTACTTGTAATTTGAAATAAAAATGGTTTAAATTGTGTTAATTTTTTCTGTTGAGTATTTATGAATTCTGGCCGGTACTTGGGACGCCAAGGCATCGATAGGGATTTCTAAACACTCGAATAGGATTCATTGACATAATATTTTTTTGAATTATATTTTATTTATATATAGAATTATTTGAAATATATGAATTTTGATTTTGTTGATGCTAATGTTAAATTTTCATCTATTATTACTCGATTAATCAATAATTTAAAACTATTGGTTATTGAATGGTTTAAGAGATAAATATTTAAAATAAATTGAAAATCAAATATTCAAAATTTATTAATAATGAAATAAGAAGTAAAATAGGAATTTGATAATTTAATTTTGGTAGATTTTGTAATATTGATTTGCAAATGGTTTGAAATGATATATTTATATTTTAAAAGTTGTTTCATATAGAAATTGTTTTAAATGAGTTATTGGAAAAAAAAGTGTATACCCTCTTGTCTTTGGAAGTGATTTCGATTATGAGTGCATGCATCATCGATGTTTATTTTCAAGAGTCTAAGGAGGGAGACATTTAATATTTTGTACTTGTTTTACGAAATTGAATTTTGTTTAAATCCTTTTATAGTACGGTTTTATGTAAAAGATATATTATATGAAACATTTCAAAAAAAAAATGATTTGAATAGAAACCTGAAATTTAATTCTTGAATAATTAATGAAAGGAAATGAACTTAATTCTTAGACACTTCTGAATATTATGAATATAAGAGAGCTATAATTAAAATAAGTTAAAATTAAAATAAAATTCTTTAGAGTTGGATAATATAACCATTGAACTTGTGTAATAATCAATTCTTTTCTATAGCATGAATAACTTATCAATTAATTAAGAAGTTAAATGTTATAAGAATAAGCAATTAAATAGTGCACAAGTATTTGAATGGATAGTGAATGTAAAAAAAAAATTGATTAGTTATATATATAAATAAAATTTAAGAGATGTAATAAACGATATATACTTAGTTATGTTATGCTAAGTAACATGAATTAACTGAATCAATTAAGCAAATTATTTAGTAATACACTAAATGTATTGATATTAATGTTTAGTTTGGTGAAAATATAAGTGAACAGGCTTATAATTATAAATTTAACGATGGTTGAATGAATTAATTAAATTAATTAAAAATGAGCTCGTCGCGTAGCGGTAGTTCGTAATTTTTCCGAATTGAAGTTTAAATGAATGTATAGAATTCAAAATAAGTCGAAATTCTTTGAAACAAGAATCTTTTGGTCCTATTTGATTATAGTGTAATAACCCGAAAATCTGGGCTAGTTTAAAATTTTTATTTTGGCAATTTTAGCGAATTTGGAACATTTAAAATAGGTTATTTTAAATAATATCGACGAAAATTTATTTTGAATATAATTCGAACGTATATATTATACGCGTCGTCGTTAGAATATAATTTTATTTATATATATAAATAGAATTGAAAATGGCGCGGTAGTTCGATAACTCGATTTCAAACTTCAATTGAACATACCGGGTGCAAAATAAACTAGATTTAGTGAAACCAAAAATAATAGGATCTATTCGTGAATATCTTTCCAACGAATCCGACAAATCGAAATTTCATAGCGGGAATCAAAAGATATGTCCAGTTGAAGATTCTGAATAGTCATTATGGAATTCAGGCCCTTAAAAATGGAAATTTTGCACACGACCTCGGATTCCGATGAAACCACTTTTGTTGGATCCGCAGTGTCAAGTTATTTCTAGATTCCAAATTTCATAATTTTTCGAATCAATATGCGGGCGTGGAAAAGGAAAACGCGTTTGACCAGTTTCAGTTGATTTTAATCAACTGGAAAATGGCCATTTTTCCAACGGCCTCAGAATTAGACGAAACTAGTTTTGTTAGGACCGTATCGTCAATACGAAGCTAGAAAATATTTTTCTGGAATTTTTAAAGTTCGTATATGACCCCAGTAAATTGAAATGCACGTTCAAATTCAATATATAGAGTTATATGTTGATTTTGATGAAAAATGATTGCAACAGCCGAATCAGCTTACGATACATATCCCATTGTGTTCGGAATGGGGGTAATACGCTATGGACGACAGGCGGTGGGCCTCGTTTAGAGGTCATATGTGAAAGTCAACTTTTTGAATTAAATAATTAAATAAAATAAAATAATATCCTCCTCTCTCCCCCTTCCTTTAACTTCTGCCCCCCCCCCCCCCCCCCCGTTCATTTCGAATCAGAAAACAAAGAGAAAAAACGATGCCCTGAAATCGATCGACACCTCCATCAGCAGCCCACCGCCACGCCCACCGCCACGCCCACCGTCGAACTCCCCTATCGCAGCCTCCAAGCGCGCAACCCCCTCCCCTCCTCTCGAGCGACGCCCGAACTCCCCCACCCCCCCCCCCCCCCAGACCCAAAATCGACGCTTCGATCAATGAAACCCCCCCTGCCCTCTGCTGCTCCGCGATACCCCCCCCCCCCTGCGCCACCACTTACCGACCCCAAGCCACCCTCCTCCACTTCTTCCACCGCGAGCACGACTCCACCCCATCGCCAGCCCCACTGACCCGACCTTTCCCCTCCTTCGCGAGTTCCTTCTCCTCAATTCGATGTCGAGTTCAACGTTGAAGCCACCTCCAGCGAACTCAGCAAAACCCCTCCTTTCGCTTGGAAAACGATGTAAGTTCTTATATGATTTTTATATTTTTAAAGTATTAAAAATATGATTTTTATATTTTTAAAGCATACAAAATATAATCTTTATTATGTAGAAGATGTAAAAATACGATTTTTGTTTATGTAGAGAATGAAAAAATAAAAAATTTACATGATAGAAATATTAGAAATATCATCTTTATATGTGTAGCAAAATAAAAATGTGATTTTTATAATGATGAAATTGAAAAGGAGAGATCTTTAAAGTAAAAATTCAATTTTTATATATTGAATAGCGAAGTAAAAATTCAATTTTTATATATTGGATAGCGAAGTAAAAATTCGATTTTTATATATTGAATAACGAAGTAAAAATTCGATTTTTATATATTGAATAGCGAAGTAAAAATTCGATTTTTATATATTGAATAACGAAGTAAAAATTCGATTTTTATATATTGAATAACGAAGTAAAAATTCGATTTTTATATATTGAATAGCGAAGTAAAAAATTTGATTTTTATATACTGGATAGCGAAGTAAAAATATGATTTTTATATATTGAATAGCGAAGTAAAAATTCAATTTTTACATATGTAGAGAATACGGGCAACGAAGATGACTAAAAGGCGAGAATGACGAAGACTTCTACATTTGAAGTGGCGTGGAGTTGGAATAGCTATCGGTGAGAACTTCTCACTCCTCAATTTCTTTTCTAGTTATATATATATATATATATATATACACTAGGATGCAGACGGTGTTTAGTAGCACCCGACACCCGTCATCCACAGACCATGGATGGCTTGTTTGTTTAATTGTTTGGTTGTGTAGTTGGTTAGATTATTTGGTTTGAATTGAATTGTTTGGTGAAATGGAATGGATTTGATTGATGTGTGAATGGCGTGGGCCTTCACTAGACCGGGGATAAGGCTAGGCCTTGTCCCGTTTCTAGTATCGTGTCGTTATGCCGCCGAAATTTTCTAAAACAAGTTAGAAAAATAAAGATATCATTTTATTTGATAAATGAACTGAATAAAAATTCATGTGTTAAAATAAAATATTTTATCATTAAAAATATAATTTTTAACGTGAATGTGAATAAATAAATATTCATTTACAAACCGGACGGTTTGTTTATGTACACCTATTTGAAGGACATTGATTGGGACGATAAATTTTACACATCGCCCAACTGCACAAATAAAATCTGTGTTTGATTGTTTGAAACCCCACACGGGTATTGGGATAAAATAGGACATACACTAATCCAAATAATTGGTTGTATGTCGATCGGTTGATTGACAGACTGTTATAAGCGTTAAATATCTATATTTGATGCTTATACAGTGTGGTGCACTTTAGATGATGGTTGATTATTTATCGTTCCTATTATATACATGTGTTGTATGGAATCCATATAATTAACTTTATATGGTACTTGATTGGGCCTCATTCCTATTTAGAAAATAAAGAATATTATAAAATAAAGGTTCATGTGTTGACAGTACTCATCCGTTGAGATTAATCATGTGTTGAACGAAATATTTGAAATAGAAATATTTGAATAGGAAATATTTGAAAAAGAGATATTTGAAATAGAATATTTGAAAATAAAAATATATGAAGCCCTGTTGATTGGATTGACGCCATTTTGACGTGAACGATATTTATATCGATTTTATTCATTTTAAAATGAATATTGAAAAGTGATTTCGAAATCGAATATTTTGAAATGAAATTTGAATTGAATCGAATAGAAAACCAATTTGAATTGAATCGAATAGAAAACAAATTTGAATTGAATCGAATAAAAAACAAATTTGAATCGAATCGAATAGAAAACCAATTTGAATTGAATCGAATAGAAAACCAATTTGAATTGAATCGAATAGAAATCCAATTTGAATTGAATCGAATAGAAGACCAATTTGAATTGAATCGAATAGAAGACCAATTTGAATTGAATCAAATAGAAAACCAATTTGAATTGAATCGAATAGAAGACCAATTTGAATTGAATCGAATAGAAGACCAATTTGAATTGAATCGAATAGAAAACCAATTTGAATTGAATCGAATAGAAAACCAATTTGAATTGAAAACGAAATCGAATTGAATTTGATTTGTATAGAAAACGAATTTGATTTGAATTGAATTGAAAACGAATTCGAGTTGAATTGAAACGAATTGAAATGAATCCAAATTGAATTGAAATTTGAATTGAATAAAAATGAATTTTAAAACGAATTTATAAGGAAAAATTCAATTTTGATTTGAATTGAAATGGAAGTTGAAATTGTCTTTGAAACGAATTTAAAACTATTTATATAATTCGTTTAAAATAGAAATCGACGAAATATATATTATATATATTATATATATAATATAATGGCCTGAATAGAACGCGCCGCGCCGCGGCAGTTCGTGAATTTCGACCATTTATTTCAAATGGACATTACGGGAGATCCGACCGTCGGATTCTCCTAAAACCGGAATCGTTGGGTTCGTATCGAAAAGAGCTTTCTAATGAATATTATAAATTTGAAATCTAACGGTTGGATTTGGAGATACATCTAAATCAAATTCAGAAAAGGTCGCTGTAAGTGCAGTTCGATGGCCGTTGATGGAAATCGACTGTACGGACCTTGATAAAATTATTAAAAATAGTAATAATTTGTCTAAAATCATAAGAAATGATTTGTGAAAATTAGGATGAAAAACTCCATATTTGAAAAGATAAAAATAGATTTTTATCGAAATGAACTAGTTTTGAACTAAAAATTAAACCCGTTTATTTTTAAATAAATAAATTGGATTTGAAACGGGTTTTAATAGAATTGATTTGTGGGTTTATCGTGAACGGTGTTTTAAATAACACTTGTTCTTTAACCCAGTAAAAGGAGTTTTAATGAATCTGCAATTAGATTGAAATGTGAATTTATAATCTAAATTATCAAATTTAGAAAGTGAGCGAGGATGGAGTATCACCAGTTTTGCTCCAAAGCGATAGTTAAATCTTTAATTAGATTTGAACGTGAAATGGTAACTAATTTTACCAATAACACTGTGGTGTTAGATGTGGAGTATTACCAGTTTTGCTTCATGGGATGAATAGGTTGGGATTGGGAAATAAAATAAATAATTACTTCGTTGTGGTTCGCTAATCTCGACTAGTTTGGAAAACCCATAATTTGGTTTGAAACGACATCCAAAGGAAGATTAAAGGATAAATTTTAAAGAATTTATCTTGGATAAAATTAATGGGAACATTTCCCTAAGAATGTGGAATTTAAAAACTAGCTGTAGGTTAGTTAAGAAGAATGGTCTCCAGGATGTTGATCTGATGCTGGTTTCGGCCTTCGGGGTTAATATTTGGGGAATTGTTCTCTTGCTAATTTGCAGTTAGTGGCTGCTGAATTGGAATGAGGCGTATGTTGTGTTTTGTAACATTTGTTTTTAATATACGCGGGTTGTTCGGAAAGACCGAGTTTTTACCCATTCTGAATATCCGATTCGACGATAAGTCAAAGATGAAGATGGTGGTTGAAGACCGAAAGTCTTCACATCGTTTGGGTGATTACTGATGATCTTGATTGGGCTGTACACCCAAGATGAGGGAATCAGTTAGTGGTCGTCCAGACGTACTTGGAGATCGATGGATATGCGAGGAAAGTGCCTCCGGTTTCGTTCAGACGCAGAACGAACTTGTAAATGGATTGTGTATCTGACATTGGATTTTATTCTGTGTTGATTGATTTCTGTTAAATATATATCTGTTTTGCGGCGGAGAATTTATTCTCTTGCTTAACGCCCTTCTCTGAGACGTAAGAGCTTAGAGGTTATATATCGATAGATATCCATCGCATGGCATGAATTGCCTGTGTGGCACGCTGAGTTGCATGGATCAAGGCTTCTGTTGAAAAGCAAAGTCTTGTGGTGGATGATCAAAGCACGGCCTTCGTGGCGTAGCTTTGTGTATAACGTGAATTCGCGAGCCTCACACCTCGGTATGAGTTAAAAACGGGATACAGACCATTGGGAGAACACGACGTTTCTTTCTAGCTTTGGTGGTGTCAATGACTTACCAGCCCTGACATTTATATACTTTTCACCTTTGTGGTTGTTGGAATGAGGCGCCTCGATTATAGGTCTGTAAGGACCGGGAAACGTGTGTTTAGGCATAATTAATCCTCAAACGTAAGAGAGGACCGGCCCAACCGATCCAGTGGCTTCCCAGAGTGTGTAGTCCTAAGCATTTGCTAGAGTGTCTCGAAGCAGAGAGGAGCTTGCCCCTTTCCTCGACTCATGACGGAAATCCAATTCCCAATACGTGTATTGCGGTTTTAATTGTAGAACTAGTATGGTGACATGATATATGATACCCATGCCGTCTATGATTTATATTTATGATTGAAATTGTTTTTACACTATACACTTATTATAGTATCAAATGATTTGTTTTAAACGTACCAAGCATGTTTGGCTATTATAAGGGAAAACCCTATCTTCCGGCTTGCGTTGCATTGTGTGATGGGACCTGGGTCTTATAATAGCTTCATTTTTCGAAAAAGCATTGCGTCGTTTATTCTATGCACTTGTATTCTTGGGAGGAAACCCGTTCCGTGTTATACGGCGTGGTCCCTTGAATTACTCTCTTTTAAAGTAAAGTTTTAAATAACTGTTTTAGTTCTCACACCAGTCACATGACTGACCTGGAGTTTATTGTTTTAACCTAAACTCTGGGTGCCCCTAGTTTCCGCACGGGCAGCTAGTAGTTTTGGTTTTGCAGATTTATATTCACAGGATCCTGGTTTACAGCTGGAATGATATCTGGAAAGCTTTGTATCCGTATATCACCTTCAGTTGTGTTTTATATTGTTTTTCCGCTGCTATGTAATTTATTGTAATCTCTGATATATATCGAATGTAATTTATTCATTTATACTCTGTATATTCTTATATCTGATGGGATTGTTGTAATAGCAATGAAATGTTCTTCCGTCTGCGTTCATTTGTGTGTTGTTCTCAAAGTATCCACTCTTTCCTTCACGGGGAAGTAACGGGTCCTCACATTTGGTATCAGAGCTTTGGTTTACAGAGCTCGAGAACAAGACACATTAGAACCATACGAAAGAATTCATCAGATATTGAATTAGTGATATCCAATTAGAATGACTCGTTAGAGATAGGATCAGTAGTATCCTAGAACGAGTGTGAAGAGTATATTTTTCAAATGAAAACAATTTTGTTTTAAAATTTAAATCGTTTTATACGTATTTGAATATTTTATTTGTATTGAATTTGGACAATCTAGTATATAAAGGTTTTGCATATACGCGTCATGAATGTATATTCGAAGTTTTAATATATTAGATAGATATAGAGTCACAATCTAGTCGCCCGGACATGGTCCTGATGATGAAGTATACCATCACCAGTATTTATTTTCGAGTGACTAAGGTGTGATATCTATATATTTCCATTAGACTGGTGTGAGAACCAAAACTTCTATAGGATTTATTTGTTGTGATTTGGCATCAAAAACATGATTTCCTGTATATATATCAAATTTATGGATTTGAAACTCTAATCCACTAATTGATTGATGTTTGTGTTGTTTGTTAATTTTTTGATAATTTTTGAACCATTATGCCTAATTGAACCAAATTTTGAGTTGTATTGAAAATGGGTCATATTTGCTTGCATATACATGTACTTACATTGAATAGGTCATAGCAAGGAGGCTAGAGCAGAGAATAAAATTTGTTTACCCGACAAATAGGTACATATTTACTATAATTTACTGTTTTGTTTGGGTGATGATGATTTTATGAGCCTATTGGCTAGCCGCTTGGCTTTTTCTTTTTGAGATCAGAAGGCCTATATGGCAATTTCGGGATTTTCCCATGGCTCCCGGTGCAGAGGAGGTTATGGCGAAATTTTTCGAAAATTTAGGGTGTTAGCCAAATTTTTGGAAATTTGAAAATTCTCAGAAACTGAAAAGTTGGAGAATGGAAGCCAGATCGAACACGGAGTTAATTAATCAAACCACTTTCGACTTTGTTCCTTTTCGGGGACGAAAAGTTTTAAGTGGGGGAGATTGTAATAACCTGAAAATCTGGGCTAGTTTAAAATTTTATTTTGGCAATTTTAGCGAATTTTGAACATTTAAAATAGGTTATTTTAAATAATATCGACGAAAATTTATTTTGAATATAATTCGAACGTATATATTATACGCGTCATCGTTAGAATATAATTTTATTTATATATATAAATAGAATTGAAAATGGCGCGGTAGTTCAATAACTCGATTTCAAACTTCAATTGAACATACCGGGTGCAAAATAAACCGGATTTTGGTGAAACCAAAAATAATACGATCTATTCGTGAATATCTTTCCAACAAATCCGACAAATCGAAATTTTATAGCGGGAATCAAAAGATATGTCCAGTTGAAGATTCTGAATAGTCGCTATGGAATTCAGGCTCTTAAAAATGGAAATTTTGCACACGACCTCGGATTTCGACGAAACCACTTTTGTTGGATCCGCAGTGTCAAGTTATTGCTAGATTCCAAATTTCATAATTTTTCGAATCAATATGTGAGCGTGGCAAAGGAAAACGCGTTTGACCAGTTTTAGTTGATTTTAATCGACTGGAAAATGACCATTTTTCCAACGGCCTCAGAATTAGACGAAACTAGTTTTGTTAGGACCGTATCGTCAATACGAAGCTAGAAAATATTTTTCTGAAATTTTTAAAGTTCGTATGTGACCCCAGTAAATTGAAATGCACGTTCAAATTCAATAAAAAGAGTTATATGTTGATTTTGACGAAAACTGATTGCAACAGCCGAATCAGCTTACGATACATATCCCATTATGTTCGGAATGGGGGTAATACGCTATGGACGACAGGCGGTGGGCCTCGTTTAGAGGTCATATGTGAAAGTCAACTTTTTGAATTAAATAATTAAATAAAATAAAAAAATATCCTCCTCTCTCCCCCTTCCTTTAACTTCTGCCCCCCCCCCCCGGTTCATTTCGAATCAGAAAACAAAGAAAAAAAAACGACGCCCTAAAATCGATCGACGCCTCCATCAACAGCCCACCGCCACGCCCACCGTCGAACTCCCCTATCGCAACCTCCAAGCGCGCAACCCCGTCCCCTCCTCTCGAGCGACGCCCGAACTCCCCCCCCCCCCCCCCCAGACCCAAAATCGACACTTCGATCAATGAAACCCCCCTTGCCCTCTACTGCTCCGCGATACGCCCCTACCCCCTACGCCACCACTTACCGACCCCAAGCCACCCTCCTCCACTTCTTCCACCGCGAGCGTGACTCCACCCCATCGCCAGCTCCACTGACCCGACCTTTCCCCTCCTTCGCGAGTTCCTTCTCCTCAATCGATGTCGAGTTCAACGTTGAAGCCACCTCCGGCGAACTCAGCAAAACCCCTCCTTTCGCTTGGAAAACGATGTAAGTTCTTATATGATTTTTATATTTTTAAAGTATTAAAAATATGATTTTTATATTTTTAAAGCATAAAAAATATGATTTTTGTTTATGTAGAGAATGAAAAAATAAATTTTTTACATGATAGGAATATTAGAAATATCATCTTTATATGTGTAGCAAAATAAAAATGTGATTTTTAAAATGATGAAATTGAAAAGGAGAAATCTTTAAAGTAAAAATTCGATTTTTATATATTGAACAGCGAAGTAAACATTCGATTTTTATATATTGGATGGCGAAGTAAAAATTCGATTTTTATATATTGAATAACGAAGTAAAAATTCAATTTTTATATATTGAATAGCGAAGTAAAAATTCGATTTTTATATATTGAACAACGAAGTAAAAATTCGATTTTTATATATTGAATAACGAAGTAAAAATTCGATTTTTATATATTGGATAGCGAAGTAAAAATATGATTTTTATATATTGAATAGCGAAGTAAAAATTCGATTTTTACATATGTAGAGAATACGGGCAACGAAGATGACTAAAAGGCGAGAATGACGAAGACTTCTACATTTGAAGTGGCGTGGAGTTGGAATAGCTATCGGTGAGAACTTCTCACTCCTCAATTTCTTTTCTAGTAATATATATATATATATATATATATATATATATACAAGGATGCAGACGGTGTTTAGTAGCACCCGACACCCGTCATCCACAGACCATGGATGGCTTGTTTGTTTAATTGTTTGGTTGTGTAGTTGGTTAGATTATTTGGTTTGAATTGAATTGTTTGGTGAAATGGAATGGATTTGATTGATGTGTGAATGGCGTGGGCCTTCACTAGACCGGGGATAAGGCTAGGCCTTGTCCCGTTTCTAGTATCGTGCCGTTATGCCGACGAAATTTTCTAAAACAAGTTAGAAAAATAAATATATCATTTTATTTGATAAATGAACTGAATAAAAATTCATGTGTTAAAATAAAATATTTTATTGATAAAAATATAATTTTTAACGTGAATGTGAATAAATAAATATTCATTTACAAACCAGACGGTTTGTTTATGTACACCTATTTGAAGGACATTGATTGGGACGATAAATTTTACACATCGCCCAACTGCACAAATAAAATCTGTGTTTGATTGTTTGAAACCCTACACGGGTATTGGGATAAAATACGACATACACTAATCCCAATAATTGGTTGTATGTCGATCGATTGATTGACAGGCTGTTATAAGCGTTAAATATCTATATTTGATGCTTATACAGTGTGGTGCACTTTGGATGATGTTTGATTATTTATCGTTGCTATTATTTACATGTGTTGTATGGAATCCATATAATTAACTTTATATGGTAATTGATTGGGCCTCATTCCAATTTAGAAAATAAAGAATATTATAAAATAAAGGTTCATGTGTTGACAGTACTCATCCGTTGAGATTAGTCATGTGTAGAACGAAATATTTGAAATAGAAATATTTGAATAGGAAATATTTGAAAAAGAGATATTTGAAATAGAATATTTGAAAATAGAAATATATGAAGCCGTGTTGATTGGATTGACGCCATTTTGACGTGAACGATATTTATATCGATTTTATTCATTTTAAAATGAATATTGAAAAGTGATTTCGAAATCGAATATTTTGAAATGAAATTTGAATTGAATCGAATAGAAAACCAATTTGAATTGAATCGAATAGAAAACAAATTTGAATTGAATCGAATAGAAAACAAATTTGAATCGAATCGAATAGAAAACCAATTTGAATTGAATCGAATAGAAAACCAATTTCAATTGAATCGAATAGAAAAACAATTTGAATTGAATCGAATAGAAGACCAATTTGAATTGAATCGAATAGAAGACCAATTTGAATTGAATCAAATAGAAAACCAATTTGAATTGAATCGAATAGAAGACCAATTTGAATTGAATCGAATAGAAAACCAATTTGAATTGAATCGAATAGAAAACCAATTTGAATTGAAAACGAAATCGAATTGAATTTGATTTGTATAGAAAACGAATTTGATTTGAATTGAATTGAAAACGAATTCGAGTTGAATTGAAACGAATTGAAATGAACCCAAATTGAATTGAAATTTGAATTGAATAGAAATGAATTTTAAAACGAATTTATAAGGAAAAATTCAATTTTGATTTGAATTGAAATGGAAGTTGAAATTGTCTTTGAAACGAATTTAAAACTATTTATATAATTCGTTTAAAATAGAAATCGACGAAATATATATTATATATATTATATATATAATATAATGGCCTGAATAGAACGCGCTACGCCGCGGTAGTTCGTGAATTTCGACCATTTATTTCAAACGGACATTAGGGAGATCCGACCGTCGGATTCTCCTAAAACCGGAACCGTTGGGTTCGTATCGAAAAGAGCTTTCAAATGAATATTAGAAATTTGAAATCTAACGGTTGGATTTGGAGATACATCCAAATCAAATTCAGAGAAGGTCGCTGTAAGTGCAGTTCGATGGCCGTTGATGGAAATCGACTGTACGGACCTTGATAAAATTATTAAAAATAGTAATAATTTGTCTAAAATCATAAGAAATGATTTGTGAAAAATTAGGATGAAAAACTCCATATTTGAGAAGATAAAAATAGATTTTTATCGAAATGAACTAGTTTTGAACTAAAAATTAAACCCGTTTATTTTTAAATAAATAAATTGGATTTGAAACGGGTTTTAATAGAATTGATTTGTGGGTTTATCGTGAACGGTGTTTTAAATAACACTAGTTCTTTAACCCAGTAAAAGGAGTTTTAACGAATCTGCAATTAGATTGAAATGTGAATTTATAATCTAAATTATCAAATTTAGAAAGTGAGCGACGATGGAGTATCACCAGTTTTGCTCCAAAGCGATAGTTAAATCTTTAATTAGATTTGAACGTGAAATGGTAATTAATTTTACCAATAACACTGTGGTGTTAGATGTGGAGTATTACCAGTTTTGCTTCATGGGATGAATAGGTTGGGATTGGGAAATAAAATAAATAATTACTTCTGTGTGGTTCGCTAATCTCGACTAGTTTGGAAAACCCATAATTTGGTTTGAAACGACATCCATAGGATGATTAAAGGATAAATTTTAAAGAATTTATCTTGGATAAAATTAATGGGAACCTTTCCCTAAGAATGTGGAATTTAGAAACTAGTTGTAGGTTACTTAAGAAGAATGGTCTTCTGGATGTTGATCTGATGTTGGTTTCGGCCTTCGGGGTTAATATTTGGGGAATTGTTCTCTTGCTAATTTGCGGTTAGTGGCTGCTGAATTGGAATGAGGCGTATGTTGTGTTTGTGTAACATTTGTTTTTAATATACGCGGGTTGTTCGGAAAGACCGGGTTTTTACCCATTCTGAATAATCGATTCGACGATAAGTCGAAGATGAAGACGTTGGTTGAAGACCGAAAGTCTTCACATCGTTTGGGTGATTACTGATGATCTTGATTGGGCTGTACACCCAAGATGAGGGAATCAGTTAGTGGTCGTCCAGACGTACTTGGAGATCGATGGATATGCGAGGAAAGTGCCTCCGGTTTCGTTCAGACCCAGAACGAACTTGTAAATGGATTGCGTATCTGACATTGGATTTTATTCTGTGTTGATTGATTTCTGTTAAATATATATCTGTTTTGCGGCGGAGAATTTATTCTCTTGCTTAACGCCCTTCTCTGAGACGTAAGAGCTTAGAGGTTATATATCGATAGATATCCATCGCATGGCATGAATTGCCTGTGTGGCACGCTGAGTTGCATGGATCAAGGCTTCTATTGAAAAGCAAAGTCTTGTGGTGGATGATCAAAGCACGGCCTTCATGGCGTAGCTTTGTGTATAACGTGAATTCGCGAGCCTCACACCTCGGTATGAGTTAAAAACGGGATACGGACCGTTGGGAGAACACGACGTTTCTTTCTAGCTTTGGTGGTATCAGTGACTTACCAGCCCTGACATTTATATACTTTTCACCTTTGTGGTTGTTGGAATGAGGCGCCTCGATTATAGGTCTGTAAGGACCGGGAAACGTGTGTTCAGGCATAATTAATCCTCAAACGTAAGAGAGGACCGGCCCAACCGATCCAGTGGCTGCCCAGAGTGTGTAGTCCTGAGCATTTGCTAGAGTGTCTCGAAGCGGGGAGGAGCTTGCCCCTTGCCTCGACTCATGACGAAAATCCAATTCCAAATACGTGTATTGCGGTTTTAATTGTAGAACTAGTATGGCGACATGATATATGGTACCCATGCCGTCTATGATTTATATTTATGATTGAAATTGTTTTGACACTATACACTTATTATAGTATCAAATGATTTGTTTTAAACGTACCAAGCATGTTTGGCTATTATAAGGGAAAACCCTATCCTCCGGCTTGCGTTGCATTGTGTGGTGGGACCTGGGTCTTATAATAGCTTCATTTTTCGAAAAAGCATTGCGCCGTTTATTCTATGCACTAGTATTCTTGGGAGGAAACTCGTTCCATGTTATACGGCGTGGTCCCTTGAATTACTCTCTTCTAAAGTAAAGTTTTAAATAACTGTTTTAGTTCTCACACCAGTCACATGACTGACCTGGAGTTTATTGTTTTAACCTAAACTCTGGGTGCCCCTATTTTCCGCACGGGCAGCTAGTAGTTTTGGTTTTGCAGATTTATATTCACAGGATCCTGGTTTACAGCTGGAATGATATCCGGAAAGCTCTGTATCCGTATATCACCTTCAGTTGTGTTTTATATTGTTTTTCCGCTGCTATGTAATTTATTGTAATCTCTGATATATATATCGAATGTAATTTATTCATTTATACTCTGTATATTCTTATATCTGATGGGATTGTTGTAATAGCAATGAAATGTTATTCCATCTGCGTTCATTTGTGTGTTGTTCTCAAAGTATCCGCTCTTTCCTTCACGGGGAAGTAACGGGTCCTCACATATAGTTTTCTAATAAAAGAGAAAATTTTAAATTTCAACTTGTAAATTTGAAGATATATGTAAATCAAAAATTTAAGAAAAACAGCGCTAGAGAAATTTGTGATTTAAAATTAAATTATAAATAAAATGGACGATAATTAAGTTTAAACAAACTCTAAATTTGGTCGATAGAAGTGTTGGAGGATATCGAACTAAATATGAAACATAATTCTATGTAAGTCAACTAAATATGAATTGGAAAATTTGGTTGTTTATTTAATACGGCAACAACTCATAACTTGAATAATGATATGGAGTAATAAATAAAATAAACCAAACAATGACACTGGAAATGAATTCGATAATGAAATATGATAAATGAAATTATGAACGGTTTAAAAGTGAAATAAACAATGAAATCATGCTAACAAAAAGTGACATTGAAAAATTTTGTTAGATTGCTTGGTTGAATGAATATAATTGATTGGATATTTTATTTATGTTTTAGTTGCAATTGCTAAATTCATTTGTGTTTACTGTAACATATATATGTTATTTCTTTTATATGTTGTTGAGTGCTTAGTGGGTACTGAAGGAAACTTGCTTGCATTGGAGCTACTTGCGCATAAAAATTGCTTTTGCTTGCTGGAAAAAAAATTGCTAATAAGGCAAATGAAAGGTACGTATATCAAATTTATATATCGTATTTTGGCGTTTTATATTGATTTCCCATTTTGGGATGCCTCATCATTGAGATGGGATGTATATTTTGAATTATTATATATTATTGTTTTCCAGACCTAACCGTACAAAGGAGACTCTGCCGAAATTTTTCGTGAATTTATGACTTAGAAATTTTGTGAAAATTTGAGTTTTCAAACCTATAGTTAACTTTTGTGTAGATAATCGTTTCTTAGTTGAATTAGATATTATATGATTAAATATATAAATTGACAACTTTCTTACTACGCCTTTTCGAGGATGAAAAGTTTTAAGTGGGGGAGAGTGTAACATCTCGAGGTTTTGCAACAATTTAAATATTAAATTTAATGCGTTTTTGAACAAAATTGTTTTAAATATTAAATTTTATGATTTTTATCGTATATTAATAAGGTATGAACAGAAATTGACTTGTTGAACAATGAACTGTAATAGCTATGTATGATGATGACAGTGTTTGATAATCTATTTAAAATGGAATGTGAAATTTATATTGAGTTAACAATATAAAAAGGATTAACTAAATTTGAGATTTATTTTATATTGGTAATTTTAATCAATGGAATATGAATAATATAAATCATTTGATTATGTAATAAATTGTAATGAATTTATATTTGTTGTAAATTGAAATAACTTGCATTGATTGCTGTGATAACTAAGTTTGGGTATATGTTATTAAAGATAGAGATGTGGACTTTAATATTAAATTATATGAATTGAATTGAGTCAATGAATTTGTAATTAAAAACTTTAATGATTTAGAATTTTGAAAAATTTACAGTGGAAACTTAATCAAATGGTTAAGTACTGAAATTCGATCTATTATGTAAACTGTGACTTGTTTTAATTCCAAATAAATTTGTGATTTGTCTAAATTAATTGACGGTGAAAGTTGGAATTGATATAATATATTTAATGAAATTGGTTGTGTAATTTATAATTATAATAAAATTGGAATTTGGTATGTAATGAAAAATTAAAGTTAATAATTAATGATAATTGATTCATAAATTATATTAATTTATCTGTATTGATTTGAATGGAGTTAATAAACCTTCTAATTTAATTTAAAGGTGAATAAACGGAAATTTAAAATGCGTATAAATTTGCATATATAGTTTAATTAAATAATCGAGTTTAGAAGAAACTGCTATAGACGTTGGAATTGGGCTTTGAAACCTATTCCATTGCGTTTAGAAGGCGTCAAAACATATTGTTAGGCAGTAAACAGGCCTGATTTGGATTCCGGGCTGTTTTTAGCTTTAAAACACGTAAAACGAGAAATTATGTTATCATTTTATTTGCCAAAACCCTAGTTTAGCTCAGCCGCCATCTTTTATTTCAATGGCCACGAAATTCCAAAAATTTGATCCTAATTTTCTTTCAATCCATGCAACGAAATCAAAAACTTAATAAACGAAAATCATAGAGCTCGGAGAGATCTTTGAACCCCTATGGTGGCTTGTTTTAGATCGATCATAATTAAATGAAATTCGATTTTGAAGGCAGCGCGGGTTATGGGTTATTGCAGGCGGAGGAAGCAATCGGGTGCGCCCACGTTTTGGGTGGTGGTGTCTCTCGAGGCAACGCACGGATTGGTGACAGTTGATCGGGTCCATGAGCTTCCAAGGTGGTTGCGCAATTTGGCTTCAACATGGAATTGGGTGCGTTTTTCTCTTGTGTGCGATGAGGAAGGAGAACGGTAGCAGGGAGTGCTGACGTGGTGAAGTACTATTAGTGAGGAATTTGTTTAATTTATTTTATATAATTTAAAACTAAAATGTTTTAACGTGCATAACTTTTTCATACGAGTTCCAATTGACACGCGGTTCATTGCATTGGAATCGTGTTGACGAGCTCTTCGCGAAGGCGCTGATGTGGACTGACTCTTAGACTGTTTGATTTTTGGGCTAAAAATTGGATTTCAATCTCGTTTGAATTAAAGGTGAGTGATCAAACCTACTCACATCTAACTAAAATATTAGATTGTTAGTTAATTTAAATTCATGTCATGATATGATTATATTGTTTGTTGTTTGATTGTTTGAATTGCATATTTATGTTAAATTTGCATGGACCGTATAATATTAATTTAACTATTATATAAATTGTACTGTTATAGATTAACTTCTAGTTCTAAATTAATTAAAAAAGAACTTCATACCTGATGACTAGTTACTGATATTATTGAACTTCTTAGATGTCTTGATTTTGATGCATGCCTTGTATTTATTTATTTAATGTATCGACATGAAATTCATCTTGTTATCGCTATTATTTATATATGTCATTGATTTCTGTTGATTAATCCCAACTATTACCTTAGATGTTACGGACATCAAATAAACTTGGGATTAATCATTAAAATAAATTAAGAACGTAGGTTGAAATGATAAATACCTATGACTTTGATTTGGATTGAAATGATAGATATCCTTTCCCAGAATACTAAAATTAAATTTTAAGTATTACTTGGCCATAAGATAGAAAATTATATATGGACACCGGTTGTTAAAAAAATGTTTTTTTTTTTAATCTTGAATTTTTGAAAAAAAAATTATCTTGAATTTTTGAATAATATAAAAAAAATGTTTTTTCCTTGAATTTTTGAATATTATTTTAAAGGACAAGATAAGTGACAGTATTAATCGATTTTCTTTAAATTTGAACTTTGTGCTTTGAAATTAAAATTTTCAATTTAATAGAATTCATAAATATGGATAACTAAAATTAAATTGAATTGAATATAAAATATAAATTTATCGAAATTGAATTATTATCCATCGTTGATATTATTTTAAATTAACCTAGTTTATTGTAATAATTGAACTGTGAACTCGAGATTTCATAAACGAATAATTCAAAGTGAGAATAATAATTGAAATTCAATTATGTGAATTGAATTATTAAATCGAATTGTTTGGAATTAAATTGAAATAAAAATATGAAGTTGAATCGATTTAAATTAAGATATCGAAATTTAGTCGATTTGATTCGAAACTGAAATATATTTCCTATTTGGTAAAATTTTGAAGATACGATTCTAATCCAGCTATAGTATTTTTAAACCATTTTATACACAATTTTCATAATAATTATTTTCTTTATAAACTGTTTACCTTATAGTTATTTTATTCTATTACTTATTTTAAATAAACCATTTTTATTATCAACTATTTATTTTATAAACTATTTTAATATTTAACTATAAATTTTACTAAATCTGTAATTTCTATTCTTAAATACAAATTATTTATTTTTAAACTATTTCAATTATATATCTAAACTATTTTAAATATATTTTTAACTATTTTAATATTCAAATTCTTGTAAAATTGGAATTGTTTCAAGATCTTAAATTTGTTTAAATGTAGATTCTATAATGAATAATATTCTCTACTGAATATTGAAATGATTTTTGAAACTTTGATATGAAGTACGAACCACTTTGAAATGTAAAGAACTGACCGGTGTGAAAAATGTAAACGTTTGGTTGTTAAAGAGACTGGGATCGGATATTGTCATACTCTTTGCCAATACCGAAAACTACTTTAACAACTGTGTACGCGGTGAAGTTCCAAAATGAAGTAGGTTGATTTGGAGACGATTACTGGATTTGAAGAAAGAGAACGATAATGGATATCCTTGACCTTCGGGTCATAATTAAAATGTCTAAACAGGGTTATATCGTGACCAAGTGGGGTTAGCTACCTCCATCGGCAATACTTCTTCCTTTATTATAGTCCCTCGGTTTGATTGATTTGATTTGATGCGCCTCCGTGATTTGGGAGTGTTGTCCAAGGTGGGCGGTAATCGCGGCTATGCGTTACCACCAGTCCGGGCATGCAACTAGTATATTCATACTCTGGGCATTCCTCGTGTGCCTTGTCATATTATCTTGATCGAGCTCCCTACGATTTTGATTTGACGTTGTCGTATAGCGGCGCATCCCTATCCACCGACCGTTACTGGTGTTTTATATGCAATGTTTACGACGATGTTTATAAATGGTGTAAAGGTAAAAATGTAATCCCGCTTACGCTATTTTATTATCTTATATTTAACCATAGACACTATTATAATAGCGTATTATATTATATAGTATCTAGTTTAACGGATCCTTAAGAGGTGGAAATTCCCGTAACATCTCTTAGGTTATTTCACTCATATTGTCGCATGAATTTGATTTAACTAATATGAGAATATTTTAGTTCTGATCCGAGTGTTTTTGTCTTTTCATTTATGCTCGAGTCAGCCTGAGTTTTCAGTTATTGAAGATACCATTATAGAGATAAAGATGGAGCTCAGCAGATGTATTTATTACTATTTATTCCGCTGCAAATATTGGTATGTTTATGACAGTTAACTCTGATAATCGTTGTAAATGTATAATCAAATGTCTGTTTTACAGCTTCAAGAACTGCTATTTAATTATTATATTTTGTCCCTCCGCTGTGAGATTCTGTTGTTTTTCTTCTTCTCTTATTTTACTTAGAGAAATCCCAATAAGTATCCATATTTTTGATTTGTTTAAGTCGACAATGAGGATCATTGTCGATTTGAACGGTAAAAAAAAAAGGATGTTACACTGCCTACCCGATTTCAGTCATTTCCCGGTTGATGAGGCTTGAGGTCATGATTACCTTTTCCTAACATCACATCAAATTTTGAATCCTACATTTTCAGATCCATCAAATCACTAATTGATTTGCACAAATATAATCTGGATGTTAAGCTAAGAGAAGATGCCTTCTCCCCACCATACATATTTGCAAAAATCGACATACGTGAACTAGGAAATATTATATCAGATATTCTTCCATACAAGTTTGTTTTGGGACTAAACGAAACCGAGGATACCTCATAACAAAGAGGTTTAGTGCTACAAGTTTAATCTTGGTAGTTAACCAGGGGAGTCAACGAGCATCTCTCTCTCTCCAAAGATATATGCCTTCAAAACATTTCACAAACATTCCCACAAAGTTAGTTTTCGAGCGTAAGTTTGGTTCGAAGTGGTTTTGGGTTCGGTTTCAATCCCGATCTGTTCGAACTAACATGTGAAAAGTAAAAGAAAGGTATATTTCATTGATAGTCGGGTTTTTAACTATCAAGTCAAATAGTACAGATGAGTACATTAACGCTCAGAGATTTTTAATTAAAACCATACATTAAATCATTTTATTGATCTTAAAAATTGATTTTATTCTCAATTCTCTCGTGTTTTTCTTACTTTGAAAACAAATCCTGCGCTTACCTCTTCAAAATAGGTGTATTCACAAAAATTCCCTCTTTATTCCCTTTTCCCCGAAAGTATCATTATATTTCCACAAAACCTATTTTGATTTCCTTAACTTTGGAAATATATTCAACCAAGTGGTATGAATCTAATTACCAATGGCCCAAACGATGCCATGCGACACATCGCTTATGATACGAAACCTAAATGGTTTTAATTACTTCAACCTTTGCGGATTTAAGTTTATGAATTAATTTCCAATGTCTTCTTCCATTTCCAAACCAATATAACCCTTCGTTACATTTCCTCAAAACCATAGCCACTTACTTATTTATTGAAATAAGTATATTTTTAAAAACCATACTATTTTCATTATCAAAAAATAATGTTATATACTTAACCGAATGGTATTAGTATAATAACACTTTAAATCTGGGCCAAACAATGTCAAATAATACATTGCTTAATGTAAAACCCAATAGTTTTATTAAATTTTAAAACCTTGCAAATAACATTGCAATATTATTTCTCTTATGGAAATAATAAATCATTTCCAACATCTTGACCATTATAAGCTGATATCATCCTCATGTAATCTTGAAGTCGTTCAAGTTGGGGTCTTTTATTTACCTCTCAAACCTTAATCTGACTACGTTCTTATCTTAAGATAGATAAAAGTTTGTACTTCAAAAGCTGATATTAATTATAATATCACAAATCTTATTTACGATTCCATTTAAAATATGGTTTTATAGACCGCAACTTCCTTCCGATTTCGATTACCTTTACTTAGTCTGTTTGTTAAGTAAACCCTTACAAAATATAAATCTTTAACTTAAACCTCTTTAATACAATTTGTTTATAACTCGAATTTATTATAAAATCCATTTACCAAATATTTTTCCCAAAACCATTAAGCACCTTATTGTAAAACTTATTTTGGATTTATTTCAACAAATCGATTTACTTAATCCGTTACAAAAATCCATTTAAATAACTTACTTTTTACACTTTGAAAATCTCATTCGGTTAAAATAGTCTTTATTTAGTTCAAATATTAAGTAAACCTTTTATAAAAACATCACATTAGCCTCACGTTTTTTATAAACATTGTTATATAAAAACTTGGGTTTATTATAACACCCCTTCAAAAAGCCTTTGACAAAACCTAGCCAAGTTTCATTACAACTCAATTACTTCCTAAAAAGAATTAAATTAAAAAGTAATTACCTTAAATTATTACTAGTTAAAACAACAGGTAATTTCAACATTAAGTGCAGTAAAAATAGTTAACTTCTTTATTAACTAAAATCAAATAATTAATTTCTTTTAAACCTTATTTAAACAATAATTAACTTTATTAATAGCGAATAACTACTAATCACCTTTATACATCGTAAATAAAAAAAATTAACTTTGCAAGAAATCTTTTTAGGTTCAGATAACTATTTGTCAAAAACTATCGTTATTAGATTAATTGATAACAAATAATCTAATAACCTGTTTCAGTTTAAACAGTTAGCTTACTTCCACTAATTCTTCCTCTTAAATTAATTAATGATAATTAATTTAATAACTTAACATTTAATTGTTTCTTAAAAACAATTATCCTAAATTATTAACCCTTGTGTTAATTTCTGACTTCATTGCTTAAAAAACTTATTTAAAATACATAAATTTGCTATATAAAACATCTATAATCACTTTACAAACCCAATTTATAAAATATTGATTTATTTGTAAAACTTATGTAAAATAGAATTTACAACCTTATTTCAGTTATAAAAATAAAATTTTATAACTCAAACTTCGCCAATTCGCATGACGACAAATCGACGTCTTTTAAAAAAATGGATTTTAGGCCATCTGCTGCCAATTACTTAATCAATACTTTTTATTGATTAATAATACAACGACGTTGAATCCAATTCAACAATCAACACCCAAATAGGATTTAACGTTACTTGGGTTAAATAGTTCATATATAAATAATATGAAATCAAATAACATACAAAATATTTGAGGAATCCAGTTGGATCCTTCCAACCTGTTTTTCCCAGCATCACAGCTCATAATATCAATTAATAAATGCATATGAAATAGGAAATTTAATCTAATACATTTAAACGACGAGAATAAAAATAATGTCAATTAACAACAAACAATAAGCATCCAAGACATCCGAATGTCCAATTTATACTAACAACAATAAATATAATTATATGAATTTAATCACACAATAAGCATCCAAGATATTAGAATGTCCAATTTATACTAACAACAATAAATATAATTATATGAATTTAATCACATCACAGAATTCCAGAAGGCGTGAGAGTTAACTCACGTTTCATTTTTGATTCAACGATTCAGGTCGAATTATATAAACTCAAATATACTTTTGAAATTACATAAAAATTCAACTAGTTCCAAATCCTTCCAAACCAGTTCGTATGCGTAGCCTCCGTCAATACGATTTCAACGGCCCTTGTTTCATCGAATTATGTTCACGAATGAATAAGTTATACACATCACAAATTATAACTTGTATTAAAAATAGTTAATTATAGTAATTAGTTTATTATTGCCATCTTAACACCCTTAATCTCGTTTAAAATAACCCCCATAAAACCATGACTTTGACTTCGTTATAGGTTACAACGAATACAACTAGCCATCATCAAACAGACGTCGCCGCCTCTCTTTACTAGACCCCAAACCGCCTTACCATAACCTTCACCTCCCTGTGGCGCGTCATCGGCCCAAGACCCGACCTCCAAAGACCCAACACCTCGTCAAAAACGTAACTTGAACGGAAAACCTTCAAGACTTAAAATCTTTGTCCACACACCCCAATGCACCTCCGACCACCATCGACCGAACTGCCTCCCTTCCTCCACCACTTATCTTCTGACATCAGAGACTGACATCAATGCCACTGGCAAGAATCTCTCTAAACCCAAAAATAGCCTACCAAACTTCAATATCGATTTTCGATCGCTTGAGGCGATCACACCTTCCCAAACTCCGCCAGTAGGTCACCTTCCACGCCCTCTACAAGTTCCTAGTCGGTGAATCCAGCTAATTCTTTTTAGTTTTGAAGATTTAATTCGATTTCATTTTCATATGTGGCAGCTGAGAATGAATTGAAAAGGAGATGGTCGCAATATTATATAGTGGAGGATTAGGATAGTTTATTATTAAAATATTTACATGAAACTTATGTTGTAAGTTTCATGCTAAAAAGATCAGATATAAGCTCCAATCATGATGAAATTTGAAATCCTTCAATAACTTAATATTCCGAAAAAATGGAGCTAGTTTCGTCAAATTCCAAAACCATTTGAAATATTCCTATTTTAATTCAAACATATATTGATACACATTTATATCGCACACAGTCACATAATAACTTCAATTGACTCGAACTGGGAATCTTACGATAATTAACCATTACAGATATTATAAAATTGGTTTTGTTGAAATCTGACATCGTTTGGAAATTGACTATTCTCAAGTGATTAATTCAACCGATAAAATATGAATCGATTTCAAAACATTCAAATTTATCGATAATAAATTATTATTACCATATATATATATACATATATATATTCAAATAGAATTTATATAGTTTTAAAATAAACTAATTTGAATTTTAACCTCAAAATTTAAATTCCACGTTAAATCGATATTAGATTTATTCAAAATCCTTTTATTTTATTTATAAGTCGTTATAGTTCATAAACAATTATACCGCAATTTTTCCAAAAATTTGAATTTGACGTAACTCAAAATCTACAAGATGAGATCTCGATTTTTCTCTTTCATTAGAAAACTATAATCCAATAGAACCAGAAGATTTTTGTTTCAAAGAATTCCGACTTATATGTATACTCAATTGAAGTTCAAATCATTTAACTATGAACTGCAGCTATGTGGCGAAACTCATATTTAATTAGTTTATTAACACAATCAAACTTCGTTCAATTAATAAATTTCTCATAACAAATTCAAATCTGAACTTACTTAGGTCTTAGTAAATCATCCAATTCATAGTATATCTCAAATCCAAATTATTCTCAATTATTTCGGAACTAAATTTATTATTTTACAATTCAAATAGTAGAATTTGAGCTATTTAAATTTCCAAATCAATTCTAAACGTTCAAACTTAACGTATAAAAATCCGGGTCGTTACACAAAGACAATAAGCATTCAAATAGTTATATATCAGCTCTCACATACCTAACAAAATTGTACAAAGAGGATTACTCTAACACAAAATCAAGCATAAATAACCTTAATGTAGTAGTTGACACTACCATAGTCATACATGATAATTAATTTAAGATCAAGCTCTGGTGATTTATACCACTGATTGCAAGTCACATTAAGTGGAAGTGATCTTATTTCGACTCAATAGCGAACACGAATGTTATGTTATTAATCCTTGATAAACAAGGATTACAAACTAATACCCATCTTAAATGGAGGGCATAGAAAACAATGGATACATATCTCAATCCAATGATTCCAAATAGCATGGATAATAAACTAACATAATCAAATGTCTACCAAGTTCCCATAATAGGCATATCCACTACCAAGCCAAATCAATGACAACCCACTATTGAGAAATTTGACGTCTCAGACTACTATCATCAATTCATATTCCACGTTTCATTGGGAAACACTATGCCCTAATAAAATATTGCCAAAATCATGACTAACATACACATAATCAAATATGCACATGAAATAGTAATTAATCAATAATGAATTGCAATCATACTGCAAATAATGATAAATTCATTGCAACAAGAACAATAAACAAAAAATTTACATAAAAAATATCAAACATCCAAACCAATAATCGAAAAAATCAACCAATAATAAAAGTTAACCAAATGCAAAATCAAAATACACCAAACAACATCAAACTATAACAAGCAGGCATAGGCGGTAGCAACAACAACAAGCAACAAGCACAAATAAATTATAAGCAATGGAAGTCATAACTAATAACAAGCAACAAGCAATAGCGAGCAGCAAACAACAATACAAATAATAAAATATTATAAGAGTCTGTATAAACATGCCTAGTAACCATCAAAAGTCATCCACACATGTTAAACCATAAACTCAAATGGTTCCATCTATTATCCAAAACGAATAAACGTCAAAGTGTTGTAAGTTATTTTATGAACATGATATTAAAAGATTATTACACCTTATTCTATGAAAAAGGAAAACTTAAATGATATGCAGGACTATTGAGTTTTGAATCCCTCAAATTGATCCGACAATCTAGGACCTAACTTTCCTTTTCTTCCAGACAGAGCTCATCTTCAAGAAAATAAAATTTTACACTAATTAAATCATCAATGAATGAAGATTAACAACTGCCTAGGTTTTCTCAGAACCAAATCCACCTCGGCTATACCATATAGATGGGGATAATATGCTAAGTATACTATGATGCTCGCCTTGACAAGTATCATTAAGTCACTTAAGAGACTACCAGAACCGCCATAAGACTGGTTGAAAAATTCTTCTTCGAACTATTTTATGCAATAATTAGACCATATTAAAATTCACAATAACTAAAGATCCTCTCATTTGACACAATTCATAATTCTTCGGCTATACTTCATTGTAGTTCCTTGATATGATTACTAAAAATATCCTCACATGAGTTAGTTATACTTCAGAAATCTCATATCCTTCTTGATAATTTGAATCAAGTGCTCGTCTATTAGAATCAAGTGAGAACCCCTATCTTAACTGGCGAAAATCAACTAGAAAATCTGTGCTTGAATTATAGGTTAGGAACGGGTTCGTAAATGGGAAAATATTTGGAAAAGTTCCCCAATGGCACACTGGATTACTCCAATCACCTGAGGTTTATTGACACAAAAATAATAATCATAATACAGACGATTCTAAACAACTCTTATGAGTCATTCACACAGTTTTTGCTCACTTTTGGGCATCCATCGAACCTTACCTGGAAATATATCTAAGTCAAACTTTATCGACCAAGCCCACTCAACATAAATGCCCATGCGTCAATTTCGAATGACAACACTTTGGTCACTTCATCTCAATTTTTCAACTAAGACGACTCACACAAATTTTATCTCCACTAAACAATTTACCTACTATGAAAGATGTTAAGTTTAGTCTATCTACTGAGTAACTAGCAATAGAGTAAAATACACCGCTCAAGCATTAGGATGGAATAGTAGTGAGTTTTCAAAAATGAAGCATATCCCCACTACATAAACTCCTTTTGATTTCATGATCGTAGGTCTGATAGAACTGGATATTTCCTGAAAGGCATAAGTCATCATCACTTACACATCCTAAAAACATATAGGACATATCCACTTTGAGGAAACAAGCTGATCGCGAGCGAAACATTTATGCTTCACTCTAGTTGGATGACATTTCATCGCAAAATGCCTCCCACATGCCATGGAGGTAATATACTCAACCAAAATATTTTTTAAGAAATTTGATCTACCTTGTATCTAGGTCTCTATGCTTTGATTGGAGTTTTAGTTGCTTTCCACTTTTGCTACTATATCGGTGTCTGATTCTTACTAAGAAGAGCAATGATCGTCCAAAGAACAAAGCTTTTTTCGAATAAGCCTCATTTGGGGCCCTGTATATCCATTAACAAGAAATTCAGGGATGGCACCTAATAGTGATAAGGCTAAGCAACAAACAATAAATCAATGTGTAAGCCTCAAGGCAATCTCTCTTCCCACAACAGTGAGTGTCGACAACTTCAAACTTTAGAATAAATGTTGAACCACTCAACATCCCTTCATTGATAATCTATCCTACCCGGGATGCATGGAATACTCAAGCTACATGCTCTTTTTGACGTTAGAAATAAATTAAGTATTTAAAGGGATGCCTGAACAAATTCCGATTCATGGTTTGCTTATCTGCTACAAAAACAGAGCATCCTACCTAGTTAAAGTCTCTCTTCCTAAAATGTCAATAAATGATTTTACGGCCAGCCTCATGACTGAACCAACCCTAGAAAGAGACATGTATGAGTAATAGTCAGCAGTTCTCCCCAATGCTAACGAAAATTTGATGCTTAGAAGAGTCTAACGTTGGTGGAGCTAGAAATAATGATACCCAAAGTTCCACCCCATTTCTAGCACTAACCATAAATGGTTAGAAATGTTTACAAGTTATTGAACATCTTTTAAGGTTGTCAAACAGATATTGAACTAATCAAGCATCTCAGACTGCCTATCTACAGTTGCTCATATACTTTGTCTACTCATACAAATAGCCTGACGAAAGTACCTTAGAAAATAGCGGTAGAAACAAATCAAGTCCAAACGACAAGCGGTGTGTATAGTTTCATATAATAGAAAAATACAAGTATGCTTCCTCAACGTATCTCCTCCTACCAAATTGCTTAACTTAAATTGGTCAATTTGGTTTATTTTGTCTGAGCGTTGAGCTTAAGATTTGATACCAAATGAAACGGTCGACACTTCATGATACCTAAAAGTTGGTGCCTTACAACATTGCCTTGCTTTCAAAATACCATAACAGACTGAAAGTCCGGTAAAATTAGAACAAAACACTAAACCAATATTTCAATAAGAACTCACAACGGAATGACGACATATATTATACATAATATACATGAATAGAAATAAAATAACGATATATATAAGAGACCGACAGTAGAAATAAAATGATGACATATATTGACAAATGAATATCAATTCAGGATAGTAAAAAAACATCATCTTCATTACTTAGAGTTATGAATAAATATCTAATACATTGTTCTCGATTATAAATAATACATGTTTGTCGTGTACAATAAAATAATAAGTATAAATCTCAAAGCATCGATTCCATGCCTTCAGAATGATCCAGCTGCACACTCCAATAGCATATCCTTAAGAGTACTTGACTCTTGAACTACTCAATTAAGTATCCGAGAGTTTTCAAGACATAAGCAGACGAAAAAATGCGGGTACATAAAGCCTGGCATGTGGGGAACTATCTCAAACTACCGTATATTATGCTATATACAAATGTACAAGAATCAACGAATCACAGCCGACCCTCCTCATAAACGTGGCTTAAGGAAAACCTGAACTACTTATAAACAAGTATAGTAAATGCATCTCAAAGGAAGGGATCATACCATAATCTGCTCTTCTCCTGTAACAAAAAAGTTATCACAATATATCCCATTGCAATATACTAACCTAAACTATTAATAGAAACGCTAAATCCTTACCAATCTTTGATCCCAAAACAATGATCACTACTACTACGATCAATAACATACACCGAAAGCATGTAGTCGTCACTGTAAGACCAAAATGTTACACTATAATGTGTGTAGTCACTAGTATTAGACCAGAACAGTATTCCATAATGCATATAGTCACTGCTATAAGAGTAAATCGTAGATGGCTTGCTATTGAGTAACTCCACGTCTCAGTTCACTATCATAGAAGTTGTAGGTGATTTGCTACTGAGAAACTCTGTATCTCAGCTCACTATCACAAAAGTCCTATATGACTTGCTATTAAGAAACTTCATATCTCGGCACACTATCATAAACATCGTATATGACTCGCTATGTGCAAATCCATATCTTAGTCCACTGTCATAAAAATCATAGATGACTCGCTACTAAGAGATTCTATGTCTTAGCCTACTATCATCTAAGTCGCATAAGATCTCCACGGCCGAGAAACCAACTGAAGGGCTCTAATAAAAATCGCATACTATCATGTATTGCATTATGGTCTAATGTATGACACCCATTTCATGGTACTCTTCCGGTGTCATCTTTCGATCTACCTCAAAATCTAAGAGTTTTGAATATGTAACGACATGGGTCCCACATAGGCCTAAAAATCAAAGTTCTCCAAAACATACAAAAAATTTGGGATATAGCCCTCGAAATATGGTGAACAGTGGTTCAAAATGACTCCTCAATCCAACTATGTATGCGAAAGTTATCACGTTTTCATTTTTCAGTCGAACCAGGTAATCAGGTTTAACTGACTGAATACGAACGATAATCGACTAAATAAGCCAATCGGTCAACTAATCTAATACTTCAGTCGATTGAATCCTACCTTCAACTCTTTGGTTTGAAACCTAGTCCATTCAGTCAACTGAGCAAGTCCCACCAGTCGACAGAATGCTTGGCAACGACTCTATTTGCCCTTACGAGCTTTAAATGGCCATAACTTTTGATCGCAACTCCAAATAACATGCCATTTATTTATTTTTGTGATCGTAAGAAATTCTTTACAATCTATGTTATATAAATAATAAATTTGGATAAGTTTAAAAATGGATGTCCCCTTAAACGCCTTCGATACCCATCTCCATATAATCGACATACGCCGTTAGGATAACATTTTAGGCATATCCAAACTCACATCTAAATATGGTAAGTTGAAAAAAAATAGGCAATAGTATATTTCATTAATTATTAGGTTCATACTGTCAATGAGTTCATCATGAGATGAATACTGATGATAGTTATTTGACGAATTATTTCCGAACTCAAAACGAATACAAATTGATCATTTCAACCTTAGTGCCTTTAATGCACAATAGCGTATCAATGGAATAAACTCTTTAGACACTCCCAATACAAATCTACACTCTTGTTATAGATCATCCAAGAAAGAGAGAGTTGAGTTTCTCAATACACTCATCGAAATGGTCTTTGGGAAATAGACAGGTTTCAGAACTGAACACATAACACTTAACAATTCGCGTTTCAGACTCACCATAACAACTACTCGACCCGGTGGACTCTCATGCATATGGAGGTCGCAAGGGATACATGAAATACAAGTAATGATCTTGCATTCAAAATATTCCATTAAATCAAACAATTATACATCCATATAAATAAGGATATGCACAACAGTCCTATCTACAATTCAATATTTGTTTTAGCTATCGCTTTACTCCAAATGAATATATGTATATTCACTCTTGAACATATGCACGCACATATATTCAAATGATAAAATCATCCATTCTAGATTAAATATTACTTCTTATTACTTGTCTTTCTAATACAAGTGGAACATCACTTTTTATTGTCTTATAAATACAAATAAGTCTCACCATATTCTTTGCTAATAAGACCGGAAGTTGGTCAATAAATTATGGTGCACAAATCAGCTTCGCTGGAATTCGGAAATGGCGACAATTTCTCCTACTTTTCAACTCCTTTTATAAACCTCCCTCCTTCGATCCCGTCTTCATCTAGTTCTCCTCCTCCTATCGAAATTTCTTTTGCAATGCTGGATTTCAGCAGCTACCTACTACTCATTCACGTTCCCTAATTGGCTTCTGATGATTCACAAACTTTAGACTCTGCTCGATGACTGTGTATCCCTTCAAAGCCTGCTGGCCCTCTCATTTGGAATAGTTACCCCCTTGCGAGACTCTTTTGAGCTGACGTGCGTTAGAGCACAACCAACAATGGCTTGTTCAGTTACTAAACAAGTCACGGAGCAACCAGGTGTGGCTTGTTCACTCACCCGTGGCTGGTCTGTGGCTAGTTTTGAGCTCCTCCGTGGCTGGTTCACACAACAGAGACTGGTTCTTATAACGGCAAATTGTTTGCCGTTATAAGATTATAACGTCAAACACTTTGTCGTTATAAGAATATATCGGCAAAGTGTTTGCCGTTATAATCTTATAACGGCAAACAGTTTGCCGTTGTAATCACTAGCCGTTGCAACACCAACGGCTAGTTCACTTCCTCCCTATAAACCACCCTACCTCCTTCTTCTTCCTCCTCCACACAACCACTCCACCTTCCCAACTTATTCATCAACAAAATGTCTTCGTCTGCACCCAAGCGAAGCGGGGAAAAAACCATAAACAAGAAACTCATGTCCCAACCGCACTCGTCATCGTATGCCATGCAACGGTCAATCCAACAACAGCAACCGTTGCAGCCATCTCACGAATATGGCTACTCTCCGTATTCAAATTATCCATACCGTCCACCGTACCAACCGCTCGGTCCTCCTAATTTTCCTCCCATCCAATCGTCCGTCCCGCCACAGTTTTACCAACGACCGCCCGGGGTAGGCGTGTACGACGATCATTCGTCGTATATGTCAATGATGATGCAGACCGAGCAAAGTCAACAACCTCACCTAACTCCGCAACAGACCTAGGTTCGTGACCACGAAGCGATGCAAAATCTGAAAAGACAGTTTTCGTATGGGTATGTCTCTCCTACTACCGAAGAAAATGTTGGGACTTCTACGGAGGAGGAGGAGGAAGATGCAAATGAGGAAGTAAATGTTACAAATTCTGAAGAATTGAATGAAGAATACGTTGCACCTATCAGTCCCGAATATAACCAAAAGAAGAAGAAGAAGGTGAAGTCTTTAAGGAGCATTTTCAGTAAACGACACCAAACCGAAGTTGAATCGGAGCCGAATCACGGAATAGAAGATATTGAGGATGATAATGCTGAAGGGGAAGATATACCAGCGGATGGAAGAAGAAAACAATGTAAGTTTACTTCCGAGCAGTACGTTTCACTTGCTAAATCGTGGATACGCATTTCACAAGACAGCATTGTTGGAAATAATATGAAAGGTGAGAAATTTTGGGAAAGAGTAGCAGAGTTCTACAATTTGTTGGAAGCGAGGAATAGAACATGGGCATCACTTAGAGGCGGTTATAGAGTTATGAATGCCGCATGTCAGAACTATCTTGCAATACTGACAGCCTTGGAGAACAGACAGCAAAGCGGTGCTGCACCTTATGACGTTGTAAGTACCGTAGATTACTTTGAAAAATAACTTACTATACTATGATCGATTAGTTAGAAATGACATACGCTCATACAATATCCACTTTGTGTTACAGATTGAAGAGTCATGAAAGGCCTACCAGCAAAAGTATGGTCATCCATTTAAATTTCAAGACTGTTATGAGCTTCTATCTAGGTTGCCGAAGTGGAAGAACCCCAGCAACTTCATGTTTGAGCAGCAGAACAAAGCTAGAAGGATGAACTACTCTGATTCTAGTCCAGGAAGTGGCCCGAGTGCGCAAGAAAGAAACCCTTTATTTGGAAGTAGTGATGGACGACCTGTCGGCAGATCAAAGGCAATTCAGCTGGAGCAACGAGGTGCAGAGTTTGCTAGATTTATGGAAACAATGGAGAGTCCATCTAAGGCAACAAAAAAGCATAGAGCTCGATTTTTGGTGGAAAGAAACCGTAGCGACGAAGAGTTCCAAAAGGCAGTTAGGGATGATCGAGAGCTCCGCAGACAAGAACATGCGGAGAAACAAGCCATGGTAGAAAAGAAGCTGGAGGAGCAGAAAGCTTTGGCGCGAGAGAATAATTATGTTAAAATGATTACATGTGATTTTAGTAAGCTTACCCCTCTATAGCAAGAACTAGTAGCCGAGCAGATTGGAGAGTACAGAAAAAACAAAGGAAGCAGAAGCGGAAGCGTTAGTGGCTCGTATATGGACTAGCTATGTATGTTGGGTTAAGTTGTAATATGATTGTGAACTGTTTGTAGTATTTATGTACTAGTGGGTGTTTATGTACTAGCTATATATGTTGGGGTGAGTTGTAATATGATTGTGACCTGTTTCTAGTATTAATGTAGTAGTTGTTGTTTATGTATGAGCTGTATATGTTGGGTTGAGTTGAAATAATGATACAATCTACAATATGATTGGAAACCAGATTTATTGACTCAAGTACGCACTGATAGATAGTTCAAATGATACATAGTACACGACTACACACTGATACATAGTTCTAGTACCAACTACTGATTCCGACTATTCCTTCCTTTATGCGCCCACAAATGTTCCACCAACTGGTCACGCAATTGGAAGTGTGCAGCTTGATCTTCAATGTGTTGAACCATATCAACATATTCTTCCATTGAGTTTACATCTTTATGGGGTTTTGCATTTGAGCCTGTAAACATGTCAGGATAATTAGACTTTTGATTCATATATCCGTCTCTTTCAGACCCCACAATCATGTTATGTATTATTATACAAGCATACATGATTTCTGAAAGCACTCTTGCATCATGAAAACGAGCAGGATTTCGTAAAATATGAAATCGGGCTTGTAAAACACCAAACGTATGTTCGATGTCCTTTCTGTAGCTAGCTACTTTTTCAGTGAAATACCTTTCTTTATCATTTGATGGAACTCTGTACCCTTGCATCAAGGTTCTCCACTTTTGGTATATTCCATCGACTAGGTAGTACCCAGTTTTGTGTTCGATATTACCAAGTTTATATGAAACATCTGTTGACAGTCCGTTAGGAAGTTCTATGAAAAGATATGATTGTTTTAAAACATTTATATCATTCAATGAACCTGGGACTCCAAAAAAAGCATGCCAAACCCATAAATCGTCTGTTGCTACTGCTTCAAGGATCATTGATGGCACTTTCTTATGTCCGGTGAACATTACTTTCCATCCCGTTGGGCAGTTTTTCCAAGCCCAATGCATGCAATCTAAACTTCCAATCATACCTGGAAATCCTCTGGCTTCTGCCCTGCGTAGTATCCTGGTTATATCGTTAGGTCCAGGCGTCCGTAGATACTCCTTCCCGAACTCTGCAACAACTGTTTTACAGAATTCTTTCAGACACTCTATTGCTGTTGATGCTGCGATTCTGAAATATTCATCCATTTGATCGCCAGATGTTCCATAGCTTAACATCCTCAACGCCGAGGTGATTTTGATGTGTGGTGAATGGCCGATTTCTTGTGCTCCGTTCAGTCTATAAGTGAAATATGGATTTGACTGGTGAAGTTTAAGATATATTTTTGAGAAAATAGCCGGACTCATACGGTAACGACGGCGGAACAAAGTTATATCAAAGGTTGGATTGTCGATGAAGTAATCACTCATTAGTCTCCATCCTTGTAGTCTCTCTTATACCGTCGGTCAATCCGGCCATGCATGCTACCCCGATGGTTGCTAGTTGAGCCTTCAGCGAAATAATTGGAATACGCAACCATTGCATGCTGTTCCAGCTCCTCCTCCGTCTCTTGCTCCACTTCTAGTTCGGAATTATCAGTTTGATTCTTCTTGTTTTTGTAGTAATGGTAGTATAGATTTGGATCCATTGCTTGCTTTTTTATAAGTTGAGTTTCGTTGTTCTCTCTAAGCGTATCCGAACGAGAGATATATATAAGCAGGGATGGTGAACTAAATATCTCTGACATAGAGTACATGTAGGCAATAATGGTTCCAACATGATGGTTCTGTCATTGAGTAGTCAATTCGGATAGTTGTTGTGATGTGAAAGGTTGGCACTAAATGGTTGGCAATAATGGTTCTGTCATTGAGTACTCAATTCAGACAGTTGTTGTGATGTGAAAGGTTGGCACTAAATGGTTGCCAATAATGGCTCTGTCATTGAGTAGTCAATTCGGACAGTTGTTGTGATGTGAAAGGTTGGCACTAAATGGTTGGCAATAATGGTTGGCAGCACATAAGGGCAAGAATGGTTGGCAATAATGGTTTTGATAATATCTTTGCCATGAGTAGTCAAATTATTGTAGCCATGTTTTTGGCAATAATGGTTCCGACATGATGGTTGGGACAATAATGGTTCTGTCATTGAGTAGTCAATTCAGACATGATGGTTGGGACAATAATGGTTCCGACATGATGGTTGGGACAATAATGGTTGGGGCAATAATGGTTCCGACATGATGGTTGGCAATAATGGATCGTTATTAACGATATTCAAATGTGTAGATAATCGTTTATATTTAATTAAATAAACGTTTCGTTTTGTTAACGAAATTGCATAGCGACTATTTTAAAATTTAAAACAAACATAACTAACAATCAATGTCACGAAATCTCAAATTTTTTCCCCCAGCAGGTAATTTTATTCTAATCGATCCGGTATATTCAGTTAAAGTTCGTATTTAAAATTACGAACTACCGTCGCGTTTCGGGCTCGTTTTAATTATATTATAAAGTATATATATAATCAAACTTCATTTTATATAATAAACTCAAACTAGAGTGGGATAAGGAGATACAACAATAAGCTCAAAGATAAAATAGTTCATACAGACACAACAACTGACAATACTACATGCGAACTAGCTCAATCAAAGCATGGAGTAGGAATTAGTAACTTCATTAAAATGCATTTTACGTTTAGTCTTACGGGCGTCGCCTGATGTTCAATCGCAACTGCTCATTATCACTTCGAACACGTCTATTTTCCCGTTCGAGTTCGTTACAATATGCTATTCCCCGAGGACACAAAGGTTGGTCTATCCATTCCGTGTAATTGCAACCATTTGGAAAGGATGGGCATCGCTGAATGCGCCGACCTATATTGTTTCCCTCTGCTTGAACCACAACTTCAACCGCGTACCCGCAGTAGCAATGAACTGGATAGGAATCAACTATTCGTTCCTGCAGTGGTACACGAAAGAACTCTGCTTCCTGAGTTGACTGAGTGACAGCTTGTTCAGATGATACTTGAACAGGTGGGACTTGAGTTTCATATGGAGGTTGAACGTTTAGTTGTTCGTACGGCGGTTCAGTTTGCGGTCTAATTTGGTTTAGGAACTGGAATTCGTCTTCAAGCTCCTGTAGCCTCATTTCGTTGTACGCCTGTTCCTCGGAGTCTGTAGAAGATGATCACGAAGACATCTTCAGTGAGTTCTAATAGAAGGATGTGCTCTACGAATGAGAACGAAGGTGTTTGAGTGCGGTAAGTTGTGACTAAGTAACATATGTATATATAGCTGCAATATTAGTTATGGTGTGAATGGTCACTAGCTACACTTTGTGATTTTCAAAGCTTGTGTAGGTAAACCAACAAAATACTGATGTAACCGGTCACTGGTACGACTGTAGGGAACATTGTAGGGAATCTTCTTTTTAGTGATAAAGCGTATCGAGGACGACCCCCTGTGGCTACAGACTGAGAGCTGGACTATATTCCAATAACTCTCGACAAAGAGTGACATGACGCCACTGTCACATAAAAGATGACTGCACTATGCGAACTGTGCAAGACGTGACCAGTCAATGTGCTACAATCCGTCGACCAACTACAGATGGTTACGAAACGTTAATACATTTCAAACAACACATACAGGAACTAGAACAGCAGAACATAGTAACATCAAATAACGATACAAGTGATAGGACGCGTAACGATACAGTACATATTAGCATAACATAAAATATTTAAATCCTAATTTAATCCACGTTGGAGTCGATAATTTGAATTACTTAGGTCGTTAACTTGATTTCGCAGCTTTCTTATTTCTTCCTCTAGTTCCAAAGCATACGTAATTGCTCGACGGGGAAAGCGATCATCTATCCACTGTCCGAACTCGCATCCGTTGTTTCGTACTGGACAAGTATAATATCGCCGTCCAACGTCTTTTCCATGAAGGACGACTAATTGTGGTGCTTCAAAACCACAAAAGCATACAATATTTGTGGATTGCACCTCGCCTTCTTCAACCGTGGCTCTTACACGAGGAATTACAAGGTTAGCCCTACGGTCATGTTGTCGTGCTGGATTGTCTTGTTGATGGCTTATTTCCATTTCGTGCATTCCTGCTTCGAGCTCTAATTGTCGCACCTCGTCATTGTGTCGCTCTTCCATTTCAATATACCACTCGGTTGGTTCTCTAGATGCGGACGGATTAGGATTTGATGGTCCAGAAATAAGGTCCGTGTAATTGTAAGAAGATGGATAAGAAATTGGCATGACTACGCTCTAAGTAGATGGATGGGGTTTTAGTGAAACGACATTCGATATATGTAGGAGGAGATGCAGTTACCAATGCATAAAGGAGTTTGCCGTTATAAAAATATAACGGCAAATTGTTTGCCGTTATAAAAATATAACGGCAAACTGTTTGCCGTTTTATTTTATAGCTGTTGCGCCCCAACGGCTACTTAAACGGTCGCAATCCCTCCCATTATATATCAATCTACCTCCTCCTTCTTCCACACTAAGACCATAACCAACCATCCGTTCTGTTCAGTTATTCTCTCTCATGTTCTGAAACTGGTCCAACGAGCCGAGCACCTAGAAGGGGAGAACCAGCCACAAACTGGTTGAGGAGTGGGGATACAACGGCAAAGATATTGCCATTATAATATTACAACGGCAAAGTCTTTGCCGTTGTAATATTATAACAGCAAACACTTTGCCGTTATAACATTATAACGGCAAAATGTTTGCCGTTATAATGTTACCCCCCCAAAACCCTCTCCGCCTCCCCTCCTCTGCTCCATTTCCCTTTCCTCCTTGTTCAAACCCGAAAACCCATATTCCTCCCCCATTTTTCACCCAATTTTCTCCACCAATTCACCAATCCGTCAGTTTTTAACCAAATTAACTATCTTGTGTGAGATATTAGTTCGAAAATATGGCTAGATTACTAAAAAAATTCGCCAAAAAATTCATGCACGGCGACGATCGTGGCGCCGGCGGGAGTGGTGAAGGTGGTAGTGGCCAACAGCTAGTGCTCGGAATAGAAGACTTACTTGTAGCCGCCGAAAACATGGAGAACGAAGAAGCAGAGGTGCAACAGGGAGGCGGCCATCGGGGACGTGGCGGGCGTAGAGGCGGACGAGCAGGCAGGGCACGTAGGGGTGTTGGATCAGTTGCCACTAGAGAGGGCCAACTCGATGGCTATGTGGATATGAACCTCAGCGCCGCGAAGCTTCCTGCGTTATCCAACTTTCGCATTCTTCCAGATGACGAAGTACACGTTAGCACGTAGTCGAGTTTGGCTGTAAGTATTTTTAGTATTATTTACATAGTATTCTTTGAGTGTTAGATATTGGGTAGATGGTATAACATTTTGTTGAACCGTTAACAGTCGCGGAATATACGTCCACGTGGTTCGTTAGCGACCACACTTAGATATTATCATGCACACTTGGCGGGTAAGGAGGGGGTCGCAGGACTGTTACATGCTCTTGGATTTCAATTTTTTCTAGGTAATATTATAGACCTTTTAATGAAATAAGTGGATAATTTAGTAGTCATATTTTATCTTATTGTGCAATTTGCTATTTTAGGAATAAACCATGTTATAAATGCCGATGTTCAATTGTGTGCGGCCATTGCTCTACGGTGGTACAAAACCACCCACACATTTCACTTTCCTTGTGGTGAGTTAGGACTTACACCGCTTGATTTCTCCATGCTTACTGGTATTAGCATTGGAGTAAGTGCTTATCCCCAACTGCCTTATGACGATGGTCGATGGCGTGATCGTGCACTTGTTCATGATCTACTGCCTCATTTGGATGTTTCTGCTACGTCGTATCAGGCAGAAGGCGCTATTAGAGTGAGCGCGATCCGTGCGGCTATGGAGAGGATACTCAAGCACTACTCTGTTGATGACGACTTGGAGCTTGCTCGATTATTTGTGTTATACCTTATGGGTAACCTTTTCTTTAGTTCTTCGAGCAGTAGCGTTCCTATGGGGTTTTTTGCGGTCGCGGCTGAGATAAATGCCGATGGGGCGATTTTATATGATTGGGGCACACCTATCCTTTCATACCTATACAGATGTCTCGACATGCAGTGAACCATCACTGATTCTCAGGTTTCTTTATTTAGATTCTAGGAGTTGTTACAGTATTGGTACTTTGAGTACTCTAGGAACTTTCATTTTATCACCTGTATTGCAGACCCATCGACCTTTTTCCCCCGTATATGCTTTTGGACTGCGGACAACCGGGGGCCCAGAGATAATGAGTCACGCCATGTGTTTCCCGTTGCCCATAACCAGATCGAGCTGAGGATGTATAGGGATCAGATTCTATGGCATCCATTTGAGCAGAGTACATCCATCGATCTTGAGATCATACAGATTGCTAGGATGCTTGCCGGACGGAGATTTCCACTTATATCTTCTCCCGTGGCGCTAGGTGCTTATTGGTATCTTGGTGAGAGGTGCTGGAGACAGTTGTATGACTTCGATGCTATTCTGGATGATCCACACCCACATACTTATCGATGTATGATTTACCCGACGGAGCAGCTAGATATAGCCAGGACAGCAGGCTGGTGGACGGCTGAGAGCTTTGTTATTATCGGGGAGTGTTACCTTACCTTCTGGCGTAGATTTTTCACCGGGTCCTCAGATACGATTACGCATGCAGCATCGATTGATTTAGTAGGGCCATCTTCTATACGACACGGCATACGTCCACCTGTTGTCGAGGATGTTACCCAGCCCAGTCAGAGTTTTCGTGCAGCTGATCATGCGGCGGCCGCCTGTCATTTTGGATGGACCATGGTAGTGCCCACCATTGGACCAGATCGTTACGTTGACGTGTTTCATCCTCCGGCCCATCAAGATTACCCAGATCCTTCACAGATATCATATCATGATCTGTATGACATGCAGATGGGGATTAGGCATACGGGTTACGTAGAGCATAGGCGTAGCCTAGATTACTATGATGGTGAGCTGCGTCGTGTTGCAGAGGAGGCACGACAACGTCAGGCACATTTAGAGGCCCAGGTTGAGGCGGAGCGCAAGAGAGTGCAGGACTTGCAGATGTATTACCACCATAGGTCTAGTGCTGGGTCGAGTCAGCCTCCAGATGTTTGTGATGCTGAGAGACATCATCGGCGCCGCACACGTCCACGTACACATTCAGATGACTCGGACGACTGAGTTACTATCACTTTTATATACTTTTGCAGTTGTTAGGTGTATGGTCCTACTGTTGGAGTAGACGTTCTGCATTTTTTGAGTACCAGTGTTATGTACTTTTGTTGTATTACCACTGTTATGTACTTTTGTTGTTCTACGTATTCCTAGTTGATAGTTGTCTGTTCTTTTTATTTGAGTAGACGTTCTGTATTTGTTCACTACCATGATTATGTACTTTCGATGTTTTACGTTTTCGCAGTTGTCAGTTGTATGTTCCTATTGTTTGAGTATGCGTTCTGTATTTGTTGACTACCGCTATTATGTGCTTTCGATGTATTTTGTGTACGTTTTGATTATGTTTCTGTGTAGAGACTACATTTGGTTATGTGTAGAGACTGTATTTATGTGTAGAGAATGTTTTTGTGTAGAGCCGGTATCTTCTGTTGTTCTAGTTCCTGTAAGTGTTGTTTGGAATGTAATAACGTTTGAATTTGATGTTGAACAAGGTTTCCCTCTTCTCGTGTAGAAATGCAAAATTCTTAAACAGCACGCCAACATAACAAGGTTTATAGATTACTCCATATTCTACGCACAAACAGCAAAGTAAATAGACAGTAAAACAACAATAAAATCACAATACCATAAGCCTACTCAGTTCCATAGCGGGTCAACCAACTGTAGCGTAGTTTATACGCTTCGTAACCAATGAACTCCTCACCATACTCGAAAAGGTAACGAGAATCATATGTTGCTTGATTTGTTTTAAATATGTTCTCGTCTTCAACAGTTTCGATAATCTTTGTGTACCGATCACAAGCGTCTGCAAAATGACGATTAGCCATTTGGATTTCAACCGATGTTCGTGTAGTGGGCCGAGAACGATGGTTGTTGTATAGCCTCGTGATCATTGCCCATCTTTCTTCATATGTTAAACCCCCTCCACTTTGCATTAGCAACTCATCTCTCTTTTCAACCTCAATATAGGATTTTACGAGGGCCAGCAAATCCTTAGACGAAAAATCTGGAGTAGGAGAATTATTACAAGCACTATTACTAGGTCATTGATTTACTGGAGAAGGACGCGGAGCTGTAACCGCTCGATGCTGAATCGCGACGGGCACCTCTTCAACTTGTGTATCATGAACTAAACCCTTTTCGTTATCTTCACTAAGTTTCGTTCGTACTCATCAAAAATCCTTCCCATTTCTTCATCACTTATTTTTGAATTGTCCATGTAACCTGTGCATCAGTAGAATTAGTAGAGTAACTAGAAGTACGAATTTTGTTGATAATAAACGTTACCTTTAAGAAAACAAGAAAATAAATTTTCTCCCTTTACTCTACAACGGTGCTGATTGAAGCTGTAGAAGGTATGAGATGGATTATCAGATATGGAGTACTTATAAGGGCAATGTACGACCAACAGTGTAACACCCCGAATTTTGGGTTAATACTAAAATTCACTAATTACAGGATAAATAATCTCAGATGTGGGAATTAGGGGAAACGGGTTGCGTTATTGCGTTCGTCTCGGAAAAATACGCAAAATAGAGTCCGAGTTTTCGAAAATCGAAGTCCGTATGGCCCAGTTATGGCCCGATGAAGTTTGCAGAAAATTCAAAACTAAAACAGATTTAAAATTTTAAAATTTCAGATTGTGGGATGGAACAGGCGGGGTCAGGCGGGAAGATTCCCGCCCTACCCATGTCGACAGGGCTGTCGACAGGCCTGTCGACAGGGGTGTCGACTTGCCTGTCGACAGGGGCGCGCCGTCCATTGAACCTGGGTGCACCAGGTTGCACCAGGTTGGGTTTCAGGCTGGCTAGGAGGGCTGGTTCTAGAGATTTCCGAAATCTAAGGGTCCTAATCTAATCTAGGGTTAATCTAAGGGCCTAAAACACTCACCTAATCTATAAATACACCCTAAACCCCCCTTAATCCTTACCAAAAATAGAAATGATGGCCTTATGCCGCCAAATTAAATCCTAAGAGGAGCCTCCACTAATTTATGAAGGAAGTTGCAAGCTAATCACTCTCTAATCAATCTTTAATCATCATTATCTTCATAGTTAGCAACTAATTCTACTTCATAAGGTTGCTAATCTTGAGTTTGGTGAGTTTCTATCACTTTAACATCAATTGTTAAAGTAAGTAGATTGGGTGTAATGAGACTTATGGTCTTAAATGCGGATTAGTGAGTTTGAATCATGTATAATGATATGTTACTCTATGTTGTTCTATGTTTATGCATATTTGATAAGTTGGTTTATGCATGCTTAATAAGTTGATTTTTGCATGTTTAACAAGTTGGTATATGCATGTTTAACAAGTGGATTTATGCATATTTAATGAGTGGAATTATGCATGTTTAACAAAGTGAGTTATGCAAGTTAAGTATATGTTTAAATGCAAGTTTAATGTGATATGCAAGTTATGCATGCTTATGCAAGTATATGGATGCTTATGCAAGTCATGTATATGTTTAAATGCAAGATTTATGTGATATGCAAGTTATGCATGCTTATGCGAGTATATGAATGCTTATGCAAGATATGTATATGCTTAAATGACATGATATGCAAGTTATGCATGTTTATGCAAGTTATGTATGCTTATGCAAGTATGTGAATGCTTATGCAAGTATGTGAATGCTTATGCAAGTTATGTGTATGCTTAAATGCATGTTTAACATGTTATGTAAGTTATGAGAATGACTATATGCAAGTTCAACATGTTATGCAAGATATGTGTATGATAATATGCAAGCCCATATGCAACATGTTATGCAAATCATGTGTATGATAATATGCAAGTTTGGGTTATATGTAGTTGGGTTAATATATGCTCATATATGCAAGTTGGCATCCTCTTAATCCATGACAAAGTTGTATGCTAAACCCATGATATTTGTGATGATCTTCCCCTTATTTATGTCATGAAATGAGAACAATTTACGTGGGAACGATGGGGTTGGTAAATATGTTAATAAATGAATGATTGGGTATGATTAAGCATACCATAAAAATAAATTACCATAAGTGGGAATTTACCTATTGAGTTAGGTCTACCCCATGGGAATTTACCTATTGAGTTAGGTCTACCCATGTTATGGAAAACTTGATATTAATTAGGGATAATTAATATGGGGGTGATTAATTAGGTGTAATTAATCGACTAAGACACGAGGTTGGACTCATTTGTAGTGTAAAACTGCCCGGACCCGACCGTCTTAACCAGTTGCTACAAATGTCAGCCCAATGTGAGAGGTCTTAGCCATAAATTAAATACGTGATTAAGGTAAAGACACGAGGTTAGACTCTGTTATGACGTAAGACTGCCCGGATTCTACCGGCTTAACCAGGCGGTCATAACAGCCAGTCTAATGTGGGAGGTCTTTATGGGAGATCACGGTCTTAATTAATTAAGAAACACTTAACCATAATAGCATGTAGTGGGACATGAGGGGTTAAGTGGGTGCCTTGGGTGGCATGTGGAAATTTAATGGTTGCCTTGGGTGGCATGTGGAATCTAGTGGGTTGCCTTGGGTGGCAATAGAAAATACGATTAGAATACTTAACCAAGTGGAAACATGTAATTAAACATGATTAAAGGGTTAAGTGGGATACACTAGATATATGACAAGCTTAGGTGGGTAGCTTGTTGGGGGCCCATTTCAACCAATATCCCAAACGTATCTTTGTGGGCTCGACCCATGTTGAGTGACGGGACACGCATATTGGGCTTGATTATAAGAGGCCAAAACGGGTTAGCGGTGGCAGCGCAAGTCCAACGGGTTTCATATGCGTGTGTGGGCCCGGGCTGGTAGATAAGCCGTTGTTGCATCGTGTAGATATAAAGTCGTGCACCGTTGATAGTATTGGGTAGCCACTTTAGGGGAGTGATACACCCCACTGTGGGACCAGCACGGGTATCTACGGTAGGGAGCCGATCGATGGGGAGTAGTGGGTACACCTAATGAAGATAGGGGCAGACGGCTCCTATGTAGGGGTACACGAAACTACTGGGTAAGAATTACTGAGTACACCTAGTGGAGATAGGGGCAGACGGCACCTATGTAGTGGGCTAGGAGTACATGAAACTACTGGGGAAATTTTCTAAGTCCTTGGAAGGGATCAACCTTTAAGTAGGAATGACTGGTGTGGTGCAGTTAGTAATTATCCTTGGGTGGGTAGATGCGTCCTTACGGTTATCTTAGTTTATCCTAAGTCTACCAAGCTGCTTAGTGTAGCCATTCATCCCCAGATATTACCGTAGGTCAAGTTTATGTCTTCTCTGGTTACTTTAATGATTGTATTGTTAAAGTTATAGGACTCACTCAGACTTATGTCTGACCCCGTTGTTTTTATCTTTTTCCCAACCCTCAGGTCCTACGGTGGATCCTAGCGGTAGTAGAGCTTGATCGGATTGCTGTTCCAGTCTTTAGGAGCTTGGGTAGATGTAAAGCTCCAGTTATCCAGTTATCTTCTCTTTTGTTATGGCTATTGTATGAGAGAGTGGGATTATGTACTTCTTTATTTTGATGGATATTGTACTTGACTTTTATTGTGGTTTTATGATGTAACCAGACATGTTTATTTCCGCTGTTGTGAGATGATGTTTTAAAATTTCAAGTACTATTTATATCTGTCTTGTTGTAATTTTTCTGTTCTATATTCACTAAAATACTCCACCGATGCTATGGCATTCCCTTAGTGAGTGATCATAGCGGGCGTGGGGTGTTACTCGTGGTATCAGAGCAAAGGTTACCGGAACAGATAAAATTTTTAGAAAGCTATTTTTCTAAAACATTTTTGGAAAAGATATTTTCAAAAACATGTCTTTTAAGAGAAAAGTTTTTGAAAGAAAAGCATAATCCCCAATACCCATATCTATATCCTTCGAATCCTTCGTTTTGAATCTTTCCTTTTTCGTTTCAGCATGGCCGAGAATCTTAACTTTCCAGAGGGTGTGACGATACCAGTATGGTATAGGAGATTGATGGAGGCTAGGGCCACCACTACAGGTCCAGCAAATGTTCCTCCACCAACCGTAGCACCCGATCTTCCTCCTCCCCCTCCTCCTCGCACGGATACTTTTGCTAAGACTTGCAAGGAATTTAAAGCTATGGGAGGGAAACCTTTTCAAGGATCTGAAACTTTTGTGGAGGCTAGAGATTGGCTTAAGGAGGTGGAAGAGTTGATAGATATCTTTGAGATGGAAGAAGGAAAGAAAGTCAAGTTGGCTGCTTGGTTAATGAAGGGAGAGGCCTCATTCTGGTGGGAGGTCACTAATGGAGAACGCCCCGTTGACTCTTGGGCGGATTTTAGGCAAAGATTTGTGGCAAAGTTTCTCTCAAGGGCGGAGGAAAACTTGTATATGGAAAGATTCTTGACTCTAAAGCAAGGAAATCTTTCGGTGAAGGAATATGTTAACAAGTTTAACCAATTGGCAAGGTTTGGCCTAGATATGGTGAATACACCGGAGAAGAAGGCTTTGCGGTTCGTGAAAGGCTTGAATGAACCTATGCATGGGTTGGCTATGACTCACATCCCTATGGGGGCCACCTTTGAGAAGCTAGTTGACATGGCACTCATGTATGAGGAAGAGAAGGGTCCTAATGCTAATAAGGCACCCGAGAAGAAGGGAGATCAAAAGAAACCTCAGCAACAACAACAAAGCAAAGGTGGGAAAGGCAACGGTGGCAAGGGCAAGAAGAAGAAGTGTTTCAATTGTGGGACACATGGCCACCTAAGCAAGAATTGTCGCAAGAAGAAGAAGACTGGCTGCTTCCACTGTGGCGAAGCAGGGCATTTAGTGAAGGATTGCCCTAAGAAAGGGCAAAGGACGGGATCTACCTCAGGAGGACAGGTGCAAGCTCTTATGGCACCAAGTCAGGCTAGGGGGCAAGTACAGGCTCTCGCGGTTCCACCGATTCAGGAGAGAGGTAGAACTATCTCCGTTGAAAGTCTGGTTTTTCTATTTGATCATCCTGTCCGTACATTGTTTGATTCAGGCGCATCTCATTCGTTTATCTCATCATCATTAGTTGAGTTACTGCACTTAGACACCAGTCTGGTAGATGATCCCTTGGTTGTTTCAAACCCAATTGGGGGCTCCACTTATTTGTCCATGATATGTTTGGGTTTGAAGATTTCTATACTTAGCATTGAGTTTAGATGTGATGCTTTTGTCTTGGGCTTCACGGGCTATGGGTTGATTTTGGGCATGGACTGGCTATCCAGTAACGGTGCCGTTCTTGATTGCGAAAGGAGAGTTGTTAGGCTCATGACCCGCTTGGGTAACACTCTCGAAATTTCTTGTAATCCCAGGGACTCTGTTATGCTAAGTTATCTTGAATCGCTTGACGCTTCGGTCGAGAGTTTGCAATCTATGAGAGTGGTCCGGGAATATCCGGATGTGTTTGAGGAGGTGAAGGGCTTACCTCCGAAGCGGGAGATTGACTTCCGAATATATTTGGTGGATAATGCTAAACCGGTATCTTTACCCGTGCGCCACATGGCTCCTCGTGAGAGGAGGGAACTCCATAAGCAAGTAGGGGAGTTGCTTGAGAAGGGGTTCATAAGACGGAGCATATCGGAGTGGGGTGCTCCAGTAGTATTTGCTACGAAGGCGGATGGGTCCCTCAGACTTTGTGTAGACTATAGAGAACTCAACAAGCTCACAAAGAAGAATCGACACCCATTGCCGAGAATAGATGATCTTTTCGATCAGTTGGTTGGCGCTTCAGTATTTTCTCAGTTGGACTTAGCCACGGGGTTTCATCAGTTGAGGGTGGCTGAGGATAGCATAGACAAGACTGCCTTTAGAACTCCGGATGGTTTCTATGAGTGGCTGGTGATGCCATTTGGGTTGACGAACGCCCCTGCATACTTTGTTGACTTGATGAGTAGGGTGTTCAGGGAGTTCCTTAATAAATTCGTGGTGGTCTTTGTGGTGTTCAGGGAGTTCCAAGAGCATGCCTTACATCTTGGGGAGGTATTGAAGACTCTTCGAGCACATAGCCTTAAGGCTAAATTCTCTAAATGTCACTTCTGGAGGAAGGAAGCGCGGTTCTTGGGGCACGTGGTCTCCAAGGAGGGGATAGCCGTGGATCCTGCGAAGGTAGTATCAGTCCAAGATTGGAAGGTTCCTAGAAATGCTACCGAAGTAAGAAGTTTCTTGGGGTTGGCGGGTTATTATAGGAAGTTTATCAAAGACTTCGCGAAGATATCAGCCCCATTAACCCGCTTAACGAAGAAGAATCTTATTTTCGCATGGGACGTAGATTGTGATGATGCGTTCCGACGGTTAAAGAGAGCTTTAACCACTGCTCCAGTTTTAGTGTTTCCAGATGGGAGCAAGCCATTTGTTGTTTATACCGATGCTTGCGGGACAGGACTTGGCGCAGTCTTAATGCAAGAGGGAAGGGTAATAGCCTATGGTGGAAGGCAGTTAAGGGCACATGAGAAAAACTACCCTACCCATGATTTAGAGCTGGCCGCTATTGTTTTTGCGCTTAAGATTTGGCGCCATTATCTTCTTGGTGAGAGATTCGAGTTGTTTACTGACCATAAATCTTTGAAGTACTTGTTCTCTCAGAAGGATCTAAACTTAAGACAGCAAAGGTGGATGGAGTTCTTAGCATCTTATGATTTCGAGATAGCATATACCCCTGGCAAGGGTAACGTGGTGGCGGACGCCTTGAGTAGGAAGAGGTTGTCCTTGAGTCCATTGTTCGTGGAACGACGAAGCTTGGAGTTTATCTCGATGTTTGATTTCAGACCTTCCATTGATTATGTACCCGGTTTGCTAGCTTCCTTGGAAGTTAGGCCTACTCTTTTGGGGCGGATTGGAGAAGCACAGAGGGACGACCCACAGTTGGTTGAGTTGGTGGAGAAGCTCATAAGGGGGGAGTCGTCCAGCCATTTGAGTAGGTACACCCTAGACGATAGGGGGTGCTTGCGTAGAGATGGTAGACTTTGTGTACCGCAAGACGAGGGTTTGAGGAAGGTTATTCTTGATGATGCACACCGTTCTAGGATGACTATTCATCCCGGTGGGGACAAGATGTACCGAGACATGAAGAGAGTTTTCTTCTGGGCCGGTATGAAGAAAGATGTGGCCGAGTATGTCGCTCGATGCTTGGTGTGCCAGCAAGTGAAGGCGGAGCAAAGGAAACCAGGTGGGTTGCTTCACCCATTGGAAGTTCCGCAATGGAAGTGGGATAGCGTCTCGATGGATTTTATTGACGGGTAACCCAGATCGAGGAAGGGTAATACAGGAATTTGGGTGGTGGTAGACAGACTTACTAAGAGCGCCCATTTCATACCTGTGAAGAGCAAGAGGACTGCTCCATGGCTAGCTTCAGTATATCTTCGAGAGATAGTTCGATTACATGGGGTACCCTCTAGCATAGTGAGTGATCGAGATCCTATATTCACTAGCGAGTTCTGGAGAAGTTTGCAAGAAGCAGTAGGGACTCAATTGTGTCTGAGCACCGCATATCATCCTCAGACAGACGGCCAGACTGAGAGGGTGAATCGTGTTCTAGAAGACCTTTTGAGGCTTTGTATCTTAGATTTTGGAGGTACATGGGAAGAGCATCTTCCATTGGTGGAGTTCGCATATAATAACAGCTTTCAGTCCAGTATTGGTATGGCTCCTTTCGAAGCTCTCTATGGAAGGCCTTGTCGATCACCTACATGTTGGTGGGAATCTACGGATAAGATCTTGCTTGGGCCCGATATGGTTAGAGAGACTTCTGAGAAGATTGACTTGATTCGAAGAAGGATGAAAGCAGCGCAGGATAGGCAAAAATCTTATGCGGACAAAAGAAGAACGGATCTTGAGTTTGAGGTTGGGGATATGGTTTTTGTTAAGGTATCTCCGTTGAGAAATGTTGTTCGCTTCGGATCCGTTGGGAAGTTAGCACCGAGGTTTGTTGGGTCGTTTCCTATCAAGGAAAGAATTGGACGGTTGGCATATAGGGTGGAGTTGCCCGACAGACTTAGTGGTTTTCATGATGTATTCCATGTATCACATCTGAGGAAGTGCTTACATGAGACGGCAGAGGTGGTAGAGCCGAGCTTCCTTAGAGATGTAGAGGTAGAGCGTGATGCGACTATTCGACGAGCTCCTACTCGCATCCTTGGGTCAGAGACTAGGAAGTTGAGAAACAGAGAGGTTCAACTAGTCAAGGTGCAATGGGGAGAAGATGAGAGCAACGCAACTTGGGAGACGGAAGCGAAGATGCGTTCATTGTACCCATTTCTTTTTGAGGGTATGTCTTTACTTTCTCCTTTATCGCTTGTCTAGTACTTATCTTATCTTTGGTATGTCCTCTCGTTAGTACCTTTGACCTTTAGATAGGGTAAACCTATGGTTGAAACATGTGTTTGAGACATGTTATGGTTGATGGATGCAAGTGGATGCAAGTGTTTGCTAGTGGTTGCTCGTGGATGCATATACACACACTCTAGGCACTAGATCGGCTCAGTCACTTCATATTGCATATTGCATAAAATTGTGTGTAGGAAAATATATTTATGGATGTATAATGGTTGTGTTATCACATGGATGATGCATTTTGGTGAATGATTGTGCACTCATGTAGATATTGTATGTGTCGATAGGGTTCTTTCGCATACATAATGGATGCATGGCACTATCATGGTTTCCATATGTTCATACATTAGATAGGGAACATATACACACACTCTTTGCATATGCTCATACATCATTAGAAATTGTTCTAAGGACAATGGATGCCCGTGTTTGATGGATTGAGTAGATGGATGTTTGGATGGTAGGATATTCATTCTCCTTAGCTTAGAGATTTCGGGGACGAAATCCTTTAAGGAGGGGAGAATGTAACACCCCGAATTTTGGGTTAATACTAAAATTCACTAATTACAGGATAAATAATCTCAGATGTGGGAATTAGGGGAAACGGGTTGCGTTATTGCGTTCGTCTCGGAAAAATACACAAAATAGAGTCCGAGTTTTCGAAAATCGAAGTCCGTATGGCCCAGTTATGGCCCGATGAAGTTTGCAGAAAATTCAAAACTAAAACAGATTTAAAAATTTAAAATTTCAGATTGTGGGATGGAACAGGCGGGGTCAGGCGGGAAGATTCCCGCCCTACCCATGTCGACAGGGCTGTCGACAGGCCTGTCGACAGGGGTGTCGACTTGCCTGTCGACAGGGGCGTGCCGTCCATTGAACCTGGGTGCACCAGGTTGCACCAGGTTGGGTTTCAGGCTGGCTAGGAGGGCTGGTTCTAGAGATTTCCGAAATCTAAGGGTCCTAATCTAATCTAGGGTTAATCTAAGGGCCTAAAACACTCACCTAATCTATAAATACACCCTAAACCCCCCTTAATCCTTACCAAAAATAGAAATGATGGCCTCATGCCGCCAAATTAAATCCTAAGAGGAGCCTCCACTAATTTATGAAGGAAGTTGCAAGCTAATCACTCTCTAATCAATCTTTAATCATCATTATCTTCATAGTTAGCAACTAATTCTACTTCATAAGGTTGCTAATCTTGAGTTTGGTGAGTTTCTATCACTTTAACATCAATTGTTAAAGTAAGTAGATTGGGTGTAATGAGACTTATGGTCTTAAATGCGGATTAGTGAGTTTGAATCATGTATAATGATATGTTACTCTATGTTGTTCTATGTTTATGCATATTTGATAAGTTGGTTTATGCATGCTTAATAAGTTGATTTTTGCATGTTTAACAAGTTGGTATATGCATGTTTAACAAGTGGATTTATGCATATTTAATGAGTGGAATTATGCATGTTTAACAAAGTGAGTTATGCAAGTTAAGTATATGTTTAAATGCAAGTTTAATGTGATATGCAAGTTATGCATGCTTATGCAAGTATATGGATGCTTATGCAAGTCATGTATATGTTTAAATGCAAGATTTATGTGATATGCAAGTTATGCATGCTTATGCGAGTATATGAATGCTTATGCAAGATATGTATATGCTTAAATGACATGATATGCAAGTTATGCATGTTTATGCAAGTTATGTATGCTTATGCAAGTATGTGAATGCTTATGCAAGTATGTGAATGCTTATGCAAGTTATGTGTATGCTTAAATGCATGTTTAACATGTTATGTAAGTTATGAGAATGACTATATGCAAGTTCAACATGTTATGCAAGATATGTGTATGATAATATGCAAGCTCATATGCAACATGTTATGCAAATCATGTGTATGATAATATGCAAGTTTGGGTTATATGTAGTTGGGTTAATATATGCTCATATATGCAAGTTGGCATCCTCTTAATCCATGAAAAAGTTGTATGCTAAACCCATGATATTTGTGATGATCTTCCCCTTATTTATGTCATGAAATGAGAACGATTTACGTGGGAACGATGGGGTTGGTAAATATGTTAATAAATGAATGATTGGGTATGATTAAGCATACCATAAAAATAAATTACCATAAGTGGGAATTTACCTATTGAGTTAGGTCTACCGCATGGGAATTTACCTATTGAGTTAGGTCTACCCATGTTATAGAAAACTTGATATTAATTAGGGATAATTAATATGGGGGTGATTAATTAGGTGTAATTAATCGACTAAGACACGAGGTTGGACTCATTTGTAGTGTAAAACTGCCCGGACCCGACTGGCTTAACCAGTTGCTACAAATGTCAGCCCAATGTGAGAGGTCTTAGCCATAAATTAAATACGTGATTAAGGTAAAGACACGAGGTTAGACTCTGTTATGACGTAAGACTGCCCGGATTCTACCGGCTTAACCAGGCGGTCATAACAGCCAGTCTAATGTGGGAGGTCTTTATGGGAGATCACGGTCTTAATTAATTAAGAAACACTTAACCATAATAGCATGTAGTGGGACATGAGGGGTTAAGTGGGTGCCTTGGGTGGCATGTGGAAATTTAATGGTTGCCTTGGGTGGCATGTGGAATCTAGTGGGTTGCCTTGGGTGGCAATAGAAAATACGATTAGAATACTTAACCAAGTGGAAACATGTAATTAAACATGATTAAAGGGTTAAGTGGGATACACTAGATATATGACAAGCTTAGGTGGGTAGCTTGTTGGGGGCTCATTTCAACCAATATCCCAAACGCATCTTTGTGGGCTCGACCCATGTTGAGTGACGGGACACGCATATTGGGCTTGATTATAAGAGGCCAAAACGGGTTAGCGGTGGCAGCGCAAGTCCAACGGGTTTCATATGCGTGTGTGGGCCCGGGCTGGTAGATAAGACGTTGTTGCATCGTGTAGATATAAAGCCGTGCACCGTTGATAGTATTGGGTAGCCACTTTAGGGGAGTGATACACCCCACTGTGGGACCAACACGGGTATCTACGGTAGGGAGCCGATCGATGGGGAGTAGTGGGTACACCTAATGAAGATAGGGGCAGACGGCACCTATGTAGGGGTACACGAAACTACTGGGTAAGAATTACTGAGTACACCTAGTGGAGATAGGGGCAGACGGCACCTATGTAGTGGGCTAGGAGTACATGAAACTACTGGGGAAATTTTCTAAGTCCTTGGAAGGGATCAACCTTTAAGTAGGAATGACTGGTGTGGTGCAGTTAGTAATTATCCTTGGGTGGGTAGATGCGTCCTTACGGTTATCTTAGTTTATCCTAAGTCTACCAAGCTGCTTAGTGTAGCCATTCATCCCCAGATATTACCGTAGGTCAAGTTTATGTCTTCTCTGGTTACTTTAATGATTGTATTGTTAAAGTTATAGGACTCACTCAGACTTATGTCTGACCCCGTTGTTTTTATCTTTTTCCCAACCCTCAGGTCCTATGGTGGATCCTAGCGGTAGTAGAGCTTGATCGGATTGCTGTTCCAGTCTTTAGGAGCTTGGGTAGATGTAAAGCTCCAGTTATCCAGTTATCTTCTCTTTTGTTATGGCTATTGTATGAGAGAGTGGGATTATGTACTTCTTTATTTTGATGGATATTGTACTTGACTTTTATTGTGGTTTTATGATGTAACCAGACATGTTTATTTCCGCTGTTGTGAGATGATGTTTTAAAATTTCAAGTACTATTTATATCTGTCTTGTTGTAATTTTTCTGTTCTATATTCACTAAAATACTCCACCGATGCTATGGCATTCCCTTAGTGAGTGATCATAGCGGGCGTGGGGTGTTACAAACAGTTACAATTCAACATACTTGAATACGGTTTACAGGGTTCTCGTGTTATTATGGTTGATTCTGTACAATGTCCGGTCACATCATTGCAGCACGAAAAATGGTGCCATCACATGAAATGTTGGCATTTACAATTAATCTCATGATATTACGTTAGATTCCCTACAGTGTCCGGTCACATCATTGCAGCACGAAAAATGGTGCCATCACATGAAATGTTGGCATGTACTATTAACCTCGTGATATTATATTAGATTCTCTACATTGTCCAGTCACATCATTGCAGAACGAAAAATGGTGCCATCACATGAAATGTTGGCATGTACTATTAATCTCGTGATATTACGTTAGATTCCCAACAGTGTCCGGTCACATCACAACAAATGTGGGCAATTACTATTAATTTCGTATACTGTTGTCATTTAATTCGGAAGAGACTACCAGCACGAAAAAAAGGGTCGTCCACCAGTGCTTTAACCATTTCAATTCACGAAATGGTTACGAAAAATGGGTCGTTCCCAGGTGCCTTATTTCTGCTTGCGACAGAATGAAAACAACTATAATATCACGACAACTAGTAGAACTATTGACAAACCATAATCATAAAAACTTCAACAACTAGTACAACTATTGAGCAATTAAAACAACTGGAACAACGACAACTAGTAGAATAGAAGGAAATGCCAAACCATACTCATACAAACTACAACAACTGAGCACACCAGCATCAAATTCAAACACGTACACCTACCATGGTTTAGGGAAAGGACCATCTCTTGTCTTACCGGCATTAATCTTGCTCAAGCGTCTTATTTCTGCTTGTGCTTCGAGTGCATACTGACGTCCATGTTCGCAAATGGGAGGTTCAATCCACTCCTTAAAGAAACAACAATCAATGGCATCAGGATAATTCATGTGGTCGTTGAAGGCTTCACAACCGAAAAATCGACGACCGGCATTTGTTTCGGTCTCGTCAAAAACAACGACCGACACTTGTCCACAATAGCAAACAGTGTTGGATCCAATCGTCCCTAGTGGCTCGGAAACCTTCCCTTCGAGTACAATTTCTTTTCCAGCTCTTTGATAAACGGAATGAGCATCGTCATTTGAATACTGTTGGGGTTGGACTGGACGTTGCAAGGGATATGACGACGAGTGCTGTTGGGATAGGGGTTTCTTGCTTACACCTTTTTTTCCGCTTCGCTTGGGTGCAAAAGAAGACATTTTTTGGGTTGTACAACTTGAAGTTGAAAAGGTAGTGTGTTAGAGCACAACCAACAATGGCTTGTTCAGTTACTAAACAAGCCACGGAGCAACCAAGTGTGGCTTGTTCAGTCACCCGTGGCTGCTTTGGAGCTCGTTTGTGGCTGGTGCACTGGACAAGGGTGGGTGGATATAACGACTGAGTGTTTGCCGTTATAAGTTTATAACGGCAAAGAGTTTGCCGTTATAAACTTATAACGACAAACACTCTGCCGTTATATTACATAGCCGTTGCACCCAACGGCTAGTGCATTCCTTCCTTATATGCCAACCTACCTCCTTCTTCTTACACACCACCACTCCACCTTCTCAACTTCAACTACTTCAACAACAAAAAATGTCTTCTTCTGCACCCAAGCGAACCGGAAAAAAAACTGCAAATAAGAAACCCATGTCCAAACCGCACTCGTCGTCATATGCCATGCAACGGTCAATCCAACAATAGCAATCGTTGCAGCCATTTCACGAATATGGCTACTCGCCGTATTCAAATTATCCATACCGACCACCGTACCAACTGCTCGCTCCTCCTAATTTTCCTTCCATCCATTCTACCGCCCCAGCATAGTTCTACCAACGACAGCCCGTGGTAGGCGTGTACGATGATCATTCGTTGTATATGTCAATGATGGTGCATACCGATCAAAGTCAACAACCTCACCTAACTCCGCAACAGACCGAGGTTCGTGACCGCGAATGTACGCAAAATCTGCAAAGTCGTTTTTCGTACGGGTATGTAGGGGTGAGCATTATTTGGTTAACCCAAATAAACCAACCGAACCAATTCATTTTGGTCGGTTGTTCGGTTTTGAAATTAGATCGGTTTATAATCGGACCAGAAAAATATTTAGTTTGGTTATCGGTTTAATCAAATTAACCGAACTTTTATTATATTTTCAAATTTATCAAAATTATTGTAAATGTTTTAGCTTAGCTTGGTTATCAAAGTTAATTTTAATCATCACTATGTACCAGAATCATTTTTGAAAAGCATAAGAGTCATAAATAATAATACTTTAATTACATATTTATAATTTATTTCAAATTATAGTTAGTATTATGAAAATAAAGTCTAAAATATTTTTAATTCGGTTAAATCGGATAACCAACCAAACTAACCAATCTTAATTTGGTTGGTTTGGTTTGGTTTTCATTTTTATCGGTTTCAGTTTGGTTTGCAGTTTTTATCATCGGATAAACCAAACCAACCAAATGCTCACCCCTACGGGTATGTCTCTCCTACTAACGAAGAAAATGTTGAAACTTCAACGGAGGAGGCGGAGGAGGAAGATGCAAATAAGGATGCGAATGTTACAAATTTTGAAGAATGTAATCAAGAATACGTTGCACCTATCAGTCCCGAATATAACCAAAAGAAGACGAAGTGGAAGTCTTTAAGCGACATTTTCAGTAAACGACACCAAACCGAAGTTGAATCGGAGCCGGATCCCGGAATAGAAGATATTAAGGATGAACATGCTGAAGGGGAAGGAACAGCAGCGGATGGAAGAAAAAAACAATGTAAGTTTACTTCCGAGCAGTACGTTTCACTTGCTAAATCGTGGATACGCATTTCACAAGACATCATTGTTGGGAATAATATGAAAGGTAAGAAATTTTGAGAAAGAGTTGTAGAGTTTTACAATTCGTTGGAAGCGAGGAATAGAACATGGGGGTCACTTAGAGGCGGTTATAGAGTTATGGATGCTGCATGTCAGAACTATCTGGCAAGACTGACAAGCTTGCAGAACAGGCAGCACAGAGGTGCTGCACCTTATGAAGTTGTAAGTACCATAGATTACTTTAAAAAATAACTTACTATACTATGATTGATTAGTTAGAAATGTCATACACTCATACAATTTCGACTTTGTGTTACAGATTGAAGAGTCACGAAAGGCGTTTCAACAAAAGTATGAAAATCCATTTAAATTTCATTACTGTTTCGAGCTTCTATCTAGTTTGCCGAAGTGGAAGAACCCAAGCAACTTCATGTTTGAGCAGCAGAACAAAGCTAGAAGGATGAATTACTCTGATTCTTATCCAGGAAGTGACCCGAGTTCGCAAGAAAGAAACCCTTTATTTGGAACTAGTGACGGACGACCTATTGGCAGAGCCAAGTCAGTTCAGCTGGAGCAACGCGGTGCAGAGTTATCTAGATTTGTGGAAACAATGGAGAATTCAGCTAAGGAGACAAGAGAGCATAGAGTTCAATTTTTGGTGCAAAGAAACCGCATCAACGAAGAGTTCCAAAAGGCAGTTAGGGATGATCGAGAGCTCCGTAGACAAGCACATACGGAGAAACAAGTCATGCTACGAGAGAATCGGGAGGAGAAGAAAGCAATGGTACGAGAGAAGCTGGAGGAGACGAAAGCTATGCTGCAAGAGAAGAATTATATTAAAATGATTACATGTGATTTTAATAAGCTTTCCCCTCTACAGCAAGAACTATTAACCGAGCAGCTTGGAGAGTACAGAAAAAATAAAGGAAGCGGAAGTGGTAGTGGCTCGTATAAGGACTAGCTATGTATGTTGGTTTAAGTTGTAATATGATTGTGAACTGTTTGTAGTATTTATGTACTGGTTGGTGTTTATATACTAGCTATATATGTTGGGTTGAATTGTAATATGTTTGTGACCTGTTTTTAGTGTTTATGTACTAGTTGTTGAAATAATGATACAATCTACAATATGATTGGAAACCAGATTTATTGACCCAACTACACACTGATACATAGTGCTCTGATTCATAGTACACGACTACACACTTATACATAGTACTCTGATTCATAGTACACGACTACACACTGATACATAGTTCACGACTTGAATTGCCCCAACACTGAGGAGATATTTAAGTTAATAGTTAATTTCTAGTACCAACTAATGATCCCGACTATTACTTCCTTTATGCGCCCACAAATGTTCCACCAACTGGTCATGCAATTGGAAGTGCGCAGATTGATCTTCAATGTGTTGAACCATATCAACATATTCTCCCATTGAGTTTGCATCTTTATGGGGTTTTGCATTTGACCCCGTAAACATGTCAGGATAATTAGACTTTTGATTCTTATATCCGCCTCATTCAGACTCCACATTCATGTTATGTATTATTATACAAGCATACATGATTTCTGAAAGCACTCTTGCATCATGAAAACGAGTAGGATTTCGTAAAATATGAAATCGGGCTTGTAAAACACCAAACGTACATTCGATGTCCTTTCTTTAGCTAGCTACTTTTTCAGTGAAATAACTTTCTTTATCATTTGATGGGACTTTGTATCCTTGCATCAAAGTTCTCCACTTTGGGTATATTCCATCCACTAGGTAGTATCCGGTTTTGTGTTCGATATTACCAATTTTATATGAAACATCCATTGACAGTCTGTTAGCAAGTTCTGTGAAAAGATATGATTGTTTTAAAACATTTATATCATTCAATGAACCTGGGACTCCAAAAAAAGCATGCCAAACCTATAAATCGTCTGTTGCTACTGCTTCAAGGATCATTGACGACACTTTTTTATGTCCGGTGAACATTCCTTTCCATCCCGTTGGGCAGTTTTTCCAAGACCAATGCATGCAATCTAAACTTCCAATCATACCTAGAAATCCTCTAGCTTCTCCCCTGCGTAATATCCTGCTTATATCGTTTGGTCCAGGCGTCCGTAGATACTCATCCCCGAACTATTCAACAACTGTTTTACAGAATTCTTTCAGACACTCTATTGCTGTTGATGCAGCGATTCTGAAATATTCATCCATTTGGTCACCAGATGTTCCATACCTTAATATCTTCAACGCTGATGAAATTATGATGTGGGGTAAGTGGCCGATTTCTTGTGCTCCATTTAGTCTATAAGTGAAATATGGGTTTGACTGATGAAGTTTCATATAAATTTTTGAGAAAATTGCCGGACTCATACGATAACGACGACGGAACAAAGTTATACCGTAGGTTGGATCGTCGATGAAGTATTTCCTCATTAGTCTTTCATGTCCATCCTTGTAGTCTCTCTTATACCGCCGGTCAATCCGTCCATGCACACTACCTCGACGGTTGTTCATTGAGCCTTCAGCAAAAAAATAGGAATACCCAACCATTGCGTGTTGTTCCCGCTCCTCCTCAGTCTCTTCCTCCATTTCTAGTTCGGCATCGTCGGTTTGATTGATGACTTCATAGTAATGGTAGTATAGATTTGAATCCATTGCTTGCTTATTTATATATTTAGTTTCGTTGTTCTCCCGGAGTGTAGAGGTAGGAAAGATATGTATAGGCAAGAATGTTTGGGATAATAACTCTGTCATTTTCAGCTGTAGGTAAGATAATTGTATGTCCTTCAATATGGTCATAAGTGTCTCCTTCATTCATAGCCGGGATTCCAGTAAACGTCTCCATTATGCACAGACTGCATTGAGTAGTCAATTCCGACATAAATGACAACAGTATACGAAATTAATACTACATGGCAACATTTATTATGATGTGAACAGTCTTTGCTGGGAATCTAACATAATATCACGAGATTAATAGTGAATGCCAACAGTTGTTGTGATGTGAAAGGTCAGTGTGGGGAATCTAACATAATATCATGAGATAATGGAGAATATAATATCTCTGTCATTTTCAGCTGTAGGTAAGGTAGTGGTATTTCCTTCAATATGGTCGTAAGTGTCTCCTTCATTCATAGCTGGGATTCTAGTAAACGTCTCCATCATGCACAAACTGCACTGAGTAGTCAATTCCGACATAAATGACAACAGTATACGAAATTAGTACTAAATGGCAACATTTATTGTGACGTGAACGGTCATTGCATGGAATCTAACATAATGTCACGAGATTTATAGTGAATGCCAACAATCGTTGTGATGTGAAAGGTCAGTGTAGGGAATCTAACATAATATCACGAGATAATGGAGAATATAAACTTTATCCAAATATATAGAAATTCCTTCATATTTATTTAATAAACGTTATCGTTTATTAACGAAATTCCATAGTGACTATTTAAAAAATTAAATTGAACATAACTAACAATCTATATCACGATGGTACGTGCGAAGTAGTTTATAAAGACACAACATTTTTTAAAGATAAAACAGGAGAGTAATTTGTCAAAGCAGAGTAGGATAAGGAGATACAACAGTTTTTAAAGATACAACAATAAAAATAAAGAAACAATAGTTTATAAACACACAACAACTGATGATAGTACGTGGGAAGTAGCTCAATCAAAGCATGAAGTAGGAATTAGCAACTTCAGTAACCTACATTTTACGTTTAGTCTTAAGGGAGTCGCATGAAGTTCAATCGCAGCTGGTCATTATCACTTCGAACACGTCTATTCTCTCGTTCGAGTTCGTTAGCATAGGCTATTCCCCGAGGGCACAAAGGTTGGTCTATCCATTCCATGTAATTGCAACCATTTGGATAGGCTGGACATCGCTGCATGCGCCGACCTATATTGTTGCCCTCAGCTCGAACCACAACTTCAACCGCATACCCGCAGTAGCAACGAACTGGGTAGGAATCAACTATATGTTCATGCAGTGGTACACAGATGAACTCTACTTCTTGCGTTGACTGAGTGACCGCCTGTTCAGATGATACTTGAACAGGTGGTACTAGCGTTTCATGTGGAGGTTGAACGTTCATCTGTTCGTACCATGGTTCAGTTTGCGGTCTCATTTGGTTTAGGAACTGGAATTCGTCTTCAAGCTCCTGTATCCTCATGCCTTCGTACGCCTGTTCCTCGGAATCTGTAGACGATGACCACAAAGACATTTTCAGTGAATGCTAATAGAAGGATGTGCTGTAAGAGTGGGAACGAAGTTGTTTGAGTGCGGGAAGGTGTGAGTAAGTTACCATATGTATATATAGCTGCAAGATTGGTAATGGTGTGAACGGTCACTGGCTACACTTTGATTTACGTTTTGTGATTTTCAAAGCTTGTGTCGGCAGCGAAAAAAAGAATGATGTAACCGGTCACTGGTACGACTGTAGGGAACACTGTACGGAATCTTCTTTTGATTGATAAAGTATATCAAGGACGACCCAACTAGGACAAAGGACTGATGTTGTATTTCCATTTCATGCATTCCTGCTTCAAGTTCTAATTGTCGCACCTTAACATTGTGTCGCTCTTCCATTTCGATATACCACTCAGTTGGTTCTCTAGGTGTGGACGGATTAGGATTTGATGGTCCAGAGAGATGGTCTGTGTAATTGTAAGAAGATTGATACGAAATTGGCATTTTTCTTAGTTAAGATATATTTTTGACTCTGTATGGATCGGGTATTAATGAAACAATATTAGATATATATAGGAGGAGATTTAGTTACCACTGCATAAGGAAATTACTTCCCATTTTCAAAATACAAGGAATGTGAAGACCAATTGAGAACAGGTAATGTTTACTGTATACTGTGCATTGTTTACGGAATACTGTACATTGTCTACTGTATACTGTCCACTATATATTGTGCACTGTATCCTGTAGCTACATTGGAAAATGCGTTCTTAACTTTAGAAACAGGAGTAACATGGTTAGTATATTGATGACGACCCAAACAAGACAATGGACTAAGGACTACAGTCTGGTCCTAAAACTGTTGAAAAAGAGTGACATGACTACACTCTAGGAAAAGAGTTTGTCATTATAATAATATAACGGCAAACTGTTTGTTGTTATATTTTATAGCCGTTGCACCACAACGGCTACTTAAACGGTCGCATTTCCTCCCTTATATACCAACCTACCTCCTCCTTCTTCCACACAACCACACCACCTTGTCAACTTCAACTTGTACAACCCAAAAAATGTCTTCTTCTGCACCCAAGTGAACCGTAAAAAAGCTGCAAGCAAGAAACCCATGTCCCAAGCACACTCGTCATCATATGCCTTGCAACGTCCAGTCCAACTCCAGTGATTGTTTCAGCCATCTCACGAATACGGATACTCGCCGTATTCAAATGACGATGCCCCTTCCGTTAATCAAAGATCTAGAAAAGAAATTGTACTTGAAGGGAAGGTTTCCGAGCCACTACGGACGATTGGATCCAACCCTATTTGCCATTGTGGACAAGAATCGGTCGTAGTTGTTGACGAGACTGAAACAAATGTCGGTCGTCGATTATTCGGCTGCCAAGCCTACAACGACCACAAGAATTATCCTGATGAAATTGATTGTTGTTACTTTAAGTAGTGGATTGACCCTCCCATGTGCGAACATGGACGTCAGTATGCACTAGAAGCGCATGCCGAAATAAGACGCTTGAGCAAGATTGTTGCCGGTGAAACTAGAGATGGTCTTTTCCCTAGGCCGTGGTAGGTGTATGTGTTTGAATTTGATGCTTGTGTGCTCAGCTATTGTAGTTTGTATGATTATGGTTTGGAATTTCTTTCTGTTGTTCTAGTTGTCATCGTTGCAGTTGTTATAATTGCTCAATTGTTGTAGTTGTTATAATTGTCAAGTCATGTAAGCTTCTAAGTTATGTAAGGCACCTGGGAATGACCCATTTGTCTTAACTCCTCCGTGAATTGAAATGGTTAACTACAATATTGCATATTACAATATTACATACTACAATATTTTTTAACTCCTCCGTGTAAGTACATTGTACCCTTTCACATGCGTGTATGACATGATTAGACCATTCACTGAGAAGAAAACAGTAAAGACGCGTCTCCATCATTCTTAGCTGGGATTCCAGTAAACGTCTCCATCATTCACAGACGTCATTCAATAGTCTCTTCCGAATTAAATGACAACAGTATGCAAAATTAATAGTAACTGCCAACATTTATTGTGATGTGAAAAGTCACTGTAGGGAATCTAACATAATATCACGAGATTAATAGTACATGCCAACATTTTTCGTACTGCAATGATATGAACGGTCACTGTACAAAATCTAACATAATATCACGAGAACTCTATAATGAGTATTCTACTCTGTTGAATTGTAACTATTGGTCGTACATTAACCATATAAGACCATAACCAACAATCCGTTCTGTTCAGTTATTCTCTCTCTTGTTTTGCAACTGGTCCAACGAGCCGAGCAACCAGAAGAGGGAAGCAACCACGGGCTAGACCAAGGGGGGTTTACAACTGCAAAGAGTACGCCGTTATAAGGTTACAATGGTAAACTCTTTGCCGTTGTAACATTATAATGGCAAACACTTTGCCGTTATAACTTTATAACGACAAACTGTTTGTCGTTATAAGCCAAACCCCAGAAAACCCACGCTGCCACCCCTCCTCTTCACCAAATATCAAACCCGAAAAACCCATATCATCCCCCATTTTTCACCCAAATTTTTCCACTAGTTCACCAATCGGTCAGCTTTTAACCAAATTAACTACCGTATTTGAGATATTCGTTCGAAAATATGGCTAGATTACTAAAAAAAATCTCCAAAAAATTCATGCACGGCGACGATGGTGGCACCCGGGATAGTGGCACAGGCGGGAGTGGTGCAGTGGGTAGTGGCGAAGAACCAGTGCTCGGAATAGAAGACTTGCTTGCAGCCGCCGAAAACATGGAGAACCAAGACGTAGGGGCGCACGAGGAAGGCGGCCGTCGTGGACGCGGCGGCCGTAGGGGTGGACGGGCAGGTAGGGCACGTAAGGGTGTGGGATCGGTTTCCGCTAGATAGGTCAATCTCGATGGTTTTCTGGATCCGAACCTCAGCGCCGCGAAGCTTCCTATGCTATCCAACTTTCGCATTCTTGCAGAAGGCGAAGAACACGTTAGCACGCAGTCGAGTTTGCCTGTAAGTATTTTTAGTATATTTAAATAATATTCTTTGAGTATTAGATATTGGGTAGATAGTATAACATTTTGTTGAACTGTTGGCAGTCGCGGAATATACGTTCACGTGGTTCGTTAGCGACCACACTTAGATATTATCATGCACAGTTGGCGGGTAAGGAGGGGGTCATAGCACTGTTACATGCTATTGGATTTCATTTTTTTCTAAGTAATATTAAAGACCTTTTAATGAAACAAGTGGATAATTTATTAGTCCTAGTTTATCTTATTATGCGATTTACAATTTTAGGAATAAACCATGTTATAAATGCTGATGTTCAATTGTGTGCGGCCATTGCTCTACGGTGGTACAAAACTACCACACATTTCACTTTCCTTGTGGTGAGTTAGGACTTACACCGCTTGATTTCTCCATGCTTACTAGTATTAGTATTGGAGTAGATGCTTATCCCCCACTGCCTTTTGATGATGGTCGATGGCGTGATCGTGCACTTCTTCATGATCTACTGCCTCATTTTGAAGTTTCTGATGCATCGTATCAGGCAGAAGGCACTATCAGAGTGAGCGCCATCCGTGCGGCCATGGATAGCATACTCGCTCAGTACTCTGTTGTTGACGACTTGGAGCTTGCTTGATTATTTGTGTTATACCTTATGGGTAACCTATTCTTCAGTTCTACGAGCAGTAGTTTGCCTGTCGGGTTTGTTGCGGTCGCGGCTGAGTTAAATGTCGATGGGGGCGATTTTATATGATTGGGGCACACCTGTCCTTGCATACCTATACAGATGTCTCGACATGCAGTGCACCATCTCTGATTCTCAAGTTTCTTTATATGGATTCTGGGAGTTGTTATAGTACTGGTATTTTGAGTACTCTAGGAACTTTCATTTTGTCACCCGTACTTCAAACCTGTCGACCTTTTTCCCCCGTATATGCTTTTGGACTGCGAACAACCGGGGGTCTAGGGATAATGAGTCACGCCATGTGTATCCAGTTGCCCACAACCAGATCGAGTTGAGGATGTATAGGGATCAAATTATATGGCATCCATTTGAGCAGAGTACATCATTTGGTCTTGATATCATACAGATTGCTAGGTTGCTTGCCGGACGGAGATTTCCATTTATATCTTATCCCTCGGCGGTAGGTGCTTATTGGTTTCTTTGTGAGAGGTGTTGGAGACAGTTGTATGACTTCAACGTTATTCCCGAAGATCCACACCCACATACTTATCGGTGTATGATTTACCCGTCGGAGCAGCTAGATATAGCCAGGACAACAGGCAGGTGGACGGCCGAGAGCTTTGTTATTACCGGGGAGTCATACCTTGCCTTCTAGCGCAGATTTTTCACCGGGTCTTCAGACACAATTACACATGCAGCATTGATTGATTTAGTAGGGCCATCAGTTATACGACACGGCATACATCCACCTGTTGTCGAGGATATTACCCAACCCAGGCAGAGTTTTCGTGCAGCTGATCATGTGGCGGCCGCCAGTCATTTTGGTTGGACCATGGCAGTGCCCACTATTGGACCAGATCGTTACGTTGACGTGTATCATCCTCCGGCCCATCATGATTACCCGGATCCTACACAGATATCATATAATGATCTGTATGATATGCAGATGGTGGTTGGCATACGGGCTACGTAGAGCATAGGTGTAGCCTAGATTACTATTATGGTGAGTTGCGTCGTGTTGCAGAGGAGGCACGACAACATCAGGTGCATTTAGAGGCCCAGCTTGAGGCAGAGCGCAAGAGCTTTCAGGACTTGCAGATGTATTACCACCATAGGTTTAGTGTTGGGTCGAGTCAGCCTCCAGATGTTGGTGATAATGAGAGACCTCATCGGCGCCGCACACGTCCACGTCCACATTCAGATGACTTGGACGACTGACTTACTACCACTTTTATGTACTTTCGCAGTTGTCAGTTGTATGGTCCTATTGTTTGAGTAGACGTTTTGCATTTGTTGACTACCACTATTATGTACTTTTGATGTATTACGTTTTCCTAGTTGTTAGTTGTATGTTCCTATTGTTTGAGTAGGCGTTCTGTATTTGTTGACTACCACTATTATGTACTTTCGATGTATTACGTTTTTGTAGTTGTTAGCTGTATGGTCCTGTTGTTTGAGTAGACATTATGTATTTGTTCACTACCACTATTATGTACTTTCGATGCATTACGTTTTTCGCAGTTGTCGGTTGTATGTTCCTATTGTTTGAGTAGGCATTCTGTATTTGTTGACTACCACTATTATGTATTTTCAATGTATTTTGTGTACGTTCTGATTATGTTTCTGTGTAGAGACTGTATTTGGTTTTGTGTAGAGACTGTATTTCTGTGTAGAGACTGTTTTTGTGTAGAGACGGTACGTTCTGTTGTTCTAGTTCTTGTAAGTGTTGTTTGTAATGTATTAACGTTTGATTTGATGTTGAACAAGATTGCCCTCTTCTTGTTTAGAAATGCAAAATTCTTAAATAGCACACCAACATAACAAGGTTTACAGATACCTCCAAATTCTATGTACAAAGATCAAATTAAATAGATAGTAAAACAACTATAAAATCATAATACCATAAGCCTACTCAATTCCGTAGCAGGTCAACCAACTATAGCGGAGTTTATACGCTTCGTAACCAACAAATTCCTCACCATACTCGAAAAGGTAACGAGAATCATATGTTGCTTGATTTGTTTTAAAAATGTTCTCGTCTTCAACCGTTTCGATAATCTTTGTGTACCGATCACAATCGTCTGCAAAATGACGATTAGCCATTTGGATTTCAACTGATGTTCGTCTAGTGGGCCGGGAACGACGGTTGTTGTATAGCTTCGTGATCGTTGCCCATCTTTCTTTATATGTTAAACCCCCTCCACTTTGCATTAGTAACTCATCTCTCTTTTCAACCTCAATATAGGCTTTTACGAGGGCTAGCAAATCCTTGGAAGAAAATTCTCAAGTTGGAGAATTCAATGTTTGAACACTATTACTAGGTCGTTGATTTACTGGAGAAGGACGCGGAGCTGTAATTGCTCGATGCTGAACCGCGACAGACACCTCTTCAATTTGTGTATCATGAACTAATCCAACTTCATTATTGTTGCCTAAGTTCTGTTCGTACTCATCAAAAATCCTTCCCATTTGTTCATCACTTATTTTTGAATCGTCCATGTAACCTACGCATCAGTAGAATAAGTAGACTTACTAGAAGTACGAAGTTTTTTGATAGTAAACGTTACCTTTTAGAAAACAAGGAAATAAATTTTCTCACTTGAGCCTTGAACGGTGCTGCTTGAAGCTATAAAAGGTATGAGATGGAGTATCAAATATGCAGTACTTTATGATGTATTTTTTCCTCATGTGTAACACCCCACCTCCGCTAGGGTCACTCACAAAGGGAATGCACTAGGTTTGGTGAAGCATTATCGAGGTAAACATGCACAGAAATATTACAAGACAGAACATATATAAAACAGCGGAAGTAAAACAAATTTCATTACCTTATAAAATAAGGTCTAAAGCCTTTTACATCAGAATACATAAAAACCTGTCTTGCAATAATAAAGAAGCATAAAACCATTTCATGAATTATTCCCCAAGTAAAACAGTAAAGTAGCCATAGCCAAGAAAAGTCCAAGCCATGCGTGATGACCTTCAAGCAGAAGAAATCCGAACTAGATAACATTGTTTCCTCCCTGAAACCTGGGGGGAAACGGAAGACAAAGAGGCGAAACAAAACGGGGTCAGTCATAAAGACTGGTAAGTCCTATCTACTTCCAGTATAAAAACAGGTAAAGGTAACATGACATGTGTAACACCCCGTATTTTCTGTAAACATAAGAGTTAAAAATCAAGGTATAATTAATTTTTAGGAGAAGAAATAAGGGAAACGGGTTGCGCCATTGTGTTCGTCCCGGAAAAATACGCGAAATAGAGTCCGAATTTGCGTAAATCGGAGTCCGTATGAAGAAGATATGGATGAACGAAGTTAGGCAGAAAAACCGGAAACAGGCTAGAATACACTGGCGCACTTGTGAAGTGCGCCAGTACAAAAATACACTGGCGCACCTGCCAAGTGCGCCCATACAAATCCAGCACCGAATTCTCGAGTGTTCTGAGGTGACGTATCTTCTTTTGAGTGGCTGGATGATGTGTATTCGAGCTGTGCGATTCTGATGACTTCTGGACTGATCTGATGGCTCTAAATCACCCTATCCCCTCCTATAAATACATCCCTAACCTAAACCTTGGTTTCTTACACAATTCTCTAGCCTCCATTGCTCTCTTCTTCTAATTAAAAATAAAAATGGTGTCGCTACTCTGCTAGAATCAAAACTAGAAGCCAATCAACATCATCCTAAATTCAAATTTGAGATAAAAGCTTCTGCAACAATTCTGTAACAACTAAAGTTCTTTCTTTAATCCAATCAAGGCAAGTACAGTTATTTTCTGCTATAAACATTAATTATAATTCTGATATGCTTTTAAATCTGAATCTGAGATTGTATATCTGTCAGATCTGTTTTTCTGTGACTGTTCTGTATCCCTTTCTGCTTCCTTTCTGTTTCTATAGCCAGGCTACCACGAGCCTGTGCCTAATCTCATAAGAGATTAACGTATGAACGCAAATTTTGGGATAAATAATGAATGATGCGAAATTTGACGAGACTGAATTGAACATATGACTTTAGATCTGAGGCATAAAATATATTGACATATGACTTGGGATTGGATGCATGAATTTGACTGTAAACATATAATTTATATATGTTGTATGCATAGTGTACATTGTAATCTAGATCTGTAACTAATTAGAGAAATGAACATATGTTATTTAGATCTGTAATTAATTAGAAAAATAAGCATATGTTATAAACAAGTTTTAGACCTATGCATATTCTGTGATAAAAGAAGAAGAGGAACCACTGTAAGATTACATATGATTTGAGACTTTGGACAAAATGCATATAAAAGTCAAGATCTGATTTTTAGAAGATATGATTTAAAGATTTAGATTGTTGGGTATAGTTTGCATAATGATTCATGACTTAAAAAGAAGAAGATATGGAAACTTAGGTGTAAAGATTTACATTAATTAGGATATCTATTATTGTGATTACACCTAAATAGGGATTTTTGGATATATGGCATGCATTGAAATTAATGGTTATATTTGGTATAATTTATATGTGAATCTGCTGTAAAATGCTAGTTTAACATATGTTATATGGAAAATTATGTCCATATTCTGCGCTTATGCAAACATGGAGTATATGTTGTGAATCATGACAATTATGTAGGCAGATGAATTTAGGCCAATTTATGATTAGGCAAGGCATGTAAATAGAACCTTTAGAAATATTAAATTTGCTAAATCTGCTAATTTGCCAAGTTGCCTAAACTGCTAGTTTTTTTATATTGCCTAGACTGCTAATTAGATTGAAGTGCCTAATCTGTTAAATTTGTCGGTTGAAATGCCTAACCTGTTATATGCCAAAATCTGCTAAGTTGCTAAATCTGTTAAATCCGTTAAGTCATATAAAATCTGTTATCTGCTAAAATCTGTTATCTGCTGTGTCGATATAATTATCCTGTTATTAATATAATCTGAATTGGCATATATATTAGGCATGCGCATAAACGGTAAATTATTAATTAATTGGCCGCAAAGATAAACGTGACTAACTCGAGGTTAGAATGAGTTTGCGGCGTAATTCTGCCCGGAACCGCCCGGCACATCCAGTGGCTGCAAACAATAGGTTCTAATGTGGGAAGTTAGTCATAACCTGCTTAAGACACGAGGTTAGGTCTGGCTTGTGGCAGAAGTCTGCCCGGAACCGCCCGGCCCATCCAGCGGCCACAAGCTAGCGACCTAATGTGAGAGGTCTGGGCATTAATAATTAATTAATGCAAATCTAAGATAAGAATGACGTCTAAAACGTATTGGGGGAAAATAGGGTTAAACCAACTGGATTAATAGGTGTAGTAAACCCGTCCATGAATCTGTAGGCCCAATACAAAGTTAGACAAATCTGAAAAATCTGTACATCTGATCTGTTAGTCTGAAAACTTGTTAACTTAATCTGTGAACTAGTAAATCTGAATTATGTATGTCTGAACTTGTAAACAAGTTAATCTGAGATCTGTTAGTCTGGGGACACAAGGTTAGGAGGGGAATTACTTGTGTCATCTGTTGTTTGGGACCCATATTAGTCAGTAACCCTTTCTGGTATCAAAACTTTGACCCAACAGTAGGTAGGGTCCGGGCACGCTTACTGAACTAATTATAAGTGGTTCATTCTGATAATGGCGAGGGGTGTTGATGGTGCGTTCCAACCGGGTCATGTGCGTGCATGGATCCCGGTCTGCCTCTGAGGATGTAAGACGCCGTGACATCTGTAAATAGGTATGTGCCAATTGGTTGTCACTTTAGGGAGTGATACACCCTACTGTGGGGCCGACACAGGATATTTATGTATTAGGGAGCCGATCGCTTGGGGTAGGGTTTTAGGGTACGCTTAGTTCTGTCTGTTTCTGTTGGTACCGTCTGTTTCTGTTGGGTGGTAACACCTGTCTGTTTCTGTGTGGTACCGTCTGTTCGGGTGGTAAAGGCCCATTACTAGTGTACACCTAATTCTACATTCTGCTTCCGTAGGGATAAATCTGTTTCTGCTTCTGTCTGTTTCTGATCGGGTAGTAAAGGCCCATTATTAGCATTCTGTTTCTGTTAAAGTATTCTGTACCCGTTCCTGCTTCAATTTAGACATTAGGGTGACACCTAATTCTGTTATACTAGTATTAGTGCAGAGAAGTGTAAAACATTATTTTATGTCATTCTGTTTTTCTGTTATATCTGCTACACCTGTTACAGTTATCTCACATCCAGTTTTATGTTCATATCATATTATTATTATCTGTTCATATGCTGAAAGTCACTGGACTTGCCAAACTTTTTGTCTGACCCTTGTTGTTTCGCCTCCTTTCTTCCGTTTCCCCCCCCCCCCCAGGTTATCCAAGGAGGGAATACTTTAGTTTGATCCGGATTTCTCTTTGCTTGAAGTGCTTAAAGTATGGCTTGGCTCTGTATAGCTTCCGTTCCATGGGGATTATGATTTTAAACCATGCATTTTGAAGGCTTTTGTACAAGACTGATATTTTGTACTTGAATTCTGAAATTTGAAAGGATGTAACCATATTAATTTATGTTTCCGCTGTAATAAAGTTAAAAAATTTCAAGTACTGTTTTATCTGTCTTGTAAGTTTCTGCTCTGTTTACTAAAATGCTCCACCAAAGTTAAGGCATTCCCTTTGTGAGTGACCTTAACGGAGGTGGGGTGTTACAACATGCATAAACTGAAAGTAAACATAAGGATGACTACAAGATAGATAAACTAAACCAGGGTAACAGGCTGAACTACTGTAGCAAGGTAAACTAAGATATCATGATAAACTACGGTGTCATGATAAATCAAGGTATCACGTCGTCAGGTTTCTATCAAGTATACTATCCCAAGGTATCTATCCTGTATAACATCCCATGGTATCTATCATGTATATTTCTCCTGGTTCTAACATGTATATTTGCTGTGCACCTCTCGTACTAGTATCCCAACTCGCGTCATGTGTTAACTATGAATGTCCCTTGCCCAATGTCATGTAATGGTCCATGTCAACCTAATATATAGCATATGTAGGTTTTCCCAACTCGTATGTTTCTTTCCATGTATAAGTTCAGTCCTTTGCCGTAGGCCATACGGGCTTTCCCATGTAAACGTCTTATCCTTGAGGTTATTTTGGACTGCTACCCTTGATCTAGTTATGTTTCCTTACCATGAACTATCGCGCGTTCACTTAGGATTTATGCCACCTAGGACCACTAGGGATTATGCTACCTAATGAACGTTTCCGTGTCTCGGTTTGGGTTCAGCCACCTAGGACCACTAGGGATTATGCCACCCGTCAACCGCGCCCTTTATCCCGCGTATGTATCGTGAATCGTTTTCCATGTCTAGACGCATATGTTCCTCAATGTGCCATCCGAGTTCCGTGCCTGGGCAAATCAAGAAATACGGAACTCGGTCGGGAGCTTTAAGTCGTCTTCTGATGCAGATATCAAGGTCTGTTTTTGTACCCGTGGCTATGGTCCCACGTGACCCCTCCCTCAACTACTGAAAGGCAATCCAAGAAAAATCATGTATGAGAACTACACTACGGCCCATCGATGCCCACTTCCAGATAGCCAACCTCACCCATAACTCGATAGAAAGTATATGGTTTGTTGGGAGTTCTCTGCCTTTCCGTACGTACACGATTGACTAAAGATGGTAGGTAGTCGGCGACATGCTATCCAGGGAAAAATCAAGTATCGTCGACTCCACGCTAATCCATCCCAGTCTTTAGGTCGCTCGCATAGCAACCAAGGCATACTCTTGGCTCTTCTACCGCAGACCTTAACCTCTGTGAGGCCGGGTTTCATGGACCACCTGCCACCTCACAGAGGGATACCAAGAGTACCCTCACGTCCCCCGAAGCTACCGCTTCGTCACCCAGTTCGTTGGAGCCCTTATCCAAGTCAGATAAGTTGCTCCTCCTCGTATACTAAGCGATGACCTACCGTATCAGGTTACTCATCTATTTATGAACTAGTCCCATGTCCTTGGCTAAGAATTATTACTTAGTTATCCTTAACTAAGGTTTACCACTTAGCTTCTCTTTCCGCTATCCTTGTCACTACGATTTCCAACCTAGTCCCCTGAGCTAGGGTTTTGTCAAATGGGTTAAGTGTTGTTATCCAAGTTCATGACTTAACCCGCCTACGAATCATGTCAAGATTGGCTAAGTACTCAAGTTCAAGGCTTAGCCCTACAAGTCGGTTAAGTGTACCAAGAAGCTCATGACTTAACCCTATCAAGTCAAATTGGTTAAGTATTTATTTGTCTTAACCCTATCAGATTATCATGTTAGATTGATTAAGCATAGATTATCTTAATCCCATCAGATTATCGAGTCGGATTGGTTAAGTATGGGTTAGCTTAACCCCATCCACTAATCGTATTACAATGGTTAAGCCTAATTTTAAAAAGTCTTGTGACTTAACCCTATCAGGTCCACCTATTAGATTGGTTAAGTATAGGTTACTTAACCTCATCAAATCATCACGTATAATTGGTTAAGTATAAGTTACTTGTCCCCATTAAATTACCGTGTTAAGTTGGTTAAGTATTGGTTATTTAACCTTATTGAATTACCACGTTTAGATTGGTTAAGTGTTTAACTTAACCCCATCGAATTACCGTGTTTAGATTAGTTAAGTGAAGGTTACTTAACCCCATCTAATTACCGTGCTTAGATTAGTTAAGTCTAAGTTACTTAACCCCATCTAATTACCGTGTTTAGATTAGTTAAGTGTGGATTACTTAACCCCATCTAATTACCAAGTCGGATTAGTTAAGCGTAAATTACTTAACCCCATCCCCTAATTGTCTTGTATGGTTAAGTGTCATTAAGAAATCAAGCCCGGTCCCACTTAACCTACCCATTCGTGTCATATCGGTTAAGTGTTATTAGTCAAATTTACTTAACCTTATCATGTGGCATTAATTTAATTAATGCACTCTCAACCTCTCACATTAGACCTTATTGTGGTTACTAGTTAAACCGGGCGGGTCCGGCTAGTTTTACACCACAACCTAGTCTAACCTCGGGTCTTAAGCGCGACATGACCAACTTCTCACATTGGATCCTATTGTTTGTAGCCACTAGTTAAGCCGGGCGGGTCCGGGTAGATTTATGCTACAAACTCAACCCAACCTCGAGTTGGCCACTTTCATGTTTGGTCTAGTGTCTTTTTACACTTACAACCCACCCATGTCTAGTTCAAGTTCCATGTTTTCCCACGTGTCATGACCATATTTAAATGTATCATGAATGTCATGTTCTCATGTAAGCCCCATGTCAAGTTTTTCATGTCATACCCACGTTTTTCCTAAGCCACCCAAACGTATTTCCAACCCAAGTGGAAGCGAGTCAAATAGTATGGTATTATGCCAACATATTGGCCACAAACATGCATAGTATCATAAGGGAATTTGGCCACAAACATGCATATTATCATAAGAGAATTTGGCCACAAGCATGCATAGTTTCATAAGAGGATTTGGCCACAAACATGCATAGTTTCATAAGAGGATTTGGCCACAAACATGCATGATACATAAGGGGTTTGGGTTCATTTACATGCATAAGCCCCAAAGTCAAATCTTTGCCAATGTTTCACAAGTCAAATGGTTCCCAAAGGTTCATGCTAGCATTCCATGGATAAAGATTCAAACTTGCAAGATATACTAGGTTATACATAATATGAGTGGCATGATTAAGTCGCTACAACTTAGCCCAAAGTCATATGTTCATGATAAAGGAGAAAACTAAGCTCGCATAGGTTATAGCATTCATGTTTAACCACATTTTATTCCATGCCATGATTAAACTACCGTTAACATCTCGAAGTAGCTAGAACTTACATAGCATGGCAAGGGGGCTAGGAGCATGAATCGTTTTGATGAAGAACCGTCATGAAATCGCCATAGCAACGTTGATTTGGCCTCGATTTGGTGTAGCAAGCTTGCACCTTTTGATTTGAACCCGATTTGAATGCATAGTCTCTAGGAATTGGAGATGAAGTCCATGATCACTTGGCATTTGGGCAGCACTTCATGGCATGAGTGATTTGTGAGGGTTTAGGGTAGGCTTAGGGGTCTTTTTATAGAGATTAGGAATAGTTTAGGCCGTTAGATTAACCCTAGGATAGATCCCAGCCCTCAAAAATCGTCACAAGCCTCCAAAACCGAGCCAAACAGCAAAACAGGTGCACCAGGCTGCCTGGGTCCGACCAGGCAGGTCGACCCTGGGGTCGACTCCCCAGTCGACCTGGTCCCACCCAAGTCGACCCCCTGGTCGACCTGGTCTGGGCGGGATTTTTCCCGCCTACCCTGATTTTCTGAAATTTTGAATCTGTTTTGAATTTGAATTTTTCGTGAAACTTCGCGAGGCCATATCTCGGTCATACGGACTCCGATTTACGAAATTTCGGACTCTATTTCGCGTATTTTTCCGAGACGAACGCAATGGCGCAACCCGTTTTCCCTGATTCATATTTTGACATTTAATTCTGCCTTGATTCTTGTCTTAACACGTTGTTTAAAATTTGGGTTGTTACATTCTCCCCTCCTTTAAGGATTTCGTCCCCGAAATCTCCAAGTTAGGAAGAACGCATCCTACCATCCATCATCCATCTACTCAAAACATCATCCACAGGCAACCATTGTCCTTAGACGATTTCTAATGCCATATGAACATATGCAAAACGTGAGTGTATATGCTCCTTAGCTAATGCTAATGATCAGGCCTGAATGATCTTTCTAATGCAAAATATGTTTAGTGCCATGAGTCCAACATGTATGCAAATAGTCCTAGTCATATAAGTATTATATGCGTGCACAAACATTCATTCATATGCAACATCCGCATGATAACACATTCAATTTCATCCATAAAAAAGTATAAATACTCGTGCATATGCAACATGAAACGTGACCGCGTTAATCTAGTATCTAATGTGTATTCGCGCATCCACGAGCAACCACTTGCAACCATTTGCAACCATATCAATCATAACATGTTTCAAATACATGTTTACATCCATAGAGTTCTGCCTAAGGTTCCCAAGATAGGATCGAGAAGATAAACAAGACAGACTCCCTACGGGGTTTGCAACAGAAACAGGACCGAGAGAATATTCTCCAAAAGATAACATGCGAGCAAGCTCTACAAGAAAAACCAGGGATCATGGATACACTCTTTAAAAAGAGGTACGATGCGCGTGTCTAGCCTTACGTCTTCTAAGTCGCGTTTCCTTGAGCTTAATTCCTCGGTGCCTTGGCCATCTTTTTAACTCCATGATTTCGTAGCTCCTTGATTCCTATTTCCAAGATATGAGTTAGAACTCATTTCGTTGTCACCTCTTATTCCACTTTCACTTATCCTTTCCCTAGTATACTTGGCTCAAACGTATTCACTTACTCATGCAAGCTCTCCAAAATTCACTAGGGAATTCTGGATCTCGTTTGCCGATGCCAATCCATGTTGCCAAGAGTACTTACTAGGGTGATTCCCATAACTCATGCATAAGCGAAACGAACCATCCGCCTTAGCAGCGAATTCTATTCGAACAGATTACCAACAACTGCATCCCGAGATTCTAGGTAACCAACCATGACAGAATCCAAAAGGTTACCCGAGACTTCGAGGGTATCACCAAGGTGAGTCGAGAGTCTACTACGCTCTTTCCAAAACCGAGAATGGCACCCCTTATTGGGTGACCACTTTATCCCTAGAATCCATCCCTAGCTGAGACATGTCATTCTCAAATCCAAACAAGTCATGAAGAAATGGACCAACTCTCCAACCAGATTTTTGGGACAAAAAAACTGGGATCCTCTACCATGCTAGTACTAAGGTGCAGAGACTCAACTATCCAAGCAGACTTAAATGATACGATGATCAAGACAAAGTCTGGACGGGATAATAGAAAAGAACGACTAAACCTTTACCAGAAACGGTACCATCTATTCTAGGTACCCTAGAAATGGGAGCGTACAATTGCCCTCTCCGATGATCTTGTCCTTGTCCTCCTTGATGGACTAAGCCATACCAACGAGTTGCTTATCCTTAAGCTCGCGTCCTTTATCCTTACTCTTATTATCCTTCCTTGTACCACGGCAACAGGTCTCTCGAGAACCACCACCATCGTACGGGAAACACCTACGTGGCCAGACAAAGATTAGTCACAGTTAGAACTACTGTGACTACAGATGGAGGAAAGAAAGGAAAGGAGATTCGATCAAGGAAACAAAGGACAGTGCTAATGGCTGTTGGGGAATAGCCTTTAAAAACTTTTCTTGAAAAATGCTTCTTTGTAAACGGTTTTTCAAATAGTTTTCAGAAGGTTTTAAAAACTTTTGCCCAGTCTGGTAACCTTCTGCTCTGATACCAAATGTAGCACCCCACCTCCGCTAGGGTCACTCACAAAGGGAATGTACTAGGTTTGGTGAAGCATTATCGAGGTAAACATGCACAGAAATATTACAAGACAGAACATATATAAAATAGCGGAAGTAAAACAAATTTCATTACCTTATAAAATAAGGTCTAAAGCCTTTTACATCAGAATACATCAAAACCTGTCTTGCAATAATAAAGAAGCATAAAACCATTTCATGAATTATTCCCCAAGTAAAACAGTAAAGTAGCCATAGCCAAGAAAAGTCCAAGCCATGCGTGATGACCTTCAAGCAGAAGAAATCCGAACTAGATAACATTGTTTCCTCCCTGAAACCTGGGGGGGAAACGGAAGACAAAGAGGCGAAACAAAACGGGGTCAGTCATAAAGACTGGTAAGTCCTATCTACTTCCAGTATAAAAACGGGTAAAGGTAACCTGACATGCATAAACTGAAAGTAAACATAAGGATGACTACAAGATAGATAAACTAAACCAGGGTAACAGGCTGAACTACTGTAGCAAGGTAAACTAAGATATCATGATAAACTACGGTGTCATGATAAATCAAGGTATCACGTCGTCAGGTTTCTATCAAGTATACTATCCCAAGGTATCTATCCTGTATAACATCCCATGGTATCTATCATGTATATTTCTCCTGGTTCTAACATGTATATTTGCTCTGCACCTCTCGTACTAGTATCCCAACTCGCGTCATGTGTTAACTATGAATGTCCCTTGCCCAATGTCATGTAATGGTCCATGTCAACCTAATATATAGCATATGTAGGTTTTCCCAACTCGTATGTTTCTTTCCATGTATAAGTTTAGTCCTTTGCCGTAGGCCATACGGGCTTTCCCATGTAAACGTCTTATCCTTGAGGTTATTTTGGACTGCTACCCTTGATCTAGTTATGTTTCCTTACCATGAACTATCGTGCGTTCACTTAGGATTTATGCCACCTAGGACCACTAGGGATTATGCTACCTAATGAACGTTTCCGTGTCTCGGTTTGGGTTCAGCCACCTAGGACCACTAGGGATTATGCCACCCGTCAACCGCGCCCTTTATCCCGCGTATGTATCGTGAATCGTTTTCCATGTCTAGACGCATATGTTCCTCAATGTGCCATCCGAGTTCCATGCCTGGGCAAATCAAGAAATACGGAACTCGGTCGGGAGCTTTAAGTCGTCTTCTGATGCAGATATCAAGGTCTGTTTTTGTACCCGTGGCTATGGTCCCACGTGACCCCTCCCTCAACTGCTGAAAGGCAATCCAAGAAAAATCATGTATGAGAACTACACTACGGCCCATCGATGCCCACTTCCAGATAGCCAACCTCACCCATAACTCGATAGAAAGTATATGGTTTGTTGGGAGTTCTCTGCCTTTCCGTACGTACACGATTGACTAAAGATGGTAGGTAGTCGGCGACATGCTATCCAGGGCAAAATCAAGTATCGTCGACTCCACGCTAATCCATCCCAGTCTTTAGGTCGCTCGCATAGCAACCAAGGCATACTCTTGGCTCTTCTACCGCAGACCTTAACCTCTGTGAGGCCGGGTTTCATGGACCACCTGCCACCTCACAGAGGGATACCAAGAGTACCCTCACGTCCCCCGAAGCTACCGCTTCGTCACCCAGTTCGTTGGAGCCCTTATCCAAGTCAGATAAGTTGCTCCTCCTCGTATACTAAGCGATGACCTACCGTATCAGGTTACTCATCTATTTATGAACTAGTCCCATGTCCTTGGCTAAGAATTATTACTTAGTTATCCTTAACTAAGGTTTACCACTTAGCTTCTCTTTCCGCTATCCTTGTCACTACGATTTCCAACCTAGTCCCCTGAGCTAGGGTTTTGTCAAATGGGTTAAGTGTTGTTATCCAAGTTCATGACTTAACCCGCCTACGAATCATGTCAAGATTGGCTAAGTACTCAAGTTCAAGGCTTAGCCCTACAAGTCGGTTAAGTGTACCAAGAAGCTCATGACTTAACCCTATCAAGTCAAATTGGTTAAGTATTTATTTGTCTTAACCCTATCAGATTATCATGTTAGATTGATTAAGCATAGATTATCTTAATCCCATCAGATTATCGAGTCGGATTGGTTAAGTATGGGTTAGCTTAACCCCATCCACTAATCGTATTACAATGGTTAAGCCTAATTTTAAAAGGTCTTGTGACTTAACCCTATCAGGTCCACCTATTAGATTGGTTAAGTATAGGTTACTTAACCTCATCAAATCATCACGTATAATTGGTTAAGTATAAGTTACTTGTCCCCATTAAATTACCGTGTTAAGTTGGTTAAGTATTGGTTATTTAACCTTATTGAATTACCACGTTTAGATTGGTTAAGTGTTTAACTTAACCCCATCGAATTACCGTGTTTAGATTAGTTAAGTGAAGGTTACTTAACCCCATCTAATTACCGTGCTTAGATTAGTTAAGTCTAAGTTACTTAACCCCATCTAATTACCGTGTTTAGATTAGTTAAGTGTGGATTACTTAACCCCATCTAATTACCAAGTCGGATTAGTTAAGCGTAAATTACTTAACCCCATCCCCTAATTGTCTTGTATGGTTAAGTGTCATTAAGAAATCAAGCCCGGTCCCACTTAACATACCCATTCGTGTCATATCGGTTAAGTGTTATTAGTCAAATTTACTTAACCTTATCATGTGGCATTAATTTAATTAATGCACTCTCAACCTCTCACATTAGACCTTGTTGTGGTTACTAGTTAAGCCGGGCGGGTCCGGCTAGTTTTACACCACAACCTAGTCTAACCTCGGGTCTTAAGCGCGACATGACCAACTTCTCACATTGGATCCTATTGTTTGTAGCCACTAGTTAAGTCGGGCGGGTCCGGGTAGATTTATGCTACAAACTCAACCCAACCTCGAGTTGGCCACTTTCATGTTTGGTCTAGTGCCTTTTTACACTTACAACCCACCCATGTCTAGTTCAAGTTCCATGTTTTCCCACGTGTCATGACCATATTTAAATGTATCATGAATGTCATGTTCTCATGTAAGCCCCATGTCAAGTTTTTCATGTCGTACCCACGTTTTTCCTAAGCCACCCAAACGTATTTCCAACCCAAGTGGAAGCGAGTCAAATAGTATGGTATTATGCCAACATATTGGCCACAAACATGCATAGTATCATAAGGGAATTTGGCCACAAACATGCATATTATCATAAGAGAATTTGGCCACAAGCATGCATTGTTTCATAAGAGGATTTGGCCACAAACATGCATGGTTTCATAAGAGGATTTGGCCACAAACATGCATGATACATAAGGGGTTTGGGTTCATTTACATGCACAAGGCCCAAAGTCAAATCTTTGCCAATGTTTAACAAGTCAAATGGTTCCCAAAGGTTCATGCTAGCATTCCATAGATAAAGATTCAAACTTGCAAGATATACTAGGTTATACATAACATGAGTGGCATGATTAAGTCGCTACAACTTAGCCCAAAGTCATATGTTCATGATAAAGGAGCAAACTAGGCTCGCATAGGTTATAGCATTCATGTTTAACCACATTTTAGTCCATGCCATGATTAAACTACCGTTAACATCTCGAAGTAGCTAGAACTTACATAGCGTGGCAAGGGGGCTAGGAGCATGAATCGTTTTGACGAAGAAAGGTGGCTCCTTTGATGAAGAACCGTCATGAAATCGCCATAGCAACGTTGATTTGGCCTCGATTTGGTGCAGCAAGCTTGCACCTTTTGATTTGAACCCGATTTGAATGCATAGTCTCTAGGAATTGGAGATGGAGGCCATGATCACTTGGCATTTGGGCAGCACTTCGTGGCATGAGTGATTTGTGAGGGTTTAGAGTAGGCTTTGGGGTCTTTTTATAGAGATTAGGAGTAGTTTAGGCCGTTAGATTAACCCTAGGATAGATCCCAGCCCTCAAAAATCGTCACAAGCCTCCAAAACCGAGCCAAACAGCAAAACAGGTGCACCAGGCTGCCTGGGTCCGACCAGGCAGGTCGACCCCCAGGTCGACCCTGGGGTGGACTCCCCAGTCGACCTGGTCCCACCCAGGTCGACCCCCTGGTCGACCTGGTCTGGGCGGGATTTTTCCCGCCTACCCTGATTTTCTGAAATTTTGAATCTGTTTTGAATTTGAATTTTTCGTGAAACTTCGCGAGGCCATATCTCGGTCATACGGACTCCGATTTACGAAATTTCGGACTCTATTTCGCGTATTTTTTTGAGACGAACGCAATGGAGCAACCCGTTTTCCCTGATTCAGATTTTAACATTTAATTCTGCCTTGATTCTTGTCTTAACACGTTGTTTAAAATTCGGGTTGTTACATGTTTGTGCTATAGCGACTGCTTGCTACTGGTGTAGCTTCATTGTTGGGTTTGGGTGATGTGAGTTATGGAGTTGTACTATTGTCTCAGCATGTAAACGGCTGATGGTAAGTGTGAGCATGCCACTTGTGTTTTTTGTAATGTAACATCTGTTTGGATGTATGCGACATTTAGGACTTTGTTCCTGATGTAATCTTTTCTCCCTGCGTGGAGTTAATTTGGTTTGTAGTCTAGAAAGAGTGTCTATCTCTAGTCCTTTAATCTAGTTAGCATATTAAGTGGTCGGACCACTTTAGAAACCATCTGTGGTTAGTGGTCCACCTTAGAAATTGAATTTATATTTAGATAATCAGTCTAACTCCTGTAATAATGTACTTATTATTTGTTATAATAAAAAGTGGTTGCTTTCACTTTAAAAATCGGTCGGCTTTGCCAAAACTAAGGCTCATTAGTTCTTTAATCATTTTAATTATGGGTGTAGAAACCTAAGTCTCTTAATTATCTTACTAACCATTCTATAAACCAATTTAAATAGATTAACGAGTTAATGCTAATGACATGCACATCATTACACTACATAATTAGCCTCAAATCAAACAACGGAAACACAACAAATCGACCAATCAGCACAATTCAATCCTAAAGTTGACTAACTATTTTCAAAACATAGTATTAGGGTCTTAAACAATTAATTAGCTAAGGGAAACATGTTTATAACAAGAACACAAGCTTAAACCTTAGCATAATAATATTCAAATCACTTTATATGATTTATAATTACCAATAAACAAAAATATGAAGCATAACATATAAACTGAAAAGGAGAATCGTCCCGCTCACCTCTTTCTCTCCAACCAAGCTCCAAGCACCCAAACCCATCTGCAAGCTCTCTTTAAAATTGAGGTATCACTGCAAAATCTGATTGAAGCTAATTCCTTCGAAGATTTTATGCAAGATAGGAAGAGATTGTTTATTGTGATTTTTTATTTGATTTTAGGGAATTTATTTGGAGGGTTTAAGGCTTAGGGATTAAGAGGTAGTTAGTTGGCCATTAGGGAAGATGGCGAGGAAAATAACATGAATAAAAAGAGAATGATGACTATGAGAAGAGCTTAACCTCATATAGACTAAGTCTTGCTAAGCCCAATCCTCCCCTCTCGGTACTATTTAACCTCGAAAATTCCGAACTTCAGACATATCAAACCATATACCCAGAAATATTTTGAAAGTGATTATGAGCCTAATGGAAAAGGTTTCAGGACCTAATTCAACCATTTGCAAAATGTAGTTTTTTGGATCGATTTACGAATAGACCATAGGCTATTAGCTAAAAATCCATTTATTGAAACATGTCGATGCTCATATTTCAAAAAGTTCCCACCATCGATCTGAACTCAACAAAAGCGGTCTTGAGTCTTAAATCGACCGTATGCAAAAAGGGAGTATAAGAGGCACACCATAACTTAGCGATCAAATATTTAAAAATCATTCAGATGTTTGATTACAAAATTCTAGGCTTTTACACAAAGCCTCAAAATGTTTTATTTAAAAGGTTCCTTGTCGACCATAACTGTGTCCAAGGAAGGAAGTTAGAAAATCAAGTTTATAAAGGCCTGTAGTCATTGCCAATGACTTCAAATATTTTTACAAGTACGATCTTTAAGTTAGAAAACATGGTTTAGAAAAGACCCTATCGTCATAATAAGCTTAAAGGATAAACCTGGTGTTTTTAGAAAACAAGTATAAATAAGCCATATCGATGCTAGAGGTGTTGATAGGGTCATAGGCAAAAGCCCTAGGTTTCGAAAGTAGTTTGTAAAATAATTTTATAAAAAAATCCATTTGGAAACAACTGCGTCGAAGGGTACGATGACAATGAGCCATTTTACTTCTTAAATAAATGTGACCAACAACATATGTGTTGACCTAAATCTAAGGCATACATCCACAAACAACTCCCTGCTGATAGCGCCTGCGTCAACAAGCTCGATGGGCTATAGTCCGAAAACATATAGCAATCAAGAAGTTCAATAAGTAAAAGTTAATGTTGAAAAACCCCACCCTACCGCTTCCAAGAAAAGATTTTAAGGTGTTGGCCTCATATTCGTATAATAAGGTTATAAAAAAAACCTTTCGATGCCACCGAAAGGTAAAAAGGTGGTAACTTCTCCCTCTTTATATAAAAAAATCAAGTATAACAAGTTCTTTCGATAACATTGATAGGCATCGAGCAATATCCCTAACTTAGTTTTAATTTATATTTAGGAAAATAATCCTTTCATCGCCGCCGAAAGGACTTGAGGCGATAGCCTTACATCATAATAACATAGTTTATAAAATAGTCCTCTTTGGCATTATCGATAGGTTCTGGGATGAAAGTACCTTATCTTTTATATAGTAAAGTCTTTAAAAACCAAACCCTTTTGACATCATCAAATGTTACGGTGGTGATAACCTTTAAGTACCCATCTGATTCCAATGAAAAGTGCAAAGGTAATAGCCTCTATTCTTTTCAAAACAATATTTTCTAAGTAAAATAACCTTTTCAACTAAGTTGAAGGGTACTAAGGTATTAGACCCTAGGTTATTTTATAAAACAAGTTCTTTTATGGAAAAAGCCCCTTCCACCCTATCGAAGGAGTTGTGGCAGTATTTTAATGTGGAGAGGCTAATTTTCAAAATACAAATTTTTTAAATACTAGAACCAAGTCCAAACCTGAAAGGTAAAATACAATCTCCCCTACTTAAGAACTTTTCGTCTTCGAAAAGGAAGGAAGACGTAAGCAAGTTTATTATTTAAAATATAACTTTTCAAAATCGAATTTGAAAATCTATTTCTTATTACGAATATGCTCTCTTATATACGTAATACTCTTAACTCATTCTAGGGTACTACTAACCCCATCTCTAATGAGTTATTCTTCTAGGATGTTACTAATCCTAGCTCTGATGAAACATTTCTTCCTGTTCCAATGAGTTGTACCCCAAAGCTTTTGAATTAACCAAAGCTTTGACACCACCTGTAACGACCCGGAAATCCTTGTAAAATTAATTAAAAATCAAATTTTAAATTGACCAAAAATTTGGGTCGTTACAAAAAGCCTGAATGCTTCTTTTACAATATTTGTTGAATTTCAAGCATCCAATGCCAACAAAAGGAAGCTTCCGAGAGCATTGGAAGAATACTTCTGAATCTGGCAATGGTACAAATAGTAAATGCAATTACAACTGGTTTATTTCTTTATAGAACATTACTTTTCACCAACTCCATGTTATTTTCTGAATTTTGATTGGTTTATAAAACGTATACTGACCAAAAATACATTATTTTCACCATTTTGTATCTTTCCAAGTATAAAATACTTAGGCCTATACGTTTATACCTTGATTAACGCCTAAGCTTCCCAAAGTAATACCAACCTTAGGAAATTCATAATAATTAGATAAAACATGGGAAGATTCCCATATACTCGAGAAAGACAAGTACATATGTCTGTCTTATGTAAAAAAACTACATGTACAAATTAATTAACTAATTCCTTTAATTAATTAATCTCGCAATTAGAAAACTATCTTCCTTAGGAAATTCATAAAATATTCCGAAGTGCTTCGAAAATTGGGAAATTCAAATCCCAACTCCTAAACCATACAACACACGTCAGCATTTGAGATCTCTAACTATAGATTTTTATCTAAAACTTATTCGTTCTCGTGCAAATCAAGCATGTACTCCGAAACCAAACATGGGTATCCCTAAACAATCAAATTGCATTATTATAATCATGAAAACAATCATTAGAAAGCACAAACTATTCGAGTATAAGCAAATATCTGAATCAACCACGGGTAGAGATTATTGTTCGCCTTGACTAGATTGAAGATTTGAAATTTGTAGATGTAAATTTCCTAAGTTTAATCTTTTAGGTTCCTTTTGTTTTCTTCTCCTTTCTTAAGCTTTAATGGCCGGACTTCCCTTACTCTTCTTTTAGGTTTTCAGAAATGGACATATAATAATAAAAGTGTAGAGGAATATGCTTTTATATGAGGTTATAAGTTTCCCACTTTACTCCTCTACTGATCCTCCTTACTTATGAATTCATTAAGTACAAATCTCATACTTTCATTCACCACAGTATTCCTATTTAATTTATCTAATTAAATTCTTGAACATTGTTGCCTAAAACTTAACGTTGTTAGAAAAGTATCAAGCATCAATAACTCTTTTGCACATGTTCTTCGCAGAAGAATCCATCTCTAGAATGTCTATAAGACTCTGGTTTGAAGTCATTCTCTCAATCAATCAAAATATTAACAGGTTAAAATGTCAAACAACTCCACCATACTATCACTATGTTGTAGCATCACTGATTGCAGAGGATAACCCATTCTCCTATGACAGTCAAATCAACGATCTAATGTCATTTTCTCTTCTTTTCAGGGAAAACCCATCCATCTCCGAAGTCTTGCTTCCCATCGTAGAATCACCGTCGTCAAATGATGAAATCACTACGTCGAAGAACTATATCCTTGTCTTACAACAAAACTAATGATCGAATAGCCACCATATCAAAACCACTATCGAACGAACCACCATATCCTTTTCCTCAAAACCGCATCATCATCCACATCAAATATGGCAAAATGGCCTTCCATCAATAGTAGACGATATCGATCACTCCATATGGTCAATAGTAACCAGTTTGATCATGTACTTAACTAGAATTAATTAAATACACATCAATTAAAAGTGTCTCGCATTTATTGCAAAATAGCTCGTCACTAATTCCAACCTCTGTATTCAGATCCATCGCCAAACTCCGGTTTTGCTCCATCTTCTAATCGATCACCAAGGTTTGAGGCTGCTCCATCGTCAAATCTATATATATACTTCAATGCTCCTTCATCTTCAAATTGGTCTTCACGTTCAGATATTGCTTCATGAATCTATATATATACTTCATTTCTCTATAATTTATCTTTTTTGATGATGCCAAATGAGAAATGTGTAGGAAACACAAGCACATCGATTTGGAAGGTCACTAATGTAAAGGAAGCATTGATTAAGAGGGAAATAATTTTATTTATTTATTTCAAGTTGTGTATTTATCATCATAAAAAAGGAGGAGAATATTAAAACCATGATTTTGATGTTTTGATGATAACAACTATACGACAACGCTACTAATGAGTTTTTCAAGGTTTTAAGTACCTACTACATAAATAGAATAATACATATCCTTTAGACGTACAATATATATAAGGGAATATCAAAACAGTAGCAAACACGGTTATATAGTGGAGTACAAGCATTTGAGAACATACATAGGGGTTAACTAATCAAGCAAAGCAAAAACAAGTACTACCATCGACCAAATAGCTAAAAACAGAGTATATCGTTTATCAAGTCTTTATGATTTTGATTTGTTGAAATCCCCGGGATGATCTTCAAACCACTCTAAGCTTCTTCACAGCATTTGAAATATCGTACTATATGTTCAAAGAAATTATCTTATATTTTTTAATGCAAGAAAATAAAATAAAAAGCCAAAAATGCAAATTTTAGAAAGAAAAAAATTAACAGTTGCAAAGTATAGCATTTTTTTAACCAAAAGTGCTTTCATAAGCTTCAAACGACTACATTTTGAAGGGACATTTCATAGAGATTATTAAAGAAAATTGTACTGATCGTTGTTATCTTTAGTATTGTGTTTGAAATTCGAATTATGGTTATATTTTATGAAAAGACACTTCATTTTCTATCACTCATTTTCATATATTTTTTAACCTTTTACAAGGGTTGCGACTATTCTAATGGCATTTTACCATTATTGTGTAAACTCCAAACATCTTGATTACTCGAACAATACTTTCTATGATCAAATCTATGGATTTTGCTCTAAAAATGTCCTCTTACTACTATTCTATGAAATTTAACTATTCGATCGACTATTTTCAAACGCATCATTTGTAATCGATCTAATTTTAGTCTTAGTCTATGCACATCCACTAAAATATCATTTGTGGGGGTTGTAAGAGAATTGTACTATTGTGCGACCCCTCAGTGTATTGAAGACACAATATACAGCTAAATAATTTCTTTGTAAATGAAAAGGTCGAAATTTTGTTCGGTTGTCCAGACTGTGTATGTAAACTTGTTCTTCGGGGAAAACTGAGGGTTTTAGTTGATGAAAGTCCGAATGGGAGCTTCAAAACTAGAGGAAGGATAAGAACTCCAAACCAATATAAATTGATTATGTGATCCAATTTGTTATTCTACTACATTTACATATATATATTTGTTACATTTACATATTTATATCCATTGGGCATCATCGATCATATGCATAGAAATTTAACAAAGATACGATTTGAACGGCAAGTGTTAAACCGTCTTTTTGCAAGACCGTTACGCTTTGCATTTAGATACTCGGATTACCCAACCATCAAGATGGATAGCCTAAAGAGATAGTCAAATGGCACAGGAATCGAGTAAGAATTGATAGCTTAAAGTTACAAATATCTAGATTTGCTTGGAAAAAGCATCGGAGTTAAATAAATATGAAGATAATCGACTTGGAAGGTCAGATAGGCCTGGCACTCTAGACCTAGATCGGATCGGTTCGTGCTCTTTGAAAGGGATCAGCACAACTCCTTTGAATCAGATCGGTATCATCATGAAGGTCGAATGGTCTTGCAAAAAGACTTAAAAGAAGGAAATGTGGAGGTCGGACCGATCCACATGTCTTGGACCTGAATCAATACTGATCTAAACCCCCAGATTGATACCGATCTGAAGTGAAGTCATGTGTAATCCGACCCGTACTAATCTGCCTCGATCACACCCACCACCCTAGTATCTCCAAGGAATTTCAGGTTGATCCGAGCTAAATTGCATCTATAAATAGGAGGTTATGACATTTAAAAAATGGACTTTTTTGACTTCTCTATCCTGGAACTCTACTGAATCAAACTCCCAATTTCTCTCCTCCACATTTGTATAACCAAACTAGTGTTGCATTGTAATTTAACAATATAAACAAGAGATTTCACAGTGGACGTAGGCACATTGCAAAAGCACTATAAATTTTGTGTTCTTTATTTTTCTTTGCATTCTTTATGATCTATAATCTATGGATTTACCATTGTTCTGTGATTTGGATTATTTTGGATGCTAGTGCTTGTTGGACCAAAAACACATCTAACATGCGCAAAGCTATATTTATATATATATATATTGAAAATTGGTAACCTTTATTGCATATACCAATTTCATACAACAATACATCACTCTCATCCACTTACCCATTACTCACAAAAACCAGAAAAACAAAAGAGAAATCATCCAGTATCAACGAGATCCACACCCCACTTCTTCAGCATTTCAACTTTTACAAAACTTCTCTTAGTTTTTGATCCATTGCCATTAACTAAAAACCGCACTTCTCTTTCAATCATTCCCAGTCTGACTTCTTTTTCCAAACACTTGTTACTGAAAATACGAGAGTTCCTCTCCATCCATATTTGATAAAAAGCAATTGTAAATGCCGCACAAGCAACATCTAATGGCTGATCCTTTTCTTTGAAACCATTCGTTATCTTTACTGCTTCATGCTCCAGAACACATGGATCATCTACTGCCAAATCCAGTTTTGAGGCAATTGAACTCCAAATGAATGCAGAAAACGTACATTCAAAAAACAAATGATGTACAGATTCTTCAAACTAACCACACAAGCAACAACTATTCTCTTCCATCATACCAAAGCGAACCATTCTATCTTTAGTATATAACATGTCATTTGCAGCTAAATATGTAATAAAAGACATTTTATTTGCATTTTTAGCATGCCAGATAACTTTATGAAAAGAAACAGTAATATCTCTTCTTCTAATTTTCTCCCACGCCTTATGAAATGAGAAAGTACCCCCCCCCCTCACACCATTCAAAGAAATCCCGATGTCCAGAGGCATGGACGTGAACTTGATTAACTTCATGTTGTATTTCTCCAGTGGCAGGATGCATCAAACAATTTAAAGAACCATCCACTATTACAGAAGAGACCATTTCATCAGTATTCCCCAATGCATTGAATCTAGAAAAACCAAGCATATCTATCAGGCATTTGCAGTTGATCCAAGGATCAAACCATAATGATGTAGAAGCACCATTAACTATGACTTTGTTAAAGAACTGCTTTCCAAAAGACCTTAATCTTAACATAGCCTTCCAAGTACTCAAGGCATTATTATCAGCTTCCATACACCAAAATTGTTTGCCTTAACAATACTTTGAATGCATCCAACTACTCCATAGTGATGATGAAGATAAAAATCTCCACATAAGTTTAATACAAGCAGCCTTTTTCAATTCAGAGAAAAGTTTCAATCCAATACCCCCTTCTTCTTTTGGCAAACAAAGATTCTCCCATCTAACTTTGTGAGCAGCTCCACCCCAAAAAAAGTCAGAGCACATAACATTCAACTTATCTAGAACATGCTCAGGTAGCTGATATACAAACAACCAGTATAAGACAGTAGGAGTAATTACTGACTTAATGAGTTCTGCTCTACCCGCAAAGCTGAGGAACTTCACATCCCAAGACTGAAATTTACTTTGAACTCTATGCAACAGGCTTTGACAATCATTATAATGGATATAATTTGAAGAAATAGGGACTTCATGGTATTTGACAGGTAACTGATCCAAGTGAAAACCAAGTATATTTATTGTATCACCAATGTTCTTAGCAAAATCACTAAAATATACCATAGTTTTTAAATCGCTCACAGTAAGCCACTATACTGTCTTAGCCTGCCAAAAGTGTCTTTCAAAGCAATAGCACATATGGAGTAATTCCTACCAAAAACCATTAAATCATCTGCGTAGAGTAGATGTGTAATAGCAGGCTCATTTCTTTGAACAGGAAAAAAATATGTTTTGCACAGTCACCTCATTCATGCAATAACTGAAATATTCCATAGCCATTGAGAACAAATAAGGGGATAACGGATCACCTTGACGAATACCCCTATTTGAAGATATAAAACCCCTCGGCACACTTTGAATGATGATGGAAAAAGTGGGTGTAGAAATACATTCATATACAATGTTTATGAAATGTATTGGAAAACCCATTTTTAACATGATATGGCAAATTAATTTTCTTGAAATCTTGTCATAAGCTTTGTTTAAATCCACTTTAACACAAAACTTATTAACCCCTGGTCTTTTAAAATCTCTAAGTAGTTCATGAGCCAACAAAATATTGTCTCCAATAAACCGGGAAGGAATATAAGCACACTAGTTTGGGGGGACTAAATATGTTAAGTACCATTTCATCCTACTGCAAAGTATTTTGCAAAAAAAATTATAATACAAATTGCAACAAGAAATTGGACGATAGTGGGATATATCTGAAGGCCTTTCAACTTTAGGTATTAAAGTAACAAAAGTGTGATTAATACCTTTGGGCAGTTTTCCAGATTCAAAAATATCCTGCATAGCAGCTGCTAAATCCAGTTTAATCTCCTCCCAATGAAGTCTAAAAAACTTTGAATTAAACCTATCAGGTCCAGGGCTCGTGTCATCATGAATTGAATCAACAGCTTTCTTAATTTCTTCTAGAGAAATAGGTTGAAGAAGGGACCGCTTTCCATGATCATTCATAGTGTATAAAGATTGAAAAACTGGAACCTCTTTAATCACTTCCCCATTGAATAAATCAGTATAATATGATATTGCTTCATTTGCAACTTCTTCAAATTTAAACACTAGCTCCCCATCAAAATTTATTAAAGCCTTCAAGTGATTTGTGTATTTCCTGGTTGACATTTTAGAATGAAAAAAAACTTGAATTAGTGTCACCGTCTTGCGGCCAGAAAATTTTTGCTTTTTGTCTTGCACTCATCATATGAATTTGTTTCTGCAAATGCAAATTTATTTTAGCTTGAAGCATGCTATCAAAAATCTCAAGATTCTCTGGATCTGCATCAAACTCTAATTCTTTTTCTCTAAACATGTTTTCAGCTTCTAAGAGGGAAGCATTATCATTTGGCCTCAATCTATTCCATTCCTTAAGCTCAATTTTACAAAATGATAACTTCTTCATGAAATTGTAACTTGAAAACCTCCAGCATTCATACTTAATCCTGTATGTATACATTCAGTATAACCATGCTTTAAGAGCCACTCATTTGAATATCTAAATGGGACACCTTTAACTTCATTATTATGAATCAATTCCAACAATAAGGGGTTATGATCACTTGAGAGTTGAGAAACAGATAAGACTTTGAGTTCTGTGAAGGTTTGTAAGCAAACATGATTAATAGAAAATTTATCAATATTATTTGCCATTCCACGCTTCCTCCAAGTATAATTGAAGCCACTGCCTTCACTTCAAAAAGACCAGATTGAGAAATACAATTATTAATAGCTCTCATATGCAGAAAGGGAACGGGAAGGCCACCCTTCTTATCAAGATATGAAGTAGAGTTGTTGAAATCTCCCATTAGAACCCACTCTTTATCAATTGATTCTGCCTCATGAATTATGTGTTGCCATAGAATTTACCTCTCTTGGAAAGAATTACTTACATATATTATTGAGATAAACAAAGAGAATCCTCCAGAATTAGTAGCATGGACAGTTACATGTTGATCAGAAGAAGAAACCACAACAAAAGACCAAAACATTAATATTCCAAATAATCAAAATTCTGCCAGAAAAACACTCAGATTCATCATGAACTCCCAATTATTAGGTATTAATCTACTAAATCTTCTCATATTATCACTATTTAATTTGTTTTCAATCAAACCAAAAAATGTTGGCTTGAATTTCGTCAAGAGGGATAGAACATCACCCATTCTATGAGGTGAGTTCATCCCTCTGACGTTCCACACCGTGAATGTCATTTAATTACAACATTGCTCCTCGTAGACCTTTTAGCAGGAGCAACAGTAAATTTCTTCTTACCTTTTAACTGATCAAGATAGTCACTATTAACGGTAACACCAACAGAGACATCCACATTTGCTTCCTCATTAGCATTTTCCTTTATATTATCAGCAATTTCTTCAAGTTTATCATTCAATAAGTCCTTTGGCAGATCTGGATTCAAAAAATCTAAATCCACACTATCATCAACATTATGTCCACTATTATCCTCTGTTAAATCATTTGAAGCCTGATCCCCCACATTTGAAGAGCTAGCACCATTTTCTCCATGTTTAGTCCAGACTGGATCATTATGGATCTCATGAATGCTAAAGCTATGACCAAATCTTTGACACTTCGCACATCTATGAGGAACATACTCATATTCCTCATTCACAGATTTCGAACTGCCATTATGCAATAACAGAGGAATTTTATCAACCAATTTAGCTTCAAGATTAATCTCCACAAGGATTCTGGCATACTTGGTAATTTTCTTACTTACAGTTAGGTCATCAGCTCTAATCGGAGTACCAATAAACTCACTATTGAAGAGAAAGCTCTATTAGACCATAATCCATATCTAAATTGCACAGTTTCACCCAGATCTGGACACTACTAGTAGAAAAAATATCAAAAATATAACCAGGGAACCATCTGAACACCATTAAGAGCCTACCAAAATGTGAATACGTTGAAGTTCTCAAAACTTTCAAACAATCAGCCTCGTCCATGAATTGAATCGTGTAATTAAAACCAGGAGCAATATGGATCAGAAAATTACCACCAGGCTTCCAAACTTTGTCAACATACTCCCTGAGCTTAACAATGGTAAGCTTACAATCGACAAGATGAAGTGCAATGGTATTAGTCCATGAATCTGCAGAAGATTTAAAATTTTCCTCCGATATGTAAACATAATTTTCCGCCGGCTTTACAAAGTGAAGCGAAGCAAAATCCACATCGATTAAGGAGTCACCGACACCAAAATCAGGGATTTCAGATGATAGATTTAGATTTGGATTGGGATTAGAATTTGGTTGGATCTGGGGGGAATCATACGCCATTTTTAAAAGAGGAACATATATATATATATATATATATATATATATATATATAACGAATTTAAATCCATCAAGAATTTAAAAGAGGAACACACACACACACACACACACACACACACACACACACACACACACATATATATATATATATATATATATATATATAGTAGAGAGAGCGAAGCATTTCGGGACACCCATGCTCTGTAATATCCATTTAGCATTCATATCCATTCGTGAGCTGCACCAATTTAAATCCAACAAAAATTTGTAGAAGTCCGGTCCATATATATATAATCATCTATCCAAAATTGAAGTTCATTTCGACATTCGTAACATTTTCAAAATCTTGACTCAATTACTCACCGTTTAGACATTTATTCGAACCGTTAAATTTAACATCAAACATATTATCCTACGAATGTGGGAACGAGTTCAAATTTTGGATAAATAATAATATATATGTGGATTTAACATCTATAAATTTTTGTTGGATTTAGATTGGTATAGCTCACGAATGAGTATAGATGCTAAAGGGATGCTCCGAAACACTTTATTATTATTATTATTATTATTATTATATATATATATATATATATATATATATATATATATATATATATATATATATATAGAGAGAGAGAGAGAGAGACGAGCATTCAGTGACACCCAAAAAATGGAGAACCCCTTTGGCCTCCCTGTTTTCCACCTCTCGTTTATATTAATTAAAGTTAGTGGAAGGTGGGAGAGTTAGTGGAAGGTGAGAGGAAGAAAATGTATGGTGGAAAAGCGGTAGGCTAAAAGGGTGTTTCATTCTTGAGATGCCACACACGCATATATATATATATATATATATATATATATATATATATATATACACACACACACACACACACACACACACACACATAAGCGAATGTTCGGTGGCACGCCAAATAGTGTAGCACCCCATTTTATATCCACCAAGTATTTCCCCATCTCTCTCATTCCACTCATTTTCTCTCCTCTCACTCACTTATTCTAATATAAATGCTTGACTTATATAGGAGGGCAAATAAGGTGCTCGTTGGTGCTCGCTATTTCAGGTGTCATTGAATGCTCCTTTATATATATACATATAGAGAGAGAAGGGGGGGGAGCGATCCAGGGCACCCCTATCCGTCCGTGACCTACGGTAATCCAAATCGAACGAGAATTTGTAGATGTGCAATCCACTTATATTTAAGGGCCTATCCAAAATTTGAGCTCGTTTCGACATTCGTAACATATTCAAAATCTTAGCTCAATTATCCACCGTTCAAACATTTATTCGAACCGTTAAATTTAAACATCAAATATATTATTGTACGAATGTCGGAATGAACTCAAATTTTGGATAGGTCCTTAAATATATGTGGATTGAACATCTACATATTCTCGTTCAATTTGGATTATTGTAGCTCACGGACGGATTGAGGTGCTAACAGGGGTGCGTCCTGAAACGCTCCTCATACACACACACACACACACACACACTCTATATTTTGATATTCCCGGTATATCTTATTACTTCAGTCATATTTCGCTATTTCTGCTATATCTTCTACAAAAGAAATGAATTTAAAAATGAAATTTATACACAATAAAATTTATAATATTAGTTTTTTAATATAATTTTTTAACACGTACTTTTTTGAATATGAAATACTACAATATTCTATTAACATATATTTGTTTATGCTTTTATTTAAAATTAAGAATGTACTAATTATAATTTAATTAAATGTTAATTTCTCATTTATTTATCATTTATATATTTGTAAAATCAATAAATATGAGTTTTACATGTTATTTTAAACTTATCCGATATTTCCTCGCTCTATCGATGCTACAACTTTTTACACATCGACCACATTGGGTGTATTGAGCGCTTTAAATGCACATATATATACACATACATACAAACTATTGCCCTGTTGCTCTAAGTTTCTCTTCATGCCACGCAGCGGTTTGTGCGCAATCAAAAGGGGTAGTAATAACTAACAACACAAATGAGATTGTAAAATGAATCAGAAAATAAGTGAAACAGGAGAAACTAAAATAAATAAATAAGTAAATTAGGAATATCAATATCGGTGTTGTGTAAATACGTATGACCATCGACTCTTGTATGCACAGGCTGAGTTGCTAATCTATATATCTGTGTCCTATCCTATTCTATTCTGCACATAAAAAGACCAATACAAAACCTCATTTTAAATATTATGGCTTCTCTAGTGCATATGATCAAGATTAGCCAGTACCACTATTATGGCTTTTACTGAGAGTTTAACTGAGATCGGCTGGTACCACCATGGTAGTTATGTGACTTTATAATCAGATGAGGAATGCTGCTTGTATTCGAATGAACTACATGAAGGTTCACCATTTACATTAACAGACTTCTTCGGCCTTTTTGATCTGGATGGTCTCTGTTGCACGATATTGTTTTCACTGTATTCCACTGGATTTGATTCATATAGTCCCGCATCATTGTTCTTCGATTTTGAAGCATATCGCTCACTAGGAGGTTTTTGGCTCACAGGCCTTGATTTTCTCTGAAAAGTAATAATAGATATTTAATTCATTGTTATAACTCTATTTCTTGTTAAAAGAATAAAATATCCGTTATGTTCATTTTTTAAAAACATACTGTACATTTAAGCCATTTTCGAATAATAATAAAATTAAATTAAACTGCTTTCTAGCTATGTGGTTGAAAGTGAATTTTTTGTACAGACGTTTGAAACAGTTTCAATACAAAAGTGGACCCCTGTTTGTGTAAATAGTCTTCAAACGGAGAAAAACTTTCAAATTAGTAATAAGTTTCGAAAAGATAACCTAAATGGACATAGATATCGTTTAAAATTATTTTAAAATTTTGATAAGTAAACCAACAATTACAAGGTAGAAAGCACCATATAATTTACTGCATAAAAGAAAAAGGAAGAAACAATGAAACCAATGCACTACCTTCTTAGAAGCAGATCCTTGGTTTGGCTCAGCAGATTCATGATCCGAATTTTGCGGCATTCTAGGGTTATCAACATCTTCTAATGATACAATCCCATCATCGTCCACTCTTACTCCTTTTGCTGGTTTTCTCTTCTTCTGCCTGTCTTTGACCTGAAAATTTGTATATGAAGCAAATGATATCACTAGGAAACAACTCATAGTTTGCTTTGGTAAAGAAAGAGTTTTAAGAAGTTGTAAAAAAAGGAGATATATGCATGCATATGACACCAAACTTGAAAGAGATATTTAAAGATCAGGATATTGTTCATCTTATATGTGCTAATGTACGTTACACATTACTAATTCTAACACCTAAGTCAACCATCATTTGGAAAGATTAATTACAGCAACGACAAATTTATCAAAGATTACCTGAAGGGGAATTTCTTTGAGTTTTTGCTCAAGCTGAGCATCATCAATAAGTAATGAAACTACATCTTCAGGCTTCAATAAATCGCCCTGAACATGTCCTCCAGTCATTACTAGTTGCTGTACTGTATTCTTCTGGCTTGCTCTTTGTAATATCTTCTCTTCAACCGTCTCCTTGCATATAAGACGGTACACAGTAACCTAAATAATTAAAAAAAAGGACATTTAGCAAGCAACATACATCACTTCTTTATCGTTATTTCCATCAGTTGCAAAGAGATAAAATGGAGAAAAGAAAGAAAAAATCACTACAGCAAATCAATCTTTTTGGTTATTTACTTGAGGGGTGCTCTGGGCTTTCGGATTTTCTGAACCTCTCGTGCAGAAGATCTTGAGGTTCCTACCCAATTGCTAGTCCTTTATTCTATTGTACGGAATTGTTGATGAAACTCTAAATAATAGACTACATGAAACATGGTTTGTTCGCTTCTATACTCTTGGTGATTTTCTATTGTGATCTTCCGCAGATGATATATTAAAAAAAAAATTATAATGACAAAAGCAGGTACATAGCCTCTGAAATCAAAACATATTCTCCCAAGTCAATGTGGCTGGATGAAAACTAATTCCACCATCACTAGCAACAATGTACAGTGCATTATTGGAATATACTTGATGTTGAAGTCAGAATTCACCATGTGTGGGAGTGCCGCTTTATAAGGGGGAGGAGGAAGAATCGTCACTTCGTCTATTCTAAGCCAATGCTTATTGCTCTTTTTCATACATCAACAAACATTAAAAGGAAAGTCTAGAGGCCCTCGGTTTGAGAGAGGGAACCCGAGAGGGGTCACATAAAAAGGGAATCAAGATGAATGGTGAAAAGAATAAAAACGGAGAGCAGGAATGAAAGCTGAGAGAAATACGCATAATAATGAATACTAACCAGGAGCATAATCACAAAAATGTGAACTATAATATTTTATTAATGATTATAAGCCTAAATGGTATATAAGTCTACCAACAGATAAACATTGAAATTATTGACATGCCACTTTTCCCACAGATTAAGATGTTGCAGGCAACAACAAATAAGATAACATCCCATTTGATTAGGGCCCGTCTGCCATCCAAGGGTAAATAAATCAAAAGATTAATGTGCAGATTACTACTGAACCACTTGACTAGGGCTCGTTTGCCGAGAGGGTCACATATAAGCAAGGAATCAAGATGAACGGTGAAAAGAACAAATTCGGAGAGAAGCAGGAATAAAAGCTGAGAGAAACATGCATAATTATGAATAATAATCAGGAGTATAATCACAAAAATGTGAACTAGAGTTCATATAGGAGCCAGAAAGTCATTTTTAAGCCAAGATGAAAGAAGTGGATATATTAGAATGTTCATAAAGATCTTGACCTGGTTTTCACAGCCATTCCATACCCGAGATCAAGACGCAGATCCTTAGGCTAGTTGATCGAAGACTTCTCTTTTTTAATTCCATTTAGTAGATGGAGTCCATATAATTTTCGTACAGATTTTAGATCTAACAGATTTTCACTGTCGTAAAAATCCTTTCAGGTAAGGCTTACTGCCTAGCTATCCCACCTAGGCTCACCTACGCACTAAGCAAAGCTTGCCATCTCATCAAAGCATTTACATAATTTTCACACTTTAACTGCTCCTAAACCCTCAAAATTCCTATTTGGGCCATCGATGCTAAGCCAAATACTAAAATTTCATTGAAACACACCTAGTTAACACCAATCAATATTTGATCAATCCCCGTTCAAACGATCAATCACTAGTCCTAACCAATGACAGATTAATTTGTGATGTTTTGGTCACATAACGTCTAAATCTGTCACACCAATTAAAGTTATTCTCAATATATCCCATGGTTTGACTTGTGAATGGGTATGATGGGTTTATTTTATTTTATTTTGAATAGGGAAGGTGTTACTTCTAGGACGCATGTCACTCATATGTCTAATATCATGTCAATATAACTGTTGTTATACAGTCTAGGACCCACCAGCATGGCAGTAAGAGTTGTAAAACTTTGGATTGCGAATCTAGGACTCTTTAGTGCAAATAGATTATCAACTTTCAAAAAATGATTTAAATAAATAACTGGCCAAATACATTTTGCAGATTTTAGTTGCAAAACCTCTTTCGTTTGACCCAGCCGATGTGCTCTATCCATTGCCTGTAGATCTAAAGTGGGATTCCAATCACTTTCATAGAAGATAACAGTGTCAGCAGCAGTTAGATTGATACCAAGACCTCCAGCTCTCGTGCTCAACAAGAATACAAAAATGTCGCTCCTGAAGCAACATAGATAAGGAATAACAGTAAACAAAAAGTAATCATAAGCCATAGACATAATTATATAAACCAATCGGTATATTACCTTTCCTGAAAGTCTCTAACCATGTCGCGCCGATCTGAAATACTGGATGACCCATCAAGCCTAAAATACTTGTATTTCCTATAATTCATATAATCCTAAGGAATAAAACATGGAATTAATGAAGAATTATATGCATAATAGTGTTCTGCTAAGATATCAAAGAAAAAAACTTGCATATACAAATTAGTTCTACTTTATTGACATTACATAATCTAAAATTTTCCATATATTTCCTGCGTTTGTGTGAAGTTAAAGCATCCTTTGGTTTGGTTTGCTAAAAAGTAACATCAGTGGGATTTCCTATATTATTTAATGCATATGAAATATTTTCCCTATCATTTTTCATGATTTCCTCTCTATCAGATTTTGCTGCATAGCAAAGTACATATCCATGAATTCTCATAAATCCATCACCATCCCTTGGAAAGCCTTCAACAATCTTACACATGCAATATATATGTTATTATTTTTCCACTTCAGTTACAAACTAAATCGCCAGCCAGTCACGTCCCCTTCCATTCATCCCTTCATTATTACATTTAACTTAATTCAAGTGTGTTGCAGACTTGCAGTTATGACAGCAATAATGACAATGTTGTATCATAGTTGCTAGTTACAGCACTTGTACGTTTTGCATGTAAACAATCTTCACTTTGAGTTCTGGAATTCCTATTATAATGAATAAGCAATGCATTTGTTATTTGTTGTCTTAAAATTTTGCATTAGTGGTACTTTAGTCGTAAATACAGTAAAATAACTACTTTGATAAACACATCACAAAGGATCAGTTCGGGCTATAGCTTGTTACCATTTTTTGTAAATCAGTTAGTAATCCTCTAAGAAAGATGAGCTTCGATAAACCATTCTACGGAATCATACTGCGTTCCTAGCTTAATATATAAAACAATCTTTCCTCCTAATTTGCCCTACTATATCTTCTATTTACAAGCATATGTTACAAGGTATAATGATCATAGGAGAATCAAGTTCTAGCTGCAGCTAGTTAACCAGATTACTTAAGACGATTAAGATAATCCTATAAGAGGAAAAGACCTTAAAGATCAAATAAAAATACATACGTTTCAGACTTCAATTATATCCAATATACTAAGTTTAATCATCTTTGGCCCACCTCCAGTAATAAGTGATCTTACATGAGAAATTGTCATTGTACAGAATATACAAACCACTTGCAGGGTATAGCCAGGGCTATATATCAAATAAATGAAGTATAATCATCTTTGTATGCATATTAAGTAGCAAATTGTCATCATTTGACAAAGAAACGTAAATGTAGCAAGTTTTTATGATACATGATTTACAATATTTACTTATAACATAATCTATAGAATCAAACAGAACGTCGTCATAATTAGAAGGTTTTTGCACTAACATAAATTTTGGAAATTCACAAGACAATTTTATGTGTTCGCCATAACACATGCTTAAACAGATAATTCGCAATAGGCAAATAAATATTAAATAGTGTTAGACCAAAATCTGGGCCTAACACCCAAATGCAAATCGCAGATCACAAAAATGCAGAAAACGGTAAATTAAGAGGAGACACACGAGATTTTTATAGTGGTTCGGCTGTAGATGTAGCCTACGTCCAATTTATAATCTTATTATACTGACAGATTACAAGAATCAGTTACATGCAAACACACAATCCGTGTGTTAATTGAAATTAGAAGAGGAGAATTTATGTGAAGAAGGGTGCAAAATCCTTGCACTTCAGCAATGGTGGAAGCCGTGAAGAAGAATGGCCAAAAGTCCTTGAAAAATCCTCCAAATGGTGTATTTATAGCTGTTTACAGCAGGCAGATCGCGGGACACATGACACGCATCCCAAAAATCTCGAAAAAAGGTGGAAAACGTGCAGAAATCATCTCCAAATCGTCATATGACATGTGTAATAAGATCCATGCAAGTTGGAATGAAAATAGCCTTGAGAATATGTCAGAACAAGCTGCGCAGGAGCAGGTGTGGGGATCGGATCGTGGTCCCCCTATGCACCACGATCGGGTCGTGGTAACCACGACCCCTAGGAGGGAGCGAGCAGGGTGATGAGACCACGAACGGATCGTGGTCCAGGTGCCTACCACGATCGGTTCGTGGTTCAGGTGCCTACCACGATCGGGTCGTGGTTCAGGTGGCGAGTCCAAGGGGGCGATCCGACCAAGGGTGCCACCATCTCTAAAATCCAAGTTCTCGGTTCAGAGTGCGTTGCTATCCAGATATTCAGTGTGACAGCTTTTACCAAAAAAGTGTGTCAACAAGTTTGCCCCCCAAAACATATCTTGTTGGTTGAAGGAAGATGTGTTCTGGATAATCTTACAAATCCAAATTCAGAATGCGATGATCACGCCGGATCGTATTATGGCCAGAAAACCGACGATCACACGGGATCGTATTAAGGCCAGTGGAATCCAAGAAGACCAGGAGTTTGTACCTGCAATAAGATAAAACAAATAATGCAAGAATATTTCCTAGATGGCCTTACCGGAGTAAATCATCCGAGGAGATGATAGAGGGGTTCTAAGACGGCCTTACCGGAGTAAGACGACCACGGAAATGTCATGAAGGTTCCAAGACGGCCTTACCAGAGTAAGACGACCAAGGAAAAGCACATGAAGGTTCCAAGACGGCCTTATCGGAGTAAGACGACCAAGGAAATGGCATGAAAGTTCCAAGACGGCCTTACCGGAGTAAGACGACCAAGGAAAAGCACATGAGGATTTGTTTATACTGGACGGATCCAATTGGGAGCCGAAGCTCATGTTTGTACTGGACGGATCCAGTTGGGAGCCGGAGCTCAATACTTATTGCTAATTCATGAAAATGCAGCAGTCGTTTGCCGGACACGACTGGAGACCACAAGTCGATTCCGTGCGTGTGGGCTGATGTGACTGCTTTTATTACATGCAGGGAAAACAAAGAAGGGTGAGAGATCGCCTAAAAACATGAAATACGAACCGGAGTTCGTCAAACTGAAGAGATCCGCTGAGTGGGATCAGTTAATGATAAGCCCGCGATTGCTTGATCCGGGATCGTTCCCTCTCCGAGGACTTGGTGGAGGCAGCGCAGGTGTGGGCGATGTTCGTTGAATGATGTACTCGGGTAGTTCTCCTCGCCTGACCCGATCCTCAACAAGGTCTCGCAAATGTCTGCAGTCATCAGTGTTATGACCGTCCATGTCATGAAATATGCAATGTTTGCCGGAATTGCGTTGTGCTAATGTTGGCTCCCTCTTGGGAGGCTTCAGATAGGAGACAGCACCCCCTGTATCCACGTAGATGTTGCTCAGAGTGTCATTTAGTTCAGTGTATTTGTCGTATCTGGACCCTCTCCAGAGTGGAGCATTACGATCATTCTTTGCATTGGTTGTTCCTTTGCCTTTTCCAGAATCAGACGGTTCTCCATCTTTGAGCATGTTGACTTCGAGGGTTCTCTTCTCGGAAGTTGCGTCTTCCTCACGCAGAAATCTATCCGATTCAAGGTAGAACTCGCTGAGATTTCGTGGTGGGTCTCGATACAAAGATTTTTTGAACTCCGAGTTGTCCAGAACGCCGGATACTGCCGCCATTAGTACCATCGATTGTTCAGGGTGATCAACTGATGCTGCTGCAACGTTGAATCTTTCCAGGAATGAACGTAGAGTTTCTTTGGGCCTCTGCTTGATTGTAGTGAGTGACATGACATTCTTGGGCCGAGCGATGTGGACCCGAAATTGTTCAAGAAAGCGAACGACCAACATATTCCAGCTGTTGATCGATTCAGTCTCTAGCTGCCGAATCCACATGCCTGCTATATCAGTCAGAAAGAGGGGAAAACACTTTGCCATGACATTTTCCGATGCTGATTGAACTTCCATATGCCGTTTGTAGCGCATGAGATGAACGGTAGGATCTGTCCTGCCGTTGTAGGGCTCCAGTTGTGAAGTTTGAAATCCGGGGGATTGCGGGAATTCCTGATTTCACGAGTGAATGAGTTGTGATTGACGTCGTCCACGTCATTCTGATAAGTGCGGCCTCTTGAGAGGCGTTGAATGAGATCTGCTAGCCGATTTCCTTCAAAAAGTTGTTGCAAATTGCCAAAATCAGAGCTGGTGCCCCCAGCGTTGAATGCAGGAGAGGTTGGAAGCTGTCGGTGAACTGCCAGAAGTGGATCGCGGGTCGCGGATCGCGGATCGTGATGGGGGAGCCGACCAGTATCTGTGTGGAGTTCGGGTCGTGAATTCAGATCGTGGACGGGGGGGCGATCCGAACGGGATCTGGTGCCCCATCACGAGCTGGCTGCTGCTGATGCGTGGGAGCTTGCGGTCCAGTGTTCGTTCGATCTGGAGTTGGAGTCGATCGTTGTGCATTTCCAACATGGAGAGGGATGCCCCCGAGCACTGGTGCTGGCGGGTCGCTAGGCCCGACCCGATCTGATCGTGGTGGCCTGTGCGAGCCACTTCAGTGGCTCCGTCTCCAATGACTTGAGCGTTGCTCGGCCTTCCATCCATCCGAGCGAAGAATTGGTTAGTCATTTCCTGTTGTTTCTGGAGGAGATCATCTTGCCTAGCCATCTAATCTCTCAATTCAGCGAGAACGCCGTCCATTTCGTCTCTGATCAAGTATGTTGACGGGTCTTCATGGGAGAAGCCTCCAGGCTTGCCTCGTTTCTCGTGCCTTCAGCGTCAGCATCATCAGCATGAGCGGAAGTTCCAGTCTTCTTCCTTTTGATTGCCATTAATCCAATAGCCAAATAATCCAAGCAGAAAGTTGAAATTGTTGTGTGCCCCCTTCCTGACGCGCCAAAATGTTAGACCAAAATCTGGGCCTAACACCTAAATGCAGAACGCAGATCACAAAAATGCAGAAAACAGTAAATTAAGAGGAGACACACGAGATTTTTATAGTGGTTCGGCTGTAGATGTAGCCTACGTCCACTTTATAATTTTATTGTTATACTGACAGATTACAAGAATCAATTACATGCAGACATACAATCCGTATGTTAATTGAGATTAGAAGAGGAGAATTTATGTGAAGAAGGGTGCAAAATCCTTGCACCTCAGTAATGGTGGAAGCCGTGAAGAAGAATGGCCAAAAGTCCTTGAAAAATCCTCCAAATTGTGTATTTATAGCTGTTTACAGCAGGCGGATCGCGAGACACATGGCACGCATCCCAAAAATCTCGAAAAGAGGTGGAAACGTCCAGAAATCATCTCCAAGTCGTCATATGACATGTGTAATAAGATCCATGCAAGTTGGAGTGAAAATAGCCTTGAGAATAGGTCAGAACAAGCTGCGCAGGAGCAGGTGCGGGGATCGGATCGTGGCCCCCTATGCACCACGATCGGGTCGTGGTAATCACGACCCCTAGGAGGGAGCGAGCAGAGTGATGAGACCACGAACGGATCGTGGTCCAAGTGCCTACCACGATCGGGTCGTGGTTCAGGTGCCTACCACGATCGGGTCGTGGTTCAGGTAGCGAGTCCAAGGGGGCAATCCGACCAGGGGTGCCACCATCTCTAAAATCCAAGTTCTCGGTTCCGAGTGCGTTGATATCCAGATATTCAGTGTGATAGTTTTTACCAAAAAGTGTATCAACAAATAGCATTATATTTGAGGGCAAAACTGATAATGTTGTAACGTAGATAACGAAGGAATACCTCGATAATATTCAGCATCTTTGTCATTTGTGCAAACAAAAGAACACGATGGTTTTCAGCTCGAAGTTGTTTCAACAGTATGTCCAGTGTTTGAAGTTTCCCGGAATCCTAAAATAATGAAACAAACTAATTCATGCATGTGACTTCATTAATGCATATTGCAATGAAATTTCTAAACTAGTCATGATTTGATCAATATTTTAATAATTTGCATCTAAAGAAAGTGTTTGATATTCCGAATTTTTAAAATTTACTATCCATTTATGAAAGACATACAAAAGGGTAATCTAGTAGTGTTAAAAGTTCATGAGATTTAGGTATAGTCCAAAAGTATTTAAAGTCGAATATCCGGAAATTTGAAAACTTTAAGTTTTTGCTGTATCATTGAATGTCACAAGTATTCAACTATTTTACTTAACTTTAATAATAAAAGTCGCTTTATTTATTCAATGATTTTCCCCGATTCCTGAAAACTAGCAATCTCTTCTAAGAATTTTCTGTACGGTTAAACTTCATTTAGGAAAAAGATTGATAGCACTTTTATGTATCTTCTATTTACCACATTAAACAAAACTGCTCTTTAGAGAATATTGATGAAATTATTGTACCCTGCGAGTATGTGCTAATGTGCTGCGTATTTGGATAATATATACTCACAAACTACAGCATAGTATAAAAGTAAACAGAATCATCAGATACCATCAGCATTTTTGCAGGGTCAAAGCTTTGCATAGGTGGAGATGAACCAAATATTTGATATGGCAGTTGGAGTATGGGCTTAATGGCAGGTGAAGCATTGTTGATCTCTTGTATCAAATGATGAGAGACACTAGGCAATTGCTGGTCATTAAATCCAGAAATACGAGCAAACCCTAAAAACATTTTCTTAATCCAAGGATGGTGCAGTTCATCAACGTTTCGGTATGCAAAGCTCCTATCTGAACATTGAGCGTTAATCTGCAATGTTAGATAAACAACTATTTTAAAACAAGCTTATATAAATAAGTGTATTCATAAAAATGTCAAACAAACAGATTTATGTAAATGCTAAATAAACAAAACTTATATAAATAAATGGGTGTGTGCATACATTACAAAATTATAAGATAGTGCTCGTGACAGTCTTATGTTTGGTCAGAATAACATAGACGATTGGGTATATTATTCAGCCACATATGAAAAGATCATCAAAGATGCAAGATGCGTCTTTTTGATGAGAGTGCTCTTTACTTAGACAATTTCAGTGCAAACGTAGTGTACAGAAAAAAACAAAAAACAAAAATAAAAACAAGCGAAGTGCTAAGGTTACCATATGAGGAATTGACGTGTTGTTACTTGGACAAAATGAAAATATACTGCCAAATCTCACTAACTGGATTTATTCAGAAAACAAATTGAAATAAGCTTATGATATACAGCTTAGTAACCAAAACGTATCAGTCATGCCCAAAAGAAGTCAACATATATGCTTGACATCTATTGATGACATACCACCACCAGTTATTTAAATGTTTTAGTGTTCAGAAGAATTCATCACCTAATAAAATACAGTTAGAATATATAACATTTCACAATAGCAAACTTAAAGCATATATAAACTTACTGGTGGAGCTCTAACTTTAGGAATGAAGCCATATGATGAACGTAGAATCCTGACATTGGATATGAATCTATCATTATGAGATACCACTAATGGCACGACATCTGATGCAGCTGCAAGCTTACTTCTAAGTATGCTTGCATCGGATTTGGTGGGAATCAATAGCATTCGTGCAATTGCTCTCTCTTTTGATTCCTCGGATTCCAAGAAAAGTTCAAGGGATTCATGCATAATTTGTTTTTCCGACCTTATAACAGAAAACAATAACCTCTCAAGGAAAGAACAATTTGCCGTAAATGATGCCTCAGCAGGAGATATATCCATCAACCGCAGAAAACCAAATGACCCAGAAGTAATCAAGTCTTCGTGCAATGATTGGGAGAGTGCAGAATGATGCATATTTTGAGGAGAAAATATACTGAAGAACCTCTTGACAGTATTGTAGTGTTCACCTTTCCTCATCATAAGACTATTGTGTATAATGTCTTCATAAACCAATTTTGGCACCTTCAAAAAAGAAGGGTATGAGAATAAGCAAATATTTGCTTTACGGATAACATTTGAAAACTAATGTTAGAATATATTTTTTGCCGTCGGTAACTTGTTAAAGAAGTTTGAGATTAAGCAAAATAGATAACAATCAGGAACTTTAAAAATATGAGTTAGATGAGAACAGTACTAAATAAAACATCAAGGTGCAAATTATAAGAATACATTATACGATATAGGGTTGGAGTGCCCAGCATAGTGAACATCTTCCAGCTCTCCAAATGGAGCAGGAGAAAGGGAATTCGGAATTTCTGCAAAATGTAAAAACGAGCTTCCTTCATTTCGCTCAAATAGTTCTGGATGATTGCACACCTACAAAAACGTGAAAATATTAAATATCTGAAATTCAGCATTTTTGTATTTATTTTTTCCTTTATTGTTGCACTTTTGAAATTGAACTTTTAGTTACCTTCCGCAGTTGGATAACTATATTCATCAGGTTAACAAGTTTCTTATCATTTAGGTTCCCCCGATTGCTATCTAAGAACTCAGCAAGTGAAAATTTGTTCTTTATAGCTTGATAAAAAGCCTGCTGCCTAGAGCTTAATTTACAGTGAACAGTTTTTTCTGTTTTTGGAGTCATTTCTTCTATGACATCTTTTTTAATTCGCCGCAACATAAATGGCTTTAAAACTGCATGCTGTAAGAAGCAGAAATAAACGAGTTATTCAGAATATCCCCTACTATAAAAGCGAAAGCTTAGCAAATTAAAATTATTACAAAGAATAGTTACAAGTCTGTTCAGTTGATGTTCGTTTAAAGCATCCCCATGTTCAGCATGGCCTTCGATACTGCACAATAAATAAATAAATAAATAAAGAGAACACCAGAGTGTGGGCAGTAGCTATTGCAAATAAAAAATAAAGGATAAAACAAATACAATAGTAGAGCAAACATAAGAAATGATACCCTTTCGAAAACCATTCATTAAATTGTTCATGACTATCAAAAAGTGTGGGCATGATAAAATGGAGAAGCGCCCATAATTCCGCCATATTATTTTGTATAGGTGTACCGGTAAGAAGCAATCTATTTCTACACTTGAAAGTGAGTAGCGTCTTCCACCTCTGGCTGCAAAAGGGAAAAAAAATACAAACATGTAAGGAAAAAGAAAATGATAGTTAAATACCCCAAATATAAGCGTTATTCACTCGTGTAGATATTTAGGTTCAAACTTCAAACACATTTGTAAACTACTGGTGCAATAATACAATATAACGCGAGCAATTTAGAACTGGATATTTAATAGAGAATGTCTTATCAACAAAGTACACATACATAGACACATATATGTATGTGCAATAAGATTTTTTTGGCATGTGCAATTCGCATGTATATATATACATGTATGTATGTATGTGTGCGCACGCACGCGTGCACACATGTGTGTATGCGGGCAAGGATCTCTACTTGTGTGTGTGTGTGAGAGAGAGAGAGAGAGATAGGATCAAAAGCAAGAGCACCCCTATAGCCCCCCTCATATACATATGTGTGTGTGTGCGCGCGCGCGTGTGTGATACATGTGTATATACATGCATGTGTTATGTGTGTGTGTGATACATATGTGTATATACAAGTCTGTGTTATGTGTGTGTGTGTATATATATATAATCATGGTTGTTACGGCAGTAAGTCGAGTCGATAGAGGTCCAATTAGTCGACTAGTGGACTAGTCGTAGACTAGTCGATAAATAAATAGATACATAGAATATTAGTAATGACATTTGATCATGAATGTAATGACAGTAACACCATGTTATATTTGATGCTACTAATATGATGTGTAGAATTTAATAGACTGCAAATTGCAAAGGAAATACAAACCAAATTGAAGTTTCAATCTAACAGAGTGCAATATAAAAAACACAAATGAGGCAATCAATTCGAAGACAGTCATCTAGCTCGACTTCTTCATTTGCCTCACAACCACTAGTTTCGTGGAATAGTAGTCATAAGCTTTAGTATACGGTTGCACTGGAGAGGCAACAGTAACACATGAAGGGAAGCGACCGCTAAGGTAAGAGCCTTGCAGAAGCTTTTCTTCGACTTCGTATTTTTTTAGGTTACTTTTGTTTTCCTGCCTTCAACTTTGCTTTTTGGATCTAACTTTGGTTTTTGTTTGTTTGTTTTGGGCGAATAACAACTAGTTGGAGCAAGTTGTAAGGCCTAGTGACTAGTCGACGAATTTCGTTCCAGGTGCTCGAAATACTTACAAATTGCAAGTCGAGGCTTCCAGTCGATGCCTCAATCTCGACTAGTCGCAACTAGTGATAACAATGTATATAATGATGTAAAAAGTTCTTAAATTTCATAAATCGGAAAACTGAATGAAAATAGTTATAAATATTTTGTTGAAACTGAGGTATGAACTTATTACCTTACTTACATATACAGCATCTATTTGAAATTTGAAAAATAGATGTTAACTTTCGTCTGAACGGGATTCGAACTTCTAACAACTTGTTTGCATATGGTGCTCTATTTTTTTTGAAGGGGGGGGGGGGGTGGGGGGTCGAACCAAATGAGTGTGTTTCGATTACAATTACTAATAAAGACGCAAGTCTTGTTTTTTTTTTTTTTCCTGTATCATGTATATAAAATGGTTGCGATGTACCTGTTTGAACTTTTTATAGCCTGGGCTTCGTCTAAAATCATATACTGCCATTTCACGCGCTTTAAGAACTTCTCATCAGAAACCAGTAGTTGGTAGCTAGTAACGATTATGTGATATTCAGACTCCCTAAATACATGATTCATGTCAATACAAAATATGTAATTCGATGAGGACGATTCATATCAATATAAAATATGTAATTCAATGAGGAGAAGTGAATTTTATTGGATGATGATTACCTCCTGTAAAGAAGTTGTGGCCTAATATTTTTCCTGAAACCGATCCTTTCTTTTTCCCAATATGGTAGTGCCTTCAAGTCAGGAACAAATCGAGAAATTTCATCAATCCAATTGCTCAAAACTGATGACGGCGCCACCACTAAAAATGGACCCCATATATTTTTCTCCTGCTCAGATAGTAAACCATCTTCCATAAATAACTGATATTGACTGTATACTATTTACTAGCATTTTTCGTTTCAGTCATCGCCAAAGTTACATAAATACCTTTTCAGAATTTATATTCTATTACACTTCCACACCATGTGCATACAAGTGCACATGGATTGTCATACACCAATGTTTATATCAAAGTTTGGGAACTCAGTTTCGGTCTTGGTATCAATATTTATTTATTTCGAAAAATTTTGAAGATTTTCGGTTTCGGTCTTGATATTAAATTCCAGTATTTTCAGTGATGATAAACGTCTCAAATCCTATATGAATCAAGAATGCATTATCTAATATATGGCAAAATGGACCGAGATTCAAAATTTCAGCATTTATTTATTAATGGTTAATAAAATTAATGTTCAGAAATTATCAAATTAACAATATAAAATACACGTCCAACAATTATATTAATCTCAGTCCATTTACTAACTTCAGCCCACACTCAATTAATCTTGCGCGTAACCCTTCTTCTCCTTCTCAATTCGATAAGAGAATTCGACATCTGACTAGAAAAAGGAAGAGCGAAAACAAAACCCGAGAATGTTTGGCCATGTACTCGAATTTCCTATGCGTTGTTCGACGTCCTTCAAATCAGTGTTGCTCTCCTCCCCTCTCGACTCAACGATGCTCAAAATGGTAAGTTCAAACTAGGTTTTTCTGTTGGATTCCATTTTCAATTGCTCTTTCCTATCGCTTATCATCTCCTCCTCTGAGGCGCTTTTTTCTCTTGAGATTATTATTCAAAGGGACGGGATTTTGACCTAATCTCGTCCCGCCCTCGGCCGGAACCGATCCAAGATGGTCGAAATCTCGTGATTCCGGTCGGAACCTTAAACCATGGTTTATATAGATAAGTGGAGACACGGATAAAATAAGCATTCTCACAAGTTATGTTCACATATTTTTTTATTTCCTTTTCATCCTTGAATTTCAATATTTTCCAACTAGGAATGATAGATTGACCATAGTCAGCAAAGAAAGTGGTTTTTACCCAAATAGTTAAATATATAATGGAGCTTCAGTAGCATAATTGTAAGGTGGAGGACGGGAATTGTTAAATTAGTTTGATAATGTAACGACCCGTGAGTTTGTAGAACTCAGAAATTTGAATTTAGAATAAAGTAGAAATCTGGATATAAAATAACGATTTTAGGATGTTGAATTTCGTAGTTGTCCAAATATACCGAAATAGGAAAATTCTCGAAAAATCGATTTTGGCCAAACTTTTTCAAAATTTGAAATCGAGTTCAAAATTTAAAAGTTTTAGATTCAAAAATTTCTTCTTCTTTTTATTTTTCTATTCGATAATCTATGATAACTCCACTTTTTGTTTCATTAAATTCGATTCCGTTTGATCAGAATTCGCAATTTACCCCTGTCGAACGCACAAACACAGACCGTATTTGTGTGTCTGGTTTTTGCGTATAATTTCTCGTATTTGATCTGCATCTAATACGTAATTGTTTTTGGTATTTAAACTGGTATTTGTACTAGTATAATTCGAATTGTTTTACTGGATTCAGTGAGATGTTGGCTGGTTTGAATTAGTGCCTTCTGACTTCAATTGGCATTTGTTTTCTGAACTCTTCTTCACGAATCAACATTGTCTGAAGGAAATTATGTACTCCTCTTTCTCTCATCTTCATTCCTCTGAAAATTTTCGTTCTCTCCTCGAATTAAAAAAGAAATTTGTTTAACTGTAATCACTTAAATTTACACAAAAAAACATTACTTCCTCTTCATATTATATTAGTTCGACCATTTCATTTTTCTCCATTCTCCTGTTACAAACTTCCACCACAAACCTCTTCCACCCACATTTCCATCACCGCACCCTTTTCCGTTCATCTCGGCCAAGACTCTATTCTCCTCTCTCCATTTAAGCAACCGAAGCGCATATAAGAAGGAAAAAAACGTTTGAAATCTTCGCTTGAAAAGTCCTCATTTTTGGCCGAACACAAATGTTGGCCGAGCTCTCTACACTGCAGACCGAACTATATATTTGGATGAGTTGTTTTGTTGCAGAGAGTTTTGCTTCCTATCTCTCAAATATAAATAGGCCGAGATCTATTGTTTTTGGGTTGCTAAGTACTGTTTTGTTACTTCTATCCTCACAATAAAAAATATATTTTATTTCCTAATTGAAAGTTGTTGGCCAAACCATTTCCCAAAGCTTTTGATTGGCCGTGAGCATTGTTTTAAAAAACCCGCCTCGAGGCTCGCCTCAAGGCTCGCCTCGAGGAAATAAGAGATAAAACGCCTTGAGGCTTGTTCCAAAAGGCTTTTTACCTCTAAGGCTTACGCCTCAATAACTCGAGGCATACAAAGCACGTAAAGCTTACGCCTCGCACGCCTCAAACAGCTGAGGCATATGACTTAAAAACCTTTGAATCTTTAGTTGCAGATATTGACACAAATAAATGTCATTGAACTTTACTTATTTAATAGAAATAAAAAAAGACAAAATTTAAAAAAATAAAAATTAGCATTTTTTACTTTTCAATTTCAATATCGGCACAATCAAGTAAAATTGTTTATGAAATAATGATCATGAGCAATATAATGAATTTTCTTATTGTTATTTAAAGAAAGTTTTTCAATAAACTTTGTTATATCTCGAAATAAATTTTGCAAATCGATTTGAATTGATGGAACATATCAAAATTGCAGTTTGATGTAATCTTCAAATAGTTTTAAGAAATCAAAATTTGAATTTTTTGCATGAGGAGGAAGATATCATTTGATCTTTTGCATTTTATATTAAATGTGCAAGAATGATTGTATTTTGTTTGAATTGCTTCGAATGCTTTATGGGTTTTACTTAGTATTTGACGCTTAATGTTATTCCATATTAAAAATTAAGTTATGTGTTGCGCTTTTTTTTACTTGAAAGGCTTACGCCTCAACGCTTCGAGGCTTACGCCTCGCCTCACGGACCCGAAAACGCCTCGTGTACACCTTTTGCGTTTTAAAATAAAACATTGGCCGTGAGTTGTATCGATTGGCCGAGTTTGTGGTTTGTTTATGTTCTGAGTTGTTGAAACTTGGTTTGCTGATTTGAAGAGATTATTAAGCTTCGTTTTACTATTTTGATCCGGGTAGGCTTGATTCGATTTTGAGCCATATTTGTTCGCCATAGTCTCCGTCGGATTTCATCATATTATTTCGTATCCATTCGTATTATCATATCCTTTATGTGTCATGGAATGTGAGTTTATCCCACACTTGACTTGCATTATTTGTGAATGTGAGTTCAACACAGATGAAATACTAGGAAATGTATAGGACTGCTTGCAGAAAATCAGATTATTTGATACATATATTGTTCACATATAAGACGTTACGACACGACATGTATATGACATAAATTGTGCACAAGTGATATATAATTTTGATATGATGATATGTATGCTATGTGATATTCTATTCATACTGCCCTCACAATGCAAATTTCCTTAGGTTTAGGAAAAATCACCGTGAGTTGAAATGATACATACCCGAACGATTATTTAGATTAGGAATTTGGGATACGAATTGAAATAGTATATACCTTGAATTTGAATTAACGCAGATTGAAATGATATATATCTATATCACTTAATTGTAGGTGGAAAACTATATATGGACCGTACTCGATTGCTAGATGCTTTGATAAATAATTGGATTTTAAAAGAATCAAGTTTAAATATATTTTATATAAAGTTTTAAAGTAATTTTAATTTAATCATATGTATTTAAGATTCTAAATTTATAAGCAATATATGATTTTAAAATATAAAAAAAAATTGACTTAAGATTATGTAACATCCCATATTTTCTGTATATTTAAATTCCGATTTAAAATAAATAAAATGGAAAAAAAAATTGGGAAAAACCAAATTTTGTTGACTGTAATGATGAGGATGGTTGGATTGAGTATAAATAGATTTCAAAATTTTGTTTTATTTGGAAATGCTGTAACTTGGAATTTGTATTTTTAATAACTAATTTAAATTTAAGTGGGTTAAGTTAAAAAGAGAATTCAAATTTAAATTGTTAAATGGGGAAATTCTATGTTGTTTAATAATAATTGAAATATAAATTTAAATGGATAAATAAATTGATTCGGGCGATATATTGAAATATAAATTGAAAAGGCATGCCTCAAACCACCTCAGAGAAAGACAGGGGCAATATATCTTGAGGCTAAATTTTATTGAATCAATGTTTTGGAAGGAATGCCCTCCAACTCCGATTCAATTGATTTATTTAAGAAGAAAAATGTAATAGGAAGAGCAAAGAATAATTTACCCGTTTTTGTGCTGTTTATGATATTGTACTTAAATTATCATAATTCGTTTTATTGAAGTTGGCTATTGCTGGTAATAGTCTGTATTTCAACTAGAAACTGAATGATTGTCTTGCTTGTAACAGTCCGATTTTAAATAAAGCTGCATCTAAGTTTTCTTATTAAAAGTAAATTCATACTGTGTTTATTAGAAGTGAATTCGTACTGTGTTTATGCGTACACTAATGAATGGGCTTTAAGTAAAGAAGCCTTTAAATGAAATGGTTTACATGTGATTGATTGCATTTCGTTCGAATCATTTCGAATGTTTTAAGTTTCATATTTTGATGTTCCTTGCTTATTATTCCATATACACGTAATGTTTACATATACGTAATGTATACCAAAAAGCTTACACTTCAAGATCTTGAAGTTTACACCATGCCTTGGGAGTATAAAAACAACTCGGATATGCCTTCGGTTTTTAAGATTCAACTAAAATCATTGACTTAATAGAAAGGAAAAAAAACATATATAGTTCATCAAACCGTGTTAAAATTTCAAACTTATATAAGAAATAAACGATTGAAGAAGCAGTAAGTATGTAATTCCCCTTGCCTCTGCCAAATGCGCCAAGAATGCCATGGCCTGAATAGTCTTTCCAAGACCCATTTCATCAGCAAGAATACCATTCAAACCCTGTAGAATAAATCGGGAAAAAACATTTTGGCATGTATAATTAGAAAATAAATTAGTATGTAGATTTCTGTAAAGATAAACAATAACTAAGTTAATTATGTATACAGAATATCACCTGCTCATAGCAATTAACAAGCCACTGCAGCCCTTTCAACTGATAATCTTTCAGGCTACCTTTAAACAGGTCAGGTGCTTGCACGGAAGAAGTCGCCGGCATTGTTGAACTGAAGGTTACAAAAGTTTAAATTCAAATATAATTTAGGATAAAAACAGAACAAAACATAACTAATGCTTACGGATTCAACAGATCTATATTACTTGTTCCAGAAATAGCTCTATCATTAGAAGCTTCGGCTATTTTAGCAGCTTGTCTTAACTTCAAACATTCATCGTCAAATGAATCTGTCATCTTCTTTTGCTGTGAAGCAGCATTTTTAGCTGCTGTTTCAGCTTCTCTTCTTAACTCGGCCTCTTCAGGATCTTCATGGAGAACAGATGGGCCATCTATAGCACCATGGTCTTCTGAAAGTAGGGTTTCAGAAGGCTGTGAATCCTTGTTTTGCATGAAATGACTGTACAGCTCTGTCTGTGATAACAAGAAATTGAGTCTTTGCTTCTGTCTCCTTGCTTCTCGAAGTTCCTCTTCCCGCTTTAAGGCTTCGGCTGCTTCTTTTTCTTTAATTTTTCTTTGTTCTGCCTAAAAAATAATTGAATGTTCAGTCTGAACTTAGCATTAAGCATAAAAGCTGGAAATTATTCCGCCTGAGGCCACAGAAATTTATGGAATGATGATCTGCAAACATTCCAACTGTTTCAAGGGACATGGCTTAAAAGGGCTTTTTTTTTTTTTTTTGGTTTCATAACATATATTAAATGTTGATATTGTTTAACCAAATAACAAGCCTCAAGTATACAAATGTATGAAGTGAAGGTTCAAAAAAAACTTCCAGATACATAGAAGGGCATCTTTTCTCCATTTTATTTAAACAATTTATGAAACTTTGATTTTTGTATTGCCTTGCACATACATTGCCAGCTAACAAATAATGAGGACCCGCATGATGCACTTATCCGAAACAGCACAGATACTGAAATACCATACCCAAAATAACCAATTTTCATGTTGGCCAGACCAACTTGTGGCTTTTATTCCCGATAGGTACCGAATTTCCCAAGAGAGAGCATACTACTCAAATGCAAATTCTAGTGTGCAATTTGTGGATGTGCAACTCCATATTCCTTGGAGTTTGAACCATCACCCTTATGTTCTAGTAGGATAGGCTATGTGACCACAATTGCATTGTTTTCAAACGAGAATTTCAAATAACCAATTGTGCTTTTTTATTAGTGGCAGACAAGCTATTGGTCTACTTGTGCATTGTGTGTATCCTACATATCAATATGTTACCTTATCACTCAAGATATACTTTACATCAACCTAGACATCGTTTAGAGCATGCAACACATTTGCAAAAATACATATTATACATAACAATCTAGGGCCGTTATGGTAATGATAAACTTTTCAATACAATATTGTTGAGACAAGTCCCATATTGGGGAATTTGCAAAATAAATCATGTATAACTATTAAGAGTTCACCCTTCATATTGCCAATTGGTTTTGTGATAATTTGGGGTTCTCTAACATGGTATCAGAGCAGGTTTAATTCGTGCGCACATAACTGTCACACTTATCCATGTCACCGAATAAGATCCACGTGTTAGGCTCAGGATACGTCACACACGTGTGGGGACGTGTTGAGACAAGTCCCACATTGAAGATTTTGTAAAATAAATCATGTATAAGTATCACTGTTATTACGGCGCTCGACTAGTCGCGACTAGTCGGCTAGTCGAGATTGAACCCTCGACATGAAACGTCGACTGAAACTGAAACCCTAGAAATCAAACTCAAATCGGAACCCTAAATCGAAGTCTCGATGTCGATTTGGAACCCTAAAATGATGAACTCGATCTGCACTGGAAGTGTCGATTTGAGTTTTGGAAGTCGTTTTTTTGAATCTAGGGTTCCGATTCGATTTATAGTCTCGAAGTCGATTTGGATCTAGGGTTCTGAAGTCGTTCTGGAAGTCGATTTGAGTTCTGAAAGTCGATTTGAGTTTTGGCTAGTGTGAATCTTAATGGTCCTCTTACTCGTGTTATGTTGCTACGGAATATGGTATGTTTACTTAACGTCTTTTTGATTTTGTTTATTATAAATCATTGGATGGTATTTTTTTCTGTTGCCTTGCTTTAGTCATTGTACAGTAACAGTACACACGAGTGGTGTCGTTTTATGGTTATGCTCTGCTAGCAAGTCACCAATATTGATGTCTATCAACGGTTGTTGTCAGTTTATATTGCTGCCCTACGGTATGTTAGTACATGTTTAAATTTTTATGCATATGTATTAGTTAGAAATTTATTATTATACATTTGTATATATTTATTTATTTATCGACTAGTATCGACTAGTCTATGACTAGTCTACGACTAGTCCACTAGTCGACTAGTTGGACCTCAGTCGACTCGACTCGACTTACCGCCGTAATAACCATGATAACTGTTAAGAGTTCACCCTTCACATTGCCAATTGATTTTGTGATAACTTGGGGTTCTCTAACAAATACCATTATCATTCAAGCAGTTATCCTTTTTTGCAAAAGTCGGTATACCAATATATTCGGTATGCTAACAATATATCTACCAGTTCTTAGAAGTAATATGTTGTATTACAAGCTTTTAAAAATAATAAAATGATAAGAATCGGTTCAAATAATGTCAAATACATTTCTTTTACTCATCACAAGCGTTACGACACGCGATTCGCACATGATGATCACGTATGTCTCACGCATGAATTGTTTTTCTATAAATTATATATAAATAATACATTCAAAAGAATAATGCACACAAATATTTAATCATATTTTTCCGTTGAAGTCATGTATAGTTAACTTAAAAATTTTATTTTTAAGTTGCAACACCTAAAAATTTTTAGTTTGAATTTTTATTTATAGAATTAATTAATAAACAACAAATTTGTAAATGATGGTCGTTTGTTTAAATGATGTTTATTTGTTGGATTCTATTTTCAAGCACTGAGAGATATTTTAAATTTGTAAAGATGTTTAACCATTGAATCCTATTTTTAAGCATAAAGTGATACTATGAAATCGTAAAGAAGTTCTAACCGTTAGACTCTATTTTTAAGAGATACTGAAATTTATTAATATCTAAATATTGTTATTTTTAATAGTTCATGTCGACATCCAAAAAGTGTGACATCAAAGGTATTACAACTATTAGTAAAAACACAAAGGAACATTTTTGGTAATTCACGTTAACACCAAAAAAGTGTGACACAAAAAATATTACAACTATTAATAAAGATATAAATGGTTATTTTTGGTAGTTCACGTTGACACAAAAAAAAAATGACACCAAAAATATTACCACTATTAATAAAGATTGATTTATTTTATAAGTAACACAACTAAATGTATGATGAACCATTATTGCAATGTAAAAATATTCAAGTTTTTCATCATTCTAGACAAAAGGCAATTTATATTACAATTATCCATGTAATGAAGACAAGTTTATCGAGATACCAACAAATTGGTAACGGTAATGATAAGCTTACTAATAAAATGTATGGTAAGGGTATTTGAACAATGATAACGGTAACCATACCATAACAATCATGAGTCGTATAATTGTCTTCACAACATGAACAATAAGCCAAGATACAAAGTTATATTTCTCAAAGACCTTTGTTGCTTGAAGCTACGAAATAATAATTAAATTGTAAATATGTGATTCGCACATGCAAACTCTAACATGTAATTTGCTGGAATCACACTATAGTTTCCGTAGAGTGGTATGTTAGGAATAATGAATAAACTTATAGTATGTTATATGTACAAAATGATGAGGCGAAGGGCTAAGATCGCATCTTGGGAAAGTAAACTGTTGCAATCGAGCCTAACACCGCGGTTGTATGTAATTCACGAGATAATCACAAAGAATAATCAATAATCCAGATCACATAGTGCATGAACAAGAAGAGCACGCAAAGTCTTTACAGTGGTTCGGCAGACTCTAACCAACGTCTAATCAGCGTAATCTATTATTTATATTGTCTGATTACAAAATAATTATTTGTTGTATGAATGAAGAGAATAGAATATGAAGTTGTCTCCAAAGTGCAGCAGAACTTTCATGTGGAAAAAAGATCATCTCTTTTTTAAAGCTTCTGATGGTTTATTTATAGAGGAAGGAGAGCAGCTCGGATCGGCATGAAAACACACAGGAGGGCCACCCGGGGGACGATCCGACCCACAAAGTGGGACCCAAATCACCCTCATATTGGGGGATCGATACTGATCCTGGAGTTTTGCATCCCAAGGGATGCGACCCCCCGGGTGTGCCCCCCAATCTTGCTTGTTTGCCGCTCCTATTGTTGGTTTGCTGGTTCGTGCTTTCGATTTTGAGTTATTGACGAAGTTCTGGTGATGTTTGTGAGTCCTGAAATTTCAGATCTCATATGCATATCGATTCGATGCTTACACATATTTCCAATCATGTTCCTCTGCTTCGAATACATATCGTTCCGATATTTAGCCAAACTTTGAGCTTCAATTCAGTCTATTCCAAAGTGATATTCCAACGATTCTAGCTGTTTGTAGCTTCACGTGATTATCCGCACTTGATTTTTGAGTTATTTAGTGTCTAAGTTCAAAGCACAACAGATTTGTCAAAAAGCGGGTTAACCTCAAACGTATTTCTATGCACGATGCGTTTTATATGTCTAATATCCTCAACCTTTTTGGATAGATCATGAGTTACATGGCTGTCATGAGTTACATGGCTGTTCGGAGCCGTTATCGAAGCCCAAAATCTCGTCGGATCGCTTATGCGTGAAATAATTTTTCCAAATTAGTGTTGGTAATTTCCGCATCCTCTCCAGGTTGATGTTTGGTGTCCACAACTACACCGGGTCTATTCCACGTTAAGCGTCATCCACACTTTTGTGATCCTAACCTCGCTACGCTCTTGCCAAGCAAAGTTTCACTTGACGGTTCAAGTCTCTTCCGCACTAAGCGTAATCCATAGTTGACGACCCCGACCTCGTTGGGCTTTAGTTGAATATAAGTCACTCATTGTTTCGTAACCTCTTCAGGTTTTTGTCATGCATCAGCCATAAATGGTCGTTTGAAACCTCGTCGAACTTTGGTCGAGCATCAGCCATACTCGATGATTTGTAGCCTCGTCGGATTTTCACTAAGCATCAATCATACCTAGTCTTCCGTAGTTTTGTTTGATCCCATCAAGCATCAATCATGCTCGACGGTTCACGGTTTGGTTGGGGTTCTATCAAGCATCAGCAATGCTTGACAGCCCATAGTTTTGCCCAATTCTCATCAGACATCAGTCATACTAGATGGTTCACCGTTTTGTTTGAGTCCTACCAAGCATCAGCCATACTTAATAGTCCGTAGCCTCGCCGAACTCCCACCAAGCATCGTCATACTTGGCGTTTTATAGCCTCACCAGGCTCAGTCATGCATCAGCCATAAATGACGATCCATGGAGTAGATTAAGTTTAAGATTTGGTTCAAAATTTGATATTTGATGAGCATCGGTCATACTCACCAAATAATTTTATTATACTTGTTTAATTGTAGATTCCACACCTGACGAGCATCACCCGTATTTGCCAAATAATCTTATTAAAGTAGTTCAAATTCAACATCCATAATTGACGAGCACCAGCCATACCTGCCAAATAGCTTTATTAAAGTAAGCAAACGTAAATTTTATTGTAGAAAACTAATAGGTTTATAACCGTCTTAGAGCTTCCTTAGGGATCTCTTCGGTTCCTATACAAGAATAAGTGATTAGTCATGTATTACAAATTTATTGAAATAAAAGCAAAATTAACGGCTTGTTATCGTCCAAGAGCATGCTTAGGGATCTCGTCGGTTCCCGTACATGGGTATGAGGACTAGCCATTATTGTTGTCTGATTCCAATTATCAGTTGTTGATAATGTTCACTCGCGAGCTAGGCCCACTTCTTTCTTATATGACCAAAGGATGCTCTTGTTCTGTTGTCGCTGCCCAGTTTAGGACATACTTTTGAAGTTGTGTATTCCTCATTTGCTCCACGATGATGTATCGCAAACGTTTGTGTTCATTTATTTCGTATCCAACAATTTCATGAAAAAAACAAATTTTCATCCAAAACTCGAATTTTAACTCGCATACGAGACGTACTTTGATCTCTTCTTTATTCGGTTTCTTGGTTATGATTCCCTCAACTTTATGCTTTCCTTTATCGTGATAGAATTCGCCAAAATCTCGAAAATGATCTCTTTTCAGAGATATTTTGAATTCAGCGCTGTCCAAAATCTTAAAAATCGTAGCCACTAATACCATTCATGGATATGGTCGATCCACTGAAGCCACCGCAACGTTAAATCTTTTCAGGAATTTGCGTGGTCTTGTTGGTCATTTGCTTAATGGTTGTGACTGTCATAACGTTTCTAAATCAGTAGATGTGGACCCTAAGTTGCTCAATAAACCTTTAACAATAATATTCTAACTTCCAACTGAGTCTGATTCCAACTGCCGAAACCACATGGCAGCGATATCCAAGAGAAATAGCGGGAAACACTTAACCATGACATCGATGGATGCTCACAGCACTTTCGTGTGACACATGTAGCGCATAAGATGAACGATGGGTCCAGAACCCGACTAATTTCTCGAAATTCGAATATTCAAAGTGAATGGATACCGATTAACACAATCTGGATCTTGGCAAAACGATTTGCCTCTCGAAGCCCTCTGTATTATGTCCATTATTTGATCATCATCATTAAAGAGGTGTTGTCGGTTGCCAAACCTAACACCTGTTGCTCAAGTGCTTTAAGCAGGGTTATTCCCTGTTTGATCCAATTCAATGTTTATCCGTACACGTTCGATTACCACATCCATTTTCCAAATCCAGATGTCCTAAACCATCGAACGCCAAGCCAGGCCCTCGGGGGTTGCCCCTGATCTCAATCGGATTGGTATCGATTCGAGAGGGATCGAACTCGATCCGAGGGGATAGCTGGGGAACTGCCCTTGAGTTCAACTTGAGTTCCCGTGCATTGTTGGGTCCAACTCAAGCAATTGTGTTTTGACCTTTTGATCTTCCACTTCGTCCCACTTAGCTAAGGAAATTCACCATCATTTCCTCTTTTTTTTTAGCAGATCTTGACGTTCAAAGCAGTTTTGGAGTGGACTCACCACCTCGTCCATTTTTTCCCTCAAGAGATATGTCGAGGGATTTTCAGTTCGGGAAGCCTCCTGGCTTCTTTCTATAGTTGCATCTTCCGGTTCTTTATCTGTTTTCTTCCTTTTGACCATTGTTTCCTTAGCGGAAGGGATTGAGATTTCTTAAATTCAAGTAATTTGTCCTCTATCTGGCACGCCAAAATGTTAGAATCAATTTTGGTCAATCAAGCCTAACACCCTGGCTTTATGTAATTCAAATAATCACAGAGAATAATCAATAATTTAGATCACGGAGTGCATAAAAATAAAGTACACACTAAGTTTTTATAGTAGTTCAAACTCTGACCTACGTCCATTTATACTATCTGATTACCAGTACAATTAGTTGTATGAATAAAGAGAATAAAATGTGAAGTTGTCTCTAAAGTGCTGTAGAACTTCCAGTGGAGAAGAGAAAATCCCTATTTTAGAGTCGTTGATAACAGCTCTGATCGACATGAAAACACATAGAGGGCCCACCTAGGAGGCGATCCAACCCACGAAGTGGGACTCGGATTGTCCTCATAGTGGGTGATCGATACCGACCCCCTTAGGGGATCGATATTGATCCTGGGGTTTGCACCTAAAAGGGGGCGACCCCCAAGGTGGGTCCCTTCAACTTGCTTGGTTGCTTCTCCAGATGTCGCTTTACCGATTCGTGCCTTCGATTTTGAGTTACTTACGAAGTTTAGATGAAGTTTGTGAATCCTGAAATTCCATGTCTTGGATACGTATCAACCCAACACTTAGCCATTTTTCTAGTCATGTTCCTCTGCTTCGAATACTTACCGATCTGATACTTAGCCAAATTTTGAATTTTGATCCAGTCTGCCCCCCAAAGCGATATTCAAACGAATCTAGTTGTTTGTCTCTTCACGTAATCATTCGCATTCGATTTCCAAGTTATCCAGTGTTCAAGTCCAAAGCGTAGCGGCCTTGTCAAAAATGGGTTAACACCAACAAAAAAGAAAATAGTGAAAATTTCATAATTTGATAACCTTGTATAAATAGGTAATGTGGTTAAAACAAGGTATTGAAAGCGAAAGGGTTTTTTGATCTATGAGGAGAGGTGCAAACTTCCGAACGTTGGGGTGTAAGCTTTTCGGAAAAATGAAAAAAAAAACGTGTAGTAATTTGAAATAAAATGTCAAATATTAAACAAGAAACATAAACCATTCATAAAGCATTTGAAGCAATTCAAACAAAATAAAATTAATCAACATAAATTGCAATTGATCAAATGAATTCTTCTCTTCAACGGCTTACACGTGAAATTTCTTGGTTTCAACCTTGTGTCATAAAAGAACTAGGAAAGGAATATATAAAACGGTTTTAAAACGTATCAGTCGACCTAGTCTACGAATTTATTCCAACTATAAAAGAATTCCTAAGATTTTAGGTGGAACGGGAATTGTAATTCTTTCCACTTCTCGAGACAACGAGTTGTTTCATGACATAAATAAATACGAAAGCTAGTAAATGGATCATTCAACAATCTAGATCGGATGCGATGGGGGATAAGCTTCATCGTCGAGAGGGAAACAACCCGGATCACCATCGCTCAGTGATGAAGGAGGTAGGGGTGTAGAGACAGCCAGGAAGAATCCTAGGTCGCGAACAATGATTCGATTGATGATGAAGAAAGAGAATTATTGGTTCAGTTCTCCACCTTAATTAGGGCTGTCAATGAGTACACGAAAAATTCCAAATTTTGTCTGCATCAGCATCCGAAAAGCGGATAAATATCCGATATCCGGAAAAGCGAATGCGGATGCGGATATAGGCATATCCGCATCCAAAAATTATCCGTTCGCTTTTTTTCACGATTATAGCTTAAATTATGTTTATTTTAACATAATCAAGTACGCTAATTTATTTTGCAAAATTGAAAGTATATTAAATGCATGTTAATTGCTCAAAATTATATATTATCATCATATTTATTTCTATCATTTTAGTAATTAATTAGGTTGAAAAAGATTAATATTAAGCTAAAAAAATTCATTTATGTTCGTTGATTTATCGACCGTTGGCGGAGCGGATAATTATCCGATATCCGTCCGTATCTGCGGATACGGATATCCGATATCCGAAAATGGTTTCGGATGCGGATACGGATATGACACTATCCGCATCTGAAAGTATCCGTTGACAGCCCTAACCTTAATGACAAAAAAAAATGATTGATCAAATTTTATTGAGTCTGACTCATGGTGATCGTTTATCAAAGAATGACTCAGGTTATCAAATGATTGATTTTATTCTTTAATATTGCAATAGCATCAACATGACAATAACCTAGGGAGCAACCCCCTTTTCACCTTGAATTGGTCAAAATACGCGGATTTTTTGAGTTTTCGTGGAGGATTAGATCCAATAATAGGAGGTCTCACTGATCGGGGGCTCTTGCGCCGAAGATGAACGGGGCGCTTTGCGTCGAGATAGATTCATACTTGGTGCCAAAAAAAAGAATTGGGAAGGGATTTTTAAAAGAAGAATCTACTTCAACCGATATGCCGATAATTAGAAAAAATTGTATTACTCACGTGAAATTACTATATTCTATTAATTTCTTTTAGTATTAATTTGAATTAACTAGTTAATAATTTTTATTTAGAAAATAGAAGAGCCTAGATTCCAAATGAACAAATTCAAACTCGAAAATAATCTTTCTGATTCTCGAAGAATGAGGGGCAAAGGGATTGATCGAGAAAGAAATACATTCGAAACATGTAAAATGCAGTGAATCCTGCTGTAAATAAAGCAATTATTGCGAAAATTGGCGAATATAACCAACTATCATTAAGAATTTCATCTTTCGACGAAAAAGTCGAGGTATTTTGAATTGTTTGTTGACACAGGCAAAGTAAGGGAAAATATCTGAAATGATTTCAATATTGGACCTTGGACATATAATAGTTCCGAACTGAATCCCTTTTAGTGTTCTAAAAGTACCTTTTCGGAGTCCTGGAGAGGAAGATTCCCACACGTACCCATCACGGTTTATCGGAAGCTTGGTTAAAAATTCCCGAAAAATTAGCTTTTTATGATTACGTTGATAATAATCCGGCAAAAGGGGGATTATTCAGAGCGGGCTCAGGTTTGGTGATCCCGTAAAACCTAATCCATTTTCTCATCGAGAGCGGGGTACAAAATAAATCAGATTGATTTTTCGATCAAAAAAAAAAATATTATGTGAAATCTTCGGC